>JALPQD010000040.1:4361250-5815000 GCA_023101885.1 Typhlomys cinereus | reverse complement strand
AGAGGGAAGGTAACTAAAGGAACAATGCGTGAGGGGTGTATTGTCTACACACTCAGCTAAGAGCTTCTGCAAACTAGTTCTGCAATGTTCCAGTTAGCCCTCAGGGCTCCATGTTGCAATGACCCCCTTCCAGATACGGTGACTAGAGCCCAAAGTTACCTCAAAATGCTGTACCTAAACCTGGACCACGAAGGGAGAGAGAGTCAGGTAGAAACAGAAAGGTATCAGAAGATGTGATGATTAATCTTTATTATAATGTGACTGAATAGAGAGACACCTAGAAACGTACAAGCACATTTCTAGGTATGTCTAGAAAGTGTTTTTCGAGACTGCTGGCCTGTGGACTGTGGTCAGTGAGTAGGGAAGACCCACCCTGCTGCGAGCTGCTCCACCCAATAGACTTGGAGCCCAGATGGAATAAAAAGTGGGGGGGGCAATCTAGCCCCTCATGGCCCTCTAGTGCCATGAGTCCGTTTCCAGCTGCCTGCTTCTCATGGAGGCTCCCTAGTCCCTCTTGGCACTCCACATCTGGAGTCTATGAGTTCCAATCTTTCTCTTCTCTATAAACTCTACCTTAATCCTCAAAAAAAGCAGAAGGGGTGGAGCTGGAGAGGTAGCTTAGTATGTAAAGTGCCTGCTCACAAACCTAGACACTTGACTTTGAGTCCCGGAAACCCACAACAAAAAGTTGTCCTCTGACTTATATCCATGCATCATGACCCCTTTTTCAACTAAATAAATAAAACACAGATGGGCCAAGCACATCTGCATGTGCATTCTAGACTCTCCTTGAGCAGGAGTGCCTGGTTTGGGTGGGGCTTGGGCTCAGCAATTCACTGTGTTTTGTGTCTGCTACTCTTATCTTCCACAGACATCTGACTCCACTTTCTTTAGTCTTTGAGCATGGTCTGGTGTCAGGGACTCTTCCAGAAGGTCCCAAGCCTCAGTCTTGGACCACTTGTTCTGAGGCTTCCTGCATGTAGACAGCCATTGAGGACTATGCCAGTTCTGATTGTGACAGCCGAGTGAATAAATCCTGTATTATGATACACACACACACATGAACGTGCTTACATTCACAAATGCACATGCACACATACATGAATGCATTCACACATACAGGTACACACATGCATGCATGCATACACATGTACATACATAAGGGCACATGTGTCCATACACAAGTATCAACATATGTGCTAGCATATGTATACACACACATGCTAACAATGCATGCACCACATACAGTGCACATACAAACAAAGACACACAGGTATACATATATGCATGCATACTCATACATAAACACACATACACAAGCACACACACAGAAATTATGTGATTTTTTCTGTAAAGATCTCATAAAAAACAGATGTTAGAAGATGACCAAAAAAAAAAAAAAAAAAAAAAAAAAACCTTAGATCCACTTAGAACCCAGTGACAAAATTATACTAGAAGTAACAGGAATGTGACACTTCCTGATAAAATGTTGACCAAAGAGGTCTCAAAGGCTCCCAAACAGTATAGACTTTTGCCATGTTCTTGGTTGCTCTCCAAAAAACTCTCAGTAAGACCCTATTACTGAAGACGCAACATATATGGATCACATATGGATCACAGAACATGGGCAAAATACATCAACTAGAACTGGCCTGAGAACTTCTTCCTTGCTGAATAACGTGGTACCAACGAATACTGTAGAAGCTGCTGGGGGAGAGAAATAACCACGGGCCTCATCAACCTATGAGATCTTCAAGTTGAAATATAAAAATCGCCACGGCAACAAGTGACCACCAATATAATAGTGCCATGAATATCAGGAGCCAACCAACAACTTTCTAATTGAACTCAAAACCCGCTTGTGAGAATGGACCATATTCCTGTTACTGTAAACTAGAACAAGAACTTAAAAAAGGGAAGGAAATAGATCAATAGGAAAAAACAGCCAATCCTACTTATAGGTAGGAAGACAGTAACTGCTTCTATAATATAGAACTGCTCTGTAAATAGCTGTTATTATACCCATAGATTGGAAGAATACTTAACTCAGCAAGGCTCACCCAGGATCAGGCCAACCTAATCTCTCCCCATCCTAAGGTTTTGGGAATCTCATGGAAGAGAGGGCGGTGAGATTATAAGAACCTAAAGATGGGAAGGTTTGCCTTTGGATAAGACATCCCACTCAAGGCAGGACTGTTGTATGTAGGAACTCACTACAGTGAGACTTGTCCTTACCAGACCTGCATTATGACTGACATACTAACATGCCCCCATAGAATATTGAGTAACTTAAGGGAGATAAGAATAAACAGTAGAACCCTTGGAGACTAAAGCTGGATGAGCTAAGGGAAATGCCCCTGTCAGTGGGATGGCCCAAAGAGAGGCAACTTGGTATGCAACAGAAGCCTAAACCCTCACAAGAGTAGACAAGCCAGAGGGAATCCTGGGGTCCATAGAAGCATATAGGCAGGAGTGTGGGAGGGAATGGGAGGGATTGATGAAGGGAAGGAAGGAAATGAAAGGGAGGGAGGATGAAAGGAAGCAATATGCTTGAAAATGTAGAAAAATAAAAAAAAAGAAGGTGACAGAAAAGTAAGAAAATGACAGTAAAAAAATGTCAAAATTCCACCATACAATTAAAGAAAATGCAAACAATTAGTACATCTATTAAGACAATATTGTTCAATAAATTGCTTTTTTCTCTTCACATACAAGTATGTACATAAAAAGATTGATAATATGATGAGCAATAAAGATTCTTGTGTGACTCAAGAAGACCCCAGCCAGTTAGTTATCCAAACACTATTGACAGTTCATGTGGAGTATCTCATTGGTGATGGAAATCTGAAATTGAGACAAACGAGCATATGGAATGATTTAGCAATCTGGGGCTCCACTTGACTGCTAGCATACACCCTCTTCTAACAATGCACTGGGCAGTTGTGGACTCTTAACCTGCATGAACTATGCACAACCCTCTTCAAACAATGGAATAATAGTTTCTTCTCCCCTTAACGACCATCAAATATAGACATATTCCAAGCACTTATATCCCCCCTATGTCCTGGTACAAGCTCAGGGGGGCTAAAACATAACCAATAAGGCAAACTGTATCCTCTAAGTGAACTTTTAGAAGACTATCCTATTCACCATCTTATGCTTACACATAATTGAACATGCATATGATTAAAATCAGCTGCATTACAAGGAGTGATATACAATAGAAAAGAGGTTATGAACGTACATTTGTTAATCAAAAATCGAGAACCATCTGAACTATGCCTTTTTAATAGCCAGCAAGCACCTCCTTTCCTTTTGACCAAAGAAGCCCCAAAATAGTAAACTGACTTGATACAAAGAAGCCCCAAATAGTAACCTGACCCCCTCCACAGAGCCTTTTTACCAGGGTAGACAGCTATCAGTCTTGACACTGCAATTCTTTTTAACCTGCACTATCGTTTTGCTTTGAATATTGTTCCCTCACTATTTTGCAAACTTGTGTACACACTTACTTCAATTCCTTGAATAAGAGGCTAAGATGTACTTGGAAACTCCTAGCCAGACACCTGCCTAAGAAACAAAGTGAGACTATCTTAGACCATGCAGTAAACCTGATCTGGCTATAAGAAAGCTTTAAGAATCAAACGATGGTTTCCTGGGAAAAGTTCTCCTGTGGACAGCAGCTCCAGTCCCTTCCAGAGACTCCAAGGCTGCCCTCAGATGAGGGATTTGTCTTACAAGACGTAAAGTGGCACAACCTTGTTCTTCTCAGTGGAACTTCTTATATCTCCTGATGCTTCTGCTCTTCTGGTTGAGCCCAGACTGATGCAGTTCTCACAATGTTAGTTGTACTCAACGTGTAAGAGTGAAAAGTATCTTGCATATGAATAAAAGCTATTATCACAGGGCTGGAGAAAAGGACTCAGGGGTTAAGCCTTTGCCTCGAAAGCAAAAAAAAAAAACAAAAACAAAAACAAAACAAAACAAAACAAAAAACCTGAGCTCAGATCCCAGATCCCATGTAAACTATCAAATAGAAACGAGACCTGCATATACTTCTGGCCCTGGAAGGGGAGTTTGGGAAACCCCACAGCAAAGCAAAAATTAGATTGAACAATGCAGAATTTCTGAAATCATTCTTGGGCCTCCACAGAGTCACATAATACCTTCTAACACACACACACACACACACACACACACACACACACACACACCTACACATGCAAAAATGGGAGGAAAAAAGCTATTATTCCCATTCATATATTAAAGTAGTTCTAACAGTTTTCTTGCATCTTGTTTACCTAGGAACACTTCAGAGCAAGGACTGAGAAACTCTTCTGGCTAAGACAAACTCTAAATTTAAATTCCTTGTGAATATCATTCTCAATGATTTTGAAGAGCTAAGGAGACAGCACAGCTTAGCAGGGACCAGAGGACCAGAGTTCAGATTTCTAAATCCCACACAAACCCTGGATACAATGGCATAAGTATCTGTAATCCCAGCGAGCCTATGGGTCATGGGAGTCGGAGACTGCAAATCTCCAGAAACTCACAGGCCAGGCAGCTTGGCTTGCTCAACAGTGACAAAGAGACTCTGACTCAATGGAAAAGAAAGGAATGTTGTTCCCACCTCTGCACATAAACCATGGCATATGTGTACCCCGTTCATTCACCTGTTACACACACACACACACACACACACACACACACACACACACACACTCGTACATACATACATGCATACAAAGGCAAAAGTAAATGAGCTTTTAATAAAGGAGAAGGAAAAGATGCAGCTGTTGTCCTGATTCTTGAACTAGTTACCATTTTTAATGACAACGACATAATGTGAAAGCTTGGGCAAGAATCCTGCTCCATCTTCTTGGACCAACTAAGGAAAAAACAACATGGTGATTCTGCTGTTGCTCTAACTTTGCCACCAATGAAAGTCTGTACTGTGGAGCTCAAGGCTCAAGATGGATATTTGACACAAGAGATAACTAATCACAGTTGCTACCTTTTAGCTTCAGGTCAGCCTAAAGCCACCACACCAGTTCATCTGAAACACAACCTACAGTTACAGCTCTAGGTTGGCTCTTCTTGCTCTTTAAGCTAAGCAGCAAAAAGCACATTGAGGACTGTGGACCAAAAGGCTATTTAGGGTTTAAAAGTTTTAAACTGCTTCTTGGAAAATCTTGCCCATCTCCCAATTCACTAATCTAACAGAGCCTTTAAAAAGTTGACAAGTGGTAGCCTGGGGAGATGGCTCAGAGATTGAAGCAAGCAAAAGGACCTGAATTCATAATCCCAGATCCCATGCAAAAATGTCATGTGGATATGGCAGTAGCCTATTATTCTGGCCCTGGGAGGAAGTAGAGCAATCCAGGATGATTTCTGATATCACCCTTGAGCCTCCACGGATACACATTCACAAGTGTCCTGTTTTACACACACACACACACACACACACACACACACACACACACACACACACACACCTCAGAAAGTACTTCCCTGGTCCCATCAGATCTTCCTACTTATTCAGGCAGCATTAGTTTTACATCTTTGGCATACACCTTTAGCCTTAGGACTCTAGACCTAGTCAATATTTCAGCATCTCAGTTTACTCAATGGTAAAAGCAGAACACAAATGCCACCACCTGACTGAACAACTACATGGATGGCATTGGCTAACATTTCCAAGGGGCTTAGGACGGGCCTTGGCACATGGTACTTTATGTCTCTTTGTGGGCTTAGGAAGCTGGCATGGACTTCATAGAGCAGGTGGGGCTAGGAAAGATGATAAGGTAAGAGCCAGAAGGCAGAGACTGTTTAATGGGGAAACCAGTTTGAGGAATGCAGGAAGGGGGAAGCTTGCTATGCTGTGCCTAATTAGACCAGTCTGCATGCCAGGGATCATCCTCCCTAGAGTTCAGTGCCAGACTGGGAACCAAGCACTGGATTTGTACTTGTGAAACCTCACAGTTGGAAAAATCTTATAAACGTGTTTTCCAAAAAAAATTTCGTGCTTAAACAAATCTTCTAAAGCAGCATTAAAAACAACAACAGCAACAATTAGGAGGTTTCTTTAAGCAGGATCCTCTAGTACCCTTAACCTCCTGACACGTGTCCAGAGGCATCGCAGGAATGGATCTCTACCTGGGAATGCTCACTTCTGGGAGGTCTACACTTGTGTAAATATTAGTTGCCTTGACTGCTTTCTGTGTTCCTGATGTTCTGGGTCTGGATATTTGACAAAAGGCAGGCTGGGAGAAAAGGATTCCTTCACCAGAAACCACCTTCAGTACAGAGTGCTCATCCCCCACACTTCCTGGGTTTGGTGCATGAGCCTAGGAAGCAGTATTCCTGCCATAAGCATCCCAGGGCCAGGTACCAAACCACTCAAAGAAGACCCTGTCCCTCAGAGGCCATGAACCAGCATAGCGTGTCTGTCGAGTAGGTGCTGCCCTTCCCTTCTTTCAGGGACTCTGATAAAGACTGCTGTGGCTGTTCTGTCCACTTCTTCTGCCAGCTGAGTGACCATGCTGCTTACAAATGCAACTTTGCTCCTCTTCCTTAGGAACTGGTATCCTTTCCATACTTTTCCTCCTAGTTTCATCATACTGATCAATCATAAAAGCTACATTTTTTGCATGCATGTGCATATGTGTAGTGTGTGCGTAATATGTATATGTGCGTGCCTGTAGAGACCCAAGAGTAACTGCAGGAATCATCCTGGATTGCTCTACCTCATTTTTGCTTTGCTCTGGGGTTTCTCAGACTTTGCTTTCCAAGGCCAGAAGTAAAGGCCACTACTATTTCTGTCTGGCATTTTTACCTGGCTCCTGTAACATCTCTTCTTCCAACAAGGCTCCATCTCTCAAATATGCCACAACTTTCCAAAACATTAGCAACAGCTAAGGATTACCAACACATGAGGTTGTGGGCAGCAATTCACATTCAAACCATGATATCCTACGCTTTGATCCCTGGTCTTCTTGTGATACAAATCAGATCTAGTGTATCTTTAAAAATCACCATAGACTGTAATAGTTTCAGCAGTTTAAGACTCAAAAGCTTCTTGGAAGTTCAAGGCAGACTCTGAATTGTGACATCAAAAAATCAGATTGTTCATTCCAATATTCAATGGCACAGAGTAGACATTCCTATTCTGAAAGGAAGGAAGGGGAACATATCCAGGAAAAACTGAACAATAATACCAAAAGCCTACAGGGCAAACTCCACATCCTGAATGTCCAAGTCCAGCATATGAGCCTCCTGTTGTACTCATCTTGGTTCCAAAGTGCTTTGTTTCCACGCCACCGGCACAGCTGACCAAAGCACATCTCTCTCTTGGGTTGGCTCCTCCTCTTTGAAAGATGCCCCATTTTGGCTCTGGCATTCTAACATCCTCATGTCTCTACAGCAATCCAGGCTTCATTTTAACAACATTCAATGCCCTCCTAGGGTCTCCTTGGAGATTTTCTGATATACGCTACCAGGCCTCTGCCTAAAAGAGGAATTCCTGAATTCCTGAAGGAGGAATCCATAACCACCTTTGTCTTGAATCATCAATGCTCTAAAGCCATTCCCAAGTGGACACTGCAAAGTTCAGCTATAATCTCCAAATGGGCACTGGATTCCTTGTACCACAGTTGATCCAACGTTTTTGTGCTATTATTAGAGGGAATCTCCCATGGGAAGTGTCTTTAAAGGATTTTATTTCTTTGGTGCTCTGACTTTTGAGTCTGTCCTTCCAGAAGGATTTTTATTGTTATGGGTTGGAACCTTTTCTAAAGATCTTATCCTCAGAGTGTGCCTTTTTCTATATTGTTCCAATGAAGAGAAAGGTTTGATTCATTAATGGAGCTAATATATCTTTTTTTCTCTTTATACTTTTTTATTCCTTTAGTGTTTCATACATGAATATAGTGAATCTATGATATTTTCACACCTTAATCCTGACTCCCATCCCCCTATCCTCTTCCCATTACAGCTTTTCTCCCATGGAAAACTTCCCTCTTATTTTCAAATTTTTGCATGCATAGCCCACTGGGTCATGATGAGATGTGCCTAAGTATTTTTTGGAGCATAAATCACATATCAGTGGATATACCACTAGAAAAGCATCTTCCATTTCCTCAGTGGAGCTAATCTCTTTAACAAAACCTGTCATTTTGTGATCTGCATTTTCCTGGTTCAACATTTTAAGTTGGTCCACATATTTTTTTCCTTGCAAAATTTCATCTTTATTTATTTATTTATGATGTGCTGCTTTTTCATCATAAATCTTAATAAGAGTACAAAAACGTATCCATACCTCAGATTCAAAACTATGCAGTCATGTAACTTATCTAAGCACATTATTAGCACATTTATCTAAGCACATTCTATTTCAACTCAGTTTAGGCAGGCTTTCAGGATAAGGGCAAATTTCAACCAAGCTCTCTGCCAAAGCATCACTCCAATTGCCCCTAGTCCCCAGATAGCTTTTTTCCTCTCTGGAGCATCATAAGCTGGACCTCCTCTGCAGGTGTTTCTTTCAGCATTACTCTCTTCAAAGTTCTCACTGGGATGGCCCTTTAAGTTCTATCTCCAAGGTGCAATGGCTTTCCTAGCCCAAAGTTCTTGAATTCTTGATATTTTTTTCCCACAACATAATCTCAAAGGCCCAACAGCTACATCACAGCAATGACCATCTATCTGGATACCAAATTCTCTCAGTTCTACAGCACACTCCACATTTGGTACCAAATTCTCTTAGTATCGGAGCAACACCCGACTCCTGGTACAGATCTCTATTTCAGTTTTACCATGGTTTGTGGGTGTGACGGCCTACTTTTAAAATACTAAGATGTTATAGACTTAGGGTGGCTCCATCTTGGTGGGCTTTCCCTTGGTAGACCTCGGGGCATTGTTTAGAAGAAAAGATAAAGGGGCTGGAGAGGTGGCTCAGGGGTTAAGCTTAGGCCTTGCAGGCGAAAGGTCCTGAGTTCGGATCCTGGACCCCACGTATAGACGCCGGGCAGAAGCGGGGGCGACCTGCGTTTCTGGTCCTGGTAGGGCGGGGCCTGTGAATCCCTGGGCAGAGTAAACAAGGAGGAGATGGAGGCGTCCATGGTGGTTCCAGAAATCGTCCGTGGTTCTACACACACATACATACACACAGGCATACATGCACAATTGAATAAATAATAAATAAATTAAAAAAAAAAAAGAAGAAAAGATAAAAAACAAGTCACCAAAAAGAAGCAAAGTCCTGGGACCCTCTATAATGTTCACTTAGTCAGACTCTTTGTCCTAAGATAAGGTTGTGAGACCCTGTGTCTTAAGATAAGTTTTATGACTATCATGAGGATTCCAAACCTGTATCATAATTGCCGATCACATGAGATAAGCTAACCATTTTTTTTCTGCTTCTATAATCAACTTGCTTGCACCATGAAATGAATGTTAGATAGGATGTAGACTTACACACTTTTTTAAAATTCCATAGTCTTTTGCCAATTTCACAATCTTTTGCCTTTATAAGCCCTGAAATATGAAAGATTTGGGACTGTACCTGAGGACCCCCAACCCTTGATTTGGTTTTTGGTACCACCTCTAATAAAGCCTCTCCTTTCCTTTAAGAACTTATTTGGTGTCAGAGTGGTGAATACTTGAGCGGTCCAACCTCACAACAGTGGGGACCAAACCCAGAACCTCAAGCTTGTGAGGCAAGCACTTTACCAACCTATCTCTCCATATCCACCATGGTCTTATATTTCTTATATGCAACATGACAGAAGTGAAACCTGTTATTTTGTAAAGTATCTTAAAGCTCTGAAGTTCTCTGATTGTAAACTCTTCAGATCCACCAACTTAACAAATTGTCCAACCCTTTAAATTTGATTTAAATACTTTAAAATTCAAGACTGAAGCTAAATTTTTGTATCTCATTGCCCCCTCTGCTATTTTTTTTCCTGTATCATGCTTCTTCAAAGGGCACTTTTGTTTTGTGAATTACAATTACCTCTATTGTTTACTATGGACCAATTAAAATAAATATTTTACTTTGGAAAAGGAAATAAACTTTTTCCTTGGACTGGAGTCAACCTTCATTCAACATTTAATCAACTGTGATTTTTTTTTAAAATTGGAAAGGTAATTAGGGAATTAATGGTTCATCAACCCTTTAGGGCTCTTGCAGGTCAGGAGGGCACAGATTGTGTCCTCCCACACTTGTCAGAACTCTGAGGAAAACCATTGTGATCTTTGCTGAAAAGGAAATGAATCATAAGGCTTGATTAAGTCTTACCAGCTCTGTTTCCAAATGAAAAAATCCCATGATAAAGCAGAAGCAGATTGATAAATAAATAAAGCCAAGAGCAGGAGACAGAAAGACCTTGAATGACATCATATTGAGTGAGTCCCTGGCAACTGGGCTGAAGGAGTGTTCCTTAGGAGCCATGGGGGACCCGTTACATGGGATCAAGTAAAACCTCAGGTTTGAGGCAAGTGATATCTCATATTAAGTGTATTGTCTAGTCATTAACTATGGAGCACTACATTGTATCTCTTGACCTTGCTACTTTTCCACTACAGAACATAACAATCAAATATTATAGAGTAACAAAACTACCTAAGAAGTTGTGATGTTTTTAGTATTGATTATCAACTTGATAAGACCCATAATCACCTAGGAAACAAGACTTTGGGTGAGGGATTACCTGTATTAGACTAATCTTTATCCAGAGCAGGATATATTTCATATCAACTATCTTCTATACTCATTAAATATGGAACAAGATAGCGTATCTATTGACCATGTTGCCTTTCCAATATAGAATATTGACCGTCAGGTATTATTAGGCTGATTAGGTTAATGGAAGTGGGAAGATGCACCCTAAGAGTAGATGGCACCATTCAATGATGGAGTTCTGAATTGCACAAAAATAAGACTGCTAGCTGGACATTCATTCTCTGTTTCTGTACTATGGGTGCAATATGAACGGTTGCCCAAGCTGGGATTCCCCCTGCCACCATGATGGACTATGCCTTTGAAGTGTGAACCAAAATAACTCTTTCTTAAGTTGCATTTGCCAGGTTAGTTTTTTCACAGCAACGGGAAAGGTAGCCAAGACAGAAGTATAGTCCTCAAAGAAATACTTGTATGAAAGAAAAAATATGTCCTGCAAATGGTCCCATTAATCCTGCCTAAACAAGCCCTAAGAAGTTATGATAGCATAATTAGAAAAAGGAATAAGAAATAAATAAAAAGGATTGATGCTGATATTTCACTTGGACAGTAGGGGTACAAGGCAAAAGCAAGAATCTACCTCACAATTCAGTTGTATATACAGGCAGGGGTGAATGCTACAGCAAATGTTGGGAAATGTGGTTCATGTGTCTCCAATACTAAAATGCTGTAGAGATTGCGTCTGAGGAAGCATCCAGCTCCAGCAGTCAAACAATGTAGTGATGTTTACCATTCTGCAGAGGAACTACTAAATATATTTCACTCAATATGCAGTGTTGGATATCTATTCTGGCATAATCACCTCAATCAATTTAACCACAATGGATTTGTAGTCTTATTTGAAGAAGTTCTGCACTGACTAAAAGAAATGCCGAATGACAAAAATAAAGTGAAAAAGAGTCTTGCCAAAGACTTTGTGCCAAAGCTGGAATGTGAGCTCTGTTTTGAAGGTGAAGACTGTAAGGAAATTGAAGGGAGGGGGGGACATTGTCTTAGTGCCAAAGTAACACCCAACTCTTGTGTTACCACCATTGTCTTACTTTCCATTTGCAGTGATAGTTATGTTACAGTACAGATCACCTGGTTCTGCTCACCAAAATGTCATGGTTTTCCTCTGGGGACTTCATGTGTCCAGGTTTTTGTGTTTGGGAGTCAAAGCATGAAACCAGAACATGCCTAGAGGATTAAGGCAGAGTTTATTAGAGGAGAGAAAGAACGGAACTCATGGACATGAATCGGTGAAGGGCAAGAGAGTCTCCAAGAACTCACGGATTCTAGGCATGAAATCCATGAGAGGAAAGAGGAATGAAAGGAACTGATAGACTCCAGACATGGAGTCCCATGAGGGGCATGGGAGCCAAAGATGGCTGGCAAAGTCGGGTATATTTATATACTTAGGCATGACCAGGAAAAGCTCCTTTTCCTCATTAGTTAGTTCTAATTTCTGCAAACCTAATTGGAGCTTTTGGTCCTCTGATCTCATTGGTCTGTTCATCTTAATACCTAACTCAGTTGATCTTACAGCTTGGTAGGGCTGATCTATGAAGGAGAACTAATATTCACCTCCTTTCATAAACAGAGGATGGGAAAGTTGACCCCCATGTAATCTCTATGAAGGATTAAAATCTAGATTTCTAGGGTATGTTCCTTCAGGGCAATCCCAACCCTAGGGATGACCTTCAAAGACCTTCAGAAACTATCCCAGCATGGCTGCTCTAAAACCGGATAAAATATACTTCCCAAACAAGGTAGGGGCATGAGAAGCTGATTTAATGCTCATGGTTTCAGCCTAGCTATGTTCTACTATGGTAACAGGAGACCTCAAGCTAATATCAGGAGCAAAAGACCTGGCCACACCACATCCCACAAGGAGAGTTGTGAGGAAGCCATATCTTCTGGTTGACCAATCTGCCAAATCCAAACAGTTGCTTTCTATGTTATCTACCCACCCAAAGAAAGGTCCTACCCATTTGGGGCTGGGTTTTCCCATATCAAACAGATAGTCTCTTAGAGTATTGCCTAGAGGCTTTCCTTAACTAGATAATTCCTCATAGGCCTAAAGGTTTAACAGTTGTCAAGTTGACATCTATAACTAACTGCCACAAACATACTAGGGAGACAAAACACAGAGAGCAAGGTATTCTTTAAAATAGTTTCCCAACTTCTTCAGAGAAGATCTTCTTAAGTTTCCTGCTCTTAGGTCTCTTTATGCATTGATCTTTTTGTCCTTTTATTTGCCATGATTTCTGAATCCTTAGGTCAAGACAGTCTTCTCGATTCCCTTACCTAGAGAACTCTAACCCTTTCAAATTAGAAATGGTCTGGTCTCTGTAGACTACTCAGTTTCTTTCATAACTATTCTACTGAGCTGCTCAGGTACTTAAAAAAAAAAAAAAAAGCCACACAGTATCCAATGGAAGGAATATATCGTGTTGCAATATGACTCCATTTATAAGAAAGAGGACGGTTTATGATATTCTAAGCCAACTTTGAGTATTAGGAGATACCTCATGAAAAAGAATCCCATAATATACATGATTATCTTGTGCAACATGACTGATCCATGCTCTACTGGACATTTCACTTAGATTCCACTTCAAGGGGGCATCCCATATTCTATCAGGTGATGCAAAGATCACCGATGTTAACTTCTCATCCTCACAATATCAAAATTCGTAAATGCCACAATTCATGGCACTTGAGGGCCATGAGGGAGTGCCCTGGAGAACTAATGGACCCCAGGCATGGAATCCATGAGAAGCAAGCAGCTGGAAAGAACTCATGGCACTCCGAGTGCCACTAGGGGGTAGGATGCCAAAGATGGCTGCCAGGGACAGGCATATTTGTACACCTAAGCAAGCCTGGGAAACTGGCTTTTTCTCATTGGTTAGCTCCCATTGGGGTTCAACCCAGCTGCTCCTGGACCCAAGGTGGGGCTAGAAATCAAATTGTTTGTTGCATATGGAGAGCTCATCTCCATAACTTTTCACAGGGAGTTGGCCATCTTAATCTTCCGGAGCATTGGAGTCAGTTCCTCAGCACTGACTTTTTTTTTAAATACCTGAACAGCTCAGCACTCCTTTAGAGTGATCCCAGCACTGGAGGATGGCCTTCAGGAATTTTAAAGACCTTTAAGACCTTTAGAGACCCATCCCAGCATAGCTTCTCTAATCCTGCCTTCCTGTGAGGCAGTATTTAGACTCAAGCAATTTAGGGGAAAAATAGGAGGCTTATTTGACTTACACTCTCAGCCCGGCTAGATATGCATCATGGTGGAAGTTGCATGTCAGAAAGCATGGCTGAAGACAGAAACAGGAAGACGGTCAGGTTAGCCCAATTATCATGAAGGCAAAGAGAACAAGACCGCTAACAGGAACCAGGGCCAGGCTGCCACAACCTCAAGTCTGCCCCCTTTGTATGCCTTCCTCCAGCAAGGTTCCACCTCCCAAAGATGCCATAACCTTCCCAAACATTAATACCATCTAAAGATGCATGAGTCTGTGGGGAGAAGTTCACAATCAAACCATGACACTTGCAATCACAGAACATAACTATGCTTGAAACCCACAGATAATAGATATTAAACACCTACATCACCAACTCATGTTAGAAAGCTCAAGTTGATAGATCCCAACCAAAACTCAAAGCCAAAGATCCCACCTGATAAATCTGAGATAAAACAGATCTTCACCAGAGATACCCCAAGAATGTTAATCAATAACCAGGCAAACCCAAAATCCCTTTTCCATGCACTCCAATTATAAAAAGCTTGTACCCTTGACTCAAGGTCAGTAACCATTTCCATCTGGAGGGGAAACTGCTGCTCCCTTGCTGGAGTTTTGGAGGAGCTTCCCAAATAATCTTCAGTCTACGTGGGTGAAACTTGTTCTATCTCCCACCCCACCCCTCCATCTTCCTCTCTTTTTTCTAACACAAGTCGGGTGGTTTCTTTTCTTCTATTTCATACCTGTTTCTTAGCTTGTTTTTTAAAAGCCCCCTCCAAAACCTTTGATATTAAAATGCCACTCTGATGCCCTATAAACCAGCCATGGTATCCAGCAACTACAAGATGAAACCTAGATCTGCCTTCAGTGTAACAAGGTGATGAATAAAAGAGAATCCACTTTGTAAACTGGGCTCAACCTATAAGGCCTAGATGAAAAATTTCAACCTGGCCATTTAGGAGAAGTATGGGTTTATCTAAAGATCGTGGTATGACAGTTCCCGCCTTATTGCCCTCAACAATCTGTGACATTCCATTTGGCTTAGCTGAGGGGATTTTTCCATGTGCTATAAAAACCCATTTGAGAAATGGCTCGCTGCTTCATTGTTGCATCTCTGGGCTCCTCTCAGTGCATTACCCACTGGCCAGTGATGCCCACTGGAGAGTCAATAAAATCGGTTTTCCATTTGGTACTACTCTGTATCTGGTGGTGTTCATTCCCAGCTGATACCCTGCAACATCAGGGTCTTTTAATGGGGCAGGAATATAGTGGCTATGATGGGATGCAGGAGAAAGACAGGCGATGAGCAGAAGAGGCAGTTTATAATTCTGACAGGGAAGTGGGATGTGGATAGGGAGGGAGGCTGCTTTTCTTAAATATTATTTATCTGGGTGTCCTCTCTTCCCATTTGCCAAGTCTAGTAACCATATGAGTCTAACTCTAATAATCTCCTATAGACTCACCTCAGTGAAGATGTCTGTCCAGCTGGGCATGGTTAGAGCCACCTAAAATCTCACACTCAGGGGGTTGACACAGGAGAGCAGTGGTTTTGAGACCAGCTTGAGGCTGTGTAGTAACATCCCATCTCACTAAAAAGAAGTCTGAAATATCTGTTTCATTTGTATTTTCCTATACTCTATTCCTACCATTTTATCTGAGAGCCTTCAAGCTGAAAAATTAACAATGGGTCTATTCTTCATATTGTCTGCAAATATACCCTTCAACATCTAACACTCAGGCAAGCCACAAAATCTACATTTGTACTTCTGAGAGACAGAATAGTTTCTATTAGGCAGTTTTACAACAGAGTAGCCAAACTGGGAAGGTCCTCGAAGGTCATCCCCCACTGCTTGCATTGTCCCTAACGGAACACACCCTGCTAGTTTGCAGGAACTGATTCTAACCCCCCACAGAGATAAGATTGCCTACTTCCCCAAGGAAGGATGTGGAGATGCGGTCCTCAATTGGAGAAAGGATATGGAGCTCTTGTAGTTCATGTAAGTTCCTCCAAAGAAACAGCTCAGTTGATCAAGATGACCGCCAGCATGAAAGGACTAAATAAACACAGAGGGATCAAAAACCCTAATCAGGTTTACAGAAATTAGAACTAACCAATAAGGAAAGACCTTTTTTCCAGGTTCATAAATACCTGTGACCCTGCCAGCCATCTTTGGCTTCCTTTCCCCTCAGGGGCTTCACATCTGAGTTCTTTTCTTTTTTAAGGAACTAATAAACGTGGCCTTAATCTCCTGCACATGTTCTGGCCTCAGTTTTCGACTCTGGAATACAAGAAATACATTTTCGTATTTCATGTCTACCAACAACAGTACTTATGGGTCAGTCTATGAAGTTTTTACTATAGAAGATAAATTGACTCAACATTGAGACCAAAAGTATTTCTGAAGGAACAAATTCTAAGGTGCATATCTTTGGGTATTTGGAGGCCTTTTCTACTGTCTCGTGCATGCTAGGCAAGTGCTCTACCATTAAGGACACTCCCAGGCCTGAGGTTTTTTTTCGGTTACGGAGACATGCTTGTTTAAACTATATCTTTAGTGAGGGGATGACCTTAGACATAAACATTGCATCCTGAATTCTTTTTTTCCCCAGATGAGTGAATATCTGGAAAATGTGTCTTCTTCTTTAAGTAATGGGTCTCACTTAGATAACAGCATCTTAGTCCAACTAACTCCCAGGAGGAGGAGATCACTGTTAGCCACATCTGCCATTTTGTAAAGTCTCCACTAGAAAATGGTGATTTCCTAGGCAGGCCACCCATACCTCCTAAATCCCCAGCAGTCTTTACTCTCCCACCCCACTGGAGTTGCTGATTCCCTGGCAACTCTCTGGCAACTCTTTAGGAAGATTGTGGCCCCACCCAAGGTCTCTCTATTTTTATTCTCTGCCTCCTCCACCAATTCTCTCTTCTCTTCTTCCTCCTTTCAGACTGTCAGGGCAGCTCTTTCCATGTCCTCTCTGACCTTAAGCAATCCCCTCCCACTGTAAGGTTAAGCTATGGTTTCCTTGGACACCAGGCCCCCAGCTATAAATAGTCTGATTTCTTAAGTCTTTCCTCATATTAGCTTCTCTTTATTCGTGGACCTCCACATGGTATCCGCGGGTCAGAGTTGCTCAGTCACTCCAACCCCAATAGTCACATCGGGTCTTTGCTTTATTGGTCTGTGGAAAAGCTCTTCAATACCAAGATTCAGGAATCTTGGGTAGAGTGGTGTTCTGGAAAGGTCTATTGCAGTGAGCTGCCTTAAACCTGATTGCCATTCTCAAAGGCGAGTGGAGGAACAGACTCTCCATGGCTTAGCTCCAGAAAGTAACTTGTCCAACAGAGCTTCAAATAACAGCTCCAAGTTCTTTGGATCCCCTCAAGACATGAATCTCAGCAAAACATCGACCCAAACTCATACCACTTCCAACGGAAATATATGTTGAGATGATTTTCTTTTACTGAAATGTCAGTACTTTCATGTCCTGTACATTTTTAATGTTCTCTTAATTTTCTAAAATAACTCCCAGAAAAGTTGCTTATACACTGCATATTAAAAAGGTTCTAAAGACAGACTCTCTTGAGTGCAATTATAGCTGAAGAGAAAAGTTACCGAGTGATTCTGCTTTTTTATCTCCTAAATTTTGTGTCTCTTGAATTTTTTTCAGGACAAATTTATTTTATTGACACATTTTTCTCTCTTTCTTTGCCTCTCTCCATGTGGATATGCATGAGAAAGGCTATGAGAGCACAGAGGGAGAAGGCAGCTGTCTATGAGGATGGAAAAACAACTTTCATTGGGTCAAGAACATCCCAGTTCATTGCTCTGTGTCAACCAAGCTGTGTGACTGTTTCTTGGTAAGAGCATGTTACCTGTATACTCTTGCCTAGACCTTGCCGACATGCATTGAAAAATACTCAACAAAAATGAAGTGAATAAAATAATCAAGAAGTAAGCCACATCTGCCCCTCCCCACCAGGAATGCTGCCAAGGGTCCAGCCCATCCCTGCCTTGCCTGGGTTGCAGAGTTGGATTCCAAATAAAATAAATGGAAAAGGGGAAAGAAACAATAGAAGAATTTCCCCACGTGTTAGAGCCACTGCACCCCTTTATTTCCCTTCCCCCCCCAACCACCTCTAGTTTAGTAGTCCTAGCAGGCTGTGCCAGTAAATGCCTCTTGGATGTTTCTGTTTTTAAGGAACCTTCTATCTAAACCTTCTCTAAACCTCTCTAAACAAGCTTCTCCTGCTTGTGTGTCCTGCAGCCCCCGGTGCTTGTCTGGCTTGCTTACCTGCCCTGATAATAAGGCACATTGCTTCATGTTGTCGCTGGTCCAGTGCACTCTCTGCCCACAGGGTGTCCTGTCTGATTGGGAGGTGTTTCCTAGGCCTGTCCTTGGCCAAACAGAGGCACCAACCCTGGAAAAGCGTCTCCTCCTAAGGCTGATTGCTTTGCCGATATTTGCTGATCATCACTTTCCCTTCCCTCTTCCCCTTTGTTAACATCAACTCATTCATTTCCACAGACTTTCAGTTTTCTAGAATCTTCCATGGGTTTAAAAAAATATAAATCTTATGTTCTTGGCATGAAACTTGTTCTTATAAAATATTCTCTTCATATCTGATTATTCAACTCTAGGCTTTTTTAAAGTTAAAAATTAACATTCTGATTGTGGGCAGGCGACACTATTCTGTGGTTAGGGGCCCGGGTCGAATATCAAAGAGAAAGCAGGTGGAGCACCAGCATTCATCTCTTTTTGGTTCCTGACTGTAGATACAACGGGACCAGCTGCCTGCTTTCCTGTTACCACACCTTCTCCACCATGATAGATGGGACTCTCAAACCATGGGACTAAGTAAGTTTTCCCTTTTTACTTCTTTTCCATTTCTTTTGCATATGTTTGTGTGAATTTGTATGTATAGATGGGAGGGATGTATACAACAGGGCATTCGAGCTTGTGTGCCTGTTGGAGGTCTAAGGGTGACATTGGGAACATACTGGATTGCTCTACTTTCTTGCTGCTTTGCTCTGGGATTTCCTAGACTCTGCTTTCTAGGGCCGGAAGTGTAGGTCTCTGTTATTTCTACCAGCATTTTTATGTGGGATCTGGGGATGTGAGCTCAGGTCCTTTGCTTCCAAAACTCTTCTTCTCTCAAGTATCTTTTCCCCGGGTATTTTGTTGGGAACAATTAGAGAGGCACTGGTGAAGTCTCTCTTCCTTCCATATAGGTATCTGCCTTCTCCCTATGTCCTCTCATAGTCTTTCCTGTGAATGTTCTCATGGAGACAGAAATAGAGGAAAAGAGACTAGGTTCTCTTCTCATGACTTCATTTGATCTTACCCTCCTCCCTCCAAAAAATCCTATCTCAAAAACACTCACACTCTGGAGCCTGACTCCCCATAAACATTGGGGACAATCAGCTCACTGCAATTGGCAAGAGCCAAAATTCTGGTCGAAGTAGAAAGGGTGAGAGGATTGGCTGCTCAGATCTTTGCCTCGTGCATGACCACAAAGACCATGCTGAGTATGGAGATGAGCATGACTGTAGTGAAAGTTCTCAGAGAGCAAGTTAGCAACAAAACAGAAAGAAAAGGAAAAGGAAGTCTTGGTCTGGCAGACTGAGATTAAGATCTGTGTTAAGTCCTGTCGATTGTGGTTTACTAGCACTTGACAGTGACTTGAAATTGAAAGGTGTAAAGTTCCCCTACCCAGTAAAACTACACTGAGATACTCTCCAGGTGCTGTTTATTACTTTTGCAAGTACATCTACCAGAGGGCACTGTGTGTGCCAGTGAAGGCCCAAGGGTGACTTCGGGAGTCATCCTGTATTGCTTTTACCTTATCTTCTTCACTCTGAAATTTCCCAGAGCCTGAAGTGCAGACCACTGCCAATTCTGCCTGGCATTTTTAGATGAGATGCAGGATTTGAACTCAGATCCTTCTGCTTGTGAGGCACAGTTTTAACTCCTGAGCCATCTCTCCAGCCCTTGATGGTGTTTTTTCAAACAGGATGTATTGCTGTGCATCCCGTTCGACCCTTGGACACGTCTGCTTTTGTCTACACATACTAATACACGAAGTAAGAGTGAGGTGCGGTGCACATTGCCATCCTGCAATACTCAGAGGAGGAGGAAGGAAGGATGAGACTTCAAGGACAAGCTAGGCAACAAGCAAGACCTGTCTCAAAGCACACAGCAAATAAAATCAACTGAAAAGAATAAATAAGAACTATGAGTAGAACAAGCAATAATCAGACAGATGGCAAAGACTTTAGAAATCACGGCACATTATCGCATCTGTATTTATCTCACCTCTTAAACGGAAGTCATCAGCTGTGCAGGGAAGGAAGAAAATGCTTCCAAGAGACGGAAACAGAAGAAGAGAATTCCTGCAAAGAAAATGGTTGGGGCTGCAGCTCAGTGGCAGAGCTACTGCCCTCAGGAGACCCTGGATTCAGTTCCAGAAGTTAAGAGCTCAGCTCTGGAGGGCTGAGGAGATGGAAGCTTCGAGAGATCCAGCTTCCAAAAGTTGTTTTCTGACCTCTATGCACTTGCTGTGGCATGAATCATCATCATCCTCATCACCATCACGATCTTCCGTCTCTTTTTCTCTCTTTTTTTTCTCTCTCTTCTTCTGTCTTTCAAATAAATAAAAACATTAAACAGTTTTATTAAATAAAAGGCTTCTGGGCACATGCCTTGCTGGAGGATAGCTTAGTGTTTCCTTTCATGTAACTCTACAATTCAGTCCTACAGTCTTGAGCAATTCTCTTACAGGAATTAGGGCATCTTCACACAGGAACTGGGAACTGACTGCTCATAGCTGCTGTATTTGTCAGAGTCCCAAATTGGAAAGCATCCAAATGGCCTTCAGTGGGTGAATGACTAATACACCGTGGGATACCCACACCCTGAAATATGATCAGCAGATAGAGGAAGAGCATCCCCTGAATGAATTGTAGGAAGGGGTTGGGGTGCTGGGTGAAAATAGCCAATCTGAAAGGTTATTTACTATGTGGTTCAAATTATACAACTGCTTGAAATGTCAGAATAAAAGAGAGAATTGAGTAGCGATGGCATGGATTAAAGATGGGGAAAGGGGTAGATGGGGCTCTCCAGAGGTGACTGACTCGAGGGGACACTAGAGTCATGTGCAGTTTTTTGCTTGTGAAGGTGAAAATATAAGACTATGGATTGCAAGACTGCAGCAGATTATATTTTGTAGTAGAGTTAGGGTTCTCCAGAGAAACACAGCCTACACGAGAGCTCAGTCAATCCACCGATAGAATAGATACACAGGGACTTATTTGGCTTGTGTCTGTTTCTACTTTTGATTTTTGAGACAGTGTCTACAGTGTCTAATGTCACCCAAGGTGACCTCAAACCCGATATGTAGTTGAGGATGGCCTTGAACTCTTGGCTCTCTTGTTTCCACCTCTAAAATGGTAGAATTGCAGGTCTGTACCACCAAATCTGGTTTAAAAGGGTCCTTATTAGGTACCATGGTTTGAATGTGAGTTGTCCCATAGACATGTGTTTGAATCTTGAGTTGGTATTTGGGAAGGTCATGTTTTGCTGGAGGAAGAGCAGGACTTGAGGTTGGTTAGCCCTGTCCTGCTTCCTCTAGTAGTTGCAGTTTGCTCTCTCAGTCTCCACAATACCTACAGTGACCTAAGCCTCCTTACTATGTTTTTTCTACTCTAATAGACTGTGATAGTTAATCCTGGGTATCATCTTGACACACCTGGTATTAACTAAGATCAGCTGAGACTACATCTGGCATTAACTAAGACCAACTGAGACCGCCTGACAAGATTATCTGGATAATACAAAGATCAGCCCTAGATTCAATCAGAACCTGCATAGATCTCATTGGAACCTCCCTGTAGTGGACCAGATAAAAGGAGCCACAGGAAGAAGAGAGACTCTTTTGGAATCCAGCCTTTAGCAGTCACTGATGGGGGTGACTTAGCCTGTCTCCAGCTTCGGATGGCCAATCAGCCATGCCGCTTCTACCATGAAAGTCTGTTTCCCCCCTCTGGAACTATAAGTTGAATAAATCTTCCTTTCTCCCTTAAATTATTTGACTTTGGGTGATCTCTCACAGCAATGGTTAAAAATAACTGTTACGTGGACTATATCTTTCTCGTAAGCCAAATAAATCTCCCTTTTTTCTCATAAGTTGCCTGAGTTTGAATGTTGTCTCACAGAAGTGGAAAGAATAAGTGTGACAACAAGAAAATTGAGTTATGCAACTCTGGAGGTCAAGATGTCCCATGGTAGCCCATCTGCAAGCTGGGGAGCCAAGGAACCCGAGAAAGAGCCTCTGAGAAGCTTGTGGAGAGAAGCATTGTGAAGGGCTAGTCTGGGAAACTTGGAATGCTGACATCCAAGAACAGAAGATAGTGTACCAGCTCCAGGAGAGGGAAAGAAAGAACAAACCTTCTTTGCCTTTCTGCTCTCTGAGCCTCTCAGCCCACCAACATTGAAGTCTGTAGCTTCCTTACTCATTCAAACACTGATTTCTTTCAGAAACTCCCACAGCACATGTTGGAAATAAAGATCCCGGTGTTGAAAAAACAAACACTCAAGACACCAGGGCATCTCAATAAGGCAAATGCTTACTTCTGCAGGAGTAAGTGGAGCAAGCAAACATACAGGACGGGCAGCCCGTTCTGTCTCTAACACAGCAGAGATTTCTGCGGCTGAACACCCTTCATTGGTTTGAGGCTCTACTCAGTCTATTCTGTGCTTGACTAAGAAACAGAAACACAGCCTCTAAGGTGAGAGGAAGCATAGCCTGAAAAACTAAGGAATAAGGCGTTCAAGAAGTTCTATGGTCCCATTGTTTGAGTTTTTGTAGACAGAAAACTTCTGTACTGGTTATTCTTATCTGTTGTTGTGAGACAAAACTCAAAGTCAAGCAAATTAAAGGGAGATTTATTCAGCTTACAGTGCCAGAGGAAAGATACTGTCCATTAAGTTGCCTGAGTTTGAATGTTGTCTAACAGAAGCATGGCTGGCTGGCAGAAGCTGGAGGAGGCCTAAGTCACATCCTTCATGGAGGCTGAGAGCTTCTGCAAGTTCAAGAGCAGATTCACCAACTAAATCAGGGAGGGGCTAACCAACCTCAAGGTCCACCCCCTGTGACTGCCTTCTTCCAGCACAAGGCCCAACCTCTTAATGGGACCATGACTTTCCTGAACAACCAAAGATTGAAACACGTGATTCTGTGGAAGACAACTCACGTTTCAAACCATGATACTTCCTTATGAAAAAGAGGCTTTTGGTTTGATAGAAAATACCCAATCTCTCACATAGACATGCTCAGAAGAAAAAAAAAAGCTTTACTCACTATTTAGGTAACCCTTTACTCAACCAGATTAACATCAAAAATTAATTATCACATGCACAAACAAAAGAAGGCATATATTATGGTAAATTAAATCTGAGTAATTTATATGGATTATACTAAAATCCATTTTCTGAAATAGATTTCATACTATATTTATGTATTAGTTTCATCTTCCCATTGTTGAATGAATACAGGACCCAGATAAGTTAGGGGGAGAGGACATTCAGGAAGTTTCATAAACAAACAGGAAGGTCTTGTATACCCTTCCTCTAGCACTCCCAGTGTAAACATTTTACATAAGTCGTACCAGTCAGATACAGGTATCAGCTTGACAACTGAGAATTCAGCCTTTAGCCACACCTATGAGAATTAATTGGCTTACACTTTTTAGTTGCCATTCATCAGCCTGGCAGGAGAATTTACACCAACATGAGAGTTGAGAGAACTGGTCGCACTACATCCACAGGAAGAGCTGAGAGAGGCACTTTCCAGTTGACCAATTAAGTCTCTGTTATCAACCTGTCCAGGGAATGATCCCACCCACTGTGGGCTGAATCCTCCACCTCAATTACATATCTCCTGCAAGCTTGTTTAGGGCTTGCCTTAACTAAATAATTCTTCACAGGTGTGAAGGTCCTGAATTTGGATCCCAGATCCCACATAAAAACAATAGGCAGAAATGACGGCAGTCTGAGCTTCCAGTCTTGCTGGTCAGAAACTGGGAAATTCCAGAGCGAAGCAAAAAGGATGTAGAAGCAATCCAGGACGATTCCTGAAGTCACCCTTGGGCTTCCACAGGGATACGTAGTACCCTCTCTCTCTTTCTCTCTCTCTCTCTCTCTCTCTCTCACACACACACACACACACGCATGCACACACACACACAAATTAAATAGTAAATAAAATTTTAAAAAATGTTACAAAATAGAAAAAATTAGTAAAAGAATGAATATTATCATGAGCTCATCACTTCGAGCACATCATTTAATATTCCATGCACATGATTCTCTGGAGTAAAACTTTTTCTAGTAAGTCGCATTTTGTGCACAATTCATGAAGGTGACACTTAGCTAGAGGAAAAGAACGTTCATATGCATTTTAATGACGTTTGCAAGACTGCCAATTATCTTCCAAAGTCTTATGCTGTATGCTTGCTTCAGAAGACAAATGATGTTTACAACTGCAAGGACAATGGGATGCTCTTACTTGAACTACTGTGTTTGTATGTGGTGTTGGGAAAGCAACCCAAAGTTAAAAATCTTGTGGCTGATATTCTCATTATGTAAAATGGCTAGGAGGAGTCACCTTCCCAAGTCTATTCAATGAATCTGTATTCACTTCTTTTAAACTCTCTTATCCCACTAGAACTTCAGTGTTAAAGGAATTGTAACCACTGACTTGTCCAACAATACTAAACATCATATTTTTAAGCCATAAAGAAGAAATCCCCAACACAGACTTGGGTGCATAAGATGATTAATAAAGGCAGCCTTTCAACATCTGGAGATTTGCTGACTTGCCTAATAAATGGCATTGGCAGAAGTTTTCCATTAAGAAGTAAAGAGGAGGGCTGAGGAGATGGTTCGATTGAAAGCAAAAAAATCAGAGGGCAGATCCCAGGTAAAATGCTGGGTGGATTTGGCCACCCAGCTGTAATAACAGCCTAAAAGGTAGAGCTTGGGAATCTCCAGAACAAGTTGTCTAGCCAAAGAAGCTCTACCAACAAGCTCTAGGTTTGATTAGAGACCCTGCCTCAAAAGAATAAGTTATTAAGGATGGATTCCTGATATCAACCTGGGGACAAAAATAGGTATATATATGTATGCACATATATACTACAAGCTTCCTGTCACTGGAATTACTAGGCTAATAACTAATCAATACAATGTCTGTCTCATTCATTCATTATATGGCCTTCTGTGGCCATATTTTCCCCCTTATACAAAGTATAGAATATGTCTAGTATTCATTGGATTATAGCCATTCCTAGCCAACAGGATCTCATGATAAACCTGATCATTTCTTTTTTATTTATTCAATTGTGCATGCGTGTGCAAGTATGTGTGTGTGTGTGTGTGTGTGTGTGTGTGTGTGTGTGTGTGTGTGTGTGTTTGTGTAGAACCACGGGTGAATTTGGTAACTACCATGGACCTGCCTCCACCTCCTCCTTGTTTACTCCACCCCGGGATTCACAGGCTCCTCCCTACCAGGACCAGAAACGCAGGCCTGCCCCCGCTTCCGCCTGGCATCTATACGTGGGGTCTAGGATCTGAACTCAGGACCTTCTGCCTGTAAGGCAGAAGCTTAACAACCCCTGAGCCACCTCTCCAGCCCCATAAACCTGATCATTTCTATAAAGACTCTACTTTAAATAAGTTCACATTTGCAGGTACTGGGAATGAAGACTTGAATACCCTTCTTTGAGGCACATAATACACCTGCTTCACAAGCAAAGCAATCTACACACACAGACTAACTTAAGTCATAAGTTGTTTTATCTGTTTAATGGAAAACAAATTCCATTTGGAATAAATTTAATATGCTAAAATCTTTTATAAATAATCTTTTAGAAAATCTATTTAAGGGATAGCTTGCACACTCCATGGATAAGACTACCATCAGCACAGCTTCAAATGAAAACCTTACACAGAAAATAAGAATAAGGGCCAGGAAAGATGACTCAGATGCTAAAGCCTTTGCCTTACAAACAAAACGACCTGAGTTCAGATACCTAGATCCATTCTGTCCCTGGAAGGCAAAGCCTGAGAAACCACAGAACAAAGCAATAAGGGAGGTGGAGCAAACCAGGATGATTCCCAATGATGCCCTTGGGCCTCCACAGGCACACACATTCAAGTACATTCTTATACACACACCCACACACATACATGCCCCCCCAAAAAAGAAACTCAACAGAACAGAAAAGCCAGAGTCTGTTGCTTTTATATAAAACTTAGAATAACAGCCATTAAAATGTTCCCTCTCATCTGGGACTGAAGCAGATAGACAAATGTTCTTACATCTTCATTTTCACACATTACCTTTGAAATCAATAAAAGAGGATGAATTTAAGAAGGAGAAATAATTGTTCTATACCCCCCTATACCCTGGAGGGGACTAAAGTACTAATACTTACTCCAATTTACTCTCAAAGCTGTCGTGTCATGAAAAATTATGGAATCATTGACCTGTGGCAAGCACGCAACTTCAGGGACCACCTATGTCGGCTGGTTGTGCCTCGAGCATCTGAGCTAGGTGTTCTTGGCTCAAATCTATGGGCTCAGGTAAATCTTTCTTTGAAGAAAGTCCAATTTGCAGGGATGGCTCTGTGTTTTCACCAGATCCACAGATAACTGTGAGGTGACCTACTGTCCTCTTTGCAAAGGAGAGAGAATGCTACCTTGCATGGATTATGTGAATACACAATGTTGGTTGTGTTTGATTACAGAAAAATCAGTGGAAACAATAGAAGGGAAGTTTTGTATTTAGCAGTTAGCTTTATTGTCAGGTATTTATTAAAAATTTCAGGTTCACCGTGATCTGGAATTAGACAGACAACATTTGACTCCAAGCTTAGAGCCGGCGCATAGCAAAGGAACTTATGCCACTCTTAGAAAATGATGAGATTGCACAGGACTGGAAGACAGAGGTGACAAATGATGGTCCTATCTTGATTAAGTCCTAAACATAGGTCTTGGGAGCTGAAGACTTCTACATGTGAAGTTGATGTCTGGAAAAACTTAAGACGTGGTCTGTGACGAAAGAAAGGAAGGAAGGAAGAAGGAAAGAAGAAAAGAAGGAAGGAAGAAGGAAGGAAGGAAGGAAGGAAGGAAGGAAGGAAGGAAGGAAGGAAGGAAGGAAGGGAGGAAGGAAGGAAGGAAGGGAGGAAGGAAGGAAGAGAGGAAGGAGGAAGGGAAGGAGCGAGGGAGGGAAGGAGCGAGGGAGGAAAGGAGGGAGGGACAAAGGAAGGAAGGAAGGAAGGAAGGAAGGAAGGAAGGAAGGAAGGAAGGAAGGAAGGAAGGAAGGAAGGAAGGAAGGAAGGGAAAGAAAGCTCCTGTGGAGCCCTAGAAACTCAACACACACAGAGAAGACATTTTTGACCCCGCTGCTTCCAGGGGAAAAACAGAGAAAAAGAAGAAACCTGAAGTTTTGTTTTCAGAAAGACATTTAGTATGTGTTGCAGTTATTCTGCATTGCTACAGGTAAATTCATAGCAGATGGCTCAAGAGAATGGGGGATTTCATTCTGGCTTATGACTGTGCAATTGTTTGGTCACAGTTCATTGTCCAGCTTGGCAAAAGAGCTCATACCAACCTCAGGGGCCAAAAGAACTGGCTACACCAAATCCACAGGACTGCTAAGAGAAGGACAAACTTCACTTGTCAGACAAGCATGTTTGGCCAAGTATACAGAAGAATGCAAGCTTCCCTAACCAATTCCTTCTGTCTTATTCAGCTGCCTAGGGACTAACCCCATCCACCATAGGCTGGATCTTCTATATCAATTAGACAGAATTGCAGGTTTGCTCAGGGTTTAACTCAACTACTAATTTCTCACAACTGTGCCCTGAGTTCAGAGCCTTCAGTTGCCAAGTTGACACCTGTGTCTAACTACGACAGCATGAGAATGTATGCAGTGAGCTCATGGCACAAAGTCACCCAAGGAACACCAGAGAAGTGACCAGAGTCACCTGCTTTTGTGCAAGTTACCGATCCAGAGGAGCTTCTGAGGGTACTTTGTTGACTGTGAAGAGGAAGTGAAAACGAGAAGTGCAAAGGCAAGCTGAGGACTAGTGACGCCACAGGAACAGAGGGAGAGGCCAGCAAGCAAATTGCAGTGTCACAGCAGCAACTGCTGAGGAAACAAGTCTAACTCTACTAACTAAAATAGGAATCAAAATAAAGTAGAAAACATCAGGCAAAAATATTCAACTGCGTAAAGAATAAAGCTAAATAAAAGTAGAAACTGGTATACAGTGAATTGTGAAGTGAAAGTAAACTAGGTATTTAGTACATTCAGTTTCAATGACTGTTTGAAGAACAGAACGGTAGAAGTATATTTTTAAATTTTTTATTTTGTGTGTGTGTGTGTGTGCACTTTGTGTCTCTGAGAAGACAGAGTGACTTTGGGAATCATCCAGGATTGTTCTATCTCCATTTTGTTTTGCTCTGGGATTTCCCATCTTCTACCTACCAGAGCTGGAAATGCAGGCTGCTGCCATTTCCACCTAGCACTTTTATGTGGGACCTGGAATTTGAACTCAGGACCTTCTGCTTACAAGGCAGAGTCTTAACCCCTGAGGCATCTCTCTAGCCCTAGAAGCACACATTATTATTAAAAGTGATATTACCTCTCCGTGATAGGAATTAGACTAGAGATTGGAGACTGAAACATTACGATTGACACTGAAAATACCAGATCACAGAAAAAGACTGGATGACGCTTACCTACCTGGGCTTTAGACCATGAATGAAGCTTGCTTGGGTCATCTGCAAAGCAAAACAGGAAGTCCTTTCTCTTCACTCTCCTTCACGGTGACTCTTGCCCATGTTCTACAGCGCTGCCAGAAAATGCTATCTGTCTTCTTCCTGGGGTGCCTACAATGAGCCTCTTGTGCAGAAGAATGTGTTCCCCACAGGTGAGTCACGTCACTGACATTTACACATAGGGGGGATCTGGGAGCAGGATTCTAGCCACCATGATGCTGCCTTTTAAACCCCAGATCCCAAGCAGGTTAAAACCTCAAAATTGTTTTGTTCCATTAAACTGCAATGCATGCATCACATCTAAACCTTGGGGAGTGACATAAATTGAAATGGATTTGCATTCATAGAGAATAACCCCACACTCATTATGTGTTGACACCCAGCATGAGGAAGTCATGGGGACATGAAAGACAGAAGATACATTCCCCCATCCTCCAAGAACTATGAGTAATTTCATGAGTGGTTGTGGAGACACAGCATCAAGAGTTTTAGCTCTAGGTGATTTCCTAAGCATTCAACAATCACGATGTAGTATATATCCTGATGTGTATGGAGAAAGATCCTGGAGCTTTAAGACTTGAAATGTTGCTAGGCCATCTATTGTAGAGGTCTAGTGGAAGTAAACACATCATTACACTGAGTTCTTGAGTATGACTATCTTATATGAACAGAGGCTACTGTCTGACATTACCTCTTCTGTAAGAGTCTTCTGGGTCTTACAGCCTTGCTGTCTCCTCTTCTTCAAGGTTCTGTGAATTTTCTTCCATACAACGGGGAAGATCTCAAGGGACAAGATGTTACCCTGAGAGACTCTGAAGGACTGGTGCTAAACAGGGGAGAAGGGGCAGTCTCTATACTGTATGGTTTACCCACCGGTGGCTCATTCATACTCTTGCATGTGCACAGACGCTATTTAGTACAGGTGTCCTAGAGAGGATCCAGTGGATGGCACACGCAGGGAGACATAGCAGAGGGAGGCAGACTGGCTGGATGCAATAACAGGTGGAATGGGATGGAACAGGGTGGGGTAGATAGTTGGTGATGAAAACACAGAAACTCATTCTTAATATAATTAAGAATGAAAACGAAGAAAAAAGACTTGAAATGACCTGTTGCTGCCCACTCAGGTGACAAATGGACAGAACTCAGGATGAACAGGACAGGCAATTGTCACAGACCTCCCAAACCTTCATGTGGGAGGACACATGGCTGGAAAAGAGGTTCTCTAGCAATTTCACCAAACATAGACACAAATGCACAGGTTTTGGGTTTACCGTCTTCTTATTGGAAATCAAAAATTACTTATTCAAGACAATCAGTGTCACCCGACTGCTGGGTGGACTGTCTCAGTTCCAACATGGTCATGTTATGGTGGTGAGCCAATGTGCCCCTCCCACTGTAACTTGTTGACTCTGGTTTCTTGCTCCTCTGACTTGCTTGTTTTCTTCCCTTTGAGTTCTACTTCCTGGTAGACATCTGTTTCCCTTTTCTGATGTCTGTTTTCCTAAAACACCATCAACTTGGGCAAACTTCAATGTTTTATTTTTCTGTCTCTCTGGCTAGGAACTCATCTTCTCTTTCAGATCATGCGCCCTTTCTACTCTATTCCAAAGTTCTAGGATATGAATTTAGTAAGAAATCTAATCCAACAAACGCTTGCTGAACTGCAGGCCTCTGCTAGAAGGAAGGGAAAGTGCAGTGTCAGCTCAGGCATTGTTCCATCTCGGGGAATGCAGACATGGAAGTATACGCTCAAAACAGCGTGTTACCTGGTATATACTGGGGAAATGACAGAATATTACAGCAACACCCAGAGTGTGTATCCCTAACCAACCTTAAGAATGGGGAAAAGTGAATTACCAGTGCTTTAAAACACATGTTGCCAGCAGTAGGAACATTTCTTTTGTGTATATGTATATGGAGTGTGTGTGTGTACACATACATGGGTATTTGGGTGTATATATACACGCGTGCACTGGAATGTATGTGCCTGTAGCCCAAGGGTGATAATGGGAATCATACTCAATCGCTCTTCCGCCTTACTATTATGAGCTTGATTCTCTAATGAAACTCAGAGCTTGTCATTAGGGCTAGACTAACTAACCATCTTGCTTGGGGATTCCCAGACTCTGCCTTCCAAGGTTAGAATTACAGGCAGGCTGCCACACCAGCTTGGCATTGTTTATGTGGTGTTTGGAGATCTGATACCTTGCAAGGCAAAGGTTTTAGCCCTTGAGCCATCTTCTGAGCCCCAAAGGGAACACTATTGCCAAAGGAAGAAAGTGAGAAAAGAGCCCATATCCTAAGGAACTGTAAAACTTCACCTCTGATTGGCAGGTGGAGGCACTTACAGAAGTGAAATTTTCAGACCACATTGGGAATCACTATAAGAGGCTCAAAAAGATGAAAGAGTAGACTGGAGGTATAGAAGCAAATCTTTAAGGAAAGTTTTGTTTGTTCTAAATATATATCCCACAATGGGCTGACTGAAGAAGAGAAGCTTTCGTAGGTAACAACTGAGCTGGATGACATAGGAGGGTGTGGCGGTCAGTCCTGGCAGGAGGGTGGGCCTCTGGGTGGAGGCGGGAAAAAACATCACCTCCAGCACATTTCCCAACAGTGAGTTACTCAAATATCTGCCATTCTCTTCACATTTCATGAATTCGTGCTGCAACCCTGTCTCAGGAATTTGCCCATCTTGCTGGAGACATAGATGTTAAACTGTAACCTACCTGTCTCTTCTTAAGGATTCTAAATGTTTGGTCTCAAAGAACAGCCCATCTGGCACATTCCAGGAGCAAATGGTTTTCTCATATATTCTCTGTACAAGGAAGCTAGGTTTGTCTCGGGAATCTACATTCTTGGAAGCTTATATCACAAACACAGAATATAGAGCTGTGAGAGTTGTATACCGTGTGCTGGAGGAGAACGTGTCAGAGCATCCGGCTTACCTCCAAGCAAATGGACTGGGAACACAAGCATTCAAGTCACTGGGCTGAGAAAGAATGTGCTTTATCTTCAGCCACATTCAAACTTCACAAGGGCTGGACTGGACACGATGATGCATAGTGTTCCTCTTAAAGTCTGAAAGGACAGCTACCTAAACACAGAAAATCATGAGACTTAAGATTCTCAATTGTCTAATTATAAGTTCAATCTCTAGACACAAAGAAGGTGAGGTGTTAAAGACTGCACTTTTGTGTCACCCCAGCATTTGCATGTTGAAGTTCTAACACCCAATGTGGTGGTGTGATAGAGTGAGGCCTTGGGTAGTGACTAAATCATGGGGTGAAACTTTCATGATGGGAATAGTGATCCTAAGATGAGGACCCACAGGAGCTCTTGGACCTTCCTTCCCTGTAGAAGAACACAACACAATGACTGTCTGTAAGCAGTGAAAGAACCTTACCAGATCCCAGCCATGCCACACTGATCTCAGCCTCCAGCACTGGGAGAAATCAACTTCTGCTGCTTATATGCCATCAGGCTGTGGTGTTTTTCTATAGCTACCCAAACGAAGATCTGAGGACAAAATTTGCACAGCACTTGCACAAAGGAGGTAGATTTGGGTTGACTACCTCTGCAGAAATCTAAGTTATGGGGCAGGAGATGGCTCGGGAGTTAGTCTTTGTCTCACAAACAAAAATATCCAAGTTCAGATCCCCAGACCCCAGGTAAACATTTCAGGAGAGAAGAGCAGAGGACTCTAATTCTAGCCTTGTAAAGTAGAGCCTGGGAAATCTCACAGCAGAGCAATAAGGAAGTAGAGCAATCTAGGATGCTGTCAGATGTCACCCTTGGTCATCTAACAAAGCATGTACACTCACGTGCCCTGTGTGCACACAGGCACGTACACACAGGTGCATGCATACATATGAAAAGGTCTAAGTTATGTGTAGTGGTTGTAGACAACTTGAAATAGGAACTGTATGGAGGGTTTGATAAATGTATGTTTACATTTATCAGGAAAATGTAAACAAAAAAGAATAGCAATGTCAAGAAGAAGATTATGTGGAATTTCCCACAAAAATTCAGATGGTGTTTGGTAATTTTTTTTAAAGGCCAGGAAGAAATTACAGTCATTATTTTGTTATAGTTTAGAACCAGTAGGTACTGCACATAGTGGCAAACACAAGAAAACACTCTCAGGATACTGATAAGATGCCTAAATGCAGGCACTGAAGTACAGTGGTCTCAGACCCTATAACTCTTAAATTACAACTTAATTCTGAAATATCACTCACAGACTCAGGAACTAACTGCTGGGTCAACAGCTAGTGATGTTGTTTTGGAAGGTTCTAGAAACTTCAGGATATGGGGTCCAGTTGGAAGAAATAAGTCATTGGAGAACCTGGTCCCCAGTCGTTTCCTCGCTCTTTACTCTTGGGTGCCATGAGGTGAAGGACCCCACCAGATGTTGCTATGTATACAGTATTTTGCCCAAGCCATGAAGTCAAGAAATCATGGGCTGAAACCTCTAAACCCACAAGCCAACATATATTTTCTCTCTAACATTGCTCCTATCAGGTATTTAGTCACAACAATGATATAAAAATACTGAGACAGGCAGTTTTGTTCCTGGAGTCGTTGGTCAATGTTGGGGAGCACTTTGGCTATGACAACTTGGCCAGAATGAGGAGGTGCCACTGGCATTTAAGCATGGAGGCCATCAATGCTGCTCAACAGGTTTCAATGACAACATGGTCCTACAATGGACAACCCTGGGGTGCAGACGATGGGCAGATATATGCTGCAGAAGGTCAACAGTTCCAAGGCTGGAAAATAGTGCTGAAAACATTGTGTTCTGTGCCACTGTCAGCTGGGAAGGCCAAGTAGACCAAAAAACAACACACTCACACACATATATATACTCACACACATTCCCACTCACACACACACTCTCTCACACATACATTCACAAACACACTTGCACACTCATACACATATTCACACACACACATATACATGTCACACATATACACAAACACACACATATTCACATACACACATTCACATTCTCACTTCTACATAGAAACAACCTAATCCCCGAGCCTCACATGTCTCCCCAGAATTAGGCTCACTGGGACGACAGCCCCTCTTCCCTGCTCCTGAAAGTGCCAGAAACCTTTACAGCTCAGCTTACAGCCCAAGCTGACCCTGCTGATAAGCATCGTGCTCAGACGCAGACACTGGGCTGATGAGGATGCTGCAAGCAGAAGGGGTAGGACCATTATGGTGGAACTGCTGCATGAACGTTGGTGCCTCTCCCAGTTCCCAAACATACGCTGAAATTCCAGTTCCCAGGGTGACATCAATACATATGTATATGTGTGTGTGAATATGTGTATGAGTGTGCAAGTGTGTTCATGAATGTGTGTGTGTGAGAGAGTGTGTGTGTGAGTGGGAATGTGTGTCAGTGTACACACGCCGGGTCTTTGGGAGGTGAGTGTGAGCCGCTAGTGTAGGATGACTAACCTTATTTTAAATGAAACCCCAGAACACCTTTTTCTGTTTCTTTCACATGAAGTTACTGTTAGAAGTCTGTGAACCAGGGAGAGAACCATCACTAGGTCCAGAAACTGCTTTAATCTAGGGCTTCCCAGCTTCTAGAACTGTTAAAGATAGATGTCTGTGTTTTCAAATCTGCCCATAATAGCCCAGTGTATGATAGGTCCTTTAGGAAATGAATACCCATGGTGAAATCAATTCATCTCAGAGATGCACTGGCCTGAGCTTCCTTATCATTAGTGGAATCTCCTCAGAGGATTTCATGGGGCTTCTTTCAGACTTATATGCTGGGAATAAATACACTTCAATCACCTCAAAGTTAGTAGTGATGTCATCGGTGAAGGAGAGACTCTAGACTCACCTTGCTTTCCACACTTGACTCATGCAGACTCATGAACCTGAGTCTATATGTGCAATTTATTTCCCAAACACATCTAGGGTCCCAGAGAACCCAGAAAGTTACTGACAGGAGACAAGTAGGAGGTAAGTACATGACTTACCTGAAGAATACAAGAAGTGGCACTGGATTTTTGCAGGCCTTCACGTCTACAGATGTCATATGTACCTGCTGTAGTTCGCCTGCATGGTTGCTGATATAATCACTATCAAACGGCTTAAGGAAATAGTGGGTTTATTTTCTCTTATGATTGTCTGATTTTCTGATTACAGTTCTCAGTCCAGCTTGACAGGAGAGCTCACACCAACACAAGGACTGAGGGACTGGCCATACCATTTTTACATAATGGCAGAGAGAAGAATGATCCTTACTTGCCAGACCAGCATGTCTGACCAAATGATTACAAGGATGCCAACTTTCTCAATCAGCTGTCTATTTTATTCTAGGACCTAGTCCCACCTACCATGGGTTGGGCTTTCCCCATCAGCTAGACAATCTCCTGCAGGTTTGCTCTGGGCTTAATTTAACCATTACTTCTCTACAATGTGCCCAGAGCTCAAACCCTTAACTGTCAAGTTGACACCTGTGCCTAACTATGACATTACAGTTCCTACATAAGGAAACATCAGTTTTTAAGAACTCTGTTGGACAGAGAGAGTGGGTCTGTAGGAAGAACATTCTCTCAGGACCATACCCAGCTGCCTTGTCCACCAGGCATTAGGAGAGCCTGTGCTGGAAAAGTGTCTTCTCAGGACTTTGTGGCTTTGGGACATAGCCACACATTAACCTTCTCAGATGTGACTTGTAGAGGTTAAATCATAAAGGATCAAAAAGACCAAGGTGTAATGGAGGAGGAGGAGGAGAAGGGGCATGGATCCTGCCCTTTGGGAACAGAAAGTACAGGAGGAATGAGTTACTTTCTGATCAGGAAATCCAGGTGACCTGTCCCAGACCTCAGCAGTCAATGTTGAGCTTTGTAGTCTCCTAATGCAGAGTGCGGGTCTCCTGAGTGAGGCTGGGGACAGCGGGCAGGCAAAGTCCCCTACTGTCTAGTCAGGAGCGGTTTAACCATTCTTCTAGCAATAACACCATGACCGCGTAAATACCCACAACACCATCAGAATCTGTGTTAAGTGCCCACAATCTCAGCATAACTGAGTTCAGCGCAGAAGAACCTCGAGATGTGGTTAATCATTCCCCCAAACCACTGTCACGCATGAATATTTGTGTTGGTTGAAGTACAGCTTTACTTGCACTTCCTTCAATAGCTGACCCATCGCTTGCAGAGAATGAGTCTTTCCTGTATCCAACTGTCTTATTTTCCTTTAATTTCATCTATTCCAAAGTGGAACTGCTGTCTCTTCACAAGTCAGTTTCCTTTGATTTCTAATAAGACAGGGAATGAGTCCTTTCAAGCTCCTCTTCTTGCTCCAATACCTTCTTTGTGTCTTGTCTACAGTAGCTAATTTTAATGGGAAACCTCTTATATGTTAAAGCACTTACAGTACTTAATATTCTTATCCGATTCACTTGTAGAGCATTGTCCGTTCTTACCTTTGCATGGATTACAAAGCCATTCAAGGCCAAGCATAATTGGGTACAATTTCATTTCCAGCTAATAAGGAGACTGAGACAGGAAGATTAGAAGTTCAAGGCGTCTCTGCCTTAGCAAAATTGAAAAAGGGGCTAAGGATGTAGTTAAGTGTGATGAGTACTTACTAACCATGTGCACTTAAGGCCCTAGGTTCAACCTCAGTACAGAAAAAATAATAATAACTAAAATGTACAACACTGAACAGAGAAAAGAATGAAGGTATACTTTACTCACATGAAGGTGGAGACTGAACACTGAATCCTCTGTTTACAATGCCTGCTTCGTGCAGGTTCCAGGAACAGGCACTTTGGACTCGGAACACACCCAGGCAATGCATATAGCATTTCAAAAGCCGCCTCTGTTTAAATGCACTGTTGACCTGTTTCCTGTGACACCATTCCTGCTGGTCCTACACAGTCAGCCAGAGGTCCAGGCCAAACTGGGCATAGCTGGAAGCCTGATGGCTCAACAGAAGCTGCTGTCCAGTCTCAAGGTCTCCAGGTTTGGCAAGGGCTGAGATGCTCTGGTTCTAAGAAGTCCATGGTATCCAGGTAGTGTGAGTGTGTGTGTGTGAGTGTGTATGTGTGTGTGTGTGTGTGTGTGTGTGTAATAAGGGAGGTGACAGTGAAAGCCCACAATGAATATCCAGACCTTTCTGTCAATGTAATAGCTTTTGATACCCTCAACTTTATTTACACCCTCAACTTTATTTATAATCTGCAGTGGACTAAACTGTTCATGCTCCCTCAAAGTACCCAGGTGCAGATGTTAGGAGGTGAAGTTTTGGGGAGATTGTCAGGACTATGGCATAGAGCCTTCCTGAATGGAGTTAAAGTGGTCAGACAGAAAGAATTCAGAGAGCTCACAGGTCCCAGGAGAAGACGCCACCTCTGAACCAGAATGAGCAGATCAAGAAACTCTAATTTTCCAAGAATTGTCTGGCTTTTATTCACAACAAATGGCTTTCTTTGTTTCCAGAGGAAGGACTCATGTTCAGAAAGATGGGCTTGTAAGCTTCACATCTCTCCACAGCAACATGCATGCTAGTGGAAGCCAAGTCTGAAAGTTGTCATTTTAGTGATAAAGGTAAACTGAAAGACAATCAAACTTCATCAAAGATGAGTTATTAAATATCTCAAAAACAATACAACCAAAGAGAAATGCATGCATCCATGACGCTAGCGTGTATGTCCCAAGTTCCCATGGACAATAGCTAGTCTAGAATTACGAGAATCAGTATTGCATATTGTCTACATGCAAACAAATGTCCCTACTTTTCTCTCCAACTACTCAAGAGAATACAAACTACAAATTCCAATGGAAAGGGGAGGAAGAAGATCCGTGAAGTTCCCTTGTGTCTGGCACCTTAGCCCACTTGGCCATCCTGACACTCAAGGAATTTCAGTGCTTCAGATGATGATCAGTTTCCTGATACCTGTACCAACTGTGTTTTAGACCAAGATCTCATATTTTGTCATCTGGAGTGAATGAAGGCATCCATGAGCACATAGTTCTCAGAATCCAGACTGTCATCCTCTCATTGGGTGTCCTATTTTTATGAAATCAGCACTACCAATGGCTGACCACCTTCTGCACACAGCTACACAAGAACAACTGGGGACAGTGTCGCTTTTCCCACCTCAGCCTCCAGGTTGCTAGGGGTGGAGAGACTTTTCTGAGTCAGCTTTAGCATCCTTTAAATCATCACATCCCATATCCTCAGTATGGATGCTGGTGACCTGTTGGGAAAGAGAGAGAAAAAAAAGCTCATTAGTTGTGATAGAACATAAGTTGGTCATTCCTCATTCCTTTTCTTGTCCCCTGCCCCCGTGGGTACTGACCACACAAGCTGACCATGTGGACCACCAGCCACACTGGAAGCCCACAGAAGACACATACTCAGTTCTGTGTAGATACCGAGTTGAGGGACTTCTGAAAAAGGCTTTGCTCCTTGATTAAAGCAGAGAGGTAACAGGAAAAACTTTCTTTCACCATCTTGGTGAGGTCGCTCCTTAGAGAGGCACTGAGAAGAGCGTTCTCTCGCCATCTTGGTGAGGCTCACTCCTTCAGTACATGCACAAACCCGTGTAAAAATTCATAATCAAGAAGGATGGCAGCCATTTGGTAATTTCAAAGCATGCAACTCAAGAACGATAAATAAGCAGGCCACAGATGCTGGAATGATAGTAAAGAAAGACCACGGGATGCCTATGACATTAAGCCAATAAGATGGGAACATTTCCCCAAGCACCTAATTAGGCACGAGCCCTTTAATGCTTGGATTCTTCCATCCGCCAATGGTATTCTGGATCCTAAGGAACATACACTGACATGGATGAGAAGTGGGATCCTCAGGGTTCCACAAAGACAACAAAAAGAAACTCAAAACAATGCAAATTAAAGAGCCAAGTCCACGAACAACCCATTTAAAACTTGGCATGTGCCTTAGAAATATTACTTGGCAGAGTAAGAACAAGTCGGAGCAATGCTAATCTTCCTCAGCCTCTAGGTTAAGTTTCCAGTGAGTGCCAGACTCCTTGGGAAAACATTTCAAAGCTTTCCTCTCATGCAGTCAAGGAGAATGTATTTATCCTGCGGGCACAATGAGGAAGAAGGAAGCCACAGAAAGGTTCTCATATTTACACAGAAAACTTACCTGTGGAGATGCCAGTAATTTCATTCTGTCTTTAATTATTAATCTCCATTCTGCTTTGTCTTTAGTAATGAATATACTGATGGGAGCTGGAGGGATAAAAGTTGATGAGTCTTATGGAGAGGAGAGATGAAAAGAATATGAAATTAAAAGATTAACTATAAGCCGTAGTCAAGAAGCAGCCCCGGGTCAACAGCCAATGAAGCAGCAGAGGGGAGATTGCAGGCACTTAAGGGCCCGGGCCAGGATCACCTCTCAGATGCTCTCCTGGTGACTCAGCGCACCCCACTGAGTCACTCTGGTTCCCTGAACCTCCCAGAAACTGGGCAGGGACATAAAGGAGTACAGGTTTAAAAAAAGGCAAACCAAACCACCCATATAAATCATTGTAATTAAGCACCCTTAGTCATTTTTTCACACCCAAACTTTTAGAATAAAAGGGAAGAGAGGTAAAACACAAAGACAATACCCGGAGGAAGACATACATGGGATTTCTAAGGCAGATGTTTTCAAATGATTTCCACAGACTAAGCAAAAATGACGGATCTGAAACTAGCAGTGGTGAGAATGTGACTCATTCAGTAAAGGGCTCGCCACACACACACAAGGACCAGAGTTCAGATTATCATCATCCATGTAAAAACAAAACCAAACTGGGCTTGGTGGTATATACCTGTAATCCCCATGATGAGGAAGCAGTGATAGGAGGATTCCTGGGACACACCACACACACGCACACACACACAAACACACACACGCACGCATGCAAGCACTATGCACATGCCACCAAATAGAACTTGCAGAGAAGAAAGAAATATTCTACAAATATATGAAGCACTGTTTGAGAGCTAGCTGAAGTTAGGTCAGTAGATTACTTTTATTGGCTAACCATGTTCTAACTCTTTCAACATAATATGAAGTGGCTTGAAAGAAAGGGCATAAACAATGGCCTTTTAGAGTGTGAGTCACCTTGTTGGAAACCACACCTGTCTTGCCTCATACTGGCCACATGATTAACTTCTTGTCCCCTCAAAGCCAGAAGAAGTTTTTTTTTTTTTAATTAAGAATTTTCCTTTTATACAAACATAATGAGTGGTTGTCCCTTTCCCTCTCCAACCACATTCCCTCCTTCCCCATCCCTCGTCCTCCTCTTCCCTCTACGAATTCATCTCTTTCCTTCCCAACCTCACACCTATCTGTTTGTGTGGGCCAAAGAGCTCCCTTTGGGTTGTTTGCTCTAGTAGGGGGTCAGGCCTCTGTGGAAGTTTAAATGGCCCTCCCTTGGGTAGACACTCCCCTCATCTGTCTAGCCCTTGCCCCTGAGGTTCCCACTTCATGTAATTATTCTCTAGAGTTCCTCATAGTCCTTGGGGGAATGTTGATATGTCAGCCATTGTACAGATCTGATGAGATTAGTCTCATTGCAGTGAGTTCCTGGATGCAGCAACCTTGTGACTAGAGTAACCTCCCCACCTTCAGGCTCTTACAGTTTTACCACCCCCTCTCCCACAAGGTTCGCAGGCAAGTTTTTGAGCATGTGAGAAGGGAGCCAACCTCCAAGGACACTCACCCCTTTCAGGGTGGATTTAGCTGGTATCTGGGCTGAAGCTTGAATCACAGGTATTTTATTATTGGAATAATTGGATGATACCATTAACAGATATTTTTAAATATTTTTACATCTGTGGATTTCAGATAAACATCTGGCAAACTCAAAGAAGTGATTTTATTTTGTGACTATTATTTCAATAAACTCTAAAAACTGCAAAATATAAAAATCCACACATTCTGGTTAGAGTGCAATAAGTAATCAATAATATTTTAAGTGCAGAATATGTACATTTCATTTCCATCTAACCCATCACTACCAAAACTTGTTCTTTTTTGAAGCGAGAGGCTGGTGGTTGTAATTCTTCTTCCATGAGTACAAGAGAAAGTGTCCCTCTCTCTTTTTTAAGCTAAAGAAATAATCATAGAGTGTTTGGGTTATGGATCTTGTTTTAGAAAAGGCTAACTTTGAAATCAGTTTGGTTTTGGGGATATGAGAGAGATTAGGGGGGAGGGGGTTCCTCCTGGAAATGGCTGCATTCCATTAGACCAAAAGTTGGGTGTCCACAAGTATAGGGACCATCACCAGGGACTGGCTCTTTACCAGCCACCTCTACCACAGGAAGAAACTAAGTACCATGGCTTTATTCCCAATGCTGAATTTGATGTTGAGAGTGTGGAATACCTATCCAAACCTGCCTCTAATAAGTTTGTCTTAGACATTTATTGTTCATAAATTCTGTTCCAAAAGTTGAAATTTTTGACAAGACCAAAAACTTTTATGATAATTTCATGATTTTGTGGGATTTTCTGGGATTTGTGTAGGGTTCAGCTGGAACATTCTTGAGTTCTATGGCAGGTTGGCAGAGTTCAGTTATGGTTCTCTATAGAAGACTGGGCTGGCCTGAAGTGACCCAAGATAGGGTGTGTCATCAAGGCATAAGGCCTGTGAGCCCTGGGTAAGGTGGCTGAAGTCCAGCCTCTGTGGATTTGTTGGATGCAACTTTTCCAACATGGTGTTCTCAAGGGAGCTAGAATTCTACGCAGTAGTTCAGACATGAAACTTGACCTGTTATAGTGTAGCACCAGGTGCCACCACTGTGACTACTGCGTCCCTGTAAAGCAATCACAAGCTGTCCTAACTAAAATAAGCATACGCAGAGCTGGGGAGGGTAGCTTGCTGAGTAAATGCACTTGCTGTAAAAGTGATGGATCTGTGCAAAAGCCAGATGTGTGGCATAACCACCTGTGGCCTTGGCACTCCACTGGGGAGATAGGAGGTGGAGATGAGTGAATCCCAAAGCTCACAACAGAAAAACAAAATATGCTCTGTCTCCAGCAATGTGGAAGGGGAAGGCCTGCACCTGAGGTTGTCCTCTGACCTCCAGATACACAAATGTACAGAGAGATGGGGAGGGAGAGAGAGAGAGAGAGAGAGAGAGAGAGAGAGAGAAACAGAGACAGAGAGATAGAGAGACAGACAGAGAGAGAGAGAGATAGAGAGACAGGGAACACATAATTCAACCGCTCTGTGGTAGGAGTATCACTAACTCTGCAGCCATGTGCCAAACCAGTGCAGCTAGACAAGCATATTCTAAACATTTGGAGCATCCAAAGACTCCCGAAATCAGGTCCTTGCTCAATGTCATAGGCTGCACGAGCCACCAGGATTCATCTGTCACATCCTTAATCCAAAGGAGCAAGAAAGAGCCTACTAGTTTCAATTATATATATCTAACTACATGTAGCAAGTTTTGTCTCATGAAAGGTACAGATTTTTGTGAGTTTAGAACAAATTTACTCATATAAAATAAAACAGCTCCATTAGGTTTAAATATCTGTTCCCAGCTGTATTAGCTTCCTGCTGATTGTGTTGGTGACAGATAACACATAGTCAACACATGCCATAGAGTTACTATTTTTCCTTGCCTGAAGGGCCATGTTTAGTTCTGGAGACTCCAGAAGAGAAGCCGTTCCCTGTTCATTCACATTGTTGGCTAAATTTAGTTCCCGTTCCTTAACACCCAAGTTCTCCTAACTGCTAGAGGCTGACCCCTTTCTTGGATCTTGTTTGGATATCGTGGACTTCCCCCATTTCCAAAGCCAACTGAGGTAAATCGGATCTTCCCAACATTCCCGACTTCCTCTCCTTTCCCTGACCTCAGCGGGGGGGAAAGGCAATTTGCTATTAAAAGGTCATGTGATTAGACTGGTTGCATTGAGATAATCTAGGATTAATCTCCTCAATTCAATATCCTTAATTTAATCATATCTGCAGATTCCCTTCCTTGTGTAACAGAGACACCATTCTTTGAATGAGGAGGAGGCCACTATGCTGTGTATAACCCTCCCAACTTTCCATTTGAATTCCAAATTCTTTTTGCTCTATCACCAGAATATATGATGACTTTTGGACTTTCTTGTTGTTGCAGTTTGCCTGCATGGTTGCTGAAAAATGACCATCAAACGGCTTGAGGGAACAAGGGTTTATTTTCTTAGGACGGTCTGTTCAGCTTGATGGGAGCTCATGCCCAATACCAAGACCGAGGGAACTGGCCACACCATCTCTATGTAATGGCTGAGAGAGGGACAATTCTTACTTGCCAGATCAGCATGTCTGGCCACGTATATACAAGGATGACAACTCTCTTAACCAGCTCTCTGTATTTTATTCCAGGATCTAGTCCCACTCACCATGGGCTAGACTTTCCCCATCAGCTAGACAATGTCTTGCATGTTTGCTCTGCGCTTAACTCAACCACTAATTCTCCACAAATATGTCCAGAGCTCAACTCCTTAACTATCAAGTTGACACCTGTTCCTAACTATGACACTTGTTAAGTTTAACACTTAGCATTAAGATGTTAACTACTAAGTCATTTCATATTATTTTACATTTAATTATTTGATCATTAATTATTTTACACAGTGAAGCACTTGCTCACATTGATACTCATCCTTTGCCCATATTCTCAATAGTGTATGTGTGTGCGCACATCTTCCTCAATTGCTCTCCACCTCATTTTTTGAGACATGGTCTTTCATTGAACTAAGAACTGACTTATTGGCTAGGTTGGTTGCCTACTGAGCTCCTCAGTTTCTGTCTGCCCACTTCTAGTGTTAAAGGACATGGACCACTACACTAGGATTTTAGGTGAGTCCTCATACTTGCATAGCAGCCATTTTACCAACTGAGACATCTCCCTGGCACTTTGACACTTACTTTCTTTTTTTTTTTTTATTATTTATTCAATTGTGTGTGTGTGTGTATGTGCACGCGCATGTGTGTGTGTGTAGAACCACGGACGAATCGGGAACCACCATGGACGCATCCACCTCCTTCTGTCCCGGGATTCACAGGCTCCGCCCTACCAGGAGCAGAAGCGCAGGCCGCCCCTGCTTCCGCCTGGCGTCCATACATGGGATCTGGGATCCGAACTCAGGACCTTCTGCCTGCAAGGCAGAGGCTTAACCCCTGAGCCACCTCTCCAGCCCCCTACACTCACTTTCTTATAAATTAGTCATAGAATAAAATTGAGAACATTCTCAATTTTCTAATTCCAATATACTAGATAATCTGCTGGTTTTTCTTTTTGCTTGAAAACTCCCCTGCTTGATCTTTGCCCTTCCATTTACACTTGGATTGTCTCTGACTTGCTACAGCTTCTAACCTGGAGATGTCCTTTTTAGTCTCACTCCTGGGGTCCCTTTTCCATTTTTTCCTGTTGGAGAGACAACCTGACTCTCAGATTACTTCTTTTCTATAGAAACACATTTTCCAAAAAGTCCCTAAAAATAACACATATTTTCTCTCTTTTTTTTTTTAGTTTCTTAAATGTTTTTACTCCTCTCTTAATTGGCTTAATTGCTAGTCTTTGCAAAGGGTTCTGGGTTGTAACTCTTCCTCCCGTCCCCTTTCTAAAGTGATGAGGAAATCTGAGTGTGGATGGTGTGGAGAGAGGTCCACACGACAGCTAACCACCATACAGCCAGAGGAGGACCACTGTGAAGACAGGTGACACAGGAGGGTATCTCCGGCCCAAACATGTTCTCAGGCAGATCAATCACTTTTTTTGGGGGGGGGGGTGGGTTAGTGTGTGTGAGCCTGTGTATAGAAAAGGGCACTTGTGTGTGTACCTGTGGAAGCCCAAGGGTGACATCAGGAAACATCATGGATTGCTTTAGCTCCTCATTGCTTTCTCTGGGGGTTTCTCAGGCTCTGCCTTCCAGGGCCAGAATTTCAGGCCACCACCATATCCACCTGGCAATTTTTACATGGGATCTGGGGGTCTGAACTCAGGTCCTTTGCTTGTGAGGCAAAGGCATCTCTGCAGCCCAGATCAATCACTTTTAGAAAATATGTTCGCTCTCGAGAAAGTAGGAAGGAGGTGATTCCCTTTCGTGTGTATACCTATTTGCTTCAGAAACAGACTTCACCTCCAGACTTTTACAGCATAAATGTACCCTAGTCTAAAGACGGTTCTAAAACACCAACTTGTTCTACAAGCATGGGAAACTGAGGGAGAAACTGAAGAATTCCTGCTCTGTCACATTATCCTTTGGGGGTTCATAAACATAAAGTTCTAACTCCTATTTCTGCTTCAGTATCTTCCATCAACCTAAAGAATACAACTGTGGTTTGTTGGCCTCCTTAGGAGTCTGATGTCCCAAAATTCAAATATAATTTTTGGTCACAGGACCTGGTAGAGGGTCTGCTATTGCTGTTTCATTACATGGACCTGGTGTCTGATTGTCTCCTAATATTTATACCCAGAGATCAACGCTGCTCTGGTCAGAGACACTACTGTTTACAGCGCGTGACAGTTAATGCAAAGATTCAGAACTAGTCAAAGTGCTGGGAATTTAAGTGACTGTTTAGGAATCAGTCCTACATGGGACACGTAGATTACCTAGGCAAGTCTCCATCTCACTTCCAGTCTTACCGTCCAGTGCTTTTCTTTGTGAACCATTGGGTTTAACACGGCTGGACTTGGGTGTGGAGCTAAATACAGGAGTGAAAACCTGTGAACTTTAAGAATTCAAGATAAGTCAGGAAAGTATGATATCAAGACCACCTTCAACTTCAGTGTGAGTACCTTGGGCATAGGTACCTACTAACTCACCAATCAAAAGACACAGGCTGCAAGCATGGATTAAGAATCACACCCTATCAATCTGCTCCCTTCAGAAACACATCTCCCCAAGAAAGATAGGCACATTCTCAGAGCAAAAGGCTGGTCAAAACTGCTTCAAGTTAATGGAACAAGGAAACAAGCAGGAGTAGCAATTCTAGTACCTGGAAAAATAGATTTCAAACCAATAGAAATCATAAGAGACACAAAAGGATACTACATATTAGTCAAAGGAACAACTCATCAGGAAGACTTCACAGTATATATTCAGTACTGAGTATATACACACCTAACATAAACTCATCCACATTCATTAAACAAACACTACGATATTCTGAAATAACAAATCAATCCGAAAAAAGTAATAGCAGGGGACTTCAACACCCTACTGTCACCACTGGATAGATCAACAGGCCAAAAACTGAACAGATACACTCTGCAGCTGAATCAAATCATAACCCAAGTGGACCTGATCAATCACTACCAAACCTTCCAAGGAATACACATTCTTCTCAGTAGCCCATGGAACTTTCTCCAAAATTGACCACATACTGGCCCACAAAGCAAAGTTTCCATATATACAGGAAAGTTGAAACTTATCAGACCACCATGGAATAAAGTTAAATGTCTACCACAAAGCAAATAACAAATTCTTGGAAATTAAATACCACGATATTGAATGAGGAACAGGTAGAAGTCAAAAGGGAAATTCAAAAATTCCTAAAAGTGAATGGTAATGAAAAAACAATATATAAAAATCTCTGGGATATGATGTCCCAAGGGGAAAGTTTGTATAAAAAAATGGAAACATCACAATTAAATAACTTAACAGTATAGCAATTTAAAGCTTTAGAGACCCCAAAACAATCCAATCTTAAAAGCAGTAGATGAGCAGAGATGAGTAAAATCAGGGGAGAAATATTTGAAATTGAGATAAGGAAAAATGATACAATGAATCAACCAAACAAAGAGCTGATTCTTTGAAAAAATTAAGAAGTTTGATAAACTCTTCGCCAAATTATCCAAAACCAAAGAAGAGAATACCCAAATTAATAAAATTAGAAATGAAAATGAGGAAATGCCAAGGAAATTCAGAGAACTATAAGGTCATATTTCAAAAATTTACACTCCACAAAATTTGATAATCAGAAAGAAATAGATGAATTTCTAAGTATGTACAAATTACTTAAATTGAATCAGGATGAACTCAATTATTTAAATCACCCTATAACAAGTGACAAAATTAAAGAAGTAATTACAAATCTTCTCTCCAAAAAAAGCTCAGAACTGGATGGCTTCAGTACAGAATTCTACCGAACACTTAAAGAACAACTAACACCACTACTCCTTAAACTATTCCATAAAATAGAAAAAAAGGAATACTTCCAAATTCTTCTTACAAAGCCAATATTACATGGATTCCAAAACCACATAAAGATACAACTAAAAAAGAAAACTATAGAACAATCTCATTGGTGAACACAAATGCAAAGATTATCAACAAAATCGTAACAAACTGGATTCAACAACATATCAAAAAGATCATTCACTATGATCAAGTAAGATTTATCCCCGACCCACAAGGTTGGTTCAACATACACAAATCAATAAATGTAATTTACCATATAAACAAATCCAAAGATCAAGACCACATGATACTCTTTTTTTTATTATTATTTATTCAATTGTGCGTGTGTGTGTGTGTGTGTGTGTGTGTGTGTGTGTGTGTGTAGAACCACGGACAAATTCGGGAACCATCATGAACCGCTTCCACCTCCTCCTTGTTTACTCTGCCTGGGGATTCACAGGCTCCGCCTTACCAGGATCAGAAACGCAGGCTGCCCTGGCTTCCTTACGTGGGGTCTAGGATCCGAACTCAGGACCTTCCACCTGCAAGGCAGAGGCTTAACCCCTGAGCCACCTCTCCAGCCCCGATACTCTTGATAGGTGCATAAAAAAGCTTTTGACAAGATCCAACATCTTTGTATGATCAAAATCCTGGAGATAATTGGAATGGAAGGAACCCAATGGAAAAAGGACAGCATCTTCAACAAATGGTGCTGGCAAAATTGGATATCCACATACAGACAATTGAAAATGGAATGTTACTTGTCACCATGCACAAAAATCAACTCCAAATGGACCTTAATATTAGACCACAGACTATAAAAACCCTAGAAGAAAGAGTAGGGAGTTCCCGTGAACTGATTGGCTTAGGCTGACAATAGGACAGGAAATAGAACCAACACTCAACAAATGGGATCTCATGAAATACATCTGACAGAGGACAAATATCCAGAGTGCACAAAGAAATCAGAAGATTAAACATCAAGAAGATAAACAGCCCAATTAGAAAATGGGCCATGGAACTTAAAAGAAACTTTTCTCAGTACAAAATTGAAATGTCCAACAAATACCTTAAAAACATTCCAGTTTCCTAGCCATCAGGGAAATACAAATCAAAACTACCCTGAAATATCATCTCACCTGGTCAGAATGGCAAAAATCCAAAATACATACAACAAATCTGGAGATGATGTGGGAAGAAGGGAACCCTCACTCATTGCTAGTGGGAATGCAGGCTTGTACGACCACTCAGAGATTAGTATGGTGATTTCTAAAAAAAATAAGAATTGAAATGCTATATGACCCTGCTAAACCACTATTGGGAATAGTCCCCCAATATGCATCATTTTATTATAGTGACACGTGTATACTCATGTTCATGACAGCACTCTTCACAATAGTAACTGCCCAGCAGTTGACAAATGGATAATGAAAATGTGGTATATATATACAATGGAATACTACTTAGCCATCGAAAAAAATGAACCAATGAAATTTGCTGGTAAATGTATGGAATTGGAAGAAGTTATATTGAGTGAAATATCCCAAGCACTGAAAGTCAGACATCACATGTTCTCCCTTATAACTGAAACTCTGATTTTTGACATAAAGGCTCAGAAAACACAATGGAAAAAGGACAGCATCTTCAACAAATTCCAAGCCCTTATAATGACATACTCAAGGGAAAAAAAATCTTTATAACACCCATTATAACCACAAAGGATTAAAAGTAGGAAGCAGAGGAAAGAAGACCCCAAGAGAATGGAAACAAAGGAACACAGTTTAATAAATAAATAAGGCCACTGTCAAGAAAGGCCTGTAAATTGCAAGATATCTGATGCTGCTGCCCACTCTGTTTCTTTCTTGTTCACTGGTGTTTGGACTGGCTTGAAGTTCTGGGCGTGTGTCCTGGTCATGGAGGGCAGGGGTTGGTGGTTAGTAAGTAGCCAGTTGGTAACCTGGAGGCTGACCCCACTTACTACTGAGTTCAATTCCTGTTCTTCCCTCTCCTTTAAACCTTTTCTTATAGAAAGCCTTTTTTAACAGTTTTTTTTTTTTTTTTTTTTTAACTCTTGGCTAGAGGACAACCTCGGCACCTGGATAGGATGCAGCCTTGTACAGAGCAAGAACAGCAAAACCATGATGCAGAATACTGGCAACCTACAAAGTTTACCCAGAACCAGGCCGGCCAACTTTCTCCCCATTCTAAGGTTCAGGGAACCTTGCGGAAGAGGGGGGAAGTAAGACTATAAGAGCTTAAAGATGGGGACGTCCACCACTGGACAAGGCATTCCACTCAAGACAGGGCTGCTACAGCAGGAACTCACTGCAGTGCAACTCGACCTTACCAGACCTGCATGTGGCTGACATATCAACACGCCCCCTGTAGATTAGTGATGGTCTCAGGAGAAATAATTTCGAGCAGGAGGATCTTTAGGGGAAAGGGGCTAGACAGGTGTAGGGAAGTCCCGTATCAGTTGGTCTGTCACAGAGGCCTGAACCCCCTGAACAGATATCTTGCAATTTACAGGCCTTTCTTGACAGTGGCCTTATTTATTTATTAAACTATGTTCCTTTGTTTCCATTCTCTTGGGGTCTTCTTTCCTCTGCCTCCTACTTTTAATCCTTTGTGTTATAGAGATTTTTTTTCCCCTTGAGTATGTCATTATAAGGGCTTGGAATTTGTTGAAGATGCTGTCCTTTTCCATCGTGTTTCCATTGTGTCTACAGCAGTAGACAGATGATCCAGAGGGAATCCCAGGGCCCATATAAGCTGAAAGACAGGAGAGGAGGGTGGGAGGGGAGGGAGGGAGAAGAGGGGAGAGAGATGGAGGGAAGAGAGAAGGAGGAAGGAAGGGGGAGAGGAGGGTAGCAAGATGCCTAATCATTGAGCTTGTATAACTAAGAAAAAAATTTTTAAATTAAAAAAGAAGCTATTAAAAAATAAAGTTATAACTTTATTTTCTAGGTTTAAATCTTTATAGAAGCAAGATTATTATATGATGAAGAGTTGAGGTAATCAATGATCGATTGCCAAAAGGAGCTATAAATAATTTCTGATTCCATATCATGAACGATCTAGGGAACTGATATCAAAATTTTATCCTGTAATCTACTTAGATAAAAGGAAAATAAACCTACACTCTTAATTTGTGAGAAACACAATAGAAAAAGTCTACAGTAAAATTTAAACAGACTTCTTGTTGTGTATTCAACCTCTATATCCAACATACTAATTTCTACCATACAAGTTCTGAATGAAAGTAAGCACTGTGATATTAAATTTGGATTTTCCCTTAAGGCTAATGTGGAAATGAAAACTGGAAAAGAATGAATGTATTTCTTTTACTTAGAGTTTTCTAAGCATTTTTTTTATTCACTTGAACATTTCCCTGTCTTATATTTTAGCTTCCTCAGAAAACAACAGCAATATATTTCCACTTTACTATGGTCTGAAAAACCTAGCTCCTATACACGGAATTCCTTTCTGCCCAGTTTAACAGCAGGGTTAGAATCCAAAGTTATGTCAATTAAGGACAAAGTATAGCAATTTAGTTGCTGATAAATGTTATATATTTAATGCTCTTAGATGAACTCTTTCACACTCTTAAGTTAATAACACACAGTAATTAAATTACTAATTTAATTAAATGGTGACTTGGCTTGGCATTTAATCTTCCAATTACAGGGCAAATGTGGATACATTATAAAACCTCCATGACTGGGAGACTGTATAAATGTGTATGTGGGTAGCTCAGTGTGCCAGGCAGAAAGAAAAGAAAATCAATATCTGGTTTCAATTGTTCTAAAAACTAAAGCTCAGATTTCCCTTTCCATTTGGCATTTGCTGAATTTCTGGATTCCATCAATTGTCTTTAAATTCTAAACAGGGAAAAACTACTTCCTTAGATGTAGTCACACACACACACACACACACACACACACACACACACACACACACACACACACAGAGGAGAGAGAGAGAGAATAAACCCAAACCAGTCATCACTGGCTATGGAAGTCAGCCGAGGATTAAGACTGTAAGCGGAAGCCAGAGGCATAAATACAAAGTTTTATGCACCACATGCTAGCTGTCTTTGCCAACTGAAAACTTCCAACATTACATAGTTTCTAATAAGTGAATTGAATTGATATTTTTCCCACAATCAAAAGATTTTACAACCTCCACCCATCTGAAAAGATGCAGAAAGAGTTGTTTTGGTCAATCAAAACCCCAACTCAGGAAGTGATCAAAACCAAGGAAAACTCATTTTGTAAATTATTTAGGTTTGTGCAAACATCTTTCCTGAGAACCCCAAGGTCCCAGCAGAGACAGGATTGATGTGAGCGGTTCCCTCTGCTTTGCCATGTCCTTTTCATTAAGGTGCCTTCATGGGGAGAGGCACTCCTGTCCCAGGAGAACAAGAGGCCTGTGGACTTGTAGGTTAGGATGGCTGCGGCAGCTTAAACTTTCCTTTACCTTTAAACTATTTGCAAGATGCTGAGTCTGGAAGGCATGCTTTGGAAATGAATCTTCAGCAATGAAAAATAAAACCCCTCAGGTCTTGTGCTTTGTTTTTTTTCTTGGGTGCATGTGTGGTGTGTTTGCATGTGCGTGGGAGGACATGTGTGTACAGGCACTTGTGTATGCATGCCTGTGGAGGCCCAAGTGTGTCATCCAGAATCATTCTGGAGTGCTCTCCCTCCATGTTGCTTTGCTCTGGGAATTCATAGGCTCTAGCTTCCAGGGTCTGAACTACAGGTTGCCATCATTTTCACTGGGAATTTTTATGTGGGGATTCAAACTCAGATCCTTTTGCTTGTGATGCAAAGGCTTAGCCCCCGAGCCATCTTCCCAGGGCACTGTGTGTGTGTGTGTGTGTGTGTGTGTGTGTGTGTGTGTGTGTTTTACATAGTGTTGCATACTGGAATAACGTGTACGGGTGTGACACAGCATGAGTCAAAATGTTATTTCAGCAAAGAGAAAAAAGTTGGCCATAGCTCGAAGACTCCTGGACTAAGGTTGGGCAAACACAGAGTAAACATGTCCTCTGCAGTCATGACTTCCATTCCCAAATAGGTTATGACAAGGAAAAGAAAAGTTGCCTTAGATTTGCCTACCATGTTTAAACCATCAAGATACCTGGCATAGAGGACTCAGCACTTGACTAAGTGGGAGGAGCAAGAAGGGAATCTCGGGCTCCACACATGGATTAAAAGCGTAGGGGTGGGGAAGAGGAGCAGGGGGTACGGGGGGAGGAGGAGGAAGGGAGGGAACTGGTGTACCTAATAAGTTTGTATGAGCTGAAATTTAAAAAAAAAAAAAAAAGCGTAGGGGGTTCCTGCCATCAGCTGAGACCTGACCCACCTTCCATCCACTGACACCCCAGCCCCTTGGCTGAGTCCTGTGCACACGCACTGTGTTTGGACTTTAGCTTGGTTCTATACTTAAGTCTTCTTTCTCTGTTTCCCATGGTGTCGCTGATTCAAACAACCCCTCCCAGGAGGCGCCTCTTCAGACTCTTCCAGAAGTGCTGGCTGGTCTGCTTGGCTTACCTAGTGAAAAAGTACAGCTGTGGCAGGCAGCTGCAGACACCAATTTGACAACTGAAAACTGAGCCTCAGGGGACATCTGTGAGGAGTTGTTTAGTGAAGGCAGCCCCAAGCAAGCCTGTGGGAGATTTTCTAATTGATACGGGAAGAAGAAACCTGTACTGGGTGGGACCACTCTCTAGGGCAGGTGAATAAGATGGAGAGAGAGCTGGTTCAGTATTTTGACAATCTGGCAAGAGATCAAGAATGTTCCTCTCCACAGTCCCTCTGCATAGGGTATGGCCAGTTCCCTCTGTTCTTGCTTTTGGTATGGCCACGCCTGCCTTGCTGCTGAACTGCAGCCAAGAATTAAACCCCTTGTTCCCCTAAATTGTTTGGGTCCAGTATTCATTCAACAACAGGAAGATGAAACTTACACAATGGCATTGTGCAGAAGTAGTTCCAGGAACCTGACTGCAAAGCTCAGGGAGCTCTGAGATACTTAGCTATTCACTGTCCCATCTTGGCAGTGTGAGGCCCAGGCACTTCCAGGGGTTCCTGCATTTGACTTCTCCCACAATCAAATCCCAGTGTGCAAATGGCTCACTTTCTCCTTAAAGCCAATGGCTTTTTGTTTTTTGGTTTTTTTTTTCAAGCTCTGGCAAATTTTATTAAAGAAAATTTATTCGTGGTTTACTTTTCACCAGTCTGTTCTGGCATGCTTCTAATAATGTCCGCATCACCTGGATCAATGATAGACAGTGTACATGCTCTGTAGTACTTTCCACAGGCTGTGCCCAGTTCTATATTGTTGCCACTGTAGTGATGGACACCAGTTTTGGCCAACATAACATAGTATTCTATTTCAGATTTCCTCAAAGCCGGACAGTTGTTGGCGAGGATGACCAACTTGGCTTTGCCCTGTCTGATCATCTTCAGCGTCTGTTTGTACCCCAGCATGTACTGCCCACTCTTCATGACAAGCTGGAGCCTAGAGTTGATGGACTCCAGCGACTTTTTCGTCTTCTTTGTGGCCACCAAGATGGCCGGGGAGCGAGAAAAGCGGCTTTTTGGTTTTTTGGAGACCAGGTCTCATAAAGCTCAGGCAGGCCTCTAACATACTCAGTAGCTGAGGACATCCCGATCTTGTCTTTGCCTCTCGAGTGCTAGGATCAGAGGCCTGAGTCATTAAGCCCGACTGAAGCCAGCAGCTCATAACAGACTCAGGATGGTCTTCTTATATGCAAGTGCCTAAGTGTAGACCTCCACTTCTGCTGCACCAAACCCTCCTCCCTCCAAGGAGGGAGCTCCGTGGAACTGTGACATATCCCAGGGAACAGCCTGTGAAAGCTGTTGTGGAAGAGAAGGGGCAGAAAGTGTCCATCTGGCTCTGGACCCATCAGCGAGACTAAGGGGAAAGGAAGAAGCAAGGGTCTATAAAAAGATGCTCAGGTGCCATACACCTCTCAACTGGAAATAAAAAGGAGGGAAAAAAAAGTTCAGAGCATTGTAGGAGAGCTTTCAAAAAAAAAAAAAAAAATGAGCTTAGAACAAAGATAAGATTTTAAAGAAAGAAAAAAATATAAACCTCGCTGGAGACCAAGCCAACAGACTCTAAGGAAGATCAATTCAACTGAAAGAAATGTTTGATTCTACAAATTAAAAACCTCAGAGAAGCAGAAATAAAACATCTGAGTGGAGAGGAGGTTAAGAATTTCATGGTGGGAGTAAAAGTAATTTGCTATGTTGAACACATGATAAATTGCGTTAGTTCCAAGGCTGGACTGATGTTTTTCATGAATTATCTGCCATGGTAGACCAGATCCTTGTATCTTCAGAGCATGTCCGTCTACGTTCATTCTCCTTGAAGGGGAAATGCTTCTTCCTGGTGGCACATGGTCAGTGACATCCTGCTTTCTCTACCTGGTAGAATGTGTATTTCTAGAAAAGGGACGGAGACTAAAAGTATCCCTTTAAAAAAGGAAAATCTGTAGGACTGAAGACAACTGTGCAGTGTAGGTTCAATGCTGGAGATGCCTTTGCCCTTGGGGCCTTTACCGTTGAGTATAGCTTGGGCTACCTCTATAGGCAGACCTTGGATGTCCAGTGCTGGCCCCTTAGTTCAGCTCACACACTAGTCTGAAATGCTGGGGTCCACCTTGGTGAATACCAGCCTTCATTTCCAAGGCTGGGGAGGGCTCACTGGGGTCTTCTTTTCTGCTGTATCGGCTCCTGTGACACAAACCATCCAACTCTCATCAGTTCTCTCATGTTCTGAGACTGCCTTAGGTGGGGTTCCAGAACCAGTTGGGCTGGTAACCAGCTGCGCCAAGTTCCTAAACACACCCTGGATGTGACAGGAGCAGGCTACAGATTCGCATCTCATGTCATTGACTCGGGTCAGCCAATGTAAAGCAGTTAATAGAATGACTTTCTGGGTCTGACTAAGACACAAAGCTATGCAGTTATTCAGTGTCATAGTTAGATACAATTGTCAACTTGACGCTTGAGGGTTCATTTAAGTCTGGGCACATTTGTAGAGAATTAGTGGTTGAGTTAGGCACCAAGCAAGCCTACAGGAGATTGTCTAGTTGATGGGGAAGGCCTAGCCCATGGTGCATGGGACTAGTCCCTGGGCAGATGAGTAAAATGGAGGCAACTGGTTGAGGAAGTTGGCATCTTTCTGTATACTTGACCAGACAAGCTGGTCTGGCAAGTGAGCATTGTCCCTTTCAGCAGTTCCGTGGGCCTGATGGCCAGTTCCCTTCGTTTTGATGTTGGTGTGGGCCAAGATGGACAAGGAACCATAATAGGACGATAATAAATCATAATTAAGCTCCTTGTTACTTTTGGTCATGCATGTATCTGCAACAATTCAGGTTAATGCTACATTTGTACATTAAGTCTTGGAACTTGCTCTGACATAAGTCATGTACAAAGGAACTAATAGGCAAATCATTTGAACTTCAAGGATGGTGTTGATAATCAAGTAGGACTGGGAAGAAAACAGAATACTAAAGGTCTTCATGCAAGATGTCACACATTAGAGTCAGGAAGCCAAGCAGCAGCATCTTTGAAGATGTGTTTACTTGTCCATGCCGACCGACTCTTACACAGTGGCTAGAGCCCAACACGGTCACATTTTTATGATTTCTATGATGCCAATATTTGCAGTATATTCTAGAAAAAGGTCAGATTAAAATTCACTTTGGAATTAGCCATATTTTTTAAAAAAATATTTTAATGTGATGCTAAGAGAGTTTTAAAGCAAATATTTAACTGAAGACAATGTTTAGAAACCTCAAAAGCAAAGCACGTCAAGGGATATGGGAAGTCTTTATCTAAGAAAGATGAGTGACTTCTTAAATTTAACAGTATTTTAAATATTATTATAAATACTGAGACATGCTTTTTCATGTATGTGACGTGTGCATGTATTCTAGTGCACGCGTGGCTGTCAAGGGACAACCTCCCATGTGGTTTTCTAACTGTGCTAGCTTCGTGTGGCTGTCAAGGGACAACCTCCCATGTGGTTTTCTAACTGTGCTAGCTTTGACTTAGTCTTCTTTAAGAGAGCCTTGCAGCTCACTCTAGCCACTGGTGACCACCTTGGTGTGTTAGTGCCATTGACTGACTGCTAAATTGTTTGTCGCCTTCCTTCAATGACATTTCCCTTTTGTCTTTTTGATAACAAGCATCTGTCCCCTCTCCAGTACCTACCATGTTATTAGGACTCCTGCTATCCAGATACTAATGAAAACCAGACAGACAAGGCAGATCTTGTGAATGAAATTTTTTATTTACACGCTGTATCTAGAATAGATACATGAATTTTTATACAATTAATTCCCAAAAATGTGCAAGAAATTACTATAATTTGCATACAAACCAAAACACATATTAAAATCAATGGGCTTTGGATAGTTCACTCTGTGGTATTCTCAGTACAAATGGCGCACACCTGATTGAAACACACAGAAAAAAGTGTAAACGACAGCAATCTGGATTGCAAGGATTAATTTCGTGGCACGCCAACTACAAGCTTCTTCACCCCCACGCATATACGTTTACAAAATTCTATAAGAATTTCTCATTACCTCTGGATGGAGAGTTTGGATCGCGTTCCCAAAAACGGCAAGTACATGCTTGCTGTGTTATGACTGATCAATAAAAAGAATGTTATAAAAAACTTTTCTTTACAGGATTAAAAAAGTAGTAAAGAAACTAAATTTGTGATTACTAACGTACCAACACCTTTAGAATCTTAAAGTTTTTCATGGAACCAAAGATCGTTCCTTACCAGAGTGTTCAACAAAGCTGTCTATTGCTGGTAGTGTGGTTTTCTCTTCTAATGGACATCTCACATTCAATGAGAACTGACTTGAGTCACAATATATTATTTTGCATCATTCATAAAGCAGTATCTTCCGCATACAGTGTGAAGTGGGCAGTAATTCAACTGGCATTCCTGAAAGCAGTTTGTAGCACTAAGGGGGCATTGCTTAAGGGTTGGTGTGGGAATACTGGCTCAGTAAGGATAATGCACACTTAGCCTTTTATTTCCTAGATGCCATGATTTAGTCTTTTGGCACATAAGTTTCTCCAGCAGCAAGATGGTTGCTCTGTGGAGCTGGTTTCAGTTAGTTCTGTGGTCATTTCCTTTGACCTATGACCTTCTAAAACTTCGGATTATTGCAGCAGCTAGAAAGAAGAATTTTCCTTAGAGAAACAGTGATATTTTTCAAGTACTTTCTAGAGCTTTCTTCTTGTGTTCAGTGTCCTAGTAAGCCTCGAAATAACTTCCAACCTTACATATCTACTGATGAAATAGTTGAACTAAAAACCACCTAATTGCATATGGTCACAAATGGATACAGCTTTCCTGTTTTTTTTTTTTTTCTCCTGTAAGTTGATTTTTACATGTATAAACTTAAAAATGATTTATGTCATGTCAGGATGTGTTCACATCATCTAAGTTTACTCCCAAAAGAATCCAGGTAACCAAATTCTATCTAGACCAAGCTGGGGGAGGCAGAGGTATCTCTCTTTCCACCTTTTCCCTTGAAGTCCACATGGGTATTAGAGCACCCCTCCTCTACCCAACGGTCACAAGAGCAGAGTCTGCAACACACCGTTCTGTCTGTGCATTTGATTTCTTGGAAAATGTTCTGATTGTTATCTACAAGCTTTCAGAACCTCATGACTTCACATTGGATTAAGCCAGGGCACATGACTACGATTCCAGAAACATTTAGAGGCAGATTAAATTTCTTCACACTAAAAGGATCTTCAACGCAGCGACATGAGAGCAAATGGGGAGCAGGCTATGGTCCAGGGCTGGGCAGTCCAGCGCTCTCTGTGCCCATGGATTCTAGGGACAGGAGGAAGCCACCTGACACTTAACCATCAACACACACTGACTCAGAGACACCACCTGCCATCTGAGGCAGACAGGCAGGGACTTTCCACTCATCTAGATATATTTTCAGTTGTTTAAAAATAAATAGTTTTGCAAAAAAATAGTTTAATGTCTTGTATTAATTTAACAAACCTACAATTCTGCAATAGTTCTTAATCCAAGGAGCTTACAGGGAACACTTAAATTATTACAGTACACTCTGTATTCCATCCTGTTAGGTGAAAACTTATCAGAGAACGACAGGAGGCCTGTGATAAGATACAATCAATATTCCATCAAAAGTACCTCTCCCCCTACCGGTAATAAAAACACCACCATTTCTAACACTATTGCATGATGGTACTGTGCCTTTTCTTAGTACTACCTCAGTACTACCCTGAAAAGCAGAAGAAAAAGTAGAGAGGCTGGAATGCCAAAACCTAAGACCTTTGCCCTTGTGTGAGGGACAGGGAAACTTTGAGTGATAAACAATCTCCTATCACATGTTCCCTTCAAGATGGGAACATCTTCCTTAGCTTGTGCACCTGGAAACAGTCTCTGAATGGGGCAAGCTTTCAATAATGCTATGCTGCAGAATTATGAGATGAACAAGCAGCCTACATTATACAGAATAACTGAAAACTGGGTATATCACTTTTTATGCCAATGACAGAAAGTTGAAAAAAGCTAGAGATGCCAAATTATTTAGGAAAAGAATAGTTAGGAATCGGTTATTAAATTCATTAAACAAACAACAAAAACCCAATTCTACGGCAGGAAACTGGACTTCCACATATTGATCCGGTTGCAACTTTTCTCACACGATTCAGAATTTCCAAAATATTGCAATTAATGTTAATTAACTGAATTTCAGTTAATTGTTTGTTCATAGGGGCAAATGGTCAAACCCAATACTTTGGAATACTGATTCCATAAAAGAAAAACTAACACCATAAAAGAAAAGCCAATGTAACACACTCTTTTAAGTCAATTTAAAACTTTCTGTAAACTTGAATGTTGTGAGGAATCCAATCCATTTATGAGACTTAATTGTTTTGTCAATCTTATGGCTGACCAAATGTTGACCAAAGAGATCACGGATATAGGAAAGAGAGGATGACACACTAGAAACCAGGCTCAGCTCCTTCTGCAGTAGCAGTTTGGGTTCTACAGGTATTTAATGTTATGTCAATTTGTATCCGAGTTTAATAGCAGAAAAGGCAGCAATTCCTAAGTTGGTGGCATATATGTCTTCGAAAAATTTTAAATGTAAGGCCATTTATTGAATAGACAAACCACAAGATGAAAACGAAGATAACAGAAAAATTTTCACAGCCAAAACAATGGATACAACCTTAAAAAATAATTTGGAAAAGTGTGGTTAAAAGACATGTCGCAGATTTGCATTCAATTAGCCAAGATCATGTCAATTCATAATTCTAAATAAATCTTTTTAGTATGAGATCAAAAAAAAATCATCCTCAGTGTATATGCAAATTAAGCTTTATCACACATATGTTTATTCAACACTATCATTTGAAAAACGGGCCATTTAAAGTCAGCAATTCATTCTATGAGTTTCATTCAACTTTACTTGGGGTTGAAAACACATGAAATGTGCTTTGAATGCATAAAAATCACAGTGGCAGCAGCAAAGGACTAATGGGGGAGGGGCATTAAGGACAATCTGGTCATTCACATTGTGATTTATTCTGCACATCAAGGAAAGGTAATTCACGCTTCTAAACTCTCAAGACACCCCTTTCCAAAGAACCAAAGTAAACCGGAGATGCCTTAGAGACACTTCCCATTCCTAAACAGGCCGATCACTTTCACACAACAAAACTCAAATAATTATGGCAGCAAAGAATTTCGATGGCGACATGAGTTTGTAAACTGGATTTCAATCTCCTTTTCTGAATCCCAAAGTGCAAACGGCAGGGCTTCCGAGCTTTCAGTAGTGTTTCTCCTGTAAGTAATCCTTCATTTTGTTTGGCAAAGGCAGTTTTTGAATCAGGTCTATTCGTGTGTACTGACGTATCACGAAGCGACACAAGTACTGCAAGGACCGCACCTGCATGAACCTGGACACAGGATTGGTCAGTCTGACAGGGTAGGTGGCTGACCCGGGCAACCGCGACCTTGAATAACAAAAGGCTCCATTTTCCGAGTCCCTGATGGAATGCTCAATGAGGTCCACTATGGACGTGTGCCCTTCCACATCCGGCTGCTCGTAGAAGCTGAACCTGCCATTCGAGTGCTCGATCCTGGTGTGAAGTGTCTTGCCGTGTGAACGGAAACTCAGGCTCAGGAGATAGCGGTCATCAGAGCTGTCCCGCACCAGGAAGGACCCATCTGGCACATTGGCCAGCTTGCCTTCGGCCTCCCAGCGCGTGATGGGCCCCCAGTACCAGCCTTGCTTCGCCAGCTTCTTCAGCTCCTCGGTGAGGCTAGTCACCACCATGGGTCCGCTACTTTGCACCGAGTCGTAAACCCGTGCAACCCCAGGGGCAGAGTTGGGATCGAAGTTCAGGTGGCAGCGCACGCTCTCTGCCACGTGGGCATCGCTGCCCGCCAGGGCGCCGAAGTTCCTTTGGATTGGGTTGCTCTGCATGGGAGGTAGCAGCGGTGAGAGGGGTGGGCCGTCGTCAGGAGCAGCTCGGGGGCTCGGCAACACCACTCCGGTGGTGCCAATCAGCAAGCCGCTCACAGCGGGATCCACGAAGATGTCGGGGCCTACGCCCAGGTCCTGGTCTCCCGGGCTCTCATCCTCGGCCACAGGGGCGGGCACGGCTGAGACCTCCATGGGCGAGGACGTGTCCAGGCAGTAGGCGCGCGGGCCCTCCAGCGGGCACAGCCCATCATCCAAAGGCACGGTGTACTGAAGGTAGTCCTGAGGCACGAGTCCGATGACCACAGGCACGTGGTCCTCCAGGTGGAGGTGCAGGTCGCGCGAGGCGCCAGGGCTGCGGCGGGGCTCTGGCCGCTCGGGCTGCAGCTCGCGGGGCTGCAGCTCTTTGCGCACGCCGTTGACCGGCCCGGGCCCCGCAGCGTGCACCAGCGCCTTGACGCGCACCTCCATGCGGATGCAGGTCTCCTCGGAGCTGGTGGGCCGCAGCGGCCAGGGCGTGGGGCTGTAGTGGTGACTGCGCAGCGACGTGGAGCGCATGGGTCGTTGGGCGCGCGTGTCCTTGAGGCCGCCGGGCGCGGAGGCGGATGAGAAAGCGTCCTCGTCCGCTGGACCCCCAGGCGCCGAGCCCTTGCCCTTGCCCTTCTGCTTGGCTGACAGCCGCCTCTTGAGGGTGCCCATCAGGCTCTCGCTCTTGGATCGGCTCTTCCCCTTCTCATCCTCGCTGTCACAGTTCGCCAGGTCTTTCCCGTAGCAGCTCCCAAACAGGGACTCATCCTTCCCGAAGTCGCCGGCCAGGGACGGAGGCTGCACCACCATGAAGTCAGCTTCTTCTTTGCTTTTGTTCAGGTTGAAAGACTTCCGAAAGGTCTTCAGACTGATCTTCTTCATTCTGACTCCTTCCCACACCCGAAGGGGTCAGTTTCTCTCTGGAGTATGCTCTCCAAACATTGGGAGGGGTGACGAAGTCGCATCCATGGACTTTCCTTGTTTCACTTAACCCCTGGTGGCATTTTCTAAAAAAGAAAAAAAGTGGTTAAAAAAGCATAAAAGTTTACGAATAAACCTGCTGAAATCACTTAGCTTCTGAAAAAGATGTAGACGCCTTTCCTTCAAATCACCACCTTGCAGAGCAGCATGCTGCATTGGGCTGGGCGCTGGGCACAGGAATGGTGCGATCTGACCAAGCCAAGCCCAGCACCCTGCAGTTTCCTTCTTTCTGTGCAGGTCAGGCTCCGGTGCCTGGCGCCCACACCACGCAGCCTTCAACACCACTCCGACCCATCCCCTCGCTGCGCACTAGCAAAACAGCTGGGCCACTCGGCCCCTCCACAACTTACAGTGTAAATGTTTGAACAACTCTGAAATAGTGAGGTCCACATCTGCGAGAACAGTCTAGAAATGGCCCTTTCAACAGTGAACTCCTTGAAAAAAGGAATTCCAGGACCTCACTCTCAGGAGGGCCAGTGGTCTCAAGCAAATGCCTTTTACCTGTGGCTAAGAGCCACTCACTGCCTGGCAGATATGATAGGTGTAATGCAATCTCAAGTACCAACTCACTAAGTCCCTACTGGGCAAACACAGTGCAGTGCATGCCCGCCAGCAACAGAAAGATGTATGAACGGATGAGTAACACAGGCCCATTCAAGACGCTGGTGGCACAGGGGGAAGCTGAGGAAGGAGTAGAACCTGAGGAGCCGTCACTTCTAGGGACAGATGAGCAGTGGGTTGGCGCCCAGTCAGAATCAGCAAGGGATCGTGCTTGCTAAAAACCACTCTGCCCAAGCAGCCCATCAGGGACTAATTTCCTCACTCTAGAAAAAGAAGAAATTTTAATAGTGGCAATGTCGTGTATTGTGTTTTGGAAAGCACTGAAAACGAAATATAGACTTATAAATAGTTGGAGCACAAGTTTCTTTTACACACTGTAGTTAGGTGAACTCTCTGAGTGGATATCCTGGCTTCTGCCCTAGCATAAGGACTTGGCCACATACAAGCCCTAGTAGCACAATCGGTGCCCAATTCTAGGATGATAAGTAACTATCTGCTCTAGTAGCAGAATCAGTAGTCAATTCTGGGGTCATCAGATAGTTCTGCTTAGATAGATCTGCTTCTCATTATCACATATCCACACCACAGATAGGAAAAGCATTTGGAGGATCTCTATGTGCAAATTATTCCTCTTTGAACTACCAATCCATATGCAACTCAACTCTAATATTAAAAAAAAAAACCAACTCCAATGCTAGATATCAGAAAGTAGAAGTCTATTAGGCCATATGGTCCTATACCTCTTCCTTACATTCTCTAGGCAGACTGCTCTGGAATTTGTAAGAGTATCTGTTTTCCTGTTTGCGCTTCCAAAAATACACACCATCTTTTTATAGGCATACCATCTGCCTTGTGCCTAAGTAAATGTTCTGAATTAGTCTTGCTGCTTTTCTAATTGCAAAATTTTAAGTTTACTCACACACTTGAAAATGTGTAGAATGGCTCAAAGGAAAAGACATTTCAAGTACACAGGATTACATCCACAGATACCTGCACACCATCTTTTCTTGAAGACAGCCTAGGCTGATTTCAAATTCACTATGTGGCCCAAGAATGAACTTGAATTCATGAATCTTTCACCTGTACCTCCCAGCACTGGGACTACAGGCATGCATCAAGTTTTGCCTCTTTTTGAAGTAAAGATAGTGAGCAGCCAAGCCTATCAGTCACTGGAGCACCTAAAGCAAAAAACAAAAAATAAAAACAAACAAAACACTATGGGGGGGGGGGCTGTGTAATGTCAACAAAGAATCCCAACCACACTTCCTTGAGGGTCTATTGAAGTTCTTAAGCCCGATTTCAGGGTCTCTTTACTTGCTTAAAACTTTTAAAGATCATAAAAATCTGTTTGACACCCACGAAAGTTTTAATTATATGTTTATACCTATTGAAACTCATCCTACTAGAGACTAAAACAAATTTACAAATATTTAATGGCCTATTCACTTAAAAGCAGTAATATAGTCATTATATGCTAACGTAAATAGCAGGCTCATGAAAAATAACTAGACTTTCCAAACAATAAAAACAGAAGCAGCACCATTCCTCATATTGAAAAATCCTGAAGACAGCTGAGCTCCTGCACGTCACTAATACTATGTTGTTTATTTCCAGTGTAAGAAACCAATACAGGGCTGGAGAGATGGGTCAGGGGTTTAAGCCTCTGCCTCACAAAACAGAAGGTTCTGAGTTTGGATACTATACTCCACATAAAAACACCAGGCTGAAATGGTAGCAGCCTGTATTTCTAGCCCTGGAAGGCAGAGCCTGGGAAATTCCAGAGCAAAGAAGAGGTACAGCAATCCAGGGTGAGTCCTAGGCACACAGAATGCACACACACACACACACACACACACACACACAGATAAGTGTATACATATATATGAATGAAGAAACCAGTATAATACAGAAATACAGTTAGGAAAAAATAAATGTATGTTTTATTATATATAATCTGTCTATATTTTCCTCTGATATTATAATGATTTAAAAGTTAAATTGCACCAGAAAGCAGGAAGCAGCATCAAGAATTTTTTTACTATCCTACATATAAACCCATTGCTGTATCTTGAATTTATTTTGACACACTGTCTTCTTATTCATGCATGATACTGTGGCATAGTATATTAGTTATTTCATTATCTGACATAAAAGCAAGCCCCCATCTCTTCATAAAGCCCTTAGGTACAGGGGACAGTCCGGGTAGCAGGGTTTCCACAGCCGTGAGCTGTGTCATACATGACAATGGTCAGCAATTTCATGAAGTGGGAGCTCACTCTGGTCACTGCTGAGAACGCAGGTAAAACACAGGGTAGATGACCATCATGCATCTGCCGACTGTTCTGCAAACAGGTATTTCACTTCCTCTCAGGACTCATCTTCAGTGAGTGGTGTGAAGTGCTTTCTAAATATAACCGTTCCAGGATAAAAACCGGAAAAAGATGTGACTTGAGGTGAAATCTTTATAAAACTAATGTTTTCACAGCTTCGCCAAGGGCATACCTAACAATAGCTGCATTTTTCTTTTTCTATTTTACGCTCTATTTTAAATGTACTGTGGACAATACAGAACGTATGATATTATCCCTTAGTGCCACTGGCTTGCGTCTCAGGCAGGAGCCACCAACCTTATCCACAAGCGAAATCATCACAGAGTGAGAAAACTGAATGATGACATCATAGGGCGAGAAGCACATAAAAAAACCCCAGGAGAGAGGTTAACAAGAAAAAGGCAGAGTTATTGCAATGAAAGCGGTCATGCTGGAACCTTAGCATATTCCCTCTCTGCAGCCGAGTGTGCACCGTCATTTGTGGGCGGGTGGCAGTTCATGTTTCCACAGTTCCTGATCTTTGCGTACATGCTCCACCATTTCTGTGGTAAAGAGGGAAACATCAAGTACAGACATGGGGCCTCTCCAGAAAGAGAGATGTGGGAAAGTCAGGAAAGAACCGACTACATGGTAAATACAAAAGTCAGGAAAAAAATTCAAAATTCAAATATATCATGAAACATGGAAGATCTGGATTCTAATGTCCATTACACCAGTAAGTATAAACTCAAATTACTAGGAGAAAAACATTTTCTGATCTAGCTTTTAAAAAATATTCAATCATGTTATACGGAAGTGAAATCTTAAACAGTCTCAGAAAACATTAAAACACAGGAAAACTCCAGCTATCTGCTTCTTTAGCATGTACCTGTGACTTCTGGCTCCACAAGTCAGTCCTGCCAGCTCAGTTATACATCCTCTACAGTTACTCTTCTCTGTTGTTGGAGACAACATTCGGACACAAACAACTTCAAGGGAAGAAAGGAAGATTTATCCAGCTTACAGTTCCAGAGGGAAGGAGTCCTTTATGGCAGAAATGGCGTGATTGGCTGGTAGAAGCTGGAAGAGGCTTAGGTCATGTCCATCAGCTGAGCCACAAAACTACAAGAGCAGACTAACTGAAGCTGGGCACGAATAAATCAATCTCAAGGCCCACCCCCTGTGACTGCCTTCCTCCAACAGGGCTCCACCTCCTGACCTTTCCAAACAACTAAAGATCCGAACACTTGAGCCTGTGGGGACAACTCACATTTCAAATCAGGACACGCCCATGCCTAGAACAGCTCCTGGGCGTAGCTACAATCCAAACTTTCAGACCTTAAGTTCATGACCAGTGAGGTGAAAGTACCTGCTACAAGTCTGTCAACCTGAGGTCAATTCCCAGAACCCACAAAAAGGTGGATGGAGAAAACTGATTCTACAAAGCCGAGTTCTGATTTCCACAGGATAGGCATTGCAACCACAATCACAGACACACAGTTAAAAAAAAAAACAAAACCTAAATTCATCACATGATTTAATTAAGTATGTAAACAATCATATTTTTTAAACTATTATACCTGCAAAAATATAAGATTAATATTTAAATACCAAGGAGATACAGATTACCTTTTTTTCCCCCCTACAGAATTAAGCTGTAGGTAGGACTACTCTAAGAGACTAAGGAAATTCTTTACTTCAATGAGTACTAGTCTGATCTAAAGGTTACCATTGCATTGTGTAATCCCAGCTCGTGGAGGCAGAGCCCGAGGGAGCATTAGCAGTCAACTCATCCTTGGCTGCACAGAGAGTTTGAAGTCGGACTGGGTTAAAAGGAACCTGTTTCAAGAAAACAAACAAGATTCTTGGTTTTTGTACCCAATAGTGTTTTGTGAATGTAACTGACTTCCAATTCTGCTTTAAAAACATGTCAAATGAAATCCTAGATGATTCACTGCAAAGACATAAAATACTAAATTCAGGGTTACACAAAGTTCATCTAATGTATATGTAAAGGAAAGATGTTCTTACATTTGGAAAAATTTTTTTAAAAATTCTATTTAATTTAAAATAAATTGAATCAGGCATAGGAGCATCTAATCAAGATTTATTTCACCTAAACAACAAATATTATCCTGAATGATTTGGAAAGGAAATTCTCTAACATAAAACTTTTTTTTTTTAAAGTATGCTACAATATGGAAGGTAAAGAAACAGAAACATGAGGAAAGGAGGATCTAAAATCTTATTCACAAAGCACCAGTACTAGCACTGTCTCTTCCAACACAAGAAAATGAAGCTCACATAAGTGAGGAGGAGAGACTGAAATGACGTGTTATTTTAGCTCTTAGATACATGGCAGTCCACAGCTACCATCTGAGAATGTGTCTCTTTTTCAAGAGCATATGGAGCAGTTCCTCACTGTAGTTTATTAGACCACAATGAAAATGCCAGCAAATTAAACAAATCACAAAGACACCGTTACCTGACAAGACAATAAGTGAACACAAGACAAATAAAATGAACTCCATTATAGTCCCAAACAACCTTAAATAATTCTTGAGTCAAAGAAAAAAAATCTCAACCCAAAGAATAGTACACTATATATAAACCTATATAATGTAAGCGATACACAGCCCAAACTATGTGTGTGGTTCTGGAAGTCTCTAAAACCAGGCTCACAGGAAGTTCAAAAGTGTACAAATAACTGTAAAACTGAACAGTGAGAAAATTTTTAATTCAGTAAGAAAACATATATGTAGAAAAAAATAAAGACCACACAAATTAACACATTAGAAAATGAAGCACAGCACTATTGAGTTGTTCTCAGCAAGAGCCGACTCTGTGATTAAACAACAGGAGACCCAACTGGTAAACAGCCACCAGCAAAACCAACAATCAGAGAAACACATTTATACCAACTTAGAAATGGAGAGAGCAAGAGAGCAATAATCATAGGCTCACAAGAAATCAAAACGTACGAGCATTTTTAAATGTTATGAAAATTAGTTTAAAACTCATTAAAAGGGCAGTTTTAAGAAGGATGGGTCAATAACACACATACACACAAAGACTTGCACACACCATACACAGATGGGCACACACATGCACACACTCATATACACATGGACACACAACACACACTCATATTCACACAAAAACACATGCACATATATACATACATGGGCAGACACGCATACACACATCACAGACATATGAACTTGCTCACTCATACACACACAGGCACATGTGAGCACACACTCTCACACAGACGCACACTCATGGATACACACATGCACACGCGTGCACTCACACACACCGAGGAAGCTCTGGAGCCCTGCCCAGACCCTGCTTGCTGAAGGACAGAAGTCACAAGCACACAGTCCAGGACTAAAGACACCACTTTACAGCACAAAAAAGAAAAAACAAAGCTCTCCAATTTATTTTTAGAGGCAAAAGGAAACTGATACCAAAATCTGACATGAACATATCTGTTCTAAATGTCACTTGGAGGGTTAGTGAGGTGCTTCAAAAAGGCACTTGCTGTACCTTTTCAATTAAATCATGGCTGTATAAAATGAATAGTACTGGAGTTGTTATTTAACATGGATCTGTGCAAGATGAGTACATTAGGAAGCTTTAGGATCTTACGCCAGCTGGGCGTAGTCAATTTATTGAACAGATAATGGAATTTAGTGGATTATTTAGCAGTAAGGAAGGAAACAAGAATGCAGGAGTCTGATCACCCGAGTTAATCCTGAGACCTGCTGAGGTAGAAACAGACAACCAACTTCCAAAAGGTATCTGTGACTTCCACATGTGCTTGGTGGCATGCATACACTTACACACATACAACTTTCAACAAATAATAAAATCTCATTATGAACACTGAAGTATTAATAATTTCAAATATCAGCAACCTTGAAGTGGTGTTGGACAGGATCCATCAAGGTAAAGTAACCTCAGGATTGCTCATATACATGGCTCGTAAATCTGGACTTTACTATAACTACCACAAATCAAAGGAATAAGGTCACATGACCACCCAGCTGTAAGTTGGCAATAGTTGCAAGAATCAGAAAATTTCTTACCCCCTGCACAAAACACTTTGTGAAGGAGCATGGAAAAAAGGGAAAGAGAAACTCAAGGTTGCAGTGAGGTGAAGGGGCCAGCACCAGGCAGCTTGCTAGCGAGATTTTCATCCATATGACAGGAAGATGTGTGCAACGCGGAGAGGAAGCACTGTCATTATTTCAGGTAACAATGTCATTCCTGGACCGGACACAGCCTAGCAACTTTCAAGAATACAAAGAACTCAGGCCAGTGACCAATCATGAAATTTACATGCAAGATTACTAGTAATTCTGTAATTTTAAAAAGCTGGTAAGAAAATATTAAGAAGGATCAGATCCTACTTATAATGCTTTCAGAAAAGATGAAATAAATATAAAGTACTGTTTCAAACCTTTGAATTGCCCCAGGATTGTTAACAGATCTAAATATAGAGAAAACACATCTTATTCTTGGATAAAGCAACCCAAAATCCAAGGGGACATCAATGATTTTTTTGAAGAACTGGACAGAACAGTGGGAAAAGTTCTAAAGGACCAAATAAAGGAGAATGAGCTGTAGCAGGCAGTAGGGCGCCCATATCGGACGGCTGGAGTGGAAGACACAGAAGACAGTGGAAGCTGACTCAGGAAGGACAGAGAGAAGGGAAGATGATCATTAGATGAGGGAAAGCAAGGCTCTTATCTTACTTATTCTAACAAAATTAATCCCTGAAAAGTTAAATATGATGATCTATTTTAAGCAGATAAAAGTCAGTAGGCTGGGGAGATAGCACAATGGTTTAAGCACTTGCCCGTCAAGCAAAAGGAACAGAGTTCAGATCCCTAGATCCCATGCAAAAAAATTCCAGGGTGGGGAAGTGGCCACCCTCTAATTCCTGTCTTGGAAGGAAGGCAGAATCTGGGAATCCCCAGAACAAGCTGGCTAGCCAGAATATTAGGGAGCTCTAGGTTTAGAGTCAGGCTCAAATGGTTAAGATGGGATAGCCACTGAGGGTGATTCTCTTCATACACTTAGGTCTCCATATACATACCTACATACAAGAAAAAGAAAGAAAAATAGTAAAAAGGATCAGGAAACCCACTTTTATTATTAGGAATGCATATTGCCACTAAGTGATTTAATATGACCATAAAACCTACTCCACCTCACCTGCTAAAGGAATCAATGCTGGTTCAGAGGCATGTGTTACACATGAGGTGAAGGTATTTATTCATCCCCTGGAGAACCCTTCTCTAACCATACTCACATTTTCTTAGTTCTTAATATCGCAAGCAAAGACCCCTCATCACGCAACCCTTGTCTTCCATACCTTTCACGCTTCAAGTCAGCCCACTGAAGAGGACTCCAGGAACCAACCCTATGCAGCCCAATTCCAGCATCTAAGTCATCAGCACCCAGAGTTTACGCCATACAGCAGTGGTTTTCATCATTCCTATGGTTCCCACAATTTTCCTCAATGTATTCTGACTTCCTGTCCCTGCCACCTTGCTGATCTATCACTCCAAGTCTTATCTTTGTCTTGACACTGACAAACACTTCTTTCCCAAAGAGTCAGATGATGGGTGATGCGCTGAAGGACAAAGGCCCACAGGCCTGCACAGACTCGGCCTGACAGGCATTGGCAGTTCACAGTTACACGCAGTGGAGATACACACATGGCCAGACCCATGATCAGGGACAGGAGGGAGGCTGTCCCTCCAAGCACGTCCTCTCTGGCTGAGATCTGACAGTGGCAGCCACAAAGCCGTGCCAGGTCAGAACAGTGCATTTACCGTCCTGCCTCCTGTAGAAAAGACCACATCTCCATCTCAGGAAAAACAAATGAGCCTGAGGCAGTTTAATAACCTTCCCAAGGTCGCAGAGAGCTGCTGGGTTCTGGGGATGACTTGGAAGTCACTTGGCTTCACGTGTGTTAAGTGTGTTAAGTGGAAGCGGTAAATCACGGCCTGGAGCCATCCTGCCCAGGTGCGTCACCGCACCATTTCCCAACGCTGTGGACGTGCATGTTGAGTTTGCTCATCTAGAAAGCAGATGAAAACTGTGGACCCAGAAGGGGCTCCTCCAGCACAATGGAACCAGAGGGCTAGTCCTGTGAAGTGGGTTGGCTCATCCAAAGCAGCCACTGCACTACTCAAGAGACGAACAGCATGCCACACACCCAGATCCGGACCACTGCTGACCCCCTCACTCAGGAACACTGCTGGCCTCTCACAAATACCACTGACCTCTACTAAGGAGTACTACCAGCCTCTCCCTGGGAAGACAGTCTGGCAGGCGACTGCCTTGAGCAAGGAAGGATCCTTCCCGCCTAGGAGGCAGCAATATGAGAGGCTGACCTCTCCTGAGGGGAGGGGAAGGGGATGGAAGCATAAGGCAGTGGGAGGTACATCACACACCAAGACATCTTGTTCAAGAATTGTGGTCCAAAGCCAAGCTCAAGAATACCCAGAAAAAGAAATCCATGTGAAACCCAGATAGCCCTGGATGGAACAAGACCACGCCGCTAGCAGGTCTGTACTGCCAAACAGCAAAAGCAACAATCAGAAACAGTGTTAGCACACTGTAAAACACTGTAACTTTCTCATCTCTTCTTTACAGATCCTAAGAAGGTATAAATCAATCCTTGAAGAATTTATTGTTAAAGCTATAATATACACCAAGTACAGATGAGGTATGCATATACAGAGCACAAAGGATTACAAAGACAAATTTTACACCTGAATTTCTGTATTTTGCCATAATTATCATGGTTCTGAAGCAAATCATGATCTGCAAAGAAACACTGGGTCAGTGATGCGGATGCACCTGCTAAAGGTGCTTCATGCTGACGACCTGAGTCCATCCCCAGAACCCACGTGAAGGACAGAGACCTGAATCCTCGACCTCTGACCACCCACATGAACTCACTCAAAGCAATAAATATTTTTAAAAATTTATGACCCACAGTGATCACAAATAGCTAAGACTCAGAAGTCAGCGGGAAAACTGAGTTGATACATTAAAAAAAGTCATGTTTGGAACAATAGCATTAGAAGAAACTATGTGAAATAAATTCAAGAACAAAAGAACAGCTATGAATTGACCTAGCTTAGTCCCCTTGCATGTGAATGAACCCTTCACTCCAGGGCGCACCAGCTACAATCTGACATACTGTAGTTTAGCTGAGCATGAATCACTCCAGGACAGCACTTATGCTGTGCTGTGACAAAACCCAGCTTGTTACCCTCTGCATGTTCATGGGTAAGAATGGTTTTGATTCTCCTGGCTGAATAAAACTGAAAGAATGATATTTTTGCAATACAAGTAAGTGACATGAAATTCAGGTCTGAACATCTGGACTTTAAAGTATTAGCTTTACTGGTGTAAACTCACACTTTAGGCCACAGAATCCATGGGTACCATCTCATATAACAGCAAAGTCCTATTACTGAGACACTAAATAGTATGAAAATTTAAAGTATTTACTATTTGATCCTTTATAGAAAAAGTTTGTAGGTAAATGCCTAATCAAAAGAAGATTGTCAAACTTGAATAAAAAACCCCATTTGTTGTCCATAAATTCTTCTTAATACATGATGACATGTATCACTTTAAAAAAGTATACAAGGTATCAAGAGCATAACCAACAGCCCAAAAGCTAAGCATCATGCAAAAAATTTTTAGATAGGAAGTATCACCAGAGGAAAAAAAGGGACATTTCAAAATGAAAATACGGTTTATACATCCCAAAAATGCAGAAATCTATGTGTATACCCTAGAACCTTAAAGTATGCAAAGCAACGGAGTGAAAGGAGACATGGACAAATCATTAGCACTACCTAAGGATTCCAGCAAAGTGGGCTTCCAGCTGGTACAATATATATATAGTTCAGTGGGCACAACACCCCAGGTTCAATCCCCAGCAGAGATAGAAACAGAGAGAGATTTCAAATCTGAAGATCCTTACAACAAAAACTGGTAACATTCCAAAATCCAAAACACTTTGGCAACTAACATTATGTCAGAGGTAGACAATTCACAACCAGCCTGGCGATAGGGTCAGTCACACCCATGTGTGTGTGCCAGGGGACAGTCACGTCCCTGCATGTGTACCGGGGTACAGTCATGCCCATGCCTGTAGTAGCAGGGGACAGTCATGTCCATGCACATGTACTAGGGGACAGTCATGTCATGCATGACACAGAGGTAAGAATTTGCTCTAGGAGACCAGTGCTCCCTTCTTACCGAGAGCCAACACATCTCTAGAGAACCAGAAATCAGTGCCTCTTGTGATGTGGTCCAAAAACTCTTAACTAAGTATCAGCAACATAGAAAATCCATTATGATTAAGAATTATATTGCATGAAGGCCGGAGAGATGGCTCAGGTAATAAGCCTCTGCCTTGTAAGCAGAAGGTCCTGAGTTCAAGTTCCAGATCCCGTATTAAAAAAAAAATCCTGGCCCAGCAGAAATGGAAGTGGCCAGTACTTCAAGTCCTGGAAGGCAGAGCCTGGGAAACTCCAGAGCAAAACAAATAAGAGGTAGGAACAATCCAGAGTGATTTCTGAAATCACCCTTGGGCCTCTTTAGGCACATACAGTGTCCTCTGACACACACGCCCCTCCCCCCAAAAAAAATAGTTGTACTGAATGAAACAAAAGACCTTATCACAAAATAACATTAGACTTCAGGTCCCTAAGTCTCTCCCTATCAGACCTTACAGAGGCGACTGGACTGAATGTCTGTCAGTCACTGATCTGCCTGGGAAGGAAACCAGGTGGTTCTTCCTCCTTCACTACCCCAAGCGCATCTCTCTTGAATCTGCCCACTCAAGATCTTTTTATTCTAAAAAATATATGAATAGCTGCACTGCTGTCTAGAACCTGCAAACAAGCTCTCAAGCAGACATACTGCTTTCTCTTTCCTCCTCCTCCTTTGTCTCTTGCTCAGTGTGTGGGGGATATAACTCTGACCAAAGTCATCAGTGTGCCTTTATCATCTGACCTTTTCATTGTCTTAAGAAATCTCTCTGCACTCCAGCAACATAGTTCAGGGGTGAAGGACACGTGACCAGGAACCCGGGACCTGAACACGATCCTGCAGCCATGATGGCGAGAGCATCATCTTCAAGTTGTCCTAAACCTCACACATGTACCTGTTTGCTCTCCCGCTCTCTTCATCTCTCCCTTGCTCTGTCTCTCTCTCAAAAGATAAATGAAAGACATCTCTCTGGCACTGAAATACGTTTTCTCCTGTGTTTTCTGCAAAATATTCTCAACTTTTGTCTTTTAAATGTCCTTGATTAATCTAGCATTAATTTATAAGTCAGTCAGGGATTCATTTTTTCACACAGTTAATAGATTAGATCAACACATTCATAGAAATATATTGATGCTCATTAAAAATCAAATTAAAATAGCAATAATGGAGTTTTCCAAAAGTCAAATCAGAAAAATGCTTTCTAAAGTGGTTATTCCTTACTTAGAAGTAATCTTGATATGGCTGCACAAATTAACACAGAATCACACAACTCAAACCCAAAATATTGTCTCTACTAACATTGCTTGTATACTTAAGAAATGTCAATTTCCTGAATTAAGGTAAAAATAATTGAGTTTAGAAAATCAGAAACACCTTGACTTCCAAGCATGTGAGAACAGCAAAACAACGCCACACATCGACAGCAAACTTCAGAAAGCTACTGAAGCTGATATTCATATAGCTATAAATAACATGGGGAAAGCGCATATTGTTCATTTGTTAAGTGCAGAAACACAGGAAACACAATCATACGTAAAGTGAGGTCTTAATTATGAAGAAAGAATAGGGAGGAAAACTGCGCCAGAGTGGACCGTAGGTTATGTAAGAAAAGATCAATAGGTTGAGTTGTTCTGAGAAGCTGATGTTAAAGGGAACGACCAAGCAGACCCCAGGCTTAAGGGCAGAGACAGGCTGCTTTCTGCCTTTACTCACTCTGCAACCCCCAAAGTAAAAAGAAGTTGACAGGTGAGAATATTAACTTTGGTAGAACCAAGAGAGCTTCCTTCTGTCCCCTCTTGCAAAAGAATTGTTTCTGCAAATCTGACATGATACACACACACACACTGAGTCAAAGTTTACATGGTAAGACAAATAAACCCACTAACTTGCAAAGGCAGTGCTCCCTCACGCTCAGTTAACCAGGAAAGCACCATCACTGGCTTGTAAAGCTCACGCCTGCCTCTGCTATTAGACCTCACCCCGGGGCGAATCCCACAGTTCGGCCACATCTGCTCTCACACCGTTGAGAATGTGGCCAAGCTCCACACTCAGAAGCCTGACTCAGGTCGGCCCTTTATTCTTTATGGAAACCAAGAGCATTTTCCTGGTTCCCTCCTCCTGTCCTCACACCTGAACAGTCCATCTTCAATCTCAGCTGATGGCCCAACTTCCAACGTACAAAGAAAATGAGACAGGGGAGGAAAGTGGACATAAGCTCCACAGCAGAGCACGTGCTTAGTCTGCCTGAAGCCTGGGTTCAACACCCACACCACAGGAAACAAGAAAAAAGTCCAGGCACCACCTTCACATCAAGCCCCTTGACCTGTGTGACTTGTTTCCTCATCTACTGTCACTTGTCCCTTCCCACAGAAGTCCCAACCTGCCTGCACACCTCATTTAAGCCACTCGCCTCCCACTCCCCTCCCTTGGCTCCTATTTTATGTCTCCTATAAGCATGAACACACCTGTCTTGGGTCCTCTTTCCCCACCCTTCTCGCCAGGTCCCTTGCAGCAAAGCTTCTGGGGAGACTGCGCATGGCAGCAGCAGTTCCTCCCCCTTCTCCACACCATCTTCCAATCATTCCAGAGCCTTCTCCCCAGCACACAGCAGCTCCAGCAGCTCAGTCGATTTGCTGTACCTGACGTCACGGCTATTCCTCTTTCCTGGGATAACTCCTTTGATGCTTTCCCTCCGACCTCTTCACAAGCATAGACTTGTTCACTTCCACTCCCCATGAGCACAACCCTTGTGATACCGCCCTCACATTTGAAAACAACAACAAAAATCTATGGTGTGTGAATGAATGTATTTGTTTTGTGTGTGTGTGTGTGTGTGTGTGTGTGTGTGTGTATGTGTGTGTGTGTGCTGGCATGCACACTGGAGATCAGAGTACAACCTCAGGATGCTGGTCCTAACCTTCCACCCCGTTGCAACAGGTATCTTGTGGCTTGCTGCATACACATCAGCTGGCCTGTGACCCCTAGGGATTCTCCCTGTCTCTGCTTCTAACCGCACAGAGTAATGCCTGAATTACAGATGTGCACGCGGCACTTGGCTTTCAGTGGATTCTAGGGATTTGAGCTTAGATCTTCCAATCTTTACAGCAAGCATGTTAACCAATAAGCCGCTTCTCCAACCCTCACACTCACTCTTACAAAGCTGAGCAATATCTATGTGTCATCTGGTCCCAAGTTCCCATGTCTCATTTGTAGATGATCACATCAGACTCCCTTCTGGGCTCTGCCACTTGGACGTCTTAGAGGCAGCTGAGACTGCTCAGCTCAATGCTGAGCGGTATCTTTTCCACCCCACATCTCCTCTGCTCATTGGCCTCCCCCTTCCACTAATGGCTACCTCAATGTCACTGCCATTCTTTACCTGAAGCATCACATTCAGTGCAATGAAATCCCAGCTGCCTTCTAAATATATGCAGGGGCCGCCTGATGACTCAGTAGGAAAGATGGTGAGCTCAAACCTAGCAACATGAGTTTGATCCCTGAAGTCCACAGAGGATTTCTCAACGTCATCATCCGACCTCCACACCCTCACTGTGGCATGCACTCCCCTCAAATGAATAAAAACAGAGTCTCATGCACACACACCTACCCCCTCCATAAATGAATATAAACACAAAGTTGCATATACACACACCTACTCCCCCTCTAAAAATGAATATAAAACACAACCTCATGCACATCCAGCTGCTCTGAGCAGTGGCCCCAGCGGTGGGCAATCGGCCTTCTTACCTGCCCCATACAACAGCCTTGGCTTGGCAAGCTTCTCTGCAAGTGTAAGAAAATATGCAGTTTATTTTGGCTCACTCAATATTTTTATTTGTGTATACACCTGTGAGGAAGGAAGAAAGGTCTATCTAGTATTTCACTTTAAATGTGCCTCACAAGGTGGTCCACTGTTGTGTTACGGTGGCTTGCACAGACAGGAGGCCCCATGTCAAGGACTGAAGGGCCTCCTTCTCGCTGGGTCATAACACAGTAAGCGCTACTTTGAAAAGCACATGGGAGAACTTTTCAGGGCTACAAAGGTAGATTAAAAATTAAATAAAATCATGTTAAGAAAAACGGATTAAAACTGCCAGTTAAAAATTAAGAGTTTATAATTATGGCAAAGTCTTAACAAATTTCAAGATGATTCTTTCATACTTGGTTGGCTTTTGTTGGAACTGATATGGGAAGCACTTGCCTGTTTGCAGGTGACCCTGAAGCTGACCCCCAGATTTGCCAGATTAAGTGGGCTGTGGACCAGCACTAACAGAGATCATTTGCACATTGCAAACCTACAGCCCCTGCTTATAAGATCTTCAGTGATCCTCACATCCCTGCTTGCCTAAGGTGTGGTCACAACAATAGTTTGAAAATATCATAATCATTTGGGGTGTAATTTGTAATACAGTAAATCTTAACCTCTATTTAAAATATAATTGTCTAGTATGATTCACCGGTGTATTGTCCTAAGTGACAATTACAAATTAAAACCAATCCACATTTTAACAAAAGTTGACAGCATTGTTTTAGCTAAAATATTACAGATTCTTCACTTTCATTACCTAGCAGAGGGCCAAACTTTCCTGTTTAAACTACCAAGAGAGTTAAAACCTTGAGGAACTGTTGACAAACTGTGAACCACTAAGTAGGAGCCAAGATGGTCCAGCTGTATCATAGTTGCTTTCTAGGGACAGATGTCTGGTAGCAGAGGCCAGCGCTCCTGTGACAATTCCTCCAGCAACACACATTCTATCTGAGATTGAAAGTTATTTGCTTATGTATAAAAGTATGTTAAATGTATTGAACTGAAGTGGCACAGTGTAACTTCTGGAAAGCAACATGGATACAACATAGCTGGGAAGTGACTGACCATACTGCTCTGGCTGTTCTCAGAGCTCCAATCTATAAAGAAATCTGTTCATTTTTCAAATCCTTCTTTACATGGAAATTAAAACTTTTTATAAAAATAATCTCATTGCTAAATTAAGAGAGGATTTTAGAATGGAACATTTAGAACATAAAAAGTAATTTATGTAAGATTTACTAAAGGTATATTAAGAGCCAATGTAAACTCATTCATTAATTCTTAGAGCTGCAGAGAATCTCAGAGAACGTTAATTATTCAAATGAATCACACGGCCTTACTAAGCAAATAATATAATAAACCCTACGAAATGGAAAAGATTGTTTGCTTTGCAAAATGATAATTTCCCTATCAAAAGTAATCACTTACTGAGAGCTCCCAAAAATGGGCTCTCTTGACAGGGTCCAACTTGAAATTATTTGTTTTTGCCATTGCAAAGCTGTGGGCTAGGAACTGAGTGCAAGAGGTGCTTGCTGGTCCAGCATGGGCAAGGTCCTGAGAGCGATTCCTGACACAGGAAGAAAGACAGGAAAGAAAGGGAGGAAAGGAAGGAAAAAAGAAGGAAGGAAGGGAGGGAACCAGAGAGAAGAAAATAAAAGAGGGAAAGAGAGAAGAGGGGCTGTCATAATTAAGTACAGGTGTTAACTTGATGGAGGGTTTAGCTCTGGGCACATTTGTAGAGAATTAGAACCTCCAGGAGATTGTCTTGCTGAAGGGGAAGGCCCAGCCTATGATGACGGGACTAGTCCCATCAGGTGAATAAAATGGAGGGAACTGTTTGAGAAAGAGGGCATCCTTGAGTATGCTTGCCAAACACGCTAGTCTGGCAAGTAAGGATGATTATTCTCTCAACTGTTACGTGGATATGGTGTGGCCAGTTCCCGAGATCCTTCGGTTACGGAGCATGCTCTCCTGCCAAACCACCTCAGTGGCATATCACCCCTCTGGAACCATAGCCAAATAAAACTCCCTTAGGTTGTGTCTGAGTGTTGTCTCTCAACAGCAGCAAAAGTAACTGCCCCAAGTATGAACTCCATCAAATCAAGAACAAACAAACAAACAAACAAAGGGAAGAGAAAAGAACTTCTGGCTCCATGGCATGGCTCCTCCTTAGACTCTGGCTCTGCTTACATCCCTGGACAAACCTGGGCCACCTCCAGGAAGATGCAGCGCCAGGGCTATCTCACCACACAGGCCGCCATGGAGGGGCTAGAGCTGTGCACACCAGACCCCATGCAGCACCAATCACACTGACTGCAGAGCCACTGTCCCCTAAGGATGGGCTATGACATTCCTTCAGCTTGAAATTACACTTCACAAATGTAGAAAACTTCTAAAATCTTGATCCTTGCTACTTTATATATTCTGCATGACATCACTGGCCTCTCATCCTGTACCTGTGCAGACACCCTTTCCCACATTGGCCTTCTTAAGTCTTGCACAGGGGTTGCTGGACCCCCGCTGGATCCCCAAAATACTCCTGTTGACTATGCATAGTACATTTGAAACTAATGATCCATTGGCCTTGTTACCTCCAAGCACCGAACTAGCTATATGTGTTGCTTCAATTTTCCATCTCAAACTTCAGAAACTATTATTACTGGCTCCCTTGCCCCTCATAGTACTGAGTCCAACTCCCTTTCCCCTCACGGGATTGCATGTTTGGAGACTGTGAGTTCTTTTCCAGCTCCTTGCCCCTCATGGATTCCATGCTTACAGTCCATGAGCTCTTGCCCCTCAAGCACTCACATCCATGACTTCCATTCTTTCTCTCCAATAAATTCTGCCTTGATCCTCAAAAAAAAAACTATTGTTATTGTACAGATAAACCAAATCAAAGACTTAAAGAATTATTCTACCAAATTACCAAAGCAAGGCATTACAATTCAAAACCAGATGTGCAGCCCCACAAAAGACAAAATCTATCAGTTTTACCCAAAGTCTTCTAGGAATCTGACATTTCTAATTCAAATCAGGGTTTCCCCTTTGTTCAATCTCTTCCAAACAACTGAGAGTTTCCTTCCCCAAGCTCTATCAAGATACCAAGGAAAGATGCTCTATCTAGAATGGTTACTTCCCAGATCTAGAAATAAGCACAAGTCCACAAGACAGACTGCTACATTAAGGAGCAGGTTTAGCCCATAGTCAATTCAAACACAGGCTATGATTCCATGGGGGACAGATCTCTTTGTGGGGGCTGTTTTGGGTTGTGCAGTCAGTTTCAAGGTTTTTTATCCTACTAGTACTACTTTCAGCTGAGCCTTCTGTTTGGACAGGAATAAACACCAACACCAAAGACTCTAACATCCACTCAGGGAGTCTTTGCTTTTAATATGGTGAAAACTAGATACACTTTCTGTATACCAGGTACCTACCTACTCAGTGGGCAAGCTCCAAGGGATATGTAACTTGTGTGATGGCAGGCCAGACATAAAGAAAGAGGATAGTTACAGAGAGTGGCAAATGTTAAAAGGGAAACATGCCCACTCATTACCAGGATACTAGAAGAAGCCATAGCTATTCAGAAAGGTTCCCTAAGGTAGTGACAAGCAGAGGAGACCTCAGAATAAACCAATCATATAAGCAGCCACAGGAAGACACTGCAGGCAGACAGAACTACCTGTCTAGCCTGGCATGGTGAAAAGCCTGGTGAACAGTGGGAGAAGGTAAGGGGCAATCTTGGAGCCTAGTTAAAGAGTTTGGATTTATTTTAAGTGAAATACATTTACTATCCTCTGTGAGACAGGTTTAATTCCACATGAGTGAGCCTCAGAAAGGTGTCCAAAACTTGTTCAAAGTCATGTAGCTGGCAAGCAGATACTCTAGAACATGCCAGGACCTCTGCACGCAATGTGGAAACCAAAAATCTCAGAGGAGGTCCTCAGAAAAGCAAGACCAATAAGCTACCTACGAGCACTGACCTACGGGAGGTCACTGATGCATGTTTGGCTCATCAATGAAGACCCTAAAGTCGGTTTAAAAGTAATAGCATATCCTCAATCATACAGCCTTCCCTTGTAAAGGACATCATTTTACAAAAAGCCTTGGATACAACAAATAAAGCATTCCTTCTAGAATTGAATAGGAAGTAAATACATCCATCAGTCATACTAGTTGTAAATGCCACTGTGACACCTGGCTACTCTGTTTCTCCTGTAATTGTAAATTTTTGAGAGTGATGATAACCACAACAAAGTGGACATTATGGTCACCAAAGATCAAGGTATCGCATGACTTTCAAATCAGACCACACAGCTTTATTTCATGCTGCCTACTTCACAACCAGAGCCAAATAAAAGGTCATCTCAGCACAAACTTCCCTGAAAACCTACCCTAATGGAGACCACGGTAAGGTTTTCTCTGAGGATACTACACAAGACTGTCATCACTGAAGGACTTGGTATCTATTCTTTGAAAAGACTGCCATTAAAAACCACTTTATAATTCTAAGACTGGAAAAGAACCCGGAAAGGCAAAGGATTCTCAACACAATCCAGTGGATGCAGCTGAGCTTTGGCACACCACGCCCAACACTAAGCTGAGGCCTGACCTCTCCCTGCAGTGACCCAACAGGAGAGCAGGCAGGTGACTCCTTGTCTTCCACAAGCAGGAAAACTGGCAAGGCCAGGCACCTACTGGAAACAGAGTTGCTGAATGCAGTCCTAGAAAAGCTAAATACCTGGCTGAGCCTGACCCAAGCCAACTCAGGAGGGATGGACGGATAATAATGTTTCCTAAGATCTGTAAAGTGCACTGTCCACAGCTATGGTCCTCCAAGACATCAAGTATTAGAGAAAGTGGAAGAAAGAAAAGATTAAGGCGACCTACTTTTTTGGAGCAGGTATGGCTCCCGAAGCTTCTTCCCACATCCGTGCAAGGAGTACCCAGGAGGAAAGCAGGTTAAGCCATGCAGGACTTCATCTGTGACCCTGGGAGGCCACTTACCAATCATGTTACTGACATAACGCTGACTTCACAGCTCTGAGTATTCCACTGGAAATTCATTCATTCAAGTAAACCACACGAATCTCACGTGGTGGGAGTTGGTAGGGTAAAACTGAGCGCTACGGTAAACCGCTGCCCACGATGGTTGCGCACACACCGGCCGGTTCACCCTGAAGTCGGCACGAGTTTACTTTTGTTCGATTTCAAATTTCTCTTTATTCCTAAGAACACGGTCAACTAACTACACACATACATGGGGAGCGTGTCCCGACTCAATCCACACGATGACTGTAAACCGGTCTCCGTTCGCGGTCCTCCTGCAGGGTGACTTGAGTAGGACCTCGGAGAAACATGCATCGAACTGACTCAATGCACTCGACCTCACCACCGGAAGCCCGAGTCCCGCCCCAAGGTCTCACCGGTTTCTGGTTACCAGAAAGTGGGGCCGGGCACCCCAAATCTCACTCTCGCGCTGCACGCTCGGCGGGCACACGCACTACTTACTGCACTCCTGCGGAGTTTGCAGCCGGGACGCGGCCCCGGGGACCTCGCAGCGCGCTCCCCGAGAGCCACGGCGGTGAGGACCTGAAGTTGCCCGCTCCAGGCGCAAGCCGGGAAGGCCTGTGCGGGCTCCGGGGCGCTTGAAAGTCCACAGCCGTCGCCCGCACATCCCTCCCGCAGCTCCTCCACGCGGGGTCCCCGGCGGGACGCGACCTCCAGGCGGGGTGAGGGTGGCCGGACCCGCCGCGATTCCCGCTCCCGGCGCTCCGAGGCCCGCAGGCCCCGCCGCCGCCCAGGCCGCGCCGGGCCCCGGCCTCGCCGAGCCGCGCGGGCCGCGGGCAACAAAGGCGGCCACCGGGCCCGGCGCGCGACGGCCGAGGATCGGGAAGCTCGGCCGCGCAGGCCTCAGCCCGCCCCGCGCCCCGGCTCCGCGCCCGGCCGCCCCGGCCTCCCGCGCCGCAGCGCCCGGCCCCGCGCCCCCGGCCCGCGCCGAGGGCTCCCGCGCCCGGCAGAGCCGCGCTCGCCCGCTCGCCCGGCCCGCCGACCTCCCCTCGGCTCCGGCTCTCACCCCGCAGCCGCCGGGCTCCGCTTCCTCCCCAGCGCCGGCGCGACTGCCTCGCTCGGCCTCCTCCCCGCCGCTCCTCCTCCCGGCTCCAGCCTCCTCCTCTTCCTCCTCCCCGGGCGGGCGCGCGGCCCGAGCGGGAGCCCGAGCGCTGGAGCCCAGGGCCGCCCCGCGCCCTCGCTCGGCCCGGCAGGCGGGGCGTCGGGGCGGAGACCGGGCGGGACCGGCGGAGCGGGGGCCCGGGAGGCGGGGACCGGGCGGCCGCCAGGCCCCAGCGGCTCCGCCCCGCGCCCCGAGCCGGCCTCACGGCGCCGGCGCCCCAGGAGTCTCCCCGCAGTCCCCGGACGCTCCCGGCCTTTGGGGACCCTTCGGGGACCCGAAGCTCAGGGTGCCCGTCCCCCGGGCAGAGCCACAAGTGGGATCTTCGCTGACGCAGCCCGAAGCCTGGGAAAACCTCCTCCGAGCCACCTATCGCCTGGCCATAGCGGCGTCAGTGCTAGAGTTTACACGTGTGTAAAGTTCAGTTTATGACAGCTCGACTAGGTGCTTTGGAAATAGAAATTAGCAGAATAAAGTTGTGTGTGCGTGTGTGTGTGTGTGTAAAGTTAGGCTTTAACAACTCATCTCACTTCAGCAATTAAAATGTAGCACGCTTGCTCGCTGTGTGTGTGTGTGTGTGTGTGTGTATGTGTGTGTGTAAATTAGGCTTTGACAATTTGCTTTAGAAATGAGCAGAGTATTGTCTCTGTGTGAGTGTGTATGTCTGTGTTCCAGAGAATATTTTAAGTGTGTGAGCCTGTGGAAGCCCAAGGGTGTGCATCATTAAAAGTGAAATTAAAAAGTGGCGATTGATTTGTATGTGGACAATAATCACTGTTTTTGTGACTGCTATACATTGCTAACATGTTCCGCTAATCTCAGTAGGGCTGGGAAGATGGCTTAGGAATTAAGGCCTTTGTTTCTCAAGCAAAAGGCCCTAAATTGGAATCCCCAGATGCACACCTAAAAATTACAGGTGGAAATGGCAGTTGCCAATACTTCTGGCCCTGGAAGGCAGAGCCTGGGAAACCTCAGCAAAGCAGTAAGGAGATGATTGCTGATCTCACCCTAATTTCTATTTCCAAAGCACCTAGTCGAGCTGTCATGGGATCTAGGATCTAAACTCGGGGCCTTCTGTTGGCAAGGTAGAGGCTTATCCCCTGAGCCATCTCTCCAGCCCTCCATTGGTTTTTAATAACAAAATAGTATTTGAAACACAAACATCATTCAATATGTGTTATTCACCAAACTGACCATGCTGTCCTCTTCGGTGTTCACTTGAATTTATTCATGAAACCATACCAACTACTGTCATCTTGATTTAAATACAACTCAATTCATATTCATTTATAATCTTTTATCATCTCAGTATCTCTATTATCTCAAACTCCCTCCATCCTCAGTCTGACCTTAAATTCACAATTCTCCTGAGTTGTAAGCTACCAAACCCAGTTCAACTCAATTCTCAAATATCTGATTTCAGTGAATAACAGAATGTAGCCTGAAATAAACTTGCCAGAGAGGTTGACGGTAATAACAAGTATCAGTAAAAAACAAACTTCCCAGTCCCATCCCTTCTAGAAGTGATATCTTATTGTTATCTTATTTGACTCATTGGGCAGTGGGGGCAAGTGAGTGGGGGAAAATGGGAGAATCAAGATCTTAGTGGGCTCCTACTGGGAGAACTGGGGACATGTCATGGCTTGGGCTGTTTTAGAACTGTGTAAACTTAAGCAAGTTTTCTCAGTTATAATATCAATTTCTACTTTCATAAAAGGAACTAATATTGGACTAGGGTGAAGGCTCAACAGTTATATTACTTGCTGCACAAGTGAACCCCAGATCCCATATAAAAACTTGTGACGTAAGTGTCCTTAATCCTCACATGCTTCTGGGAAATGGCTATCCCACCTGGTTTACCCAGCAGCAATGAAGAGAAGAGATCTAGTATCAAACAAGGGGGAAAGTCAAAGGTCAGAGACCTTCATACCTGGACCATGAACATGTACACCTGTGCCCACACACATACACTCACATATCAGGTGCATAGCATATATACACAAAGTAATAAATAAAGGTGCTAATATTAACTATTTCAAGTAGTTGTGACAATAGTAAAATACACTTGGGGCCTGGTGGACAATAACTGTTTTTGCCATGTAATATGTTTTATAAGTCAGGTATTGCACTTAACTCTTCTGTATACATTGTGTCCTTTAATTTTAACCACAATTCTATAAGATGTCATTGTTACTTTACAGATGAGGAAACAGGTTTCTAGCATATGCATTCAAAACTACTCTCCAGAGTTATGGGACCAGTACAAGGAAGACCTTGGAAAACAGATGTGCTTCTCTTTGAGTGTAGAACAGAAGCGCTTAACCACTGAATTAAAATAATAGTGATAGCAATATTAATGATACACCAACAACTTAACGTAGAGATAAATAGCATCTAAATTATACTGTTGAAATCGCCAAACTTGGCAGGATTCCAGATCCTTCTTGGCTGTAGACATGCGTTCTCTCCTTGACAATCTGTCACCCAGGCCTTCCCTCTAGCAGCAATGCAGGGCTCCTCCGTGGTATAGCTCTCCTAGTTAGACCACAGCAAGCAATGCCAAGGAGAAAAACAGTTCTTTCTAACTGGATTTGGGTGCCAGCTTCCAGGAACTTACTAAAATCTTGTTCTGCTCAATGGTCAATTTCTATTGCTGCTTTAAACAATATCATATAGTTCAGCTGACCTCGAAGTTACTATGTGGAAGGAGATGACCTTAAACTTTATATATATATAAACTATATGTATAAAACACATTCTCTCTTTTTTTTTTTTTGCATAAGTGTACATGTGTATATGGTATATGGTATACCAGAGGGTACTTGAGTGCTCATGGAGTCCCAAAGATGACTTCAGGAATCACCCTGGACTGATCTACCTCCTCTCTACTTTGCTCTGGGATTTCCCAGACTCTGCCCTCCAGGTCCAAAAGTGTAAACCACTGCACCACTGCCATTTCCTCCTGGCGTTTTTTTGTTTGTTTTTTACTTGGGCCAGAAACTGAACTCAGGCCTTTCTGCTTGAAAGGCAGATGCTAATCCCCGAGCCATCTTCCCAGCCTTACCTTGCACTTCTAATCCTGCCTCCAACTCCCAAGCGATGGGATTGCCTCATGTGCAGCACCTCAGCCAGTTTCTGTAGTGCAGGGTATGAAGCGCAAGATCTCCTAAATGCCTGTTGACCAAACGCCTCCAACTGAGCTATGTCTTCAGCCCTTTAAAAGTCAACTTCTGTTTGCTTCAACCACAGGCAGTATGCTTGCTAGAAAGTGATGTCAGAGTGTTGTACTGGAAGTGCCGTCCTGTTAGCAGGGACAGTTTGACCTGCTCCTAACTCCTGCCAACCATTCTCAATATCCTCAATTTACAGACACAGCCCAACACTGTTCTCATTCTCCAGAGCCAGCAGACTGCTTCCAACAGCTTCCCTGAAGTGGCAAAGTGAAAAGTTGAGTCATGACTTAAGCTGATGTCTCTTAACTTCAAGTCCTGTTCATTTCCAACACTGAACATCATTCTAGTCTAGACTTTTCTAGAGGCTGTGAGAAAGTATATGATGAAAACAACTTAAGGAAGGATTCATTTGGACTCACAATTTGAGGCCACAGTACGCCTTGGCAAGAAGTCAAAGCACCCGGAGTGTGAGGCAGCTGGTCATATTGCGTTTGTAGTCAGAAAACAGAGACAGAGAGACGGGGGTGTGTGTGCTTAACTCACTTTTTCCATTTTATTTAGTCCGAGACTCTTCAGTCCTTAGGCTTGTGATGCCCACATTCAGGGAGTCTTCAAATTTCACTTAACACAATCTAGAAACTTCCTCACAGACATACCCAAAGGTTTAGCTCCTAAGAGATTCTAGATCGTGTCAGGTGGAAATTAACCATGGCAATAACATCTCCCAGGCATCCTCGGTACTGAGAAGCCTACTGGGCTCCCAAGAGAAACTGCAAAGTCAGTAATATCCAGCACTCTCTACTTCCCTTATCCATCTCCTTTATACTCCTGCCACTCCTGCCTTCCTGTAGTTCAAATGCTGCTCATTGGGGTTCCAGCTGAGGGGCAGAGCACTTGCTGCCCAGCACACTTATTTCAAGTCCCCTGTTGTGGCACTTGGGCTCTTAGGGTGCTTGTACCTATAGGGTATTTGTGCTTGTTGGGTACTTGTACTTGGTTGAGTTGTGTACTCAAAAGATTCCAGCCCTTCCCAGAACCTCAGGCCAGAACACAGTTGGAAATAAAATCTTCACTCACAACAAAGTTAACTGAGATGAAGTCTAGCAATGTGGACCCTTAATCCAATATGACGTGTCTTTATAAGGGGACATGAACCCAAAAAGAAGCACACACAAGGGATGCCATGAAGAACCAGAGAGGGCTACAGGGTGAATGAGCTAGTGGATGCATCTACAATGGAGCTTACTGAAGCACCAGCAGCCAGGAAGTGGGAGGGAAGAGTCTTTAGGACCTGAAGAGAACTTGGCTCTTCTGACGCCTCACTTTATAATTCTTGCCTCCAAATCCATGAGACAATATTTTTTGTGTGGTCCTAAGCCATCAGACTGTGGTGCTCTGTTGAGACAACTCAGCACATTTCATGGTGCTTTCAGGTCTACCCTGTGCACCTGTTTCCTGTAATGAGCCAACCGAAGGTGTCTCCTTCCAGTCAAAGCCTTACTTGGCAGAATTTTACAATCCCCGGCCAAAGGTCCTAGCGTGCACAGCACAAGACCCAGTGATAGCTGTTGCTTCGGTGCATGAGTAATGCTACTTCTGACAGTTGATCCTGGGTTCATTCTACCTTACGGGTCAAAAGACCAACTCAGTGACCTAGCATCTGAAGGTCAGTGGTCTACAGATACCGCTGCACAATAGCCCCACGAGCTGTGTGCAGATACTGCTGCACACAGCTCGCACTTCTCCACACTGCATCTTGCCGGCCAGTGGGCTTAACCCCTGTTCCCTATACCCCAGCTACGCGCCTGAGCTCACGCTTTTTTGCCTACCTGGTAATTTCTTCCCTCTCATTTTCTACCTCTGAGGATTTCTACAAGTTGAAAATCTTACTTGACCTCAACCAAGGTTCAGGTCTACCGACTTGGAAATTATGTAATGCTATTTAAGAACCTTGCCTTCAAGTTTTTTTTTTTAATATACTTCACAGGATTTCCTGAGTTGTGGTTCTGTCTTATCTCTCTTTTGAATGTTCTTGCTCATCTTTGTATTGGGTGTGCTGGTACCATTCACCAGTGATTTTTTTTTTTCACCCAAAACATACTATAGAAATGGTTGGGGAATAAATACCAAAATACCATTCTTCTCTCCAGCTGAACATTTTACCGGTAAGAAATAAAGTCTTGAGCTCTTCTAGAGATTTGCCTCAAAGTCCAGGGATTGCTGCTTTCTCCTTTGGAAAGTAACAGGTAATGGTTTTGCCTGTGTAATGATTGAGTGAAGAGTCTATCACTTAGTTTAGCAGCTACAGTTTGCTAGGCGCGAGCATACTGTAGTTCAAAAATGGGCACAGAACAATGAGTTTTGGAGACTGAAGACCTCTAAAGCAACAACTGGTGCTCTTTGAGTGGGCAGCTATTTGCTGACTCAGGAAAATGAGCAGAATTCTGTCCTTACGCAAAGAGCCTCTGGTAGATAAATTAACAAGACTCTAGGGAAATTCAGAGTCGAGTTTTCAGGTAATTCAAAGAAACACTTCACTCTTGTCTGCTGTTCATTTTTCAGTGTGTGTGTGCATGCGTTTGTTGGGTAGATACATAGGTGTCAGCTTGAGCAAGTTGAGCAGCCTGGAGCACAGCTATGAAGAATTGATAATTAAAGAAAGCCCTTGACCAAGCTTGTAAGAGATTGTCTAATTTATTTGGAAGACCCAGCTCATAGTGAATGGAACCTTCCGTAGCAGACGAGATAAAAGGAAATGCAAGAAAGCAGAGCTTGACTCTTGCCCTGTACTGGCAAATTCCTGTTCCCTGATGCTGCCATTCTTTGCTGGAGTCAGGGTCCTGCTTCTTGGATCTTCCAACATAACTGATTTCAGAGACTTTTCAGGAATCCTCCGACTTTCAGCACCAGACTGGGTCTGCTGAGACAGTTAGCTCCTGAACTGAGCAGCTACAGGCGGTACCTTATCTCATAAGCTGACCTAATATATTAGCATATATATTCTATCATTTCCATCCCTCTAGAGACCCCTAAAAGTGTGTGTGCATGTGCGCGCTCATATGTGTGTGTACACACAGACCAGGAAAGGGTGCTGGTTTGGGGTGTCCTCTTCTGTCTATTCTCTGAGGTAGAGTCCCTCTGCACCTGGGGCTCACATCTTGGCTTAGCTAAAAGCCAAAATCCCATCCTCCTTTTGTCTCTGCCCTCCTCAGAGATATACTTACAGACATTGTGAGAATGCTGGGATCCAAATTTCAATTCTCCTGTTTGAAAGGTCAACATTATTTATTATTAATTTTTTTTCTATTTTTACAAGTATATTGAGTATTCATCCCAGTTCTCCCCACCCCCCCCGCCACCACTCCTTCCCATTCCCTCCCTTCCCCTCATTATTCTATCTAATTCTTCTGCGTATATGCTTCTATGGACCTTAGGATTCACTCTGGCTTGTCTACTCCTGTGGGGCTCAGGCCTCTGTTGCATAACAAGTTACCTCTCTTCAGGCCAACCCACTGAAATGTGCATTTCCCTTCACTCATCCAGCTTTAGACCCAAGGTTTCCACTGTAAGGATGAAGCGCCAACATTTTTAACCACATGTCCCTTATTTTTGGTGTTTCCTCCATCAGGCTCATAAACTGGAGTCTTAGTCCCCAGTTCATGGTGCTATTAATGGGTGATTGAGTCTTGAGGGTACTAATATTATTAATGGATTTACCCATTAATGAATTCATAGTTAAATGGGGTTTAGGAGGTAGAGCCTAGCTGAAGAAAATGGAATGTGTCTTGTGTGACACTTCTGTTCAAAGAAAAAAATCAGATTAATAAGCAAAAAGTATACCCTGCAAGCCTGGCCTCTCTGTGTAGCGCTCTTCCCCAATTCATCCCTCTGCAATGAAGGTCTTCCCGAAAGGCAGGAGAAGAAGAAAGCAAGCAACCTTTCCAAGCTTGCTCTTGGGAAGAAAGAGTCCTCGTTATGAGGAACGGCTCTGGCTGGAATGAAGCATCCGGGAATAGAAACTGGCAGGAGCAGGACAGCAGGAGAGGCCATGCTTCCGAGCCGCTTGTAAACCCCTTCAGTTCTAAGTACTTCATGTCTCAATGTGCCATACTTTAGGGTGTCATTTTCTGAGTCCCACTAAGAAGATGCTTGTTACAAATAGGCCAGAGTGCTCACACTTCATTTGGGAGGGAAGGTGAGCAGCAAGGAGTGAGGCCAGAGTAAGTTGATCAGGATACTTAAGGTATGGATTCTTACTGAACTGCTTTAGAAGAGTGGTCCTAAAACTGGGCAATGCAAGTTGACGAGAACCAATGACGTGAAACTGAACTCGAGCCACAGACTTGGAGGACTCTGACCCAAACTGGGTTGTAGGGATCTGTCAAGGGTTATAACAGCTCTTATCTCTTAGGGTTACTGACAGAATTAAGTTATTAGATAGTGTGCTTGTCTTGAGGTAGGCTTATAAGTCTCCAATAAAAGACAAATACTTTTACTACTCTTCACAGACTTTCTATGGGTGCAGCCACATGATTACTTGTTAAATGCCTTATTGTTCTGAGATACTACGTTTACAAGGAAGGTGCGTGGGTTTGAATATAAGTTGTCCCCCACAGGCTCATGTGTTTGAAACCTTAGGTGATGTTTGGGAAAGTTATGGCAGCTTTAGGAAGTGGAGCTTTGCTGGAGGAAGGCACATCGCAAGGGGTGGGGCCTTGAGATTGGTGAGTCCTGCCCTGTTTCTTCAAGTTGACTCTTGGCAGCTTGCAGTTCAGCCTCCATGATGGATGTAACTTAAGCTTCCTCCATCTTCTGACAGCCAGTCATCCCTTTTTCATCATAATTGATTGTATCTCTCCTCAGAAACCATAAGCCAACTGAATCTCCCTTTCTCCCTTAAGTTGAGTTTGAGTGTTGTTTCACACTAACAGCAAAAGATTGAGTGGTACAGAAGTGTAGAGGTTTCACAGTCATCATCGTTGCTTCGGCTAGCGCTGGACAAATAGTATGGATGGAAAGGCGGTAACAACACACTATTGAATAAATGAGTGGTCCAATGCTACCATTGCATTTGTTTTCCAAGAAGGTTACACAATGCTAATTTTGAGTGGAACCAAATGAAAGATAGGGAAGAATTTGTTTTATAGCACCTTTATTATTTCTATTCACAAAATTTGCAGATATGCTTAGAGAAAGAATTGTCAATTTGTGAATGAGAATCCGGATGAGTCATTTGTTTGCAGATCTTATATGGAACTAATTAGGCAACTGTCATCAAGTTTGCCACACTTTTGAATTGCTTATGATTTAGGACTCTTCAACAAACTTTATAACACATGGTTGGAAATGAGATATGTTTTGTTATTTACATCCAGACATGTTTAAAAAGTCTCACTTAGGAACACTTTAGCTGTCGGCATGTAAGTAAGACTCTAGATTAGAAGGAACATATGTTCAAGGTTAACGACTTTTTAAAATATCCCATTCTTGCTTGTAGCCCAGGCTGTCCAGGAAGCTAAGGCAGAATCTCTGCTTGAGCTCAGGAGTTCTAAGTCAACCTGGGCAACACAGTGCCATCTGATCTCTCACAGCCAGCAAGTGTGGCTTCTGAGGGTTGGCTTCCTGGTTCAGAGATGCCATCCTTCTCCTGTCTTTCTATGATGGCAGAATCGGGGGAGCTATCTGGCCTCTGCTATCAGGGCACCACTCCCATTTACCCATTGAGAGGTTTGGGTCTTCCTCCCCACACCAGTGCACTGGGAACTCCCCAGTTTCTACCCTGGGGATTTCGACACATGATTTGGAAGAGACACAAATAGTCAGATCACAGCAGATGCTAGGCATGTTTTATTCTGGAATTTCTGCCATGGGTAGGGGGAGCGAGAGAGAGAGTTCAGTAGAAGTGCAGAATGAGTTTCAAACACATGGTGTCTAAAACAGCTGCTGGGCCGTCTGGGCTCAGTGACTGGGCAATGAAGAGGAAACACCAGGGGTAGCTGGATTCGGGCAAAGCCACCTGCACTGGCTTCTTGATGAAGGCAGGTCAGGTCATCAGCCATTATCTGGAGACTATGAGGGTCGAGAAGTCTGATCAGATATCAAAGCTGGGCATTCTCTGCAAATGGACTTACCAGGATTCTCGCCCAGGTTTGTGTAAGTGTCACAGAGTTGTTAGGTCAGAGCCTGGGCCCAGGCAGTCCTAATGAGCTAGGTTCAGCTGCCTGTCCCCAACCAGCTAATTAAAGTCAAGTGGGAGTGAAAAAAAAAAAAAAGGAGATTTAGTCAAAGTGGCCACGTTAGGAAGAGGAAGAAAGTAGTCCAGTGACGATCGATCCCCTAAATCCATCCTTGAGGGTCTTAGCATGGAATTTATTTTTAAATAAAACTCAAAAGATATACATGGCTAAGTAGTTCTGATCAAGGTGTGGTCCTGCTCCTGCCGCTATCCTTGTCTTGCCTTCTGTCTCTCCTGAAAGACAGTCTGTCAACTTATCAGCACTGTGTGAAACTGTCTTCTTTGAGAAATAAGGTCCTCCTCTGGCTGGCACCAGACCTCAGCTTTTTCATTCCCTAGGAATGAGACTCTTGGAGAAATTCCAATTTCTTGAGGTTCATTGTTTAAATTGTGGGATAGCCAGAGGGGTGGGGCACATGTCTCTTTAGAAAGTCTTCATTTTAGCCAGAAACTTATACAAGGATGAGGCCAGGTTGGGTAAAGGACTTAGAAGACTCTGGACAGAAATTGGTTAAACAGAAGATTTTATATTGCCTATCAAATATTTTCTTTGTTATTTTTCAGATGGTATTAATCCCTAATTATAAACTGAGAGGGGTGTAGGCAAAGAAACATGATTTTTCTTCAACCTGTATAGGCTGCTTGTTAGTGTGGCCCCCTGTGTTGAAAAACAAACCCATAAGAGACAAGCAAACATATTACTATGCATATTTCATACATATGTAGAATATGCCCAAGAAATAAGGTGGCTTTGAATTTCAGATTACATTGTCAGACACAACACGGGTGGCAGCCAGGGAAAGAGTTCTACACTGCTGCTTGTAGCACTGCGAGTTTTTTTTAGAGACGTAATTCAGGTGAAGTTGAGATTCTTGACTTTACCACACAAAGGAATTTCAGACTGAGCCAGTGGGAAGCAGAGTTGGAGCTTATTAAGAAGAGAACTTTAACATAGATTGTAGCAGTACTCATGGGAAGGATTGTACATGTGAAGTGCTGTTGAAGATTTCTCAAGAGAGAGGCTTCAATGTTTTTAGAGTGGCAATATATATGAGTTCAAAGGTTTCTGAAGTGATATCTCAGAGGATTCTGGGGTGACCAGGATAGGATTAGAGCAGATGTCATAAGTCCACAGGTTCCAAGAGTTGAAAGGTTTGCACATGGAATCTGATGTGTCTTTACCACAAATGGAACTGATAGTCTCGTGTGAGTACCCCCTTTGCAAAGCAAACAAGATCATAGAGTGGTTCTTGAAGAATGTCATTTACTGCCAGTGGGATTTCTTGTAAGATTCCTAGGATATTTCAGATTCATATTTAGGAAAAGAGAATAGTCTGCTTTGGTCATATATGTTTAATGGTTCATAGTTTTTTTTTAATATTCTTCTTGGAAACACCTGTGTAAAACAATGCTGTCTCTGCATAGGCAGCATTCACATCAAGTTTTGTTAATTGAGCTGGAAATCTTCACAACTCTCAGCTGGTGAGAGACTTCAGCCAAACTCCAGGGCGAGGGGCTCATCTCCCTTCCTACACCCCCATAATTCTCGCTTTCTATCCTGCCTTGACATTACTGAGTGGACAACACAGGACAAGTTTATGGGATGTAAACAGTGAAGCACAGGGCAGGCATCAGGATGAGCGCTGTATTAGGCTTAGAGTGGAGCTTATGTAGAACCAATTTTGCTCTATCAGCGGTAAATATGATGCCAAGATAGAAGGTTCCTATAGAGTACCAATCGGATCATTTGTCTATCACGGCTTAACAATAATAAATGCCTTTGGAATTCATATGTATGAATGTCCTGGCCCGAGAACACAGCTTGGCAGAACTGAGTTCAGAAGGCGCTTTCTGAAGGAAATGCCTCATGTCTCCTCCCATCCCCCAGCACTCCCTTCAATGTGTTCTTGGCTTAGAGTTCTGGCTGAAGGTAGGAGCAGTAGGTGTTAAGTACCTTTACATAAAGGGCTACACAGTGTAGCCAGACTTGCAAAAGGACTGCTCCAAATCCCATTCTGCTTGGGTTAGCTCAGCCTAGCTTCAGGGTACAAAAAGGTTACCTGGTCCATTCTCCAGTGAGGGAGCTGCAAGGATTTTCCTCTTTCGTTTAAGTCGAGTGATGAGAGGCTGTAAGAAAACATCTTGGAAGCCCTGGCCTGCACTTGTCTGAGTGCTGGGCAGCCTGCTGCTTCAGTTTCTTTCCCATAACGCCACAGGCCCTCCCGATGTAGTCGCAAAAATCTTTTAGAACAGCATCCACTTTTACTTCGTTAGAACAGGCAGGGGCTAGGTGAAAAGACTAGAAGATCAATGCAACTGTGAAAAAAAGAGGGAACAGAGGGCAATCTGTGGTCAGATGGTAGAAATACACCTTGAATCAGGAGAGAGAACTCAGCAGTGACAGGGGCAAATGCCTCCAAAGCGCCACAAAGACGTCTCGTGACAACAGGAGACCCAGCCCTGGGAATCTACTCCCCTCTACAGGCAAGACCATTCTGTTCTTTTTATTATTATTTTTTCCTCTTTTGCTCCTGTATCTTAAAATGATAGCTAGAAAACTGGCATAGATCACAGGAGAAAATGGCCTTAAGAAAAGCCCTAAAATAAAAAAAACTAACTTCTGTGGCATGATTGAGTTTTGATATCATAATGGACTGAATTTTTTTTTATTATTTGTGGTGTGTGTATGTGGTGTGTGTGTGTGTGTGTGTGTGTGTATCAGAAGGCACTGTGTATCCCTGTGGAGGACCCAAGGTCACTTTGCGAATCATCCTGGATTGCTTCTATCTCCTTTTTGCTTTGCTTTGGGATTTCCCAGGCTTTACCCACCAGGGCCAGAAGTGCAGGCCACTGCTGTTTAGCCTGGTGTTTTTATGTGGGACCTGGGATCTCAACTCAGGTCCTTCAGCTTGCTGGACAAGCCATCTGTCCAGCCCATGGACCCAGTTTTTTAAAAATCTAAGCATCATGAGTGAATTTATTAGTGCATTATGCTTGGAAAAAAAGAGATCCCTTTCAGATGTTGCAGGAGTTACTCTGTAATAGTTCCTCAGACATCAGTTGGGCAGAAGAGAGGAGCTTTATTCACTGGTGGTCTGGAGCTGAGATCACTCGCCAAGGCCTCCAGTCCTGAGTTTAGCTTGTACTTTCGTTTTATACTAAAGCAAGGCAGGGGCGAAGCAAGCCAGACCTTCCAGAGGTAGAAGCAAAGGTTGCTAAATGTCAGCGTGCCAACTGTAGAAGCCCATGACCTTGTCGTCATTGGCACCAGGTGCAGGCCGAGAGGATGGGGTGGTGTCTCTGAAATGTCCTCACTTGACTGCCTTTGGGGTTTCAGTAATTTTCCATCTCACCTCATGCTTAGCAATAACTTAACAGCTTACATTCTTCTACCTCAGAGCAAGAGCATTTATTCGTGTCCCTACAGTGGCATCAATGGGACAGTGTTAGGAAAGATGTTTTCTTTCTCAACTCAACACAGAGGAATTCCATAGTAGCACACCTCATCAGCCATCTTCCCTTGAGATAAAATGAAGGGGGAAAATGAATAAGTCATGGGACTTAAAATCAAGCTTTTTTTTTTTAAAGTTACCAAGTACATAGTGAATTTTAGCTTGTGTCAGATACTCTGAAGGCACCACCTTATTTCTTCTGAACCTCTTGGAAGATGACCACAGTGACTAATGCCACATGCCAACGTGACAAGGCATGTCTGTGAGAAGCATCTCTACTTGGTGGACGCTGAATTAAGACTGAACAAGGCATGCTACTGTCTTTGACACCTGTGGGTACCATCTAGTCGCCCGAAGATCTGAATGGAAAGAAAATTCGAGTGAGCAGGACTTACTGTTGCCCAACTAATTAAGTTGCTTCTGAATTCGTAACTCAGAGAAATGGTGAGGTGAGTCATATTTCTCATGCTAGACTCCGATGTAGTATGAATGTAAAGTGTCCCCTCCAAGCTCACGTGCTTGATCACTTGACCCCAAGGAGATGACATATTCTTTCCTATTGTTGCAGTCAACCTGCATGGTTGCTGATATCATCACCATCAAATGGCTTAAGGGAACAAGGGGTTTATTTTCTCTGGTTACAGTCTGTAGTCCAGCTTGACAGCAGAGCACGTACAAACACCAGGGCCGAGGGAACTGGCCACACCATCACCACATAATGGCTGAGAGAGGGACTGATCCTTACTTGCCAGACCAGACAAGGATGCTGACTCTGTCAACAAGCTCTCTGTATTTTATTCCAGGGCCTAGTCCCACCCACCATGGGCTGGGCCTTCCCCATCAGCTAGACAATCTCCTGCAGGTTTGCTTTGGGCTTAACTCAACCACTAATTCTTTACAAATGTGCCCAGAGCTCAAACCCTCAATTGGCAATTGACACCTGTGCCTAACCATGACACCTATGATTCTCAGTTACAGTTCTTAGTCCAGCTCAACAATACCAGGAGCTGAGGGAACTGACTAAATCATATGTACAGCATTGCTGAGAGAGGAGCAGTGCTGGAGAATGCCAAGCACTGAACCAGTTGCCTTTTTTATCACCTGCCTAGGGAATGGTCCCACCCACCATGGGCTGGGTCTTCCCACCTTAATCAGATGATTTCCTGCATCCTTGCTGAAGAACTTGCATTAACTACTAATTCTTCCCAGATGTCCCCAGAGCTTGGATGCAACTATCAGGCCTATACCTATATATCTAACTGGCACAACCACTAAGTTTATAATGCAGAAGTAGATGGCTCAGATACTGCATTTTATAGATGAAGAAAATTAAGTCACAGTGGAGTTGTTGATTTGCTTAGCACCTTACAGCTCCAAGTGGCAAAACCAGAACTCGAACATGTCTGGTAGTATGATCTTTGCCTCTACCACTCAACTGGGAGATATGGTGTTCAGCATAGAAGATGAGCAAGATTTCTTTTTCAAAAAATTTTTAAATTTACTTATTTTTGATGAGTGTGTGTCATGCGGTACTATGTGTCCTTGTGGAGGACCAAGGGTGACTTTGGGAGTCATCCTAGGTTGTTTCTACCTCTTTTTTGCTTAGCTCTGGTGTGTCATGCAGTACTATATGTCCTTGTGGAGGACCAAGGGTGACTTTGGGAGTCATCCTAGGTTGTTTCTACCTCCTTTTTGCTTAGCTCTGGGGTTTCCTAGGTACTACCTTCCAGAGGCAGAAGTATAGGCCACTGCCATTTCTGCCTGTTTTCATGTGGGATTCAGGGTCCAAACCCAGGTCCTCCTGCTTTCAAGGCAGAGTTTCAACCCCTGAGCCATCTCTTTCCAGCCCATGATGATGGGCGTGATTTCTAAGCGTCCATCATGTACTTGAGTTTGCCCATATGTAGCATTTCATCTTAGCATTATTTTGGAACTTTAGTTTATTCTTTAAAAGCAGTATCTTATTTTGTTTTCTATGGTTGTAACAAAATATTAAGATGAACACTTTAAAGAGAAAAGAGGCCTATTTTAGCTCAGAATATGGAAGGCTGAAAGCCCAAGATCTGTTCAGTCCGTAGTGAGGGTCTTGTGGCAGTTGGCATCACAGTTATGAGCGAGCCATGGTGAGCTTGGAAGCCAGGGTGAGCCGGTCCTGCGAGAGCTGTGAATGAATGTCCATTCATCTCACGCAGGGAATCAATGGTAGATTGAAGTAAGTGTTATACCAAAGTTTAACTTGGCAAACCAATGATTTTGTCGGGGTTACTTACAAGACTGGGTGACGGTTCCTCCCACGAGCAGCAATAATTCAAGGCAGCAGCATCACTGAAAAGCCCACCCCAGTCTGAGTGATGACAGTGAAGAGATGACAGTGAAGACTGCATCCCTAGAGCACTGCAACACCTGCAGGCAGCTGGGCTGGTCAGTCTCCTCCCCCAGCAGTTCTTTACTGCTTCCATGACTTTGTGAGTCTGGTCAATTTCAGGGCATTGGTGGGACTTGTGAGCTGTTTACTTCCAGCCTTAACAGGCCTCCCTCCCAGGATGGAATGTCTCTGTTCATAGGACATTATTACACAACAGAGCCAGGTGCTAAGCTCATTCTGCCTCACTACCAGGAACTAACCAGACCAGACCCTGCTTAGCTTTGGAGATCAGATGAGATCTGACATGTTCAAGGTCGTACGGCTCTAGGCAGGCTTGCTCATTCTGTAACAATTTACCTTCGTGGAAACAAACCAGGGCCACGCAATAACTATATTTCTTCTTTCAAGGATGGCAATCCAAGGACTTCCTCCCCTACACTATACCGCACCTTTGAAAGGTTTCACCAGCTCAATACCAGCGCACTGGGGATCATGTATCTACAATACATACGAACCTTTGGAGAACACGCTCGAATCACGTCCAAATCATAGTAAGTGGTGCTGGATTCAGAGAAGAAGTGGACAGACAAAACACATACACATAAATAAAGAAAACAAACAAACAAACAAATAAATAAAATGAAACTTTATATCTGTCCACATTGTTCTCATCTGTCCCCCTTGTTTCTCTTTCTTGTTAATAGCATAACCCTTGCTGTGACAGAAAGGGGGTTGTCATGGATTGAATGTGAGCTGTGCTTCACAGGCTCCTGTGTCTGAATCCTTCACTGACATTAATTTTTTGGAAGGTTGTAGCACTTGATAGGAAGCACAGCCTGGTAGCCCACTGCTGCTTCCTCTCAGCTTGCTTTTGCTCTCTCTGCCTTTACAATGATGGTTGTGACCTGAACCTCCGTGCTTCTGCCTCCAGCTATGCATTCTGCTGTGTGTTTCCTGCCATATGAGACTATGTCTCTCCTCTAGAACTGTAAGCCAAATAAATCTGCCTTTCTTCCTTAAGTTGCACCTGAGCACTGTCTCACGGTATGAGAAAAAAAATAACAACAAGGTCAAGCTAGTTTTTCCTGCTATTTCTTCCCAGATTTTATGACCAAGAAGAGTTGTAATAGCAGTAAGGTAGAGTTAATGTTTAACTTTTTTTTGTCTTTTTTTTTTTTGTTCATTTAAAAGACAGAGAGAGAGAGAGAGAACATTCAGATACATATACATATGTAGAGGTCAGAGGACAACTTTGAGAAGTTTCCACCTTCTATCATGTGGACTCTCAGGGATTGAACTCAGGTCACCTGCCTTGTGGGCAGGCACCTTAGCTACTGAGCGATCTTGCTGGTTCTGTGTCTTGCTTTATTTTAAGACAGTTTTCACTGTGTAGTCTACACCAGCCTCAAATTCATGGTCCTCCTGTCTCAGGCTCTCAAGTTCTCGAATCAATAGGCACACATCGCCGTGCTTTATATTAACGTTGATCACAGTGCGTAAATATAGCTAGCCGCTATGTACCTCTTTCACTCTTCATTGCTCTACTCCTAAGCTGTCAGTATAATAAGATCAGCTTCAAATCAGGTGCAAATGTAATAGACGGTACCAACATAAGAAAAGCACTTGGCAAGACATTTTCTCACTGTCTAAGAAAACAGTTACACAGACTCCTTTCATCTCATAATTCAATTGGCATTTTAACAGCCCTCTAACTTCTGTTAAAAATGGCCACTGAGCAATTTTAACTTAGATCTTCTGGAATAGTTTTTTTTTTTTTTTTTTTTTTTTAAGCTTAATCTCCTTAAAAATCCTGCTATGTCTGCATGAACACAGGAAGAATCTGGCAACCCCAGGATTCAGCTTAGAAAGACAAAACAACAAGAGAAGACTCGGGAGGTATTAGGGAATGATCAAGGTGGTTCAGATCTTCTGTAACTGACAACATATTCAGGTTCAATTTTGTTTGAAAATTATCCTTTGGGGGATTGTGGCATGAACAATTGTAGTCCATTTACTTAGGTCTTCTTTGGGAGGACTGTGTGTCTGGGCCCACGAACCAGCATAAACCCAGACTTAACGTGCAGGAAGTGGGAGAGGTAGGAATTGACCAGGCATGTATGCTACTTTATTGTAGCATACATGAGTATTTATAGGAAAACAATCAAGGAGCAGGGCCAAATTCTTTACAGGATTATGTAAAACGTATACATTTTAGTTAACAAAGAAAAGGCAAAAGTGACATCTACTTGCTGTGGGACCAGACATGGCATCTTGTTGCTAGAAGGGAATGAATAAAGTATGCCTCAAAACAGTTACTTGGTCTGTGCATTAGCATATCTCAGATAAGCAAGAAGGAACTGTTGAGGGAGGTAACTGCCCAGCCAATTTCTAAGAGAAACAAAAGCGATCCAAGAACAGACAGGAGGTAAACTCAACTTCCAAGGGAAGGAGTTAGGCCTGCCATTGTCTTGCAGGCAAGAGGCAAACTCAACTTCCCAGGGAAAGAGCCCCTAACAACAGCCTGTTTCAGATGCTAATGTATCATTCTCCAGAGCAGGCTTTGGGCCTGACAACTGTGTCCCTGGAGTATTGGCAGCCTACCACTGAAAACACAGTGCCTCTCACCTGAGTAGCTGGTAAGTATGGGGTGTCAGCCAGATCCACATTTTATTCCAGACAAATGCCTGGAGACTAGTTCGTCTATATTGAGTGTTGGTGCACAGCAATAGGTTCAGCTTTAGGGTAGGCCTGTTGCATGCACAAAAATTAAGGAACCAGTCAAGGATAGAACGAAACAGAAGTTCTAACCTTGATCACTGATTTTTTTGGATATTAATTTTGTAGCCTGTCACTCTGCTGAATCTGTTTATTAGCTCTAGGAATTTCTTGGTTGAATCTTTATGGTCTCTCAGGTATAGAATCATATCATCTGCAAATAGAGTTATCTTCATTTCTTCCTTTTCTAGGTGTATCTCTTCTATCTCCCACTCTTAGGGCTCTAGCTAAGAGTTCAAGTACAATGTTAAAAACGGAAGAGGTGAGAGTGGATAATCTTGTTTAGTTCAGATCTAAGAGAGAACATTTCAAGTGTTTCACCATTTGGAATGATATTTTCTATAGACTTGTCATACATAACCTTTATTGGATGAGATCAGTTCATTCTATCACTATTGTCTCCAGGCTTTTATCATGAAGGGGTCTTGTATTTTGTTAAAAGTGTTTCTCTGCATCTATTGAGAGGATCATGTGGTTTTTGTCTTTGTTAATATGGTGCCTCTGTTAATGTCTGTAATGTCTCTGTTAATATAGTGCATTACATTTATTGATTTTTGTATACTGAACCATCCTGTGCTTCTGGCATAAATCTGAAATGGTCGTGGTGAATGATGTTATTGATATGTTTTTGGATTTGGTTTGCAAGTATTTTTGAGGATTTTTGTATCTGTGTTCATTAATAAGATTGGTCTATAATTTTCTTTTTTTTGTTATGACTTTATTTGGTTTGGGGATCAGTGTAATACTAGTTTTACAGAAAGAATTCTTCCTATTGCATTTTGTGAAATAACTTGAGGAATAGTAGTGTTAGTTCTTCCTTGAATATCTGGTAGAACTCTGTGCTAATCCATCCAGTCCTAGGTCCTTTTTTTGGGGGGGGGGTTGAGAGATTGGTGATTACTGCTTTAATTTCAATATTAATACAGATCTGTTAAGGTCATTCAGTTCATCTCTATTCAACTTTGATAAATTATAAGTGTTTAGAAATTCCTCCATCTCTTTTTGATTCTCCAGTTTGGTGGAGTATAGATTTTTGAAGTATGTCCTTAAGATTCTCTGAATTTCTTTAGTATCTGTAATGATAATGATATCTGTTGTTATGTCTTTAATTCCATTATTTTGGGGTTTTCTTTAGTTTGGCTAAAGGTTTGTGAATATTGTTTACTGTTTTAAAGAACCAACTTTTTGTTTCATTGATTCTTTATACAGTTTTCTTATGTCTATTTCAGTGATTCTTCTTTGAATTTGATCATTTCTGTCCATCTACTGTCTTTGGGATTAGTTTGTTCTAGTTTCTCCAAGATTTTGAGTTATCTTATTAAATGTTTTTCATTCATTTTTTTTAAATCAGTGATAGAAAAAAAAATAAAACCACTACCCTTCCCGATCATATTTATTTATCTGTTGTGGGAGAGTTAGATGCCATTCAGAGCATATGGAAGTCAGAGGACAGCTTTCCTATTTTTTTATGTAATCAAAGGACAAACTTTATTGAGGCATTCGGCCCTAGTTCTCTTCCTGCTGCAATCTTTCTTGGGAGCAGTAAGACTCACTTTACCCAGCAGAAGCATCTCTGGGGAGAGTGGAGGGTTTGCCAAAGTGCTGATGGTTGTTCCACAGGATCCGTGGCCACACCCCATACACAAGCACAGCAGTTCCCCCTTTGCTTTTACATCAGGTATGCCCCATCAGCCTTTAAAACAGGCTTGCCAATTGGGCTTCCAGCAGCTGCCACACCCACAACAGCTCTGCTGACAGAACAGATAACTTTCTCTGAGCCAGAGGGTAGCTTCCTTCTGTCTTCTTGGTCTCCCGGTTGTGGGAGATGACTGTGGCACGGTTCCCAGAGGCTCCGGCCAGCTCGTCCCCTGTCCCAGGCTCCTCCTCCAGACAGAACACAATAGTACTCTGGGGCATGGTGCCCACAGGAGGAACATTGCCGATACTGAGCTGGACTTTCTTGCCACAGTACATGCATTGCCCGAGGTGGGGGGATGCCCTCTGCCGCAATAAACAGCTCTGTCTGCTTCTTAAACAGGTAGGGATCCCAGAAGACTACATGGGGGGCGGGGGGAGGGTGTCACTGTGACAGGGATCATGGATGATGCCTTATGATGTCTTCGATGTAGTCATGCTGCTCTCCGACCTCTACAGTGCGGAGGCAGAGGCACCCGTGCAGTGTTTCACTTGGGCACCCTACCTCCTCCTGGGATTACATGCCCATGTCCAAAGAGGCAGAGGACAACTTTCAAAGGCCATTTTTCTCCTAATTAGGGAGTTTTAGAGCAGCCATGCTGAGAAGGTCTTTGAAGGTCATCTCCCACTGCTGGGAGGATTATCATGAAGGAACCCACCTACTGATCTGATGGAACTGATTCTAATCCTTGGTAGAGATAAAGTTGCCAATTTTCTGCAATCATCTGCATGGAGATTAGCTCTCCATTGCAGATAAACTCTATGGTGAGGTTTGGTAAGATAAACTGGGTAGGGCCCCAATATGAACAGACCAATGAGATGTAGAGGACCAAAAACTCCTATCTGGTTTGCAGAAACTGGAGCTAACCAATAAGGAAAAGCCACTTTTCCCAGGCCTGCCTAACTCTATAAATATCCCTGACCCTGCCAGCCATCTTGGGTTTCCTTCTCATGGATTCCGTATCTGGAGTGCATGAGTTCTGGGCTCCCTTTCCCCTCATGGATTCGATGTCTGTACATCCTATCCTGTTCTTTCTCTCTTTTCATAAACTCTGCCTTAATCATCTGCTCATGTTTTGGTTTCAGTCTTTGATTCCCAAACATAAGAACCTGGACATCAAAATCCCTCTGCCACAACACTTCTCTCTGAGGGTTTTCGGGATCAAACTCAAATGCCAGACTTACGTGGCAAGTGCTTTTACCCATTGAGCTATCTCGTTGGACCTTTTCCTTAATCTTCTTTATAGTTTTAGATTCTTAAATCAGATCCTTTCCAGCTATCTGATGTACATAATTGTCTGATTCCATCTCACAAGTCAGGATTGTTATCATAATGAAGTATTCCCCAGTCAGAGAAAAAAAGAAAAAATTCAAATTATCTTGTTACTCATTTTTTAAAAGATCAGAATTTCTTGTTATTTTTAATTAAATGAAATTAATGAATAGCAGGTAGCAGTTTGAAAATTCAATTCAGTTTTTCCAGCTAGTTGAAATAGAAATTCATTTCCAATTTAATTATTGGTTGCAAAGCTCAGCCTTAAGAGTTCTAAGTAGACTTTAGAAAGGCTGGCTTACACAGGGGCTGGAGAGGTGGCTCAGGGGTTAAGCCTCTGCCTTGCAGGCAGAAGGTCCTGAGTTCAGATCCTAGACCCCATGTATAGACGCCTGGCGGAAATGGGGGAGGCCTGCGTTTCTGGTCCTGGTAGGGCGGAGCCTGTGAATTCCCGGACAGAGTAAACAAGGAGGAGGTGGAGGTGGTCCATGGTGGTTTCCGAATTGAATAAATAATAATAAAAAAAGGAAATGCTTACACGGATTTTTTTTTTTATTTTTATTTTATGAGAGGTTAATATTTGTCCAAGAATAATTTACTTCATCATTGTCAAAATAAAGTGCAAAATCTTAAAATTAAACAAAAAGTGAAATCATGTGTTTTTAGAGTACAAATTATAACTATAGCTCTCTATCATTCTTCCAACTGACTTCTAAAACCACTTTAACTCCACAGAACTTTTTCTATCTTATATCGGTACTAAAATTTTATTCCTATCAGAAATGACAAGAGTATATGAAAATATCCCTTAATGTGTAACTAATAAATAGAACATCTTATTACTGAATTAAAGGAAATAAAAACAAAAAAGGGCCTCCTTTCTTGAGTATCTGCAAGATATTCTAGATCTTGAATAGCTGGCTTCATTTTAACTCTGGTTATAATCCCTGAGATGGTTTCTAGGGAGTCATAATTCTAAAGCTTGCCCATGGCTGGGTTTGTGGGCTGTGACTGCTGTCAGAAGACCCCCACAGCTGTGGATTCATGTTCTGTCTTGGAGAGAAAGCTCTGTCATTTTCCTTGAATCTGATTCTTGTAAATATAGTGCTTTGGGATAAGGAAGCTTGATTCCATAGCTCCCATGTGGTCCACACTTCTTAATAGGGTGAAAGTCACCTGCACCCCACAGCCTGGCTCTGGAAGTGTGTGTGTGGGGGGGTTGCTTGGGGGTGGGGGCTTGCCTGTTCTCTTGACCTTTGATATGGAAAGGGATGGATTAGGAGCACGTGGCCCAGTGTGCTGTGGCCAGAGGGCAGGACAAGAACAGCCTGTATTTGGGACTCTCAGGCCAGAGTGATGGGTTAGTGTCAGGAATGCATGACACTAGGCTTGGCCACCTTTGTTCCCCAGCTTGTCTCTTTGTGCAGATGATTAGCCATAACCAAGGCCATTGTGTCATACTTCTCCACCCTGACTGGAATGTGGCAGTTCCCAGATATAACCAGACCAGCCACTCCCACTTAAGTCCCTAGACCCTTGACCTCCCCATCTTAATGGCAGTCCTTCGTTTCCTGCTCTGCATTCCCTTCTTTCTCTAGCAACTCCTTAGCAATATCTGAACAGAAAATACAGACATCTCCTTTCATCCTGGGACTCACTGCAGATTCCCCGCCATATTCTCTGTGGTGGTTCACCTCTGTTCTTTCCAACTTCAAGCTATCTCTTCTGTTCTAATGCTCTCCCATCTTAAGACTAAACTTTAGTTCCCTTGACCACCAGACCCTCAGCTTTAATAGAACTGGCATTTTTTAAGTCTCTCCTTGTGTAAACTTCTCTTTTAAAAAAATTTTTAAAATATGCTATTTATTTATTTATTTGTTTATTTATTTATCTACCTATTTATTTATTTATTTATTTGTGTGCGTATCAGAGGGTACTGTGTGTCCCTGTGGAGGACCAAGGGTGACTTTGGGAATCATCCTGGATTGCTTTTACCTCCTGCCTGGCGTTTTTTTTACATGGGACCCATCTGAACTCAGGACCTTCATGCTTGCAAGGCAGAGTCTTAACCCTTGAGCCATCTTTCCAGCCCTAAATTTCTCTTTATAATGGACGTCCACATTAACTTTGTACATTGTTGCAGAGCTGCTCTTGATTCCTTCCCCTCACCCCCAATCTAACACAACCCTTGGGGAATCACTGGTTCACTGTGGGCAGGGTGGCAAGTCACTGGCAAAGGAGATGCTGCCTCCACCTCCCTGACCATGCACAGGGTAGGGCGGGAAAACATGTGTTTGGTGGACAGGGAGTCAAAGCCATGTGGGACAACCATTCGGCCTCCACTGGCCTCCGGATGGTAATGGCTTCTGTTGCTAATTCTCGAGAGAACGCCTCTTTCCCTGCTCGCTTGTTAATTCAGCACACCATGCTCTGTGCCAACTCTTTCCTGAGCTTTCTGTGGAGGAGCACTTTGGGTTTAGGTTCAGTTTGTGCCAACATTGATCTCACTGTGGCAATATCTTTATACAGCATGTAAGTGGGTAGAATTCAAGTATACAACTCAGAGACCCTTCATTGGAATAGCCACACTAACATCTCATTTCCTGTTTAATCACACATTCTGATAGGGTTAAGAAAGACAGGACATCAATTTAACATTTCAATCGCCTCTGCATTTCTTTTTTCACATGGATGTCAATTTGTTTCTGTCCTTTTTTTTCTTTAGTTATGCGGATATGTAAGTTGACAACATGCTAACATGAGTAGGTTGAACATTTCCTAAAATTCTGTTCTCTCTCTGTATTTCTAGTTAGGATGGGCAATGAAGATATTTGAAACACGTGCAAGAACTCTGAGGCTTGGAAGACTGGTGGGGAGACATCAGCAACGTAGCAGCTCCTGTACATTTGTCTGTTGTCACTTACCTGCAGCTCTCCTGGTTGGAGCAAGGAGTACCTGCAGCTATTCCACACCCCGGGCTCCTCCATTAGCTTCTCTGTTACCTGGCCAAGGTATTGGATCGATTCTGAGTCAACTTCCCTGGGAGGATTGCCACATCCTAAACTGGAGGATTGAGACCCAGCAGGCTTTAGTCTGTTGTGGGCCTCAGCTCTCCTCCAGCTTCCCATCCATGGCCGAGGCCTGCAGACTGAAGATCAAGTTTTGGACAGAAAGACTACATAATGGGGCTGGAGGAACAAGGACAAAAGCATTCTCTCTGTAAGTAAGATGTCCTGACTGCAGATCCCCAGTACCCATATATAACATAACTGTGCATGCCAGTAACCCAAGTGCTGGGGCTGGGAGGGCAGAGCTGGGATGTGAGAGACCCCGTCTCAGGGAACAAGGCAAAGTGACAAAGAGCAAGACACAGGATACCCTCCTCCCATGTCCCTGTACGCATGTGTACGCTCACTAAACACACACAGGCACATCTGCATACCCAAATGTGTGCACACACAGGTGCACATAAATATACTTGCATATGTATACATACACACATGTGCACATGTATGTCCTTGCACGCTGCATTAGTCAGTGTTCTCTAGAACCACAGAATCAACAGAATGAATATATGAAAAGGGAATTTATTGAATTGGCTTATGAGATATGGCGAGGCTGCCAGTTGCTGCTCAATCCAGTAGTCAGTTAGTGATGGCTGAAGACTGGAGGACTCCTGGACAGTCTTTAGTCACGTTGAAGGCTCAGAGAGTTGGAGGGATGGAGGGTCGAGGGAGCCAGGTGGCAGAAGGGAAGAGAGTTTTCTAGCCCAGCCTCAGAGTCTCTCTTTCAGGTGGTCTGGCACTAGTTAATGTCGGGTGTGGTCAAGTTGAAACCAGGATTAACTATCACACATGCACACACATCACACACAGGTGTACATGCACATACTTACGTATACACACAGGTGAACATTATTTTGCACATACTTGCAAACACACACACACACACACACACACACACACACACACACACAATCTTATGGAGACTCCTTACCAGTCCTCAAATGGCATCACTCTTTCTAGCACATCAGTGTTTGTACAATGAAGAATACTTAGAACAGATTAATGTCTCCTGTCAACTCCAGCATATGCATACTACTATCCTCCCATTTCTTCTGTGGGAGATGTTCAAATGCTCTCTCTCTCTCTTTCTTAAAGCCATCACAACTGCAATATCACAGGCATTGCCTTTTAAATATCCTAGAAAAAGTCTGAGGTCCTTCCTATTCTCTTTGGGAAGCCTATTCTCTTTGGGAACGTACTTAATTAATTAATGTCAATTTGGATGGCTGCTTTGAGGCCATTAGCATCCCTACAGAAGCTGAACATTGGAATTAAAACCCAAATGAGCTATTTTTGTTACTTCTCAAACTATACGTAATAGTTCTTAGGTTCTTGTAAAAATGCTTTTCTTAATTCTTGACCTACGTTTTAAATGCACCTTTCATTTATCCATATTAATCCAATTCTTTCCTTTCTCCCTCTTTAGTGACACAGTTGCCTAAATTGGTCAGAAAATAGGTGTTAGGTATTCTTTTAATCACAATATTTGTGGTAACCAACCTCCTTCCGTTCTACAGTTTTCTCAGTTGAAAATGAAGTCCTTTCTTACATTGAAAAATTTCTGCCACTGGAACGTGGTGGTCTATGCTGGTTACTTCAGCTCAGGAGACAGAAGCAAGAGCACCTCAGCAGAGGCAATGGAGTAAGAACCATGGATCCGCACTGGCATAGCTCTGCTGATAACGTTTACTGCAAACATAGGAGAAAGGCCGCATTCTCTTCTCATCATCCTTTACTTTTTAAAATACCACTATTAGGTCATCCATATCTTTGTGTATGTGTGTTTATGTGTGTACATAAGGGCTCTAGTTTAATATGCTGTTTTTAAATTCTAGGAGTGACTGAGTTTCTATTTTCTATTTTGGAGTTTATGCTGCAATTCAAGACTCTAAATTAAAGTATGTTTGTTATTCATTACCCTTATTTGATAAGACACGGTACAATAATAGACTATGACATTCAGGTATTGGGTATTTTTTTTATTCTTTGACACTTTCATACACATATGTAATGAATTTATGTGTCTTCGGCCCCCCATGACCCACCTCTTCCCGTCCCACCCCCCACAATCTCCATTCAAGCCATCCTCCCTCCATCTCCCATGTTCCCCTGCCTGTGTGACGCCCTGAGCCCCATCCAAGGTTTCCTCTATTGGCACCTGTTGTGATGCAGATGCCCACCTTGCGCAAACAGGGGAATCTCCCTTTCTCCTGTCCGGCACCAGCCCCTACAATCTCTCTGGGTGGTGGTGTCGCTCCTGAGATACTCGCTCATTAGTGGTAGAATGTGGATAGGCCAGCTACTATGGGGGTCTAGTGGGGGTAGAACTCACTGCACTGAGTTACTGGATGTAGCAGTCCTGCTGTGGGTGGAATATCTAGTCTTACTGCCCCCTCTTCTGTAGAATTCCCTGAACGATGGGATGGGGGAGGGTGGTTTTGATGTTAGGACTCTCTTTTTATTATGAATGTCTTTGTTTCTTTATGGAATAGGTAATATGAGTTGTAACCAAATATTTTAATATTAACATGGGAAAATGTTTACCTTCACTAAGGTAAGTAAATTAAATGTGACCAGCAAATATAAGAATCACAAGATCTTTTGCATATTTCAAAACTGTATCAAAATAAAACAAATCAATTGAATAAAACAAAATTATTTGGAAAAATCATTTTACTTTGAAAGTTTTTATACCCCCAGCCTGAAAAATATTATTTAATGTAACTTTAAAATTTAACTTTTGGCACTCCCCTGAAAGAGATAAATAAAAGCATTCATGTTAGTAAGAGCATTCATTATCTTATTTAATTAGATGTCATACACAATGGAACTCATCATTCTGTGTCGGATAATGGACTTGCTTTATTAGCTCATTATAGAAGTAAGACCAGATCTCCTAGTTCTGAAAATCATTTTCTAAATCCAATACATGTGTCAATGCAATGTTCATTTTAGTTAGAAGAGGTTTATTTTTAAAGTAATTGTTGTGGAACCTGGACAGTGTTCTATTCCACTAATTTTATAGTCCTTGGTTGTTCACTGCAAATAAATGGGAAGCATGGTTAGCCATTTCCTGAGTCAGAGCTAAGTCTGTAATTAGCAGAGTTTGTTTATATGGGGTGAAGAGAGGAGAGAGAGAACAAAAATCCATGGGAAGGCCATCTGAAATTAGCATTAAAATTTCCACAGGCAAATGCATTTTGTATAGTGTAGTGCAAATGCATTGATTTCATTTATATTATGCATACTTTTCAATTCCCTAAAATACAAAGCTGCATGATAACAGCAACACAAGAGAATTATCTAGAGCTAAAATTACCTAGATATTAAAAGTCATACTTATCATCTAGATCTTTGAGAAGATTACAGAAAGAAAGCAGACTTTAATTTCTGTTTTCATCGTGGAGAAAAAGAAAGGAATAATTTGCCTCATGAATTTTATTCCTTGCTTTATATAAAAATTACCATGTATCTCTGAAAAAAGATCAATCGTTCAGTAGCAGACGAAAATTATCAAGTCATTATTTAGACACAGAATTCGTAGCAGAATTCTGTTCCATAAATGAAAGGTAAAGACCTCATTTCCTCTCCAGGAAAACATGGTAACTGAATTATTCTCTTTTGAATCAGGTTGATGCCATTAGCTTGGAAATTGATTAAGTTGACTTCAATGCTTCCTACATGGGAAATGTTGACATGTCTTCCAAATATTGTGATAATAGCTAGCATATTATTTTTCTACAATTACATGCCTAATGTTCTATGCTATTTTAAAATGATCCATATAGTCATTTTCATATTCTGCTAGCCTTAAATATGGATGCTAGTTTTTTAGTTGTCTTAATATCATAGAGTCATTAGAATAAAGATCTTGAAGCATCAGTGTGTGTGTTGCTGCCTGGCTGTAGAATGTCTTTTATAGTATGTGTATAGCTGCCCGTCTGTAGGATGTGACCTACAGTGTGTGCATAGTGCCTGCTTCTAGGATGCCATCCACAGCGTGCACATAGCTGCTTATCTGTAGGATGCTGTCCACAGTGTGTGTTTAACTGTCTGCCTTTAGGTGCTTCCCACCTCGCTATTGGTTTTCAGCAGCCTAACTTGCAAAAGAAAATTTGGAAATTGATTTTCCACATGAATTCAGAGTCAAAGATGGTGTTGTTTTAGGTCTAGCCAAGAGAGCTGCCAGAAACCCTTCTTCAGCGTTCTAGGTTTGTACAAATATAGTCAACCGACTTCTTCTCACTTGTATTTTAATTTTATGAAGTAATGCAATGTAGGCTGCACTGCATGAATTTTTATTTCAAAATAGAACAGCAATGCTAGAATTTTAACACAACACAATCTCTTCACAGGGTTGTAGGCCAGTAAATTATCAATTGATCCCTTTGATTGGATCCAGTTAGCCAAGTCCTTCTTTGTCTGTCTGAATAGATTTACGATCAAACAGCAGTAGAGAAAGGCTGTTTATCAAACCTCACAACTACCACTGCAAGCTGAGTCATTAGCAGGCTAAAGGTGGGTTTGATTTGAACACCTTTTGTTTTAAAAATTGACAAATACTTTAAAATAATAAGAATTTGTCCACATGTATAAATATTAGCACAATGCAACAAAACTTAAACAAAGTGTTTTTTTTTTTAATTAAGCTTGTCTAATGCCATATATAGCTTTTTCCTGATGTGTGTCTATGTGCACATATGTGTGCAAGGACACATGCACACTTATGAACATTTACCTGTGTGTGTGTGTGTGTGTGTGTGTGTGTGTGTGTGTATCAGAGAGCACTATATGTTCTTGTATGTGACCAGGGATGACATCATCGGGAATCATCCTGGATTGCTTCTACCTCCTTTTTGCTTCACTTTGGGATTTCTCAGGCTCTGTCCAACAGAGCTAGAAGAACAGGCCACTGCTTTTACATGGAACCTGGGATCTGAACTCAGGGCCTTCTGCTTGCAAGGCAGAGTCTTAACCTCTGAGCCATCTCTCTATAAGTCATAGGGCCCAGTATGGGGCTTGGAGACCCAGAGTCCCCACATTTGGCTTTTGTGTGTGTGTGTGTGTAGGTGCTGAGGATCTGAAGCAAGTCTTCTTCATGCTTATGTGGCAAGCATTTCACCAAGGGAAGCATCTCCCTCCTCCCATTTTTATATATAATCCACCCATGGTCAAAGTTCAACAAATTAGAAAATTTTAGATAAGCAACATTACACCTCAACATTTTATCTGTATTATCAGGGATTCTCTCTTAGCATCGCTCCATTTCCACCAGTTCAAAGTAGGTGTCTTGCTCCACTGATAAATGAGTTTCTTGACAGTCAGCAGTTTGTGAACTCCTGGAGAGAGAAGGGACAAAGCCAGCTTGGTTTTACAAGAGAACCTCTGACATGGTGCTGACCTCATTCCTTGTTTAGACAGTGTGACTGAAGGGACAATTAAGGGGCACATTGTTCCCAGACTTCAGCAAAGCTTTTGACAAGACCTTGCATAGGATATCGCTGAGGATGAAGTGGAGAAATCCTAGCTGGAGGCAAAGGATGGTGTGATAGATTGAGCTCTGGATGGATGACAGTAATCATGATGTGTCAAAACGGTAATAACCAAGGACAAGCTCTGTCCTTGGACTTGTAATGATGAAATTTATTAATGGCTTGGATGAACATAGGAAAGCTCTTAGAAATACAACAGGGATACAAAGCTGAATAAGATACTGTGTGATCTGCCTGTGTTCTCAGCACTTGGGATTCTGAGGCAGGAAGACCTCAAGTTCAAGCCAGTCTTGGCTCCATCGCCAGACTCTAGGTCATTAAAGGTAAAAGAAGCCAACAATATTCTAACAGAAGGATCTGCACAGGTAGACTGAATTTACTGAGCGAAAGGCTTGATACTTGGACTTAAAAACATGAGCAAGAGTAATTGGAGGAAATTTTGCTCCACAATTTTAGTACAACTGTGAGTCAGCAGTGAGATATGACTCACAGCAAAACCAGGCTGCCCTGAGTTGCATTCCTAGAAATGCCAAGCTCAGAGCGGGATGGGGAAGAATGGGAGAACATTACCTCCATCTACTCCATCCACCTCACAGGTAAATGTGAGATTAGTTTACTCCAAAGAACTGACCAGAACAGTGAACAAAGTCCAAAGCCTGAGAAGCGGGAGATCCAGCATGATGACTTTGCAGCATTGCAGGAAGCCACTTGTGTCCAGTCTAAAGGGAAGCAATGAGATAACTGTGTGTCCAGAAGAGGAAAAACACTGTATGTACATCTGTGTTTGTTTGTGTAGGCATAAAGAATGATGTGATTCAAAAGCCCCATCTAAGACTGCCATAGAAACACTGACTTAGCAAGAGAGCCCAGGGTGGTACCTACAGCAAGTGATGAGTTCTAGAATCACCCGGAAGATGGGTGTCTTGGCAAGTCTGGGGGAGGGTGTCTTGATTATCTTAAGGAAGAAAGAACCTCCTACTGTGAGTAGCACCATTTCCCTTCTGGGATCCTGGATTGTGTAAATGGAGAGAAAGAGCAAGCAAGGGCAGCTGTTTCATGCTCTCTGCTTTCTGATTGGGGCTGTGATGTTAATGAAAGTAATTGAATTTCTATTGGACGGCTAGTACAGTCAGGAGCATCCAGTCCTGTGAGAATCATGCCTGCCCCCCCTCTAGTCTTTACCTCACTTCTCTAGTAACTCCAGGACACTCTAGGATACTCCCTAACAACGCATGGACTATAAAAGATTGTGGCTCCACACATCACTTCTCTCCTCCTCCTGCCCTCCTGCCATGTGGTTATGCCATCATGGATCTGTCCTTTCCTAGCCATGTGCTCGTGGCAGCTCTCTTCCTGTTCTTTCTGACCTTAGGCTATTTCCTCTGCTCTAGTTCTCTCACCTTAAGGTTATGGCTTCCCCTTGCCTCCCTTGGATGAGCGTCTAAGCATTCTTCCCTTTTCTCTCATTTTCAATAAAATCAGGGCTTTAACTTCTCAACATGTTCTGGCTGCAATCATCAGCTCCAGAACGCAAGAACCCCAAAGAAACAAACCCCACATCGATGTGGCCAGCTAATTCAAGCTCCTGCTGCTTCTATTCCCTACCATGATGGACTGGACCCTTAGACTGTGAGCCAGAATAAAGCTTTCTCTCCTTTCAGTTTCTTTTGTCAGGATATTTTATCACAGGACAGGAAAAGATGCTAATATGGCGGTGGCATATCTCTGTAATCTCATCACTTGGGAGGTTGAGACGGGAGGATCTTCATGAATTCAAGGCCACCCTAGCTACATGATCAGACCCCGTCTCAAACAAACAAATGAATAAACAGTAAATCGGAAATAACAAACTCATGGAATAGGATTGTATGGAATTATCAACCCAGGATTAAATTCTACTATCTCTTGTTCTGAAACTAGATTAATATTTAGGGGAAAATTAGAACATAGTATACATTTTTCACTTGCTCATGGGTGATTTTGCTGGCCTGCACTTCCATCTGCTTACTTCAGGTCTTTTCATGAGACTATTATGTTTGCATAGCATTCACATAGTTTTGTTTTTATCATTTGCTGCTACCAGTTTATTAGACTCATGCCTTCTTAAAAAATGTGTCATTGGTGATGTTTCCTGTGCTGTGCCTTTAACTCTATTTTTCCATAAGCCTGGGAGTTTTAATTTCACAATTTTGCATACTAGATAGCTTTTAGTCACATATCTCCTGAGCTGACAGTTGACTTGTTGTCAAGTCACAAAGTTTGGAAGTGCAACAGAGGGATTTGCTTTATATGGAATGATCACTAATTATCAAACATCAAACACTTTCTGCTGGAACAAAATAGGAAATACATGCAGAATATGTAAAATAAACAGAAACGTGCTGCAAATGGATCTTCGCTGGCATCTGAACATAATGATATATGTATAATTTTTCTACACCTAAGATAGGCACAGAATTTTCAGTTAGAACAAATATCACAATTAATTGGAAAACAAAAACTAAAATACAAGTATCCATGAAAATTTTCAGACAATTAGAACAATCTGACAAGAGATGGAATGTGGAATGATAAATGGGAAATGTTTCTTTTTCTGGGTATGAAGTTTTGTGTTGTGGTCACACAGCAGGATTGCTTTCTTTTCGCTGGACCCTTGCTGAAGGTGAGCCAAGAGAATGTGTACAGGACGACATTTGCCACACTGTTCTTTCAAGTTTGGCTTTAAACAATCAGCAACAAACAGTTGAAAAGTGGCCATGTGGAAAACTGAACAAAGGCTGAGATAACTCAGGGGGCGAAGCACATGCTCGAAAATCTGGTGACCTGAGTTTGATCCTTTGAAGCCATATGGTGGAAGGAAAGAGCTAAGAACTGATTTCTTAAAATTGTCCTCTAACCTCTACTGTGCTCCATGGTATGCATATATTCTCTCTCTTTCTCTTTCTCTCTCTCTCTTCTCTTTCTCTTTCCTTTTTCTCTGTCTGCCTCTTTCTCGTTTTCTCTTTCTGCCTCTTTTTCTGTCTCTCATTCTTTTTCTATCTACCTTTCTAATAAGTAAATAAATAAATACATAAATATTTTTAAGTCAAAATGAGAGGATTAGGAAACTGTTTTATTTGAAATATCCATGTAGATATTTTATTGTATTTCTATATATGTGTGTATTTATATTATATCAAATATTACACACACACACATTTGTTACTGAAAAAATAGACTAATTGCTATGAGTTGATGTTTCAGTTATTGGTACTAAAACACACCACACTCCTACATGGATCTGGTATTAAAAAGTAATACAATGAAGACATGCTTTATTAAGAAGACATGATGATTTAGAGCTGAAAAGGGCAATCTGAGGAACAAGGCATAGAAACACAAGCAAGTACTCTATTGTAGAAGCCTGATTTTACCCTTGCTTTGATTCTGGCATAAATATGATATTACCATCAGCCCTGGTGTGGTGACTGCTCTCAGCCACAGCAAGATCTTATTTTCTATGGTGGCTTTTCTTCAAATTATGGATCTTCTATCTAGTTCTCTCAATAGGAAGAATATATACATATATATATTTGCATCAATCTAATTAAATAAATGATTGTCTCTTAGACTTGCAAACAAATGGCAAACAAATTGTATAAACATTGCCAGGTAATTTGTTTGATTCCAATGCTTTGGCTGAGAACACAATTTTCATATAATTTACTTAATGTTAAACTGACAGAAAAAATTTCACTTTTTTAAAGTTGCATATTTTCTTTTAAAAAATTTTTTTGATAAGTTTTGCTTATTTAGAGAGAAGGAGGGAGGAAAAGTACGAAAGGAGGGAGAAAGAGAAAGAGAGAGAGAGGAGAAAGAGAGAGAGGGAGAGAGAGAGAGAGAGAGAGAGAGAGAGAGAACATTCATGTATGTATGTATCATCAGAAGATAACTACTGGAAGACAGTTCTCTCCTTCTACTATGTGAATTTCCAGAGCCCAAACTAGGTTGCCAGATTTGGGAACCGGCACTTTACCCACTGAACAATCTTGCTGTCCTGCAAAAAAAAAAATGCATTTTTTATGGAAAAGATTCATTTAAGAACTGGGAATGAGGACCAGCTGTAGCTGTGTAATACTGAAGGTGGTTCTGGAAGGAAGGTGGGGGAATACGACTGGGTTCCAACAGGCAGAATCTACATCGAGGGCTCCGGCCTACGCTGCATGTGCAGACTAGGGAGTCTGGGCAAAGGCCAGGGGCTCAGGGGGAGCAAGTGAATTTCTTGACCAGATGGGAGGAAGAACTATCCAGGGAACGATCCTGGTGAATATGACTGATAGCCAGGATAGTTCCATTATTTATAAGTCCCCTCAAACCTATAGCTCTGCCCTTCAGTAATAAATCATAGCTGGCCACACTTTACATTTCTTGATTCCATATGTGGAGCGAGTGTGGACCACTGTGTCAGTCATGTGTGTTAGAGGAGAAGCGCAGCAGACAATAAAAGCATTCACACATGCCGTCACTCTCCACGCTCCAGATTCCTAACTCTAAAGAAGAAACCATCCCCATCACTCGTCTGCCTCTTGGTGACCTTTCTGTTTCCTCCAGGGAGCTGTGGAAATTTACTTAACTCGATTTGAACTGGACAAAATTGATGGTTAGGAAGAGAAGGAAGCCTATTATGTAATTACGTGTGCCCCAATACTTCCTAGAAATAGCCCTGTGCTCCCAATTCCCCTAAGGAGATGCCTCGCTATTGTATAATCCATAGAACATCTTATAATTATGCTACCATTTCTTCCCTTTCCTGCTTCAGATTTAAACAAGTTACTTATCTAACAGTGTCATTAAAACTTACATATCATTTTTTAACCATTAATCAGTTATTCATGAGTTTTATCCATCTCTGAAGGATGCTCATTGAAGGAAAAATAACCTGAATTTGCAATTTAATTGACAAGCATATGCTGGTATCAGATAATACCAACAGTGTGTCCTAGTTAAGTGTGCTCATGTTTAGTAAGATTAAAATTATCTTTGTTTTATAGTTCTTTCTTATAATGTGACTTCATAAACTCACTAAAATAAAAACTAGGCATTGTTTGCTTGTTGATTGTCTTTGCCAATAGCCATGCAATTAGAATTGCTAGATACAACATAGGCAGCTCCATTATATTTGTATTTCAGATAATTATTTTTTAATTTAAATATGCTTCAAATATTGTTTGTATACTTATAACAAAATTGTTATGTCTGAAATTGAAATTTAACTGTGTATACTGCATTTTTATTTCTTTAGAAAGCATATACACACACATACATGCAAAACAAAACTATTTAATTCTCTGTTATTAATAAGCAATTACTATAATGGAATTATCTTACCACAATTTTTTATCTATGATATTCAAATAAGCTTATCCACATAACTTCCTGTGTGTGTAATGTATGTGCATGTATATATGTGTAAGTGGGCACACTTGTGTGTAAGCATATGTGCTTGTGTGCACCAGAGACCCAAAGTTCATATGGAATATGATCCTCAATCACTCTTCTACCTTCCTGAAGGCAGGGTCTCTGAATGAAATTCAGAGCTCACCCATATAGCTAGTCTCTCTAGCCAGCTTGCTCTGGGAATCCTCAGGCCAGTATTTGTACAAGTTCCAGAGATCCAAACTCCCATCTTCTTGCTTGTACAACAAACCTGTTAGCCACAGAGCTATCTCATTAGCACTTATCCATATAATTTTGACTAATTGTACTGGTAGCTGTAAGATAACAAAGAAAAAGAAAAAATCACTTGTGAACGTTCTAAATTTCTGGCTAATAAAATCTACAAAACTGCAATATTTACTATGTAATTTTATTTCTATCAGACAGTATGCACACAAAGTTTTGTGTAGACTACATCTTAAACAAGAAATTGCCTAACAGATTTTCCAGCTTCCTTCTTTCTTGGAAGAACTAAAAACTGAATACCTTTTCAATGAATTTATGTCCTCACCTCAGAAGGAAAAAGTCCAGTGAGGGGTTGGTGAGATGGCTCAGCGGGATAAGGGTGTCTGACAGCAAATTTGGCGACCTAGCCTCAGAGACCCCTGGTGGAAGAAAAGTTGTCTTTTAACCTCTATATGTGCCATGGTGCTCTTGGACCTGGTTCTCCAGCACTTGCCCCCAAACAAACAAAAATAGTTTTAAAATTCTAGTAAATAAATACCATAGGCATCTAGCACCCTAAAGTAATCAGCATGTTCTCCATCTTACTTTTTACTTCTTATTTTCTTTGACTTCAAAGAAAATACATGCCTATCGTATTGCTGATGCTTCAGGTCACAAAAACCTGAAGCCTAAAAATTCATGTAAAAGTATTCTTTTACAGGTCTGGATGTCTGAAGTGAGTCTTTCAGAGCTAAAGCCAAGATGCTAGTTAGCTGCTTGGTTCCTTGTACACATCAGGAGAGAGTTAATTTCTCTGCCTTTTTCTATTTGTAGACGCCATTTGCATTCTTGTTCCTGTTAATCTAATTGTATGGTCTCTCTGGGCTTCAACATTGAGCATTGTGCTTGGCTTCTAGGTGGTCTCTGTGGATACCGTGGATTTTGCCAGATCCTTCAGGATAGCCTAGCCACCTTGAAACCTGTAATTTCACCATATTTTCAAAATCTTTCACCACAAGGCAACCTTCATAGGTCTTATGAATTTTGCGAGGGTTATCTTTCAGGTCACCACAAGAAGAGGTTGGGCAATTCAAACTTGTTACACATCTTACGTCGGCATCATAAATAATGGACACATACATCTTACATATGTATTTTTTTAAATTTATTTTTATTTCCACTCATACAAACTTAACAGGTACACCAGTCCCTTCCCTCCCTCCACCCCCCACCCCCCTGTGTCCTCTCCCCTCCCTCTTCCCTCCCCATCCCCCAGTGCCTCCCCCTCCCATCCCCGGAGCATCCTTTAATGAGCATGCCAAACTCTCCTCTGGGTTCTCCTCTCCGATGAGGTGCAAGGACCCAGTGGCATTTCCCAGAACTGTTTCTTGTGTTCCCTTTAAGCATGGGAACACTACTGTGGCTGTCAATCCCTTGCCTCCAAGGATCCTAGTGCCTTTAGCAAACGCTAGACTTCGTGGGGTCAATTGTGTGCTGGACACTGTGCAGGGCATGCAAAGTCCAAATGTGATTGCTTCGGCCCTAACTTGTGTGGAGTATCTTGCATATCGTTACTCCTCCCATCCTTGTGCTCTTACAATCTTACCGCCCCCTCTTCTGCAAATTGCCCTGAGCTTCAGGATGGGGAGAGATTAGGCTGGCCTAGTTCCAGATGGTTGATATAGAGTCTCTCATGTTCTGGATTATGGTTTGTTGATTTATTTTTTTTTGGTTTTGCTGCTCCTGCAATGCCCTTCACTCCATCCTGATGGGTGAGGATATCACCACCTGGCTAGCGATTAAAAACCTGTTAAATTAGAGTCTTGTTATAAGAGTATATTCAAAGGTAGATGTAATAAAAGTAAGAAACTGTGGTGAGAGAGGGGTCAATCACCCATTAGCGAAATGGTTACTTTCTATCTGCCAGACTATATGCCCTCCCCTTCTGGTAAGATCATACCCTATCAGTTGTAAATGATCAGGAAGGAAAGTCTGTGAACTTAACCAGATGTCTCATTACTTACTTGCAGTCCTTGATGGTAGCCTATTCTCTCTACTGTAACATGGTCCCCTCTCTCCTTGTTACTGGTGTGTCTCTCCTTCCCCATCCCTCTTGTTCATAGTCTTAGCAATTACTGTAGTCAATACAGAGATTTATCTTTGAGTGTCTCTAAGTGGGTTTGATACTAGGAGCCACCTATTAGGGAGTACATATGGCGCTTAATTTTCTGGGTCTGGGATACTTTACTCAGTATAATTGTTTCTAATTTCATCCACTTCCCAGCAAATTCCATTAATTCATCATTTTTGATGGCTGAGTAGTACTCCATTGTATAGATAGATGTACCATATTTTCCTTATCCACTCATCAACTGTTGGACATTTGGGTTGATTCCATGACTTTGCTATTGTAAACAGTGCCACTATGAACATGGTCGTGCTTGTGCTATCGAGGTGAAGTTTTGCTTATGAGGGATTATTCCCAAAAGTGGAATTGGGGGGTCATATGGCATTTCAATCTTTAATTTCTTTAAGAATCTCCAGAAGGCTTGCCAGAGTGGCTGTATGAGCCTGCATTCCCACCAGCAATGGAGGAGAGTTCCCCTCTCTCCACATCCTCTCCAGCATATGTTGTTGTTTGTATTATGGATTTTTGCCATCCTGACTGGGATGAGGTGATATCTCAGGGAAGTTTTGATTTGCATTTCCCTGATGGCTAAAGAAGTCGAGCATTTTTGAAGATATTTGTTAGACATTTTAATTTCATCCCTGGTAATGTTTCTTTTAAGTTCCAGGGCCTATTTTTTAATTGGGCCATTGGTTTCCTTGGTATTTAGTTTTCTAAGTTCTTTGTGCACTCTGGACAGTAGAGCTCTATCAGATATGTGGTTAGTGAAGATTTTCTCCCATTCTGTGGGTTGCCTTTGAGCTCGTGTTACAATCTCTTTATCTGAACAGAAGCTCTTTAATTTCACAAGATCCCAACTGTTGAGAGTTGGTAGCAGTGACTGTGCCATTGGATATCTGTTTAGGAACTGTTGGCCTAGCCCAATCAGCTCGAGGGAGTTCCCTACCCTTTCACCTATAGTTTTTATAGTCTCTGGCCTTATATCAAGGGCCTTGATCCATTTGGAATTAAGTCTTGTACATGGTGACAAGTACGGGTACAATTTTAATCTTCTGCATGTGGAGATCCAGTTTTGCCAGCACCATTTGTTGAAGATACTGTTCTTTTTCCATTGGATTTTTTTGGCCCCTTTGTCAAAGACCAAATAGCTGTAATTTTGTGGGCTTATATCTGGGTCTTCAACCCTTATCCATTGATCTGTGTGTCTATTTTGGAGCCAGTACCAGGCTGTTTTTATAACTATGGATTTGTAGTAGAGACTAACGTTTGGTATGTTGGTACCTCCAGCAGTGTTTTTGTTACTCAGGATTGTCTTTGCTATCCTGGGTCTTTTATGGCTCCATATGAATTTTGAGATTGTTTGGTCAACTTCTTTAAAGAATTGCTTTGGGATTTTAATTGCTATAGCATTGAATTTGTATATTGCCTTTGGCAGGATGGTCATTTTTATGATGTTGATTCTGCCAATCCAGGAACATGGGAGGTCTTTCCACCTTCTGGTGTCTTCTGCTATTTCTTTCTTTAGGGTTTTAAAGTTTTCGTTGTAAAGGTCTCTTACTTCCTTGGTTAGGTTTATACCAAGGTATTTCATTTTTTTAGGGGCTATAGTAAATGGGATTGTTTCTCTCAGGGCTTTTTCACTTCTTTTATTCTGAGCATATAGGAAGGCCACTGATTTTTGTACATTTATTTTGTATCCTGCCACCCTGCTGAACTTCTCAATTAGTTCCAGGAGCTTCCTGGTGGAGTTTTTGGGATCCCTCAGGTATACGATCATGTCATCTGCAAATAGGGATAGCTTGACTTCTCCCTTGCCAATTTGAATCCCTTTTATGTCCCTTTCTTGTCTTATGGCTTCAGCTAAGGCTTCAGGTACAATATTGAATAGAAGTGGTGAGAGTGGACAGCCTTGTCTAGTTCCTGATCGAAGTGGGAATGCTTCAAGTTTTTCCCCATTGAGTATAATCCTTGCTGTGGGCTTGTTGTATACAGCTTTTATTATATTGATAAAGGTTCCTTCCATTCCTATTGTCTCTAGCATTTTGATCATAAAAGGCTGTTGGATCTTGTCAAAAGCTTTTTCTGCATCTATCGAAAGTATCATGTGGTCTTGGACTTTGGACTGGTTTATATGATGAATTACATGTATTGATTTGTGTATGTTGAACCAACCTTGTGTCCCGGGGATAAAGCCTACTTGGTCTCTGTGAATGATCTTTTTGATATGTTTTTGAATCCGATTTGCTAAGACTTTGTTGAGAATCTTTGCATCTGTGTTCATCAGAGAGATTGGCCTACAGTTTTCTTTTCTTTTTTTTTTTTTTATTTCAGCTCATACAAACTTATTAGGTACACCAGTTCCCTCCCTCCCTCCTCCTCCCCCCAGTTTTCTTTTTTAAGTGCATCTTTATTAGCTTTTGGGATTAAAACGATATTAGCTTCATAGAAAGAATTTGGTAGCGTTCCTTCCTTTGCTATTTGATGGAACTGTTTAAGGAGTATTGGTGATATTAACTCCTTAAATGTCTGGTAGAACTCTGTGCTGAATCCATTTGGTCCAGGACATTTTTTGGTGGGAAGATTCGAGATTACTTCTTCGATTTCCTCAAATGTTATAGGACTATTTAAATAATTCACAACTTCCTGATTCAATTTAGGTAAGTTGTGTTTACTTAAGAATTCATCCTGGGCTGGAGAGGTGGCTCAGGGGTTAAGCATCCGTCTTGCAGGCGGAAGGTCCTGAGTTCGGATCCCAGATCCCACGTATAGACGCCAGGTGGAAGCGGGGGCGGCCTGCGCTTCTGGTCCTGGTAGGGCGGAGCCTGTGAATCCCGGGGCAGAAGGAGGTGGAGGCGTCCATGGTGGTTCGCGAATTCGTCCGTAGTTCCACATACACACAGACACACACACGCACATGCACATACACACGCACATGCGCAGAGTTGAATAAATAATAATAAAAAATTAAAAAAAAAGAATTCATCCATCTCTTTTGTGTGTCAAACTTCACAGAGTATAAGTTTTTGAAATATGATGTTATAATTCTCTGGATGTCTTGGGTATCAGTAGTAATAACTCCATTTTCATTTCTAATTTTGTTAATTTGGGTTTTCTCTCTCTCTTGCTTTTGGTTAATTTAGCTAGGGGTGTATCAATCTTACTGATTTTTTCAAAGAGCCAGCTTTTCAACTAGTTGATTTTCTCTATCATTTTCCTAATCTCGATTTCAGATATTTCTCTCCTTGTTTTGTTAATCTTCTCTCTTCTACTACTTTTGGGATCAGATTGCTCTAGTTTCTCTAAAGCTTTAAGCTGCATTGTTAAGTTATTTATTTCTGATGTTTCCATTTTTTTGATGTAGGCATTAAGAGCTATGAACTTACCTCTCAGGACAGCTTTCATAGTGTCCCTGAGATTTTGCTAAGTTGTATTTTCATTATCGTTCACTTTCAGGAAATCTTGAATTTCCTTTTAATTTCTTCCTGAATCCAGTTCTCATTCAGCATCATAGTGTTAAGTTTCCAGGAGTTAGTGTATTTTCTGTTGTTTGTTGTGTCTTGAATGTACAGCTTTAGGCCGTGGTGGTCTGATAGAGCACTGGCTAGAATTTCAACTTTCCTGTATATGTGGAGATTTGATTTGTGGCTCAATATGTGATCTATTTTGGAGAAAGTTCCGTGTGCTGCTGAGAAAAATGTGTATTCTTTGGTGCGTGGATGAAAGGTTCGATAGAGATCTGTAAGGTCCATTTCTTTAAGGGTTTGATTAAGTTCCAAAGTGTCTCTGTTAAGCTTTTGATCTGTTGATCTATCCCATGTTGAGAGGGTGTTGTTGAAATCCCCAAGAATTATCGTTTTGGGGTTGATTTCTCACTTTAGACGCTGTAGGATTTTCGTAATGATTGTGGAGTGTCCCGTATTGGGTACATATATGTTCAGTATTGTGAAGTCTTCCTGGTGAATTGTACCTGTGACTAAAATGTAGTATCCATCCGTGTCTCTTATAATTTTCTTTGGTTTGAAGTACACTTTGTCTGATAGCATAATGGCTACCCCTGCCTGTTTTCTGCTTCCATTTGCTTGTAGAATTGTTGACCAGCCTTTTATTTTTAGAGTGTGCCTATCTTTTGTGGTGAGATGAGTTTCCTGAAGGCAGCAGATTGATGGGTTGTGGTTTTTAATCCAAGTTTGTAGTCTGTGTCTCTTAATCAGTGAGTTAATACCATTGACATTTAATGTTATAATGGAGAAACCATTTTCAATTCCGGACATTTATTATGTTTAGTGGCTTTTGTAGGTGTGTATTGTTACACTTTTAGGTTTTGGTAGTATTATACTTCCCTTCTGTTCTCCTGGATATGCCTGTTTTTTTTCTTCAAGCTTGAGTATCATTTCTAGCATTTTTTGAAGACCTGGTTTGGTGGACTTGTATCCCTTCAAGTTGTCTTTGTGCTGAAAGATTTTTCTTTCTCCCTCGATCATGATGGATAGTTTTGCGGGGTATATCAGCCTGGGTTGACATTTTTGCTCATTCAATACTTGAAGTATGTCTCTCCAAGCTCTTCTTGCTTTTACTGTTTCGACTGAGAAGTCATTTATTATTTTAATAGGTTTACCTTTAAAAGTGACTTGTTTTTTTTTCCCTTGATGCTCTCAGCACCATTTCTTTATCTTGAATGTGGAATGTTTTAACTATTATTTGGCGTGGCGAGTTTCTATTTTGGTCATATCTGTTTTGAGCATGGAATGCCTCTTGTATTTGTGTGGGCCTCTCCTTTTTTAGATGAGGAAAGTTTTCCTTGATGATCGTGTGAAAAATTTCCTCAGGTGTGGTTTTTTGAGATTCTTGCTCTGGTATTCCATGGATACGCATGTTAGGCTTCTTCAGGGTGTCCCATAACTCTTGAATATTTCTCTCGAGTATCTTTTTGGCTTTAACAACCTCTTCCATTGAGCTGGTTAATACTCCCACTTTGTCTTCAAGGTCTGAAATTCTGTTTTCTGCTTCATTAGTTCTGCTGATAAGACTCTCTGTGGAGTTCTGGGTTGAAGATAACTTGTCTTTTAGTTCAGTTTTTAATTCTGTTTGAGTCCGTTTTAACTGCTCTATGTTTTTGTTTCTTGAACTGTTTTTCTCAACTCCTCCAAATGTCTGTTGTGTTCCTTTTCAACGATGGATGTGGTTATTTAATTCCTCCCGTATTTCCTCCTTCATAGTATTGAACATGGCAATGATCATGTTTTGAAAGTCGTTACCCTGGGTCAGGCTTTCTTGGCCACTTTGCGTGGGTTTGTTCTGGTTGGAGTCTATCATTATGGGATTAATTCCTTCAGTGGGAGAATTGTTTACTTGGGTGCTGTTTCTCTTTGGCTTGGGCATTGTTTTAACTCTTGAGACCTTCTTTCAATTTCTGTGCGTTTTTCACTGAACTGAATTATTTGGCTTGGAGTTTTGGGGTTGGGCGGAGCTTACCTAGGTTGAGGTGAGACCCGGCTGGACTGCTGGGCGTCCCAGGCGGCGGGACTGAGAAAGGGAGAATGTGGGCGGCTGCAGGGCGCTATATAACCTGGGGAGCTGGGGCGCTATATTACCTGGGGAGCTGGGGCATGTCCCGGGAGGATGGGGTCCTCCCCGGCGCGGCACACCTCAGGCCCGGCTGGCTGGTGGGAGGACCATATGTATTTTTTAATAGTTTCTTGATAGTTTTTTGAATAGCACCACTTTTTACTTATATTTAACTGATTTTACTGTTATGGTGATACAATGAAATCAATAGCTAATGTCTTACACTTTTTAATATTGTCACAGTTACTCTTTCTGGTGCTGTGAGACAACATTCAGACTCAAGCAACTTGAGGGGAGAAAAGGGAAATTTATTTGGCTTGTGGTTCCAGAGGGGGGGGGAAACCCCTTAGGCTGAGACTCTCATAGCATGAAGGCATGGTGGACGGACGACAGAAGCTGGAAATAGTTTAGATTACTGCAGACTCCTACAGCAGACTGCTAGAGGAAGTTGGGTTGAGCTAACTAATCTTAAAGCCCATCTCCTGTGACTTGCCTTCCTCCAGCAAGGTTTCATCTCCTAAAATTGCTGCAACCTAATAACATCAGCTAAGGATTCAAATATATGAGCCTGTGGGGGGACAATTCATATTCAAACCATGACAATATAAATGCATATATGCATGCATACATACAAATATAATGTATATTTATACACAAATATGCATATATATATACCAATATATGTGTGTGTGTATATATATATGAATAGCCACAATGATAAACTCTTTTGACTGTGCACTATATGTTAGATATACATCAAGAAAATCTTATTTCCTTTAATTCTGGGATGATCCCATGAGGCTGGTTCTCACTTCTAGATGGTGATAATAAGGAACTGAAAGGGTAATTAAACTGGCAGCAACATCAGTTGTTAAAATCTCAGTATTTAGTCAGTCGGGTACTGTAATTCTTTGTATACATTATTATATTTAATTCTTTCAAAACTTATGTGAACAGAGAATGTACAAACAAGCACATTTAAAAGAGATTAGGGTAAGACCAATGTAATGCACTTGGAATGGGGTATAAATCTGATCAACTGGATTCTGGGTCACATTAGTTACCAATTCTGCTAAAAGACAATATATTGTTTTCTGAATGTACATACATGATGTATATATCACATATTTGATGTGTGATATGTACATCATGTATCATATATATCACATAAGTACGTTATATGTGATATATATGATATATATCTTATATGTTATCTGATACATATGATCCTTCCCTTCTTCCAGGGCACCTTCTATAATCCCTCAGTTGGTGTTTTGCACAGTCTTGGTGCTTGAGATTTCAGCTGTGGCAGACTAAGGTAAGGAGAGGTGCTGATGGATTCCTAGCCTGCCTGGGTGATTCTCCTGTACAGCCACAGTTGCAAACAGAGAGGTCTTAAATTCTCAGGAGACAGAAGGCTGTAGTTTAATCAGTATCAGAATAAGAAGATATGGCTAAGCAGGTAGAGATGCTCGTCACAAAGCCTGGTTGCCTGAGTTCAATCCCTGAAACCTATACGGTAGAAGGAACCCAGCATCCAGACATTGAGACAGGAGGATGGAGCATTGGGGAACCAGTCTGGTCTACATAGCAAGACCATTTCTCAAAAATAAATAAATAAATGAAAATCCGAAAGTAACTTTTGTAAACTTCAAACTTGCAAACTTGGTGTTGATTTCTAGATATCATCACCCCAGGCTTTGTAAGACAAAGATCGCTTCCCTTCTCCCAGGCACATCAACAATGTCTGTAATTACAGTGATGTTGTAAGTACAGGCACACTGTAACAGAAGCCAGAACTCCAGAGGAAGAGAGTTTTTTGCTTTCTGTAATTCCTAAATGAGTTTTGTGCTGATTCATATTTCTAGGTTGGAGGTAATTTTTTCCTGAAGAGCACATTGGCTTTGCTCTTAGTCCTGAAGTCAATGGCTCCCTTCTGCAAATTTCCTTGTTAGGACATTTAGGACCTATCTTCTTTCCATCCCTCTTATTTTGAAACTTTATAAAGATTTTTCTCTGTTTTCTTTTTCCATGGTAGGGAATTTTATTCTGAAAAACCTTTGCCTTTGGGATGGGGGTGCTGTCACAGTTCCCTCTATTTTCCTCTAGTTCCCTGTTTCTGAAACTTCCTGGTGGAATTTTTAATCTCTGTTCCAACCTCATTTTTATGGCCCTTTTCCTACATTTCTCTTTGTCTTTTAATGATATTCCCTGAGATATTCTCTAACTGACCTTTTTTAAATTTTTATTATTTATTCAATTGTGTATGTGTGTGTGTATGTATGTGTGTATGTGTGTGTGTATGTGTGTAGAACCACGGACGAATTCGGGAACCACCATGGACCGCCTCCACCTCCTCCTTGTTTACTCTGCCGGGAGATTCACAGGCTCCGCCCTACCAGGACCAAAAACGCAGGCTGCCCCGGTTTCTGCCCAGCATCTAGCTAGGATCCGAACTCCGGACCTTCGGCCTGCAAGGCAGAGGCTTAACCCCTGAACCACCTCTATCTGACCTTTTAATCCTTCTATTTATGTGTTTTATTTCTGCTTTCATAAATGATCTTACTTAATGTTTTTGTTTTCTGAATACATATACATGACATATATATCACATATTTGATGTGTGATACATACATCATGTATCATTTTTATCACATATAAGTACATCTACATATGATATATATCATATATATATCTTATATGTTGTATGATATATATGATTGTTCTCACAGCCTTTATCTACCAATATGTACATATATATATATATGTATATGATAAACTTTTCCTACTTCTTGAGAAGTAGGAAAATATACACATTTCTTTTTGAGTTTTTCTGCCGGCTTCTTTCTTCTGTTTCTTTGTTTGACTTTTTTATGCCTAGGTTTCTTCAAATGCTCCAGGATCCCTCACAAACTGTTGCTGTTTAAACAGAGCTCTGAAAGGCTAATTTAGAAGCTCCATCTTTGGACCATACCACTGTCTTGTGAGGCTCTCGTAGGGACAGTGTGACACAGGGCAGTCTTTAAGTTTGCTTTTCTTTCTCTGCATGGGCTGTTTCCTCATGCAGGATTGCCTGAATATACAACTAACTGCTTGTGTCGTTGAAACTGACACAGGTAAAACGTGGTTGGTAACAAAGATATTCAATGATCCTCTCTTTTCATCTCCAGGGAAAGTGTGCCTTCTGTTTCCTGCCCAGATGCTGGCTGATAAGCTTCCAAACACACCAGGACTCCTGACTTCACCCTCCAGTCATACTCAGTGACTTGCCACAGATCAATAAAGGAAATGAATGCTGCTGTGGTTGTTAAAGCCATAGAAAGTAATGTGGTGGTTTGAGTCACTTTGAGATAATCTGCATTCTATTCCCACACACCTCCTCCATCCTTCACTGGGAGAGATTTAGGCGAGGCAAGTGTTTAGGACCGTGGCCCTATACTGAGAGACTAGATGAGCCCAAACCAAATCCCTTGGGATAGTGGGGGATACTCCAAGTGCATGGCGACCTTCAGTGTTTCCTTTTTGGAAGCCCAGAGGACCGTGTGCTTGCCTGAGGTCAGAATGGAGTCACAGTGTCATGTGAAGTCAACCAGAGGGCCTGGGCAAGTGGCTCAGTGGGTAACATGCTTGTCTCTTAAGACAGAGGGCCTACGCTGGCTCCGCAGCATCCACTTAAAGTCATATGATATGGCACAGGCTCCCAAAGCTAATGCTGGGGGACAGGGACAAGCTGATCCTCAGAGCTCACTGCTAGACAGCCTAGCAGAACTGGTGACCTCTGGGTTCAATGAGGGACCCTGATTCAAATATGAAGTGGAAAATAATAGGAAGACTGATGCTGACCTCTGGCCTCCACATGCTTGGGCACACAAATAATGTATGCATGCATCACATATGTATTTTAAAAAAGCCAAACTGAACCTAGAAATGATTCAGCTGTCAAGATGGAGGATTTGTAGTGGCAATCCAAAGCTGTCTGATCACATGATAAGAAAGTGTCCTTTAACATTTTTTTAGTGTTGCATACATGAATACAGTGAATTTATAGTATTTTCACTCTTGATCCCCAATCCCACCCCCTTCCTTTTCCCTTCCAACTTTCATGTCCCTCTACAGATTCCCTCCTATTTGCAAGTGTTTTCACTTGTGTGGCCCACTGTGTTTCATCTGGCTTGCCTTTGATGGCGTATGTCTGACATGATTCATGCTCCAGCAAATATCACAGATCAGTGGGTATACCATTGCAAGTGGTGCAATACAGCTTCAACTTGAAGGAGCAATGTTTTCTTAAATGCACTCCTGTGCTCAAAATCTACATGCACAGGGGTCAGCCAGACGGCTCAGTGGGTAAAGGTGACTGCATGCAAACTTGGGGCCTGAGTTTGATTCTTGGAGTCACTAGGGAAGAGAACTGACTTCTGACAGTTGTCCTCTGGCCTCTACACACGAGTCACAGCACATTTGTCCTTCTCCCACTCTCATTCCTCCCTCAAGGAAATAAGTAAATATCCAGATAGACATATGGAAAAGTATGATATGTATTGCTTCTTTTTCACACACAAATTTTGTATTGAAAAAGCAAAGACAAATACTACACAGCTAAATACCTTAGCATAGTGATTATTTAAACATGTTTTTTGGGATTTTAAAATGACTGCATCAATCATGTCAGTAAAGCTACTTAAGTTTATGTCTGATTCTGTTTTCAACTATTAATATTTCATTTTCCCATGCACTGATTTTTTCTATAGACAAACTGCAGTATGTTGGAAGGTATTTTTCCATTAAATTAAAAAAATAGTATTTTGTTTCCAAGTGTCTCCTGTTACTGTTTCCACCCACTAAAAAAACATTCCATTGCTACTAAAAAAAAAAAAATGCCTCTTTTTCCCTCAAAAACATTTTTAGAAGTTCCATGATAGTTTTTGTTTTCAATTTATTAATTGCCAGAGCAAAGGAGAGGGGACATCATGCTTTATGCTTTGCTTTAGGTACTAACATTTCAAGACAATAATTTTGAGTAAACAAAGAACTAGTGTGCCAAGCAGTTTTATTTGTAAGGGCTGTTTGAAAATTGTGTGTGGATCCTTTGTTCTTGGACAAGGAAAGTAAAAAGGGCAGTTCCTCTTAGAATTGCCAGCCAGATTCCATTAAGGTTTCCTGCCTGCTCAAATTAGAAGCAACTTCATTTGTTGCTGTTCACTGTTAATTATCGCTCTTCACACAAATCTCAGCATTTGGATTATTGGGAATTCCATATCCCTTCCAGCCTAACCTGGTTACGCTTCGTGTGCTAGAAACTTACAAATTGGTATAGAAACATATATCACTGTTTTGTGTGTGTGTGTGTGTGTGTGTGTGTGTGTGTGTGTGTGTTTTGTAAAGAATAACCTCAGAATTCTCAGTAAACTTTTTTTTTTGTGGCTTGTTTCTTTCTGAATCCAAGCAGAAGGCTTGCCCAAGCAACATATAGACTTGTAAGTGTGATGTGTGGAATGAGGTGTCTTTGAGCAATTGTTTGACTAAGCCTGTAAGTTAATGCTGACTGTGGGCCCTGCCCAGCCCAGCTGGTCTTCACTAACAAAGACACGCCTTCAAAAAGCATGCAGGATGCTCGGTCACTTTTTCCACGCTCTAAAAACCTTACCAAGGACAAAGGATGCGCTTGTTTAAGCCAGTAAGCAAAATTCCAATGAATGCAGAATACCTGCTCATGTATTCTCACGTAGGGAGCAGCCAGCTCAGCTATCAATGTTCAGATACAAACTGTGCTGCCAAGAGCCTCCATTCATTTACTGCTGGAGCCCTTCAAAGAGATTTTATCTCACAAGCTGCAAAGATAGATGCTCTGTTTGGTCCGTGCAATTGGTCCTGGTCTCTCTTCTTCCTCTCCCAACAGTCATGAGCTTCACCACTTGCTCTACCATCTCTACTAACTACCCATCCCGTCCCTGTTCCCTGGTCTGGGTGAGGGTGCTCAGCCAGAGAGTCTGGCTAGCTAATAACTCCGCGAGAAGTCCGAAGATCAACATGGAGAACGGCCTGAGGAATGTGGAGGCCCGCGGTGTAGATGGAGCCGCTCAGATCTTGCTGTCTTGCTGGCGCAGACCTGGGCGGAGGGGCAGCGCAAGACCCAGGAGCATCAGCCCCTGCTAAACGTGCCGGTCAAAAGCTGGAGGCGCAGATCGCCACCTGCCTACCGCCGCCTGCAGGAAGATGGGGAGGACTTCAGTCTCAACGCTGCCCTGCACAGCAACATCTCCCACAAACCACCCAGCAGACCCCCACCCACAGGATCAGGGACGGCAAGGTGGCGTCTGACACCAATCACACCAAAGTTCTGAGACTGAGGCAAGTAAGCAGGTATCCTTGGGGACCAGGGAGTCAGAGAAAGTTCAAAGGTCACTGGAAAAATAAAAGCCTCAATTACCAGCAGAGCACTGAGGAAGCAGAGACAGGAGGATCCCTGCAGCTCCCACTGGTCAGTCGGCCTAACCTGACGGGGAGCCCCAGAGTCCCAGTGAGAAACCCTGTTTTAAAAAACAAGGAGGATGTCTCCTGAAAAATCCACCAACACTCAGGACTAACCTCTGGCCTCCACACAGATGTGCATGTGTGCACCCACACGCAGGAACACACACACACACATACACACACACACACACACACACACACACACACACACACACACTAAAGTGGATGATTCCTGAAGAACAACAATTGAGGTTGATCCCTGGCCCCTAAATGCATATATATGCTATTCATACACACATAAACGTATCACACACACACACACACACACATACAATAAATCTGCCGAAAGAGATTTTCATCTCAGTTTTGTTTCCTATGCGCTGTTTAAGATAGCCAAGTGGAATGTTAGAAGCTCAATTTGCAGAATTCCTGTCATAGTTAGGCACAGGTGTCAACTTGACAGTTGAGGGTTTGAGCTCTGGGCACATTTGTGGAGAGTTAGTAGTTGAGTTAAGCCCAGAGCAAACCTGAAGGAGATGGTCTAATTGATGGGGCAGACCCAGCCCATGGTGGGTGGGACTAGGCCCTGAACAGGTGGATAAAATACAGAGAACTAGTTGAAGAAGCTAGCATCCTTCTGTACATTTGGCTAGACATGCTAGTCTGGCAAGTAAGGATTGTCCTTCTCTAAGCTGGTGTGTAGAGATGATGTGGCCAATTCCGTTGGCCCTGGTGTTGGTGCGTGCTCTCCGTCAAGCTGGACTGAGAACTGTAACTAGTAGTCGTAAGAGGAAAAAAAAAACCCTTGTTCCCTTAAACAGTTCGATGGTCATTTATCAGCAACTATGCAGGCAAACTGCAACAATCTCTTTTTAGGGTTTGTTGATGTATTGCACACACAGTGGTTCTTTTGACATAGAGAACAGGCAGAGTATGTCATAAGGGTATATTGGGGAATCATAGCATTCGCAATGTTCCCCATTTGGTCTAAAAGTTCTGAGGCCTCTGCCCCTGGGGCTTGAAAGGAAATACTAGATTTGATCTGGGAAGGGCACCCTCAACTTAAATTACCCAAGTGATCAAATGACTCTGGCAGTGTGTAATAATCATGTGGAGGTCCATGATAAAGAGAAACTAACACAAAGGAGAGACCAAAGTGTTTGGTCAACTGGAGATGACTCTGACCATGTGTGGAGTCAAGGGGAGGTCCCTGAATAAGGAGATATTGACAGGAGGGTGGAATTAAGAAAGAGGAATCTATTTCGAGTTTGGGGCCTGGTGGCCAAAGGAGCCACAGTTAGCTTTAAGGCAGACAGCACTGGATCAGAAGAGATCGCTTAAGGTCAGAAAAAATAGGAAGAGAGCTGCCATGATCTCATGGCAGGAGGAGAGAACAAAAAGCTTAGAGAGCTTGAGAAGAGAGCAGAGAAGAGAGGACCCCTGGGTAGGTCTCAGGTGTTGCTAAGGATGCACCCAGGAGTTACCAGGGAAGTGAGGTTGCGTGGACTGGAGGTGTGGTCTGCATAAACGACCGCTGACTAAGGTTGGAGGCTGTAGGAAGTGGTATCTATGGCCACATTAAGAAATACACTGAGGGTCTGGAGGCCAAGGGCTAAATCATAGTGTAAGGTGGGAGAGCATTGGAACAGAACAGAGAACTTAAAGTGAGAGAGGACGGTGTGAGAGGGGAAGAGAGTCGCTATGGGCAACATTGCAGGAGGAAGTCTGAAAAAAGAGTGAGAGGGGTAGGAGGGAGTGGAGAGGAAAACGTGAGAGGAGAGCCCCTGGGTGAAGTCTTATCTTTCATGGCCTCAGAGGTTAGTAAAGGCATAGCTAGAGAGGCGGGGAGTGGAAGAGTGTCAGGGATTTAGGAGGTGTGGTCTGTTTAGGGAATCACCACATGCCACAACCCTCAGGCAGACACACAGCAGAAGGAAAATGTGCTGTCTAGAGCTAGGACACGTGCAGGAGACCAGATGTGCACGGACCCCAGGTGAGCAGGAGAGCGGGGAGTTTCTCCAGCATTTGCTTCTTAATTGTCACTACTTGTCATAACATTGTGCCCTTCTTGATCACTGCTGGTGCCTTTTAACTTTGCTCTTTCCTTTTTCTTTCAGCCAACCTTCCCCTACTCTGTTCTTGGAGGCTTCCAGGCCGTGTAGTCTAGGCTTCTATCAGAATCTCAGTCTTCCTGCCTCAGCCTCCAGAGTGCTGGGATTACATGTGTGTGTGTGTGTGTGTGTGTCTGTGTGTGTTGGTACGGATGCACATGTGGGTACACTTGTGTGTGGAAGCCACAGGTCAACACTGGTTGTCTTCTTTGATTGTTCCTCGACCTCATTTTCTGTGCCAGTGTGGCAGTTAATGACAGGTGATAATTTGACAATGGAAGACTGAGCTCTTGGACACTTCAAGGCAAGTCCTGAGCCAGCCTGTGGGCAATTGGCATGGGAGACTCAGCCCTCAGTGGGTGAAGCAGTTACTTGGCATACTGCCAATAGATTTATAACCAATGCAATGAGGGGCTTTATTTTGTCTTATGAATGTCCAATCACAGTTCTTGGTGCATATCCACTGCTAAGAGAGGAACTAGCATGTCTGGCCCAGTGTACTGAAGAATACCAAGATCCTTAGCCAGCTCCCTCCATCTCACCCACCTGCCCAGGGGCTAGTACCACCCACTAAGAGCTGAGTCTCCCCGTCAATCAGACCATCTCCTGCAGGCTTCCTCAGGGCTTAACTCAACTACCAGTTCTTCACAACTGTGCCCAGATCTCCGAGCCTTTGATTGCTAAGTTGATATCAGTAGTGGACACAGGGCAACAGCTCAGAGGACAGTTGGAAGCACCCGGTAGGGGGGAGATGGTCATCTGTCCTGTCGGTGAGGCAGGGTGCAGTCTCTGAAGGACATATCAGCGGTGTGCTGGGTACCCCAGCTACCTTGGTGAAAGAACAGCTTGAGGAGCTGTGTGGCTGTCGTGATACCCACAGGAGACACTCCAAGAGATGAGGTCTGTGAATGCTCCCTCAGGAGGGAGGGGAGGCTTCTGCAATTCACTAGCTTCAGAAGATCATCGTGATCTGCTCCCTGTAACCTGCTTGCCTGGCAGAAATGAGGATGTTCTAAAGAGATGCCTTTGCCCCTCTTTTTAGCTATGAGACTGTTGAGATACCCTCAACTTGGGACTCCTCCTACAACTTCATGCTAGGCGAAGAAAACAAGAAAGTGGCTACTGTCTGGAGCCAGTCAGAGGGGGAACTGGACCCCCACCCCAGAAAGACATTTGTAGTTACCAGACCACCTTGTAGAATAGAAGAGGATGGAAGACTGTGATTGGGTAGTGACGGGCATGACCATACCTTGGAAGAACACTTATCCTCTGTATAAACCTAAATCTTCTGTCAAGACCTAGGGGAGGGGCCTGGAGGATCTTTGGATCTCTTTGTCCTTTTCCCCAATGTTGCCCAAACAGAATAGTTGTTATCTTTTCACCATTAATTTAGCTCTTTTGATTGGCTTGCTAAGGCAGGCAGCTCCAGCCTGGCTCCTAATGTGGCTCTAGCTCTGACTCCCCTGAACCTGGTAACATTCCCTCCTCAAGGCACGGTAATAGAAAAAGTAAACAATGGTGGGGAGGGATTGGGGGTGTGCTGTGGAGCTGCTGAGCCATCTTGTTGAGCAAGAAAAAGACCAGACTTTAGATCCCCAAATCCCATGCCAGGTGGGTATGGCTCCAGAAGTTCCAACCCCAGGGAAAAGAACCTGGGAATCCACAGAATAAACTGGTTTCCAGACTAGCCATGGAGGTAAGGTCTGGGTTTGAATAGAGATCCAGCCTCAAGACAATAAGGTGGAAGAGCTATTGAGGATGATTCCTGATAGCAACCTTGGGTCTTCACACACATGCATACACAAGTGCACACACACATATGTGCAATCACAGCATGCAAACCATGCACATACCTATGTATGTATGTATATACTCCATACATACAAACCCGAAAAGAGAAACAACAAACAAAACTAGACAATGGAGTAAGGGCCAGGACCCTTCGGCATGTGATGGCCCTATGTCACCAGTAAGGTCTCAATGGTGCAACTTTCCCTTGTTGCTCATGCTGTGGGTGGGACACTTCAGTGATGTAGCTCCCTGGAGGTTGCCCACGGAACTCCCTAGTGATGTGGGGAGTCACCCATGCTCCATCAGTAACCTGACAAACTCATCCAGTTCACCAATCTGAATTGGGGTCGAATTCTTTCTTTGGCTGGTTGGCGCCTTCTCTATCTGGGGTTAAAGGACATTGTCTTATAGCTCTCTGAGGGGAAAGCCATGTGACAGAAGGAGCTGCATAGCAGGCCAGAGGAAAGAAAAGCTCGATCTACGTCTACTTTTCTTCTGATGAAAGCTCTTGCTGTATGTCTTTCTAACCTGGGCTGAAGAAAGAAAAATCCTCTTCTTGTTAGTGTGATGTTCTCCAGGAGCCAGGACCAGAGCAGGCCAATAACATGAGAAATTTGACTCTGAGCCTTCTGCCCATCAATGGCAAAGCCCAATCAACCAGCTAATGAATTGTTGGCTGTGTCAAGTGTCAGCCACGCTACTTCTGTTTAAAAATAACCAAGTACCTGGGAAAAACTTAGAAAACAAGCAATCTGAAGTGATGGTGTGTGTGTGGGGGGGGGATGTTCTGAGCACCATGAAATCAGAAGTGCAAGACCTCAGTGAAGATGTGCTTAGAGCATGTGAGTCTCCCTCTAGTCACAAGCTAGCCTCAGACATCATGTGCTCACCCAAAAATATCCAGAAGCCAGATGGATTGTCTTGGCCTGTGTATTCTGCTTTCTGTTCCTTGAGTGACTCTGTGTCACAAGTCACTTGACCAATCCCAGCCAATGACGGTCATCCTCTATTCGCCCCAAGGACTGAGAAGAACACGTCTCCTTGGTTGGTGAGTATAACCTAGGATAAACTACAAGGATACAGATGGGGGAAATTTGTCTTTCCCACTTTATTTTTCCTGTGGTTTATGGAACTTTCACATCTGTTAAAAGACAATATGGGCTTGGGTATGGAGTCCACTTAGGAGCTTGCCTGCTCATCAGGCACAAAGTCCCGGGTTTGATTCTCCAACATCACATACATCTGGGTGGTGACATGCACCTGTAATTCTAGCTCTCAAGTGGCAGAGAGGCAGGAGTATCAGATATTCAACATCATCCTCAAGTGCGTAGTAAGTTCTAGGCCAGCCTGGGATACACGAGACCCTGTCGCAAATAGATAGATAGATAGATAGATAAAAATGATCCTATTAATATTATCAGAAACTAATCAGTATTGATATTATAGATTTGTACCTGTCAGTGTTTTGTATGTAAGATTGTATGTGTGTGTGTGTGTGTGTGTGTGTGTGTGTGTGATACTTCTCTTAGCAAGGCACTGTGGTACTGAAGCCTCAGAGTAGAGACTGTTAAGAACAGGATATAGACATGTACTGACTAAGTGTTATTTTAAAGCGCACATCTACCAGGCTGACTTTATTTTATTTTTGCCTTGTGTTACCTACTTATCTTGCTCTGACAAAAAAAATAATACTGCTAAGTAGTAGAAGAAACTCCCTCACATAATATAATTCTCTGCTCATAGTGAAAAGTGCTTCCAAGCAGAACACCTAGTTTAATAAAGCAAATAGGACCGCTGAAACAGGACCAATGATTGGTAGCCTTCCTCAAATGCTTAATTGCAATTGAATTCCTGCTGTTTTGAGAGACAACTTTTCAATTAATAATAACATGTGTTCAATACCTTAGTGTTCTGTGTGAAGAAATGTGAACACGTGATGAAAAGCTTATTGGAAAGAGCCTCTGAATGTTCAGGAACTATGACTGGGTAATGGAGGAGCTTCCTGTCCTTAATGTGAAGTGATACTGGGTAAACCTAAGGTGGATGTGGCTTGAAAAGAACTGATTCATGTTCCATCAGAGTATGGTAAATCTTAAAGTCATTTTTTTTATTTGGGGAATAGTTTGGGTGGTATTTTTTTTAAATTTTGAAAATGTAATGACTATAGGGAAAACATAAATTGATCACTTTGTTAAAAATGATGTAATTCTTAAAGATTATTTTTTTCTTTTACAAAATCTTTGGGAAATTCAGATGCTTCTGAGAGGGTTAGTACAGTTGTCTTATATTTAGTTAGCAACATGAGGATGTGTTGATGAATGCCTTGCTGTGGGGTTTGCCACATACCACCTTTCTGGGCCAGAATTATAGGTCGCTGCCATGTCTGCCCAGCATTTTTTATGTGGGATCTGGGAATCCAAAGTCAGGTCCTGTGGCTTTTTTAAGAACTGTAAATTAGTATAGGTCACAGGCAGATTATGGTTTTGATTTGTTATTTCAATTTGTCTATTTTTAAAAATGTTTAATTTATTTGAGAGAGAGAGGGAGGGAGGGAGAGAAACACAGGTAGATGTCAGAGAACAACTTTCAAAGACAGGTTCTTTCCTTCTACCATTTAGGCTTCCAGAGATTGAACTTAAGTTGTCAGGTTTTCAAGCAGGTGGCTTATACCCTCTGAACCATCTTGCCAGACCCACTGTTGGCTGTTTTGAAAACACTACTCTTCGTGGAAGATAAACATAAAACAATCTATCAACCATGCATCTTACCTTTTGATTTTCATAACAGAAGGAAATAAGAGGTATTTTACTGTACAAATGGATACAGAAGGGTGGAGATGCATTCTGCTCATCAAAAACATGACAGAACTGATGTCAAATCAGATATTTTCAACTTCAATAATTGTTTCTAAAGAGTAAGAGGATGTGCTCTGGCCAGAAGGAATGTTGATCAGATAGCATTCTGAAGACTTCTTGGTCTGTAAACATTTGTCTTTGGAGATTAAGAGAGAACGCTTGAATTTTCATACCTACCTAGGAAAACCAAAGCTGATCTGAAAGGATTGAGAACATGCAACCCTCAAGGGACAACCAGCAAGACTGTCACTATGATGGTTAAGTGAGGCTCTCTCCAGGGACTAAAGTGTGCTGCTTAAACTTTCACTCTCCAAAACAATGAGCCGAATACACTTCTTTTATTTAGAAAATGAAAACAACAAAACAAAATGTTAATATGCCACCTTAAAATATGCCACTTTAACTTAAGGGTTTGTGATGGTCAATTTTTATTGATTGGGTCGAGAGAGTCTTGAAGGAGCAATAGAGCATGTTCCTTATTGTATCTGTGAAGGTATTTTTCAGAGATAATTAACTAGTCAGGGAAAGACCCGCCTAGAACATGGGAGGACCCCCTCCAGGAGGTTGGAACTAAAGGGGAAGAAGGCAGAAGGTAGGAGTTCAGGCATTCTTCACTCCCAGCTTTCTGTCCACCAGCAGGTGGTGGGTGGGCTGCTGTGTTCCACCACACGCCCTGCCATGGTGTTTTCTGCTTCATCCTAGTCCAGAAACAATGGAACCTGATGAATGTAAACCAAAGCCTCTGAAACCATGAGCCAAAATAACTCCTTGCTTCCTTGTTGTTTCAGCAACAATGTTTTATCCAAAAAGGTACAGTCTTTATGAGCATGTACACTTCTAAACTGAAATTGAGGCCTTGTTATTACTACAGTCAATGAAACTAACAAATGCATAGTGACAAATACAATAATAAATAAATGAACATATAGAAGAAGTTCTTTTTTTTTTCTTCCCATGGATCAGCTATACTATCATGTAGATTATCTGGGGAGAATGGCCTGCTGAATTTGAACAGTGAGTTGAGATAATCTGACCTCTTTTTGTTTGACTAATAAAGGAATACTAAATTATGTAAACTAGTGCAGGCATTCTGGAAATAAGTGAGGTTTCTCCAAAAAGCTAAAAATAGAGCTACCATTTGATCCAGATATACCACATCTAGGAATATACCCAAGGGACTCTGAGTCAGCATGTCACAGAGACACCTGATCATCTGTGTTCATTGTTTCACTGTGCACAGCAGCTGGATGAGGGAACCAGACTAGGTATTTGTTAACTGACAAATGAATGAAGAAAACGTGGTACATGTACACAGTGGAATTTTAGTCAGCGATAAAGAAAATGAAATCATTACATTTGCATAATTTTAAAAAATTGTGTGCATGTGTGTGTGTGTGTGTGTGTGTGTGTGTGTGTGTCTGTGTGTCTGTGAGTCAGGGGGCACTGTGTGTGCTTGTGCAGGCCCAAGGGTGACTTCAGGAATTACCCTGGATTGCTTTAACTCCTCTTTGCTTTGTTCTGGAGTTTCCCATGCTCCACCTTCAAGGGCCAGAAGTGCAAGCAAGCCACAGCAGCTGAATCAGGGAACCAGACTGGGTGTTTATTAACTGACAGACGGATGAAGAAAATGTGGTTTTTACATGGGATCAGGGATCCGAATTTTCAGGACCTACTGCTTGTGAGACAAAGACTTAAGCCCTGACCCCTGGAAATCATAATGTTAAATGTTAAAGGAAATAAACCACATTCAACTTAGAAAGACAAATATTGCATGTTTTTGATCAGGCAGAATCTAAAGTGCGTGCATGTGTGTGTATGTGTGTGTGTGTGTGTGTGTGTGTGTGTGTGTGTGTGTGTGTGTAAAGAGAGAGACAGAGAGAGAGAGAGATGCCAAGTAGAAGGTGACTTAAAAGAGGAGAAGGAGAGGTCTAATTGAGGGTGGGTGCAGAATGAGAAATGGAACCAAGAACAGGAATCTGCAGGAGAGGAAAGATGATGGAGAGGTCAGTGAGCAGACATAGGAATAGAGCACAATGACATCTGTGTTTGAAAATGTCATAATGAAACCCAGTACCTTGTATGCTAACTAAAATTAATCAAGTAAATAATAGAAAATGTTTTGCATAGATTAATAAACACATAGCTATTATTATTATATAAACATATAAAAAGGTTAAAAAACTGGACATGCCAATGTATAAAAGAATGAGGGATTGATGACTAAGTAGGTAAAGTGCTTGCTGTGCAATCCGAAGACCACAGTTCTAATCCCTAGCACACACATAATGCCAGGTGGACTTGGTGGTCCAACTATAATCTTGGTTCTATAAAGGTAGAGACAAGGGATCTGGGGAGCAAGTGACTGTCTAGATTAGCTGAAGCCTTGATCTCTAGATCCAGGTAAGAGACTTTGCCTCAATGTACAAGGTGGAGAGTGATTGAGGAAGATACCTGAGGCTGACCTCTAGACCACACACACACACACACACACAGAGGTACACAAGCACACACACAGAAGCACATGCAAGCAGAAATTCATGTCCATATAAACATTCGCACACACAAACTGTATTTTACATGATTATAGTTTATTATTCTTATGCTGTGATAAAAAAGTTCTCTCATGTTTTTTATTATCACAAAGATTTAAAATATTTTTTGTTTATTTGAGAGGGGGGACAGAGAGAAAAAGAGAGAGGAGAAGAAGAGGGAGAGGGAGAGAGAGAAAGTGAGAGAGTATACATACATCTTTTGAAAGTTGGTCTCTTACCCCATCATGTGGGTTCTAGGAATCAAGTGTAGGTCACCAGGTTTATACACAGGCATCTTTACCTGCTGAGCCATCTTGCCAGCCCTACAAAGGCTTTTACTTGTTTCTTTAGTCATAAGATAAATAAAATTAAATAATACTTAGATTGATACTATTTTTACAACAACTAGAATATCTAAGTGCTGTGTGTGGTCTTACTATGCTTGGAATAATGCTACAAAATTGCCCCAAAATGAAACAGGAAAGTTACTACCTCAATGGGGAGTAGATTTTTCTCTAATTGTGTGGTCTTATTGACTAGTGTGATGTGTATATTTTATGCTTCATTAATAGTGCATATATCTAATTAATTATTAAAACTTAAATATAGTTTTGAATTTCTATTGACACTCAAAATCAGTTCAGGTCGCACACCTGTGACTAATGATGTTGGCATAATTCCCTTGGTGGCTAAACTGAGCTGAGTTCTTCAGAAATAACCAAATGTAACACAGCAATGATGCCTGGAATCTTTCAGCAGGAAAGATGGTTGATGAAAGAATATAGAGCCATACATTACATCATGTGGGATATAGATAAAAATTCCCATAGCAGTTGAGAGTCACTTTTTATAGATTTGTTTGGGAGACTGAAGTAGTTACTAGAGATCTAAGGCTGAGAGGTTTTTTTTTTTTTGGCTAGAGAGAGAGAGAGAATCAAGTGTAATTTAAAAATAATGTCTGAAAGAAAAATAGGTCATATATATATATATATATATATATATCTCACTTAGGAAAATAAAGTGTTGGACAGAACCTCCACTTGAGAAGAGACACATTGTCCCCTGTGGGACCTCATCTTGAACTTCTCATAGGAATAGAACATCAGAGAAAATGGTAGAGGCTTTTAGTTCCCATTGCAGCTTTGACGCCAGGGGAGAGTGGCCCCCCACTGATGAGCAATGGGAACATAGACAAGTTGTATAACTGTGCTTGATGCTTGCCACAGCAGTTTCAAACACCCTCTATACTGAGATCAACGGCGTGTGTGTGTGTGTGTGTGTTGTGTGTGTGTGTGTGTGTGTGTGTTAAGTGTGCCTGGGTTGCATTTCTGTTGAACAGCAGGCTCCCTGCCAGTCCTGTGGCCCTGTGCTTAGGGAGATTGGGATGGAAGCTCCAAGCCAGGGAAAGGAGGGAGTTTTTCTAGTGGACTTCCTGTCTGCTCCTCTCACTGAGAATAATCCCAAGGATACTTTGCTCCAGTCATAGAGGGAGGGCAATGTGGCAAAGCTGAATCTACTTTACAGCTTTCTAATTCCAAAGGAACTAGATTCAGCTTACCACCACCCAGGACACAGCAACAGTAGTCCTCACAAGCCTAAGTTCCAACCCTATGGAGCCCCAACTCCAAGCACCAAAAACCCTTCCTAGAAGTTGAACTTCAACTGCACGGGGTCCCTCCTCCAAGCGTCTGTTCTGTCCTCAGTGGAGGACCGTCAGCTTCCTACTGATGAGAATGCTTGGTATTCACTGGTCCCTCTTTCTACATTTTTTGTAGTGCTTCAAAATGTAGACAACAGTTTTTAGATGTGGTCATGTATCCTTTATATTAAAATGTCTCTGAAAATAACTCAATGGGATTGCTGACTACAACCACCGGATACAGTTACATTAGTAGGAAAAGGATCCAAAAGGACTTAACTGTGCAACTCAGTCAGATAATAGGGTCAGAATTTGACAAAGGATCATAATTGTTTAAAATATCTAATGGCTAAAAGTAGGTGGGACATGGCAGTATGCATGCAGGTGGCTGAGGCAGGAAGAACACTACAAGTTTAAGGCCAGCCTGAGCTACATAAAGCCTGTCTCCAAAAACCAAACCAAACCAAAGCAGCCCAAAACATATTTGATGAGGTCATGTGAAAGTTCTGAATGCAGGCTTTTCTCCGTCTCCATCATGTGAGTTTTCTGCAAGAGAGAAATAGAGTGGATACATCCATGATTTCATAATTTGAGTTACAGGCAAACCTGGAATGATTCCTTGGCATTTCATGTAAACTCCAGGGTCAGTGTTGTCTATTTTTGAAGAAAGGGCTGCTGTAACTTGGTGGTGATTGAATTCAATATGCAGATTGATTGGAAAGTGTCCCCATCTTAATTACATAAAATTTCCTAAGCATTGCCACAAATGTCAAGATGTCATTTACTTAGGTATTTTAAAATTAATTTCAGTGAGATCCTATCATGACAAGTGCATAAGTCTTGCCATTATTTTGTTCAATTTCATCTCAAATACTTTTATTCCTGCTACTGTTATAATTAATAAAATACTGTGCAATTATTAAAATCTTCTATGGCATGTCACACAATGAGGTTGAAAGTTGCTACTAGACGTGAAGGAGAATAAATAACATTAGAAGATGAGTGTGATGTAAGGTTAAAAATAAGAATTCCATTGCACTGTGAATCTGGACAATAGAAGTTTAGAAACAAGTCAAAAAGAAAATGGATCACCTCTTTTCCCAGCATTCAGATTTCTGTCATTTTTGATAGTGGTTTGGTCAGTTGCTTTTGACCTGAGGGACTGTCCTTGTTCCCTGGTAAACTGGAACAAACCCTTCGCTTCCAACTATTGCTTCAAGCAGGAAGATTATATGGGGCACAGTTTAATTAGCTGATGAGTCTAATCTACTAATTTAGCTAACAGTTCTTTTGAGCATTGTTCCCTTTGGCACAATATTTTGAGACTTAGAAGATTCCTGCAGTGTTTCTGGGCAGTGTGCCTTCCTTTACAGACCCAAGGTGGTCAGTTTCTATTTGTTGAATAATTCTATTTTGTAATGCTGCAAGTTTTCAGTCCAACCTACTGATGCCCGACCCTTCTGGCCCTTGGTCTTCAGAGCACCTGCTTTCCTGTGAGGGGATCTCATTACCAAAACGCAGCCAGTTCCCACCAAGACAAGGCTAACATTTCTTTGGCTGGCCTGATGTTTTATCAGGCTGCCTGCTTGGTTTTGTGTTCCCTGAGTTTAGCCCAGATTTATTCCTTCTCCTTTTGTTCTGGGAAAGGCCTGCTGTGCATCGCTCTCCATTCTCTTTTTTTAAAGCCTGATCCTGCTGTGTCTAGCTCCACATCTAGATTGTGCTCTGCTACGAATACAATGGCTCTAGTTCCTGCCACCTTCCCAGGGGAGTTGTGAGGTCCAAGGATGGGGACACTACCCATCAGCCTGCCCTGAGTGCATCCTTTGCTTCTTTTCTAGGCCTCCTTCTCCCTCTCTCCTCAAAGGATTCCTCCTGAGCCATGAAAAGCAGGGCCAGAAGCCACAGGGCTGCCCATCCTCCCTTTGTTCTGGGGACAGCCTGTTCAGTCTCTGCCCTCTTAAAATGGGATTAGTCCCACAGGGGAAATCATCTGAAACCCAAAAATACCTTCCTGCAAAGGGAAGCAAAGCCTACTGTTAGCGACTTTGTGATCTTGGGCTCCAAGCTGCATTTCTTCACAGCTTGATTTGCACCTGTGAAAGAGTACAGGGTGGACTCAATTCACTTCTTCGTCTTCTGCAGGTGGGTAAATGCTAAAAGAGCCTGTGAAAGTCAGGGAGTTTCTTTGCAGAATAGTGTGCATGTGCAACTCTTGATATTGCCCATAAGCAAGTTAGGGTTTGACTGGCATGTTGGAGGTTGTGTCTATTGGGTTAAAAAAAAAAGCAAGGAGTAAAAAACAATAAGCAGAAGTTCTAAGTTCATTTTGAAACAGTCAAAATATTAGATTTATCTTGGGAAGAGTGCCCTCCAATTTGAATGACCAGAATAGAGTGGCCACAAGGAAGTCAAGAGAGAGTGCCGGGTGTGGTCCAGCCACTCTGATGATGTGTAAGGGCCAGTTGGGGTCCATGATAAAGAGAAACTAGCAGGAGGGAGACATTCAAGAAATACAAGTTTACTAGCATGGAGGACCAAGGGAACCGTAGTTTGGCCTTAAGGCGGGAGAACGTTAGAACGAAGAACTGGCTTAAGGTCAAAGAGAGAGGAAAAGAGCCGCAGTGGGCAGCATGGCCAGAGGAAGCACAGGGAGGACAGAGGGAGGTGAGAGAGACCTGGGCTGGGAGCTATCTTTTATGGCCTCAGACTTTGCAAAACAGTTGCCAAGGAGTTGCTAGGAAAGAGGGATGATGGAAGTGGTGAGTGAAGACCGTCAGGGACTTAGGGGGTGTGGTGTGGTAGTTAGACACAGATGTCAACTTGACAGTTGCCAGCTGGGATTTGGGCACAGCTGTGAAGAACTGATAGTTAGGCAAGTTGTAGAGGATTGTATAATGGATATGGAAGACCCAGCTTGTGGTGGGTGGTACCTTCCAATAGGGGACCAGAAAAAGAGAGTTGGACCTTCCTTCTCTTGTCCTTTCCTGGCTGTTCCTCATTCCTGGTTGCTGCCATGCTACCGTTCTTCACTCTTGTGTTGTTCCTGTTCTTCATCGCTGTTGTTGTTACTGTTCCTTCCTGATGTCTGAGCTCAGCTTCTTCCACCCTCTGGTGTGACTACAGTTCAGGGACTCTCCAGGAATTCTCCAGCCTTAGCATCGAACTAGGATTGTTGGGAGACTTTCCAGGAATCCCCCAGCCTTCAACACCAGACTGCTGAGCTATTCAGCTGAACTGAACAGCTTTGAGCAGCCACTGTTGGATTACTCAGATTGTAAGCCGATCTAATAAATTTCCTTTTTTATGCACATAAAGCCATTCTGTCAGTTCTGCTCCTCAAGAGAACCCTGATGAATACATCTGGTCTGCCTAGGGAGTCATCACATTTCAATTCTAACAGCTGCATATTCTGTGACCGCTACATCCCTGCTGGGGTTCTTGAACTGATCTGCAGGGTAATCAGCACCATGTCCCCGAAGCCTCATCTATAAAGTTGTCAAATGTTTATGTTCCCAGGGGTTAGTCATCAAGAGTCACTGTTGGGTAAAATCATGAAAGTGAAATAAGATCTCCACAAAATGGCTAGTCCTTTCTTTTTGCTTTTGAAATTGTCTTTCTTCCCTCCCCCCACCCCAAAATGCTGGCAAACTACATACCATAAAAATGTTACCATTTAAGGCATGCATGTGGAGGTCAGGCTGTGCCCTGTCCTAAGTTTTTCTCTAGAATGTCATGTGTAAGACCTCAATTTCACAAACAGCTTCTGATTCCATTTGGGGGACTGAGGAGGACATGTGAGCAGGGTCACTTGTCCAACTTGTTACCCGGAATAAGAAAAGGGTGCAACCTCTTCACGTGCACCCCATAAAAAGGTGAACACATAGCACTGTGATGGTGGAGACTCCAAAACCTGTCCTCTGATCTCCAGGTATTGTGTAGGCTTTGGGGATTGAACTTGGGCCTCCAGGTTGTACCCAGATTCTTTCCCCTGTTGAGCCACTCACTGACTCAGGTCTGGAGTTTCTAAAAGGAAACTCTTGATATTTGTGAAGGAAGTAATCAGACATCCAGTGAAAAATCAGAGTGGACATTTCAGAGGGGTGCTAAGTACAGGGATTTCTTGTCCCAATGTTAGTGACACAGGCCCAAGTCTATGAGTCGAGTCAGAGGGGAGAGGAATCAAGAGTGATTCTAAGAATGTTTGGGGAGTCCATGTGGAGGTCTGTTAGTAAAAAAGCAAATACGAGGGAGAGATTTAAGAAATATGAGTTTATTAGAGCTGAGGGCCCGGTGGCCAAGGGAACCATAATTTAGCCTTAATTTAGGTGAGAGAGTATTAGAAAAGAAGAGCCACCTTGAAGTAGGTGAGAGTAGGCGGAGAGCCACCGTGGACAGAATGGTGGAAGGTAGTCCCAAAGGGAGCCCTGGATGAGACAGCTATCTCCTCTGGCTGTCAAGAGCTGCTAAGGAGCTCAAGGAAGTTCCTAGGTAAATGAGGTGGTGCGGGTGGGGAGTGAAAGAATTTCAGGAGGCTTTGCAAAAGAGGAAGCTGTGGCTAACACGATGGGCTCATTTTCTCTGTGAAGTAAAGAATTATTAAAGCAGGAATAGTTGAGAATATATGTGTTTATTTCAAATTGGAAAAAAAAAAAAGGGCCAGAGATTCTGGGAATCCAAGTGGTGATTGCTGGGAGAGCCGGAGAAGAATGCTTAGATTGGCAAGGAGACATGAGGTAAGAAGTAGTCTCTAAAAAGACAACAAAAATCCCGAATATTAAAAGAGCACAGGAAAGAGGAGAGAGAGAGAGAGAGAGAGAGAGAGAGAGAGAGAGAAGAGAGGAGAGAGAGAGAAAGAGATTTGCTTTCTGAAAATTCAAAGCACTTGCAGTTTATGAAATCACATCTTTAAAGTTTTGCAGCTCCTGTTTCCCCCACATCAAGTCCAACTGAAAGACAGAGAAAAGTTGAGAGATGGCTTTTGAGGTGGGGGGGTGGATGGGCAAGACAGACTCTTTGTCTCAGTCCAGGTAGGTTAAATTCCTGGGGGGCATTCAGTGACAGAGTTGATTAGCTTATGGGTGCAGAGTGAGATATTTTATTTACTAGGGAAACAAAAAGCAGGGTTCAGCCAAATCCCCAACAAGGCTTCCTCAATTTTAAGGCTCAGCCAAGTTCCTTCAAACAAGGAACTCATTAAGCTTCCCTGACTGGCTGGCAGAAAACCAGTAGTTCACAAAGAACCCAAACAGCTCAGAAGATCCCCTAAACTGACAAGGAAAAGGAAAGGCAAAGTCTGAGGTGGACCAAGAGTCCACATTCAGGGCCTTGGGAGTCAGAGCCTTCAGGTCTCAGGATACCAGCGAGGCTGGAGGACAAGAGGTCTCTGGATAAAGTCATTCCCTCCCCTGTCATGTGGGCTCTTTAATCTCTGCTGCACTTCCAAGTCACCTTGTTGCAAGTGGCCGACACCTGACTTACATCAATGCGGTTCCCGGTAGCGCTGGAGTCCAGGCCAGGTTCTGGCAGTCCTTACAACCTAGGCTCAGCCACTCAGTTCCCACCTGACAATAGTGAAAAAACAGTGAAAAGCAGGGAAAAGTCATTTATTCAATGTGGCCACATGGAAGAGAAACAGAGAAAGGAATGACCTCTCGCATCCATCTCTGGGTCGCTAACATGAAGCTTAAGTTTAATCGGAAGGTGAGAGATGCTTTCAGAAGCAGACCTGCTTCAGATGGAGTCCTGTCCATCACCCACCACCCTTATCTCAGCTTTAGGCTGCTCTGCGATGAGTTTGAGGAAGTGTCAGAATTTCAGGAAATCTCTTCTTGGGAGGCAAATTCCCTTTCTGACTGGCACCAAGGTATCCCCTTCCAAGCATGAGACTCCTGGCAAAATTTTAGTTCTTTGGAGTCCATTGTTTCAATAATTGGACAGTGTGTCTTACTTTTTCACCCATCAGGACGGATACAGGCAGAGTAAGTAGTTAAAACCATGTTGATATTCTGTCAAGAAGTCAGAAAGGGCCTGAACTTCCTTAATTCAGGTTCCCAGTTTGGGGCTGAAAGAGCAGAACTGGGCTTCAGTCTTGGTGAATTTATATCTGGATTCCACAGTACTCAGCTTTCCACTGGCAGAGGGATACAGGCCTCCTCCAACAGCAGTAGGTATTTCTTCTTTGGAGATAGCTCCCTCTCTGGTCAGATGTGTAGAGAAAGAGAGTATTGGAACTGCCCTTGGGTAAGTCAGTATTCTACTAACTGAGTTACACCCTAGCCCAAAGAGCTAGTCTTAACAATATAGATATATGTGCATATATGTCTTTTTTGATGGTAGTGAGGATTGAACCTAGGCCCCTGCGTATGTGTATGCAGATATGCTCATCTATGAGTGAGTGTGTGTGTGTGTGTGTGTGTGTGTGTGTGTGTGTGTGTGTAGGTCAGAGTTTCTTTTCTCTATTCACTCTCTACCTTATTTCTATTTCATTCATTTATTTTGAGACAGTGTCGCTCACTAAACCTGGAACTCATTGTTTTGGCGAGATTGTTTATACATAAACAATAAAAATATATAGCATGTAAGAAAGAGAAATGTGCCTAATAATCAAAATTTTATTGTCTGTAAGAGTACATAGGGGTGCCCCGGGATTCACTTGTCTCCACACCCCCCCACCCCACCCCACGCTGGGGTTCCAGGCTCGTACCATCATGCCTGGATTATACATGGGTGCTCAGGCTCTGAACTCGGGTTCTCCTGGTGGTGCCACAGGCACTTTGCCCACAGAGCTTTCTCCACAACACCCACATGTTCTCTTATAGGACAGTGAAATTCATTGATTAGTAAGTCTATTCCATTCCAGTGTGCTTTTCTCTCCTGCATGCTAAACATCTGTTTTCACTGGTGTTACACATAGATACAGGTGTCAACTTGATGGCTGAGGGTTTGAGCTCTTGGCGCATTTGTAGAGAATCAGGGCTTAAGTGAGCCCATAAGAGATTGTTCAGTTGATGGGGAAGACCCAGCCTATAGTAGGCTAGATTAGTCCCTGGGCAGGAGAATAAGATGGAGGATTTGGTGCGACTAGTTCCTTCAGCCCTTGCTGTTGGTGTGGACTCTCCTGCCAAACTGGACAGTAACTGTAACCAGATAATCATAAACCAAAATAAACCCTCTTGTTCCCTTAAGCTGTTTTGTCTCGACTTTATCAGCAACAACAGAGTCAGGCAGCCACAGGGCCCATTGCAGTGAACTTTCTCTCCAGAGCATGTGACACACAGCAAAGTGATGTCAAATTGGAACCATGACGTGACCATGAATCACAGGTTCCTGCTGAAGAAGGTTAGAAAAGATTTTTCTGAAGTGATGATGCCACAGCCTATGAAGATGTGAGGGACAAGAGCAGTTTATGTAATGACAGTTGGATTAAAGAGCATCCGGGCAAAATGGAGCCATGTGCAAAGGCCACCGGGCAGAGGGAGCACAGGAAAACTGAGGGCCTCAAATGAGGCCAGAGTGCTTGCAGCAGAGTCTGTGGAGCAACAGGAGAGGCAGAAAGAGCAGCCTGCTCCCGGCTGAATGGAGCCTTCAGTGCTGCCTCTGTTCCCAAGGGAGTGGGAAGCCACTGAGTGATTCACGGGTGGAGCTGGGGACCGGTCATCTGTACCTCCTGATTCTTTTAAAAAATATTTTTTTAAGTTTTATTTCTTGTGTGTGTGTGTATGTGTGTGTGTGTGTGTATCAGAAGGCACTGTGTGTCCCTGTGGAAGACCAAGGGTGGCTTTGGGAATCATCTTGTATTGCTTCTACTTCCTTCTTGCTTCTCTCTGGGATTTCCCAGGCTCCGCCCATCATGGTAGGAAGTTCAGGCCAGAGGTCACAGCTGGTTCTGCCTGGCATTTTTATGTGGGACCTGGGATCTGAACTCAGGACCTTCTGCTTTCGAGACAGGCTAATATCCCTGAGCCCTCTATCCAGCCCTACCTCCTGATTCTTATGAATAATTCTATAATGAATATATATAAATTTTATGATTGCACTTGTTTCCATGTGGGAAAAATCTCCCAAATGAAATTTGGGAGACAGAATATTAGATTCTCAGGCTAATAATGCATGATAAACTTTTTGAGGTACTTTCTACTGTTTTGAAGAATGGCTGAAGCATTTCATATTTCTGAGCTGTGGCTTCTCTACATTCTGTCAGTGAGTTCAAGGTCTGATGGAGGGAGCGTGACTCAAGGAATAAGGGGGAAGAGTGTATGAGGATGATTCCCAACCTTAGCCTTGGATCTCTAATAGGAATACATGCACCTACATGTACACACGCACACAGACTCACTCACACACATACATACCATACACACATACAACCCCATAAACACATATAGCATTCACACACACACCCATCACACACAATATATCTCTATCTCTATCTATCTATGTATCTATGTATCTATGTATCTATGTATCTATGTATCTATGTATCTATCTATCTATCTATCTATCTATCTATCTATCTATCTATCTATCCAACTCCACATACACCATACACATTTATGCACACAATCTCATAAACATACACGTACCATACACTACACACATGACACCACCATAAAAATATACACATATACCATACACACATACACACTCCACAATGAAGCAAAAGCTCGAAGTCACCCTGAACTATTGAATTCACATGGTGAATTTAAGGCCTGCCTGTGCACTGTCTTAGGAAAAAAAAATCATCTTGACATACTGATTGACATAGTCAATTGATTATAATAGTGTTCATTTCTAGACTTCTATAATTAAGATACCTATTTCTTAATATTATTTTAAAAAGCTGGGCTGAATCCATGTTGCTCTGCTATTAGAAATGGAAAAAGCAGACATATTTTGTTTTATTCCTTCCACTTTAAATGACATAAAATATTTATCCATTTTCTATTTTGGTATTGGGAAGATAAATCAGAATTTGATGATCCTTTTAAAAATTAAATACTATGTGAATCCACAGCATGAAGTTATGGCACATGGATAGACAATCTAGAAGTGGGGGCTGAAACCTCAGGCTTCAGTTATTCCTCTTTCTTAGAGATGAAATCATGAATAAATCATGGTCTTTATTCTTAAGTAAGGCAGCCTGGCATCCAAATGACTTTTCTGGAAGACACAGGAAATTGCCCAGAGGACATGAATAACTTCCACACATCTGTTGACTTGAGCCTCTTTTGTTTTGGAATCCAGCTTGTTTGCTCTTTTCGTGTGTGTGTTTTCCTAAATAAATTAGATTCCCAATTAGCATAAATGTTGGGTGTAGAGGATTTTCTCCCTTATGCCACTAATTTCTCCCATGTGAAGAAAGCATTCCTTTTATTAAATGGAAAATGTTGCTTGGATACATTGCACAAATAAATGGCTGCCAGATCTTGTGCACCCCTGCTTTTGAAGTTGTTAACTCTAAGGTACCAATTTGCTGCTGGGACCTAGGTACTCTTGGATGAAGAGAGTTTGTACCTGGTGGTCATACTGGCATAGGGTACTTGAATGTAATCTAACTCTGCCTTTGACTCCTACAAAGGGGAGGTGTGATTGCTAGTCATGGTTGTCAATTTGACTGCACCTAGGATTAACTAACAGATTAGCTGTCAGACTCCTTGAAGAGATCATCTGGATTAGGATATTTGAAATGGTACTTTTCAGTAGCTGACCAGAAAAAAGGAAGTGCAAAAAAAAAAAAAAAAGAGTTTCTCTCTCTCTCTCTCTCTCTCTCTCTCTTTCACCCTGTGCTACAAACTCATCTTTCCTGACATCAGAACTTGGCTCCTTCCATCTTCCAATATGACTGAAGACCAATGACTCTCCAGGAATCCTCATCCTCAGGCCTTTATCACCAGACTGGGAGTGCTGAGATAGTCAGCTTGTGAACTGAACAGCTACAGGCAGCCATTGTTGGACTACCTAGACCTTATTTCATACTAAGTCCAATAAATTATATTTCCACATATACATACGTATATATTCATTCTATTAGTTCTGTTTTCTAGAGAACCCTGAAACAGGAGACATCCTTGTATTTGACACAAGCTGAAACAGTTGTGTTTGTGGAAGCCACAGACAAAGATGGAAGGAGGGTCTTGGAGAGATGCCTTCTTTGCATTAATGAGCTTTGGCTTGAAAGTAGCTCTAGTGGTGAGAACTATTATCCCTCAAGGCCTTTGCATGTGAATCTGGAAAGGGTCTGTCTCCAGTGCAGCCCCTCCTCTGGGAACCAGCTGACCTGCCCTGCTCTGACAGCACTGCAGATTCGAGGGTCACGCCCCCCCCTTCCTCCAGTTTCTCCTCTTCTTCCTGCCCCACCTCCTTTTTTCTCCTCTTCCCCCTCCCTTTTTCCCCCTCTCCCTCTTGCTCTTTCTTCTCTGCTCCCGCTGCTCCTCCAGCTCCAGCATCTTTGCACAGCCCTGGGAAGACAACTGTCAGTGAACTTGAAATGGTGCTGCAGCTACAGTCATTAAAGATGAGAGGGGAAGAGAAACTCAATAAGAACCCAGTGGTGTGTGCGATGTGGGGCTTGTGATTGGCTCATGGCCTATAGTTGGTCTCTATGTGGACTTCTGACTTTGCTGCGATTAGGACAAATAAAACCTTTCATTTGCATGCTGCCCTCATGCCACATCCCCCATCCAGGCTTTAGAAGCAGACTTATCAGTTCAGTGTACAAGGCACTTCGGGAAAACACACTTCCCATGCAGTCAGTCTCTTGAGTAATCGAGATTTCCATTTTCATAGAGCCAAAGAACCCAGTGAGCTTACAGGGAGCACATCTTAGAGTCACAGTGTCCATGGCAGGTTCAGGGCTCACCATTCAAGAATGACTGTACTGGTTCTCCAGCCCGGGAACCTGTGCCAACCATTCTGGAGATCCAAGGTGCTTTTCTAGGCAAAAATCCCAGGAATGGATAGTCACATGTTTGTGGATGATCAGTCCAGCTTTGATTGACTTCCAGATCTGTTGAGTGGAGTTGACTTTGGCCAATTCATTGGTCTTGTCAGTGAGAAAACTCACATCTATCTGTCTGTCTGTCTGTCTGTCTATCTATCTATCTATCTATCTATCTATCTATCTATCTATCTACCTATCATCTATCTATCTATCTATCTATCTATCTATCTATCTATCATCTATCTATCTATCTATCTATCTATCTATCTATCTATCTATCTATCTATCTATCTATCTATCTATCATCTATCTATCATCTATCTATCTATCATCTATCTATCTATCTATCTATCTATCTCTCTCTCTCTCTCTATCTCTCTATCTATCTATCATCTATCTATCGAATCTATGTCTGTCTGTCTGTCTATCTGTTTACGTATTTATTTTGGCACAGTGGAAGATATTGGAGCTGAGTCTTTTTTGAAGCCACAGAGTCACAGTTGCTGCTGCAAAACCACCAAGAAGAGCTTTCCCTAGGCACGTGCGCTTTTCAAACAGAATATTTAGGAAATGGAAGGCTGATTCTTTGAGGAAAGATTTGCTGGAACGATACTCTGGCATGAGGACATATTTCTTTTCTGTGCTTTGAATGTCATAAATAGGACATAATACTTTTGCTTAATTATAAATCCCCTACAGAATGGACAGCCACATTCAAAATTCTGCAAAATTTGAAATTTTTGAATATGAATATTTAAAACTGTATTACAAGTAGAAAAAATCCACATCATGAATTTGGTTTTATGTAATCAGAGTTTTAGAAAATTGTGTGTTAGCCATGACCACACATCATTTGGTAGAACGCCTCCATTTTGGATGAATAGCAGCAGTTACTGAAATGACCCACACTGATTAAGAGTGAACTATTCGTGAAACTAAAACCACTTGTCTTTTTAGTTTCGTCCCTTCCTTCCCTATCCACCTCAGTAGTTGCTGACTACAAGATATAACTTTGGCTCACTGAACATTCTCTCTGCTCCTTAACAATGCTGTCCTTAGGTCTAAAAAGGAGATGTGGCAGTTACCCTTTCTGTTGCCGTGAGTCAACCCTTATATACAACTTATGGGTAGGAAAGAGTTTACAGTTACAGTGGGGAGACATAGTCCATTAAGGGAGGAATCCCATGGTAAAAGGCATGCATGGCAGGCTGCAGAAACTGGAGGCAGCTTCATTCTCTGCAAATATTACGGAGGCAGAGAAAACACAGCGGCAGCCTGCTTATGGAAGCTGAGCGGGGCTAACTAACCTCCAGGCTGTGACTGCCTTCCTCCAGTAAGCTTCCACCTCTCATGACCTTCCCAGATATAAACTAAGGATTGACATACATAAGCCTGTGGGGGACAACTCATGTTCAAATCATGACAAGGGACTTTCAGTTTCCTAATTTCTTTTCCCCTTCTTCTTCCTCTATAACTGATCAGAAGCCTCCCAGTCCCTCCTGTTGATCTGGACACTTCTGTGCCATTCGCACCTGAATTCTCATCACAACCCCTGTCAATCTATCTCTTAGAGTTTAATACTTTCTCTACCATCCCTTTTCTGCCCTTTAACTACACCATTCTTTTTTTTTTCATGTATGTGTGCATGCTATGTGTGTGTGTTTGTGTGTGTGTGTGTTTGTATGGGGGTGGGTATACATGGCGGTTGTATGTACATGAGTGCACTTCAGTGGACACCCAAGGATTATATCAGTCATTTCATCCTTGGTTGCTTTTCCACATTATTTTTGTGAGTGTGGGTTTCTAATTAAACTCAGATCACACCATTAGGGTTAGTTTGGATAGCCAACTTGTTCTGGGAATTCCCAGGCTTCGGGTTCCAGAACTAGAATTACAGGGGGTGACCACGCCAATCTAGGATTTTTACATAGAATCTGAAGACCCCAGAACTCAGGTCCTTTTGTTTTTGAGGCAAAGCTTTCATCATTGTGCTATCTTTCAGTCCAACCATTTCACTCTTAAGTGGACTTTGGTTCTTTTCTCCATGTCTGAATTCTCATTGATTCATTTGTCTCTTTGTCTGTCCTTCCTCTCTCTCTACTTTATAGCATATCATTTCCTTCTGTCCATGTGTACAAGGTGAAATAAATGAATTTACTTTTTAGACTTAGATCCCATCCCCATAGTATCTCATGATGATTAATTAAATGAATACTACTAAAATCTGAAAAAGAATCCTAGAATGCGTAACATGTTTGCATCCAATCATTTTGGAAAAGGGATATCTCAATGGAATCTGGTTAAAATCAACAATGACAAAAATGGGAAAGTGAAATGTTAATGTCGACTTCTCTCTCTATTTTTTACTATGTAGAGTCATTCATAGTTTCGCCTCCAAAATGGTGAAAGGGGGTCATGATTGCTTTAATTTATTTATATTTCTCCCATGATATTATTACCCTTTATGTACTGTATTTCCAGTCTCTCATCATCTGAGACTGGCTCTCAAAAATACTGATGAGAAATTATTTGCATTATGTCTGCACTGTTGTGTGCATTTTGACTTTGATCATTAAAATTCACAGCAAAATCTTTTAGGCCCCAGCTAATGTATGGCCTTCAATGTTCCCCCTCTTCAATCCACTTGACACACTTTCCATGAGGGTCAGTGGTCCAGAGCAGAAGGACTGCTGTCAGTTACAATCTTGGTTATTTGAGATGGAGCTAGCAGAGTCTGTATTACATATACATCTGCATTTTTATCACTCTCCATTGGCTGGAGCAACACAGAAGCTGAAGGGTGAGGCACTAGAAAGCAGTCTTTTCATCCACACAGGTCAGCTTCTGTGGGGCTGGAGGAGCCAGGAGGAGCCACCTGATGGTCAAATGGAAAATGTTCAGAAATCTAACAATCTCCCTTCCTCTCCTCCTTTTTCTCCACCTGAGGAAAATCGACCATATTGAATTTCTCACTTTCTTTGGATCCAAAACTCTCTTTCGTTCTTTTATTTGTAGTTATATTGTGTTCCTTGGTAGGAATTCCCTCACCTATTTTTTGACTTAGTAAAGTTTCTACTTCCTCTTCAAGATCCAACTTAAGTATCACTCTTTTATCTAGACACACAAAGAAGTCAGTGTACTAATAACTGGGGCATGAAACACAAGGCTAGTGACTTAATCTGCCACTTCTGAGCTGGCCCGTGACCTTGGATGTGCAAGTCTCTGATTTTAAGTTTCCTCTTTTGCAAAGTAAGAACCGGAGTATCTTTCTGAACATCCTCTGCCTAGGTTAATTGAAAAAAAAAATCAGCAAAAATTATAATGGTCTCTAAAATGCAAATCACTTTGTAAATTTAACTTTGGTTCATGCGTTTTCCATTGCTTACATTGTTTGTTGAGATCGAACACAGTGCAAGCTGCAAAACTCAACCTAGACAGCATTCAAGTAGTAAGTCATGCTCTTCCCCTCCTTTGTTTTTTAGCCCGTTTTTCCTTTTCAGTTCTTTTACAGCATATTGTTTAATACTCCTCCTCTGTGGCTTTCTTGTTCATATCTGCAGTGAGATATCCTAGACACTGAAGAACTTTGCAGGTGCTTTTCACAACTTAATGATCAGGAGCAGAAGTAGGAGATCCTTGCAAAACAAACTATATTGTAGATTGTAAAGTTCTGTGAGCTCGGATTGGCAGGATCTTAAACAAATCCCTGGCAACGGGAGGGCTGAGGACCACAAGGCTGGGTTTCTGCCAACGCTTTACCCTCCCGCTTTAGCGCCCGCGCTTGGAAGCCGGAACTCTAAGGGCGAAGGGGCGTGTCCGGAACTCCAGGCAGAGAGCAGCGCTGATCCAGGACTACAACTCCCAAAGTGCACCAGGGCCAAAGTGGGTTCTCACGCTAGACCGTTTCATCCGTTCCGCTTCTTACGACAGAGATTGCATTCTAGGGAATAAGCAGCTGGCAATATAGCACGACTGTGATGGAGGCTCCGCAAACGTTTTTTCGGAACGCTCCTTTCTCATGGGTCGTCTCGCTCGGGAGTTGTGGAACCTTGTGTCCGCCCAGCCGTGTTTCCGGGGACACCAATTGTGGCCGGACGCTGTGGCGCGACAGTTTAATTCTCCGGCGGCGGCAGGTAGAGACGGAGAAATGGTTCTGACCGGTCTCATCAGGAAGCTCGGTAACTGTGTGGGTTGCCCGGATCGGGGATGTGCCCCTGCCATGATATGGTGATGCAGCGTCTTGGCGGCCTGGGTTACTCCACGGCTGCCTCTTGTTGCTCCTTAGCCCGGGATGTCCTCGGGGACCCTGTCATTGTAAACTCCGTTGTCCCAACGCCCCAGCGGCCTGGCTCCGAAACAATTAGTTCATCTGCTCCCTCGCCCCGGCGCCGGTCCCCGAGAAAACCATCAGCAGTGTAGAGTAAATTCTGGGTGGATGCCTCTTGGGATCGGGAAATAAAGTTATTGCGTCCTGGACTTCCCTGGCAGGTCATCAGCTGGCCGAGATCAGGGAGCGCGCCCTCAGAAGTGTCCTCTGCAAGGTCGAGCACAACTTAATCAGCCCCGCTGATCTCATTCAGGAAAGGTTGCTTTTCCTCCATTTGCTCGAATGGTTCAATTTCCCATCCGTTCCCATGAAAGAGGAGGTTCTCAGCCTGTTAAACCGGCTGGTTAAGGTAAGGTCGTTTTGAAATAAAACGATCCGAGTGTTTTTCAGTCGTATAATTGTAGTATTTATTGAGAAAAACGTAACTGGGATTTAACGGAATGTGACGTCAATCAGGGATGTTGAATTCTAACACCAGGCTATAAAATACTCAAGGCTTTTATTTGAGATGGTCAGCCTCACACTGTCTCTACTGTATTGAAGTAGAACAGAACTACTTCACTTTCTGATGTCTTGGGATTTCTAAAATCATGTTTGGAGATTAATATTCTGTTTCTCCTACTTCCTGCTCTTTGTATGTTAAAATTAGTGTGTCAATATTAGAACACATTTCAAATTGTTACAAATCATATTTAACAGACCCCAGATGCCTAGTCTCCTTTCTTCTCCTCCCTCTCTTCCTCTTTCCTCTGCCTCCTTCTTTGCCTCCCCCTCCATCTTTTCCCTCTTCCCCCTTTCTCTTCTCTTCCCTCTCCTTTTATTACTTCTTTCCCTTCTTCTTATTCCTCCTCCTCCTCCTTCAGTAATAATTAATTGTTAGGTTCAAATGTTAAAATACAAGTTCAGTTTTTCAGTACTTGAAATCACTACATTCCTAGGAATTCTAGTTATTTTGTCATCTTGCTGACCTATGGAAGGTAAGGATAGGATAATAAGGTGTCAACAGGGAAAAGAAACCTACTTAATTAGCAAGGGAATGGCTCGAAGATAAGAGAGTGGGCTGAGGGAATGAAAGTGCTTGCCACCCAACCTTGAGTTCCATCCCCAGTGCCTACAAGGTGGAAAAAGGACAGCTAGAATCATCTCCAGAAAGTTGTCCTCTGACCTTCACGTGCAACTGTGGCACTTGTGTGCTCGCATTCTCTCTCTATCCCTCTGTACCCCACTTACACCCTGAAAAGAAAAAAAATGCATGAGGGTAGAAGGAGACCTAAAGCGGGGAAAGAAGCACCTAGAGCCCAGGGAAGACAAGCAAGGGATATGGGGAGGGGGTGTAAATGTGTGCAAAGTACAGTGATGCAAATGTACGGGAGGGTCATAATGAAAGCCATTGATCATGCTGACTTTATTAATATAAAACATTTCAAAATAGAAAGTAGAAATTGGTAGTGTCCATTTCTTGTGTTTAGCATCTTGGCTTCTTTTTGGTTTTATCAAGTGTTTATAAACTTTTGTTGGATTCATTTTAAGTTGTTTGCTTTGAGGCACAACAATGTGTATTTGCTTTTCAAAAATGGAATCTTTGATGTACTGGAAGAACTTTCTGCTTTGCTTGTAAAGTCTCTTGGTTTTGGGACCGTGGCTGTTCTCAGGATGCTCCTCTTCTCAGTATCCCCCAGCAGTCCAGCATTTGACTGACCTTGGTGCAGTGGAGTTCTTATCGAAGCTTCGTCCTAATGTGGAGCCAGCTCTGCAGGGTGAAATTGACGGAATTCTGGATGGACTTTTTGTTCTTCCTTCAGATGTCCCTGCACTGTGTTCTACCCATCACCAACCTGGCCATACTGGTAATTCTTTTGAGTCACTTTTGGAATTGATCAATAGAATCAGCTAAAATGTAAAGATTGTTAAAATGTAAGCATTAAATATTAGTTTTAAAAAGAATTTTCTCACCAAACTTATGCTGATGAACATAAGCTCATCCCTTTTTTTCCCCTTTCATGGCCAGGCTTAAACAATCTCTGTGTCTGGTTTTGTGAGACTATTTGGACAGGCTTTTTTTCTTGAACAATACCAACACATTTTTCTTTTCATGTATTTGTTTTTATCTTTTGGCAGTTTCACACATGAACATAATGATTTGTGTCCCTTTCACCCCTTATCGCCCAATTCAGTCCCCTTCTTTTGCCCATGAAAAGTTGATCTGAGCCAGTTAGTTATCTTCCTACTCTCCTGTCTCCTGTCTCCTGTTTTTCAAGTGTAACCCACTGAGTTCCTCTGGCTTGCCTGTACTGGTGTGTGCTGACACATTTTATTGAGCACTAGTTGTTACATGTCAGACATTGTTATTGTTTTTACTTTTTTACCATGTTCCTCATGTCAAGGCCTGGTAATTTGCATTTGCCCATAATTTTATTTTAGAGACCCAATAAAATGACATAATGCCACTGATTACTAAGTTGCAGTAGACAACACGCTGGTTGAAAGTAAAGGGCATCCTTCCCAGTTCCGTGCTAGTCGTGTAGCTTTGGCTCCTTGGTCAACTTCAGTTACCTTCTATGAAAAGCAGGAGGATGAGGACACATTTTTTTTTTTCACAGTTGGGTCAAGCAGATGAAAACTTAGCGTATATCAAACACAACTTCAGCTGCTAGTATGTGTTCTTGTGTTGTTTTGTTTTAGGGTATAGGGCTCTACAGAAGTCATTTGCATTCAGGGGGGACAGAAACTGATTTATATGATTAATATTTATTTTAGTTTTTAAGTTTATGTGTGTGTGCACGTGCTTGGGTGTATGTTCATATATGTATATGAGGGTGTGTGTGCCACAGTACCGGTACACATGTGCAAGCCAGAGGATGATTTCGAAGAGTCAGTTTTTTCCCCCTCTTTTCTGTGGGTGCCTGGCTTGAACTCAGGGTGTGAAGTGTGCACGATAAGATCTTTTACCTGTTGTTCGACGAGAAGTTTAGTAAAGATCAAGACCTTCTGATGAAGCCATCTGCCTGGGATGTCATTCAGGTTCTCTGTATCTTGTTTTATGCTGTTGTAAAACCATTTTTGATTCATTTTTTGTGGACGTATTTTTCTTTATACCATAGCAATATTCCTTCTGCTTCAGCTATCCATGCACTTGTTTAACACTCGCTGTCACATGTTACCATGGAGTACTAAAAGAATTTCTCTAACCACCTCCTCCTTTGAATCTGAGAACAGCTCTTCCAGAACGAAGATGCTGTTCTAATTTATAGATGAAAGTAAAAATATAAAGTACTGTGCTGCAAATCATTCAGTTTCCCAGACAGTGTTGGAACCAGGGTCCTGGCTTTGCTTTATCTGCCTCCAAAGCCTCGTTGCTGATTTACTTTACTTTTTTTAAAAAATTTTTTATTATTTATTCAATTGTGCGTGCGTGTATGTGTGTGTGTGTGTGTGTGTGTGTGTGTGTGTGTGTGTGTGTGTGTAGAACCACGGACGAATTCGGGAACCACCATGGACGCCTCCACCTCCTCGTTTACTCTGCCCTGGGATTCACAGGCTCCGCCCTACCAGGACTGGAAACGCAGGCCACCCCCGCTTCTGCCCAGCATCTATACGTGGGGTCTAGGATCTGAACTCAGGACCTTCTGCCTGCAAGGCAGAGGCTTAACCCCTGAGCCACCTCTCCAGCCCCTACTTTACTTTTTTTGAGCTATCGCAAATAAAGTAGAATCTTACATTTTAGTTTTTCAGTCTTAATTGTTTACTGGCGAGATTAAGGGAGTGGTCTGGGACTTTCTTAACTGTATTAAATTAAAGTATCAGTCACTATTGGCTTGCCAAGTTTAAAAGAGGATGTAGAGAGTTTAGTCGTAGCTTTTCCTCATGGACATTGCAGTTGCTGTGATCACGTGCACAGGGAATGTCCGTGCTGCTGAAAGATGACAACTAACTTTTTCTTTCTTCCTTTTTGTTGATGATGCTGGAGATGGAACTCTGGGCCTTGTGCCGGCTAGACAAGTGTTCCACCACTGAGCCAACCCCTCTGCGCTTCCCTGCCTTCTTTGTGTGGTCAGCACTGTTTTTCCAGCCTGTTCGTGTGAGCTAGAGCCATGCAGAACCATGAAGTCTGAGTGGAAGAGAGGGGGGAGGCATACTAAGAAGCTCAGTGCTCAGTCCTTGGGTCCTAGTCAGCAGATTGTTCACGTGGGTCATGCATATTTCATTCTAGCCAATAATACCAGTTTTTAAATAGTTTACCTAACAGTGAAAGAGAGGAAAAAGTTCCTTTGTTGGAATTTAACCAAACAGTCATATTTTCTTGTCAGGAAGATTAGCTGTTCAGAGGAAAGCTTTGGCTACTTTTTTTTTTTTTCCTTGAAAAATGATTGAACGATTTAAAGGACAATATTAGTATTTGAAGAGTAACTTTCCCGTCTAGCAAGCTAATCAATAATGTGGTCATTTATATATTTCTTTTCAGAGTTGACACAAGAGACTGAGGTCTTAACAGGATATTTCCCCCAAGATAAAAGTAATTTCCAGCAGATGGAAGTATCTCTGGGACCCCCGGGTGAGTATGTGTAGGGAAGTGGATCCTGTGACCTGGTACAGATCAGTGAGCTTGTCCTCCTCCTTGTGAACATAACTGATCACCAAATGTGAATGTTTCATTGCTTCTAACTAGCTAAAAAGATGACTTAGAGGTTAAGACTGCCTAGAAAGCAGTAAGTCCCGAGTTTGGATCCCAAGTACCACATAAAACAAATGCCAGGTGGACGGCGGTGGCCTGCACTTCTGGCTCTGGTGGGCTGAGCCTAGGAAATCCCAGAGGGAAGCAAGAAGCAATCCAGGATGATTCCTGAAGTCACCCTTGATTCTCCACAGGGACTCATGGTGCTCTCTGATACACACACACACACACACACACACACACACACACACACACTAACTACCTAGCTTAGAATATTGAGGTTACATGGTAAACATTTATGAGTAGCTAAGTGTATTGGAGCCATGGTGGGGAGTAAATATTGCCTGCTGAACGCCCGTTCTCAGGTGCTGAACGCCCATGCATCTTTGTTGTCACTTAAGTTGACGTCACTTGCACAGCAGCTCACACCCCCCACCACCTATCCAGTTATCCATCAGCAGGCTCAGGAGCGACTTGGTTTCTGTTTTCCACCATTTGTCCAATAAAAAATTGAAGGCCAAGATGTTCTCACTTAGAGGCCTCTTCCTGGAATCTCCTCACTGGGCCTGCTTGTCTTGTGTCTGCTTCCCGCTTATGCTTCCAGGTGATCCTGGCCAGTGATGACTTCCTGTGCACATTTCTTCCTAACCCATGTCGTAACTGCGGGATGCTGGATTCATTTGCTTTCATCTCCTCACTGTCTAATGAATGCTGTGACCATTGCTCCTGAAACATCAATGTAGCCAGTGCTCTGCGCAACTTTCCATGGAACGTGTCCCGGCCAGGCTGGGGTTCTATTCATTTCCTCATCTTAGCAGTGAGGCCACCCCACTAGAAAAGCTGAGGATTTTGTCTTAGGTGAGAGGAAATGGTTCAGTTGGCCCGTTGGAGCATTTTATTGCGTCTGGTCGCTGAGACAGCAAGGATATGTTCAAGAGAATATCTGTGGTGGCAAGGGCTGATTTAAACTCCATTTGGAAGCCCTCTGTTGTCAGCAGAATTTCATGGAAACTCAGAGGTCGAATCACAGCATGAAATCAGAAACATCCAAAGATGTGTAATGTGCTGTCTGTCCTCTGGGAAATGCTTGAGCTTGAGAACATTGTTCTCAGAATTTAACTTCATGTTCTTTAAGGTCACCTGACAGCCATTTTCACATATTCCAGAGGCTTGTTTTGTATACATGCTGTTTTCGAATGTCATTTTCCCTTGTACAATATGAGAGAAGTAATTTGGATGGAGCAATATGAGAGAAGTAATTTGGATGGAGGTAGTTCATTTCATGGGTTTCTTTTAATCTCTCTGAGCTGTGCTGTGTGGTAGTGGTCCTGCTCATCCTTGTTTTCACAGTTTTAGCCGTCAACCCCAGGCTGGAGTTTGAACAGTATATTGATGCAGTATATCAGCATGTTTGTATCTTTTTAAATGTCTGCAATGAAGATTTTCTATCAATGCAGTTCCTTAGATACTAGATTGAAACTCCATGTTCTGGTCAACTTCAAGATGAAATGTGAAATTGAGGGAAACTTTAAATGCATAATTTTCAGGTGCTGTGAGACCAACTTTTATAGTGCCTTAGGCTAATATGAAGCTCTTAGCCTTGTGACCCCATCCTGGTTTAACTCTTTCCCATCCTACTGTTGATGTTCTCTCAACAGTCAGCCAGACTGGGAAGTGGCTGAAGTTTTCTGTGTTTCCTTGGCTACCCCTAACCACAACAGACAGGCACGTTCTCTCCTCTAATGAAAGGTACAGTCCTTTGGTTCTTTATGGCCATTAAATCTGGTAGTTCTTAGCATGCATTTTCATCTCAAAAAAGATACAGGTGTGAAAAATAGTTTTGGACATATTTAAGTAACTCCAGTATTTTTTTTTAAAGCCAGAAAATTCCTGTATGTCTATGTCTTTAAGCAACTTACATATCCAGTTTCTTTTGTGTGTACTTTTTTTTAAAGTTTTATTTCTTATGTTGTGTACATGTATGATATATATGTGTGAGTATGGAAGTGTGCCATAGCTCTCATGTGGAGGTTCAAGGACAACTTTGCAAGTTGTTTCTCTACTGTGGGCTATGGGGAGGAGATTCAGGTTGGCATGCAGCCCAGGCAGGCCTCAGAACTTAGTAGTGTGTACCTGCATGAGGCCCCCATATCATTTGGACTCTTCGTTATTTGTGGTGGGAATCTCAGGTAATTTATCATGACATATTTTCTCTTATTAACTGAATTCTCTGATTGGCTACTGTCTGTGCTCTTCACTAATTAAAAAAAAAAGTAGAAAATTGAACAGAAATACATATTTTTGGTAGAATAAAACATGCTTCATTAGGAGAAAACTTACCATATTGTGAAGACTGGGGACAGCTACCCTGATCTTGTCTATGATACTGACTTATTTTACTTTCAGTGTAGAGGGCTGTTACATAAAAACTTTGAGAATGTTTTTAATATCCAACCTTAATTGGTACAATGCCAATTGAATGTCACAACAAATGAATTGCTTTTTTTTTTTTTTTTGGCAAGGATGTGAATTAGAAATTGGAATTAGAAAAAAATGAATTTGACAGAGGTAGGGCAAGATCCAGGTGACTTCTGATGTGGCACCATTTAGGTCTCTTGGATAAACTAGGCAAACGATGGTGTGTATCTGGCTAGTTTATCCATCAGCTCTGAGTCAGTCCCGAAGAAAGAGGTAGGGAAAGTTTCTAGTGCACATTTATGAATGGTGGACAAGTGACTGAGTTCCAGGTTTGAATCTTGACATGGTAGTGGACAATAGGTATATGTTCAGGAAGGCAGAATTGGGGGTTGTCCTCTGGGTGGGAGCAGAGGAGGTTGTCCTCATTCTCCAAGAGTTGGAAAGATCACTGGGGAATCTAATACCAGGAATTGCCTCTGTGCCTTCCATTTTGCTTTGTTCTTATTTAGAAGATTTCTTTCTATGCCCTTTGACATAACTGTTCTCCTGTAGTCTGTGATAGTTTGTACTGACCATGGTTAATAGGATGTAGCCTCCATGGTTGGTGGTCTACTGGAGTCCACAAAACCAGGAAACAGCTACCATTTTGCAAAATGCTTCTGTGTGAAGGAAACACTCCTTGGGAATTGTCTCTTGACTAGGGAAGATATAGAAAGCTTTCCCAGGAAACAGTGATTCAGTTGAGATCCTTAACAGAGTCTGTGCACTAGATTATGCAGACAAGTAAAGGAAAAGTCTTTCTAATAATGAATGCTCTATTTCTTAGTTCTTTGAGAAGTAGTAACCACACTGTGATTTGGAACACTTGTGAGCTTCTGAAAGATGTTATCATGCAAGACTTTCCTGCTGAGATTTTTCTTCAAAGGCCAAAAATTGTTCAGGTGAGTGGGACTGTCTTCTGTAACTGTTCTAGACATTGAGAGAGAGAGAACATAGTTTGGTATCACCACAAATATAGCATTGCAGGCCTCCATAGGAAGAACATGTGTGATAGCATTCAGGAATGAAGAATTGTTCATGTAAGCCATGTGTTCTCTAGCTGACTTGACAGTCGCAGTGCTGTTGGTGGACTGTAGTCTCATCACCTGTCACTGACCACTGACGGATGGTCTAAGGGAGAGGGTAAGTTGGGGAAATTAAGCTTTAATAGGAAGACTGTCCTTTTTGATTATCTTTTGTGTCTGGAGCATAATACTGGAGAGATATTTTTCCCAGTGAGCAGCAGTGATAACGGGGGCTCTTTATTCTTCGTGGAGAGAGATCCAGGTGGGCTTATACCCCACATACCTGGGAATGCTTGGGAGTCTCACTCCTCACTGCCTTGGTGAAATGGACTCTGGTGTGTAGCAGGTATTAATGCTTTCTGCCACAGCTGGCAAAGGGTGAAGGAGGAAGAGCTGCTCATTACCAAAGTGGGTACAATGATTCAGATGCTTAAGGTGGCAAGACTTGCTGTGTTCTGTAAATGTCCCAGGTCATGTCCTGAACGAGGAGTGACTCTTGACTTAGAGAGTTTTTTTTTAAAGTAACAGAAATTAGAAATAAGAAATTCTGACTATTATGCAGATCGTTAATTCTTTTTTACTGTGAGATAAGGTCTTGCTATGTTGTTCTAGGCTGGTGTCAAACTCTTAGTCTCCCAAGTAGCCTTTTTCTTTTTTTTTTAAAAGCGTCTGTTTCTCATGTTCAATCAAAATTTGCCCTCTTATCTTCTTGGATTTGTCTGGTGTTACTGTGAGCCTTGGGTACCCTGGAGCACACTGTGGAGGCCGGGGGGCCTCATGTTCTGATGGTCGTCCTGCCCCTGCCTTCCACGTGCTGGGCTTCCAGGTCGGATGAGCACCGTCTGAAGCTGAGAGTCTGTTCCCTGCCGTGTCCCTCTATTTCAGAGCCTCCTGTCTCTGCTGAAACTGGCCTTCAGTGGCGATGGGAAGCATCGTCTGGCCCTGCAGTCGGTGTCCTGCCTGCAGCAGCTCTGCTCGTGTGTAAGAAGTAGACTGAACTTTCACCGGGATCCACATTTTTTCTCTAATAAGCAAGGTATTGATGTTTGTGTTTATCAGCCTGGTGTTCTTGCAGAGTCTTCTGAGAACCGCCCGCTGTACTTTCTCTGGGCTATGCAGTTTCACAATACTAAAACTCTCTCCCAAAATACAACCAAGTCTTTAAGTGGAAACTTGGTGGATGAGAGAATCTCCCTGACCTCTTATTCTATTTTTATATGAAGCAAAGCTGGAGTTTCTGAAAAAATGATTGTCATACAAATTTAAGTATGGACATTTTGGAAAAGACACACACTCTAAGGAAACGGAGAGTACCCTCCCTAGAGTGTGTGTCAGCCTCTCGAGAGAGGGTGTCCATTGCTGTTATGTGTCCTAACAGCCGCTGTATACATGATGTTGGTGACTTAGGTCTAAGGAAGTGTTTTGGCATACTTATTTTTCTTTACAGAACATTACTAAATGAACTTATAAAGTGGATTATTTGATGTATTGTGTGGGTTCACAGGCAGAAAGACAAAATAAGTCAAAGAAAGTAAATTCTTTTTTATTAAGTTAATTTATATTCCTTTAGAGCATTATAGATGTATTTGTATCTTTTTAGCCGTTATTACTCCATCTTTATCCCCATTGTTCCTCATTTTAAGCCTCCTTCCCCACATAGCTCCCTCCCACTCTTGTTTACTTCCTGGCTGTGTTCCTGCTAAGGAAAGTCAGATTCTTACTGTAGGGTCAGGGCACGTGTATGTGATTGTAATTAGACCATCTAATTTTTTTTTTCTGTGAAAAATAAAGATATTATTTATTATTATAAGTTAAATGCAATATTAACAAATTTTATCATATCCTGCCCTTCATTTTGCTATAATTTCCATTCTTTTTTTTAATTTATTTATATTTTTTTATTTTAATACATTTTTTATTATTATTTCAGCTCATACAAACTTAATAGGTACACCGGTTCCCTCCCTCCCTCCTCCTCCCCGCGAACCCCCTGCTCTCCCTCCCCTCACCCCTCCCACTCCATTCCCCTGTGCCTCCCGCCCCAATTCCCAGAGTCCTTTCTTGTGCATGCCTGACTCTCCTCTGGGCCCTCCTCTCCTATGACGTACAAGGACCCAGTGGCATTTCCCTGAACCCTTTCCTGTGTTCCCCTTAAGCATAGGAACACTACTGTGGCTGTCAATCCCTTGCCTCCAAGGATCTTGGTGCCTTTAGCAGATGCTAGACTTTGTGAGGTCAATAGTGTGTTGGACATTGCGCCGGGCATGCAATGTCCAATTATGATTGCTTCGGCCCTAACTTGTGTGGAGTATCTTGCAAATCATTGCTCCTCCCATCCTTTTGCTCTTACACTCTTACTGCCCCCTCTTCCGCAAATGTCCCTGAGCTTCAGGATGGGAAGAGATTAGTCTGGCCTAGTTCTAGATGGTTGATATAGAGTCTCTGAAGTTCTGGATAGTGGTTCGTTGATTTTCTTTTGCAGTTTTGTTGTTCCTGCAATGCCCTTCACTCCATCGTGATGGGCACTGTATGTCACCCCCTGGCCAGAGAAAGAAAGCTGTTAAACTGGAATCTTATTATAAGAGCACATTCAAGGGTAGATGTAATACTTATACCCAAAAGTGGAATCGCAGGGTCATATGGCATTTGGCAATGGGAGGGGTCAATCACCCATTTGCAAAACGGTTACTTTTTAATCTGCCTAGACCATCTAATTTGTTTGTGAGATTTTTCTTAGAAAAGAGGTGACAGGTGGTTTGGAGATTTGTGGTCTGGGCTTAACTGGATTTGGGGGTGAGAAGCTCAGTTACCTAACCATGTGTATTCCATTCCCTGCTTCTCTGCACAGCCTCAGTACCTTGTCCCCTGTCTCTCTGTATGGCCTCAGTTTCCCCTTGAGGCTCTAGTCTCTTCAGCTTATGGGTGGAGAAAGGCGGAAGTTCCATTTCTGAAGCTTTGCTGCAATGAACTTTTTTCTTTCTTTTTCTCTTCTCCTTTTTCTTTTTCTTCTTTTTCTTTTCAGAAAGACAATTGCAAAATGTTTTTGTCTTTACTTGGCACATGTATAGTGGTAGGTGCTGGATCTTCTTGGTTCAAAGACGACTATTCTTGTGAGACTTAGGAATTTTAATGCAGGTATATGTTGTCTTAATAAATTGTTTGGTTTGATGTAGCATCAAAACCATTTTCTGTGCAATTTAAGATGTAATCTATGTCCTGTGATGGCAGGGCCACACTTTCAAGAGAAAAAGTGCCACCTAGTGGATAGATGGAGTACTAGAGAGGCCCACAAAAAATGGTTATTTATAATTTGTGGTTTCTGTGTGCTTATATCATGTATATTGATAGTTGACCATTAAATTAAAGTCATTTGTTGTCACGTTTCACAATTAGCACTTACTTTGTTGGGAATTTAGCTCTCCTATGCTGCTTGAATATCTTGATACCACCCATTGACATTATTGTAGATTTAGAGGGTATGTACTTCCTTATCAGTTTTCTTGAGCTGTGGTGTTTTGCAGGTGACTGATAACCGAACTCTGGGTACCCTGTGCTTTGACAGGAAAGAAATGTGTTTTAATGCTAATGGAGTCATCACTGTCTCTTATGATTCACCTGTGTATTAGAGAACAGTATTTATGTCATCTACCATCGGCTAGCTGATACTCTAGTCTCTGGGAACATAAAACACCAACTAATTAAAGTCCCAATACTTAAGAGCTTTCATTTTAGACAGTTGCAGAAAGATAAGAAACAATCAGGCTTGTTTCTGATCAGAAGTGCTCTTAGGGAATGAGATGATGTGAGAATGTGCCTAGGGAAAGGGCTTGCTTTAGGGAGAACTGTTGCTTTCCCCTCAAACTGCTGCAGAAAGAGTGTTTCAGGGAAAGTTGAGCCCCAGGCCCCAAGGAAGGTGATGTGTTTGACCCACAGAAGTAAAAGGCATAGCGTGGCTAGGGCAGCAATTCAGCTGGGGTCAGAGCCCCAGGCACAAAGGAGTGTGTGTGCTTGAGTCACGAAAGCAAAAGCTGTAGAGGGGGTCAGAGCAGTTATAAGGGGTGTGGAGTGCTCATGAAGGACTTCATGGTTTTTCAGGCATATTGAGAAGCTCTTAGTAGGTGGGTTTAATATTCCCATTGCAGATACCTTTGTAGATTATGCCTCTGTATGTATGTACCTACTATCTATTTGTCTGTCTGTCTGTTTGTCTATCTATCTATCTATCTATCTATCTATCTATCTATCTATCTATCTACCTTCCTACCTGCCTATCATTTGTCTCTCTAACATAAAATGCCATTACAGTCATTTTAAGTGAATTGTGTGCTGACAGATGTTCATGTTGTAACCTCTATGTGGACATTTTTTATTCTTCTGAAGGAAGAGACTTGTAACCATGAAGTAATCATCCAAATTTTCTCTTTCTCACTCTAATTTGCATTCACTGTGAATTGAATCTGTCTATTTACATATGCCTGAGGCCACAAAACATTTGCATCTGGCTTATTTTTTTTAATATTTTTAAGCTTTATTTGTGTGATGGCATGTATCTGTATTTTATTCCTTTTTATAGTTGAACAGTATTTCTTTGTATGCAAGTACTAATCTTGTCTATTCATTCATCATTTGATGGACATGTATCTACCTTTTGGTTATTTTGAATAATTCTTTCATAAACATTGACCCAAATGTGTGTAAGTAAGTAGTTCTTTGGACACATATCTAGGAGTAGAGATGGGGGATCATAATCTATGGTTAGTTTTTTGAATACTTGCCTTGCCATCTATTTTCATGGTAACTTTAGTTTTTTTGGATTTCTGTCTATGCTATGGTAAGCTTACGATATATTGAAGTTTTTAATGTTTGCCTTACTTGTTCCAGAAGCTTTTGACCTGTTGAAATTTTTTGACATTTACCCTATATTTTCTCTAGAAACTTCTGACCTAGTGATGTTTATTGACATTTGCTTTAGAAAGCTTCCAAGCTTGTGTGAAGTTTTTTGACATTTGTTCTAGAAGCTTTTGACCTAGTGAAATTCTTCATTGACATTTGCTCTTGTAAGTGTGAAGTGGTGTATCATTGTTGTTTTGATCAGCAGGTCTCCAAACACTAATTATGAATAACTAATTCACTGATAACTTCTTAATGCTTATTGTCCATTTGTGTATTTTGAGAAATTCCGTTGAAATCTTTGCCTGTCTTTCCATTGTGTTGTCTCTTTACTGTTGAGTTTTAAGAGTTGTTTATACATTCTGAATATTGAATCATTGCTAGATATATAATTTTCAGACATTTCCCCTATTCCGTATTTTGTCTTTCTTGTAATATCCTTTGATATGTCAAAGTTTTTAAAATTGATTTATGTATATAATACTTTGATTGTATTCTCTCCTATTGTCCTCTCTTCCCCTTCCACTGAAACCACATTTTCCTATCAAGTCCTCCTACTTTCTCATGTGTGCATGCATGTATGTTTGTGTGTACAATTCATTTAAATAAGGTTACTGGCATGTGCCTGGGGGCAGGATTACTTACCCTAGAATAATTTAGCAGTGGCTGCACCATGGAGGAATGTGGTTCCCCGCCCCCCAGTAGCTCCCTGTGGTGGGGTGTTGATGGGCCCATTCTTGTGCTGCTTTGAGTTCATGTGGCTGTACCATGTCCAGTGTTCCACAGCACTCCTTTCTTTCCTTCAGCTCTTACACTCTTTCTGCTCCCTATTCTGGGATGTCCCTTGAGCCTTTGTGGGAGTGTCCTGTTTAGATCTGATCACTCAATAGTTTTTTATTCTCAGTGCTTTGTCCATTTTGTATTAGCTGCTGTCCACTGCACACAGAACCTTCTCTGGCCCAGGTCCAGATTAGTGTTAATCCACGGCAATAAACATACATATTTAAAAGGCAGTTTGACATGATGCTTGTTTATTCAACAAAGCAACAATAGTAGGTTCCCTTTAGGATCTACTATTACTACTGCTTTTATAATCATCACTAGCCCTTATGGGGTTTTGACCAGGTTTACAGTACAGCATGAATTCTCTCCTGTGAAGCGGCTCTTGAGTACAGTCAGAAAGTGGTTGGTTATCTCCATGACACTCATGATTATTGTATAAGTGGACGACACATCCTGTTTTGTAGTTGGTATTGTAGCTTGTAGGACTCACAGTTGGGTAAGACCATTGATGACCCTCTCCCTCCCCCCAACAGCCTGTGTAGCGCCTTCTGGCACTGTGAAAGCTAGCTAGCAGGGATGAAGCTTCCAGTCAATTCCAGCTTAGCTTCTTTACATCTTACAACTACAGATCCACACACAACAAAGGGTGTGGTATATTCAGCAGTAGGGTCTGATCATCTAGTTCTGATAGGCTTTCATAAGCAGTGGCAATAGCCTGTATTATTTGATGGCCTCTAGGGCTTCCTTGAAGAACTCATGGCCTCCTCCCTCTGCTTCCCTGTCATCTGTGTTCTGTGCCTCTTTCCTTAAGGCCTCCTTACCCCCCCTCCCCCCACATGGCTTCTTTCTATGTCTTTCTGGCTTCCTGGCCTTTTAAAGGCACTCCAATGTGACACAAATTTAAAATTTGGAAACTGGTCTTTTAAAGGCACTCCAATGTGACACAAATCTAAAACACAGAGTCTCTCTTTCTGGGCCTGGGGTGCCTCACTCAGAATATTTTCTACTTCCATTTTTCTACAGATTTAGGTTCCATCTTTCTTTGCAACTAATAGCATTCCATTGTGTGTGTATTCTGATAGTGTGTGTGTGTGTATAGTGTGTACCTGTGCCCTGTGTTCACTATCCATTAATCTGTTGGTGGGCACCTAAGCCACTTCCAGTTTCTAGTTGTGTGACTAGAGCAGCGGAGAATATGGATCGATGCACCAAGTTTTAAATTTTGCTGAAGTCCAGGTGTCTGTGTTATCTGGATGTTCATACTAATTTCAGTATCTGAGAATCTGTGCCTGTAAAGATTTTCATGGATCTATTGGAATGAGCGTTATGGCTTGAGATCACATGAGCTTGCTTACCTGTTTTTGCTATGGTTTGCACATGATCTGCGGTAGAGGTGTCAGGAAATTTAAGTTGAATTCATGACCCAGCATCGTCCTGCTTCGCCATCTCCCCTGCTGTAAGAGCACACACAGCTGGACATGCTCATGATCAGGCTGGGGATGTGCTCTGGGCCGCTTGCAGATATGGCCACTCTTGGCTTGAGTTCTGCCTGCAGTGTACTCCCTTGTTTTGAGTGTGTGATCTATCTACCCAGACATGGGGTTCTCCCGAGAGATAATTGTCTTTCTTTCTCTGTCCAGAATCAATTTCCCAGAACTCTTCCTTGTCCTACTGCCCTGAAGTCCGCGGAGCTCATCATTCCCAGAACCCATCCCCAGGGAGCAGCAGCCCTCGACCATCTGTGGTTGGCCGCACGGGCCAGCGGCCCAGAGGAGATGGCCAGGATTGGGATGCAGTGTCCTCCAGGTGACTGGCTGCCGGATCTGCATTTCTGTTTCAGAGGGAGATGGTTCTTCCTCCCTGGCCGGAGTGTTTGAAACATCACCCCACGCACAGGCCTGGCTAAACCACTGGCTTTGATATTGTGGTGTTATGATCCACTTCAATAGATGTCACCTTGCAACTTAGCACTCAGTCACAGTGTGTATGTGTGTGTAGATGTGTGTTTGTATGTGTGCATGTATGTGCATGTGTGTGTATGGTATATATGCATGGATGTATGTGTATGATATGTATGTGTGCATGGGCATGTATGTGTACATGGGTGTGTATGTGTGTATGGTGTGTATGTGTTCATTGGTGTGTATTTGTGTATGGTATGTATATGTGCATGGGTGTATGGTGTGGATGTATGCAAGGGTATGTGTGCTATGTATGTATGCAGAGGTGCGTATGTGTGTGTCAGGAGATTTCTTTTTGCCTTGCTCTCCAGTCTGCTCCCTACAGGACGAACTTCCTCACAGGGCCTGTCAAGAGATCGAGAGAAGCCAGAGTCACTTCCTCTTCCTTATTTTGAAATATCAGTGACGTTGAAGTTGAAGAAATCACAAAATAGGCATAAAAATTGTTGTTATTGCATTAGTATATCTTAGTGAATCACTTTCTCTTGTGGATGACATCAAAAGTCAGAATTTTGAGAATCCAAGGAAGAGTTTTTATAATGATGAAAAGCAGGGAAAATGGGATGTTCCATTTTCAAAAATCATTAGGTGATGTTGATTCTACTAAATGAAGTAATCCATGTCTTATAATATTTTTCTGAGAACATTCTCCAGCAGTTAACATCGGCTCACTGGGACTAATTTGGAAAAATTATAGAAACTCTTTAAGCAGCCCATTGAATTATTTTTTATTTTTTGTAATTTGACTGTGTTAAGAGATTTGCCATGAATCTTTTTTTTCTTTGAGGAATGAGTAATCACTTTTAATTTAGCACTAATATTTAGGTTCAGCACTGTTTATATTGTCTACTTCTATAAAAATGCTGACATATTTTAAAAATCAGTCAAAAATATATTTTTGGTTTCATAAACAATTTTTATTTTTTTATTTTAAGAGACTGCAGATTGGCCTGCAGATTGATATCTTGTACATCCTAGGCAAGTGCTGTGTCATTGAGCTACACCCTAGCCCCTTTGTGTACAATTGCAAGTTCTCTGTATGGAAGTTAGATGTATGTATCCAATTGATTTGTCAAAGGTTTTCTGTCTGCAACTGTGGCTGACCCGCAGCTCCTAACATGCAGTGTCTCAGGTTGTCCCCACCCTCAGCTTCATTCTCTGTTTGCTTGGCAGTGGAAGTAGTAGTCAGGCCCACGTGAACTCCAGACTGTCTGTGCCTTCGCCTCTGGATGTGGGACATGTGGATCTGCCAGAGCTGGAGGCAGAGGCCACTCTGGAGCTGCAGTTCCAGCAGCTCAGCCTTCCTCAGTTCTGCATCTCTGTTCTGGAAGCAGCTGTTCCCCTGCTGAAGACCGGTGAGTTATGTGTGAAATCCCGTTGCTTCTTACATACTTGGTCCTGGTTTTGTGTATTTCCAGGGCCATGTCTTATTTTCTTCTGTGGTAGGGCCTTTGAACATCTAATTTTACTCTCTCTGAGTGTGTAGGTGTGTGTGTGTGTGTGTGTGTGTGTGTGTGTGTGTGTGTATCACTGCGTATGCCTATGGAAAACCAAGGGTGACTTTGGGATTCATCCTGGATTGCTCGACTACCTTTATTGCTTTGCTCTGGGGTTTCTTGAGCTTTGCCTTCCTGGTCTAGAAGTGCAAGGTGCCACCATTTCCACTTGGTGTGGGATCTGGGATCCAAATTCAGGTCCTTCTTGTGAAACAAAAAGACTTAACTACTGAGCCATCTCTCCAGCCTTGAGTTTACTCATCTTTTGAGGTACAAATTCTTAAAGCTTAAAAATTGAGGCCTTTATTATGTAAGTAAATGTGGATGCCATATTGCTATTCATATAGAGAATCCTATTCTGTGAGTTTCTACTCTGGCAAGTTTTTGACTATAAAATAGTGAGTGGAAAAATGTGCTATATAAATAGACCAGAATAAATAAACCTTCTTGCACTTTTATTGCTCTTTAGATACTTTTTGTTCACCCTTTACATTCATTTCTTACAGATTAGGAAATGATAAGCAAACCACTAAACTGGATTCTAACCTTTGTAGTAATTTTTTTCTCTTTAAAGAAACCCACTCATATTCTGGCTTACATTTTTACTGAAAAATGCTGTTTTTTTTTTTTTTTTTTCTTAAAGAGTGGTCTAGCATCTCTGCCAGAGTTTAGTAGTGAGACACATGTTGGGTCCCATGGGATGCAGCTGTCAGTGCTAGATTTTCTTGCGTCGTGACACCCCTATTTTATCATTCTATCAGTGTAGTTATTATTTTCACTCCCTACTTTTTCAAATAAAAAAATTGACATTTAAAATAATTTGCCAGCTTGTGGAGAAGCATCAGAAAATTAAAAGCAGGTATTTCACTTAAAAGTTCTTCAGAACTGAAGTTCTTGCTTGTAGCATCTGCAAGGAAAAGAATGCTTTGGAAGCAACTGTTTTTTGTTGTCTAAATCTATAGTTTTCTATTGTCAGTATTGGAGATCGAATCTACAGCTTCATTCATGCTACACAAATGTCCCACTTGAGGATTGAAGCTTCTGTAATAGGTAGAAATTATTAGCATGCATTTTCTTTTTTTGAATTTTTTATATTTACTTATTGTGTGTGCGTGTGTGTGTGTGTGTGTGTGTGTGTTTGTTCCTCTGTGGGGGAACACGTGTGCACATCTGTGTTGAGGCCAGAGGTTAGTCTTGGGTATTGGTGGGTGTGTCACAGTAAGGGTGTAGAGGTCAGAGGATAGTTTGTAAGAATGTGTTCTCTCTTTCTATGATGTGGATTCTGGGGATTAAACTCAGGTTGTCCAACGAGACATTTCTCCAGCCCTAGACGGGGTTTTTTAAACTCCTGTTGCTTCGCTGCATAGAAGATGTAACATGGCTGGTATCTGAATCTGTTTCAGCTGTCGCTTGCTACTTTCATGTTGACTGTCTTCCACTCGGGAGCACATCTGACGCGAGTAGTCAAGACTGTGATTTCTTCATTCACCTGTCAGCAGCTCTGAAAATACATGACTAATTATTAAGAGAGTTCAGCTGATTATTTGAAAATTTAGTGGCTCCCTTTCCCTTACCTCCTGTTTCTATCCACAGGCAGCCGACAGATGATAATAAGAGTTTTGGAGTTACTGGCAGAGGACTTGATACTTTTGGGACAAGCAGTTTCAGCTGAGATCTGGGAAGACAGCAGCCTTTTTGCTATAGACATGGTGAGAATCAATGTTTACTTTAGCATAGGGGCAGCAGTGTTTGTTTTTTTCTTAAATCTTGGTTGTCTCTAGTTGGTCTCATTGTCTCATTAGTATTTGAAATTCTTTTTCCTTTCTTGCAAAATGTATTCAGGCTCGTTGTGCACATCATTAACCAGATCATTTCTCCAGCGGTTAGGTTACTTTAGTGCAGGCAGATCTGTGAAGACCAAGGAGAGGCTACCTTGTAACTGATATGACATTGTGTGTTGCCATTCTTTTGATTTTAAAGTGCTTCTCCTGTACTTACACTTGCAGAAAACCTTCATTCACAGCAATAGCAAATATTAGCTTTAACTTGCTAGTTCTCATAGTTATTTGTGAGTAAACACAGTTTTAGGGTCATACCATCTATGATTGAAGTCAGCTTTTATTTCTTTTTACCCAGTTCACGTACCTTTTAATTTCTTTATGGGCTTCATTGCTCTGCCCCAAACCTTGACTGCAGTGTGAGTAGCTGAGCTTTCGTCCAGCCCTGGGTCCTAGGAGGGGAGCCGGCAGTCTTTGAGATGCTCTACAACATGAGAGGAATTCCCTCTATTCCTAGTTTTACTGAATGTTTTTCTTTTAGCATTTAAATTACATCTGTTTATCTTGTGCGTGTGTATGTGTATATGCATGTGCATGCATGCGTGTATGTGCCATGGTGTGTGCGTGGAGGTGATGGAGGTTGTTCTTCTACCGTGTTGGTTCTAAGGATTGAACTTAGACTGTCAGGCATAGCAGGGAGCACTTTTACCTGCTGAGCCCTATTGTGAGTACCTGATGCATGATATTTTTCTTTTAAATTATGAATGAATGTTGGTTTTTGTCTCTTTTTTTGTGTCTATTCAGATGACCATTTGCGTCTTTGAATAGGGGTTGTTTGTTTATATTTCTAAGGCATGGTTTTGATATTGAAATCAAGGTCTTCCTGCCTCAGAGTCCTAGTACAGAGATGTCTGCATAGTTACCATGCCTGGCCAAGTATTACCTTGTCTCGAGTCTTTACATTTTGTCATTTTAGCATTGGGGTCTCTTCAGAGAATTGGCTTTTATAGAGCAGTTTTACCTTTTTTTTCGTGACCTATTTAAGCGTTGCTCGGGAGGATCTCAAGCAGTGGTTTTAAATGGGGGCAGTTTGGACCCCCAGGGGAACTTTGACGATGTCTAGAGAGGCTTTGTGTGCCACAGCTGGAGTGGCACTGGCATCTGGTGGATAGAAACCAGGAAGATCTTCAGAAGAAATGTTTGTAGTCCAAGACATCAGTAGTATCTGTTGAGAAGCCATAGTCTTTTAAAAAACTTTTTATTTTATGTTAACAATGGGCTGTATGTTTTCATCAACTTCTTCCTACCCCTGCCTTATTTCCCATCCTATCCCATCCTATGCATTCTTCCCTCCAGCCCATTCTGCTCCATCTCCCACATTACTGTACATGCGTGATTCACTGGATCCTATCTAGAACACCTGCCTTAGTGCTGGGTACCTACTGGGATGTGACTGGTCCACCAGTGGGTAGGTAGCCTGTAGAGTATATAGGTTCTCCTTTTCTTTTGTCTGGCCCCAGTCCATTCAGTCTTCCAGGTAGGGTCATGTCTCATATGAACTTCTCTGTTCCATGGCAAAGTGTTGCCAGCTCAATTATTGTAGCGGTCTAGTGAGTGTAGACAGTGTTGCATTGACTTCTATGGTATGAGAGCCCTGATACAGACAAGTCCTCTGGCTCTTACATTCTTACTGCCCCCTCTTCCTTTTGCAAGGTTCCCTGAGCCTTGGGTGGGGAGGTGAGAGAAACTGTAGTCTTAAAAGTAACCTGCACATGGGTGGTAACTCTCCTCCTGAGTTTAGTATGACCTCTCTGTGATCCCTCTTGGATATCCCAAATGATTACCAAGGACTCCTTGCTGACAAGGCTTAAATCTTTTGTTATCCTTCTTGAGTCTGGGATTTGTTCAGCTTAAATTTTAGTGACTATTTTTGGCCCACATTTATGGAATTTATATCTCAAATCGCCTGTGTTGGCATGAACCCAATGGATCCGTTTAGGTTTCTGTGTAGCTCTCTTATCTGGTCCTTCAGATACCTTGGCCTCTCCTGCCAGTGTTTACTGTATGACGTTGTTCAAGGGTATTGAGGGTCTCTTCCCCTGGCAACACAGCCTTGCCCTGTCAGCTCCAGGGTCTGATAATTGTTTCACTGCTTTGTGCCATTGACTAGCTGTTTCTGAGGAAGGAGGGTTAGTCTTTGTTGCTACTTCATGTGAGAACCTGAGTGATTTTCTGGAACTTATCAGGGACTTATATATGAAGTTATCTGTACAGCCAATTCCAGAGCAGTCTTAGAATAATTCCATACACGACATCTTCACTCCATATTTCAGTTGAGATACTTTTAGAAAGTATAACTACATGTGTACATATATGCATGTGTGTACATGTGTATGTATGTATATATATTTATGCAGTTTTTTAGGAAATGACTTTATGGGCAATATTTTGCATGAGTATCCAACAAATGCAATCTCAGGAATGCTATCTTATAACATATTTAAGAGCTCTACAAATGGCTAGAGTTGTGTTCCTGTTTCTTTTGATGAGAATGGAACCCAGGGTCTGTCATATGCTGCACCAGTATTCTAAGACAATGTCCTTTGATCATAAATTCTTTGCCATTTTCTAACTTTTAATTTGAAACTTTTTTCCTTGAAGGATTGATATTCTGTCTTTTCTGTAAAATATCAGTTGGTAATGTGTACTCTTTCTTTCCCATCCTTTTTTTTTTCTTTTAAAAATATTTTATTTATTTTATTTGTGTGTGTGTGTGTGTGTGTGTGTGTGTGTGTGTGCGTGCGTGCGTGTGTGTGTATGTGTGTATCAGAGGGTACTGTATGTCTCTATGGAGGAACAAGAGCGACTTTGGGAATCATTCTGGATTGCTTCTACCTTCTCGTTTTGCTGTGGGATTTCCCAGGCTCCTATATTATTTATTTATTGCTGGTGGGCCAGAAGTGCAAACTGTTGTGCCACTGTTTCTGCTTGGCATTTTTATGTGGGACTTGGAATCCAAACTCAGGACCTTTTGCTTGCAAGACAGAGTCTTAATTCCTGAGCCATTTCTCCAGCCCTCTTTCAACTTTTGGGGCCATCAAGATAGCTCAGTGGGTAAGGAGTATGCTCACAAACATGTTAACCTGCTTGATCTCTGACAGCCTGTATGGTAGAGAGAACTAACTTTGGATTTGGCCTCCAACCTCCATACATGTGCTATGGAGTAAAGGTGTGCATCATTTCTCTCTCTCTTTCTCTCTCTCTCAAGTAAATAAAAACATTTTTTGTGTTTTTTTAAGTGCCAAGGACTAGATTCAGCCCTTATACATACTCGTATATGGCAAGTCCTTTGACATTGAGCTGTATCCTCTGCCCTGTGCTGGCTCCTATAGTTAGTTTTCTTTGTTATTGTGAATCTGTGTGTTTATATCTAAGTAAACAGTGCTGTGAACTGTTAGAAATCCTTGTAAATAGAGGTTAGAACATAAAAAAAAATATAATAAGTGCAGATAATACAGATGTTTATGTAAGACCTTTGTTTTAGGTCACTGCCTATCACATGTGCCTGAGATAATTAACTTGTCAAGAGAAAAGGGTTCCTTTGGTTACAGTTTTAAAGCTTCCATTCCAAGAGTGGATGGACCTAAGAACTCTGAGTCTCTGATCGGTGTCTGGATAGCAATAGCTGGGGATGAGGATCTAATGGTTAGTTCATGGCCAAGAAGCAAAGCCAGAGAGAAAGAGGCTGAGACTCATCCCTCCCTATGACTTCCTTCCCCCACCTCAAATGAGTGCCTCCAGGGACCTTTACTTCTCCATAGGGCTACTCTGGGACCAAGCCTTTAGCATATGTACCTTCAGGTACATTCAGCATTTAACTTGTATGACCATGAATTCAAATACTCAAGCATTTATCTTTTTGATGACACATATGTCTTAGAAAGAGAAACCAATGGTGTATTTTATAATAGATGTGATAATCTTTCATAGTCCTTTAGTTTCTGATAATTTGTTTGTCTTGTTTTTGAACATGATTTCATGTATCCTAGGCTGGCCTCTAACTGGCTCTGCAGTTAAGGTGACCTTGAGTTTGTGGTCCTCCCACCCCCACATCCCCAGTACTAGAGTTATTGCCTTGCTTGGTTAATGTGGTGCTGGAACTGAACTCTGGGGGCTTTGTGGCCTAGGCAAGAATGTGACTGAGTTACATTCCTAGTTTCCTGATAACAGTTCCTTGCCTTTTTTTTTTTTTTTGAGGCTAAGTGCAAATCTGTTGTAGTTTTAGGAGATTTTCACATATTGAAAGGTTTTAGCAAGTAATTTTTTTCCCTTAGAAATGTGAGGAATGGTTTATCAGTCATATCTTAAATTAACTTGAAGATTCTTGGCCAGAACATTTTTCTGTGAAAATTAGTCATTCGCTTTTTACTTTTGGCTGCTGATCTTTTATGATCCAATGATATATTTTTACTTTAAAGGTTCAATCTCTTATACAAGTACCATCGGTATGGCAGAATTGCTAGGTCAAACACCACTCCTTGAAACTGTCTGATTTTCTTGTTTAAGGAAAAAAAAAAGCTTCTTGTTAAAAAGCGATTTTCCTTTGGTTTTATATTGAAAGAAGCACAGTGTAGAAAATTTTAATGTAATTACTTTTGCCAACTTTAAGGTGAAAGAAGTAATATTTTTGCTAAGTCATTAAAGGCATAACATAATGTATTATTACCAGCTCAGAAATTATATACTAGTCAAATTTCTACATAGTTCCAAATATTATAGTCACATCTGATACTCTATTTCTCAGTTTAGTTAAGTGAAATAAAATTAATTTTTCCCTAGAACTGAATATTTTTATTTCATTTGAAGTAATAAGGAGAAAAAGATTACTTATATTTTGTTAAAACAGACTTTATTGATAGGCCCTTGTTGTGATTAGGTTGGCCTAGGGACTGTTAGACTCTGCGGTCACATGACGTGGAGCCTGCCACTGCCCTTGCTCCTGCTGGCCAGTCCATCAGGACAGGACCTCAAGAGCTGAGCTTCTGTCCCCATGCTCCCATGACTCCAGACCCTGGAGGTAGTGCCCCCCTCTTGTGATTCTTCTCCGTGTCACTCCTGGCACGGAGATATCATTGACAAGCAGCCTTCGCTCTGTCTGTCCATCTGTCTGTCCGTCCGCCTGCCTGCTTCTTTGCTTCTGCAGTGTCAGTTTTTGTTCTGAGTTTGCAGGCCATTTTTCTGTTCAGTTTTCATGCACTGTGTAGAGTTCACATCCCAAGGCTGCCCTCTTCTGTGAGCTGTCTTGCTGAGGTCGGCCCTTCACTTGCAAGCATAGCAGTGTATGCCAAATATATTTTGGTTTATGTGGTGTCACTTGGTAAGCTTAAGTTTTTCTTTATATTTTATGAATGCCTTTCAGTTTAAGAGGCATAATGTTTGAGTGGAATGAGCTTTGCTTAGCAATAGCTGGTGGTCTGTAGAAAACAGATGATTAGGGACCACTCAACTCCAAATGGCGCATTCAACCTTCTCCCCCAAGGATCAGGGAATTCAAATTAAAAAAAAAAAGTGAAGGCTCTAAAATAATGTAAACAACATGAAGCTGTGAGTGCAAATTCCAGTTTTTTAGGCTTCTTTTTGGCCTCTACCAGAAGCTCATGAGTAATTTGTATTTGGAGTATCTTTTTCACTATATCTATATAGTTCTTTAGATACAAGTGTGAAGTATTAATATAGTAATTCTTTGTAGCTTTTTAAATTTTAGCAGTATGTGCTGAGCGTCTGTCAATGAATACTTATAATGCTGCTTTCCTTTTTTTAAGGATACATGCTAGAATATGTATCCAAATTATTTAACCTATATTATACAGATAGAAATATTAATATAGAAGTAAAATATAAGACAGGATGAATTACTGATATGAGAAAAAAAGGTAAAATGCTTATTTAAGTAGTAAATTATATAGAAATGTATTATGACAGACCATGTTCCACTTGTAAGAACTTTACTATGTGAAAAGAGAGTTTGCATAATTTGAAATTAACTATTTTTTAACTATTTGGTTTCCACTTCATTTACTTAGTAACATTGTAGCCATATGAAGACATATCTCTTATATTGCTGTTTTCTTTTCCATTATGCTTGGCACATAGCTCACTAATTCTTGAAGAGTGGTCTGCATCTCATGATAGAAAAATTAAGTATTAGAAACTAGGAGTAGTTTCTAGCTTATTAAGCTTTTGTATTTTATTAGTTCTTTTGTTTTTTATACATTAGGATTTTTTATTATATACTTAACAGGGTAACTTTTCTATAAAACAAAAGTATATTCTTTTCATGTTTTATCTCTTCATCAGAAGTTGGTTATTTTGATCAAATGACAGAGCTCTTGAATGGGTTTCTTTTGTTCTTTGATGACATTATAAAATTTAAACTGTTGTCAATGGCATTTGCACTTCACTCCTAAAATCAATTGTTTTGCTCAGGTCTGTGTTTTCATGTTGTCAGAAAGAGAAGCTGCTGTCAGTGTTTGGATCCCTCGGGGACACCCTGTGCTATCGCCATGCCAACTGCAGCCTGGAGCAGACCGAGGCCATGCTGGTGCACCACAGGATGGCTTTCGTCAGCGTGGGGCTGCTGGCCGTGCGCCTGCTGCAGACGCTGCTCCCCGTTGAGAAGGTACAGCAGCGGTGCTGCCTAAGGGTCTAAGTAGGGGGTCACTTCAGGGGGCGAGGGGCTCTGCTTCAGACTTAAAAGTATATGGGACACTGTGATGTTAAGAGGGATGCAGAAAAGACTAATGCATCCACCAATTGGACAGATCAGTTGGTGGAAAGTTGTTTCTTAATCTTACAGTTACTTTTTCCATAGTTTATTATAGTTTTAAACACTTATTTATATATTCCTTTATTTGTGCATTTTGTAAGTATTTAGTTGATTGCCTGTAGTCAGTAGGCAGTGATAGAAACTGAATGTAGAACCTAATAAGTTGATATCACAGAATATTTAGTAATTGAAAAACGTATGTCTTTAAGAAGTGACCACTTCCTCATAGCTGGAAACAGGACATTGCCACCTCTCTTCTCATCCATTGCTTCTCTCTCGCTCCCCAAACTAGACTTTTTTTTAGAAGGATTGCCGTCAGTGGAGATCAGTTTGTCTATTTTTGGAAGTTATTTAAGAAGAATTATGAAGTATGTACTCACTCAGCTCTGTGTTTTGAGATTCATTGTTGTTGCTTATAGAAGTAATCTGTTAATTTTTTATTACAATATTCCAGCCATTAAACATGCAAAAGGTGATTTTTATAAATAGGTTTAAATCTTTCTTATAAATCTTATTCTTGATTATACTTTAAATGTGAAATTATATGTCTGAATTTGACTTTTAACAGTAAAATGTCTTTATGATTCATGGACAGATCTTATAGTGAACTTATTGTGAAAAGCAAGGTTTGTTCCACTTAAAGAAGTTATAGGAGGAATCATGGCAACTGGAGACCCTAAGGATCTTATTGCCCTTTGTAACCCCAGAGTTCCATGGAGAATATAATCTATGTTCTTCTCTCTAATAATACTTAATATATGTAAAATATCACCAAATTAGCTAGGGATACAAGAAGAAAACATTATATATAAAATATATGTTTTGCTTTATGAAAAATAATGTCATTTTTGTAAACTTTAACTTTGTTTTATTAGTAAAAATTTCTCTGATGTGATTTTTCTGTCTTGAAGGATTATACTTTTCTAAGGCATAAGCAATTGCAATGGAAGAATCTCAAACATTTGAGACTGGACAGGTTTAAAACATGAGCTTCTTCCTTTAAATAATAATTTTTATTTATTCATTCATTTATTTATTTGTTTGTTTGTTTATTTGCTTATTTATTTATTGTGTATGTACGTGTATTTATATCAGAGGATACTGTACGTCCCTGTGGAGGATCAAGGGTAACTTGGGGAATCATCTTGAATTGCTTCTTCCTTCTTTTTGCTTTGCTCTGGGATTTCTCAGGTTCCATCCACCAGGGCTGTAAGTGCAGGGTGCTGCTGTTTCTGCCTGGTGTTTTTACATTGGACTTGGGATCTGAAACTCAGGACTTTCTGTTTGTGAGGCAGAGTCTTAACCTCTAAGCCATCTTTCCAGCCCAATAATAATAATTTGTAACTTAAAAGTTGTGTGACAACTTATTACATATCATAAGTAGTAATTTTTTCTGTAGATTAAAAGTACTGATATGAAATGTACTTTTAACATTTATATTATTTGTTTATTGCTTTTTTATTATATTTTTTCCATCTGTGGGCTTATTTGGACATTAGAAGATAGATCAGTTATTTAAATTTGACTTAGTATTGTGTTAGGATAATATAGTTTTTCTTTTGTTTTAATCTGTATTGAAAGTAGTTTTTTTTTCATTGTTGTATGCTAAAAATTTAACAAGTCAGTACCTGTGGTTTTGGTAGTACTTTTACACGCCTAATATATAACTTCATTGGAGCAGCTTTGGTCATTGTATGACATTATAATTAAGGTATTTATAGTTTATGAGTGGCTACATTTGCTCTTTAAAGTCTCTAAACAGAAATGCTCGCCCACTGCTCCTGTTCTTTGCTTGTGAGCATGAGGTTTTGCTGCCCTCTACCTGCTACTGGCCCACCAACAACTAAAGTGGAATTTGTGTTGTAAAACTGCATGCTCAGTGGTTTTTCTTGAAATTAACATTTGTTGACTTTAAATAACTCTGGTGACTACTCATGTATGCGTTTCTCTTGTAAAAGATATTTTAGTTGGATCAAGCAAACTGGTAAATCAAATGAAGGTGATTTCCTTAGGGAAACATCAGGAAAAAGGGTTAAAGACATTGGCCCTACTTTGGGAACAGGACCATAGAGTGTCTAGGAATGGTTACTGGTCTTCCTCCACAGACTCAGGGACATGAGAACTATATGTGCCAGGACTTAGGAAGTATGTGGTCTGTAATGATTGGTGTAGCTGATGGAATGAGTCCACAGATCATTCTGAAGTACAATATGTGAACAGATCACCCATTGACTTTGGTTGTACAACGAATTCATATAATGTAATAGGATAGGTCCATCTTCTCTCAGAATTCCAGGACTATTGTAAATGTGTGGTTGAATTTTCCCTTTGTGTAAAGAAAGAGCATAAGATCAATGTCTGCTCTAGTCAATCTTCAGTTCCCTTTGAGTTAGTGTTGCTCAGTTTTGTGCACAGCAAGTCCTGTGTGCATGCCATTCATGACAGAGTCCTGTATGTATGTCATTCATGACAGAGAGAGTCCTATGCCTATCATCATTCATGGCAGAGAGAGTCCTGTGCACACATCATTCATTGCAGAGAGAGTCCAGAGCATGCGTTCATTCATGGCAGAGGGAGTCTAGTACATGCATTCATTCATGGCAGAGAGAGTCCTGTAGGCACATTATTCATTGCAGAGAGTCCTGGAAGAGAGAGTCCTGTGCACGCATCATTCATGACATAGAGAGTTCTATGCATGTGTTCATTCATGGCAGAGAGTGTATCATTCATGACAGAAGTCCTGTGCATGCATCATTCATAGCAGAAAGAGTCCTGTAAGCATGCCATTCATGACAGAAAGAGCCCTTTGCATGCATCATTCATAGCAGAGAGAGTCCTGTGTGTGTTCATTCATGGCAGAGAACGTTTCAACTCTCAGGAGGGCACTGCATCATTTAGAGTTGTGTGTGCATGTCCAGAAGACCTTTGGAACAGAAGGCTTTGTGCCTGACTCAGGGTTAGCACTGTAAACCAGGTATAGAAGTTAGGGTCATTCTGGGAGTTGGTTTGGAGAAGACATGCAGCAGCCTGGCTTTGAGAAAGCATATTTGGACTAAGGCATTTTGGGGAGAGAAAAATTGGTTGGGGTTGAATAAAGACATAGTAGTGGATGATATGTTAGTGGTTAAAATTTTCTCTTGAGAAAAATGTAGATTTTGTGATAGAAAATTATTAAGGAATATAGAATAGAGTAAGATTATATTGTACTTTGTTTTTTTAAAAAAGTCTCTTCAAAAAGTTTAACTTTTTTTTTTTTTAATTTGTTTCAATCAAGGCGAGTGAGTTTTTGCCAGAGCCCATGTCAGCAGCATTATTCCTTCTTTCTTTGGACATGCCTATTTCGTTGGAGTATCCAAATATTCACGATGCTGTTGTGGCCTATTTGGAACAGCTGAATTCTGAAAACTACAGTATTTATAAGCGAACCGCAGAAGCTGTTTATTCAATTGAGTGTACTTGCAACTTCCTGTCCGATGTTGGGAAGGAGGTAAAATATTTTTCTTATATTTCTTTTAAACTTCGTCCCCTGCCATTTTCATGTGTATGTGTGTATGGGATGTGTGCGTGTATGTGTGAATATGGGCATATATATGGGATGCATTTGTGTTTACAGGTGTGGATGGATCGATCTTCCATTTTATCATTTTGAGTCTGGTCTGTAACCAAATGCAGAGCTTATAGAGGGGGCTAGTTGGTTAGCCAGCTGGCTGTGAAGATTCCCAGGTTCCATCTGGGGCTGGGGAGGGAATACAGATGACAGCCAGACCTGTCGGTTATTTACTTGGGATCAGGGAGTCCAAACTCCAAATTTCTCTTGCCTGTGTAGCAAGGGCTTTAACCACTGAATCTTCTTTTAACTCTTTGATGAAATATTTAAAAACGGTAGTATACACTTTTTAAGCTGATAGATATGTAACAAGTGAATTGCTAGACGTGTGATACATTATTCTTGAATGGGTCTTTTTATATAAAGTAAAAAATATGGTTTGTATAATAGTTACATTTAATACTTTAAATTATTGAAAAAGCATATATTCACACCATCAGTGGGTTAAAAAAAGCAGTAATGGTAAATGTCTTACCCTTAATAGTGAGTACCTGTATGAAGTAACTTCGAGTATAAACCACGTGATGATTGAATTAGCCAGAATTACAATGGCTGTGTTGTGCATAATGGTAGATGTATAGTTAATTTTAATACTTTTTAACAGTGCATATTTTCACAAAGAACCTAATTTTTATTGTTATAGTCATGACCTAATTTTTAAGACAATAGGATGTCTTGAAGTACAGTAATTATCACCATTTATCTCTTTTAAATTACTACTAGGATGTTACTAGATCTGTAATCTATGAAGTGACATTGATTTTAATAGTCATTACTGTGGAACACAGTATTCTTATTCTTTCTGGAATCTTTTTGGCCCTTATTTTTATAGTTTTCCTTGCTTATTATGATGTTTTTCCTTCTTTGCGCTGCATCTCCCTTCCCTCCCAGTACTGGGGATTGGGGACTAGGCTTTGTGCCTGCTAGGTGCTTGCTAGCTCCCGCTCTTTTGATTCATTGCTCTGATTGTTTATGTTTTGAGAGAGGGTCTCACTGAGTTGCCCCAGTTGGCCCTGATTAACCTAGACAGCCTTGGGCTTGTCCTCAGCTCTTAGTAGCTGGGATTACAGGCCTGGATCACTGGGCCTGGCTCTGTTTTGATGATACTGGCTCACTGTTTATTCTGGGATAGAGTCTTTAAGCCTTCTTCTGCCTTTAAGCAGAGTTACCTCTGTGGCATTCTGCAGAGTGAGCTGATCATGCACACATAGAATGCTCTCTGTGTTCCCAGAGCGAGTTGGGATATTAGAAGACAGACAGAGATGAGAAGGTGTATTCGTCCTGTCTTTATCCGCAAGGCCACACACAGGCAAGGGACTAGGCTCCCCATTGTCACCCGGCTTACTCAGAGTTTGGCAGCATAGTCTCAGCTGCAGTCACACTAGGGATTTCTGCACATAGTTGTTCCTTGATTGAGGTTTTCTGGGTGATTGCTGAGAAGGCATACTGAACCAACGTAAAGAGTCCCAGGTCTCAAAGGTGAATTTCTTGAGGCTGTTTAGTTTACTGTGAGAGTTTTATTGTATGTGAACTTGACTTTTCTGTCTCATCTGCTGCTTTTACAGGGAGAGAAGAATCTCCTGGAATTAATGGAGCTGGCGGACCAAGCCTTGCGCAGCTTTTCCTACCATCAGCATGTTCCCTTAATAAAGGAGATCATCTGCATTTGTTCTAAGATGTAATGTTTCCTTTCCTAATATGAATACAACATTCTGTGTATGTTCATGCATGTATGTGTGTATGCATGTGTGCGCATGCATATACTTGCATGCCTATGTGTGTACACGTACCTATATGCTTGTATGTATGTGTGTCTGCTATAGCTGCCTGCCTGTGTATGTGTGTGTAGCTATATGCGTGTGCATGTGTGTATGTGTGTAAAATTAAGAACAATATAAATGAAACTGAAATATCTTTCCTGTGTTCCCATTAAACTGTCTTAGTACAGTTCTATTAAGAATGTTAACTGTTGTATTCAGGAGTAAACTTTAAAAATGTCATGCCTAAAATCAAACTAAAATGGTTCTTGGATTTTTCATACATATGTATTCTTCTATATCAGTTATTCAGGCATTCATACTGAGTGTGGTGATTCATAACTGTAATCCCAGTACTGAGGAGGGAGAGGGAGGTTGGAGGGACACTAGGCATTCAAAGCGAGCTGCATAGTGAGGAACAGCCTGAAAATAAACAAACAAGGAAGAAAAGTCTTGCAGGATAGCTCAGTGGGTAAATGCACTTGCTGACAAGTCTGATGGCCTGAGTTCAATCCCGGGGACCTCCATAGTGGAAGGAGAGAACCAACTCTGACAAGTTGTCGTCTGAGTTACACACACAAGATAAACAAAAAATTAAACAGCTGAAAAAAGTTAATAGCATGAGTTTAAGGTTCCTTTTATAAATATATTAATTTTCTTAAATGGCTTTTGGAAAAGCATTAGTTAATTTATTTCGAGGATATTGGAACTGACTCCTATTGATAAGTTAGTATCTTCATATCTTTTGGAAGAATAAATTCCTGATAAGATAAATATCAGATTTTAGATGTGTTTAGTTCTGGTTTCTCTGTCCTGTTGGTTCTGGCAAATCTAGGAAGGTAAAGAATGACCCCCTACCAAGGAGCTGCAGTGCAAAGGGCTCTTTCTCTCCCAGGACTTTGTAACTGTGACTGGTGACTCAGGGGTTTCAGATGTCTTGGGTGTTTTTCTTTCCTACCAGCTGGAAATCTGCACAGGCAAGTCCATTGCTGCAGGGGGAGAGTCAGAAGGTGTTTCTACACATGTTGTCACACCCGTTGGCCCAAGTGAAGGTGGAGACTTACCATTGCTGCCTGGAGATTGTGAAGGTGAGGATTCATTTTGCTTGTTTTTAAAAATGCTTGATTGATTTAAAAACTCACCGTAGATTATTTTATTATGCCCCTCCCAATTTTGTGTGTGCTCTAAGAACTACATTCCATGAAAACAGATGGTAATTATTGGTCAGTTTTGGGAAATTCATATTCTTATACTCTTTGTACACTTTGTAAGTTTTGTTGAATTGCTTTGCAGTTTTTAATGTTCTTGTAAGTGCCGCATTGATGACAAATGTTTGTGTTTCACTTTTTGCACTGGTCATTTTTATTTGTGTCTGTATTAGTTCTACAGAAACTCTTTTCTTTCTCTCCTCCTTCCTATAGAAACAGTGTTTCTTACTGTTGGTGTATGAGAAAGCCCAGCCATGTGCTCATTCTTTACTGTATGTTTGTCCTTGTAAATGATCCATAATGTGCTTAATGATTCATGTGCTTAAATATTATGCGATGTTGCCAGTGATTCTTCTTACCTAATAGGTAGGATTTGAGATCTGTTTAGGTCATTCATCTTTATGATTGGAATTTACTTCCTTTTACTTCTGGTAAATATTTAGGTTGACTGGTCTTTGTGCTACACCAAGTTTTTCAGTCCTGAGTTCTGGGATCTGAGTTCCTAGGCCTATCTAGAAATGACTGTTAAAGACCCAGTCCTTGGTAGGATCATCTCTTAAGGAATGGGGCCATAGAGAGTCTTGATTCATCCCATTTATGGATGAATAAACAGGACCTGGGAGACCTGGGTGTACGTATCTTGAAGTAAGTGATAAATATTGCTAAATGTTAAGGCTGAAACTTTTGGAGCAATCATTGTCGCTATTTTAAAGACAATTTTGTTTTGTCTTACAGGAATGTTTAGGTGTCCATAACATGACTAAGCCTGTGTCTTCCCTTAGTAGTGGAATTCATTTTCTTCTTCATCCAAAAGTTCTGTATGAAATCTCTGCATTTGGTATTCAAGAACCTAAAAATGAGGTATGATATAATAAACAATAAGTACAAAAGATAACCAAGTCAGGGTGCTGTGAACTGCGTAGCATGATGAGCAGTTACAGAGAAATGTGCTGCTTCAGTGTGTCACTTTACTTGTGATCTCATTTACGTAAAAGGCAGTATGGGAATCAAGTGTACTTGATCTCAGAGAGCCAGATCAAAGAATTGTCTTGCAGCTTTTATTTTAGAGACAGAAGTGTAGAATGATTTTAATAAACAGGCTATTTCAAGTTTTTATTGACTGAGGAAACAGAAAGCATTAAGAAAGAGAGACCAATTAAGCCCAGGCTAGAAGATGGTAGGAGGAAGCTTGAAGAAGGTGCAGGTGTATAGAACTTGCAGGCTCTGAGGAGACTAAGCCGCCTCACTGTGTCCGTGTTGCTGTGCAGGTGAATGCTGCTGCCAAGGCCATCCTGCTGCACCTGCTTCAGGGACGACTGATGATGGCAGCCCCGACCTGGAGCAAGTTCATCGAGTCTCTCTGTCCTGTCATCCCAGTGCTCCAGGTTCTCTGAACCATCCGTGTTCTGCGGTTCCATTTATCTGTAGCCGGGTGCGATGGAGCCGTCAGTCGTGTGGAGAGAAAACTGCAGCAGGGCGGGAGGGCTCAGGGGACAGGGAGCAGGAGGTGGGTGGCAGAAGGCTAAGCACTTTTTGTGTCTGGGTGGGAAGCTGGAGAGTGAGCTGCCTATCAAACTAGAACCCACCCTCACATCGAAGCTGTGGGCAGCTCTGATGGTGCTCTTTAAGCAGATAGCGCACACGTGTGGCCTGCGGGGTTTTGTGTATGCATCTGGTTAAAGCGATGCTTGAGTGTTGAGCTTCTGACTTCCTTGGCAGTCCTCTGGGCGTAAAGAGGTGAGAAGTTCCAGGGCCTAGCTCTCTGGGAGGAAAGGCAGAGGCACGATCCTCTTCTGTGACCCAAGGCCTGGAGGTTACAGGTCTGTTTCCCACACATGATGCCCAGTGTTGTGCTGGGAGGGGGCTGAGGGTCCATGAAGGTCTCAGGCAGTCAGGGACCACTGTCAGGATCCATGAGCATCTCAGGCAGCGAGGGGCTGTTGCTGGAATCTTAGAAACTGAAAGGCCAGCAAACATGAAGGTTGTCATACTTTAAAATTTTTTTAAATATATTTAAAAGTTTATTTTTATTTAGACTTATCTCATGTATTTTATCTTCAAAAGGAACTATGTCTTTGAACCGAATTGAAAGAAGCTTATGATTTGTATGACAAGCTTATATAATGATTGTTTTTTAGTAACACAAATAAGAGTGAAATAATTTCTCGTTGACAAAACTCCACAGGGCTACGCTGATCCGGAAGACGCTCTGGGTAACTGCATTCTCCTCCTGAGCAGCGAGAGCACCTCGGCGGGAGAAGGTGTTCTCCCCAGTACTGCCCGGCTGAAGTCCATGCTGAGACTTCTGCTAGTGAAAAAGCCAGCGTGAGTGCAGCGCCATTTTTGGAATAGGAAAGATGAATGGAAACATTCCAGGAGCACGTGGGATCGCAGCAGTCTGAAGTAGTGCGAGGAGCAAGACTCCGCGTGGGAAAGAAGAGCCAGCCCGCCCCACTAGGCCGCGCTGAGGGCTTCCGATGCTCTTCCTGAGGGTGGTTGGTCTCACTCAGTGGGGACTAAAAAGGGTCCTCCCTCGACCTCGATTTCAGCCAAAAGATCAGCTGAAGAAATAGTTTTCTTTCCCTTTCTGTCAGAGTGTGAATCTTCTCTGTCCCTTTCTGCTGTTAACAGTGGGTAGGTCTTTGTCACCACTGAAAAGAGAACGAAGGGTAAATTAGGAGGGGAAACGAGAGTTTGTGGTAATTGGCCTGGAGGAGCAGACCCACTCGTCCATAGTTCATTCTGTTCTCCCCAGACATGACTGAGGACATATGTGACAGTAAACTGAAGTATTAAAGGAGGAAAAGCAGAGGAGGAGACCCTGCGGGTATTTAGAGTGTGGAGTTACATGGGATACAGAAGGCAGACTGGATGGAGTCAGCAGGTTCCTGGAGCCTGGTGTGTGTCTGTGTATGTTTCTGTGCGTGCATGTGTGCGTGTGTGTGGTCCCACAGTGTCTTGGCAGCACAGTTTTTATCGTTATTTGCTACACTACTCTTTTTTCTTGACAGTACTCTGAGGGTTAACACAGTAAAGGTGTACTTCTTGTTCGCTTAGGGGCAGGGCTGTGTTTGTTACTTTCTCGTTGCTGTGATAATTACTTGAGCGAGCAACTTAAGAAATGGTTTGTTCAGCTCACAGTTTGAGGTCACGGTCTGTTGTGGGAAAGGCACGTAGCAGGAGCATGAGGTAACTGGTCTCGTTGCATCCACAGTCAGTTTGAAACATAAGTTGTCCCCACAGGCTCAAATGTTTGAATCTTTAGTTGATGTTTAGGAAGATCATGACACGGTTGGGAGGTTGAGCCTGCTGGAAGACGGCATGTCAGGGGGCTTTGAGGTTGGTGAGCCCTGCCTTCTTCTGCTTGTGGTCTGCTCTAGCAGTTTGCAGTTTGCTCTCGGCTTCCATGATGTCTGCAGTGACCTAAGTCTCCTCCAGCTTCTGCGGCCTGCCATGCCTTTTCTGCCATAATGGACTCTATCGCCTCTCTGGAACTTTAAGCCAAGTAAATCTCCCTTTCTCCCTAAAAGTTGTACGTGAGCGCTGTCTAACATCAGCAAAGACAGTAACTGACAGGTAGCAAACAGATGAACCTTCAGCTGTTTTTTTTCTTCAGTCCAAGATCCTAATCCATGGGCTGGCGCCTTTCATATTCAGAGTGGGCCTTGTTTCCTCAGTAAAGCCTTTCTGTCAACACTCCCACAGGTGTGCTTCCATGCTGATTTAAGTTCAGTCAATTGACAGTGAAGATTAACTAACATTATAGGAGCCCAGGGTGCCCAATAAGCAAAGACACGCCTGCCAGGCAGGGCATCTCCAGAAGTCGAAAGCAAGGCCAGAGCTCTCTGAGTGTGAGAGCTGTGCCTTAGTGGAAACTAAGATGGTTTGAATTACATATTCATTTTCTTTATTTGGCTAGTTCTGCCCTGTCTAGCATGACCTCAGTGAAGCCAGGAAGCCTGTCTGTTGATAAATCTATATCCTTTTGGAACATATGTGGACATATACGTGAAGGATGTAGTTGAGAGCATTAGAATAAAGCTGGGGAGTAATTAGGTCATTTGCCCAAAACCAAGTCTAAAAACAAGCTGGATTTATATATCAGGAAGACATGTAGCCTGTCCTTTAGCTTTTCTACCTATTACCTTCCTTACCAGGGTTTGAAACTATTCCTAAATATATGACCTTACAGTCATTGACTTGGAAGAAAGGAGCAAATAATGTTAGCAGGCACCTTACTTTTCTCCTGTCTGTCTCTCCCCTGAGTTTTTGATGTTCATGTTATGAACAGACAATTCAATGAATTATTTTGTGTAAAATGAAAGATTTTTATAGAAGGAACATAGTAAGGGCAGCATTTATGGGCAAATATACTATATTACATTAATTCTGTGTAATATTAAGTCTGTTTCTAATTGTTGACTTAAGTACTCTGTGTTTCAGGGTCCGTTCACTAGCAATAAAACTTTTAACATTTCATCTTACAAGTGAAGACGGGGCTGACACCAAGCGCCCATCCATAGATGCTAGAGTGCTCTCCAGAGTTACTAATCTATTTATTGTGAAAAGGCCAATTGAACTCAAGTTGGACGACAGAAGAGAACTGATTATTAAGGTGACTAAAACTTCTGAGTTGATTACGTTGGTAATTTGACATTTGGTGTATCATATTTTAAATAACAGTCTTCAAGTTGTATATGCTTAGTCATGAGAAAAGTGTGGTGACTCAGGTCCAGCTTCCACTCGTGCTGTGGAGTCCATGGCTTTTAGATACTTTTGTTGATAGACAGGTATCACTTGAGTACTTGTTGTGTGTGAGGGAGATTCCTAGCACTGTCTCAGGAGTGTGCAGTAGGATATGAGTAAGAAGTAATGCTATCTGCATTCTTTCCATATTGTTAGTTTTGCTCTCTGCCTTGCCCCAGAGTGAGCGACTATTAGTCTGCCCTGCCATGGAGTGAGCAAACTCCAGTGTGTAACTCATTACCTCAGACTGGACATTTCCAGGGGCTCCCCTGAGACATTTAAGGAAGAGGTGTGCTATTTCTAGCTGTAACTTGCAGGAACCAGAGGGGGAATCTTGGGTCATAAGTCTAAGTGGGTCTTCTCAGGTTTGCCTGGTGTAACTCACAAATGGTAGGAAACATGGATGTCTTCTTTGGTGCTCTTGAAGTGGATGAGGATTGTTGGGTATTTTTAATCTTGTCACAAAAACATTCTGTCATAGTTGGGCACAGGCATTGGCTTGACGGTTGGGGGTTTGAGCTCTGGGCACATTTGTGGAGAGTTTGTGGTTGGGTTGGGCCCAGAGCAAACTTGTAGGAGATTGTCTAGTTGATGAGGAAGGCCCAGGTAGGTGGGATTAGGCCCTGGAATAAAATCCAGAGAGCTGGTTGTGTATACTTGGCCAGACATGCTGGTCTGGCAAGTAAGAATCGGCTCTTTCTCAGCCATTACATAGAGATGGTGTGGCCAGTTTCCTCACCTTGGTGTTGGTGTATGCTCTCCCGTCAAGCTGGACAGACTGTAACTAGATTATCAGCAAGAAAATAAATCCCTTGTTTCCTTAAGCCATTTGATTGTCACATATCAGCAACCATGCAGGCAAACTGCTACTCATTCATTTGGAAGGAGGCCTAATGAATAGCATGGCTCTTTGTTTGGGATCTTTACTTCTCCTATGACTTAACACACCATTACTTCAAATTTACCTGTCAATATACTGTTTCTGTAAATAAGTTGACTTTGAGCTTTGGTTTTTATGGTATGGCCTATGGAATCTTATTGGGGAACAGGGAAGCATGAAATTTTTTTTGCTGCTGTTTTGCAGTTGGAAACAGTTGAAAAGGTCTATGACATATTCACCTCAGATGACGTTGATCTCGTTGTGAGAAAGTCCGCAGCAGAGCAGCTAGCTGTGATCATGCAAGGTAAAGATGCTTTGGCTTGCCAGATGGTTCATCAGCCAGGGTGAGCCTTTGGCATGATTTTCTATTGCTTTCAACTTAAGAGTATTTTATATATTTCAGAGCTCTATAAACAAATGAAGAATAGTTATAGACTGTATGTGGTCAGCTATGCCTCATACATTTACTAACTAGTTCTTTAATGATAGTTTGATGGCTTATAGATTATCATTATTTGACCTGTAGAATGTCATTTAATAGAATTATCAAATTTATTCTAAAATAATAATAGAATTCTGATCGTAAAATGTAGAGTCCTCTCTCAGTTTATGTAATATGTGATATTTTTAATTTGTCCATAATGATTTGAAAAACAAACAAAACAATACTTGGAGGTGAGATAAAAATAAACCACTGGAACTGGATTCTCTGTAAAGTTTTTTTTTTTTTTAAATACTTAGTAAAATATACTGTTTACTTCATTTCTAGTATGGTACTTCCATAGGATTCTGTTCTTTGTTATTTTCCCTCATGTTTGATATATTTGTGGAAATAATAGCTTTCATTTATACACTGAAAAGACTTATGGATAGTGTTCTGTGGTTATCCTAACATTATTAGACACTGGGATGAGAGGACAAATTGAAAAATCTTATTTATAGTTTTGTGTTTTACTGTCTTTAATTGACATTTCAGTTAGAAAACTGACACTCTGCCTAGACATTGTATAAATGAACATGTGTAGCTGACCACTGATATGAACATGAAACCATATCACTTGCCATCATGGAAATGTAGATCAGAACCACACTCCAGTTAGAATGGAAAACAAAAAAGAAACTGCTGGCAAACACAGGACAAAAGGGGAACTCTTTCATCTTATGTACTATTGGCATGACTTCCTCAAAAAACTGAAAACAGAAATATATGATTTAGCAGACCCATCCTTGGGCATATATACAAAGAAGAAGGAATCGCTATTGAAGACACATTGTATTGCTTCATGTAGTCTTGTGCACAATAAACAATTTGTTCTTTAATAACAATGATGAGATGAAAGAAATCAGCCTGGTGGTGCATAACCATAATCCTAGAAGGAGGAGGATTCTGAGTCCAAGGCCAGCCTGGTTACATAGTGAGTCTCTACCTCAAAGAAATGGACAAAAAGACTCAGGTTGAAATTTGAAGACAAACTTTTCAAATTTTGTACTTTATATAAATCTGCACAATATGAAAACACTTGAGTTACATTAACGCTTACCAGATTGATATAAAGGATTTTTGATTTTTTTCTTCATATTTTCTTTATTTGAGAGAGAAGGGTGGTGTGAGATCTTTTGTAAACAGATGCACATATACACCTCGAGCACCTGTGGAAGTCAGAGGACAACTCCCCAAAGTCGTTCCTCTTCTTCCACCGCATGGACTCTGGAGAGGGGATCAAACTCAAGTCTCTAAGTTTGCGTGCAGGAATCTTTACCCACTCAGCCATCTCGCTGACCCTGTCTTCTAATTTCAACCTTACGTGTAACTAATTTTAATAGTTGGAAAGTTATATATGGATATCTATTCAACATATTTCAAAAATGTTTTTAATATTATAAAACTATGCTAACTTTTAGTTTTTTTCCCCTGTAGATATAAAAATGCATGCTGTGGTGAAAAAGTTATGTTTAATTGACAAAATAATCGGGTACTTAAATGAATGCGTGAGTCAGGATGGCAAGGTAAGACTAACATTTAGATTTTTTTATAGTTTTTATTTTGTGTGAGTATATTACATGTGTACATATGTGGACACCTTTATGTGGGCATGGGTGTGGACAGGCCAGAAATGGGAGTATCGTGACTTCCTCAATCATTCTCCACCTTATTTTTTGAGACAGGCTCGCTTTTTTAACTAGACTACTTGTTAGTGAGTCTCTGGGATTCACTATCTCCATTCCCCACATGCTAAGTTGCAGACATGTACCACTGTGCCCAACTTCTACAAAATGTATGTCCCTGCTCTCTAGGCTTCTCTCTCATTAGCTCTGAAGTTGAATTTCTCTGAATCTGGATATATTTTTTCCTTAAATCTTAAGTGATACTTACTGTACTTTAATTAATTAATTAATCAATTAATTTTCCCACTCATACAAGCATAATAGGTACCCCTGTTCCCTCTCTCCCTCCACCCCTCCCTGGACCTCCCTGTTCCCTCCCTGCTTTTCCCCTTCCTTTCCCCCCTCCCTCCCTTTCTCCCAGTGCCCCCTCCCCCCATCTCTGAAGCATCCTTTAATGTGTATATCAAACTTTCCTCTGGGTCCTCCTCTCTGATGAGGTGTAAGGACTCGGTGGCATTTCCTAGAACTCTTTCTTGTGTTCCCCTTAAGTATAGGAACACTGTTGTGACTGTTAATCCCTTGCTTCTAAGGATCCTAGTGCCTTTAGTCCATGCTAGATTTTGAGGGGTCAATGATATGTTGGTTATTGCGCACATCATGCAGAGTCCTATTATAATTGCTTTGGACCTAACTTGTGTGGAGTATCTTGCATATCATGACTCCTCCCATCCTTGTGCCCCCTCTTCTGCAAATTTCCCTGAGCTTCAGGATGGGAAGAGATTAGGCAGGCCTGATTCCAGGTGGTTGATATAGCGTCTCTGATGTTCTGAATTATGGTTTGTTGATTTTTTTTTTTTCAGTTTTGCTGCTCCTGCAATGCCCTTGGCTCTATCCTGATGGGTATTGGATGTCACCCCCTGGCCAGAGATAAAAAGCTGTTAAAATAGAGTCTTATTATAAGGAGAGATACAAAGATAGATGGAATAAGAGTAGTAGACTGCGGTGAGGGGTGGGTCAGTCTCCCATTGCAAAATGGTTACCTTCTATCTGCCAGACTGTATGCCCTCCCTTTCTGGTAAGATCATACCCCATCAGTTGCAAGTGACCAGGAAGGACAGTCTGTGAGCTTAACCAGATGTCTCATTACTTACTTTCAGTCTTTGATGGTGGCCTATTATTTCTGCTGTAGCATGATCCCCTCTTCCTTGTTTCTGGCGGGCCTTCTTTCCTGTTTATAATTTTTGCAATTACTATAGGTATTACAGAGATTTATCTTCGAGTGTGTCTCTAAGTGGGTTTGGTACTAGGATCCACCTATTAGGGAGTACATATGGCACTTAATTTTCTGTGTCTGGGATACTTCACTCAATATAATTGTTTCTAATTCCATCCATTTCCTGGCAAATTTCATTAATTCATCATTTTTTGATGGCCAAGTAGTATTCCATTGTATAAATGACCACATTTTCCTTATCCACTCGTCAACTGTTGGACATTTGGGTTGATTCCATGACTTTGCTATTGTAAACAGTGCTGCTATGAACATGGTCGTGCTTGTGCGATCGAGGTGAACTTTTGCTGTATGGGAGGTTATTCCCAAAAGTGGAGTAGCAGGGTCATATGGCATTTCAATCTTTAATTTCTTTAAGAATCTCCAGACGGCTCACCAGAGTGGCTGTATGAGCCTGCATTCCCACCAGCAATGGAGGAGAGTTCCCCTCTCTCCACATCCTCTCCAGCATTTGTTGTTGTTTGTGTTGTGGATTTTTGCCATCCTGACTGGGGTGAGATGATATCTCAGGGAAGTTTTGATTTGCATTTCCCTGATGGCTCAGGATGTGGAACATTTTTTAAGATACTTGTTAGACATTTTAATTTCGTCCTTGGTAAAGTTTCTTTTAAGTTCCAAGGCCCATTTTTTAATTGGGCCATTTGTTTCCTTGGTGTTTAGTTTTCTAAGTTCTTTGTGCACTCTGGATAGTAGAGCTCTATCAGATATATGGTTAGTGAAGATTTTCTTCCATTCTGTGGGTTGCCTTTGTGCTCGAGTTACAATCTCTTTATCTGAACAGAAGCTCTTTAATTTCACAAGATCCCATCTGTTGAGTGTTGGTTGTAGTGACTGTGCTATTGGATTTCCGATTGGGAACTGTTGGCCTAGTCCAATCAGCTCCAGGGAGTTCCTTACCCTTTCTTTTTTTTTTTTTAATATCTTTTTTATTTATTTATTTATTTATTCAATTGTGCGTGTGCGCGTATGTATGTGTGTGTGCGCATGTGTCTGTGTGTGTAGAACCACGTACGAATTCGGTAACCACCATGGACGCCTCCACTTACTCCGCCCCGGGATTCACAGGCTCCGCCCTACCAGGACCAGAAACACAGGCCGCCCCCGCTTCCGCCTGGCATCTATACGTGGGATCTGGGATCCGAATTCAGGACCTTCCGCCTGCAAGGCCGAGGCTTAACCCCTGAGCCACCTCTCCAGCCCCCCTTACCCTTTCAACTAAGGTTTTTATAGTCTCTGGCCTTATATTGAGGTCCTTGATCCATTTGGAATTAAGTCTTGTACATGGTGACAAGTATGGGTCCAGTTTTAATCTTCTGCATGTGGAGATCCAGTTTTGCCAGCACCATTTATTGAAGATGCTGTTCTTTTTCCATTGGATTCTTTGGGCCCCTTTGTCAAAGATCAAATGGCTGTAATTGTGTGGGCTTATATCTGGGTCTTCAACCCTTATCCATTGATCTGTGTGTCTATTTTGGAGCCAGTACCAAGCTGTTTTTATAACTATGGATTTGTAGTATAGACTAAGGTTTGGTATGGTGATACCTCCAGCAGTGTTTTTGTTTCTCAGGATTGTTTTTGCTATCCTGGGTCTTTTGTGCCTCCACATGAACGTTGAGATTGTTTGGTCAACTTCTTTAAAGAATTGCTTTGGGATTTTAATTGGTATAGCATTGAATCTGTATATTGCCTTTGGTAGTATGGTCATTTTTATGATATTGATTGTGCTGATCCAGGAACATGGCAGGTCTTTCCACCTTCTAGTGTCTTCTGCAATTTCTTTCTTTAGGGTTTTAAAGTTTTCATTGTAAAAGTCACTTACTTCCTTGGTTAGGTTTATACCAAGGTATTTCATTTTTTTAGGGGCTATAGTAAATGGGATTGTTTCTCTCAGGGCTTTTTCACTTCTTTCATTCTGGTCATATAGGAAGGCCTCTGATTTTTGCACATTTATTTTGTATCCTGCCACCCTGCTGAACTTCTGTATTAGTTCCAGGAGTTTCCTGATGGAGTTTTTGGGATCACTCAGGTATAAAATCATGTCATCAGCAAATAGAGATAACCTGACTTCTTCCTTGCTGATTTGAATCCCTCTTATGTCCCTTTCTTGTCTTATGGCTTCAGCTAAGACTTCAGGTACAATATTGAAGAGAAGTGGTGAGAGTGGACAGCCTTGTCTAGTTCCTGATCAACGGGGGAATGCTTCGAGGTTTTCCCCATTGAGTAGAATACTTGCTGTTGGCTTGTTGTAGACAGCTTTTATTATATTGACAAAGGTTCCTTCCATTCCAACTGTCTCTAGGGTTTTGATCATGAAAGGCTGTTGGATCTTGTTAAAAGCTTTTTCTGCATCTATTGAGAGTATCTATCATGTGATCTTGGATTTTAGACTAGTTTATATGGTGGATTATGTTTATTGATTTGCATATGTTGAACCAACCTTGTGTGCCTGGGATAAAGCCTATTTGATCCCGGTGAATGATCTTTTTTTAAAATTTTTTATTATTATTATTTATTCAATTGTGTGTGTGTGTGTGTGTGTGTGTAGAACCACGGACGAATTCGGGAACCACCGTGGACCGCCTCCACCTCCTTCTGGTTTACTCTGTCCCGGGATTCACAGGATCCCCCAGGACCAGAAGCGCAGGCCACCTCCGCTTCCGCCTGCCGTCTATACGTGGGATCTGGGATCCGAACTCTGGACCTTCCGCCTGCAAGGCAGAGGCTTAACCCCTGAGCCACCTCTCCAGCCCCACCATGAATGATCTTTTTGATATGTTTTTGAATCCAGTTTGCTAAGACTTTGTTGAGAATCTTTGCATCTGTGTTCATCAAAGAGATTGGCCTATAGTTTTCTTTTTTAAGTGTATCTTTATTAGGTTTTGGGATTAAGATGATATTAGCTTCGTAGAAAGAATCTGATAGTGTTTCTTCCTTTGCTATTTGTTGGAAGAGTGTAAGGAGTATTGATGTTATTCGCTCCTTAAATGTCTGGTAGAACTCTGTGCTGAATCCATCTGGTCCAGGAAATTTTTTGGTGGGAAGATTCGAGATTACTTCCTCAATTTCCTTATATGTTATAGGACTATTTAAATAATTCACAACTTCCTGATTCAATTTAGGTAAGTTGTGTTTACTTAGAAATTCATCCATCTCTTTTGTGTTGTCAAACTTCACAGAGTATAAGTTTTTGAAATATGATGTTATAATACTCTTAATTTCTTGGGTATCCATAGTGTTAACTCCATTTTCATTTCCAATTTTGTTAATTTGTGTTTTTTTCTTTCTTGCTTTTGGTTAATTTAGCTAGGGGTGTATCAATGTTGTTGATTTTTTCAAAGAACCAGCTTTTTGACTGGTTGATTCTCTGTATCATTTTCCTAATCTCAATTTTGGATATTTCTCCCCTTATTTTGCTAATTTCCTCCCTTCTACTGCTTTTGGGATCAGATTGATCTAGTGTCTCTAAAGCTTTAAGCTGCATTGTTAAGTTATTTATTTCTGATGTTTCCATTTTTTTGATGTAGGCATTAAGAGCTATGAACTTACCTCTTAGGACAGCTTTCATTGTGTCCCAAAGATTTTGATTAGTTGTACTTTCATTATTGTTCACTGTCAGGAAATCTTGAATTTCCTTTTTAATTTCTTCCTGAATCCAATTCTCATTCAGCATCATTAAGTTTCCAGGAGGTAGTGTATTTTCTATTGTTTAGTGTGTTGTGGATGTCAAGCTTTAGACCATGGTGGTCTGATAGGGTACAGGCTAGCATTTCAACTTTCCTGTATATGTGGAGATTCGTTTTGTGGTCTAATATGTTATCTATTTTGGAGAAAGTTCCGTGTGCTGCTGAGAAAAATGTGTATTTTTTGGTGCGTGGATGAAAATGTTCGATAGAGATCTGTAAGGTCCATTTCTTTCTTTTTTTTTTTTTCTCTTTTTTTTCTCTTTTTTTTTATTAAAAATTTAATTATACATTTTAAAATTTTTACCAGTTCCCTCTCTCCCCCCTCCTCCCCCTGAACCCCCTCCTTCCCCTCCCCTCCCTCCAGTGCCTCCCCCCCAATTCCCAGAGAGTCCCTTATTGTGTACGCCTAACTCTCCACTGGGTCCTCCTCTCCGATGACATATAAGGACCCAGTGGCATTTCCATAAGCCCTTTCTCTTGTTCCCCTTAAGCATAAGATCACTACTATGGCTGTCAATCCCTTGCCTCCAGGGGTCTCGGTGCCCTTAACAGATGCTAGGCTTTATGAGGGCAACAGTGCGCTGGACATTGCGCAGGGCATGCAAAGTCCCATTATGATTGCTTTGGCCCCAACTATTGTTGAGAATCTTGCAAATCGTTGCTCCTCCCATCCTTTTGCTCTTACAATCTTACCGCCCCCTCTTCCGCAAATGTCCCTGAGCTCCAGGATGGGGAGAGATTAGGCTGGCCTAGTTCTATGTGATTGATATAGAGTCTCTGAAGTTCTGGATTGTGGTTTGTTGATTTTCTTTTGCAGTTTTGCTGCTCCTGCAATTCCCTTCACTCCATTCTGCTGGGCACTGTATGTCACCCCCTGGCCAGAGACAAAAAGCTGTTAAACTGGAGTCTTGTTGTAATAGCACATTCAAGGGTAGATGTAATAAGAGTAGGAAACCTCAGTGAGGGAGGGGTCCATCACCCATTTGCAAAATGATTACTTTTTATCTGCTAGACTATATGCCCTCCCCTTCTGGTGAGATCAGGAAAGAACGTCTGTGAACTTAACCAGGTTTCTCATTACTTACTTGCAGACCTTGATGGAGGCCTATTTTCTCTGCTGTAACATGGTCCCCTCTCTCCTTGTTTCTGGTGTGGCCCTCCTACCCCATCTCTCTTGTTCATAATCCTTGCAATTACTGTGTTACATAGGTTTACTTTTGAGTGTCTCAATGTGGGCTGGGTGAGTTTGGTACTAGGAGCCACCTATTAGGGAGTACATACGGCGCTTAATTTTCTGGGTTTGGGATACTTCACTTAATATAATTGTTTCTAATGACATCCATTTCCCAGCAAATTCCAGTAATGCATCATTTTTGATGGCTGAGTAGTACTCCATTGTATAGATGTACCACAGTTTCCTTATCCACTCGTCAACTGTTGGACATTTAGGTTGATTCCATGACTTTGCTATTGTAAACAGTGCTGCTATGAACATGGTCGAGCTTGTGCTATCGAGGCGAACCTCTGCTGCATGGGGGGTTATTCCCAAAAGTGGGATAGCAGGGTCATATGGCATTTCAATCTTTAATTTCTTTAAGAATCTCCAGACGGCTCGCCAGAGTGGCTGTATGAGCCTGCATTCCCACCAACAATGTAGGAGAGTTCCCTCTCTCCACATCCTCTCCAGCATTTGTCGTTGTTTGTATTGTGGATTTTTGCCATCCTGACCGGGGTGAGATGATATCTCAGGGAAGTTTTGATTTGCATTTCCCTGATGGCGAAGGAAGTGGAGCATTTTTTAAGATAATTGTTAGACATTTTAATTTCATCTCTGGTAAAGCTTCTTTGAAGTTCCAGGGCCCATTTTTTAATTGGGCCAGTGTTTTCCTTGGAGTTTAATTTTCTAAGTTCTTTGTGCACTCTGGACAGTAGAGCTCTGTCAGATATGTGGTTAGTGAAGATTTTCTCCCATTCTGTGGGTTGCCTTTGAGCTCGTGTGACAATCTCTTTATCTGAACAGAAGCTCTTTAATTTCACAAGATCCCAACTGTTGAGAGTTGGTAGCAGTGACTGTGCCATTGGATGTCTGTTTAGGAAGTGTTGGCCTATCCCAATCAGCTCGAGGGAGTTCCCTATCCTTTCAACTATGGTTTTTAAAGTCTCTGGCCTGATATCAAGGTCCTTGATCCATTTGGAATTAAGTCTTGTACATGGTGACAAGTACGGGTCCAGCTTTAATCTTCTGCATGTGGAGATCCAGTTTTGCCAGCACCATTTGTTGAAGATGCTGTTCTTTTTCCATTGGATTCTTTGGGCCCCTTTGTCAAAGACCAAATGGCTGTAACTTTGTGGGCTTATATCTGGGTCTTCAATCCTTATCCATTGATCTGTGTGTCTATTTTGGAGCCAGTACCAGGCTGTTTTTATAACTATGGATTTGTAGTATAGACTTAGGTTTGGTATGGTAATACCTCCAGCTGTGTTTTTGTTACTCAGGATTGTTTTTGCTATCCTGGGTCTTTTGTGCCTCCATATGAACTTTGAGATTGTTTGGTCAACTTCTTTGAAGACTTGCTTTGGGATTTTGATTGGTATAGCATTGAATCTGTATATTGCCTTTGGTAGGATGGTCATTTTTACAATGTTGATTCTGCCAATCCAGGAACAAGGGAGGTCTTTCCACCTTCTGGTGTCTTCTGCTATTTCTTTCTTTAGGGTTTTAAAGTTTTCATTGTAAAGGTCTTTTACCTCCTTGGTTAGGTTTATACCAAGGTATTTCATTTTTTTAGGGGCTATAGTAAATGGGATTGTTTCTCTCAAGGCTTTTTCACTTCTTTCATTCTGGGCATATAGGAAGGCCTCTGATTTTTGCACATTTATTTTGTATCCTGCCACCCTGCTGAACTTCTCAATTAGTTCCAGGAGCTTCCTGGTGGAGTTTTTGGGATCACTCAGGCATAAGATCATGTCATCTGCAAATAGGGATAGCTTGACTTCTTCCTTGCCGATTTGAGTCCCTCTTATGTCCCTTTCTTGTCTTATGGCTTCAGCTAAGACTTCAAGTACAATATTGAATAGAAGTGGTGAGAGTGGACAGCCTTGTCTAGTTCCTGATCGAAGTGGGAATGCTTCCAGTTGTTCCCCATTGAGCATAATCCTTGCTGTGGGCTTGTTGTATACAGCTTTTATTATATTGATAAAGGTTCCTTCCATTCCTACTGTCTCTAGCGTTTTGATCATAAAAGGCTGTTGGATCTTGTCAAAAGCTTTTTCTGCATCTATCGAGAGTATCATGTGGTCTTGGACTTTGGACTGGTTTACATGATGAATTACATTTATTGATTTGCGTATGTTGAACCAACCTTGTGTGCCGGGGATGAAGCCTACTTGGTCCCCATGAGTGATCTTTTTAATATGTTTTTGAATCCGATTTGCTAAGACTTTGTTGAGAATCTTTGCGTCTGTGTTCATCAGGGAGATCGGCCTATAGTTTTCTTTTTTAAGTGAATCTTTATTAAGTTTTGGGATTAAGATGATATTAGCTTCATAGAAGGAATTTGGTAGTGTTCCTTCCTTTGCTATTTGATGGAACAGTTTAAGGAGTATTGGTGTTATTAACTCCTTAAATGTCTGGTAGAACTCTGTGCTGAATCCATCTGGTCCAGGACATTTTTTGGTGGGAAGATTCGAGATTACTTCCTCAATTTCCTTATATGTTATAGGACTATTTAAATAATTCACAACTTCCTGATTCAATTTAGGTAAGTTGTGTTTACTTAGAAATTCATCCATCTCTTTTGTGTTGTCAAACTTCACAGAGTATAAGTTTTTGAAATATGATGTTATAATTCTCTGGATTTCTTGGGTATCAGTAGTGATAACTCCATGTTCATTTCTAATTTTGTTAATTTGGGTTTCTCTCTCTTGCTTTTGGTTAGTTTAGCTAGGGGTGTATCAATCTTGTTGATTTTTTCAAAGAACCAGCTTTTTGATTGGTTGATTTTTTTCTATCGTTTTCTTAATCTCGATTTCAGATATTTCTCCCCTTATTTTGCTAATCTCTTCTCTTCTACTGCTTTTGGGATCAGATTGCTCTAGTTTCTCTAAAGCTTTAAGCTGCATTGTTAAGTTGTTTATTTCTGATGTTTCCATTTTTTTGACGTGGGCATTAAAAGCTATGAACTTACCTCTTAGAACAGCTTTCATTGTGTCCCAGAGATTTTGGTAAGTTGTATTTTCGTTATCATTCACTTTCAGGAAATCTTGAATTTCCTTTTTAATTTCTTCCTGAATCCAGTTCTCATTCAGCATCATAGTGTTAAGTTTCCAAGAGTTAGTGTATTTTCTCTTGTTTGATGTGTTGTGGATGTCCAGCTTTAGGCCGTGGTGGTCTGATAGGGCACAGGTTAGAATTTCAACTTTCTTGTATATGTGTAGATTCATTTTGTGGCCCAATATGTGATCTATTTTGGAGAAAGTTACGTGTGCTGCTGAGAAAAATGTGTATTCTTTGGTGCGTGGGTGAAAAGTTCGATAGAGATCTATAAGGTCCATTTCTTTCAGGGTTTGATTAAGTTCCAAAGTGTTTCTGTTAAGCTTTTGACCTGTTTTGATCTATCCCATGTAGAGAGCGCGGTGTTGAAGTCCCCAAGAATTATCGTTAGGGGGTTGATTTCTTGCTTTAGACGCTGTAGGGTTTTCTTAATGAATGTGGAGGGGCCCGTATTGGGTGCATATATGTTCAGTATTGTGAAATCTTCCTGGTGAATTGTACCTGTGACTAAAATGTAGTATCCATCCTTGTCTCTTATAATTTTCTTTGGTTTGAAATCCACTTTGTCTGATAGCATAATGGCTACCCCTGCCTGTTTTCTGCTTCCATTTGCTTGTAGAATTGTTGACCAGCCTTTTATTTTTAGAGCGTGCCTATCTTTTGTGGTGAGATGGGTTTCCTGCAGGCAACAGATTGATGGATTGTGATTTTTAATCCAAGTTTGTAATCTGTGTCTCTTGATCGGTGAATTAAGTCCATTAACATTTAGTGTTATAATGGAGAAACTATTGTTAATTCCAGACATTTATTATGTTTAGTAGCTTTTATAAGTACATTGCTTCGCTTTTAATGGTGTTATATTTGCCTTCTGTTCTCCTGGATATGCCTGTTTTTTTCTTCATGCTTGAGTATCATTTCTAGCAGTTTTTGAAGGCCTGGTTTAGTGGCCATGTATCCCTTAAAGTTGTCTTTGTGCTGGAAAATTTTTCTTTCTCCCTCGATCATGACTGATAGTTTTGCAGGGTAAATCAGCCTGGGTTGACATTTTTGCTCATTCAATACTTGAAGTATGTCTCTCCAAGCTCTTCTTGCTTTTACTGTTTCGACTGAGAAGTCATTTGTTATTTTAGTAGGTTTACCTTTAAAAGTGACTTGTTTTTTCTCCCTTGAAGCTCTCAGCACCAGTTCTTTATCTTGAATGTGGAGTGTTTTAACTATTATTTGCCGCGGTGTGCTTCTATTTTGGTCGTATCTGTTTGGGGTGCGGAATGCCTCTTGTATATGAATGGGCCTCTCTTTTTTTAGATGAGGAAAGTTTTCCTTGATGATCATTTAAAAAATTTCCTCAGGGGTGGTATTTTGAGATTCTTGCTCTGGTATTCCATGAATACGCATGTGAGGCTTTTTCAGGGTGTCCCATATCTCTTGGATATTTCTCCCAAGTATCTTTTTGGCTTTAACAACCTTTTCCATTGAGCTGGTTAGTACTCCCACTTTACCTTCAAGGTCTGAAATTCTGTTTTCTGCTTCATTAGTTCTGTTGATAAGACTCTCTGTGGTGTTCTGGGTTGAAGATAACTTGTCTTTTAGCTCAGTTTTAAACTCTGCTTGAGTTTGTTTTAACTGCTCTATGCCACTTTTTGTTTCTTGCACTTTTTTTCTCAACTCCTCCAGATGTCTGTTGTGTTCCTCTTCAAAGCGATTGATTCGATTATGTAATTCCTCCCGGATTTCCTCTTTCATAGTATTGAACATGGTAATGATCATATTTTGGAAGACCTTATCCTGGGTGAGGCTTTCTTGGCCTTTTTCCGCGGGTTTGTTCTTGTTGGAGTCTAACATGGGATTAATTTCTTCAGTGGGAAATTGGTTTACTTGAGTGTTTCTTCTCATGGATTTGCACTTTGACTTTGGCATTGTCATTTTAACTCTTAAGATCTCTCAATTTCACTAAACTGAATTATTTGGCCTGGGGTACTGGTGGGCGGGGCCCGAATGGGGACTTACCTAGGGCGCGGGGTGAGGCCCGGCTGGACCTTGTGCGTGTCCAGACCAGCGGAGCGGGGTGGGGTGAAAAGGCAGGATGGGCGCGTTGGTGTGGAGCTATTTAACCCGAGGGCAGCTGGGGCGGGGCCCGGGCGCAGGGGGAGGTCCTCCTCGTCCCTCGGCCCCCGCGCGGCTCCGGCTGGATGGTGGGAGTCGGAGCCGGGTCCCTGTGGGCTGACCTGGGGTCCTAGGGCGCGGGGTGAGTCCCGGCTCGACCGCGCGTGCGCGTCCCGACCGGTGGAGCGGGGTGGGGTGAAAAGGGCAAGGTCCATTTCTTTAAGGGTTTGGTTTAGTTCCAAAGTGTCTTTGTTAAGCTTTTGGCCTATTGATCTATCCCATGTTGAGAGGGCAGTGTTGAAATCCCCAGGAATTATTGTTTGGGGGTTGATTTCTCGCTTTAGACACTCTTGGGTTTGCTTAATGAATGTGGAGGGCCCTGTATTAGGTACATATATGTTCAGTATTGTGAAGTCTTCCTGGTGAATTGTACCTGTGACTAAAATGTAGTATCCATCTGTGTCTCTTTTGATTTTTTTTGGTTTGAAGTCCACTTTGTCTGAAAGCATAATGGCTACTCCTGCCTGTTTCCTGGTTCCATTAGCTTACAGAATTTTTGACCAGCCTTTTGTTTTTAGGATGTGCCTATCTTTTGTGGTAAGATGAGTTTCCTGAAGACAGCAGATTGATGGTTTGTGGTTTTTAATCCAAGTTTGTAATCTGTGCCAGATATATCAGTCTGGGTTGACATTTTTGCTCATTTAATATTTGAAGTACATCTCTCTAAGCTCTTCTTGCTTTTACTGTTTCCATTGAGAAGTCATTTGTTATTTTAATAGGTTTACCTTTAAAAGTGACTTGTTTTTTCTCCCTTGAAGCTCTTAGTACCTTTTCTTTGTTTTGAATGTGGAGTGTTTTGACTATTATTTGCCGTGGCGAGTTACTATTTTGGTCATATCTGTTTGGTGTACGGAATGCCTCTTGTATTTGGATGGGCCTCTCATTCTTTAGTTCAGGGAAGTTTTCATTTATGATGAATTGAAATATTTCCTCAGGTGTGGTATTTTGAGATTCTTGCTCTGGTATTCCATGAATGCACATGTTAGGCTTCTTCAAGGTGTCCCATATCTCTTGAATATTCCTCTCAAGTATCTTTTTGGCTTTAAAAACCTCTTCCATTGAGTTGGTTAATTCTCCCACTTTGTCTTCAAGATCTGGAATTCTATTTTCTGCTTTGTTAGTTCTGTTGATAAGACTCTCTTTTGAGTTTTGGGTTGAAGATAACTTGTCTTTTAGTTCGATTTTAAACTCTGCCTGAGACCGTTTTAACTGTTCTATGTCTATTTTTGTTTCTTGATCTGTTTTTCTCAACTTCTCCAAGTGTGTGTTGTGTTCCTGTTCAAAGTGGTTGATGTGGTTGTTTAACAACTCCCGGATTTCCTCTTTCATATTATTAATTATGGTAATGATCATACTTTGAAAGTCATTATCTTGGGTCTGGCTTTCTTGGCTATTATCTGTGAATTTGTTCTGGTTGGAATCCATTATTATGGGGTTAATTCTTTCAGTGGGAGATTTGTCTTTCTGGGTTTTATTTCTCATGGATCTGTACTTTGACTTGGGCATTGTCGTTTTGTCTCTTACGACCTTTCAGTTTCTGTGTGTTTTTGAGTGAACTGATTTAGTTGGTATTACTACTCTCGGGTTCGTTTGTCTGTTGTTAGTATTATTTCCTAGATGAGGCTATTAGGTTATTAGTACATCAGTTAAGTCAGGTTAAGTAGACAGGGGGTGAATATTAGCATGGTAATACACTTTTACGATTTAGTATCTTGGTGATATGTGAGGGTGAGTGGTATAATTTCTGGTGGTGTATATATTTTTGGGGTGGCTGTATGGAAAAGTTAATCTACAGCGATTAATACTGAAAAGGAGCAGTATGGTAAAAAAAAAAAAGAGGTTTACTTATCTTTGGGCTGGATGTGACGAATCTCTCCCATGTGATAGGATGATTTTAGAGGACTTCAGATGTATGGCCTTTGTCCCTCAGAGCTTTGCTTGGGTTTTCTTTGGATTGTGTTGAATTCTGTGTAGCAGTGTGTCCTCCGTGGACTACGAGCAAGGGTCCCCGGTGGGTCGGAGGGGCAGAGGGGCTGATGGTGATAGCAGAACTCTTCACTAAGCCACTAGGTGGCTTAGTGGCCCACCTAGGCTCCAGGGATGGAGGACCCTGAGAGCAAGTCCTGTCCCAGTCGGTCGGGCAGTCGGGCGGGAGGAACAAAGGGCTGGGGCAAACCAAAGGCAGCCTGGGTGTTGCCAGGGCTGGTTGATGAGAGGAGCTGAGGCAAGGGGCAACCTAGGGGCTGGGTAACTCACCTGGGATGGAGGACCGACAGAGAGCAAGTCTCGTCTCGGCAGGCAGACCTGGGCAAGAGGAACAAAGGGGCTAGGGCCCGGGGCGTGGGCCAGGAAAGGCATCATTGAACTTTTTATATTTTGATTTCTTTGTGTGCATGTGCGTATGTGTCTGTTTGTGTCAGAGGGCACAGTGTGCCCATGGAGGCCCAAGGTGACTTTGGGAATCTTCATTGCTCTACCACCTTTTTACTCTGCTCTGGAGTTTCCTAGGCTCTGCTTTCCAGGTCCAGAAGTACAGGCAACTGCCATTTCCACTTGGCAATTTTACATGGGATTTGGGATTTGAATTCAGGTCCTTTATGAAGTAGAGGATTAACCCTTGAGCCATCTTTCTAGCCCCTGTATTTTGATTTCTGAAAGGAGCCTCTCTAAAAAGGACTATTCTTAAAGTATCTATGAGGTATATAAAAAGATATACACATAAAAACCATTTTTAGTGCAAGGCAATTTCTAGTATTCATTTTTATTTTGTGTACTGACAACTGGAAACTTACAGTGAGGAAACATGATTTTTTTTTTTTTTTTTAATCTACTGAGTATTAGTGAATGACAAAATAATAGTGCTTTCCTTCATGGCAGGTAATAGAGTGCTTGGTTCAGCCGTGCCTCACACTCCTAAGGAAGGTTCTGAGTGCAGATCCTATCATACGGTTTTCCCTGGCGCAACAGTCCCCTCTCCTGACCCTGCTGTTCAGAGGTGAGTAAAGTAAAAGCTACAGCGATTTGATGTGAACACACTGTTTCCTCTGTAACTGTAGGCAGCATTGCTTTCTGTTTTCCTAAGGGAACGGCCAGGTTTTTCAGTACCATTCCACTAGGAACAGTGTAATAGAAAACGCTTATGGCTTTCTTGGAAGTCCCTGTACGCTGGGGCTGAGTAGGCATCTGAATTGAGAGAAGCCATGGCTCTACTTGCTCTTTGCCCGTAGGTGTTGAGTGTTTTTTTGAGCTCAGATGGATCATTCTTGTCTGTAGAGTGCTGGGGCCATAGCTGCCACCCCTTAGTTCCTTTTCTCTGGAGTGTCACTCTTGATTGACTGTGCCCTTAGATCCTGGGGTGTTGGGGTTGGTGTCTGGTCACAGTGTGAGATTGGTGGGAGAGTGTAGACCCAGCCTGGGGCAAAAAACCTGTATGACCTAATGATTTAGATGGTAAATAAAATAAGCTGTGAGTTGCTAACATCTATTTATGTTCAGAAGTATGTGCTTTTTGTTCTTGTAAATCCGGGTGAATAGTGATGTGTTTAGATAGACACATCTCATTGATTCTGCATTCCTTTTCTTCTCTTACTATTTTTAGTGCAGCCCTTGGTAATATCTTCGCATTAGGGCTTGCTAGAGGGACAGAGTTGGTAGAATGGGTATCCTCACGGAAAAGCATTGGGTTGACCAACTCATACAATGGTGGTGACTGGCTAGTCTGTATTGCTATCTGTGTGCTGGAGAGGTCGAGCCCAGTGGCTACTTGGTTCCTACTTGGCATGGAAGACCTGAGTATCCTTGGAGCCCCTGCTCTTCTGGTCCTTGTCAGAAGCTGATGCAGGTGACCACGGCCACTGGAGGAGAAGCCTTCAGTCAGACATACTTACAAACAGCACTGAATTCTTGCTGGCTCCCGTAGGGCTGGACAGACCCTGGAAGGTGCTGCCTGCTCTGGGGTTGGCCTTTTCCCCTCGGCTTATCCTGTCTAGAAATGCATCCCCAGATCTGCTTATAGACCTGTCTTTTAGTAGAGAAAGTTGGCAGTCAAGAATAACCATTACAAGAGGGACTTAGTAATATATACGAAAAAAAAAAGTCTTTTAAAGAAAGAAACAAGAATGGAGTCCTTATGCAGGGGAACAAAGAGTGAGGAAAATGGGTATATGGAGGGGAACCTTGAACTGATCCACTTAGAACCCAGGACAAAAATTATACTAGAAGTAACAAGAATGTGGCACTTCCTGATAAAATGTTGGTTAGAGAAGTTTTAAAGGCCCCAAACATTATAGGCTTTTGCCATTGCTCTTGGTTGCTCTCCAAAAACTGTCAGTAAGACCCTATTACTAAAGATGCAACACAAATGAATCACAGAACATGGGCAAAATTCATCAACTAGAACTTGTCTGAAGAGTTTCTCCTTGCTAGATAGCTTACACAATCCCAAGGAATATTGTAAAAACTGCTGGAGGAGAGAAATAATCACATGCCCCTTCAATAGCATGAGATCTGTAAGTTGTAACATAAATCACCTTGGCAACAGGCAACTACAAGTGTAATAGTGGCATGAGTATCAAGGAGATAACCAACAGTTTTCTGATTGGACTCGAGACCCACTGTCACAATGCTACCCATCCCTGTTACTGTAAATTAGAACAAGAACTTAAAAAAAGGGAAGGAAATAGATGAATAGGAAGACAGCCAAGAAACCTATAGGTAGGAAGACAGTACACAAACTGCTCTGTAGGTAGCTGTTATTATGCCCATAAAATGGGAACTCACAGTGGAAACATTTGGGTCTAAAGCTGGATGAGTGAAGGAAAATGCACGTGTCAGTGGGGTGGCCTGAAGAGTGGTAATTTGATAACCATGGAGGCCCGGAGGCCTGAACCCTCAAGGAATAGATAAGCCAGAGTCAACCCTTGGGGTTCAAAGAAGCATACAGGCAGAAGGGTGGGAAGGTGTGAGAAGGAAGGAGATGGGAGGGAAGGAAGGAGGGAGGGAAGCTGGGATGAATACTCAATATGCTTGTAAAAATAGAAAAATAAATTTAAAAAAAAAGAGTAACCATTGCAGTTTTGTATCTTGTTTCCTGGAGGTCTTTACCTTCTGAACTATTCCGCAATAGCTTCTTTTTTTATATATTTTATTTTAATTTTTTTATTATTATTATTTATTCAATTGTGTGTGTATGCGTGTATGTGCGTGCGTGTGTGTGTATGTATGTGTGTGTGTGTAGAACCACAGGCGAATTCGGGAACCACCATGGACCGCCTCCACCTCGTCCTTGTTTACTCTGCCTGGGGATTCACAGGCTCCGCCATACCAGGACCAGAAGCGCAGGCCGCCCCTGCTTCTGCCCGGCATCTATACGTGGGGTCTAGGATCCGAACTCAGGACCTTCTGCCTGCAAGGCAGAGGCTTAACCCTTGAGCCACCTCTCCAGCCCCCCGCAATAGCTTCTTGACCATGTGTCTCAATGTTACTAACATTGCACAATATTAGGCATGTGTGAGATAAATGAGGTTTATTTTAAAAATATACTATTAGTATTGATTCATTTTATTTTAGCATTTCCTTCAGGTTAATATACTTTAAATCTAAAGCTCATATTTCCTAGAGGTAAAATGTTTTTATTTCCTGAAGTGGCAACTCCTTTTCACTCTGCAGTTTCATTGATATTTCACGAAGACTCTGCTGTGGTGACTGAAGTCGGGGCCGTGTTCTGTCTTCTGTTATTTGATGAAGTGTCAAGAATGGACACATGGTGAGACAGAAGGATTTACTCTTTTTCCTCTTCTCTTCATTGTGGTCTGAGTTCTGATGCACACTTGGCAGCAATCTATTGAAATCTTTTTCAAGCTAGGCACATGTATTATGCTTTTTGGTTTGAGTAAGTGCTATTAAAAATTCAGTGATTTGAAAAGTTTGAATCTGAATTTTCAGTGTACCTAAATATAGAATTGAAAAATGATTGCAGTGATTTTTGTCTTGATATATTTTTAGTACATTTCTGCGTGTGCTTTTCCTTTGGCATTATTAATTCATGAGAACATGTTTAGTGCGATAATACTTGATAACATGATCTTAAGAAACGTCTGTGGGAGGGGACACAGCTTCTCAGCCAGCATATCCACCAAATTATGAGAGTCCTTTTGTGGGGCGTGATCATAGCAAGCCATACGCATCTTCATATAGGTGGTGGCAAGCATGTGACTGTACTAAATGGTAACCCACCTCCAATGATGAATTTATTGAAATCAAAGAAGTGAATGAAGAAGGCATATCAGACAGCACCATGGTGTGCTTACTTGTTTCTTTGTGATTTTCTTTGTGAAACAGGTCTGTGGACCCTTCCAAGAACTCTTCTTTCCCATCGGCCTTCAGTTTGCCTGTTTCAGTTTTTAGAAGGTAAAGACTTTCTATATCTGTCATATTCTTTTTTTTTAATAAAATTTTTATTATTATTTCAGCTCCTACAAACTTAATAGGTACACCAGTTCCCTCACTCCCTCCTCCTCCCCCCGAACCCCCTGCTCTCCCTCCCCTCACCCCTCCCGCCCCATCCCCCCGTGCCTCCCGCCCCAATTCCCAGAGTCCTTTCTTGTGCATGCCTGACTCTTCTCTGGGCCCTCCACTCTGATGACGTACAAGGACCCAGTGGCATTTCCCTGAACCCTTTCCTGTGTTCCCCTTAAGCATAGGAACACTACTGTGGCTGTCAATCCCTTGCCTCCAAGGATCTTGGTGCCTTTAGAGGATGCTATACTTTGTGAAGTCAATAGTGTGTTGGACATTGCGCCGGGCATGCAATGTCCAATTATGATTGCTTCGGCCCTAACTTGTGTGGAGTATCTTGCAAATCATGGCTCCTCCCATCCTTTTGCTCTTACACTCTTACTGCCCCCTCTTCCGCAAATGTCCCTGAGCTTCAGGATGGGGAGAGATTAGTCTGGCCTAGTTCTAGGTGGTTGATATAGAGTCTCTGAAGTTCTGGATAGTGGTTCGTTGATTTTCTTTTGCAGTTTTGTTGTTCCTGCAATGCCCTTCACTCCATCGTGATGGGCACTGTATGTCACCCCCTGGCCAGAGACAGAAAGCTGTTAAACTGGAGTCTTATTATAAGAGCACATTCAAGGGTAGATGTAATACTTATACCCAAAAGTGGAATCGCAGGGTCATATGGCATTTGGCAATGGGAGGGGTCAATCACCCATTTGCAAAATGGTTACTTTTTAATCTGCCGGACTATATACCCTCCCCTTCTGGTGAGTTCATACCCCCTTAGTTGTAAATGATGAGGAACGAATGTCTGTGAACTTAACTAGGTGTCACATTACTTTCTTGCAGTCCTTGATGGAGGCCTATTTTTTCTACTGTAACATGGTCACTACTCTCCTTGTTTCTGGTGTGGCCTTCCAACCCCATCCCTCCTGTTCATAATCCTTGCAATTACTGTAGGTAATACATAGATTTACCTATAAGTGTCTCAAGATGTGCTGGGTGGGTTTGGTATTAGGAGCCACCTATTAGGGAGTACATATGGCACTTAATTTTCTGGGTCTGGGATACTTCACTTAATATAATTGTTTCTAATGACATCCATTTCCTGGCAAATTCCAGTAATTCATCATTTTTGATGATTGAGTAGTACTCCATTGTATAGATGTACCGCAGTTTCCTTATCCACTCGTCAACTGTTGGACATTTGGGTTGATTCCATGACTTTGCTATTGTAAACAGTGCTGCTATGAACATGGTCGTGCTTGTGCTATCGAGGTGAACCTCTGCTGTATGGGGGGTTATTCCCAAAAGTGGAATCGCAGGGTCATATGGCATTTCAATCTTTAATTTCTTTAAGAATCTCCAGACGGCTCGCCAGAGTGGCTGTATGAGCCTGCACTCCCACCAGCAATGTAGGAGAGTTCCCCTCTCTCCACATCCTCTCCAGCATTTGTTGTTGTTTGTATTGTGGATTTTTGCCATCCTGACGGGGGTGAGATGATATCTCAGGGAAGTTTTGATTTGCATTTCCCTGATGGCTAAAGAAGTGGAGCATTTTTTAAGATATTTGTTAGACATTTTAATATCATCCCTGGTAAAATTTCTTTTAAGTTCCAAGGCCCATTTTTTAATTGGGCCATTGGTTTCCTTGATGTTTAGTTTTCTAAATTCTTTGTGCACTCTGGACAGTAGAGGTCTATCAGATATGTGGTTAGTGAAGATTTTCTCCCATTCTGTGGGTTGCGTTTGAGCCCTTGTTACAATCTCTTTATCTGAACAGAAGCTCTTTAATTTCACAAGATCACAACTGTTGAGAGTTGGTAGCAGTGACTGTGCCATTGGATGTCTGTTTAGGAAATGTTGGCCTAGACCAATCTGCTCGAGGGAGTTCCCTATCCTTTCAACTATGGTTTTTATAGTCTCTGGCCTTATATCAAGGTCCTTGATCTATTTGGAATTAAGTCTTGTACATGGTGACAAGTACGGGTCCAGCTTTAATCTTCTGCATGTGGAGATCCAGTTTTGCCAGCACCATTTGTTGAAGATGCTGTTCTTTTTCCATTGGATTCTTTGGGCCCCTTTGTCGAAGACCAAATGGCTGTAATTTTGTGGGCTTATATCTGGGTCTTCAATCCATATCCATTGATCTGTATGTCTATTTTGGAGCCAGTACCAGGCTGTTTCTGGATTTGTAATATAGACTAAGGTTCGGTATGGTAATACCTCCAGCAGTGTTTTTGTTACTCAGGATTGTCTTTGCTATCCTGGGTCTTTTGTGCCTCCATATGAATTTTGAGATTGTTTGGTCAACTTCTTTAAAGAATTGCTTTGGGATTTTAATTGGTATAGCATTGAATTTGTATATTGCCTTTGGTAGGATGGTCATTTTTACAATGTTGATTCTGCCAATCCAGAACATGGGAGGTCTTTCCACCTTCTGGTGTCTTCTGCTATTTCTTCTTTTTTTTTTTTTTTTTATTTCAGCTCATACAAACTTATTAGGTACACCAATTCCCTCCCTCCCTCCTCCTCCCCCCGTATCCCCTGCTCCCCCTCCCCACCCCTCTCCCTCCCCATCCCCCAGTGCCTCCCACCCCAATTCCCAGAGAGTCCTTTCTTGTGCATGTCTGATTTTCCTCTGGGCCCTCCTCTCCGATGACGTACAAGGACCCAGTGGCCTTTCCCGAACCCTTTCCCTTGTTCCCCTTAGGTATAGGAACACTGCTGTGGCTGCCAATCCTTTGCCTCCAAGGATCTTGGTGCCTTTAGCAGATGCTAGACTTTGTGAGGTCAACAGTGTATTGGACAATGCGCAGGGCGTGCAAAGTCCAATTATGATTGCTTCAGCCCTAACTAGTATAGAGTATCTTACATATCATTGCTCCTCCCATCCTTATGCTCTTACACTCTTACCGCCCCCTCTTCCGCAAATTTCCCTGAGCTTCAAGATGGGGAGAGACTAATCTGGCCTAGTTCTAGGTGGTTGATATAGAGTCTCTGAAGTTCTGAATTGTGGTTTGTTGATTTTCTTTTGCAGTTTTGCTGCTCCTGCAATGCCCTTCACTCCATCCTGGTGGGCATTGTATGTTACCCCCTGGCCAGAGACAAAAAGCTGTTAGAGTCTTGTGATAAAAGCACATTCAAAGGTAGATGTAATAAAAGTGGGAAACCACAGTGAGGGAGGGGTCTATCACCCATTTGCAAAATTGTTACTTTTTATCTGCCATACTATATGCCCTCCTCTTCTGGTGAGATCACTCCCCCTCAGTAGTAAATGATCAGGAACAAAAGTCTGTGAACTTAATCAGATGTCTCATTACTTATTTGGGTCCTTGGTGGAGGCCTATTTTCCCTGCTGTAACATGGTCCCTTCTCTCCTTCTTTCTGGTGTGGCCCTCCTACCCCATCCCTCCTGTTCATAATCCTTGGAATTACTGTCTCTAGGTGCGCTGGGTGGGTTTGGTACTAGGAGCCACCTGTTAGGGAGTACATACGGCGCTTAATTTTTGGGTCTGGGATACTTCACTTAATATAATTGTTTCTAATGACATCCATTTCCCGGCAAATTCCAGTAATTCATCATTTTTGATGGCTGAGTAGTACTCCATTGTATGGATGTACCACAGTTTCCTTATCCACTCCTCAACTGTTGGACATTTAGGTTGATTCCATGACTTTGCTATTGTAAACAGTGCTGCTATGAACATGGTCGTGCTTGTGCTATTGAGGTGAACCTCTGCTGTATGGGGGGTTATTCCCAAAAGTGGAATCGCAGGGTCATATGGCATTTCAATCTTTAATTTCTTTAAGAATCTCCAGACGGCTCGCCAGAGTGGCTGTATGAGCCTGCATTCCCACCAGCAATGTAGGAGAGTTCCCCTCTCTCCACATCCTCTCCAGCATTTGTCGTTGTTAGTATTGTGGATTTTTGCCATCCTGACGGGGGTGAGATGATATCTCAGGGAAGTTTTGATTGCATTTCCCTGATGGCTAAAGAAATGGAGCATTTTTTAAGATATTTGTTAGACATTTTAATATCATCCCTGGTAAAGTTTCTTTTAAGTTCCAGGGCCCATTTTTTAATTGGGTCATTGGTTTCCTTGGTGTTTAGTTTTCTAAGTTCTTTGTGCACTCTGGACAGTAGAGGTCTATCAGATATGTGGTTAGTGAAGATTTTCTCCCATTCTGTGGGTTGCGTTTGAGCTCGCGTTACAATCTCTTTATCTGAACAGAAGCTCTTTAATTTCACAAGATCACAACTGTTGAGAGTTGGTAGCAGTGACTGTGCCATTGGATGTCTGTTTAGGAACTGTTGGCCTATCCCAATCAGCTCGAGGGAGTTCCCTATCCTTTCAACTATGGTTTTTATAGTCTCTGGCCTGATATCAAGGTCCTTGATCTATTTGGAATTAAGTCTTGTACATGGTGACAAGTACGGGTCCAGCTTTAATCTTCTGCATGTGGAGATCCAGTTTTGCCAGCACCATTTGTTGAAGATGCTGTTCTTTTTCCATTGGATTCTTTGGGCCCCTTTGTCAAAGACCAAATGGCTGTAACTTTGTGGGCTTATATCTGGGTCTTCAATCCTTATCCATTGATCTGTGTGTCTATTTTGGAGCCAGTACCAGGCTGTCTTTACAACTATGGATTTGTAGTATAGACTAAGGTTTGGTATGGTTATACCTCCAGCTGTGTTTTTGTTACTCAGGATTGTTTTTGCTATCCTGGGTCTTTTGTGCCTCCATATGAACGTTGAGATTGTTTGGTCAACTTCTTTGAAGACTTGCTTTGGGATTTTGATTGGTATAGCATTGAATCTGTATATTGCCTTTGGTAGGATGGTCATTTTCACGATGTTGATTCTGCCAATCCAGGAACAAGGGAGGTCTTTCCACCTTCTGGTGTCTTCTGCTATTTCTTTCTTTAGGGTTTTAAAGTTTTCATTGTAAAGGTCTTTTACCTCCTTGGTTAGGTTTATACCAAGGTATTTCATTTTTTTAGGGGCTATAGTGAATGGGATGGTTTCTCTCAAGGCTTTTTCACTTCTTTCATTCTGGGCATATAGGAAGGCCTCTGATTTTTGCACATTTATTTTGTATCCTGCCACCCTGCTGAACTTCTCAATTAGTTCCAGGAGCTTCCTGGTGGAGTTTTTGGGATCACTCAGGCATAAGATCATGTCATCTGCAAATAGGGATAGCTTGACTTCTTCCTTGCCGATTTGAGTCCCTCTTATGTCCCTTTCTTGTCTTATGGCTTCAGCTAAGACTTCAAGTACAATATTGAATAGAAGTGGTGAGAGTGGACAGCCTTGTCTAGTTCCTGATCGAAGTGGGAATGCTTCCAGTTGTTCCCCATTGAGCATAATCCTTGCTGTGGGCTTGTTGTATACAGCTTTTATTATATTGATAAAGGTTCCTTCCATTCCTACTGTCTCTAGCGTTTTGATCATAAAAGTCTGTTGGATCTTGTCAAAAGCTTTTTCTGCATCTATCGAGAGTATCATGTGGTCTTGGACTTGGACTGGTTTACATGATGAATTACATTTATTGATTTTCGTATGTTGAACCAACCTTGTGTGCCGGGGATGAAGCCTACTTGGTCTCCGTGAATAATCTTTTTAATATGTTTTTGAATCCGATTTACTAAAACTTTGTTGAGAATCTTTGCATCTGTATTCATCAGAGAGATCGGCCTATAGTTTTCTTTTTTAAGTGAGTCTTTATTAGGTTTTGGGATTAAAACGATATTGGCTTCATAGAAGGAATTTGGTAGTGTTCCTTCCTTTGCTATTTGATGGAACAGTTTAAGGAGTATTGGTGTTATTAACTCCTTAAATGTCTGGTAGAACTCTGTGCTGAATCCATTTGGTCCAGGACATTTTTTGGTGGGAAGATTCAAGATTACTTCCTCAATTTCCTTATATGTTATAGGACTATTTAAATAATTCACAACTTCCTGATTCAATTTAGGTAAGTTGTGTTTACTTAGAAATTCATGCATCTCTTTTGTGTCGTCAAATTTTACAAAGTATAAGTTTTTGAAATATGATGTTATAATTCTCTGGATTTCTTGGGTATCAGTAGTGATAACTCCATGTTCATTTCTGATTTTGTTAATTTGGGTTTTCTCTCTCCTGCTTTTGGTTAATTTAGCTAGGGGTATATCAATCTTATTGATTTTTTTCAAAGAACCAGCTTTTTGACTTGGTTGATTTTTTCTATCGTTTTCTTAATCTCGATTTCAGATATTTCTCCCCTTATTTTGCTAATCTCCTCTCTTCTACTACTTTTGGGATCAGATTGCTCTAGTTTCTCTAAAGCTTTAAGCTGCATTGTTAAGTTGTTTATTTCTGATGTTTCCATTTTTTTGATGTAGGCATTAAGAGCTATGAACTTACCTCTTAGAACAGCTTTCATTGTGTCCCAGAGATTTTGGTAAGTTGTATTTTCGTTATCATTCACTTTCAGGAAATCTTGAATTTCCTTTTTAATTTCTTCCTGAATCCAGTTCTCATTCAGCATCATAGTGTTAAGTTTCCAGGAGTTAGTGTATTTTCTGTTGTTTGATGTGTTGTGGATGTCCAGCTTTAGGCCGTGGTGGTCTGATAGGGCACAGGTTAGAATTTCAACTTTTTTGTATATGTGTAGATTCGTTTTGTGGCCCAATATGTGATCTATTTTGGAGAAAGTTCCGTGTATTTCTGAGAAAATGTGTATTCTTTGGTACGTGGGTGAAAAGTTCGATAGAGATCTATAAGGTCCATTTCTTTCAGGGTTTGATTAAGTTCCAAAGTGTCTCTGTTAAGCTTTTGACCTGTTGATCTACCCTATGTTGAGAGCGCGGTGTTGAAGTCCCCAAGAGTTATTGTTTGGGGGTTGATTTCTTGCTTTAGACGCTGTAGGGTTTTCTTAATGAATGTGGAGGAGCCCATATTGGGTGCATATATGTTCAGTATTGTGAAGTCTTCCTGGTGAATTGTACCTGTGACTAAAATGTAGTATCCATCCATGTCTCTTATAATTTTCTTTGGTTTGAAGTCCACTTTGTCTGATAGCATAATGGCTACCCTTGCCTGTTTTCTGCTTCCATTAGCTTGTATAATTTGACCAGCCTTTTATTTTTAGAGCGTGCCTATCTTTTGTGGTGAGATGGGTTTCCTGCAGGCAGCACATTGATGGATTGTGATTTTTAATCCAAGTTTGTAATCTGTGTTTCTTAATCGGTGAATTAATTCCATTAACATTTAGGGTTATAATGGAGAAACTATTTTTGATTCCAGACATTTATTATGTTTAGTAGTTTTTATAAGTATATTGCTTCGCTTTTAATGGTGTTATACTTGCCTTCTGTTCTCCTGGATATGCCTGTTTTTTTCTTCACGCTTGAGTATCATTTCTAGCATTTTTTGAAGGCCTGGTTTGGTGGACATGTATCCCTTCAAGTTGTGTTTGTGCTGGAAGATTTTTCTTTCTCCCTCGATCATGACTGATAGTTTTGCAGGGTAAATCAGCCTGGGTTGACATTTTTGCTCATTCAATACTTGAAGTATGTCTCTCCAAGCTCTTCTTGCTTTTACTGTTTCGACTGAGAAGTCATTTGTTATTTTAGTAGGTTTACCTTTAAAAGTGACTTGTTTTTTCTCCCTTGAAGCTCTCAGCACCAGTTCTTTATCTTGAATGTGGAGTGTTTTGACTATTATTTGCCGTGGCGTGCTTCTGTTTTGCTCATATCTGTTTGGAGTGCGGAATGCCTCTTGTGTATGGATGGGCCTCTGTTTTTTTTATATGAGGAAAGTTTTCCTTGATGATTGTTTGAAAAATTTCCTCAGGGATGGTATTTTGAGATTCTTGCTCTGGTATTCCATGAATACGCATGTTAGGCTTCTTCAGGGTGTCCCATATCTCTTGGATATTTCTCTCAAGTATCTTTTTGGCTTTAACAACCTTTTCCATTGAGCTGGTTAGTACTCCCACTTTATCTTCAAGGTCTGAAATTCTGTTTTCTGCTTCGTTAGTTCTGTTGATAAGACTCTGTGGAGTTCTGGGTTGAAGATAACTTGTCTTGTAGCTCAGTTTTAAACTCTGCTTGAGTCTGTTTTAACTGCTCTATGCTAGTTTTTGTTTCTTGCTCTGTTTTTCTCAACTCCTCCAAATGTCTGTTGTGTTCCTCTTCAAAGCGATTGATTCGATTATGTAATTCCTCCCTGATTTCATCTTTCATAGTATTGAACATGGTAATGATCATATTTTGAAAGTCGTTATCCTGGGTCAGGCTTTCTTGGCCTTTTCCCATGGGTTTGTTCTGGTTGGAGTCTAACATTGTGGGATTAATTTCTTCAGTAGGAAATTTGTTTACTTGAGTGTTGCTTCTCATGGATTTGCACTTTGACTTTGGCATTGTCGTTTTAACTCTTAAGATCTTTCAATTTCACTAAACCGGATTATTTGGCCTGGGGTTCTGGGTGTGGGCAGGGACGGAGCTTCCCTAGGTCAGCGGGTGAAGGCCCGGCTGGACCGCGTGGGTGTCCCGACAGGCGGAGCGGGGTGGGGAAGGGAGAATGGGGGCGTCAGCGTGGAGCTATTTAACCCGAGGCGGAGCTGGGGTGGGTCCGGAGCGCAGGGGGAGGTCCTCCTCGTCCCTTGGCCCTGTGCGCGGCTCCGGCTGAATGGATGGGGTAGGAGCTGGGTCCCTTTGGGCTAACCTGGGGTTCTGGTGGGCGGGCGCGGGCGGAGCTTACCTAGGTCGCGGGTGAGGCCCGGCTGGACCGCGCAGGGGAGCGGGGTGGGGAAAGGAAGGATGGAGGCATCGGCGTGGAGCTATTTAACCGGAGGGGGAGCTGGGGTAGGTCCCGGGCGCAGGGATAGGTCCTCCTCGTCCCTCGGCCCTGCGCGCGGCTCCGGCTGGATGGATGGGGTAGGAGCTGGGTCCCTTTGGGCTGACCTGGGGTTCTGTTGGGCGGGCGCGGTATCTGTCATATTCTTGAAGGGGGATATATTGCTTGGTAAGTGGGCAGTTTGAATACTGTTCACATTTAGAGAAGTTGAAAGAACAGTACATTTCCCCCTGCATTCCCTTCACTCTGGCAACGTCATAATTAGCCCGTGAGTCTCTTTGCTTTCTCTTTCCTTGTAGCTTTTCTTCTTCAACAGTTGAAAAGAAATTTCAGAAATAGTTTCCCTTTTCAGAAATCAGGCTCCAATCAAGATCATGTGTTGCACTGCATTGCCTTAACTAAACAGCTCTTTACGTATGTGTCTAAAGGTTTAGCTTTCGGTTGTCAAGTTGGCCTTGCAACTGACTGACACAGGAGCACAAAACAAGTTCACATTTGTAGTTCATCTTTTTGAAGAGTATTGAGAGTTTCTAAGTTGGTAATTATTTATGTTCTGTTTCTTTAGGTATCATCTCCCAATACATGTAACTGGCCATCATGCTGTGAGTCCTTACTCAATAGTTTTGCCACTGTCTGCTGATTGTCTGGCCTTGAAACCAGTGTCAGATATGCTGAGACTAGCTTGGAACCTGGCATGGTATCACGGGAGTGATAATCTGTTGGAACAAATGAATTCTGGGATCAGGGTTCAAGAGTAAGCTGTTACATTAATGTTCATGGTTCATTAATTGTAATTGATTATTATTTACTTTTACTTTAGCTTAAGCATTTTAAAATTTTTAAACTTTAAAAAAAATTTTTTTTAAATTTATTCAATTGTGTGTGTGTGCGCGTGTGTATATGTATGTGTGTGTGCACGTGTGTGTAGAACCACGGATGAATTCGGGAACCACCATGGACGCCTCCACCTCCTCCTGTTTACTCTGGCCCGGGATTCACAGGCTCTGCCCTACCAGGACCAGAAACGCAGGCCGCCCCTGGTTCCGCCCGGCATCTATAATTGGGGTCTAGGATCCGAATTCAGGACCTGCCGCCTGCAAGACAGAGGCTTAACCCCTGAGCCACCTCTCCAGCCCCCCCAAATTTTTGATCTTGTGTGTGTGTGTGTCCATGTGGAGGATCAAGGGTGACTTTGGGAGTCATCTTGGATTGCTTTCTACCTCCTTTTTTGCTTTGCTCGGGATTTTCCAGGCTCTGCCTATCAAGGCCAGAAATGTAGATCTCTGCCATTTCTGCCTACAGCTTTTATGTGGGATCCAAACTTAGGACCTTCTGCTTGCGGGCAGTCTTAATCCCTGAGCCACCTCTCCAAGGCCTCAAGAGGCTTTTTTTACTCTAGATTATTGTCTGATTTTGCTTTTTTTTTTTTTTTTGTTTTCCCAGATATTTTTTTTTTTTTTAATTTCAGCTCATACAAACTTATTAGGTACACCAGTTCCCTCCCTTCCTCATGATTTTGCTTTTAATTTAAGATTATGGTTTTGACTTTGCTTTAGAGATTTTGTGTGTAGAAGCTTAAAATTTTATTTGTTATTTGTGCATATGTGTGTACCTGTGTGTGTGTGTGCATGTGACATATATATGATGTGTGGGAGTGAAGGCATGCATGCCACGTCACATGTGTAGAGGTCCGAGGACAACCCGTGCAGTGTACGCTCCCTTTGCACCTTTAAGTGGGCTCCAAGGGTCAAACTCAGGTTGGGGCCGGAGCCACCTCCTGAGCCCCCTGGGCATTTCATTTTGAAAATCTGGTACACAGGATATATAAGGTAGTTAGATTGTATTCTATTCTATAACAGTTTGGAAATGATGAAGTTTATTTAGTGAAGAGTTGTTAATCCCTTGAAAAGTCTTCTGGAGTAGAGTGAAGTGAGTCAGTGCTGCATCTGCTTTCTTCACTCGTGGGCATCTTCCTGGCCTATGAGTCTGATGGGAACCATTCTATATTCGTGTGCAGCTCTATAAGCAGGAAAGGGCTCAGTATTTGGATGCTAATGTAAAGCTTTGGTGCTGACAGATATTATTTGCAAGTTAATTATCTTTTGACTTAAGTCAACCTTTGATTGAGAGAAAGTGAGAATAGAATAGAATTTTGGGGAGGCGATTTATGACGGGAATCTACGTGAGCTCTAGGTTAAGTTGCATACATTGTTCCTTTTGTTTTTGCTTAGATTTTTAGATACTTTGCAGCTGTCCACAGAGGACATCCTTTCTCTGAAGAGCACACATGTGGTGAGCGGGCTGCAGGACTGCCTTCATGCCATCCTGCAGGCTGGCAGCCACCGGGATGTGAGAGCTGCAGTCACCAGGCTGAGCTTTTACCTTCTGAATGACAAACTGTCTTGGAGGGATGATGCTGGCCCATGTGGGATGACCTTAAAATCCTTGGCTTGGCACACTGCGCTGAACAGGTGAGTGTAAACTTAAGGCCACTGCTTTCAATGACCTAGGCCAAATTATGTTCTTATCAGTTCATGTCCAAACCCTTAAGGGCAGAACCTGTGTTCCCATAGTCACTATTATGAGAGACAAGCTTACAGAGGGAAAAACTCAAGGATTTCTTCTTATGCGCAATAAATGATATCAAAAAAGAAACACTTGAACTTGGTCCCTGCATTTCTGAAGGAATTATTAAAAAGTAAGTCTATAGCAATTTCATTTACTCTCTGAGCTTACAGAAGTAAATGATCAGGATAAGACATGGGTGGAGCACACTGAGTTTATCCTGTCCACATTAGAAATGAGTTAAGGTGGCATGGATTAATGAAGTTTGTTCCACCTGCCACAGGCTTTCTTACGCCTTGTCTTGCTCTCTCGTCCATTACCTCATCTTTCTTTTTATCTTGAATTCCATGAAGTCGATTGCCACATAGATTTCCTTCACTCATTACAAATTTCACATGTTTAGCTGGTACCATATGGCTGCATTTGACACATGACTGATAAGCAACCACTAAGTAGTTTCCATTTTAGTGATTGTGCGACTAGTATAAAATGTGTAAGCATTTTAAACACCGAGTAAGCAATTTCAAAATACTAGGTCAAGTCAGTTTCCAGGACATGAACCTTTACTGAGTGTGGCTATGGAAGCTGCAATGTGTAACTAGATCTTGCAACTGGTGTGCTGACCAGCTCATGAGACTCCCGACAGTTAACGTTTTGACTCTATAATTACTAAAATTATATGAACCATAAAGATAATGGATGTAAAAAGGTGACACTTTTACATTTCACACATCTGTGTTCTTGTGTTATAATAGTTATATCTTTTATGGACATGCTATATTATAGTTTGGTACTTTTTTTTTCCTTCAAAAATGCATGTTACATTGTAGTTTGACATAGGCCACAGTGGGGGAATTTATGCTATGTAAGTTGCTAATAGAACACATTCGCACTCTATCTCATCAGGCTGATCCTTTTAAACACTTTTGCTAGCTAAAGCATGTACAAACTTTAATATATTCTGTTTGTTGAAATAAAATTGTGTGAAAAGGCCACTAAAGATATTTTGAATTCACTATACTGGCTTTTCTTTTTTTTTGTACATTAAAACTACAATTGTATGCAATACCACACTGAAGCTTCTCCAGTTGTGTGTGTCAATAGAAGCCTTTAGAATAGTTCATATTTCATAGCAGCAGTAACTGTGTAGCATCAGTTTTTACGATGACATTTTTCTCCAGCATTCACATAAGTGGGCAGTACAGGACATGTACAGGTTATACACAGAACAGTATAGACGTGTGCAGGAAAATATAAACATGTACAGGGTATACAAAGAACAGTATAGACATGTGCGGGTTGTACATAGGAAAATATAAACATGTACAGGTTATACACAGAACAGTATAGACGTGTGCAGGTTATACACAGGACAGTATAGGACATGTGTAGGTTATACACAGGACAGTATAGATATGTACAGGTTACACAGGACAGTATAGACATATGCAGGTTATATGTAGGAAAATATAAACATGTACAGGTTATACACAGGACAGGATAGGACATGTGTAGGTTATACACAGGACAGTATAGATATGTACAGTTACACAGGACAGTATAGACATGTACAAGTTATACACAGCAGTATAGACACATGCAGGTTGTTCACAGAACAGTATAGACATAGATTGTACACAGGGCAGTATACAAATGCACAGATTATACACAGGAAAATTTAAGACATGTACAGATTTTGCACAGGGCAGTGTAGGACATACACAGGTTATATACACAGTTGGTCTTCCACAGCTCTGACTGCTCCATCGTGGACTCAGCCAATTGTGGAATGGAAGTGCTGAGAGGCAGTGTGTGTAGTGAGAAAGGACAGACATTTCTCGAGTCACTGTTTCTAAACTTTAAAGTGTAACTGTGATTTACAAGGTGTTTCCAATGCACTAGGTATCCTTGGTACACAGTGTTTACACTGCCTCAGATAGCCTAATCACATTGGAGGAAGTGTGTAGGAACCATGCAAATGTTATGCCATGTTATATAAAGGACTTCATCAATTGCAGATTTTCAGTGCAGATGGAATGAGTTGCAGAGACTATGGAGCTCACTATAGCTGCCATGTACCTGTCAGATTCTCTTCTGGAGTGCTGTCTAGTGGCCATGCAATTTCAGCAGGAATATTCTGTCTCTGAACATCAATCAGAAGTTCAATTTGAAGTTACCTTGTAACTTTTATGTATTAGTGTGCCCTTTGACTTCATGCAGACCAAATCTTAACTTGTGTGACAGCTCCGTAGTCATTTCTTCTCTGCTTTTGTCCCCGCAGCACTCACTGCTTTCTGTTCTGAAGGACTTTGTATTTGTCCAGACTGCACTAGGACATTCTCCTAGTGATGCGATGACTTTTAGGGACTTGTGGTATGAGTTGGAGTGGGGATTTTTCAATGAAAAAGCCCAGCGTGACAAACACTGTGTTACCTACCACCAATGTAGCCTGGCAAGGCCTGGTGTTGGACTGCTTAGGTTAGCATGTGCATTCTAGCACTTAGAAGCCATATGACCATGGAATGCTACTGAACTATGTTATTCCCTGAAATTTATCATTTTTAAAGCAGAACTATCATTAATATTAACTGTCAGTTAAGATTAAAAATATTTTAAGTTCTTATAATGGAAATCTGGCCCAAGATTAGTACTCAATAAATGTTGTACAGTAAAATTGATGTTATTGTTGAACTCTTGTGCAATTCCTTTAGATGATTTTATAAAATTTACATAAAGCTTTACAAATAAACTTGAATCTCATTTCATCTCTTTTTCTGGTACCTTTTTAGAAAACTATTTTCTAAACTACATCATCGCTCCCCAGTCTCTTTATAATCTTCTACCTCTTTTAAGAATCCTTAAGAATCCCAGAAAATTGGTTTACCCTTCTACTCTGCACTGATAAAGTCTTCTGTTGCAAAGTCTTCTGCAAATTCGTGGCTGCCTCGCTCAGCTTTTGTCATTTGATGTCATCCGCTTTTCTACTTGGTTAGAATTGGATTGGAGATGCTACTTGCTGTCAGAGACACATCCAGCTCGTCCTGGACAGTTAAAAGCAAAGTTTCTGCTTGCCAGTCCTTTCTGACTTTGTCTTTTTCTCAAGTAGCAGGGATTGACTCTAAGCTGGAATGCGTAGGAGAGACATGCACTCCTCCACTGAGGTGTAGCATAACGCCAGCTGAACAGTGTCTTTCTTTTACATGACTTATCTGTCCTTTGCGGTGTTCTTGGTTACTTGGTCATGTGTTCTTCTCACTGAAAGGTCAGGCTCTGGGCAGCAGATCCCCCGTGTCCTCCATCTGTGCATTGTTAGGTGTCTAGAGTATTGTCTGTGGAAATGTTTTTGAAGGTGGTGGTCAGCCTAATGAATATTGATGACATATGCACTTTAATGAGCGCAGTCCTGATTGCTGTCATTGAAAACAGGTTTTTACAAGTGCTTCCTGCTTGCACAGAAGATGAGAAACTGCTGATAGATATCATACACTTTTTGAATAAGATAATGAAGGAACAAAGGAAAAATCCCTCCTTGGAACTCTTACACTGGATTCTAGAATTACTTCTTCGGCACGTAAGTATTGTTTAAAAAGTTTATATTTTTGGTTTGAATAGAAACTTATTTGTTAACACCAGTTAAAGGGAAAGGGCAGTACTTATGCAGCCCATCCGTAGTGCTCTTCCCTTGTTATAGATGGCTCGCAGCAGCGGAGCCTTCCTGATGTGCGTGAGACTGTGTGCATCAGTGGAGACTGTTTAGCGAGTGAGCTGTGGGAACTCAGCTGAGGTGGAGGTGGGGTTCAGCTAGGAATGGGGTGAGTAGGTAGCACAGCCAGGATGAAATTGCACATCAGAGTGAAGAGGAGGTGGATGGTCAGAGTAGTGCCTGGGCTTTGATACTTGGGATGGGGATGGGTAATGGGCAGAGTGCTGGGGCTTTGATGTGAGGTAACTGCATTTACTTGTCCAGCCCCCACTAGTCTCGATTTTCAGTTGACTCTATTGTAAGAAACTTACCTACCACCCCAGGAACCACCCCACTTTCTGTCTATGGTTGTTCGGTTTCTCCACCTGTGTATTTATTTGCAAATATTACATGAATTTAGTAACTAAGAACAAAGCACATAGGAATGTGGAAGGTGTGAGCTGCATGGCACATTGTGACCTTATGTAAAAGGCAAATGTGTTCTAAGAATGTAAAATGCTGTATATTGAAAACTAGAAATTGTAACTAATGTGAATACTGTACAACTTTTTGTGCATTTTTGTATTTTCCCTTGTAAATTGGTGAAACTGGGACTGTTTTGCTCAGTGGTATATCAGCACCTATTACAGTACTCCTCAAAAGTTATTAACTCAAGAAATAAAGATAACTATAGTTTCACTTGTTTAAATATAAACATGGATTCTGTAAAATATGCTTAAGGTTATATATATTAGTGTATCTACAAACTACAGTTCTAGAATGTGATTATTATGCCCCATCTCAGATGAGTGTGTCTGTGTGCGTGTGTGTATGTGTGTGTATGTGTCTGTATGTATGTCAATTGTGAGTTTTTGAATGAGGTAGAAACTTTCTTGTTTCATTTTCTATGAATTACCCTTTGATGTTCTTGCTGGTTCCTCCTCCCTTTCCTTCCTCTCACTCTTTCTCCCGTTTCCCTCCCTCCCTCCCTCTCTCCCTTCCTTCCTCTCTTCTTCCCTCCCTCCTTCCCTTCCTTGCTCCCTCCTCACTCCCTCCTTCACTTCTTCCCTTCCTCCCTCCCTCCTTGCCTCTTTCCCTCCCTCCCTCCCTCCCTTTCTTTCTTTTTTCCTTCATTCCTTCATTTCTTTTCTCCTTCCCTCCTTCCTTCTTTCCATAGAAGAGTTCTTCATAAATTATGTGAATTACAGATTTTTGTGTGCATGTGTGTGATGTGTTACTGCTTATCTGGCAGATGTGAATACTTCATCTGGCAAAAAAATGTTAATATGAAGTACAAAAGAGAAACCTATTAATTTCCTGAAAAAAATTGAAAGTTTTCTCTTATGACTATTTTATAATATATTTTATCAAAATTGTATTATTGTTTACTGAAATTCTTTTTCAAAAATTTTTAATTATTTTTCTTTGAGAGAAAGAGAGCAGAGAGAAGGCACATATGACATATGCGTGTCATGGCATATAGGTGGAGGTCAGAAGACAGCTTGTGGAAGTTCAGTTCACTCCTCCACCATGTGGGCTTCTGGGAGTTGAACTCAGATCTCCACGTTTGTGAGCAGGCATTTCATCTACTGAGCCATATTATTGGTCCCCTGATTGCAATCCTTAAATACCAACATTTAACTTTACCATTCTGTATTTTAATGTAATAATAATGCTATTTTTTAAATATAATGCTATTATTTTTCTATATTAAATAAAATAATATAGAAGTGCTAAATTCCTATCAGAATGAGTTTTTTTTTGTTAGAAATTCATAGATCTGGATTTATCTTTTCATTGATATTTAAAGTAACCTACAAAACTGAACTTAGCAGAGTATTTTCTGAGAATTCTAAGCTGGGCCGAAGCTTTTCCCTTTCTCTTGGGGATGTATCTCAGGATTGAAGTGGAGCTGACTCACTCTCCTATGGTACACTTTGTGTGCGAATGCGTGTGTGAGTGTGTGTGACTGTGTACATGTGTGCATGTGCAACTGTGTGTGTCTTAGTTACTCTTCTCTGTTGCTGCAAGAGAGCACCTAAAGTTGACAAATTAAGGGGAAAGGGAGATCTATGTAGTTTACTGTTCTGTAGGGAAGATATAGTCTTTCATGTCAGAGATAGCATGGCTGGCAGCAGGCAGGCCTAAGTGCTGCTAGAACGCCAGCTGTAAGAACAGACTTCTGCAGGAAGTAGGGGTGGGACTAATCCACCTCAAGTCCCACTCCCAGTGAGACTGCCTTCTTCCCAAAAGGCTCCACTCCTATGATCTTCCCAAATATATGAGACTGTGGGGGACACATTTCAAACCATGACACTCTCTCCTTGGCCCCCACAGGCTTGTTACCTTATCATTATGCAAACCATACTCGGTCCAACTTTATAAGCCCAGCACACTTCTGCTGCACTACTCTGCTCTCAGTCTGACTTTAAAATAGTCTCAACACAGTTCAAAAGTCCAAAGTCCAAAGAAATGCTGTTTGTGCAACTTTGCCTAGAACCTTTGAGCCAAGAAACTGTGGATTGCCTAGAATCTTTGAGCCACTGTGACTATGTGATGAGCAGCAGAAGATGGATATTGAAGTAAGGATGTGGTATTTGATGGGCTGCACTTTAGTCTTACCTTGATATTTTCTTATTGTGTTACAATACTGCCATTTCAATGTTTTATCTGTGCTGAAGTATTTAACTTGATTTGACTGGATCTTACGGTTACAAGATTTTGGACTTTTAAATGTATTTATATTTAAGATAAATTTAATCCCTGTGTGGGGACAAGGTGAAGGTTACAGTTTAAAAGTGATATCTTCTTGTGTCAAATCAAAAGTCAAGTTACATACTTCCAACATACAATTGCACAGAATAAACATTCACATTTCAAAAGTGAGGGGGCATATCCAGAAATGATCTGTCCATAACAAGACAGAAAACCAGCAGGACATACTCCAAACCCTATACTTCCAAGTCATCTCAGTTCCAAAGAGCTTTGTTTTAACCCCTTCAATGCAGCTGCCTGAAGAGCACATCACTCTCTTGGATTGCCTCTTCCCAGGGTGTACAGTTCTCCTTGACAGATATCCCACAATAGCTCTGGCACCTTTAACATCTTCATTTCTCGATGGCAAATTGGGCTTTGACTCCACAGCACAAACTGCCCTTCTTTGGTCTCTAAACTACAGGCTTCCTGCCACATGTTGCCTGGATTCTCTGAAACCTTGGAAGAGGGATCCACACCATCTTCCCTCTTGTATCTTTGATGCCTGTAAAACCAGAATCACCAGATGACTTTAAATTCTGCTATAATCTTGGGCTGGAAACTTGCCCCCTCAAATCACAGTTGGTTTAGCTTCTCTGTGCTGACTGTAGGCAAAATTTCTCTTGGATCTTTGCTTTGGAGGAGAAGCATAACTCCACCCTTTAGCTTTTCCCTCCCAAAAAGAGTTGCATTCTTAAGGATCTAACCCTCAGGGTAGGGCCTCTCCTATAATCCAAATGAAGAGCAGGTTTTCATTTGCTAATGAAGCTAATCTGTTTAGCTACAGTTGACATTTTGCTTTCTGCTTCTTGGTTCAACTCTCTAATTTTTTTTTTCTTATCAGACCTCACAGTTTTGCCGCTTTCTGCTTGATTCTATGTTCTTTTCCATAACTCTGAATAGGAGTGCTAAAAAAGTAGCCATATCACATTGTCAAAGCTGTCTTGCCTGGAAAGTTCTTCCGCCAAACATTTAAATTTAAATTCAGGCAAGGGATTAACAGCCACAATAGTGTTCCTATATTAAAGGGGAACACAAAAAAAGAGCTGTAGGCAGTGCCACTGAGTCCTTACACCTCATCAGAGAGGAGGACCCAGAGGGAAGTTTGACATGCACACTAAAGGATGCTCCAGGAATGGGGGTGGGGGGGATGGAGCACTGGGAGAAAGGGAGGGAGGGGAGGAAGGAAAGGGAAAAGGGAGGAGGGAGCAAGGGGATCCAGGGAGGGGTGGAGGGAGGGAGGGGAATGGGGTATTTATCAACTTTGTATGAACGGAAGAAAAAAAAAGCTAAATAGAATTACAAAAAAAAAAAAAAAGTTAATATTTCAGTGTTAAAAATAAATTCAAGTAAATTCTCAGGACCGAGGGTAAAACTTCACTAAACTCTCTGCTAACACATGACTCCATTTGTCACTCATTCAGTTTCAGAAGTTCCCCTGTGGACCATCACAAGCTGAGCTTCCAATTCTTGTATCTCTCACAGCATTACTTTCTTCCAAACTCTTCCAAGAAAGACCCATTTGGCCTGGTCACCAAAACACAAAGATTTTCCTGGCACAAAGTTCCAAAGTTTTCCATATTTCTCCCAACAAACAGTACCAAAGGCACACTAGCCATATTACAACATTGGCCATATAGCTGGGTATCAAATTCTGTCAGCTTCACAAACAACTAGTTTTTGGTACTGGATTCTCTTGGTCTCACACAGCTACACTCCATTTCTATGGTACCAATTTCTATACCATTCACTCTTTTCTGTTGCTATGAGAGAACACCCAAAGTCAAGCAATTTAAGGGAGAAAGGGAGATTTATTCATCTTATAGTTCCAGAGGAGTGATACAGTGTTTCATGACAGAAATGGCATGGCTACAGCAGAAGCTGGAAACAAGCAAAATCACATCTATGTGTCAGGCTGAGAGCTGCTAGACTGCCACTGCTAGCGTAGACCTCTCCTAGTAGTAGAGTGGGACTAATCCACCTCAAGGCCCACCCCCTGTGGCTAATTTCTTCCTGCAAGGCTCCATCTCCTAAAGGTGTCATGACCTTCCCAAACATGAGACTGTAGTGGACACATTTCAAACATGACAGTGTGTGACTGCTTATGTGCGACTGTGCATGCATGCACGCATGCGTGCATATGTGTGTGTCTGTATGTAGCTGTGCAACTGAGTGTGAATGTGTGTGACTAGGCGTGTGTGAGACTGTGTGCATGAGACAGTATATATATGGGTGTGTATGATTGTATGTGAATATGTATGCTTTTGACTGTGTGTGACTGTATGTGTGTTGAGTGTGTGTGCATGTGGGTGTTGATGTGGGTGTGAGTGTGGGTGTAGGCATGTATGTGCGCCTGTGTGAAGCCATTGATCTTGTAGGCATGATCAAGCTCAGGCTGCTGATGGAAGATGTCGCGCTCTTGCAGGATACTGATGTGGTACGAGAGAAGATAAATCTTATTGCAGAAGTTGATGACCTTTTAGAGGTCAACAGTCACAAATGATGGTTCTAGTACTTGGTTTAGAGTTTGGGTTGAATACTCAGGCAGACCCAGAGGTGTGAGTGAGCCTGTGAGATCAGTAGCTCCAGGAAGTATTTCAGGAAGGAAGCTGTTGTGGATCTTCAGGTTCATGAGAATCAAGCACATGGTAGAAGGCTGGTCAGTCTCTAGCAGAAGCAAGGGGCACAGCATGGCCATCTTTGGAAGGACCTTGCCAGTAGAAGTCAGTGTTATTTTTGTGATCCCAGGACTAAACCAGGGTCTAGCGAATGAAATTACTGCATTGTAGTATGAATAGTTTCCTCATCTTGTCATTATTTGTGGGAGTTAGTTGCTTTATTTAGGACTAAGAATATTATGGAAAATATTTTTATGACCCACTAAGTGTGTGTCTTGATTCTTTTATTCACAGGAGAAGAATGGATTTGATAGCTAGATTTTAGGTAATTTTAATTGTTCCTTGGGTGTTTTTTTTTTTTTTTTTCTTCCTTCCCCTCAAGATAAAAGAAGAAAGTTGTAGAAGATACTGTTTAGGTATAGAGCATAATAAAGTAAATTAAAACCAAAGCAGCCCTCCTCAGTATTTTTCAAAAGCTTCCACTTCATGTTATCTATAGTTTGATGTAGCTTATCCATGCATTGTCTACATATTGTATAATATAAGCAATTTGGAGATTTTTCTTCATTTAAATTTTTTCAATAAAGGTATTATAATTATTTCACTGAATTCTTTGTATGAAGAATTTCATACAGTAATTACATCTGGATTTTATCTCTTGGCACACTGTTATCTATGCTAGTGATGTGATGCAGTGCTGAGCATGGAGTTTAATTAGTTGTGTTGTGAAATGTGTTTTGCTCTGTCCTTTGCGTCTCCTAACCTCTTTATTAATCTGATTTCCTAAGACAGAGAGAAAAAAAGATCTTCTAGTTATTATTAAATGAAGTCTTAGTTTCCTTTTCTCTTTAGTGTACTGTCTATACTATCAAGATGAATATTAAATCTGAATATTCTATATATCTATTTTTCGTTTTATTTGTTTATTTGATGAGGTCGGGGGAGAAAGGCAAACACATGTATGCCATGGTGTACAGGTGGAGGTTAGAGGTCACTTCTCCCCTTCCATCATGCGGGCTCTGGGGAGCAAACTTAGATCTGCAGATTTGCAAGTAGGACATTACCTACTGAGCTATCTCCTCTCCCTGTATTTCTATTCATGCTCTGGTTAATACAGCATTTTCTCCTCTCAATACTGTATGAACTACATATTTTTGTGCACTTTTTTTTGCTACAGTTTTTAAGTTGCTAAACAGGATAAATTATAAAGTGTTAATGTCATTTCTTCATTAGCCTATCAGGTTACCAAATATTATAGCAGTACTAACCCTGAGCTTTGGCTCAGGTGCTGCTGTATTTGTTACATTCCATATTGCTGGGACAAACTGCTTGACAGAAGCAACTTAAAGAAGAAAGAGTTCATAGTTTGAGGGTCCCGTCTGTCATTGCAGAATGTCAGCAGCAACTTGAAGCAGCTGCTCACATTACATTTGTGGTGAGGAAACAGAGAGAGATGAATGCTGCAGCTCAGCTCACTTTCTCTGGCTTATCAGTCCTGTTCCCAGCCCAGGGAACGGCGCTGCCCACATGTAACGTGGGTCTTCCCACCTCAGTCTGATCTCTAATCCCTCACAGGCACGTCCAGTGGCTTGTCATCTGAGTGATGAGAGATGTTTTCAATGACGTCAATGTTCACTGTCACTGTTCTGTGGGAATTTCACGTCCTGCACATACATACTTTCGTCAGGGACGGTTTAGTAATATTTATCAAAGGAATCAAAACTTATGGTTAAGTAATTTCATTGCTTAGAATTTGCAGAATAAAATCATCAGAGTTCACATTCTTCCTTACAGCTCTGGGAATTATAAATTGTTTATATCCAGTAAGTAATGCTATACATTCTTTAAAAAGCCATATTTGAAAATGAAATTTTTGAAAAAATATATTTTATGAAAATTTATGAAAAAATACTGATAGTAACATTAAGTGGAAAAGTGGTTCTGATGATGGATTTTTTAACTCAAATTAGTTTTGTTTGAGTCATCTGATAATTCAGTTTCTGCTTTTAGTTAGAGAAACAGCAAGGAGAATATGTAGCTGTAGTATGTAGCTGTAGTTGTGGTATCTGATATTTAATGTTCAAATACATTCCCATCATGTTCCTGTTGGTGTCATTATCTGTAATAGATACATTGTCATTTGTAATATGTTAAGACCTCACTGAATTTAGAGTATCTGTACAATGAAGTTAAGGTCTGGTACTATGTATTTTATTGGATTAGATAATAAAACTCTTAGTAAATCTAGAACACAGCAGCAAAAGCCTTTTATAGTAACAACACATAACTCAAATAGACAGTAATATATTTTAAAATCTCATCTTTTAGAATCCGAGCCCACTGTTAGACCTGCTGGTTTTGACAGAGTCCCCCACACAAGAAGTGGATGACGTCCGTACTGCCGTCAGACAGAAGCTTCAGAAAGAACTGATCACTCTTTTCAACACCTTGCTGCTTGTTTTCACGACAGTTACTGACAGGTGTGTCTGCATCAATGCTGCTGGAGCGCATTTATAGGAAATCTGGCTTTGTTTGCTTTCTCAGGTGTCAGGTCTCACTTCCTTAAATTAAGAGTCAAACTAACCTTCCTATCTGAAGTCTGTCATGTTTCTGATGGCACTCTCTTGAAAATACGCGCAGACACATATGTGTACTGTGCAATACATGTAGACATGTTTGTATACTATGTAATATGTAGACACTTGACTAATACATGAAGACATGTGTGTACTGCATAATACACGCATACATATTTGTGTATTGTGTAATATGTATATACACACATATGTACTATAATGCATATAAACGTGTGTATTGTGTTGGATGTGCAGGCACATGTGTGTGCTATGTAATATGTGTAGATATGTGGTGTCTCATATAGTCAGACGTGTGCATACAATTTAATACCTGTAGACACATATGTGTGTCACATATTACATGCAGACACCCGTGTATGCCATGTAATACAGACACGTGTGTGTGCCATATAGTGCCTGCAGACACATGTATGTGCCATGTTATATAGATATGTGTGTGTTGTGTAATACATAGATCCATGTGTGTGCCGTGCAATGCCTACAAATACCTAAGCGTGCCACATAATGCCTGTAGACTTGTGTGTCATGTTATGTAAACAGACTCTGTGTGTGTGTGTGTGTGTGTGTGAGACGTGTCACACTGCAGATGCATGTGTATGCAGTGTAGTACCTGCAGACAAGTGTGTGTGCTATGTTGCTGTCCCCACAGTCAGGGCAGGGGACTCTTCCTTCTAGATGCGTGCTTTTTCTCCAGCTCATGATTCTGCAGCAATGGCTGCTGCTGGGTTGCAGTTCACCTGCATAGTTGCTGATAAATGCCTATCAAACGGCTTAAGGGAGCAAGGGGTTAATTCTCTCTTATGATTCCTGGTTACAGTTCTCAGTCCAGCTTGACAGGAGAGCTCATGCCAACACCAGGGCCAAGGGAACTGGCCACACCATCACCACATAATGTTTGAGAGGTGGAAATCTTTACTTGCCAGACCAGCATGTCTGGCCAAGTGTACAGAAGGATGCCAACTTCTTCAACCAGCTCGCAGTATTTTATTCACCTGTTCAGGGCCTAGTCCCACCCACCATAGGCTGGGCCTTACCCATCAGCTAGACAATCTTCTGCAGGTTTGCTCTGGGCTTAACCCAACCAGTAATTCTCCACAAATGTGCCCGGAGCTCAAACCCTCAACAGTCAAGTTGACACCTGTGCCCAACCATGACATGCTGTGTTTATCTCATTCAGTTTACTGTGACATTATTTACTCAGATGGCATCAGAACCCACATGGGGCTCAGTACCGCATGTGGCACTCACCCTCACTTTCCCAAGCTGTTCGGCAGGCCTGGGCTGTTTCCCCCTGCTCTGACAGTCATTCCGAGTGCCCGTCTTCTGCTGGGGTTGAGCTGGTCTAGTGTTACTTCTGTTTTACTTCACACGCCTTTGTTGCCGCTGTGCTGTGCATCTCCTGAAAAGCCTTTGAGAAAGAATATTTCCTATTGTCATATCTGGTTCATACTTTCTAATTCAGTGTCACAAGAAACCCCCCAGCATTCAGCAACTTGGTCTACTTGGCTTACTCTGCTATTTCTGCCTTTTTCGTGAACAGGAAATGCTTGGAGCTTCTTTATGTTTTCCAAACGCAGTTGGCGTTGAGGCTGCTCCAGTGTGCCCGAGTCACAGACGCCCCCCATTTCTACGGCCTGCCGTCCTTGGAGCGGACCTTACGAGGCATGGCTCACGTCACTGCGTGCCCCGGTTGGAGCACGCACTCTCCTCTCTCGAAGCCATTGGAGATTTGTGTGAAATATTTGTCAGGTCTCCTAGAGGTGAGTTAGAATGATCCCCCCTCCCAAGCAACAGCTACTCATTCATCATTTTCTATTCCATGCCAGTTGCAAATGCATCACATATCACTATTACATAACAGGTTATATTTGTGCAATATTTATATAACTTATAAGAGTAAAATGCTTTATATTTTTCAGCAAATGTAAGTGTGCATATTTTGAAGGAAAGCTAAGACTCACACTAAGTCTCTTCATTACAGTGTTTTTTTAATATTTATTTTGTTTGATGTTTTCAGTAGTGAAACATACTCATTTCATAAGTGTGTACATATAGCTCTGTGAGCCATCACTTCCTGAAACCCACCTATTACCTGGAGCAGCAGACCCAGCTGCGCCTGGAGGTGTGCTTCACACTCCTGCCACCTTCCCACGTGCCACAGTTTACTACTTATGCTTCTGTCTGTACACAAAGTCATTTATAATTTTAAAAGATGTGGTTTCTTTCAACATGCATATGGGATTTACTCATTTCATTGCTTATAGGCAGAGTTTAATTTAAATGGTATTCTTTTAAAAATATTTGTCATACATGCCATGGTGCACATGTGGCGGTCAGAGGACACCTTCGAGAAGTCAGTTTTCCCTTTCCACCATGGGGCCTTCTGGGATTAGTGAGGAGTTGCCTTACCCACTGAGCTGCCTTGTTGGTCTAAATACTACGATGATGGAGTACATTTAATTATTTGTTTTCTCCAGAAGTAGCCACTTTGCCTTTTATTAAAAATGAGAATCATTATGTATGTTTTATTGAATTTTCTCATTTTTGTTGATATATAGGAAATGCACTTAATATTTGCATATTGACCACGTTGCTAGCAACCCTTGTTTCCACTTTTTAATTACGTTTTTACTTATGGGTGGAATTTGTTTACCAAGTTATACAACCTTGCCTGCATGCTCAAGGGCCATTTAGATGAGGCTCCGTCACAGCTGAGGGAAGCCATTTGATTGTTTTATATTTTTATTTGTTCATCTTGGATGTGTGTGTATGTGTGGGTGTGTATATATGTGTTGGTGTATATGTGTATATCTGTGTGTATGTGAACGTGTATGTGTGTAAGTATATCTGTATATGTCTGTATGTGTGTGTATGTGTGTAGGTCTGTGTGTGTATGGGTATGTATGTGTGTATGTAGCTACATATGTGTGTGTATATGTTTCTATGTGTTTGGGGGTATGTATGCTGGTTGTGTGTATATATATATTTGTGTCTGTTTTAGAGTGTGCCTGTTGGTTGTGTGTGTGTGTTGTGTATGCGTGCGTGGGGACAGGTGTGCCACAGTGCGTACGCAGAGGTCACAGGACAGCTTGTGGGAGATGTGTCTTTTTTCCATCATGAGATCTCTGAGACTGAGCTCAGGTCATCAGGCTTGAAGACATAGACTTTTACCACTGAGCCATTCACAATCCTGATGTATGTCTTGATAAATTTTCTGAGATCCTTCTGGAATCCCCATACTTGAAGGCTGTGAGGCTTGCCAGGAGGTTGATTCCCGTTTGCTTCACTATTAGAAGTCTATCATCAGCCTCTAGGTTTATTCTCAGAACCTCTGAGGTCTGTTCTGCCTCATTCTCTCAGGGTGCACCTGCAGCTTGTGTGAGATTTCACTGCTTTATGAGCTGGGCTTCTCAGCAGAGCACCCAACCACGTGCACTGCATTCATCTTTGGGCTGACCCAAAGTCACACCTGTGGCTGCTTTTGTTTTGTTGCTATAAGTAAAACCTGATAAGTAATATGTGTATGTAATAAAGGAAAAATATGTAGTAAAGCCTGATTCTATCATTGGCAAACTTGCCAGCCTTATTATGCCTCGAATGCTCCAGCGATAGCCAGGTTGAAGTTATGAACAATGCTAGGGTTTTAGGAAAAAATGCTAATGAATTTAAAATATAATTCAATATGTATGTACCTCATTTATAGGATTAATTATAAAGTGATTTACAGATACTCCATTATAAAACTTTCATGACACACGTCCATTAAAGTTAGTTTTATCTTGTTTCAGATCAGGGATATGCAGGAAACCCTTCAGCATGATTCAGAGTGAAGTTAAATGCTGTTTCGTTTGTATTTAGACACTCTCAGAAGGATTTAGGATTGTAGGATTATGTAAGGAGGGAGATCTCAGGAAAATTTCAAATATTAAAAATTAAAAATGGTGTTGAGAATCAAGGGGCAGATTCTACATAGAAACAGAAGGCAATACTCTCACTCTCTGCTCAGGTGCCTATTTATAATAACCGGGACTAGATCCAGAAGCAGGTTCCTGTTCTGCATCGTTTTGTGTTATGAAAACCTTGATTTACAAATCCTGACTTGGTATGAACAGAGAATGTTTTTATACATCCTAAAGCACCTTGAGAAAATATGTCTGCCTTTATAATCAGTGAGGAAAATCATATGAAGAATCTGTCACTTTTTATTAGAAATCAAAGCAGCTCCACATTTAATCTTAGGATTTGCTTCTTAGTTTATTAACTAACTAACCAGTTCTCTTTATTGTATTGCTGACTAAATTCATCTTCATAAGGATAAAGTAAGGCATATATGAGTAGATCTGGAAACCAAGTCATCGCTGCTCCGGCCAACTTGCTTCATAAACTCTCAGTAATTGAAACAGATGCAGTTGTGGAAGACAGCCATATTTCTGTTATCTGGCCATTTTGTTTCTGCACAGTGAAATTTGTATTTAAGTGTTTGCTTTTTGTAGTGGTAAACACCTTTAAACTATTCATGATTAGTTATGATAGGTGAGTGAAATTCTAGTAAGCTAGCTAATCTTTAGAATCAGGGGCATGCTGGTATATTCCCAGCTATCTGACAAAGAGAAAAGCATGAAGTCTCTGTCATATTGCTTGTAACCGGAAATAAAATCGTTATACAGATGTTAAAGGAAGATGACAGCACTTTAATTATCCAGGATGTTTAATGTGTTCATTTAAAAATTTAGGTTTTTTTTTAAATTTTTTTTATTTATTCAATTGTGAGTGTGTGTGTGTGTGTGTGTGTGTGTGTGTGTGTGTGTGTGTGTGTGTAGAACCACTGACGAATTCGGGAACCACCATGGACGCCTCCACCTCCTCCTTGTTTATTCTGCCCTGGGATTTACAGGCTCCGCCCTACCAGGACCAGAAACGCAAGCCGCCCCTGCTTCCACCCGGCGTCTATACGGGGGGTCTAGGATCCGAACTCAGGATCTTCCGCCTGCAAGGCAGAGGCTTAACCCCTGAGCCACCTCTCCAACCCCCAAAATTTAGGTTTTTGATCATGAGAAATGTCAAGTACATATGCACATCAGGAGAGTAGGAGAATCCATGGAGCTGTCATTCACAGTTTCAATGATTTGTTTCATGAAAATTGTATCTTAGTTCAAAGTCCCTAATTATTTACTACTACGTCATTTTATGAAAATTATTTATGTGCTTATATGTTTATACTTTTTGGTTTGCTACATCAGTTCTAAACAATGCACAAAGAGACCAGGAGGTAGACTAAGGTAAGGCAGCACGTGCTAGAACATGATTGTGATTAATTGAGGCATTGAGACTTGCATAGCAAATAGTTTTTATCATCTTGACTTTGACAGATTTTCTTTTAGAATGTATTGGGATCTAAAGATAACATCCTTTTTTTATTAACAATTTGTGAATTAGAAATTTTTTCTTTTAATCTTATTGAAACTTTTCAGTTTAGAGTTGATGAACTGTTAAGATGGTTTTTCATTCGATCACTTCACAGTTAAGTTACTAGACCCTCATTTGGGGAACAATATGTGATTCACACACAAATATTCTCAGAAAAATTTTACTGTCAGGCAAATGAACTTTTCTGATAGAGCTGCCTAGCTTAGGATATGTCTTCATTGAGAAATACTGTTACTGGTGGAGACCGGTCACACCTCTCAGACATGCAGGAGAGAAAAACACCAAAAACTAGCCATGTTAATGATAAACAGAGACTCACATGAGCAACAGATAGCAGATATATTTCTTAGGTAGAAACATCTTGTTTATATGTTGCATATTCCAGAAAATTTAGCATAACCTGCCGGCCAAGGATTTTTATGGAGTAATTTTGTATATACTCTTCAAGAGGATATTTATTAGTTACTTGAGTAACAATGATATATCTTAAGTCTCAGGAATATCCTGGAAGGATTCTAACATTCTTTGAACAGATCCCCAGGGAAAAATGTTTAAGAACACAACATATCCCTGTGGCTACTTCAAGTGAATCAGCTAGGACTATTGTAACTTTACAGACATGATGTTGTATGTCATCAAGGGTAAAACCACCCTGAGATTGCTTACATTTGCTTCCTAGGTCATTACTTCCTTCTATGTGGAGCGTGGAGGAAACGCGATGTCCTTCATGGGAAAAGGCGTCACGAAGAGCACAGTGCTGTGCTTGCTGCACCTGTCCCACGAGATGATGGCCCAGGTGCCCAGCTCGGTGAGAGCCTCGCCGCTGGCTCAGCAGTTGCTTGAAAAGGAGCGTGCTGAGGCCCATGCATTTCCAGCCCACAAGTTTGTTGCATGGGTTTTCTTTGCTTTTTACAAATTTTTTTTATCTATCTATCTATCTATCTATCTATCTATCTATCTATCTATCTATCTATCTATCATCTTTGCATGTGTGTCTGTGTGTATCATACAGCCCTGTGTGTGCCTTTGGAGGCCCAAGAGTGACTTTGGGAATCGTCCTGGACTGAGTTATCTGCTCTTTGCTTTTATCTGAAGTTTCCCAGGCTTTGCCTTCCAGGGCCAGAATTATAGGCCCCGCCACCATTTCTGCCTGATGTTTTTACATGGATCTGGGATATGAACTCAGGTCCTTCTGCTTGAGAGGCAGAGGCTTGACTCCTGAAACATCTCTCCAATTCCTCTTTTGCTTCTTTAAAGAGAGATAAAAATTAGTTTCGGCCAGGGCATTTGTTGAGGTTGTATATTATCCAAGTCTGAATTTCATTTAAATGTTTGTTTTTATTGAAATTATTAATTAGATAATTGCATTTTGGCTAACGCATAGGAAAAATAGCTTCTGTTAAATAAAGGTTGTATTTAAGAGTAAGATTTTTATTTGCATTGTTAAGTTCATTCTTTTTTTTTTTTAGTTTTTTTATTATTAAAAATTTAATTATACATTTTAAAATTTTTTTACCAGTTCCCTCCCTCCCCCCTCCTCCCCCCGAACCCCCTCCTCCTTCTCCTCTCCCTCCCCATCCCCCAGTGCCTCCCCCCCAATTCCCAGAGAGTCCTTTTATTGTGTACGCCTAACTCTCCACTGGGTCCTCCTCTCCGATGACATATAAGGACCCAGTGGCATTTCCATAAGCCCTTTCTCTTGTTCCCCTTAAGCATAGGAGCACTACTATGGCTGTCAATCCCTTGCCTCCAGGGGTCTTGGTGCCCTTAACAGATGCTAGACTTTATGAGGGCAACAGTGCACTGGACATTGCGCAGGGCATGCAAAGTCCCATTATGATTGCTTTGGCCCCAACTATTGTTGAGAATCTTGCAAATCGTTGTTCCTCCCATCCTTTTGCTCTTACAATCTTACCGCCCCCTCTTCCGCAAATGTCCCTGAGCTCCAGGATGGGGAGAGATTAGGCTGGCCTAGTTCTATGTGATTGATATAGAGTCACTGAAGTTCTGGATTGTGGTTTGTTGATTTTCTTTTGCAGTTTTGCTGCTCCTGCAATGCCCTTCACTCCATCCTGATGGGGACTGTATGTCACCCCCTGGCCAGAGACAAAAAGCTGTTAAACTGGAGTCTTGTTATAATAGCACATTCAAGGGTAGATGTAATAAAAGTAGGAAACCTCAGTGAGGGAGGGGTCCATCACCCATTTGCAAAATGATTACTTTTTATCTGCTAGACTATATGCCCTCCCCTTCTGGTGAGATCAGGAAAGAACGTCTGTGAACTTAACCAGGTTTCTCATTACTTACTTGCAGACCTTGATGGAGGCCTATTTTCTCTGCTGTAACATGGTCCCCTCTCTCCTTGTTTCTGGTGTGGCCCTCCTACCCCATCTCTCTTGTTCATAATCCTTGCAATTACTACTGTGTTACATAGGTTTACTTTTGAGTGTCTCAATGTGGGCTGGGTGAGTTTGGTACTAGGAGCCACCTATTAGGGAGTACATACGGCGCTTAATTTTCTGGGTTTGGGATACTTCACTTAATATAATTGTTTCTAATGACATCCATTTCCCAGCAAATTCCAGTAATGCATCATTTTTGATGGCTGAGTAGTACTCCATTGTATAGATGTACCACAGTTTCCTTATCCACTCGTCAACTGTTGGACATTTAGGTTGATTCCATGACTTTGCTATTGTAAACAGTGCTGCTATGAACATGGTCGAGCTTGTGCTATCGAGGCGAACCTCTGCTGCATGGGGGGTTATTCCCAAAAGTGGGATAGCAGGGTCATATGGCATTTCAATCTTTAATTTCTTTAAGAATCTCCAGACGGCTCGCCAGAGTGGCTGTATGAGCCTGCATTCCCACCAGCAATGTAGCAGAGTTCCCCTCTCTCCACATCCTCTCCAGCTTTGTTGTTGTTTGTATTGTGGATTTTTGCCATCCTGACCGGGGTGAGATGATATCTCAGGGAAGTTTTGATTTGCAGTTCCCTGATGGCGAAGGAAGTGGAGCATTTCTAAAGATATTTGTTAGACATTTTAATTTCATCCCTGGTAACGTTTCTTTGAAGTTCCAGGGCCCATTTTTTAATTGGGCCAGTGTTTTCCTTGGAGTTTAGTTTTCTAAGTTCTTTGTGCACTCTGGACAGTAGAGCTCTGTCAGATATGTGGTTAGTGAAGATTTTCTCCCATTCTGTGGGTTGCCTTTGAGCTCGTGTAACAATCTCTTTATCTGAACAGAAGCTCTTTAATTTCACAAGATCCCAACTGTTGAGAGTTGGTAGCAGTGACTGTGCCATTGGATGTCTGTTTAGGAAGTGTTGGCCTAGCCCAATGAGCTCGAGGGAGTTCCCTATCCTTTCAACTATGGTTTTTATAGTCTCTGGCCTGATATCAAGGTCCTTGATCCATTTGGAATTAAGTCTTGTACATGGTGACAAGTATGGGTCCAGCTTTAATCTTCTGCATGTGGAGATCCAGTTTTGCCAGCACCATTTGTTGAAGATGCTGTTCTTTTTCCATTGGATTCTTTGGGCCCCTTTGTCAAAGACCAAATGGCTGTATTTTTGTGGGCTTATATCTGGGTCTTCAATCCTTATCCATTGATCTGTGTGTCTATTTTGGAGCCAGTACCAGGCTGTCTTTATAACTATGGATTTGTAGTATAAACTAAGGTTTGGTATGGTAATACCTCCAGCAGTGTTTTTGTTACTCAGGATTGTCTTTGCTATCATGGGTCTTTTGTGCCGCCATATGAATTTTGAGATTATTTGGTTAACTTCTTTAAAGAATTGCTTTGGGATTTTAATTGGTATAGCATTGAATTTGTATATTGCCTTTGGTAGGATGGTCATTTTTACAATGTTGATTCTGCCAATCCAGGAACATGGGAGGTCTTTCTACCTTCTGGTGTCTTCTGCTATTTCTTTCTTTAGGGTTTTAAATTTTCATTGTAAAGGTCTTTTACCTCCTTGGTTAGGTTTATACCAAGGTATTTCATTTTTTTAGGGGCTATAGTGAATGGGATGGTTTCTCTCAAGGCTTTTTCACTTCTTTCATTCTGGGCATATAGGAAGGCCTCTGATTTTTGCACATTTATTTTGTATCCTGCCACCCTGCTGAACTTCTCAATTAGTTCCAGGAGCTTCCTGGTGGAGTTTTTGGGATCACTCAGGTATACGATCATGTCATCTGCAAATAGGGATAGCTTGACTTCTTCCTTGCCGATTTGAATCCCTCTTATGTCCCTTTCTTGTCTTATGGCTTCAGCTAAGACTTCAAGTACAATGTTGAATAGAAGTGGTGAGAGTGGACAGCCTTGTCTAGTTCCTGATCGAAGTGGGAATGCTTCCAATTGTTCCCCATTGAGCATAATCCTTGCTATGGGCTTGTTGTACACAGTTTTTATTATATTGATAAAAGGTTCCTTTCATTCCTACAGTCTCTAGCATTTTGATCATAAAAGGCTATTGGATTTTGTCAAAGGCTTTTTCTGCATCTATCGAGAGTATCATGTGGTCTTGGACTTTGGACTGGTTTACATGATGAATTACATTTATTGATTTGCGTTGAACCAACCTTGTGTGTCAGGGATGAAGCCTACTTGGTCCCCGTGAATGATTTTTTTGATATGTTTTTGAATCCAATTTGCTAAGACTTTGTTGAGAATCTTTGCATCTGTGTTCATCAGAGAGATCGGCCTATAGTTTTCTTTTTTAAGTGAATCTTTATTAGGTTTTGGGATTAAGACGATATTAGCTTCATAGAAGGAATTTGGTAGTGTTCCTTCCTTTGCTATTTGATGGAACAGTTTAAGGAGTATTGGTGTTATTAACTCTTAAATGTCTGGTAGAATTCTGTGCTGAATCCATCTGACCCAGGACATTTTTTGATGGGAAGATTCGAGATTACTTCTTCAATTTCCTTGTATGTTATAGGACTATTTAAATAATTCACAACTTCCTGATTCAATTTAGATAGGTTGTGTTTACTTAGAAATTCATCCATCTCTTTTGTGTTGTCAAACTTCACAGAGTACAAGTTTTTGAAATATGATGTTATAATTCTCTGGATTTCTTGGGTATCCGTAGTGATAACTCCATGTTCATTTCTAATTTTGTTAATTTGGGTTTTCTTTCTCTTGCTTTAGGTTAATTTTGCTAGGGGTGTATCAATCTTATTGATTTTTTCAAAGAACCAGATTTTTGACTGGATGATTTTTTTCTATCGTTTTCTTAGTCTCGATTTCAGATATTTCTCCCCTTATTTTGCTAATCTCCTCTCTTCTACTACTTTTGGGATCAGATTGCTCAAGTTTCTCCAAAGCCTTAAGCTGCATTGTTAAGTTATTTATTTCTGATGTTTCCAATTTTCTGATGTAGGCATTAAGAGCTATGAACTTACCTCTTAGAACAGCTTTCATTGTGTCCCAGAGATTTTGGTAAGTTGTATTTTCATTTTCGTTCACTTTCAGGAAATCTTGAATTTCCTTTTTAATTTCTTCCTGAATCCAGTTCTCATTCAGCATCATATTGTTAAGTTTCCAGGAGTTAGTGTATTTTCTCTTGTTTGTTGTGTTGTTGTGGATGTCCAGCTTTAGGCCGTGGTGGTCTGATAGGGCACAGGTTAGAATTTCAACTTTTTTGTATTTCTGTAGATTCATTTTGTGGCCCAATGTGTGATCTATTTTGGAGAAAGTTACGTGTGCTGCTGAGAAAAATGTGTATTCTTTGGTGCGTGGGTGAAAAGTTCGATAGAGATCTGTAAGGTCCATTTCAGTAAGGGTTTGGTTAAGCTCCAAAGTGTCTCTGTTAAGCTTTTGACCTGTTGATCTATCCCATGTTGAGAGGGCGGTGTTGAAATCCCCGAGAATTATCGTTTGGGGATTGATTTCTTGCTTTAGACGCTGTAGGGTTTTCTTAATGAATGTGGAGGAGCCCATATTGGGTGCATATATGTTCAGTATTGTGAAGTCTTCCTGGTGAATTGTACCTGTGACTAAAATGTAGTATCCATCTGTGTCTCTTATAATTTTCTTTGGTTTGAAGTCCACTTTGTCTGAAAGCATAATTGCTACCCCTGCCTGTTTCCTGGTTCCATTAGCTTGCAAGATTTTGGACCAGCCTTTTATTCTTAGGACGTGCCTATCTTTTGTGATGAGATGAGTTTCCTGAAGGCAGCAGATTGTTGGATTGTGGTTTTTAATCCAAGTTTGTAATCTATGTCTCTTAATCGGTGAGTTAATGCCGTTGACATTTAATGTTATAATGGAGAAATTATTTTTAATTCTGGACATTTTGTAAGCATGATGTTTGATATTTATTTTTTGTTGGTATTATACTTCCCTTCTGTCCTCTGGATACGCTTGTTCTTTTCTTCAAGCTTGAGTATCATTTCTAGCATTTTTTGAAGGCCTGGTTTGGTAGACATGTATCCCTTCAAGTTGTCTTTTTGCTGGAAAACTTTTCTTTCTCCCTCAATCATGACAGATAGTTTTGCCGGGTATATCAGTCTGGGTTGGCATTTTTGCTCATTTAATACTTGAAGTATGTCTCTCCAAGCTCTTCTTGCTTTTACTGTTTCCATTGAGTAGTCATTTGTTATTCTAATAGGTTTACCTTTAAAAGTGAGTTGCTTTTTTTCTCTTGAAGCTCTCAGCACCTTTTCTTTGTCTTGATTTTTTTTTTTATTATTATTATTATTTATTCAACTGTGCGCATGTGCGTGTGTATGTGCGCGTGCGTGTTTGTCTGTGTGTGTGTAGAACCACGGACGAATTCGCGAACCACCATGGACGCTCTCCACCTCCTTCTGCCCTGGGATTCACAGGCTCCGCCCTACCAGGACCAGAAGTGCAGGCCGCCCCCGCCTCCGCCTGGCGTCTATACGTGGGATCTGGGAACCGAACTCAGGACCTTCCGCCGGCGGAGGCTTAACTCCTGAGCCACCTCTCCAGCCCTTCTTTGTCTTGAATGTGGAGTGTTTTGACTATTATTTGCCGTGGCGATTTTCTATTTTGGTCATATCTGTTTGGAGTGCGAAATGCCTCTTGTATTTGGATAGGCCTCTCATTCTTTAATTGTGGGAAGTTTTCATTTATGATGAATTGAAATATTTCCTCAGGTGTGGTATTTTGGGATTCTTGTTCTGGTATTCCATGAATGTGCATGTTAGGCTTCTTCAGGGTGTCCCATATTTCTTGAATGCTCCTCTCCAGTATCTTTTTGGCTTTAACAATCTCTTCCATTGAGCTGGTTAATTCTCCCACTTTGTCTTCAAGATCTGAGATTCTATTTTCTGCCTCATTTGTTCTGCTGATAAGACTCTCTGTGGAGTTTTGTGTTGAAGATAACTTATCTCTTAGTTCAATTTTAAACTCTGCCTGAGACTGTTTTACCTGCTCTATACCTATTTTTGTTTCTTGAACTGTTTTTCTCAACTCCTCCAGGTTCCTGTTGTGTTCCTGTTCAAAGTGGTTGACACGGTTATTTAATTCTTCTCGGATTTCCTCTTTCATATTATTAATCATGGTAATGATCATACTCTGAAAGTCGTTATGTTGGGTCTGGCTTTCATGGCTATTTTCTATGGATTTGTTCTGGTCGCAATCCATCGTTATGGGATTGATTCTTTTGGTGGGAGATTGTTCTTGGGTTTTGTTTCTCGTGGATCTGCACTTTGACTTGTACATTGTTGTTTTGTTTTTTAGGACCTTTCAGTTTCTGTGTGTTTTTCACTGAACCGATGTAGTTGGTATTGTTACACCTGCCAGTTGTTACTAGTGCTTTCCTTGGATTGGGTATGTTTGTGTATTGGTATTGTTATATCCTAGATGAGACTACTAGGATGTTAGTATGTCAGTTAAGTAACCAGGGGATGAATATAAGTATGGTAGTGCACTTTTACGATCTAGTGTCTTGGTGAAATGTGAGGGTGGGTGGTGTACTCCCTGGAGTTGTATGTTTTTGGGGTGGCTGTATGAGGAAGCTGACCTACAACATTAATACTAGAAAGGATCAGTAAGGTGAGAGAAAAGAAAAAAAAAGAAAAAAAAAAGGTTTACTTATCTTTGGGCTGGATGTGAAGAGTCTCGCATGTGATACAATGGTTGTAGTGGAGTCCAGATGTATGGCCTGTGTTCTCTTTGTTCCTTAGAGTTTTGCTTGAGTTTCCTTTGGACTCTATTGAATTCTGAGTAGCAGTGTGTCTTCCGTGGACCACGTGCGTAGGTCCCCGGTGGGCCAGAGAGGCAGAGGGTCTGATGTTGATGGCAGAATTCTTCACCTGGGACCTGGGGGGGGGGGCGGAGGGGCGCGCGGGCGGGAGGGCATGAGGGGCTGGTGTCCGGGGCGGGGGCGGGGCCGCGGAGGCTAAGCCGGCGGCCCCGCGCGGGTGCTGCTGGCCGGGCGGCTTCACTCCGGGTTGGGGGGCTGGGCTGGGAGGGGCTCTCTCTCACCTGGGCGCTGGTCAGGGTTCGGCGCGGAGGGGGGCCTGGGGGCAAAGCCGGCGGCCGCGCGCGCGGGTGCTGCTGCCCCGGCGGCTCGGCTCCGGGGTGGGGGGCTGGGCTGGGAGGGGCTCTCTCTCACCTGGGCGCTGGTTGGGGTTCGGCGTGGAGGGGGGGCTGGGGGCAAAGCCGGCGGCTGCGTGCGTGGGTGCTGCTGGCCGGGCGGCTCGGCTCTGGGGTGGGGTGTTAAGTTCATTCTTAAAGTTACATTTTTCTTTGACTTGTACTTCATAAATTCGGAGTTCTTCAAAGCCCTCTAAACTGACTTGAAGCCCTGCCCCCTTTGTTATTCCAGGAGTGGATGTCTCTTTGGTCCTTGCCATTGGGTGGCCACAGTGAGGAACCTGCTCCGACTCAGCAAGGCTTGGCCTGGCTGATCCCTCTGTGGGTTGATCGGGACCCAGAGGTCAGTGTGGAGGGAGTCAAGTGCCTTGTGCGGGGCGAGGAGTGACTGCAGCAAAGAGATGCTTATGCACGTTCGTAGAATACAGAGACCCCTGAGTTAGTTGCTTGTGCTCCATTCACTGTCTCTGGTCAGTCTGCTGAAGGAAACACTGTAGGTCAAGTGAGTTCCACCAGACAAGTTTGTTCTCTTGCAGCTTGATGGGAGGGAAATCCACGGTCCCTGTGACGGCGTTGTCAGGCGCTGGCATCTGCCCTCTCGCTGCGCGCTCACATGACTTTTCCTTCTGCCTGAGTGTCACCAGCCCGTCCATGCTGTTGTGTTTAAGGTGTCATAGTCTCAGGCACCGGGCCGGGTCATCCTGGTCCACTGTTAGAGGGACAGTCCTGTCCTTGGAAACTCAGGAGCAAACAGCCCTGGCCCTGTGCTTGTGGCGGGGTGGCATTCTGAAGATCTGAGTCACAGGGCTGCTCTTCCCTTTCTTTGAGGAGCAGCACACATTGCCTCGAAGCTGAGTCCCATAGGCTCTGATCATCCTGCCCCATTTTTCTCGTCCACTGCAGTGCACTTTGGCAGTGTCTATTGCCGAAATGACCAAATAGCACTCAGGAATCTCTTCATGAAACGGTCGGTCAGTCATGCCTCCGTGTTCCTCCTGGAAATGGTTTCTCAGCTGTGTGCAACCAAGCTGAGACGTCTGACTTATTCTTGTCCCTTTATAGTACCTGTCCGTAATGCCCTCTTCAAGATATTTCTTCCTTTTGGGTTTTGCTATCAACATTCAGGAGGAGAACCAAGCCACTGTGTTAATTTTTTCCTTAGAAATATCAACTTCATATCCAAATACATTGCTCACAAATTTTAACTTCCATTAAACACTTGGATATTGTTGAACCAAATTTTCTTCCATTTGCATTAGTCAGCTTTCTATCACTGTAACAAACACCTGCACAACAACTTATAAAGAAGAAATGTTTATTTGGGTTCACAGTTTTGAAGGTTTCAGTCCATAGATGATTGGCTCCCCTTCTTTTGAGCATGTGGTAGTCTTGGAGGGAGCTCCTGGTGGAACAGAATCGCTCACTTCCTGGCAGCTGGAAAACTGAGAGAGAACATGTCCAGCGTCTCAGAGTCCACGTGACATCTTTACCACCACAGGATCAGAAGGCTTCCAGCTATGCTCCGTCTGAGCAATTCTGCCTTTTCTCAGCATGTGATCTGAGCTTTGGGATTAGGTGCTTTACACTTGGACTTATTCCTGGACAAGTCTATGACTTATTTTCACCTTGTAATTGTGATTGAAAAAATTTTTCAAAAGAAATTTCAAAAAAGTTGTTTGGAAGAAACATTAAAAACTTAACGAAAGGCATAACAAAATAATAATGTGCCTTCCACAAAAAGATGCTTCAGGGGATGGGAGGGAGGAAGAGGGAGGCACTGGGAGAGGGGGAGAAAGGGAAGGGGTGAAAGGTAGGGGAGAAAGGGGGAGAGTACAAGGGGGAACAACTGGGGAGGGGAGGAGGGAGAGAGAAGACAGGGGTATCTATTGAGCTTGTGTGATTAGAAAAAAATGTGGGAGAAAAAATAATAACATGATTTCAAAGGATGAAGAATAAATGGAAATCACATGCAAAAAATATGTGCAAGGTATTCTTAAAGAACTCGCGAACTATTTCCATGTTTATTTACAGTTAACTAGCTTTCGTCTCATGTATCATTTGATTATACCCAACTTCTTTTTCTAGATTAGTGATTCTTTTTTAAGCCATGGGATAGTTTTTATTCCTTCATAAGAATATATATCATTTTCTACAGATGTTCTCTATTATTTAGGTTGTGTGAAGCCAGTATCATGTTTTCACAAGTATTTTACATAGCATGCCAAGGAGTACCGATACGTTCTTAAACCTGCCACCTTCCCTTTTATCCACAGGTGAGATTCACCTCTCTGGGGTTAGGAGCAGCACTGACCACGCTTGAAGCTGGCTGTGTGGCCTTGGCAAACAGTTGTCAGAACATTTCTGGTGGACTCTGGGGAACTGTGTTGAACATTCTTCTGGACCAGACGGAATGCAGTATGGTACGCCGGGAGGTACGTTTAGCACCTGCGATGATACAGAATATCTGCCAGGCACATCCAGCCACTGGCTGCTCAGCGGTATAGCCTCACCAAATACTGTTATCTGTTTTGCCTTGGCAAAGCTAAAAAAGCCAGGAGAGAATAAGAAGGTCATTAATTTACAGTAAAAAAAATCAGTCCTTTGGTAAAAGCAAAAAAGAATACAGTATATTTTTTGGTATATTCTGTTTTTTCAAGAGTGTTTGTATAAAAGAGGGCATTGTGTGTACCTTTGGAGGCCCAAGGGTGACTTTGGGAATCATGGTTTGCTCTACCTCATTGCTTTGCCGTGGGTTTCCCAGGCTCTGCTTTCCAGAGCTGAAAGTGTAAGACGTCACCATTTCCACCCAGTGTGTTTATGTGGGATCTGGGATCTGAACTCAGATCCTTCTGCTTTTGAGGTAGAGACTGAACCCCTGAGCCATCTCTGTATCCCATAATACAGTGTATTTTAATTCGAACTCTCATCACACACAGAAAATGCTTCCTTTTACTTCAACACGTGTGGGTCACTAATGTTTATAAGGCTGTAATTGTGACACATGCAGTTCAGAGCATATGTTAAGTCACATTGGAGAGGAAAATGAAACTGAAAGTTAGTATTTGGCTTTCTTATCATGGCTGCTTCTATGAAAATGATGCTTCATATGGATGATTTTAAAAGCCATGATCAGTTGTTAGAGCTTCTTAGGAAACAGCAGTTCCTGGACCCGTCCTTATCCTGTTCCAGTAGCAGACTCCAAAGATGGTCGTCTTGTTTCTTGGCATCATGATTCTTACATTTTTGGCTCTTTCCTGTCTTGATGATTTTAGAGCTTTTTAATTCACTTTGGTGAAGATGGTTAGAAATTTTACACTTTTAGAATTTCCCTTACATATGTTCTCTCCCAGCATGTTTAAATAATACTCGTTCATTACATAGGAAATCAGTGCATATATTAATATGATAATTTTATTTGGTCACCTCTAGGTTCTAGTAGGTTAAGTTAGACATTTGGGGTTTAAATTTATTTAAGAGGTTATATGAGGGAGGGAAAAAAACATGTTTGTGTTTGTATGTGTAACCTAAAAAAGAAAATAAAGACATTTATTTAAATACTTCCAGAATGGTTTCTGCTGGTCATTTTTTTGCATAAGCAAAATTTTGGAACTTAGAAAAATGAAATTGATAATGAAGTTATTTTATAAAGTTTACTGTCACTCTAGTCATTCATTACATAATTATATACACAGTTTGCCAGTTCTTGTAAGCATCTCTCAGCATGTAAAATGGACCAGAGATTCATCTAATTGTAGCACATGAGTTATTTCAGACATAACCACAAGATGGCAGTGTTGACTTCACTTTTTTTTTTTTTAAACTCTTCAGGCTGCATTCATCCTTCAGAATCTGCTTGTGATTCCTATGCCTTCAGAAGTCATAAAGGATTATACGTGGCAGGTGGGTGTAAACAGTAATCAATATATAGATATTTGAAATTAATTTGTGAGAAATTTGTAGCATACGTGTACAGCCAGCCCTCTGTATCCATGAGCTCCACATCTGTGTATTAATCAACCAGATTAATCAATCAGTATTCAAGGGAAAAGTTTTATTCTTATTGTTATTTCATAATGGTATTGCATAATAGCATTCAGATGCACAAATAATCCAGAGATTATTTAGAGAGTATGCATGACAGGATGTGTGTGCATTTTATGCAAATACCATCCTAAAAGGAACTGAACACCATAGAACCTGCTATCTGTGGGACAGACTATATTTTATTACTTTAAGTAGATACTTGATTGTTTCTTCTTCCATTTCTAAGTGTATTTTTGTGGGATGCATATGTATGCATATTTGTGTGTGTGTGTGTGTGTGTGTGTGTGTGTGTGTGCACGCGCGCGCAAAAGTATGTGTTATTGTGGAGGCCCAAGGTTGATAATGGGAGTTATTCTCTATTATTCTCCCACTTTGTTCTTTTGAGATTATGTGTATAATTAAAACCAGAGCTCACCTATTCCTAGCAAGCTTGCTCTGGGGATTCTCAGGCTCTAGTTTATGTGGCTTGAATTGCAGGCATTTTTATGTGGGCTGGGGATTTGGACTCTGGTCCTTTTGCATGTGCAGCAAGCTTTAAACTCTAAGTCATTTTCCCAGCCCGGCAGTCGATGGTTTTAACAACAACAGAAAAGCGCTCCTGTTGGTGTGCACTGATACTACATCCAGAGGAAGATATTTCTCATCCTTGTTCCACGGACTTTTGATTTTCTGTAGTTTTGACTTCTCTCCCACTTGTTTCAAGCATGCTTAGTGTAAGCTCCTAGTTTCTGTCACCATCTGAAGTAGTTAATGCAATGTGGAAATAATCATGAACTACTCCTGGTCCCTGTGTACTGTAACTAGAAGAAAACAGCCTGGTATTGAAGCAAGGAGGTTCTTTGAGAGGTTCTCACGATCTTGACTGTCAAGACAGTCTTGAGAAGTACCTCAGAGATTAGTAAGTTGGTCTAGCTGTGTCAGTGACGACCTTCTGGAGGCTTCCCTGAGACACAAGCCTTTTCTTGAGTGTAGGCAGTGCCATCTTGTGGGGCGGGGACCAGACGGAGTAAAGGGACAGAAGGAAGAGCCCCTTCATGCAGGCCTTTGCTCCCCTTCTTCTGGTTGCCACAGGTGACTTGCTTTGCCATGTCTCTGATGGGCTGAAGCCTCCAAGCAGCTTGCTGTCTACTTAGTCAGCCATGGAGAGTAACTAGTATAGTACTTTGTTTTCCTTTTCTTTCCTTTTGCATGGTTTGCTATCATGATTGAGAATCATCTCAGTTTTTTTTTCTCTCTCACATTTTATTTTTTTTCCTAATCACACAAACTCAATAGGATCCTATCCTCTCTTTCCCCCCCCTCCTTTCCTCTCCCCTGTCGTTCCCCATTGCACTCTCTCCCTTTCTTTCACTCCCTTCCCTCCCTCCCCCTCTCCCAATGCCTCCTCCTTCCTTCCTCCCATCCCCTGGAGCATCCCTTTATGTGGACACCGAACCTCCTTCAGATTCCTCTACCCTAGTGAGGATTCAGGACTCAGTGACATAGCCTGGAGCCCCTTCTTGGGCTCCCTGTTAGCATGAGAACTCTATTATGAATGTTTAATCCCTTGCCTCTAAGGATCTTACTGCTTGAAGCCTTCTTCCCTGTGATCCATGCTAAACTTTGGGGGGGGCATTGACATGTCAGCCATTGTGCAGGTCAGGCAAAGTCCAATTCTGGCTGCTGCAGCCCTAACTTTTGTGGAGTATCTTGCATATCGTTGGTCCTCCCCATCTTTAGACTCTTACAATCTTGCCACCCCCTCTTCTATAAGGTTCCCTGGCTTATAGGGAGAGATTTGGCTGGTCTGGTTCCAGGTGAATTATGTATCACCTCAGTTTTTAAAAGAACCTAAATATATTCTGGAGCAAGGTGAAGAAAAACTAAGTCATTTTTCTCACTTAAAAAATACTTTTAAATGTTTTTACTATCATATAGTCCATTTAATCTTCTCTGAAAGACACTAGTATTTCATGTCTTCACCCTTAAGTTGGACTCTTTAAGGACATATTCCCTTCATTGTGTTGCTCTATATCTTATCATGAATTTAGTCTTCTTTTAAATAATTTGTGTGTGTGTGTGTGTGTGTGTGTGTGTGTGTGTATCAGAGGGCACCGTATGTCCCTGTGCAGTACCAAGGGTGATTTTGAGAGTCATCCTGTATTGCTTCTACCTCCTTTTTGCTTAGCTGTGGGATTTACCAGGATCCACCCATTTGGGCAGGAGATGCAGGCTGAAACTGTTTCCTTTTTCCATCTGGTGTTTTTTTGGTGGGACCTGAGATCCGAACTCAGGACCTTATGTTTGTGAGGCAGAGTCTTAACCCCTGAACCATCTCTCCAGCCCCCTAATTTAATCTTAAATAGAATGTTCTGAAGTTTAGGACTATAGGTTGGCATAGTTGTTTATTTGCTTCTTCTGTTTTCTTTTTGTTTGTTCTTAGGGCTCTGGGGTTTGAGCCTAGGGCCCTCCCTATTCTGGGCAACTATTGATAGGTTTCATATTTTTAAGCTGTTTCTACAAGCTTCCATGAGAAAGAAGATAGTTTTTCTGATTCAGTAAAGCATGCAAAGTATGTAGCTTACTTTCCTGGTCTTAAGTAATTGCAGTGGAAAATAAATTCTTCATTTTTGTAGCATAATTTGCCACCTGATTTTACCTGGATGCAGAAATATACTGTGGATGGAGTAGTCACAAAGAGGAGAACCAGTGAAGAGTATGTCTCATACCCACCCCGCACACACCCTGTAAGCAGACTCCCGCTAGGTGTGAGAAATGTGCTCTGGAAATACTGATCTTTCAAACTTCAGGGCCTCACCTCTTAAGAGGAATATTTATGAATGGTAGTGTTTTGTTACTCTGAGTATCATCAAATGCGCCTCTTTCTCAGGAAGAGGAACCAAAACCAGTGGTCACCAGCTGGCCTTGCTTTGTAAGCTCGCTCCGCTGTCTACTGGAAGTTGTTGTTTCTTTTTTTTTTTTTTTTTTTTTTTATTAAAAATTTAATTATACATTTTAAAAATTTTTTACCAGTTCCCTCCCTCCCCCCTCTTCCCCCTCCCCTTCCCCCAGTGCCTCCCCCCCAATTCCCAGAGAGTCCTTTATTGTGTGTGCCTAACTCTCCACTGTGTCCTCCTCTCCGATGACATATAAGGACCCAGTGGCATTTCCATAAGCCCTTTCTCTTGTTCCCTTAAGCATAAGATCACTACTATGGCTGTCAATCCCTTGCCTCCAGGGGTCTCGGTGCCCTTATCAGATGCTAGACTTTATGAGGGCAACAGTGCGCTGGACATTGCGCAGGGCATGCAAAGTTCCATTATGATTGCTTTGGCCCCAACTATTGTTGAGAATCTTGCAAATCGTTGCTCCTCCCATCCTTTTGCTCTTACAATCTTACCGCCCCCTCTTCCGCAAATGTCCCTGAGCTCCAGGATGGGGAGAGATTAGGCTGTCCTAGTTCTATGTGATTGATATAGAGTCTCTGAAGTTCTGGTTGTGGTTTGTTGATTTTCTTTTGCAGTTTTGCTGCTCCTGCAATTCCCTTCACTCCATTCTGCTGGGCACTGTATGTCACCCCCCTGGCCAGAGACAAAAAGCTGTTAAACTGGAGACTTGTTGTAATAGCACATTCAAGGGTAGATGTAATAAGAGTAGGAAACCTCACTGAGAGAGGGGTCCATCACCCATTTGCAAAATGATTACTTTTTATCTGCTAGACTATATGCCCTCCCCTTCTGGTGAGATCAGGAAAGAACGTCTGTGAACTTAACCAGGTTTCTCATTACTTACTTGCAGACCTTCATGGAGGCCTATTTTCTCTGCTGTAACATGGTCTCCTCTCTCTTTGTTTCTGGTGTGGCCCTCCTAACCCATCTCTCTTGTTCATAATCCTTGCAATTACTGTGTTACATAGGTTTACTTTTGAGTGTCCCAATGTGGGCTGGGTGAGTTTGGTACTAGGAGCCACCTATTAGGGAGTACATACGGCGCTTAATTTTCTGGGTTTGGATACTTCACTTAATATAATTCTTTCTAATGACATCCATTTCCCAGCAAATTCCAGTAATTCATCATTTTTGATGGCTGAGTAGTACTCCATTGTATAGATGTACCACAGTTTCCTTATCCACTCGTCAACTGTTGGACATTTAGGTTGATTCCATGACTTTGCTATTGTAAACAGTGCTGCTATGAACATGGTCGAGCTTGTGCTATCGAGGCAAACCTTTGCTGCTTGGGGGGTTATTCCCAAAAGTGGGATAGCAGGGTCATATGGCATTTCAATCTTTAATTTCTTTAAGAATCTCCAGACGGCTCGCCAGAGTGGCTGTATGAGCCTGCATTCCCACCAACAATGTAGGAGAGTTCCCCTCTCTCCACATCCTCTCCAGCATTTGTCGTTGTTTGTATTATGGATTTTTGCCATCCTGACCGGGGTGAGATGATATCTCAGGGAAGTTTTGATTTGCATTTCCCTGATGGCGAAGGAAGTGGAGCATTTTTTAAGATAATTGTTAGACATTTTAATTTCATCCCTGGTAAAGCTTCTTTGAAGTTCCAGGGCCCATTTTTTAATTGGGCCAGTGTTTTCCTTGGAGTTTAATTTTCTAAGTTCTTTGTGCACTCTGGACAGTAGAGCTCTGTCAGATATATGGTTAGTGAAGATTTTCTCCCATTCTGTGGGTTGCCTTTGAGCTCGTGTGACAATCTCTTTATCTGAACAGAAGCTCTTTAATTTCACAAGATCCCAACTGTTGAGAGTTGGTAGCAGTGACTGTGCCATTGGATGTCTGTTTAGGAACTGTTGGCCTAGCCCAACCAGCTCGAGGGAGTTCCCTATCCTTTCAACTATGGTTTTTAAAGTCTCTGGCCTGATATCAAGGTCCTTGATCCATTTGGAATTAAGTCTTGTACATGGTGACAAGTACGGGTCCAGCTTTAATCTTCTGCATGTGGAGATCCAGTTTTGCCAGCACCATTTGTTGAAGATGCTGTTCTTTTTCCATTGGATTCTTTGGGCCCCTTTGTCAAAGACCAAATGGCTGTAACTTTGTGGGCTTATATCTGGGTCTTCAATCCTTATCCATTGATCTGTGTGTCTATTTTGGAGCCAGTACCAGGCTGTCTTTATAACTATGGATTTGTAGTATAGACTTAGGTTTGGTATGGTAATACCTCCAGCTGTGTTTTTGTTACTCAGGATTGTTTTTGCTATCCTGGGTCTTTTGTGCCTCCAAATGAACTTTGAGATTGTTTGGTCAACTTCTTTGAAGAATTGCTTTGGGATTTTGATTGGTATAGCATTGAATCTGTATATTGCCTTTGGTAGGATGGTCATTTTTACAATGTTGATTCTGCCAATCCAGGAACAAGGGAGGTCTTTCCACCTTCTGGTGTCTTCTGCAATTTCTTTCTTTAGGGTTTTAAAGTTTTCATTGTAAAGGTCTTTTACCTCCTTAGTTAGGTTTATACCAAGGTATTTCATTTTTTTAGGGGTTATAGTAAATGGCATGGTTTCTCTCAAGGCTTTTTCACTTCTTTCATTCTGGGCATATAGGAAGGCCTCTGATTTTTGCACATTTATTTTGTAACCCGCCACCCTGCTGAACTTCTCAATTAGTTCCAGGAGCTTCCTGGTGGAGTTTTTGGGATCACTCAGGTATAAGATCATGTCATCTGCAAATAGAGATAGCTTGACTTCTTCCTTGCCAATTTGAATCCCTCTTATGTCCCTTTCTTGTCTTATGGCTTCGGCTAAGACTTCAAGTACAATATTGAATAGAAGTGGTGAGAGTGGACAGCCTTGTCTTGTTCCTGATCGAAGTGGGAATGCTTCCAGTTGTTCCCCATTGAGCATAATCCTTGCTGTGGGCTTGTTGTATACAGCTTTTATTATATTGATAAAGGTTCCTTCCATTCCTACTGTCTCTAGCGTTTTGATCATAAAAGGCTGTTGGATCTTGTCAAAAGCTTTTTCTGCATCTATCGAGAGTATCATGTGGTCTTGGACTTTGGACTGGTTTACATGATGAATTACATTTATTGATTTGCGTATGTTGAACCAACCTTGTGTGCCGGGGATGAAGCCTACTTGGTCCCCATGAATGATCTTTTTAATATGTTTTTGAATCCGATTGCTAAGACTTTGTTGAGAATCTTTGCGTCTGTGTTCATCAGGGAGATCGGCCTATAGTTTTCTTTTTAAGTGAATCTTTATTAGGTTTTGGGATTAAAACGATATTAGCTTCATAGAAGGAATTTGGTAGTGTTCCTTCCTTTGCTATTTGATGGAACAGTTTAAGGAGTATTGGTGTTATTAACTCCTTAAATGTCTTGTAGAACTCTGTGCTGAATCCATCTGGTCCAGGACATTTTTTGGTGGGAAGATTCGAGATTACTTCCTCAATTTCCTTATATGTTATAGGACTATTTAAATAATTCACAACTTCCTGATTCAATTTAGGTAAGTTGTGTTTACTTAGAAATTCATCCATCTCTTTTGTGTTGTCAAACTTCACAGAGTATAAGTTTTTGAAATATGATGTTATAATTCTCTGGATTTCTTGGGTATCCGTAGTGATAACTCCATGTTCATTTCTAATTTTGTTAATTTGGGTTTTCTCTCTCTTGCTTTTGGTTAGTTTAGCTAGGGGTGTATCAATCTTGTTGATTTTTTCAAAGAACCAGCTTTTTGATTGGTTGATTTTTTCTATCGTTTTCTTAGTCTCGATTTCAGATATTTCTCCCCTTATTTTGCTAATCTCTTCTCTTCTACTGCTTTTAGGATCAGATTGCTCTAGTTTCTCTAAAGCTTTAAGCTGCATTGTTAAGTTGTTTATTTCTGATGTTTCCATTTTTTGACGTGGGCATTAAGAGCTATGAACTTACCTCTTAGAACAGCTTTCATTGTGTCCCAGAGATTTTGGTAAGTTGTATTTTCGTTATCATTCACTTTCAGGAAATCTTGAATTTCCTTTTTAATTTCTTCCTGAATCCAGTTCTCATTCAGCATCATAGTGTTAAGTTTCCAGGAGTTAGTGCATTTTCTCTTGTTTGATGTGTTGTGGATGTCCAGCTTTAGGCCGTGGTGGTCTGATAGGGCACAGGTTAGAATTTCAACTTTCTTGTATATGTGTAGATTCATTTTGTGGCCCAATATGTGATCTATTTTGGAGAAAGTTCCATGTGCTGCTGAGAAAAATGTGTATTCTTTGGTGCGTGGGTGAAAAGTTCGATAGAGATCTGTGAGGTCCATTTCTTTCAGGGTTTGATTAAGTTCCAAAGTGTCTCTGTTAAGCTTTTGACCTGTTGATCTATCCCATGTAGAGAGGGCGGTGTTGAAGTCCCCAAGAATTATCGTTTGGGGGTTGATTTCTTGCTTTAGACGCTGTAGGGTTTTCTTAATGAATGTGGGGGGGCCCGTATTGGGTGCATATATGTTCAGTATTGTGAAATCTTCCTGGTGAATTGTACCTCTGACTAAAATGTAGTATCCATCCGTGTCTCTTATAATTTTTTTTGGTTTGAAATCCACTTTGTCTGATAGCATAATGGCTACCCCTGCCTGTTTTCTGCTTCCATTTGCTTGTAGAATTGTTGACCAGCCTTTTATTTTTAGAGCGTGCCTATCTTTTGTGGTGAGATGGGTTTCCTGCAGGCAACAGATTGATGGATTGTGATTTTTAATCCAAGTTTGTAATCTGTGTCTCTTGATCGGTGAATTAAGTCCATTAACATTTAGTGTTATAATGGAGAAACTATTGTTAATTCCAGACATTTATTATGTTTAGTAGCTTTTATAAGTATATTGCTTCGCTTTTAATGGTGTTATATTTGCCTTCTGTTCTCCTGGATATGCCTGTTTTTTTCTTCACGCTTGAGTATCATTTCTAGCAGTTTTTGAAGGCCTGGTTTGGTGGCCATGTATCCCTTAAAGTTGTCTTTGTGCTGGAAAATTTTTCTTTCTCCCTCGATCATGACTGATAGTTTTGCAGGGTAAATCAGCCTGGGTTGACATTTTTGCTCATTCAATACTTGAAGTATGTCTCTCCAAGCTCTTCTTGCTTTTACTGTTTCGACTGAGAAGTCATTAGTTATTTTAATAGGTTTGCCTTTAAAAGTGACTTGTTTTTTCTCCCTTGAAGCTCTCATCACCAGTTCTTTATCTTGAATGTGGAGTGTTTTAACTATTATTTGCCTCGGTGTGCTTCTATTTTGGTCGTATCTGTTTGGGGTGCGGAATGCCTCTTGTATATGAATGGGCCTCTCTTTTTTAGATGAGGAAAGTTTTCCTTGATGATCGTTTGAAAAATTTCCTCAGGGGTGGTATTTTGAGATTCTTGCTCCGGTATTCCATGAATACGCATGTTAGGCTTCTTCAGGGTGTCCCATATCTCTTGGATATTTCTCTCAAGTATCTTTTTGGCTTTAACAACCTCTTCCATTGAGCTGGTTAGTACTCCCACTTTATCTTCAAGGTCTGAAATTCTGTTTTCTGCTTCATTAGTTCTGTTGATAAGACTCTCTGTGGCGTTCTGGGTTGAAGATAACTTGTCTTTTAGCTCAGTTTTAAACTCTGCTTGAGTTTGTTTTAACTGTTCTATGCCACTTTTTGTTTCTTGCACTGTTTTTCTCAACTCCTCCAGATGTCTGTTGTGTTGCTCTTCAAAGCGATTGATTCGATTATGTAATTCCTCCCGGATTTCCTCTTTCATAGTATTGAACATGGTAATGATCATATTTTGAAAGTCTTTATCCTGGGTGGGGCTTTCTTGGCCTTTTTCCGCGGGTTTGTTCTTGTTGGAGTCTAACATTATGGGATTAATTTCTTCAGTGGGAAATTTGTTTACTTGAGTGGTGCTTCTCATGGATTTGCACTTTGACTTTGGCATTGTCATTTTAACTCTTAAGATCTCTCAATTTCACTAAACTGAATTATTTGGCCTGGGGTACTGGTGGGCAGGGCCTGAACGGGGACTTACCTAGGGCGCGGGGTGAGGCCCGGGTGGACCGCGCGCGTGTCCTGACCGGCGGAGCGGGGTGGGGCGAAAAGGGAGGATGGGCGCGTCGGCGTGGAGCTATTTAACCTGAGGGCAGCTGGGGCGGGGCCCGGGCGCAGGGGGAGGTCCTCCTCGTCCCTCGGCCCCCGCGCGGCTCCGGCTGGATGGTGGGAGTCGGAGCCGGGTCCCTGTGGGCTGACCTGGGGGTCCTAGAGCGCGCGTTGAGGCCCGGCTGGATCTCGCGCAGGCGTCCCGACCGGGGGAGCGGGGGCGGGGCGAAAAAGGGAGGATGGGCGCGTCGGCGTGGAGCTATTTAACCCGAGGGCAGCTGGCGCGGGGCCCGGGCGCAGGGGGAGGTGCTCCTCGTCCCTCGGCCCCCCGCGCGGCTCCGGCTGGATGGTGGGAGTCGGAGCCGGGTCCCCGTGGGCTGACCTGGGGGTCCTAGAGCGCGCGTTGAGGCCCGGCTGGATCTCGCGCAGGCGTCCCGACCGGCGGAGCGGGGGCGGGGCGAAGACGGAAGTTGTTGTTTCTTAATGTGCGTGATTCTTTCACTACATTTATTCTGCAGACTGACGTCACGATTAGCCAGTCAGGTTCCCTTGCTTTTAAATTCTCAGGAACGTGCCCTTTGGGCTCTTTAGTGTGTGACATAACCACCTTGGCTCAGTTATCTGTCTTTAATATTGTTAGTGTGGTTATTCCTATAACCAACCTATAATGTTCTTGTCTTTCAGGTAGGTGTGTGTTGATGTCTGTCTTCCCTTAGCATGGGTAGGGGTGAGAAAAGCTTCCCATAAACAGATGTCATTGTGCAGGTAATCTCTGATCAGAGTGACCACACCATCCTTATCTGGGCTTTTAAATGTTTGAATTTTTGCTTTATTATTATTTTCACAAGAGGTAAATATTTTAAACCAATGATGGGTTGGGGCTATTGCAAATTTTAAAACAATTGATTTTTACCATTGGCCATTCCAGGGAAATCAGTGAGCAGAATGTAGAAATCCTTGGAAGATGTGTGCAGAGATAAAGCTGTGCAGTGTAGTTTCTTTAAAGCTCCTTACTGGCAAGTGTCTGTGCTCACACTCATGTGTGTTTGTGTCCTTTTTCTTGTTAGGGTTAATTGAATGGAAAGTAATTTTTTTATTATTATTATTTCCGCTCATACAGACTTAATAGGTACACCGGTTCCCTCCTTCCCTCTTCTTCCCCCCGACCCCCCTGCTCCCCCTCCCCACTCTTCTCCCTCCCCATCCCCCAATGCCTCCCCCCCAATCCCCGGAGAATCCTTTAATGTGCATGCCAGACTCTCCTCTGGGCTCTCCTCTCTGATGACGTACAAGGACCCAGCGGCATTTCCCTGAACCCTTAATGGAAAGTAATTTGACAAACAGATTTGCCAGGATTAGTAGTGAGTCTTTAGCTGTTTTTTTTTTTTTTTTTTTTTTATTTCCACCCAACTTTATTTTAATAGCACTACTCAAATTAGTTGTTTTATTAATAGGTACAAACATATGTTTAAATATCATTTCTTAGAGAGCATTATTTTGGACTTTTTGGTTATTTAGTCTCTGACAGTTTCATTCATTCATTCATACTCGTGTATATATTCTGTTCCCAGTCTTATTTTTAAATACCTGTAACATCCCCTCAAAAACTCCTTCTCCTACTTTCGTGTTTCGTGACCTACTGTTTCGTGACCTACTGAGTTTAGCCAGGGCTCCTGTGTAGACATGCGTGTGGATCTATGCACTGAAGCACCGGTACCTCGCCAGTGGGTGTCCACTGAAGACAAGGACCCTCCTTCCTCAGCAGCCATCGACAGCAGTCAGCTGAGACTGCTTGAGAGGGGGCAGGTCCTCTCCCCACCCAGGACTGAATGTTGGTGGGTTGGGTCATGCAGGCATCCGTGTTCATGTGTTCATGAGTGCAAGAACCATGTCAGACCCGGAGGAGAGCATTTCCCTACCTTCCTCCCCATCTTTCTGTCTCACATTCTTTCTGTCTTCTCTTCTCTGAGCTTGGAATTGGGCGATGTGAATTCACTTAGGGTTGGCACTTGAGTGTTTTGATAATTGTTCTACTGTTGTGGGTAGCTTTAAAAGTAATGCCTTCATTGTGTTTGCAAGTACCATATGTAATTACTTGGTTAAAACTGATTATTTCATGGAAACGTTTGAAATGACCTTTCAAGAGTTGGTGGATCAACTTTCTGACGCTTGAGGACCTGGAAACAGCAAAGACCGGTTGTGTTGTGAAGTCCTTTTCCTTTGCAGTGGTAGCTGGAAGGAGTGAGGGCATCTGCACACACTCGTTCCAGTACTGGGAGACAGTGGATCTTCTTGAGGAGATGGGTCTAAATCAGTGACTGTCTGCTTCTCTCTCTTTTCCCCTAGGGCCCCTGTGTCCACGACGAGGACTCTGGCCTGTCCCTGGTAGGGCAGCCTGCCCTTCAGGCCCTTCTGTATCACTGCCATTTCTACGAGCATTTGACTCAGATGGTGAAGTGTTGCTATGTGGGAAGGCACATGTTTGATTTGAGTTTTTCTGCTTTTTGTGGAACTTTAGAAGTCAATGACTTAAATGGTAAGTACAGTATCTTTATTTTCATAAAGCATAACTTAAAAAAGATGTTAGAATTGTGTTTATTTAAAAGAAAGTATTTGGAAAATGATTTTTAAAAAATGCATAGGAAAAGCATTAGTGTCTAGTCCCAGTACCCAGAGCACCCCGAGGAGAGTTGCATTTTCTCTGTCCACTTCCTTATGGAACTTGTGTTTGCTTTCCTGTCTACATACTTTTTCTTTTTTCATTATTTATTCAATTGTGTGTGTGTGTGTGTGTGTGTGTGTGTGTGTGTGTGTGTGTGTGTAGAACCAAGGGTGAATTTGGAACCATCGTGGACTGCTTCTACTGCCTCTTTGCTCTGCCCTGCCCCGGGACTCACAGGCTCCGCCCACCAGGACTTATTTTGTATTCCCCTAATAGAATTGTAGACATTAAATTTCTTAGTTCTCAGTTATATACATGTATGTTTATAATTTAGTTCATTTCTTTGAAGAACTGAAATGGCATTTTCTAACATTAGAAGTAAATGCCTCTATTTGACAATTGACTTTCTCAGTTGAGTTTTAGATCATTGTACTCAGTGGCCTTGGGGGGGTTGGGTAAAGGTGTGTTCTGACCCCCACTAATGAAGGGGGTCACTGTTCCTGGGGCCAATGCACTGGATTGTGTTTGAAGTGCTCCATGGTTGCTACACGCAGTGACCAACCTCTTTAGCTGGTGGCTGTTTTCTTTTAATGAGTGTTTTTATTTCTCCTTGGAGGGTGGCGAGAGCGTTCATGTTAATGGTTCTCCTGCTGTCACAGGTTTAGATGACTCCTTCAAGTTCTGGAGGGCCCCATCCAGGATGTCCAGCCAGGACCAGGATCCAAGCTCACTCTCCACCTCGGAAACAACGGTACTCACAATGATTCATGAGTTCTTCCTTTTCAGTCTCTGTAAAGTTCAAATTTGCCTGGTGGAGTGAGAAAAATGGGTGTAAAGTTTAAGGATAATTGTAATGGCTGTGACTTTTTAAAGTGTTGTTCTCTGGGAAGAATCTGCTCTGAAATTAATACTTAAATTGGTCTATTTAACCTGTTTATTAGCCGTAGATGCTTGGGCCTCTTTTTGCTTTGCTCTGTGAGCAGGTTGTTGAGAAGTTAAGCAATTCTGTGATCAGTAGTGCTGCAGGAGGCAGAACTTGGATTCAGCTAGGCATAACTGTCCCCTATGCTGACGATTCTTTCAGCTGAGATTTTCCAACTCCTTTTGTTTACCTTTTCTGATTTAGAGCAGTGTTGGAATCCTATATGATTGAAGTGGTTGAGTATCCTGAACTTTCGATTAGTAGCAAGTCAGGATAAGAAAGCTTATTATCTATTTGGAAAATTCCGCTGTAGTCCTAGTGGCTTTAAACACATTTCTAAATCCTCATTGGTCTTCATTATCTAAAGCATGTGAAACTTGCACATGCTTGCACGCCTGCTATTCTTCTTGATGTGTGCATAAATGGTTTTCATCCCTTCAGGGTTCTTCAGCTCCTCTTCAGGGTTACCCTGGCTTGCAAAAGCATTTCCTATAAATTAGAATTATAAGGCATTTGTTAGAAGATGAATTGTTGCTGAACCATTGATGAACCGTAAGAAAGTATGATATTTTTTGCTTTTTAGAAGTTTAAAACAAACATATAAATATTAAATACATAATCAAATAGTTTGTAGGCAGTAATAAAATTTACCTTTTGCAGTGTCTCTCCTTTTTAATTTTAAGATTCAGAGGAAGAGAGTTTATGTAGTACTACACTAGATAGACAGAGGACATTTTTCCTTTATGAGGAAAAATGGGATAATTAACCCACCTTCCACTAGATGTCACACTTTTCTTTCTGAGCTTCAAGGTAGTATCTTTGTTTCAGCATGAGAAATAATATGGTTAAATACCAACATGAGTTGTTCTAATTATCTTTTTATTTCACAAAAAGACAGCTTCAAAATATGCTTAAAAATAAATCTTCCTACATTACACTGTTTCCAAAAGGGTTGGAAGCAAGTTGAGTTAGTAAACTTTTAGTCACTGTGAAAAATCATGGAGAAAATTAACCTCAGGAGGTTAATTTAGGGTCATGATTCTAGAGATTTCAGCATGTGGTGTCCTGCTCCATTGTCTCTGTGCCTGTGGGTTGTATCACAATAAATTGTGATATGTGGTGAGAGCCAGCTTCTCAGATTACCACACACCCTGATCACTGTGTTGAATGTAAGTGGATTAACTTTAGTCTACATCATTTGATGGTGATACCCTTTGCTCACATAAGGAACCTATCTGTGGCCCCACTTGGAGGCTGACAGAGGGGCTGGGACGACCCTGAGGACATCCTGTGGGACTGCTAGCCGCTTGTGTCTGTGGTCTTGTGTCTGCTTTCATGCATGAATCTTCCACCATCCTCTGCTCATTCCATCAGTGTGTTTTCTGAGCTTTCTTTCTTTTTTATTGTTGTACATGATCCACTGAATGATGACTCTAGAATCTGATGTGATAACTGATTGTAAAGCTTTTCTGCTCTTAGAATAAAGAGGGAGGTGCCATTTATAAAAGTAACACAGGACCCCCCAGTCCTCTAGAAACTGCTCACACATTATATTTTGCCATGTTTTTAAAAATTTAATTATACATTTTAAAATTTTTTTACCAGTTCCCTCCCTCCCCCCTCCTCCCCCCGAACCCCCTCCTCCTTCTCCTTTCCCTCCCCATCCCCCAGTGCCTCCCCCCCAATTCCCAGAGAGTCCTTTATTGTGTACGCCTGACTCTCCACTGGGTGCTCCTCTCCGATGACATATAAGGACCCAGTGGCATTTCCATAAGCCCTTTCTCTTGTTCCCCTTAAGCATAGGAGCACTACTATGGCTGTCAATCCCTTGCCTCCAGGGATCTCGGTGCCCTTAACAGATGCTAGACTTTATGAGGGCAACAGTGCGCTGGACATTGCGCAGGGCATGCAAAGTCCCATTATGATTGCTTTGGCCCCAACTATTGTTGAGAATCTTGCAAATCGTTGCTCCTCCCATCCTTTTGCTCTTACAATCTTACCGCCCCCTCTTCCGCAAATGTCCCTGAGCTCCAGGATGGGGAGAGATTAGGCTGGCCTAGTTCTATGTGATTGATATAGAGTCTCTGAAGTTCTGGATTGTGGTTTGTTGATTTTCTTTTGCAGTTTTGGTGCTCCTGCAATGCCCTTCACTCCATCCTGCTGGGCACTGTATGTCACCCCCTGGCCAGAGACAAAAAGCTGTTAAACTGGAGTCTTGTTATAATAGCACATTCAAGGGTAGATGTAATAAAAGTAGGAAACCTCAGTGAGGGAGGGGTCCATCACCCATTTGCAAAATGATTACTTTTTATCTGCTAGACTATATGCCCTCCCCTTCTGGTGAGATCAGGAAAGAACGTCTGTGAACTTAACCAGTTTTCTCATTACTTACTTGCAGACCTTGATGGAGGCCTATTTTCTCTGCTGTAACATGGTCCCCTCTCTCCTTGTTTCTGGTGTGGCCCTCCTAACCCATCTCTCTTGTTCATAATCCTTGCAATTACTGTGTTACATAGGTTTACTTTTGAATGTCTCAATGTGGGCTGGGTGAGTTTGGTACTAGGAGCCACCTATTAGGGAGTGCATACGGTGCTTAATTTTCTGGGATTGGGATACTTCACTTAATATAATTGTTTCTAATGACATCCATTTCCCAGCAAATTCCAGAAATTCATCATTTTTGATGGCTGAGTAGTACTCCATTGTATAGATGTACCACAGTTTCCTTATCCACTCGTCAACTGTTGGACATTTAGGTTGATTCCATGACTTTGCTATGGTAAACAGTGCTGCTATGAACATGGTCGAGCTTGTGCTATCGAGGCGAACCTCTGCTGCATGGGGGGTTATTCCCAAAAGTGGGATAGCAGGGTCATATGGCATTTCAATCTTTAATTTCTTTAAGAATCTCCAGACGGCTCACCAGAGTGGCTGTATGAGCCTGCATTCCCACCAGCAATGTAGGAGAGTTCCCCTCTCTCCACATCCTCTCCAGCATTTGTTGTTGTTTGTATTGTGGATTTTTGCCATCCTGACCGGGGTGAGATGATATCTCAGGGAAGTTTTGATTTGCATTTCCCTGATGGCTAAGGAAGTGGAGCATTTTTTCAGATATTTGTTAGACATTTTAATTTCATCCCTGGTAACGTTTCTTTGAAGTTCCAGGGCCCATTTTTTAATTGGGCCATTGTTTTCCTTGGAGTTTAGTTTTCTAAGTTCTTTGTGCACTCTGGACAGTAGAGCTCTGTCAGATATGTGGTTAGTGAAGATTTTCTCCCATTCTATGGGTTGCCTTCGAGCTCGTGTTACAATCTTTTTATCTGAACAGAAGCTCTTTAATTTCACAAGATCACAACTGTTGAGAGTTGGTAGCAGTGACTGTGCCATTGGATGTCTGTTTAGGAAATGTTGGCCTATCCCAATCAGCTCGAGGGAGTTCCCTATCCTTTCAACTATGGTTTTTAAAGTCTCTGGCCTTAAATCAAGGTCCTTGATCCATTTGGAATTAAGTCTTGTACATGATGACAAGTATGGGTCCAGCTTTAATCTTCTGCATGTGGAGATCCAGTTTTGCCAGCACCATTTGTTGAAGATGCTGTTCTTTTTCCATTGGATTCTTTGGGCCCCTTTGTCAAAGACCAAATGGCTGTATTTTTGTGGGCTTATATCTGGGTCTTCAATCCTTATCCATTGATCTGTGTGTCTATTTTGGAGCCAGTACCAGGCTGTCTTTATAACTATGGATTTGTAGTATAGACTAAGGTTTGGTATGGTAATACTTCCAGCAGTGTTTTTGTTACTCAGGAATGTCTTTGCTATCCTGGGTCTTTTGTGCCGCCATATGAATTTTGAGATTATTTGGTCAACTTCTTTAAAGAATTGCTTTGGGATTTTAATTGGTATAGCATAGAATTTGTATATTGCCTTTGGTAGGATGGTCATTTTTACAATGTTGATTCTACCAATCCAGGTACATGGGAGGTCTTTCCACCTTCTGGTGTCTTCTGCTATTTCTTTCTTTAGGGTTTTAAAGTTTTCATTGTAAAGGTCTTTTACCTCTTTGGTTAGGTTTATACCAAGATATTTCATTTTTTTAGGGGCTGTAGTAAGTGGGATGGTTTCTCTCAAGGCTTTTTCACTTCTTTCATTCTGGGCATATAGGAAGGCCTCTGATTTTTGCACATTTATTTTGTATCCTGCCACCCTGCTGAACTTCTCAATTAATTCCAGGAGCTTCCTGGTGGAGTTTTTGGGATCACTCAGGTATAAAATCATGTCATCTGCAAATAGGGATAGCTTGACTTCTTCCTTGCCGATTTGAATCCCTCTTATGTCCCTTTCTTGTCTTATGGCTTCAGCTAAGACTTCAAGTACAATGTTGAATAGAAGTGGTGAGAGTGGACAGCCTTGTCTAGTTCCTGATCGAAGTGCGAATGCTTCCAATTGTTCCCCATTGAGCATAATCCTTGCTGTGGGCTTGTTGTATACAGCTTTTATTATATTGATAAAGGTTCCTTTCATTCCTAGAGTCTCTAGCGTTTTGATCATAAAAGGCTGTTGGATTTTGTCAAAGGCTTTTTCTGCATCTATCGAGAGTATCATGTGGTCTTGGACTTTGGACTGGTTTACATGATGAATTACATTTATTGATTTGCGTATGTTGAACCAACCTTGTGTGCCGGGGATGAAGCCTACTTGGTCCCCGTGAATGATTTTTTTGATATGTTTTTGAATCCAATTTGCTAAGACTTTGTTGAGAATCTTTGCATCTGTGTTCATCAGAGAGATCGGCCTATAGTTTTCTTTTTTAAGTGAATCTTTGTTAGCTTTTGGGATTAAGACGATATTAGCTTCATAGAAGGAATTTGGTAGTGTTCCTTCCTTTGCTATTTGATGGAACAGTTTAAGGAGTATTGGTGTTATTAACTCCTTAAATGTCTGGTAGAATTCTGTGCTGAATCCATCTGGCCCAGGACATTTTTTGGTGGGAAGATTCGAGATTACTTCTTCAATTTCCTTGTATGTTATAGGACTATTTAAATAATTCACAACTTCCTGATTCAATTTAGATAGGTTGTGTTTACTTAGAAATTCATCCATCTCTTTTGTGTTTTCAAACTTCACAGAGTACAAGTTTTTGAAATATGATGTTATAATTCTCTGGATTTCTTGGGTATCCGTAGTGATTACTCCATGTTCATTTCTGATTTTGTTAATTTGGGTTTTCTCTCTCCTGCTTTTGGTTAGTTTAGCTAGGGGTGTATCTTATTGATTTTTTCAAAGAACCAGCTTTTTGACTGGTTGATTTTTTCTATTGTTTTCTTAGTCTCGATTTCAGATATTTCTCCCCTTATTTTGCTAATCTCCTCTCTTCTACTACTTTTGGAATCAGATTGCTCTAGTTTTTCTAAAGCTTTAAGCTGCATTGTTAAGTTGTTTATTTCTGATGTTTCCATTTTTTGATGTAGGCATTAAGAGCTATGAACTTACCTCTTAGAACAGCTTTCATTGTGTCCCAGAGATTTTGGTAAGTTGTATTTTTGTTATCATTCACTTTCAGGAAATCTTGAATTTCCTTTTTAATTTCTTCCTGAATCCAGTTCTCATTCAGCATCATATTGTTAAGTTTCCAGGAGTTAGTGTATTTTCTCTTGTTTGATATGTTGTGGATGTCCAGCTTTAGGCCGTGGTGGTCTGATAGGGCACAGGTTAGAATTTCAACTTTTTTGTATATGTGTAGATTCGTTTTGTGGCCCAATATGTGATCTATTTTGGAGAAAGTTCCATGTGCTGCTGAGAAAAATGTGTATTCTTTGGTACGTGGGTGAAAAGTTCGATAGAGATCTATAAGGTCCATTTCTTTCAGGGTTTGATTAAGTTCCAAAGTGTCTCTGTTAAGCTTTTGACCTGTTGATCTATCCCATGTTGAGAGGGCGGTGTTGAAGTCCCCAAGAATTATCGTTTGGGGGTTGATTTCTTGCTTTAGACGCTGTAGGGTTTTCTTAATGAATGTGGAGGGGCCCATATTGGGTGCATATATGTTCAGTATTGTTAAGTCTTCCTGGTGAATTGTACCTGTGACTAAAATGTAGTATCCATCTGTGTCTCTTATAATTTTCTTTGGTTTGAAGTCCACTTTGTCTGATAACATAATGGCTACCCCTGCCTGTTTTCTGCTTCCATTAGCTTGTATAATTTGACCAGCCTTTTATTTTTAGAGCGTGCCTATCTTTTGTAGTGAGATGGGTTTCCTGCAGGCAGCAGATTGATGGATTGTGATTTTTAATCCAAGTTTGTAATCTGTGTCTCTTGATCAATGAATTAATTCCATTAACATTTAGTGTTATAATGGAGAAACTATTTTTAATTCTATATATTTATTATGTTTAGTAGTTTTTATAAGTATATTGCTTTACTTTTAATGGTGTTATACTTGCCTTCTGTTCTCCTGGATATGCCTGTTTTTTTCTTCACGCTTGAGTATCATTTCTAGCATTTTTTGAAGGCCTGGTTTGGTGGACATGTATTCCTTCAAGTTGTGTTTGTGCTGGAAGATTTTTCTTTCTCCCTGGATCATGACTGATAGTTTTGCAGGGTAAATCAGCCTGGGTTGACATTTTTGCTCATTCAATACTTGAAGTATGTCTCTCCAAGCTCTTCTTGCTTTTACTGTTTCGACTGAGAAGTCATTTATTATTTTAATAGGTTTACCTTTAAAAGTGACTTGTTTTTTCTCCCTTGAAGCTCTCAGCACCAGTTCTTTATCTTGAATGTGGAGTGTTTTAACTATTATTTGCCGTGGGGTGCTTCTGTTTTGGTCGTATCTGTTTGGAGTGCGGAATGCCTCTTGTATATGGATGGGCCTCTTTTTTTATATGAGGAAAGTTTTCCTTGATGATCGTTTGAAAAATTTCCTCAAGGGTGGTATTTTGAGATTCTTGCTCTGGTATTCCATGAATATGCATGTTAGGCTTCTTCAGGGTGTCCCATATCTCTTGGATATTTCTCTCAAGTGTCTTTTTGGCTTTAACAACCTCTTCCATTGAGCTGGTTAGTACTCCCACTTTATCTTCAAGGTCTGAAATTCTGTTTTCTGCTTCCTTAGTTCTGTTGATAAGACTCTCTGTGGAGTTCTGGGTTGAAGATAACTTGTCTTGTAGCTCAGTTTTAAACTCTGCTTGAGTCTGTTTTAACTGCTCTATGCCAGTTTTTGTTTCTTGCACTGTTTTTCTTAATTCCTCCAAATGTCTGTTGTGTTCCTCTTCAAAGCGATTGATTCGATTATGTAATTCCTCCCTGATTTCCTCTTTCATAGTATTGAACATGGTAATGATCATATTTTGAAAGTCTTTATCCTGGGTGAGGCTTTCTTGTCCTTTTTCCGCGGGTTTGTTCTGGTTGGAGTCTAACATTATGGGATTAATTTCTTCAGTGGGAAATTTGTTTACTTGAGTGTTGCTTCTCATGGATTTGCACTTTGACTTTGGCATTGTCGTTTTAACTCTTAAGATCTTTCACTTTCACTAAACTGAATTATTTGGCTTGGGGTTCTGGGGGTGGGCAGGGACAGAGCTTACCTAGGTCACGGGTGAGGCCCGGCTGGATTGTGCGGGGGTCCTGACCAGAGGAGCGGGGTGGGGTAAAAGGGAGGATGGGAGAGTTGGCGTGGAGCTATTTAACCCCTAGGGCAGCTGGGGCGGGGCCCGGGTGCAGGGGGAGGTCCTCCTGGTCCCTGTGTGCGGCTCAGGCTGGATGGGGGAGTCGGAGCTGGGTCCCTTTGTGCTGACCTGGGGTTCTGGTGGGCGGGCGCGGCCGGGGCTTACCTAGGTCCCGGGGTGAGGCCCGGCTAGACCGGGCGCGCGTCCCGACCAGCGGAACGGGGTGGGGTGAAAAAGGTTCACTTACATTTTAAAATTAAACAACTTGCAGAAGCATCAGTACTGCTTTTCATGGAAACTATGACATGCATTGTGAAATCAGTTTGACAAATAAAATGTTCAAGTTCGCTCTTCCCTTCCTAATCTGGTGCTGAAGCCAGAGCATGGGGTATATGGAGCAAATGCTCTCACCCATTTGCAGCCCCAGCACAAAGCAACCATGTTCCTTATTAACTTTCAGCCTTTTGAAAACTGTCCAATGAAGTCTTTCATTTCTAAAAAATAGAATACAGAGAAAATAATGTTACACATCTGTTAATTTTGCTTCTATGACATTTTGTTTTATATTCAATTTTTAGTTTGATATAGTAAATGATTTTTATATCATCTATTTTAAAGGAACTCTATTAATTGTGATTGTTTAATTTACACTAAAGTGTGACTTAGAATATTTTAGTTATGAAATCTGCACACACACATTGAAAGCAGTGAATCATGTTTTGTTCTTATAAACAAAATTTAAGTATTTTCCCCAGTCTCACTGAGGTGAAACTGACTGAAGTTCATAGTATGATGATTTGATAACTGTGCACATTGTGCAAAGATTAGGACATTGCATTAGTTAACATGTCCTTTACCGCTCCATTGCTGGAGGGGTATGGTACTCAGCATGTCATTGGTGTACATCCAGCGTACAGTACTTCATTCCCAAGTATCCTGCATTCTGCATCTGAAAGTCTGCACTTGTGGTCATTATCTCATTTCCCCCACTCTGGACCTTCCAGGCAACCTTTATGTTAATTTGAGTCCATTTTCGGGGGCGAGTACATCAGTCTATCTGCGCTGTGTATCTCTGGATGTCCTTTACCACCTCAGCTGGGTGACAGGGCTAGAGGCTTTAGAACTCAGTTGTCTTTCTTATGAAGGACCCAAATGACTATAAGTGGAGGTCTCAAGGTATGGGGGTATGTCTTGTGCCGATGTGCAAGTCAGGGAAAAGTCAGGGGGCGGAGCATATCAACCTTTGACATAGGGAGTTGCTATCTGCAAAGCTCACATTCAAGCTTAGACAAATTGAGTTACAAAAGCATTTTTTTAAATTTATTTATTTCTTCCACTCATACAAAGTTGATAAGTACCCCATTCCCCTTGCTCCCTCCCCCCTTTTCCCTTTTCTTTCCCCCCTCCCTTTCTCCCAGTGCTCATCCCCCTCCCCCCCATTCCTGGAGCATCCTTTCGTGTGCGTGTCAAACTTCCCTCTGGGTCCTCTCTGATGAGGTGTAAGGACTCAGTGGCATTATCTGGAGCTCTACAAAGGCATTTTTTAAAACCATCATGTTTTAAGACAGTTTATGATTTGGGAAACTTTTGTGAAGCTCCTCCATAGCTCTCCTGGGGCACATGTGGCAGTTGATTGGACACGCCTGTGTGGCTGTGCATCAAGGTCACTGTGATGAACGGAAAAAATTACAAAGGAATTCATCATTTCACTATGGGAAGAGGCCACCGCTCTGCCTACTGCACAGAGTTTCCTATGTGAAGATGAGCCAGATAAGAGTGTTCTGGCGGGAAGGAGGAGGAGCAACTACACTTGTTCACTTGGTTCTGATTCACCTTCACACCTCCCTCTGGGGGTGAGCAGAAGTTGAACCTAGCACTTCAGCTGTCCAAAGGGGGAACTGCAGTAGATATGGTCTCAAGCAAATTCAGTTTAATGTTAGTTTCGTTTTGCTTATTGAAATTATAAGATACTGATATGTTAAATTTATAAAATAAAGACAGATCAGTAGAAATATAGATCACCTGTAGTAAAATTTTAATTATATTACCTTAATTTATTTGAAAGATGAGAAGAGAGAAAGCTATAGAGAGAGAACACAGGCATGCACATGCTGCATCATACATGGAGGTCAGAGGGCAATTTTCAGAAGTCAGTTCCCTTGTTCCATTGTGTGGGCTCTGGAGATCAAGTTCTCAGTCCTCAGGCTTGCGTGCAAATGCCTTTATCAGCTGAGCCATCTTGTTGGTTCCTTACAGTCAATTCTGAAGCATGATGGCAAGCGAAGCGGTCCCTGTGCTCCCTCAGCCACCACAGCAAGTTGTAGCGTTGCTATTAGACACTTACTAAAGCATCTTCTCTGAGCATGTGATCCCCCTCCCTGAATTGTATCATGGAAAACTACAGTCTTTGTTAACGTCTGTCCTTTGATTATGAAGCATAGTTTCTCTTCTGTCTACGGAGCCAGGCACTTAGTGGGTCTGCATGACCCCACCCCACAGAGCATGCTACCTCAGTTGTTTTTTTTCCTCAGGTAAGGACGCTTTGAGGCCTTGCCATTGGAAGACTGTTGAGTGGAGCGATAAAGGGTCCCAGCATCACTGTCCCTTATTACTCAGCTTGTGGAGTCAGATACATGACTCGGCTCCAGCCTGGCTGTGCCAGCCATGGTGTTTGATTGTTTTCTTCCTAGAACTCTGAAAGTTACCTGGGATATTTCCTACCTGCTTCCTGCTGCCATCTGGGCAAATCTTTAGTTTTACGTTTAATAAATTATGTCAGGAAACCTCGTCTGCATGTCACAATATGCATGTTGAGGTCAGGACAACTTAGGGAAATTGGTTCTCTCCTTCCACCATGCGAGCTTCAAGGACTGAGCAATTGACTCAGATCACCCAGCTTAGCCAAGTACCTTTACTCTCTAAGTCATCTCACCAGCTGCACGAATATATTTTTTAAAAAATAAGTTTTAGGCTATGTTTTCCTGTAATCAAAATCTGTTATAAAATAAGGAATATATTTGTTTATAAGTGGATTATTCCGATCTACACCCTAGATGGCATTTCCTGCTTACTGTAGGTTTTGACTTCAGCTTTCTTTCTTATTAGTATCAGGACTATTATATTAACCTGGTGTGAAAGATGAGTAATGCTTTTGTCAAAAGGGAGATTTATAAAACTGTACATAGTTTCATTTCTATGAATTTCTTCATCTTTATTTTCTTTACTGTCTAAAGCTTCAGATGAAAGAGACATTGCCATTGGCTTTCATCTTATGGCCTTGAGTAAGAGGCACAGAACACTGCTAGGAATGTACACGCCAGGGGGCCAGGGCAGGCGCGCACTGTGCATGTGTCTGCAGTGGTGCTGACCTGTCAGTCTGCTGTTCCCTGTGCTGTGAGCATGTGCAGTAGGCAGGGAGGCTTCCCAGGCACTTGGCATCTTTCACAGAGACATGCTGGTCTGGGCTCATCTGTTCAGAAGGCCACAAGCCTGCTAGTCTGCTTTCTGCAGTGTTTCTGCTAGAGTCAACATTTTTAAAAAAGTGTTCTGAAACATGGGGTCAGTATATTGCCAGGTTTTTTTCTTTAATTCTTTTCTAAGATAAAAAATGCTGATCTTTGGGGCTGGAGAGGTGGCTCAGGGGTTAAGCCTCCACCTTGTAGGCGGAAGGTCCTGAGTTCGGATCCCAGATCCCACGTATAGACGCCAGGCAGAAGCGGGTGCGGCCTGTGCTTCTGGTCTTGGTAGGGCGGAGCCTGTGAATCCCGGGGCAGAAGGAGGTGGAGGCGTCCATGTGGTTCATGAATTCGTCCGTGGTTCTACACATACACAGGCACACACACACACACACACACACACACGCACACACACACGCACATACACATGCATATGCACACAGTTGAATAAATAATAATAATAATAAAATTTTAAAAAAATGCTGATCTTTGTACGCATTATTAAAACCCAAGTGCACCATGAAAATACACTATTTATTATCATAAGAAACACAAAAATATCTTAAGAACAATGAACTTTAGTAAAGTGGTATGTATCTTAAGCCTTTCTACATGAGCCACGAGAACCCTATGTTTCTTATATAAGAAGCCTACAATCCTAAAAAGGCTGGTTACTTTGAGTTACTTACTATGCAAACTGTGAGGAGTCTTAGGAAATGCCATTATCAGAAACCTCTAATTCCAATGGTCTAGAACATTTTTTGGCCATGCTAACTAGTGGAATTATTTTAACCCTTCTTAAGGTCATCTTGCAATTATCTTGTGTACGTTTCATTTTCCGTGCTGTGAGATCAGTGGCTAAAATCACTTCTCCAATTCACAGGTGGCAGCTTCAGTGGGGACTTCTGAATTCCAGCCACTTTTGCCATCCACCACACTTCTGACTGAAGCCTCGCTGGACCAGTTTGTGGCTCAAGGTATCCTCTTGCTTGTTTGTGTGTTTTTAGTTTATTTACATGTGCATATGTGCCTGTGGCTGCAAGCCATAGGTTAACATCAAAGCCTCTTCATTTGTACTCCACCTTATTCTTTGAGACGATGTTTCACGATGAACCTGAAGCTTGCTGTCTAGCTAGATCGCCTGGGGAGTGAGCTCCAGAGAAATGCCTGTTTGAAGTCCTGGCACTGGGTTGCAAGTGTACTGCTGCCTTTTCCGGGTTTTACGTGGGTGCTGGGAATCTGAGCTCAGCTCTCCATACCTGAGAGCAAGCGTTTTGCCCACTGAGCCTTCTTCCCCAGCCTGCACATCCTGTTCTTCTAGGAAGGTGCACTGTTGTTTGAAAAAAAAAGGAAGAAAAAAAAATATTCCAGAGAGATACTCTGAAGTAAATGTCTAGAGAAAAATTGTTAATTAGATATACAGAGCACGATAGGACTATTTACAATAACTGTATCAATATGTTATAATTTAACAAATCATATGCTCTTAAGTAGTAAAATAGAACATGGCTATCAAAAAGTCTAGTTGGTGCATGGTATCTTAGTGTTTAGATATTTAATACTTGGATCAAGTTTACAGTTAGAGATTTAATACTTGATCAAGGAACTTTTTATGTGAATTTTTAACTCTCTTCTGGGAAAAGACTTATCTTTACCACAGTAGTTAATGGGAAAGTGAAGAACTTGTAGTTAGGAGTATTTTCGCCAAGTCTGAATGTCCATTTGAAAACAGTCTGTGGAGTCTTCTTGTTACTAGAAAGATGCACTGAGCTACCTGCAGTTTGCTGCCCTAAACGTATACAGGCCTCTTTGTATTGGGAATCCCATTCATCTTTGCTTTGCTTTAAATTGTTTATTTCAAATCTATAACTCAACTTTTATTAGTGCTAAAGGATATATATACGTTTATTTTGTTTGCATTAAGTTTCTGATGTGAAAGTAATATAAAAAAGAAGCTAATTATAAGCACTGATTTATAAGCTATGCAAGGAACATGGTTCTATAAAAACTTGCTTAATAGAAACTTTGTATTTCCATTATAATACTTGTTCCAATAGTTCAAAAGGAGTGTCCTGTTTTGGCTTCTACTAATTCATGTTAGCAAATTAGTGTACTAATTATAGAAAAATTATTGGAAAATCTTTAAAGAATTAAGAATAAACTGATTTAAGTAGTAAATGTTCACTCTAATAGCACAACATAAAATACGCAGGAATTAATAGAATTTGCATATGCATGTAAAGAATTAGTATAGTGTCAGAGAAAAGCATTTTATAGGCAACAAAGGAGATAAAATGGCAGGAACAAACTACATAAGTATACAAATTTCATAGAAGGAAAATTTAAATATAATCTCCAAACTAGCAAAAACATCGTGAGCAACTATAGAAACATCCTTTGTGCTAGATAGCTCATCGGGAAGAAGATGCCCTCCTAAGCTAACCTGTATGTTCAACACAGTCCCAGTCAAAGCACCTGCAGATTTCTTTCTGCTGGGCAAGACTGTTTTCACAAGAAACAAAAGTGCAAGACTAGCCAGGAAAACTCTGAAAGTAGGCAACCCTACTGGATATTAAGCAGTATTAAGAATTATGATTAAATCAACACAACACTCGCACATGAAAGCAAGTGGAATTAAGAATGTATTCTCAGTGATGAAAATAGCAACTCAGGTAACCATAAAAATCATGGCTCTTTTCATAGAGGGTGCTAGATTGGGTAATCAAGATGAGCCAGATCTCTTCCACACTTTACACACAATTATCTGCACTATGAAAGTAAAACTCTACAAACACTGGGAGGAAATGTGATGGATTCCTTGTTAAATGGAGCAGATGGTTTAGAATTCCCTCTCAAATTCCAGATACAGTAAAAAATAGTTGACACGCTTTCCATTTCATTAAAATAAAAAATAACTTGCATGGCCAAAAAGATAATGTCAAGAGCTACTGGTAAGCCATCAAAACTGATAGTAACATAACTCACAGATATGCACATGATGTTAGACGAAGAAAAGTATTCTAAACTTCATGTAAAAGTGAGCAGAGTCATGAAGTAACCCCCATCTTTAGATCAGTACAAATTAATGCCATACTGTGATACTCTCCTAATCTAGCAAATTGCCAACAATTAAAAAAGCATTGGCGATATATCCTGTTGCTAGGCTGTGGAAAACAAGCACTTTCATAAATTTAAGAGGGAATACAATTAGTGTGACACTTTTGGAAGGGAACTTGGCAGTATATAACAAATCTATAATGTGTTTATCTTACCCATAGGAGCTTTTCTAGGACTCATCTTTGAAAATATGAAAATACATGTATACATGATTATCTAATGCAATATTATTTGTAATTAGAAAATATATGAAACCACACAAATTCCCGCAAGCAGGAGGGTGGTTTTTAAATAAATGTTTATACAACGAAGTTAACAAGTGGTATAGTAATTTGTCAGGAATATTTTTGAATAGAGAAAGCATAGTGTAGGAGTGGAGGATGACTTACGTGGTCGTGTGAGTGGCATGCAAGCTTGATCCCCAGCACCCACCTGAAGACCTAGATGGGCCCATGTAGGCCTGTCAACCTAGCTCTGGGTGGGGGGGAAGGAGATATGTGGAGTCTTGGGACTTGCTGACCAGGTAAACTAGTGAAAATTGCAACTCCCAGTTTCAGTGTGGGACCTGAGCAATGGAGGAGGACTTCCCGACGTAGGCATCTGTTCTCCAGGGTAGAGAGCAAGAAGCATAAGCATGCTCACTGCATGCAAAATGCCATCCAAACAGACCCAGTAAGTCCGCTTTTCTTTGGCTCTTCAGAGCACTTCCATGACACCTGCAGATATTTAGAGAAGGTACGTGGTGAGGTGGCGCCATCACACTTCCGTCCTGTCTTTGCTCACGGTGCTGGGTGAGAACAGAGGGTCTGTAATTTTAGAAACTTAATTTAGGATTAAGGTAGTGTTACATTTGTAATGTGCAACTGACTCATAAAACAATAGGATCTAGGGTGGGTAGATAAATAAAAAAATAATACTTACTGGATTTGAATATAGGTTTATAAGAATTCCTTGATTTTCAGGAAATGCCTGATTTTTTCTTTTCTTAGAGTGAATTAATGAAAATATAATGTTTTTTCTTAAGAAGTTGTAAGAGTTGAGAAGAATCAGGAAGTATTCAGGCAGATTAGTTTATGGCAGAACAGGTACATAGTTCTGCATCCATCAGTTCTAAAATCCAAAGTTCTGAACACTAAAAATTTCCTCAGAACATCGCAGATATCTACCCTGACCCACATCTAATGACTGTTATGATTATATGCTTGCTGTACCACAGAAATGTCACTATAGGACACTGTCTAAGGTCCCATTGGAAGGATCTATAGTGCATTGTGTCTTACTACTTTTTGAAAATTCCAAACTATTAACATTTTCAATCTGGAAACATTTCTGACATGAGAATTTCAGGAAAAAAGATTGTGTAGCTTATATTTGTTCCTCTGCAGTGTCTGAATGTGTGGGGTGTGGGCATCCTTCTTGACTCATCTTCTCGCTCTCTCCCACGACACACATACTCGTGTTCATGTGCACTCGCGCACACTCACACGGAGTGGACAATGAGGAAACGGGGGAGTCCTCTAGCTTTGTGGCCTTCGGGCTAACATGAGCTGTGCAGCTGTGGAATTAAATCAACCATCGTCTTACCATCCTTAGAAAGCTTCTGTTATGAGAATTTGTAAATGCTGTGCATTTAATTTTACCAGGTGGATTAAATGATAATCTCGTCCCGAGTACAGGTCAACAGGAAGCGATCCCAGCACAGCCTCCTCGTGGCTCTTTGCCCTCTGCCCCCCTGTCTAAACAGTGCATGTTTGCCACCCCGGCCCTTCTTTCCTCGATCTGCAGCCTGTTGGACAACCTCTTGGTAGTGTCTCCAGAAGACACCACAGATGCCTTTCGACAAGCCCGTCTCATATTGCTGCTCTGCAGGTAGGAGAGAAGGGCTTCGGGTGGTGGATTCCGTTGCATGTAGCTGCGTTCCTGAACCGATGGGCCTCTGCTCGCATCAGGAGCCTAGTTTCATCCTTGCTGGGCTCATCAGACTCCAGCTCTTTGATTTTGCTTGATCGTCTTCCTGGTCTTTTCTTGGGTCTGTTAGTGTGCGCGTTTTGGTTTGTTTTGTCCACTATTAATGCCAAAGGGTTTGTTTTAATTTAGGTGGCTCTAAGCCTTATCTGTGTTCCAGCATATTCCTGGTTTCTGTTGTAATCTCGTGGTTTTTCTTAATTGGATGTGAATGAGTTTGAGGAGTCATAGCAAAATGATGTTCCTAGGTGGAAGGAGCTATTTTGTTATGGGAAACTAAGCTTCCCTTCAAGAATACTGTGATCACATTAAAGAAATCATGATTTGATTCTTAAAATTTTTCATACTTAGAAGCCTCTGATGCTGTTTTTCTTTTTTCTTTCTTTCCAATTTCCTGTAAAAATGTAGAACATATTAGCTATTGAATTCAGAACCGTCTTAGTTTTTAGATCATTCTTTTGGTAGTGTTGCGGTGTTAGAAAACATCTGCGAATCTTCCGAATGTCATTATGAGCATCTACTTCAAGGGATCAATATGAGGATTAAAGTGATGTTGTCCCCGGGCTCTCTGTGTGTGGCGACTCCTCTCGGTGATGATGGCCTCATGTCCCCTTTACTTTTGAACACTCAGTATCTGAATGTTCTTTTTCCTCAAATCATATGACCTTCTCTACTTTTTCAGATACTAGGAAATGAAACAATTACTCTTGGCTTGACATCTCAGAATCTTGGCTTCTTATATTTATTTATCTTACATGAAATGTTTTCTGTGATGCTCTGGGATATACTTTTTTTAAACATTTTTATTATTATTTCCGCTCATACAAACTTAATAGGTAGACCAGTTCCCTCCCCCCCTCCTCCCCCCGAACCCCCTGCTCCCCCTCCCTCCCTTCCCATCTCCCAGTGCCTCCCCTCCAATTCCCAGAGAGTCCTTTATTGTGTATGCCTAACTCTCCTCTTGGTCCCCCTTTCCGATGACGTACAAGGACCCAGTGGCATTTCCCTGAACCCTTTCTCATGTTCCCCTTAAGCATAGGAACACTACTGTGGCTGTCAATCCCTTGCCTCCAAAGATCTTGGTGCCTTTAGCCGCTCTGGGATATACTTGTAAGATCAGTATTTATGTTCAGGTTTGCCTCCAATCTTCAAATTCTGATGTATTATCTTGATTAGGAAGTGTGGTAGATAACTGAAGGATAGCCAGCACCGTGGACTCCTTCTTCATAGAGATGTGTGTCCACTGAAGATTGTTCTTGCTCTGTCTTTGCCAGTGTTGTGGACGCCCCCCTCATAGAAATGTGTGTCCAGGAGCTCAGGACCCTGCTGCCTTCCTCCTCTCCCATTGAACATACTCAGACTCAGGTAAGCAGCTTGGGGTCTTTTTCTTCAGGACCCAAACTATAACCTCTGCTGAAAAGCTGTAACCATAGAAAAGGATGAAAATCTCTCAGGATATGTGATAGTGCTGTCAACCCTGCACCGGGAGGCAGGCCTCCAGAAGCACACCTGAGGGGGTTCTAGGGATTAAGCTTGGCTTGGCATGCCCTTGGGGGATTATCGTAGTTTATAATTGATGTGGGAAGACCCCACCCATTGCGGGTGCAACCAATCCCTAGCAGATGTCTGAGACTATAAAAGGGGAACTGGGCAGACAAGCAAGCCTGCATTATCTTACAGTGCTTTCTGCTCTTGCCACGGTGGTGTGGTGACCAGTTCCCTTGGTGCCCACTGCTCTGACTCCTCTGCCATGAATTGCCTGGAATCTGCCTGGAGTCAAGAGCCAATAAACGTTTGTCCCCGGCAGTTGCTTAGGTCACGATCTATATGGTGTCTTGAACTTATTTGAAATATTTGGAAGACGTTACATAAATATTTAATTTTAATATGAGAGGTTTTTGGATAGAGGAAAAGACCAATGGGTGTGAAGACCTAGATACTATTCCATTATTCCATTATTAATCAGCTATAAATGTTTAATCAACTTTCTTTGAGCACTGTTTTTAAAAGGAACACTGGCGTATTCCATTTAGTCCTTCTGTGCTTTTAGGTTAACTGTTGTTTTCACCCAAGTTGAAGTCGTTGGATTAAATTATGCATGTTTTCAAAACAACCTGATAGAAATAAACTTGAATTTTATTTTCACAAGTATTTACTCTTTGGGGGTTCTTACCTAGATTACATGTAAAATAGATGCTTTAACAATTTTCTGTGTGGTTGTCTTACTAGTAATTTCATTTCTGTATCACATTTTAACATTGGCTCCAGATGGATGTGGAGGGAGAAGAGATAGTGGTGAGTGACAGAGAACTAGACCAGTGTGGTTTATGTTGAGCTCTCTGAGTGTGGAAGATCTCTGTTTCAGTTTTGTTGTACGTTGCTGGAACAAAGAACCTGACTGAAGCAACTCTGAGAGAGAAAGGCTTTGCTGGGCTCCAATTCTGGGTTACAGCTTATCGCTGTGGGGAAGTCCGAAGCAGCTCGTCCCATCGCCTTCACAGTGAAGAGCAGAGAGCAGTGGGTGGCTGGGTGCAGGCCTGCTCACTTGTTTCCCAGCGAGCTCTCTCCATGTTCACACCGTTCCAGATAACCTGCCTAGGAACTGGTCCCATCCCCAGTGCGCTGGGTCTGCTGACTTCAGTCATTCAGTCAAGACAGTCCTCCACAAGCATGCCCAGAGACTGACCTTAATCTCCAGAATCCCTCGCAGTTACGATTGATGTCCTGCCTCCTGGGTGGTATTCTTAGAGAATATTCCAGAGAGCCATCTGAAACCTTGTCCTATAGACATTGCAAGGCTTCGGGGTGCAGAGTGTGACTGGTCTGAGAGTGGGATCTGTGAGAGACAATGAGGATCAGGGCCCAGTCATCAGTGAGAGCGGCCTGCCCGCTACTGTGCAGCTACCATGTTCTGTTTGCTCCAGGGTGCCAGGGAGTAGCTCACACGTGTGGTATTCGTGAGGGTTAACTGCACAGAAACTGGAGTAAGTGTCGTTGAGTATCCACATGTTAACCCATAAAGTGCCAGAAGTGCCCTCATGTTACCACAGGAAGTGTCTGCAGTGCCCTCATTTTACCACAGGAAACATGAGAGTGTCCTCATGTGATCACAGAAGTGTCATGAGCACCCTTATGTTAGTACAGAAGGGATCATGAGTGCCGTTATGTTATAGGAAGTGTCATGAGTGCCATCATTTTGTCATGTCACATTACCTTCATGCACATCATACATATCCCTACACATGTAAACACATATACACACATGCCTATACTCCACACACATAAGCATGAAAATGGGAAAAGAAAAAATATTTCATAGCAATAAGCAATTAAATTTCAAAATCTGTGTAAGGAATTTGTGAACTATACCACTGCATGGATTTTTCCATATAGGAAGCAAGCAAATTACATAAAGGAGTCACATACACATTAACAGAAGTAAGAGAAAAAAATAGGTTTGAAATATTCTGGTACATCGCTTCTCGGCCTTTTGGCTAAGATCAAGTGAAATATTCTGGTACTGTGCTATGGAAATAAATGTATATCCCTCCACAAATGTATACTGGTTCACTATACTCTTATAACATCATACTATGTAGTAAGTGATAAAAGTGTGTGTGTGAGAGAGAGAGAGAGAGAGAAAATGTGCACAAAGTGAAACTGACTTCAGGATATCTCTACAACATTCCCTTATATAGAGGCTTATTGTCTTTAAGAATAACAGTCTAAGGATACATTGCTCCTTATTCCTCTTGAAGGATTTTGCCAGAATTGGAAGTCTAATTTTTTTCTCATATATGAATATAATTTGCACACTGAGAAAAAATATATTTCATTTGTAGGAATTAGATGGCTATTATGTTACCTTTTATTTTTCTTCACACTTGTATGCTTTGAGAATTATTCTTTTAATTAATCCTTCCTTCCTTCCTTCCTTCTTTCCTTCCTTCCTTCCTTCCTTCCTTCCTTCCTTCCTTCCTTCCTTCCTTCCTTCCTTCCTTCCTTCCTTCCTTCCTTCCTTCCTTCCTTCCTTCTTTCCTCCCTCTCTCCCTCCCTCCCTCCCTTCCTTCCTCCCTCCCTCCGTCCTTCCTTTCCTCCCTCCTTTCTTCCTTCCTTCGAAAGTTGGGTATATTATGGCTTTATAATACTCTCTTGTGCATCTTCCAAAGTATTAGTTTCATAACTGAGCTACTTTAAAAATAGGAAAACTTTCTTTAAATGAAATGCAAAATTCAGCTTTGTTTGCATGGTATAGTTGATTTGTTTAATAGTGCTAATATGATAATTTTTTACATACTAATGATATTGGAAAAATAATACTTTACCCACATTATATTAATTTCAGCTCTACAGAAGTTATGGGCAATATTTTATTGCATTATTAAACATATGTAGCAGTTTCTCTTCATTGTTTCAGATAAAGTCATGACAAAATAATAAAAGGGAGCCAAGGGGCCTTATTTTGGCTTATGATTGTTTAGTTCCAGTTCCTTGTTCAGCATGGTAGGATAGTTCACGTAACACCAAGAGCCAAGGGAACTAACCACACCACATCCACAGGACTGCTGAGAGGGACAATCTTCACTTACCAGCCCAGCATGTCTGAACACATATACAGAAGGATGCCGACTTCCTTAACTCATTCCCTCCATCTTATTCACCTGCCCAGGGACTGGTTACACCCACCACAGACTGAGCCTTCTCATCACTGAGACAATTTCCTGCGTGCTTGCTTGGGCCTAGCTCAACCAGTAATTCTTTACAAATGTGCTCAAAGCCCGAACCCGCAAGCATCAAGTTGATACCTGTATCCAACTATGACATCTTACACAGAAAAGCTTGCCAGCATGCCACCAAGGTGTGCTGTCTGTGCGATAGCGCAGGTACAGGTTACTCTTTCTGCTGCTGTGAGACAGCACTCAGGCTCAAACAACTTAAGGGGAGAAAGGGAGATTTATTTGACTAACAGTTCCAGAGGGAAGATAAAATCCTTTAGAGTGGAAAAGGTGAGACTGGCTGGCAGAAGCAGAGGTGACTTAAGTCACGCGCATTATGGAGAGCTAACTGCAAACTGCAAGGACTAACACAGGGCAGGGATAACCTACCTCAAAGCCCAACCACCTGTGACCATGCTCCTCCAGCAAGGCACCACCCCCTAAAGTTGCTACAACCTTCCCAGACGCCAACTAAGGATTCAAACACATTAGTCTGTGGGGGACAACTCACATTCAGAACTCAGTTCGTTGTATTTCTTCTTCCATCCACAGGTCTCCTTTCTTCTGGAATACCTGTCCTCTCTATCCAGGCTTCTGCAGACCTGTCTGCTGGTGGATCCCAGTCTTGTGATGCATGAGGAGCTCCTGAAACCATTCATCACTACTGTTATTCGAGTCTTAACTGTGTGCACCAAAGATGTGCCGGGTAAGCTTTATTCTATTTATTTACTTTATCACATGAGTGAAAATTATGGGAATAAATTTACTCTGGTCACTCGATCTCACATCACATGGCTAGAGGCAGGATCAGCATCTAGTCCCTGTGCTGATGCTGCTGGTCCCTGTGGAGATACTTGTTACTGCCTCCTGCTTTTATGATCTGGTCTTTGAAAATTAGATGGAATAGCACATGACTTATTATTTAATTATGTAAGAATTAATGAAGTTGTAATTAGCTATATAGTTAATATCTGATTGTACATCTAGCACTGAGTTAAACTAAAAGTTATTTTCTAATATCTAACAAAAACACAAATGTTCATTAGAATGTACTTTAAGGAAAGTATTGTTAAATTGTTTTCTGAGAAAATAAGTGCTCATTAATTTTTATTAAAAATGATCATGTTATGAATTTATATGAATTGCTAATTTAAAAATATGATCCAGTATCTTATATTATACATAAGTAAATACATTCTAAAGTTATTCAGCAAGTTCAGTAATAAAGTTAATAATAAGTTAAGTTTTAATCTTTTAACCTAAACATTTTGGCTTTGTTAAATAAAGGAGTGAACTTCATTCTTATTTTTTAGACATAAATATAGATGTGTGTGTGCATGACTAGAGCCAATTTTGGATTAAAATCTTCTGAGTTGGCCATGGAGAGATCTGAAAAAAGCACTTCTTGCACTCGGAGCAGCAGTGGATGGGATGCGCTATGACTGGCTACAATCTGGCTCTTGAATGTGCTGCCCATGTGCCTCACGGGTGCTGCCTTTTACTTATAACCTTGACACGTTAGGTTTTCACCCCTGTGCAAAACCACAGTGGGACAAAAGAAAATAGAAGAAAGCTTTGTTTTACAGGAGTAGCAAAAGATCATGTCTTTACAGTGTGCCCACTTTAGAGTTCTGAAGTTAGGGTTTATAATCAGTGTCAACTTTCTTTTTTTTTTTCCATGAGTATGTGTATGGTACTTATGCATGGATGTTTGTGTGTGTGAGTGCATGTGTGTGCGCATACATATTCAGCCTGAGGCTGATGTTGGAGTCGTCCTCAAAAGTTCTTCTTCCCTCATTTCCCCCAAGACAGCATCTCTCAGTCAGACCTGTAGTTATCCCATGCAGCTAGTCTCAATAAGCGGCTTCCTCTGGGGATCCTGTATCACCACCTTCTGAGCTAAAATTATAGGATTATAGGTGTGCTGCCACATCCACCCAGCGTTGATGTGGTTCCAGGCATCTAAACTCAGGTCCTCAGATGTGCACCGCAAGTGCCTTAACCGCTGAGCCATCTTTCCAGTTCCAGTGTCATCTTTCTGGCAGTGGCTGAGCATGTTTTAATAAGAGGAAGGTTTATGTCCTTGTGGATAGAAGGGTAGAAGGAAGATGCCTTTAAAATGGTGTGGAAAAGAGAAGTTCATTGAAGTGAATTTTGGGTAATTATGAATTATAACCTACCTAATAGTATGGTATAAGCATGTGCTTGTGTGGTGTGCTTGTATGTGTGTATGCATGCTCACATGTGTGGACATACATGTTCACATGTGTGTGTACATGTGGAGGCCTGAGGCTGATGTTGGTTATCTTCCTTAGTCACTCTCCATTTTATTTATAGGCAGGGAGGCCTGGATCTCCCTGATTTGACTAGTCCAGTTGGTCAGCTTGACCCGGGGACCTGTTGTCTCTGCCACCCTAGTGCTAGGATCGTAGGTAGGTCACTACATGTGGCTGGCTCCTGTGTGGCCTGAATTCCATATGCAGGGCAAGCCCTGTGTACAGCGTGTTCTTCTTACTGCGCGGGTGATGGAGGACCTGCAGTGAGTTTTATGTTTTGCGAAGCCCTCCGTTGTATGTTAATAATGTGAAATGTTTTGATTAATTTTATAGATGCGCAGCTGCTACTGGCATTTCATCACACGTGGACACACTTATTTGACCTTCTGGTCACACTCCTGAGAAAAGCTGGGGCCATGTCACTGCCTTACATTACATCAGCTCTCAGCAAGCACTGGGAGGCTATGATTGGTAAGAAGATGCCTGAAGCGTCAGGATCTTTAGCTAATAAGAATTAAAATAGTCTCCATTCCTTATCAGTTGCACAAATTCTCTCAGTAGCTATGCCCTGGCATTTCAAGAGCTGCAGCATAACTGAAATGAAGAATTTTCAATAGTTTTGATTCCTTCTTCCCAAAATGTATTTCCAAAAAACTGAAATTCCTTTTCAAATGCCAAAAAATAGGTAAGGTTTTGTTTGCCATACCTATTTCTGATACATGATACATGGGTATTAAACATGAGTCGTCAGCCTCTACAGACACCCATGTACTTGTAACATGATGGCATCGTCTAACAAGAACATTGCATAAATAATATCTAATAATTGTTGTCCTTATTCCTATGTAAATGTGTTTAAAATTAAGTTCTAATTTTCAAGTTATCCACTAGTTCAGTTGACAAGTTTTCTAAAAATTTGTTTTGTCATTGATATTTTGTAAATTTAAGGCTACAGTCCCTAGTACTGCAGAGAGGGAAGTGGTGGGAAGATAGAGAAAGCGGATGTTACATTTAATAACACATGCCAACTGGATAGGTGAACACTGAGCCTTCAGGAATATCCATGAAAAATTATTTCGTTAAGAAGCCCTGAGCTAGCCTGTGGGTATTTAATTGATGTGGGAAGACCCAGCCGTAGTGGGTACATGAGTGGGCAGGTGGGTGATATGGAAAGAGCTAGTTCAGTATTGTGGCCGACTGGCAAGTGAAAGTATGATCCTCCCTCAGCTGTTGCATAGATACGGTGTGGCCAGTTCTCTTAGCTCCCGATGTTGGTATGAACCCCTCCACGTCAGTAAACTGTAACTCAGAGTTGTAAGCTGAATAAACCTTCATTCCCCTAAGTTATTCCCCTATTTTTGGGGGGTCCTGTATTTGAATCAACAAAAGATGAAAAACTGAACAGATGGGGAGGAAAGGAAAAGGAGAGATATATTGAGTTTTTTCCTTTGTATCCATCATGAGAGAATTATTTTATCAAGTGAATCACCAACATAAAGTCAAATGGTTCTCCTGTTAGGTACCAAAGCCAGTTGGTGAGTCTTTATTTAAACTCATTTAATAGTTGGATATCTTTTAAAAGAGCATAATTTTCATGAACCCTACCACCTCTCTACATTATTTTTCTGATGTTTTTTAAATTTGTATGAGTGTAAAATCTAAGTAGAAATTTTTATGGTTATACTTTTCACACAAGCATAAATACAAAACAATATAAAGATGAAAAAGTCTTAGGTTCAATAAATTTTGAAAACTAGAAGTAATATAACACAGCAAATCTTATTTTGATAAAACTAAATCAGTATTCACAATAAGAAACTGGAATTGTCTGGTTCAGTGTTGCTTCTGAATTGGGCTTGCTTGTTCTTTATAAGTTTTAAACTTATATTTACAAAGACGTGTGTAAGCAGTCATGCTCTCTGAAGTACTGAGCATGTAAAGTTTGCTTTTAAGAACCTGCACACATACATACTTCCTCTAACTGTGAAGGTGCTCTAACCACAGAGCTATCACGTTACTCCCCCCCCCCTTTTTTTTTGGAGATAGACCTCAGGATAGATCAGGATAGCCTGGACCTCTGTCTTTAGGGCTGGCATTGCAGGCTTGCATCTCCTACCTGCCATGTAAGCTCTGCTTGGCCTTGCCTTATTTGAACAGTGTATTTCCTACTTATAGTATACTATATTCCAGAGTATAATTAGGCTTATTTTTATTTATTTATTTATTTTGGATGGTGCTGAGGATTGAACACAGGACAACACAAATTCTAGGCAGGTGTGCTGCCACTGCATTACATCTCCTGCCGTAGCATAACATTTTCTTAGTAGTGAAATAAAATTTGAAAGTTAAAAATTCTTAAGACTTTGTTTATCCCAGTGGAGCTCAGAGGACCAGTATTTATCTGCATATGTTCCTCTTGGAGGAAAAGCTCAGATAATAAAAAGTTGAATAGACTCTTGATTCAGTATGTTACCCTAGTATTGACTTTTTAAAACTAACTTTCCTTGTTTTACTTGAGCTATTCTTATATCACTTAATAGTAAGGCTATAAGTTGAATTCCTCATGTCAACCTAGTTCATTTCCTCTACTCTTCTTTGTATCTGACACTGTCCTTTCAGATATGTTCTGCGAATGCGTGGGCCTGTCTGTCAGGTGCCCCGCCCTGTGCACCTCCAGCCTCCAGTTCCTGTCTGTCCTCCTGACAGCAGAAGGAAAGAGGCTCCAGGACAAGGACAAAGGAAGCTCAAGCCACATGCCCTCCTTAGCCGCACTGCTTGACGACACTCAGGAAAGCCAGGACGCCTCAGAGCGACTTCACCAAGTCATTCTTCAGGTGCACCTTTTCTGGCTTCTCTAACTTTATGTAGCATTTCAACGAACTGACTTGCAGTCTTGAGCTTATTGAATTCTTCCCATCTTTTGGATCTGAAAGAAAGTAGTGCTCATTTTAACTATTTAAACAATATAAGACTGTAAATAGATTAACAGTCATAAAAATAGATGGGAAGTGTTTCCTAAATACAATTACATATTGTATCTTATAGGTAGAATTGTTACAAGGTGTGGAGAGGGCGCGCTTGCACGTGTAGAATCAAACTCAAGATGTCATGCATGTTAGGCAAACATTCCATCACTGAGCTGCATTCTGAGCCCTCTTTGTACTTTTGATTTGAGACTGCTTCTCACTAAGTTGCCCTGCCTGGCAATGAGGCCAGCCTGAGATACATGAGACCATATCTTAGGAAGGAAAAAGAGAAAGAATTTACTGCCACAGACCAGAGTCGCGGCCTCGAGACCAGGGCTCCCCCGACCAGGTGGATGGAGCATAGAACCCACGCAACTCTCTTTAGGCCGAGTGAATTCTGAACCCCTTTACTGAAACTTTCGTGACAGCTTTTATACAGAAAATTTTGGGGTAAAAATGTTGCACCTACAACAGACATATAATTTTCTAGTCAGCAAAAATCACCTTCAAGGTGGACATATTTTCAAGAACCTATCCCATTGCTTGAGGGTAAGGACACTTAACAGAAACATTCTCTCAGTATTTCCAAACCTATCTAATCTATAATGCTTCACCTGATAGCCATGGGGCCCAGCCTACATAGTTGACATATCTAAACAGAGACTGCTTTTTTTTTTTAATACATTTTTTATTATTATTTCAGCTCATACAAACTCCCCCCATACCCCCTGCTCCTCCTCTTCACCCCCCTCCCTTCCCATCCCCCAGTGCCTCCCGCCCCAATTCCCAGAGAGTCCTTTCTTGTGCATGCCTGATTTTCCTCTGGGCCCTCTTCTCCGATGACTTACAAGGACCCAGTGGCCTTTCCCTAAACACTTTCCCGTGTTCCCCTTAGGTATAGGAACACTGCTGTGTCTGCCAATCCCTTGCCTCCAAACATCTTGGTGCCTTTAGCAGATGCTAGACTTTGTGAGGTCAACAGTGTGTTGGACAATGTGCAGGGCATGTAAAGTCCAATTATGATTGCTTCAGCCCTAACTAGTATAGAGTATCTTATATATCATTGCTCCTCCCATCCTTATGCTCTTACACTCTTACTGCCCCCTCTTCCGCAAATTTCCCTGAGCTTCGAGATGGGGAGAGACTATGCTGGCCTAGTTCTAGGTGGTTGATATAGAGTCTCTGAAGTTCTGGATTGTGGTTTGTTGATTTTCTTTTGCAGTTTTGCTGCTCCTGCAATGCCCTTCACTCCATCCTGGTGGGCATTGTATGTTACCCCCTGGCCAGAGACAAAAAGCTGTTAGAGTCTTGTGATAAAAGCACATTCAAAGGTAGATGTAATAAAAGTGGGAAACCACAGTGAGGGAGGGGTCTATCACCCATTTGCAAAATTGTTACTTTTTATCTGCCAGACCATATGCCCTCCTCTTCTGGTGAGATCACTCCCCCTCAGTAGTAAATGATCAGGAACAAAAGTCTGTGAACTTAATCAGATGTCTCATTACTTATTTGGGTCCTTGGTGGAGGCCTATTTTCCCTGCTGTAATATGGTCCCTTCTCTCCTTCTTTCTGGTGTGGCCCTTCTACCCCATCCCTCCTGTTCATAATCCTTGGAATTACTGTCTCTAGGTGGGCTGGGTGGGTTTGGTACTAGGAGCCACCTATTAGGGAGTACATACGGCGCTTAATTTTTGGGTCTGGGATACTTCACTTAATATAATTGTTTCTAATGACATCCATTTCCCAGCAAATTCCAGTAATTCATCATTTTTGATGGCTGAGTAGTACTCCATTGTATAGATGCACCACAGTTTCCTTATCCACTCATCAACTGTTGGACATTTGGGCTGATTCCATGACTTTGCTATTGTAAACAGTGCTGCTATGAACATGGTCGTGCTTGTGCTATCGAGGTGAACCTCTGCTGTATGGGGGGTTATTCCCAAAAGTGAAATAGCAGGGTCATGTGGCATTTCAATCTTTAATTTCTTTAAGAATCTCCAGACGGCTCGCCAAGGGTGGACATTTTTTCAAGAACCTATCCCATTGCTTGAGGATAAAGACACTTAACAGAAACATTCTCTCAGTATTTCCAAACCTATCTAATCTATAATGCTTCACCTGATAGCCATGGGGCCCAGCCTACATAGTTGACATATCTAAACAGAGACTGCTTTTTTTTTTTAATACATTTGTTATTATTATTTCAGCTCATACAAACTTAATGGGTACACCAGTTCCCTCCCTCCCTCCTCCTCCCCCTGTACCCCCTGCTCCCCCTCCCCACTCCTCTCCCTCCCCATCCCCCAGTGCCTCCCGCCCCAATTCCCAGAGAATCCTTTCTTGTGCATGCCTGATTTTCCTCTGGGCCCTCTTCTCCGATGAGGTACAAGGACCCAGTGGCCTTTCCCTAAACACTTTCCCGTGTTCCCCTTAGGTATAGGAACACTGCTGTGTCTGCCAATCCCTTGCCTCCAAACATCTTGGTCCCTTTAGCAGATGCTGGACTTTGTGGGATCAATAGAGGTTGGACAATGTGCAGGGCATGTAAAGTCCAATTATGATTGCTTCAGCCCTAACTTGTATGGAGTATCTTACATATCATTGTTCCTCCCATCCTTTTGCTCTTACACTCTTACCGCCCCCTCTTCCACAAATTTCGCTGAGCTTCAGGATGGGGAGAGATTAAGCTGGCCTAGTTCTAGGTGATTGATATAGAGTCTCTGAAGTTCTGGATTGTGGTTTGTTGGTTTTCTTTTGCAGTTTTGCTGCTCCTGCAATGCCCTTCACTCCATCCTGGTGGGCATTGTATGTTACCCCCTAGCCAGAGACAAAAAGCTGTTAAACTAGAGTCTTGTGATAAAAGCACATTCAAAGGTAGATGTAATAAAAGTGGGAAACCACAGTGAGGGAGGGGTTTTTCACCAATTTGCACAACGGTTACTTTTTATCTGCCAGACCATATGCCCTCCTCTTCTGGTGAGATCATACCCCCTCAGTAGTAAATGATCAGGAACAAAAGTCTGTGAACTTAATCATATGTCTCATTACTTATTTGAGTCCTTGATGGAGACCTATTTTCTCTGCTGTTACATGGTCCCTTCTCTCCTTGTTTCTGGTGTGGCCCTCCTACCCCATCTCTCCTATTCATAATCCTTGGAATTACTGTCTCTAGGTGGGCTGGGTGGGTTTGGTACTAGGAGCCACCTATTAGGGAGTACATACGGCGCTTAATTTTCTGGGTTTGGGATACTTCACTTAATATAATTCTTTCTAATGACATCCATTTCCCAGCAAATTCCAGTAATTCATCATTTTTGATGGCTGAGTAGTACTCCATTGTATAGATGTACCACAGTTTACTTATCCACTTGTCAACTGTTGGACATTTAGGTTGATTCCATGACTTTGCTATTGTAAACAGTGCTGCTATGAACATGGTCGAGCTTGTGCTATCAAGGCGAACCTCTGCTGCATGGGGGGTTATTCCCAAAAGTGGGATAGCAGGGTCATATGGCATTTCAATCTTTAATTTCTTTAAGAATCTCCAGACGGCTCACCAGAGTGGCTGTATGAGCCTGCATTCCCACCAACAATGTAGGAGAGTTCCCCTCTCTTCACATCCTCTCCAGCATTTGTCGTTGTTTGTATTGTGGATTTTTGCCATCCTGACCGGGGTGAGATGATATCTCAGGGAAGTTTTGATTTGCATTTCCCTGATGGTGAAGGAAGTGAGCATTTTTGAAGATATTTGTTAGACATTTTAATTTCATCCCTGGTAAAGTTTCTTTGAAGTTCCAGGGCCCATTTTTTAATTGGGCCAGTGTTTTCCTTGGAGTTGAGTTTTCTAAGTTCTTTGTGCACTCTGGACAGTAGAGCTCTGTCAGATATGTGGTTAGTGAAGATTTTCTCCCATTCTGTGGGTTGCCTTTGAGCTTGTGTTACAATCTCTTTATCTGAACAGAAGTTCTTTCATTTCACAAGATCCCAACTGTTGAGAGTTGGTAGCAGTGACTGTGCCATTGGATGTCTGTTTAGGAAATGTTGGCCTAGCCCAATCAGCTCGAAGGAGTTCCCTATCCTTTCAACTATGGTTTTTAAAGTCTCTGGCCTTAAATCAAGGTCCTTGATCCATTTGGAATTAAGTCTTGTACATGATGACAAGTACGGGTCCAGCTTTAATCTTTTGCATGTGGAGATCCAGTTTTGCCAGCACCATTTGTTGAAGATGCTGTTCTTTTTCCATTGGATTCTTTGGGCCCCTTTGTCAAAGACCAAATGGCTGTACTTTTGTGGGCTTATATCTGGGTCTTCAATCCTTATCCATTGATCTGTGTGTCTATTTTGGAGCCAGTACCAGGCAGTCTTTATAACTATGGATTTGTAGTATAGACTAAGATTTGGTATGGTAATACCTCCAGCAGTGTTTTTGTTACTCAGGATTGTCTTTGCTATCCTGGGTCTTTGTGCCTCCATATGAACTTTGAGATTGTTTGGTCAACTTCTTTGAAGAATTGCTTTGGGATTTTGATTGGTATAGCATTGAATCTGTATATTGCCTTTGGTAGGATGGTCATTTTATGTGATTCTGCCAATCCAGGAACAAGGGAGGTCTTTCCACCTTCTGGTGTCTTCTGCTATTTCTTTCTTTAGGGTTTTAAAGTTTTCATTGTAAAGGTCTTTTACCTCCTTGGTTAGGTTTATACCAAGGTATTTCATTTTTTAGGGGCTATAGTAAATGGTATTGTTTCTCTCAAGGCTTTTTCACTTCTTTCATTCTGGGCATATAGGAAGGCCTCTGATTTTTGCACATTTATTTTGTATCCTGCCACCCTGCTGAACTTCTCAATTAGTTCCAGAAGCTTCCTGGTGGAGTTTTTGGGATCACTCAGGTATAAGATCATGTCATCTGCAAATAGGGATAGCTTGACTTCTTCCTTGCCGATTTGAGTCCCTCTTATGTCCCTTTCTTGTCTTATGGCTTCAGCTAAGACTTCAAGTACAAGATTGAATAGAAGTGGTGAGAGTGGACAGCCTTGTCTAGTTCCTGATCGAAGTGGGAATGCTTCCAATTGTTCCCCATTGAGCATAATCCTTGCTGTGGGCTTGTTGTATACAGCTTTTATTATATTGATAAAGATTCCTTTCATTCCTAGTCTCTAGCGTTTTGATCATAAAAGGCTGTTGGATTTTGTCAAAGGCTTTTCCTGCATCTATCGAGAGTATCATGTGGTCTTGGACTTTGGACTGGTTACATGATGAATTACATTTATTGATTTGCGTATGTTGAACCAACCTTGTGTGCCAGGGATGAAGCCTACTTGGTCCCATGTGAATGATCTGTTTGATATGTTTTTGAATCCGATTTGCTAAGACTTTGTTGAGAATCTTTGCATCTGTGTTCATCAGAGAGATCGGCCTATAGTTTTCTTTTTAAGTGAATCTTTATTAGGTTTTGGGATTAAGACGATATTAGCTTCATAGAAGGAATTTGGCAGTGTTCCTTCCTTTGCTATTTGATGGAACAGTTTAAGGAGTATTGGTGTTATTAACTCCTTAAATGTCTGGTAGAATTCTGTGCTGAATCCATCTGGCCCAGGACATTTTTTGGTGGGAAGATTCGATATTACTTCTTCAATTTCCTTGTATGTTATAGGACTATTTAAATAATTCACAACTTCCTGATTCAATTTAGGTAGGTTGTGTTTACTTAGAAATTCATCCATCTCTTTTGTGTTGTCAAACTTCACAGAGTACAAGTTTTTGAAATATGATGTTATAATTCTCTGGATTTCTTGGGTATCCGTAGTGATAACTCCATGTTCATTTCTAATTTTGTTAATTTTGGGTTTTCTCTCTCTTGCTTTTGGTTAATTTACCTAGAGGTGTATCAATCTTATTGATTTTTTTCAAAGAACTAGCTTTTTGACTGGTTGATTTTTTCTATTGTTTTCTTAGTCTCGATTTCAGATATTTCTCCCCTTATTTTGCTAATCTCCTCTCTTCTACTATTTTTGGGATCGGATTGCTCAAGTTTCTCCAAAGCCTTAAGCTGCATCGTTAAGTTATTTATTTCTGATATTTCCAATTTTGTGATGTAGGCATTAAGAGCTATGAACTTAGAACAGCTCTTAGAACAGCTTAGAACAGCTTTCATTGTGTCCCAGAGATTTTGGTAAGTTGTATTTTCATTTTTGTTCACTTTCAGGAAATCTTGAATTTCCTGTTTAATTTCTTCCTGAATCCAGTTCTCATTCAGCATCATATTGTTAAGTTTCCAGGAGTTAGTGTATTTTCTCTTGTTTGTTGTGTTGTTGTGGATGTCCAGCTTTAGGCTGTGGTGGTCTGATAGGGCACAGGTTAGAATTGCAACTTTTTTGTATTTGTGTAGATTCATTTTGTGGCCCAATATGTGATCTATTTTGGAGAAAGTTCCGTGTGCTGCTGAGAAAAATGTGTATTCTTTGGTGCGTGGGTGAAAAGTTCGATAGAGATCTGTAAGGTCCATCTCAGTAAGGGTTTGGTTAAGCTCCAAAGTGTCTCTGTTAAGCTTTTGACCTGTTGATCTATCCCATGTTGAGAGGGCGGTGTTGAAATCCCCGAGAATTATCGTTTGGGGGTTGATTTCTTGCTTTAGACGCTGTAGGGTTTTCTTAATGAATGTGGAGGGGCCCATATTGGGTGCATATATGTTCAGTAAAGTGAAGTCTTCCTGGTGAATTGTACCTGTGACTAAAATGTAGTATCCATCTGTGTCTCTTATGATTTTCTTTGGTTTGAAGTCCACTTTGTCTGAAAGCATAATTGCTACCCCTGCCTGTTTCCTGGTTCCATTAGCTTGCAAGATTTTGGACCAGCCTTTCATTCTTAGGACGTGCCTATCTTTTGTGGTGAGATGAGTTTCCTGAAGGCAGCAGATTGTTGAATTGTGGTTTTTAATCCAAGTTTGTAATCTATGTCTCTTAATCGGTGAGTTAATGCCATTGACATTTAATTTTATAATGGAGAAATTATTTTTAATTCTGGACATTTTTTATGTTTAGTAGATTTTGTAAGCATGATGTTTGATATTTATGTTTTGGTGGTATTATGCTCCCCTTCTGTCCTCCTGGATATGCTTGTTCTTTTCTTCAAGCTTGAGTATCATTTCTATGATTTTTTGAAGGCCTGGTTTGGTAGACATGTATCCCTTCAAGTTGTGTTTGTGCTGGAAAACTTTTCTTTCTCCCTCAATCATGACAGATAGTTTTGCTTGGTATATCAGTCTGGGTTGGCATTTTTGCTCATTTAATACTTGAAGTATGTCTCTCCAAGCTCTTCTTGCTTTTACTGTTTCCATTGAGTAGTCATTTGTTATTCTAATAGGTTTACTTTTAAAAGTGAGTTGCTTTTTTTCTCTTGAAGCTCTCAGCACCTTTTCTTTGTCTTGAATGTGGAGTGTTTTGACTATTATTTGCCGTGGCGATTTTCTATTTTGGTCATATCTGTTTGGAGTGCGAAATGCCTCTTGTATTTGGATAGGCCTCTCATTCTTTAGTTGTGGGAAGTTTTCATTTATGATGAATTGAAATATTTCCTCAGGTGTGGTATTTTGGGATTCTTGTTCTGGTATTCTATGAATGCGCATGTTAGGCTTCTTCAGGGTGTCCCATATTTCTTGAATGCTCCTCTCCAGTATCTTTTTGGCTTTAACAATCTCTTCCATTGTGCTGGTTAATTCTCCTACTTTGTCTTCAAGATCTGAGATTCTATTTTCTGCCTCATTTGTTCTGCTGATAATACTCTCTGTGGAGTTTTGGGTTGAAGATAACTTATCTCTTAGTTCAATTTTAAACTCTGCCTGAGACTGTTTTACCTGCTCTATACCTATTTTTGTTTCTTGAACTGTTTTTCTCAACTCCTCCAGGTTCCTGTTGTGTTCCTGTTCAAAGTGGTTGACACGGTTATTTAACTCTTTTGGGATTTCCTCTTTCATATTATTAATCATGGTAATGATCATACTCTGAAAGTCGTTATGTTGGGTCTGGCTTTCATGGCTATTTTCTATGGATTTGTTCTGGTCGCAATCCATCGTTATGGGATTGAATCTTTTGGTGGGAGATTGTTCTTGGGTTTTGTTTCTCATGGATCTACACTTTGACTTGTACATTGTTGTTTTGTTTTTTTAGGACCTTTCAGTTTCTGTGTGTTTTTCACTGAACCGATGTAGTTGGTATTGTTACACTTGCCAGTTGTTACTAGTGCTTGCCTTGGATTGGGTATGTTTGTGTATTGGTATTGTTATATCCTAGATGAGACTACTAGGATGTTAGTATGTCAGTTAAGTAACCAGGGGATGAATATAAGTATGGTAGTGCACTTTTACGATCTAGTGTCTTGGTGAAATGTGAGGGTGGGTGGTGTACTCCCTGGAGTTGTATGTTTTTGGGGTGGCTGTATGAGGAAGCTGACCTACAACATTGATACTAGAAAGGATCAGTAAGGTGAGAGAAAAGAGAAAAAAAAAAAAGAAAAAAAAAGGTTTACTTATCTTTAGGCTGGATGTGAAGAGTCTCGCATGTGATACAATGGTTGTAGTGAAGTCCAGATGTATGGCCTGTGTTCTCTTTGTTCCTTAGAGTTTTGCTTGAGTTTCCTTTGTAGGTCCCCGGTGGGCCAGAGAGGCAGAGGGTCTGATGTTGATGGCAGAATTCTTCACTTGCGACCTGGGGGGGCAGAGGGGCGCGGGGGCGGGAGGGCACGAAGGGCTGGTGTCTGGGGCGGGGCCCCGGAGGCTAAGCCGGCGGCCTCGCGCGGGTGCTGCTGGCCGGGCGGCTCGACTCCGGGTAAACATCTATTCTTTATATTAAGTCTGCTCTAGAAAGAAAACAATGGTGCATTTGACCGAGAATACTCTAGATCACTTAATGAAGAAAAAAGATGAATCTTTTTTGTTTAAATATTAAATATTTTAAATTTTATTTATTTTGTGTGTGTGTGTGTGTGTGCGTGTGTGTCTCAGAGGGCACCTGTGGAGGACTAAGGGTGACTTTGGGAATCATTCTGGATTGTTTCTACCTCCTTTATGCTTCCTGGATTTCCCAGGCTCCACCTACCAGGGCCAGAAGTGTAAGCTGCTGCGGCAGTTTTATATAGGGCCTGAAATCTGAAGTCAGGACCTTCTGCTTGTCAGAGTCTTAACCCCTGAACCATCTCTCCAGTCCAAGAAGAGATGAATCTTAAGGAACATAAAGTTTAAATTACCTGGAAGTCCTTATTATCTATGGTTGATAAAAGACAGTTTTCGTGTGCATTCCGATTGACTTTTCCTCTTCTTATGTATTTGCATCATCCTGCAGCTTTGTGGCTATGGTTTGAGCTGCAGCTCTGCAACCTTCTACTCAGGCCCACTGTTGAGTCTAATGACTGCCTCTTTAAATCAGGAGAATCAAATCCTTTCCTCTAACTTTTCTCCGTGGTGAAAAATATGTAGACTTATAGTAGGCTAATCCTTTTTGCTTGGTTGTGGTGTTTGCTCTCATAACAATTTGACAGGTAAACAATGTGGAGCACTGAATTGTCACATAAGTCTTTTTATCCAAAGTAAGTGACTTATACCATCATATTTGCCTTTTGTATTCTGAGGCAAGCTTACGTACTTTATGTGATCATTAAGCTTTAGGCACTGATGTTCAATTTCTGTCGTGGAGATGAGACCAATGTTGTTTTTCTGTGCCCTGCTCACCCAACTCTCCACACTGGGCTCCTGCATGGTTGTACAAATGTTGATGGTTCATAACAATGATTAGAGAATAGGCGGCATGCGCCGTGTTCATCTGTGCAGCACTGCACGCAGCTAACTCTCTGCAGACAGTGTCTTCCTGCACAGAGCTAATTACTGTGCTGTTCTTTTAACTTGCTGGGTTTTTCTGTTGTCCCTGATAAACTCATGTTCTTTGCCAACGGTGAGGTATCTTGTCATGTCATATTTAGACTTAGCAAATTGTGTACCTTTGTCTTCTGGGAGAGTTCCCTCGTACTTCTTGCTGACCTCTCCCCACGTTGTCCCAGGCTGGTGCTCCTGTCACTCCTGCGACCTCTCTGCTCTGCACAGTCCCCTCTTTCTGTCTCATCCCCTGTGTCCCTCTCTCCTGGTAGACACCTCTTTTTGGTTTAGAGTCAGGTCTACAGCGTAGAAAAAGGTGCATTGGTTATTCTGAGATCTGCTAAGTCTCCATTCTGCACTTACATCTAGTCTCTAGTTTGTCCAGTGAGAATTTTTTCTTTTTGTGGAGAAAAAAAAGAATTCTACCTTTTCTTAGGTATTCATTTATTTATTTACCTCTTATTATTTTTATATTCTTAGTGTTTTATTTCTTTTTTTGCATTTTTGTTTTAGTTGGGAATATTTAGAATGTATAGCATGTTCTCTTTAGTTCCCAGTGTTACTGTGGAAAGTCTCCAAGTTGTTATGATTCCTGATTTTTGTTTTCTCTAGAAAGTGTGTCTTGGCTGCATAGAAATTGCTTGGGGGTAGTCAAATCTGGAAGTATAACTGCTGCTTAGCAACTTTTCAAATCCTTTTCTCTGTGTTGGTTCCAGGGTACCTGGTGCTAAAGGGCCTTAGGCCATGCAGCTTGCACTGGGTTGGTTCTTGGCTTCCCTGCTTGCCACTTGCAGCCCAGGTCCTCTAGCCTCTGTGTGCCATCACCTAGTTGTTCTCCATAGTCTAGGCATTTGGACCCCAGAGGGAGAGATCCCATTAAGTCAATTTGATAGGGTTTCAAGAGGGAATAGGAACATATCAGTCACAAAACTGCTGTTAGGAGTTGTCATGGTTTGAAATGTGAGTTGCCCCCCACAGGCTCATGTGTTTGAATCCTTAGGGGCTACCAGTATTTGGGAAGGTCTTGGCACCTTTAGGAGGTGGAGTCTTGCTGGAGGAAGCCAGTCACAGAGGGTGGGCCTTGCAGTTGGTTAGGCCTGTCCTGCTTGAGTTAGTGAGTCTGCTCTTGAGCTTGCAAGCAGCAGCTCTCTGCCTCCACGATGGATGTAACTTAGGCTTCTGCTGCCAGTCATGCCCTTTCCGCTGTGAAAGACTGTGTCTTCCCCTGGAAGCTCAATAAGTCTCCCTTTCTCCCCTTAAGTTGTCTGAGCCTTAGTGTTATCTTACAACAGGAAAGAGGAATTTGTATGTATGTAGTAGATTGCTTCGACATGGATACTGAGGGAGGATGGAGATACTAGAACATTTATAGTAGCAGTAAAAATTGAAGACAAGTGAGGATTCTCATAGGTAATTGTCATGCTTGCTGTGCATACATTCATTACCTGCCCTTTATCTTCAAGATTATAGCCAACATGGTCTTTATTAAGTGTCCCAGAGTCTGGGCATTTTCAGCAGGACAAATAGGAATCTGCCTTGGTCGGGGGCAGCAACCTAAGCAAATGCCCGAGATGACCTTTTTCTCTGATAGGGAGGCTAGGATGGTGTGGACTGTGCTGTGTCTTCCAGTGTCACATTCCTGCCAAGCAGAAAGAATTGTTAGTGTAACTGCTTTAAATAATTATGCTGATTTATATGTGTATGTATATATATATTAATTTTGTCCTTTGGCATGTTATAGTGCATTCTGATTATTATCCTGACCACCCTCTCTCATCTTCCCCTCTTCTTTCCATATTCACTGCTTTTTGTTTGTGTCCACCTGCATTAACCCAGCCATCTATGTGGCGATGTTTTGAAACTATCCATCAGTGGCTGATGGGCTCACTAAGGGATACAAAACTGGATACTCTGCCTACCTCTTCCCCATAGCCTGTTGGGTGTCAGAAATTCTCTGTAAGTGGTGGGCCCTGTTAGCCCCTCCCCCATTAGCTGACTGCTATCCTGGCCAGTCTGTGTGGGCTGTGTGCCAGTAACCACAGCCTCTGTGAGTTCATGAGGGCCGTGGCCAAGTCATGCTCAGAAGACGGCCTTCCCCAGCCTTCCTTCCTGTCTTCGGACTCCTGCGCTTCCACACCTCCCTTCTGCGGTGAGGCCTAAGCCAAGGGGTGTTGTAACTGTTTTGCTCAGGGTCGAGTCCTCTGCTTGTCTTGCTACAGTATAGTTTATTTGAAGTTTATCATCTCAGCTTAATTTCAGTGTCCTAAGGGCGGCTTATATACAATAAGTCTAAAGCAAATGAGAGAGATCTAATCTTAACCTGAAATTTACAAATCCCTTAAAATTGAAAAATCCACATGCAGTCTTATGTCCAGAGTTGAGACTAAATCTAGCCAAGCCTTCAGAGCTAGAGTGCCCCATAACCTGGGAATGGAGAGGACAGAAGGCAGCGTGGTGGTGATGATGATGAGGGGTGCGGGCAAGAGGTATGTGTGCCGTCCTGCAGAGTCGTGTATAGTCAGCATCCTGGGACTAGGAGGGGGCCTGAGCAGCAGCAACGGCACCCAGAGTGTCCATGGGCACAAGGTTTTGACTTAGGAATGTAACTGCAGACAGTGTCAGAGCTTCCTGAGTCCTCACACTGACAAACAACTACAAGAAGACTATTTGGGAAAGAAGTTTGAATTAGATGTTGGTTGATTATAACATCATCTTCATTTAGCTTCAGCAGGAGGATTGCTCTCTGCTATGTGTACTTGGCGATGTTCTGTTGAATATTTACAATCTCATGCCAAGATTTTAAATTTTCTTGAACAGAATAAGGGGTCTCTTGTGTCTTCTTACTTTTGTCAGTGGTAGACGTTTCATAATGAAAATTTTTACACATTTTTTGCATAAAGAGAGGAAAGAAATAGTTCAAAATGTGGTTTCCAGTATAAGTCATTTCATATTTGAGAAATAATTGTAAAAACACAGTGCAACTGGATACTGCAAGAATAAAAGATGGAAAGAACTAAGTCATTCAAGGTACTAGGGTGGGCTGGTGGAAAAGAATTGGTGGATATGTCCTTAGAGAGAAATGAATTTGATGACAGTTCTATTTTAGAAGTTTTCCGATTCTGATTATTCTCCTGCCCTCCCTCTCTCATCTTCCGCTCTTCTTTCCACATTCACTGCTTTTTGTTTGTGTCCACCTGCGTTAACCCAGCCATCTATGTGACCATGTTTTGAAACTATCTATCAGTGTGATGGATAGCACAGTCTACACCATCCCAGCCTCCCTATCAGAGAAATAGGTCATCTCGGGCATTTGCTTAGGTTGCTGCCCCCAACCAAGGCAGCTTCCTATTTGTCCTGCTGAAAATGCTCAGACTCTGGGACACTTAATAAAGACCATGTTGGCTATAATCAGAACACACACACCTTGGTGAGTTTCAAGACTATGAACCTGCTATGTTTTACTTGAGGTTTTTTTTTTTTCTGCCTGTAGATTGTAGATTTTTGAAAGGGATTGTAGTTCTTTTCCATATTGTAAATTTCCCGATAGTTTTACCTATACAGAGCTTTCTTAGATATTAAGTTATCAAATTCCAGCAATGGCTGTTACACAAAGGTTGAAAGCTAGCACAATTCTTTACTTAGAGTATGTCTTTTATTCGTACTAATTTTGCTCTAGATTGAAGCTTTCTTCAGGGCTGTTTGTTCTGTATTCTCCGCAGTGCTATGAAGGGAAATCTTCCAAAGATGTCCTGAAGAGAATTGCTGCCAATGCCTTAATGTCACTTCTGGCCATCAGCAGGAGAGCACAGAAGCATGCTTTGAGAGGTGCGCTCGTGACATGTCCGCCCTATGTGTGTGGCATCTAGTTCATGCTAACTTTCTGTTTTTCAAAACAGCTTATATATGTTATTATGATATTATGGGGCATGCATGCTGCTGTGCATATGGAGTCAGGACAGATTCGTGATGTCATATCTTTTCCTTCAGCTTTACATGGTTCCAGGGATCACAGCAAGTACCTTTACTTGCTGGGCCATCTTCCCAGGTCGCATTTAATTTTATTTGCACCAAAAATTAAAAGACTATATAGTGCAGTGTCATTAAAATTATTTTTTGATATAGCAATATAGTGAACATTCTTTTATAATATAAAAAATTAAGCTGAGAATGTATGTCATTTGTAACTTGTGTGAATTCCAAGCACAGACCCTTGCATTAGGATTTCTGCAAAATCAATAAGCAGTAAGTCAACAAAAAGATTAGATGGGTAGATATTTATTATATTGATTCTTACTTTAGAGAATATATATAGATATTAGAAAAAGTAAAAACAGTAGAATTATTCAATATTACAATAACCATTAGCATTCAATGGTCCATTTTACATTTCTAACTCACAAATACAATCGTGTGATGGTAAAGAAAACATTTCAGATGGTTCTATGTTTTCATATAAAATTTCAATCTAAATTGTTGTAAATTCTTTCAGGATGTTAGTGAGCACAGGTCTGCAAGTAAGAAGAGAATAATAGCAACAGCTATGCTTCAACCTCAGTTAATGACTTGTTATTAAAACAAATTATTCAAGCCCCAAAATATAAATTACTTCTAGAGATTATCTGACTAAAACAGAGGGCTTCAGTTCTTAGTTTTTTTTTTTCTCTTTCAATTTTTTATTCTCTCACTGATAACAATAAAATAAATTAGTTCAGAAATATAAATTTTTAGAGATTTGATTAAAAGTGGTTTTAACTTACTTGGACATGAAATGCCCTTTGACTGCTAGAGATTTTGTCTTTTAGCTGACCTCATAGAGAACTGCATGGAGCAGATGAAGCACATTAACGCGCAGCTGAACCTAGATTCCCTGAGGCCTGGGAAATCAGCCCTGAAGAAGAAGGTAACTTAACTTCTGAAATTCCTGGTCAAGGAGTGGCTGTGGAGTCAGTGCCTATCAGTGAGCACAGGGGGAAGCAAATGTCCGATTAGGAGAAGGAGCTGGTGAGTTAATGATATTGCTACATTCCCCTTAATTCTCACTTGAAGGTCTTTAGGTAAGATTTATATATCTTGCATTTTTGTGGCTGTGCAAAGCAGGAAACATGAACATGTGCATGATATTGTGCTAGGTAAAAAAAGTAAGCCTAGTTCTCTAGGATGATTCCTAAATGAATCCTGTAATTTTTTAAGCACTTACAAAATCTGGCATTGTTCACACATTTCATGTTTGTTATCACATGACTGTACATTTGTAGCAGTTTAGTCATACACAACTGCAATTGATGAGGCCAGAATTTGTTGACAGAATTTGTTTCATGACTTCTGAATGTTTCTTCTGGCATTGAATTTATTTGACTTCTATTTAAATCGGACCTTCATGTAAACACAATATAAATGGTTGCAGTATAATAGCTGTGGCCATTAATAATTGTGATCAATAACATTTTCTCCACATATCTATTCATAAAGTGAATGTATCTATGCATAAGTATGTAAATATACAAATCTGTGCATGGCAATTAAACCTATTATGGCATCATTTTGTGTAAAAAACTAGTCAGGGGCTGGAGAGATAACTCAGTGGTTAAGATTCTACCTCACAAGCAAAAGGACCTGAGTTCAGATCCCAGGTCTCAGGTAAAAAATGCCAGGCAGAAATGGCCATGGCCTGTACTTCTGACCCTGGAGGGCAGAGCCTGGAGGTCCCAGAGCAAAGCAAAAAGAAGGTAGATGCAATCCATCCAGGATGATTCCTAAAGTTATCTTTGGTCCTCCATAAGGACACACAGTGAGTGCCCTTTGATACACACACACGCACACACACACACACACACACACACACACACACACACACACACACATCCACGCATGCTTGCAAAATAGCAAAATAATAATAATTTAAAAAACTAGTGAGAAAGCTAGACAGAGCCTCATGTGATGGCTTGATTGGCACATGGGATTGATCTGTGCTTGCCAGGTTCTTTTCTGGACTCTTTTCCTTTCCTCTCCAGCAAAAGCTCTTACTTCATCATTGAGAAAGTCAGCCAATACCTGATATGATTGAAAGCCAGTCCGTACTTGCCTCACTTTATTGAGCTGAAGCATGGATGCTGTTATATATCTGAGTTCCTCCATGCTTGATCAAACAGAAATAGCTTTTTATGTGGTAGATGTGCTTCTTGAGATCTGCCTATCTTTCGGAGATCCTTACTTGTCAGTCCTTTCAAAGTTATGGCGGCCAGGCATGATTGGAGCACCACCGCCGTGCCTTGTAGTCCCAGAGGAGGGAATTACCACAGCTGAAGTACTGTATTCACATTTCCAACTTTCTTTTTAAACAGGAGGATGGTTTTATCAGAGACTTAAGCATGACCATGCAGCTCCTAAGAAACTGTCTTTATCAAAATGAAGAATGTAAAGTGAGTACTACTCCTCACACTGTTGGTGGCTCTGTTAGGAGTAAGAAGCTTTGATTTTATTTTCAATAACATGAGAAGAAAACGGAATATTTTTGGGTTTATTTTTAAGATGCACAGTTGATGGGCCTGAATGATCCTGATACTCTTCCTGTCTCTTAACACTCATTACATTTCATATTTTTATCAGTGCTTAACTTCATCGTTGCATTATTCAACCATAAACTCTGCCTGCTTTCTATACTGGTTGCTTTGTAGATTTTTCTTAACTAGAATGACACAAATGTGTGCCTAGTAGGCAGATGTAGTTGAAGGGCTTGTAGACTTTTCTTAATTAGGATGACACAAACGTGTGTCCTAATAGATGTGATCGAAGGGAGTAAGTGACAGGTTTATAGGGCAAGCAAGTGGGCGTGCCTCCTGCCTCTGCAGACATTACTGCTCTGACTGGCATAGCCATGTAAGTTAGAGGACTTGTTTGCTCCCTGCCCTGCCTTGGTAGAAACCACTGCTCTGCTGAGCACGGCCCTGTGAGCTGGAGGAGCCCTTCGCTCCCAGCCTGCTGTCTTCCTGGCTATTGACACAATGCTTCTCCCTGAAAGCTACTGAAGCATCTATCTTGTTTCGTCTATAAGCAGCAATGCTGTCAGTTTCAGCTGTCCTGCTAAGTAGTGTTGTGCAGGACACAGTCTCTTGCATACTGGGAGTTGCTTGATTTATGGTGACAGGACACTTCTGAAGCACTAGATTAAAGCTTTAGTACAGAAAATAGGTAAGGCAAAGATAAAGAGCAGAAACTTCCCTTTGGTTTTTAAATTTATTTTTGTTGTTGCTGCTGTTGTGTTCTTTCTGATAGTAAAGGAAAAAGCACACTATCTGGAAAAGTGGATTTTGGACATGTACCTCTTAAATTGCATTAAATAAGATTCAGGTAGCAATTTCTTTTTCAAAACAGTTGAGCATTTTTTATGCACTTCATTAAAATTTCCAGTTAACTTTTCCTGTTGCTGTGGTACAATACTCTGACAAAAGCAGCTGAAGGAAGAGAGATTTCTTCTGCTCTCAGTTTAAGGTGTGGCCCATGTGGAGGAGTGGTCAAGATGCCAGGGGCTCCATGCAGCTGGTCACATGGGTTCATAGCCAGCAAGCAGAGAGCAGAAATGCCTGTGCTCAGCTCTCTTGCTCCTTTTTATAGTCCAGGAACCCGTCAAGGGAAAGGACCTGTTGCAGTGGGTGGGTATTCCCGCCTCAGTTACTCTGACCAGAGACTGATCTAACCTAGATAACAGGTATACCTAAAAACTTGGTTTCTAGATGATTCTAGATCTTTTCAGATTGACAATTAATAGTGACTTCTATGCCAGTATATGGACTTTTCTCTCAAAGGAAATATGTTATTAAATATAAGATTCCTTCATGCTAAATACTATTATTGTAAACAGAGAGTTTCTATTCACCCATTATACCTTTCTGGGAAATATCTTGGAACATTTGATGGGATCTATAGAAATTGATGAAATGAACATCTTAGCTTCTAATTATAAATAGGTTCAAACTTGGCTCGCATTACTTAAAAAATGTAATCATTCAATTAGTCAGGTTACTTGTATTTCTCACTTGTAACCCAAAAAAGAATATTTAAGTTACTCTTCAGAGTGTAAATGTAAGTCTGAAGGACAGAGATTCTTAGTGTCCTTTCTTTTCCAGTTTGCTATCGATGTCTTCTCATTAATTCTGGTCACTGTTGTAGTAATTACCCAGGTCAACCCTGCTATTCTGTCCTGATGTATGTATGTATATAATATGAAGGAGTTTTACAACTAGAAAAATGATACTAGTTGTGATATAAATGGATTCAATAGTAGACAGGGCTCAGAAGAAGAAACTGTGATAATCCAGATAAAAGATGCTGAGACCTTAACCTGGGAAGTGGGAAGGGAAAGAGGAATGCAGGGGGTCAAACTTAAGAATAGCAATCAAAGGAGAGAACTGTAGAATGACTTCAGGCTCCTTTTTAAGCTCTTCCCAATGTAGGATTCATGGCAGAGCAGTGTATAGGTGAGAGAGGCCTGACAGGCAGATTTGCACACTCCAGGTGAATGCACTATGGATGCCTTTGGGCCCACCAGGTACAGAATGACTTGCAGCCAGACTAAGATCTGAGGAGCCATTCACATTGGGAGTGTGAAATTATTAGTTGAGGATATTAGTTGAGGTCTATACATGGACTTTTCCAAGATAATATGTCATGAAACCCTTGAACATACCTCTGGAAAATGTGAACATTTAAGGAGAAGGCAGGAAGCAACAAAACCTTTACAAATGTTTTATTCATTGTTGGGAAATAATTACTGTCCTGAAGTAAAACTCTAAAAGAATAAAAACAAATATTAAAAAAGAAATGTTTTCATAGTTCTATTCTGAGTCGTGTGCCCCAACCATTCTACTATAAAGGGGTTTCCTGAGGTGAGGTTCAGGGTCAGGACAGCTTCACATGGGGCCCTTCTGGGTTGGACAAGAATCTGCCAGATTTCGACATCTCTGGCATTTACAAGACAACATCAACCCTTGTCTTGTGTTGGTGACGGTCTGGAGGGATTCACATTTGAGTTTGGGCTTCATCTATCCAGACTGTGGTTGATGTTCTTTCCTTCCCGTGACAGGAAGCCGCTCTTGGAGCACATCTTGTTCCCGTCTTGCACTCTCTTTGGCCTTGGCTTCTGATGGAGGATTCACTGATGCAAATTGCCTTGCAGCTCCTCTGTGTCTATACAGCAAATTTTCCAAGTGGTAAATTGAATCCTGTATTATTTTTGTTAACTAAAATGCTAGTTTTATATAATATTAAGCTGAATTAGAAAAGCAAATGTTTTTTTTTTTTTGAGGTAGTACCCCTTATTAAAGCTCTGCTAGTCAAAGGCAGTTTCTTTCAAACGTTATAATAGCTATATTTCAAGATTTGTATGTTGACATAGCAGTGTCATTGTGCAGTTCTGAAATAGACTGACCTGATCAGAGGACAGCAGACCACTGAATTCAGTGAAGGGAGGACTACAGTATAAAAACCAGAGGACGACTGACACCTTTATAGCGTATAGACCAGGAGGTTGGCAAGGTAAAAGTCAGTTGAAAACACAGTCAGCTTCATATGGGTGGATATCCCCGGAACTCCTTTTTATTCATGCACCATCTAGGCATTTTATTGACAGCCTACGATGGGCCATGCAGTGAGCTCAGTTCTAATGAGGGTGACTGGAGTGAGATGCCAAGCAGCTGCTTTTGAGAGGGGCAAGCAAGCACAGGAAGGAGGCACCATGGGAGTGCTGGCCATGCCCAGTGCGAGCCACAGCTGGTGGTCACTCATGTCGTGCCTGACTGGTGGGCATGTGCGTTAGATGACTCCCGACAGCCTTCAGCAATGGGGTCTCCCCGTGTTGAAGGACACCCGGGGAAGGGACTGGGACCCAAGGCAGTCATGAGCTTATCCCTCTCGTGTGTCTTTTTGTAGTTGGGCGCCCTGTCTACTCAGGTTGTCTCCACCTTTTGTGAACAGATGGAACCAGACTTTACGCATTTGATCTTTGACCCTCAATTATGTGGTTGCAGATTAAGATTGTTCTGTCTGCCTCATGCTCAGCTCTGCTTCCTTTGTCTGTTCTTCTGCCTGGACACTCTTCTCCCGTATCTTCCCTCTCAACCTCCCTGCACTGTGACCAGCTCAGGCAGTACAGATTTTTCTGAAATGTAGCATCAGTCTGCATTTTGTCCTTCTTAAGGACAGTTGACTGCTCTTTCTTTAATTCAGGTTTTAGGGAAAGGAGGAATGGAGAAGAACTGTGAATATGAATGACAAGTGTTTGGAACACAACCTTCTTGTTATATTTAAACTTAAAGTTGATAGAACAGGATATCAGAGGTAGACAGGTTGTCACTGACCTCGGAAGAAGCCTTACTTTTGTGTCTAGCTGGTTCCTACGCTAAGCTGCATCATTCATTGGCAGCTTTGAGTGACGACTACTAGAAACTGAGATTTGAATACAGCTGTGAGGTTATGAATGCAGGAAAGATCACCACCTCTCAGTGTGAACTCATCTTGCATGAGTTGTTCTCTAGAGGAGTTGGATTCTGATCACCTGTGCAAGCTACCTGGGCCGTCAAAGGTTCACTCTACCTTAGGCTTGTTTGACAATGTAGTCTCGATGATCAATACCCGAGTTTATTTCCCAGTCTCTCTCAATTATCCTCAGTGCACACGCAGTCTACTCAGCAAGCACTGAACTCGGGAAGTTGTAAACCCTGCTGACTCCTACTGCTGAGCCCTGTGACTTTGAATGTGGATCTTCTCTTTACCGCTTTACCTGCTTGCTATGGAAAGTAGTGTTTGAGCTGTCTGGTTCCCTCCCATTGCTGACACGATATGCTTTCATTTGGGGCTTTTATTTAGATGCCTTCTATATAGACTATTAAAAGTCTATTAGGCTAATTTGATCCTGTTTTGAAAAAGTGAAGTTGTTATTTCGAATGTTCTATTGCAATAATTAGGCACTCAGTGAGGACAGTCAGTCTGCTGGTTTGACCTTACACATAAGCGTGAGGTTACAACACTCCTTTGTAGCTTACAGGTTCATGACAAAGTCATTTTGACATACTGATGCCCTTTTCCACTTGCATCTGTAAAAACTAAACAAGCCATTTCTACTGCAGGCTGCAGTTCTCTTTGCTGGTCGAGCTACGGACAGTACACTCAAGGTGCACACAGAGGTGCTCCAAGTAGCTCCTTGATGCTGTGCATCCTGAAGCTGGCTTCTCAGGTGCCTCTCGAGAACACTGCCATTCAGAACACGGTTTTTATGTTTCTTTCGAATCTGGCATTATCTCATGACTGCAAAGGAGTAATTCAGAAGGTACGTGCCTAAAGCCTTCTGCTTATCATGGGAGTTACTCAGTCCAATTTTAGAGCTCAGTGTCTAGGGGGAATTTATGATTTCAAGATACTTTATTTTAAAAGATTGTAAAAAAATTAAGAGGTGATAATGTAAAGCCAGTCTATAGGTACCTGAGTATATGACAGAAGCTAGACTGTGACATACCATTTTAGTTTATTTACTTAGCTTTTAGATTGTGTTTTATCTATCTCAAATTTGTGGCGTGTGTGTGTGTGTGTGTGAGAGAGAGAGAGAGAGAGAGAGAGAGAGAGAGAGAGAGAGAGAAAGTGTGTGTGTGTGTGTGTGTGTGTGTGTGTGTGTGTGTGTGTAGAAGAGAGTCTGTGTGCCTGTGGAGGCCCAAAGGTGACTCAGGAAGTATCCTGGATTTCTCTACCTCATTGCTTTGCTATGGGATTTCCCAGGCTCTGCCTTCCAGGGACAGAAGGGCAGGCCTTGGCATCTCCACCCAGCATTTTCACATGGGATCCTAACTCAGGTTCTTTTGCTTCTTAAGACAGAGGTGCAGCCCCTGAGTCATCTCATCAGCTCAAATTCTTGATTTTTCAAAAAGTGCATTTACTTACCTGTTGCAGATACTTTACATATTGCCAATAAATTCATGAACAGATGGCTTACAGGGGAACAAGGGGTTTTGTTTTCTCTTAGGACAGTCTTGTTACAGTTCTTAATCCAACTTGGTTGCAGAGTTTACACCAATACCAGGGCTTGACAGACCTGGCCACACCATAACCACAGTACTGCTGAGAGAGGGATAATCTTCATTTGCCAGACCAGAATGTTTGGCCAAGTATACCAAAGGATGCCAGCTGTCCCAATGAGCTCCCTCCATCTTACTCATCTGCTCAGGAACAGTCCACCTACCATGTGCTAGGTCTTCCCCATCAACTAGACAATCTCCTGAAGGCTTGCTTGGGATCTAACTCAACCATTGATTTTTTTTTTTTTTTGGTATATGTGGTTGGTATGTGTGTGTGTGTATGTGTCTATGTGTATCAGAAGGCACTGTGTGTGTGTCCTGTGGAGGATCAAGGGTGACTTCAGGAATCACCCTGGATTGCTTCTACCTCCTATTCGCTTTGCACTGGAGTTTCTCAGGCTCTGCTTTCCGGGATTAGAATTATACATCTCCCCATTTCTGCCTGGAATTTTTACGTGGGATCAGGATCCAAACTCAGGACCTTCAGTTTATGAGGCAAGCAGCCTCTTAATCACTGTTTCTTTGAAAACATTCCAAGAACTTGGGAATCAACTGTCAAGTCGATGCTGTATCTAATTATGACATTATTCGTTGACAGTTTTGTACATATACAGTGAGTATAAGTGTAGTGACTACATCATGTCCAGGAGGCTTTTTTTGTGACTCCTCATCTCCTGGCTCTGAGACTTGGAGGATGTGATAAAAATAGTGACTTTTGAAAGGCAGTTGTCTTACACCTATTAGAGTTCATAAATGTCATGTATTTCATCTGTAAATAGACCATTTGAGCTTGTAACAGTTTCATTGGACAAGACAGCTTATGAAATCATAGTCCCTTTCCCTCAACTAGAGTTTTTGCTTCTTTATGAATTAAGTAAATATTACTGAAGGAATCAGGCCCATACTTCTAATGTTTACCACTAATTTTACCTGAAAGTACTTGGAAAGAAGGGAGTAAGGTAAACATTGTAATTTGCACATGCACTTAGAGTCTTCTCAGTTAAGGAGACAGAATCCCTGTTTAGAAAAAAAATCTCTCTAAATTTGAATATGATCAGATTCTCTGTAATTCACAAATGATAGTGGTTTGAATCCTTTTGTATCCTTTGAAGACATGAGAAATGGTTGTGGCAGATAGTTTCAGGTGTCAATTTAACCACAGAGAACTGAACCTTTAGGCACATGTATGAAGAATTACTTACTTTAGACAAGTGTCTGAGCAAGTGTGTAGGAGATAATCTGATTGATGTGAGAAGACCCAGCCCATAGTATGTGGCTCATTCCCTGGGCAGGCGAGTGAGATAGAAAGATGGAGAGTGCAGGATGGAATTGGTCAGAATGGCAAGCTAGGAAGTATGCTGCCCTTTGGTCCTTGTCCCTCTCTCAGCTCCTCCTGTGGACATGGCATGGCAGCTCCCCGGTCCCTGCTGGTAACTGTCCTACCATGATGGAATATAGCCCGAAGTGGTAAACTGCAACAAAAAAAAATCCTTGCACCCCTAAATTGTTTAGGCCATCCATTCATTACAGCAACAGGAATCTGAAGCTAAGACTTTGGCAAAAATTGACAGGCAAGATTCCTAGGCGTCTCCTATCATTTAATCTCTCTGAACTACCAGAGGATACTTTGAATTTCATCACCAAGGAGATAGAAACACCCAAAATGATTGGGCTCACCTTTCTCCTGTGTCCATTCTACACACTGGTGAGGGCTGTGGCTTGCCTGTAGCCTTGCTCATTGCTCAGCACTCTCCTGCCTTTTGTCCCCTTTTGGCTCCCAGTCTCTAGGCTCGTGGGAGATCCTGTGAAATGGAACAGGCGAGGAGTGAATCTGACAGTACCGGTTCGTGCAGTTCAGAGGGTTTGGGTTGTCCTTGCGCCTGAGTGCTACTCTCGTCTTTCTATAGCCCATTTCATTCTTACAGGCAGAAGTAACTTCGTAAGATGGCTCTGTGGATCAGATCACTTGCTGGGCAAACATGAGGACCTGAGCTTGAATCCCTAGCGCCCATGTTAAAAGCTGGGCATGCCACATGGAGCTTGTAACCCCCCCTACCATGGGACAGGGCAGAAACAAAACCATTGCTGACTAGCTATCAGCCTAAGTTCAGGTGTAGCTAGAGGCTGTCTCAAAGGAGTAGAGTGGAAAGTGGTAGAGCAGGACGTACAGCACCTTCCACATGCATGTAGTCACACACACACACACGCACACATGCACACACACACACACACACACACACACACACACACACACACACACACCAAACAAATAATGTTATAGAATAATAGTCACACCAAACAAATAATAATGTTATAGATTAATCTCAACATCTTGATTTAAGTCCAAGATAGCCTGTGGAATAAGCTAGAGTAGATTATTGATGGAGGGAGAGGAATCCCTTTGTGAGTCCCTTCGTGCTAGAATAGGAGATTAAGTGACTCATTTCTAAAAGGTCAAAATGACCACAGTTTCTTATATTATGTCTTCATAGGCCTCACTCTGATATAGTTTGTTTATATTTGTTTGAATGTGGGTTACTGTGCACAAATAATTTATGTCTTTCTTATAGCCCATGGGGTTTTTTTTTTTGTTCTAGTAACTTGATTGGAAGGTTGAAATGACCCTTATAATTCAAGCAATATATATACCTTTCTCATCTGTAAGCTTAAAGTAATGACTAATAGCTAAGAAAAGTTCCCGGTAATGATTATTTTCTTTATAAATCTATGAACACATTTTATATTCTTATTATAGATTTATAAAGAAAATACTTGGTACTATAATGACACTAAACCCCTTTACTGCTGCCAGAGTTGCAGACTCCCACCCAGGGCTGACTGGAGTTCTGTTTCTCTGTCCTCCCCCAAGGATGTCTTTTAATGAGTAGAAAATCTGCCAGAAGGCAGACAAAAATGAGAAAACTCTGGAGGCCTGAGATCATTCCCATTCTGAATTACCAATCCTAAGTAATTGAGTTGACAATAGTTTATTTCATCCATTATCACCCAAAAAAAATCAGGAATTAAAACTTGAGCCGCATTTTGCTCTCCTCACCTTTTCACCTGGAAATAGTGTGGATGAAGTGTTCAGAAGATATTTGGAAGGAGAAGAAATTAAAATCTGGGATAAAATATCAAAATGTTGGCTAATTGGTCACCAAGGGACTGGGAAAGTAATGCACGATTGGAGATGGAAATAACTTCTCTGTTTACCCGCAGAGCAACTTCTTACAGAACTTCCTGTCTCTAACACTGCCAAAAGGAGGAAATAAACATCTCAGCAACCTGACCATACTGTGGTTGAAGCTACTCCTGAATTTGTCATTTGGGGAGGATGGGCAGCAGATGATCCTCAGGCTGGATGGCTGCTTGGACCTACTCACAGAGATGAGCAGATGCAAGCAGAGGAGCGGCCCTTGTCTCCCTCTGCTGATTTTTCACAATATCTGCTTCAGTGCTGCTAATAAGCCCAGGATCCTGGCTAACGGTAAGCCTTCACCGTGACATGTGCTTGTTCTCCTTGGATGCAGCTGCACACCTGTGAGAATTCCTGGGTGTTGCCTAAATACCTGCTGTGCTCCAGCCCTGTGGGAGGCAGGGACTGCAGAAAGGGTGGAGACCTGGCTCCAGCCTCTGTGCACTGCCTGGCACCTCGCAGCAAATCCTGTCATTCCAGGGACACACAGTGCCAGGCTGGAGCAGCAGTCGGCAGGGTTGCTGTGTGGTGTTGCACTGTATTTCCATCTTGCTTCTGTCTAATCACCCCATGTCCCTTCCGTCTCCAAAAATATACGACATGACAAGATTTTCCAAAGAGGAACCTTTTCACTGGACCCTTGTGTCCCTCTGTTCCCCACTCTCACATCCCTTTCCCTGTACTTTCTTTCCCTAGCTTGGCCACTCTCTGAAGTACTGTGTGTTTGTCTGTGCAGCTGTTTATTCTTAAGCTCTCAGACTCCAGCAGAAGCTCTCTGGAGTAGAGAGGCTCTCCGGGCTGTTATGTGGAGCCTACAATTGTGTCACCACCATCCCTAAACACTCCAAAAGCATTTGGTGATTGAGAGAGGTCCCCAGAGGCAGAGTTCACAACTCAACCAGATGGTGAAAGTAGCCGGTCAGAGATTTCATTCTCTGAAAGGTGCTGTAAATGGAGGCAGGGACTGGGCATGATTCAGAAAAGACTCGAAACACAAAACAGAATTGGAAAGATGTTTTGTTTCTGCAGCCATGTCTGTGGTGAGAGCATAAATTTCATATGGGGTTTTAAGGAGTCATTATATATGGAAGAAGAAGAGAGAAAACACAAAATGGTGGTGGACTCCAGACCCCTTCCATCTGTAAAGCACACTCCTCTTTATTGTTTTGGTAGAAATTAGATTATAAAAAAATGAAGGGCCTCATCCAATATCTAGTACATGCCTCAGTATTTGAGATGCACGGCTTTCCTTTTCCTTTAATGTTTTTTCACTTAACTTTTCTCAGAGCCATCCTCATGAAATGCAAAAGGGACTCTGCTCGTAATCTACTGTGTGTGTTGCAACGTGTAAGTGTGCAGCAGCATGTGAACATGTAGCAGCTCTAAGTGTCCATCAGCATTGGCCACAGGCATGCATCAGTCATAGGTATGCAGAAGCCATAGGTATGTAGTTGCAGCGGCCATAGGTTTGCAGCAGTGCAGAGTTCTTCACGGTGATTTTTTTTCTGATAGCCCCTATAATATTGCTGGGCATGTTGCATAGAAAATTGACTATGGATTTGTACTCTTTCTGTACTCCCCTGACAGTGTTTTTCTGGGTGGGCTTCTCCCCTGACTGTTCAGGGTGTTTGGATGTACAACACAGTCTGTTTTTGACTGTTCACCAGGGTGTGTAGGATGCATAGCACAGTCTGCTTCTCTCTGACTTTTTATTCAGGGGATGTGGTCTGGTCAAACTGTGAACTTGGTTTGAAGTCATCTTTGACTGATGGATACTGCTCCTGAAGTCAAGATTTTCTGATGGATATAGAACATTTCTCAGGATATCTCAGATAATCTCCACAAATAACTTTAAAAACACTAACCAGAACAGGGTTAATCAAACACATTAGGAATGTTGGCAGCATGAGTAAGAATTGACAGAGTAGGAAATGCCACTTCCTTACATAAACTTCAACTGCTAGGATTATAAAATATGGACTGAGAAATAACTAATTGTGTCATAAGTATATAAGTAAATGATAAGTTTGCACAAGTGTTTTAGGGACCACATGTTACTATATAAATTTAAACTAATTAAAATGATTAGTTCTTAGTCTTATTAACTGCATTTGGCTAGTGAGTATCATGTGAACTAGTCTACTAATTATAAATGTTTGTCATTTTGGAATATTTTGTTCTGAAATCTTACTTTAAAACTTTGTTGTCTATAATTTTAAAATGGTATACATATCTGGTATTAATAATATACAAGTTAGTAATAGAAGAGGGAATGTGGGGAAGAGATGATAGATTAGGGAAGTATTTAGAATGCAGTAGATAGCTAAAAAGATGAGAAAGGATTAAAAGCATAGAAAATAATGCTCAATAACAAATACATTGAGACAATCTAGTATGTTTAATATAGTCCTAAATGAAGAGGAGAAAGAGAATAAAGGAGGGTGATGATGGTTACACGTTTTGATAATTGTTCTAAGAAATTAATTCAAGAGACCCAGATAATTCCAGGCAGATAAATATAACTAGGCCCACGATAGTAGATTTATAATCAAAACAAAAGACAATGAAAATGGACTCTTCCTTGACATGGATGACTTTAAAAGTGTTGGTCAAGAAGAAAAGATGTCTGGGGAGATAGCTCAATGGTTAAATCTCTTGTACTAGCAACAAGACTGGTGTTCAGATCCCCAAACCCAAGATAAAGTGCTGGGTAGATACAGTGACCCACATGACATTCCAGCCTTGGAAGGCAGAGACTGGGTGTTTTCAGAGCAAGCTGACTAGCCGTTAGCCACTTAGGTTTCATCTCACGTACGTTGAGGTGAAAGACAAGTGTATATAGATCATCACTAGGTATTTTGCTCTTGCATACCCTCCTGAGGTTGTTATATGTTTTAATGAGAGTTCAAGCCAATTAATTAAACTTGAAAATGTTATTTGCTTATTTTAAGTATTTATTCTATTTCACAATAAAATGTGTTTTTTAAAATTCGATCCACTGGCATTTGTAGAGGACTACCACAGTAATTGACCTATAAATGTTTTTCTTTGTTTTTATTTTCATGTGCATGTGTGTAGGTATCTTCTCATGTTTATGAATGTGCATATCATATGTGGATGTGCATGCATTTATGAATGTGGAGGTCCAGAGTCAATATTAAAGATCATCTTCAATCGCTCTTCCACCTTATTGTATTTGAGAAATGATCTCTAACCAAATCCAGAGCTCATTGATGGGGCTAAATCTTGCTAGCCAGCTTGCATAGCATTCTCATTTTCTGACTTCCATTCCTGGAGCTAGAGATGGACAATCTCACCAATCTGTCATTTTACATGGAATCTGGGGATTCAAATTCCTGTCCATTTGTTTGCACAGCAAGTGTTTAAACAACTGAGCCATCTTCCCAGCACTATAAATATCGTTTATTAAACAGGTTAAAAGATATTTATTGGTTGAAAGAGTTGATGTTATAAGCTTACTTTAATACTTAAAGCTTATTTGTATACAAGAACATTGCTGGATGATGCAAAGGACACAAAGGAAATCACCCTACCATTTTGTAATATCACATAAAAATTATATGTGATAAGTTACATGGATGAGTTATAGGTAAGTTGTATTCTAGGAAAACCATGGGGAGCTGGGTAATTCCATGAAGGGTTCGGATGGGAGGAGGCAGTGTGGTGGGAGCATGCCTCCTCCTTACCCACCTATCATATTGTTGTTCCACTGTAGAAATCTTAGTTCATTTTCTGGAACATCATCTTTTTATATATAAAAGTGTTTCCATTCTTCAGTATTAAAAAAAAAGGATCGGTTAAACAGAAATCTTAATTTTGGACTCTTTCATCCAGTCGGTGTTTATTGTGCCCCTACTTTACGCTGGTACTGTAACTGGAATATATACCAGTGAGAGACCGAACAGGACCAGTTTAGATTCATTGAGTTGCAGTAGGGGTTGAGTGGTTCATATGCATCGAGTTACAGAAGGAAGCGTTTGATCTTTTAAAATGCACCATGCTTTATCAGTCCCACTAATATGAAGGAAAGTAACATGATGAAGTTTAGTGACCTATGGAAACCATAAAAATAACTTTAAGGTTTGTCTAGCTACTTTAATTACCTTGGAAAAAGACTTCTGAATCTTCACTTAAAAATGGTCTGACTGATGTCCAAAATCTTGATTCTCTCCTCTGGGAAGGTTTGCAGAAAAGGAGATTGTTTGTATGTTGAAATGCCCTCCAGTGAACTCTTCTATGACAGCATACACACAAATGCCCTTTAAAATTGTTGATTCTCTTCTACAAGGAATAACATGAGAGTACCTGTCAGTTATTTATTTTTGGAATGGTGATTATGTTTTTTTATGATGGGAGATATGTTTTCTTACTTATGAAGATAGGAGCTGTAGCAGGTATAACGTCCTTGGCTTTGCACTGCTGTTGTCTGTCAAGGAATAACGTTGGTTGAACTTGGGCCAGACTTTGGAGAACCCCAACATTTTGCTTGCCTGTGTGTCATGCAAACAGTTTGCTTCTAGGTTGTCCTTCCACAAGTCAAGTGTGTAAAAGATGGTGTCACTGTGACTTGCTGCTGCCCCCTTTGTTTTCTTACAGTGCCTGAAAGGGATATCTGAGAAGACCCCAATACGAATGAATGTAATACGTGAAGCTGAATTTTTGATGTGTTTATTTTTAGAAAAAGTCATTACTCTTCTAGCTACGTGTCTGGAAAGTGAAAATCAGAATGCCCAGAGGATCGGAGCAGCTTCGCTTTGGGCTCTGATTCACAATTATCAAAAGGTCAGTTTTTACCAAAATCGTTGTCCATGAGAGGGGAGTCAGGGCAGTTGAATAGTCAAGTCTAATGGATTATCCTGTATCATCTCCAGGCAAAGACAACTTTGAAAAACCCATCAATAAAGAGAAGAGTGGATGAAGCATATTCTACAGCAAGGAAAAGTGAGTAATGTTAACTCAGACTATGAGTCAGTGAGGTGCTAGGTGAATTGCTTGCTTACTGGAATATTTGGACAAGCCATGAAAAATGACACTTTTGTGCATTATTTAGCTAGGTTTGAGAAATCCTTTGTCAAAGCATTGTGACATGGGTCACATCTCATCCTTGCTTTTCAGTATAATTGTTTCTACATAATAAAATGTTCCGATAGATGATTATCTGAGGTATAAAAGTTTCTTATGAGCTAGAAGGATGGCTAAGGGGTGGTTAAAACTCTTACCTCGAAAACAGAAGGTCCTGAGTTCAGATCCCAGGTTCCATTGATAAACACCAGGCTTAATGGTGGTAGCCTGCACTTTCTGGTCCTGGTGGGTGAAGCCTGGGAAATCCCAGAGTGAAGCAAAAAGGAGATAAAAGCAATCTAGGATTATTTCCAAAGTCACTCTTGGGCCTCCACAGGGGCCCTCTAAGACAGACAGACAGACACACACACACACACACACACACACTAAAAAAAAAAAGTTTCTTAAAATGTTTCTACAATCTTTCTCCCTTTTTTTTTTTCTTGTACTGAATTTCATTTGCTGGTGACTGTCACTGTGCCAAAGTGTGTTCTTAGGTGATAAGACCTGGTCCTAATTAGAATTGACCTTGGAGAGAAACCAGGGAGTTGAAGTCTTCTGAGAACAGATTCCCTTGCCCCTGAATTACCTTCCCGTGCTCTGCATGAGTGGACAGCCTTTCTTTTCAGAGGGTGTTACTCATTTTAAGTGAAACTGTGTCCTTTCTGTACTGTCTGATCTGCTGTTAGGCGTGTGTCTATAAAGAGGGGAGAGGTTTTGCGTTGTTTCTAGATGTTATGACTTTCTGGAGGAAGTGAATAATTTGAATTACGTTGAGTTTGTGACGACAGAGGCATTTGGGGTTATAGTTCATTATAGTTATGATGTAGGTGTGTCTTCAAACATGCTTTGGAAGTCCTATCAATAAGTATTGAATTTAAGTTTCATAATACCTTAATTTTTAAGTATAAATATAATTCTAGTACATCAAGAACATAAAGAGTTATGAATAAGTCTTCTCCATAGGCTTGTGTAGGAGTGTCCATTCTCGTGCATAGTGCTGAGTTTAGTAAACTGATACTCCTTTTATTTTTGTGTGTCAGCTTTCTCCAGCTCAGAAGCCAATCCCCTCAATGCCTACTACTTCAAATGCCTTACAAATCTTGTACAGCTTCTCAGCTCTTCCTGAACCATGCTGTGCTCTGCCCGGGAGTGGACAGTCACCTACAGAAAAGTGGCCGACTGTGAGGCCAGCTTTGTGGAACACTGCCAGCCTCGCAGTGGTGGTGCCTGGCTTCCCGAGAGAGAGAAGCAGACGCTGAAAGGAGTAGGTTAGTGACTCGTGTCCTCATTTGCAGACACTTTCTACAAGTAATTTTAACTGACAAGGCATAATGCAGAGAAGTGTGGAGAGCCCTGGAAACAAATATTTTGATACTTTTTCTATGCAAGATGTTTTGTATAAATCCTATTTAATAATTATTTAATAAAATAATATTTTTACGAACTGGACATTGACTTGTCTTTTCTGCTTACATACTTTCCTCAGTCTTGTGAATTATATCTGATGTCTTTTTTTGTCTTATCCTTTGAAATTTGTCTCTAATGGAGTCAAATCCTTATTTTTATCCTGTGCATTATCCAGAGAATGTACAATGGTGAAATGCATGTAAATTTAAGTGTGTATAATTTTGTAGCTTCTTCCTGCAATTTTTCAGTGGCATTAACACCTTTCTAAGTGATTTACAAAAATATATATACATATATATTTTATAAGATAGAAGTTAGTAGCTGTGAAGTTTGGTAGTTTTAAAATATGTACTTAAAAATTAATTGTGATTAAAAATCATATGGATTTATAAGGTACAATATTACATTATGGTACAAATATGCAGGTGAAATGATCAAGGTAATATCATATCCATTACTTTAAATATTTGTTATTTGTTTATGTTAGAATGTTCAGAATCTTCTAGACTAGCTAATTTAAAATACAGTTGCTGTTACCCATTCTTTCTCCTGGGCTGTGGAAGACTAATCCTCCATTTGCATTCCATGTGTATTACCCACCCTCTTGAGTTTTGAATTCAGCACTTAAACCAAAACTAGCTAGAGCTCATATTGAACAGCTCAAACCAGAAAATCTGCAATCCGAAATTCTCTGAACTTTGCAGTGGTTTAGACATTATCCAAAATCTGAAATCTGAAACTTTCAAAGCAAAGACACAAAGAAAATTTCTATTTTCAGATTTGGGTTCCTCACTGGGACAGTACATGCAATTATTACAAAATCTACGAATCTCCAAAATCTGAAACACACACAGACCAAGCATGTGGGGTAACAGATACTCCATATTAACTATGTTCAACAGTTCTACTTTTGAAAATAAGAAGAGAAAATTGTGTCTAAGAAAAGTAACACCCGAGAAAATATATATGTATACACATATGTACCTATCTATGTCTAGGTATGTAAATCCATTTGCAAAATACTTAAGAGGTGTTCTTACTGTATTTTATTTAATAAGAAAATTTTGTTAAATGCTGTTAGTAAATTATAACCATCATTGGCCACAGGTTATCATTGCTTCTTTTATTTATTATATTTTAAGACAGGGCCTTGCTAAGGTGCTGGCCTGAGATTTGCAGTCCTCCTAAATAGCTGGGCTGCATGTATGGGATTAAGCCTACAAAGTATGTGTTACATATTGAAGAAAAACCAAGTTTGTACTATGCGAGTATTACTGATTAGAGATTTGAAAAATGTAGGAAGCCAGAGGTTTCTCACTAGGTTAACTTTGAAATAATTGATGTACCTAAGATTGTGGAAAAGACTGCTTATGACTTTTCTCATTACCTCATTTTGTCACGAGTGCCTGGCAGGACCAATACAAGGGAAGAGCAGTTATTTACAAAATACAGTCCCAGGATGCAGGCATCCTGTGGGAAGGTGTGTTGCTTGAGACAGCTGGTCACATGGCATTCACAGTCAGTAATCAAAGTGGTGTTCAGCTCACTGAGGCCACAGCCCACAGAAGAGTGTCCACATTTTGCTTCACGTAACCTCAGTTCTCTGGGTGCTGTGATTGAACACCCTAATCAAAGCAGTGTAAGGACGTGCTTATTCCTGTTCACAGTTCAGGGGTACAGTCCATCATGTGGGGAGCTTTAAGAACTCAGTGGCCTCATATCTACGATCAGGAAGCAGAGTGTTAAATGCTTCCTTTCCTCGTTCATGCAGTCCAAGCTCCACGGTGCTGCTTACAGTGGAAGAGTCTTTCTGCTTCAGTTAATGGACTCAAGGCAGTGCGCACAGCCCTGCCCAGAGGCTTAGCTCCCAGCTGGGTCTGGGTCGCATCAAGCTGACAATTGAGACGCTACCACAGAACCCAGTTTAAAGAGGCCCTCGTGGTGTACCCAGATGTTGTTTCCACAGTGACTCTCAGTCCCATCAAGTGATCAAGATTAGCCACCTTATATGGCAGCTGCAAAACTGGGAATGTCAGGGATTTACTTCTCCCTTTTCTCCTGGTTTGTTACATTTTATGCTGCTGGTATTTCCTTCTAAGCTTATGCTGATGAATAACTGAGATGGGTTTCATTATAACTTCTGTTTAAAGTGCTTTTTAAAAGTATGTCTAATGTACTATTCTCAGAACTTTATCTTCCTCTACAATAAATGAGGGCTCAGGTGGTGTGATGAATACGTGAAACCAGAACCCCAGGTACCTTCTAGAAAGCCTGGTTTCTTCTTCTTATCTAATTATCTGTCAGACTGTGCTGCCTCCTCCTCCAACCTTTGAAATAGGTCCTTGTGTTTAGATCTTATGGGGAAATAAAACCCCACCATTTTTCTACAAAAAAAATATTTTCTTCAGGAAATGATGATTTTCATATGGATCATTGATTGATTTTTTTCACACATAGGCGTATGTGTGCCTTATGTCTTTTTGGAACCAGGAAGAATCGATTCTCCTCTAGAAGTTTGTGGTAACAACATATATTTTGAATGCACACTGGTGACCTAGATGAACAGTTGCACATGAATCGTGGAGAACCGTCCTCAAGCATTGTGTCCCGGCATTAAATACACCTGGGGTATTTGCTGCATTTTATTTTTCTGTCTGATTGTGCTATTTGAGTGAGTGATACTTAGTGAAATATTACTTCCCTCATCTGACTATGAAAGTAGAAACTTGAAAAGAAAATGATAGCTTACTAATCAAAAGAAAATCTTAGCTTAAAGAATACTTCTAGTCTAGAGAGATGGCTCAGTGGTTAAAATACTGGATTCCAGTTCTGGAGGGCAGCACCTGGGAATCCCCAGAGCAAACTGTGGTTTTTAATGAGAGACCCTGCCTCAAAAGAAGGAGGTGAAAGAGCTGTAGAGGCTGATCCCTGATATCAACCTCTGGTCTCCACAAGCATGCACATGCTTGTGGACCCACACACATGCAGGTATGCATAAACACACCCCACATACACCATGAGCACGGGAAGGGAGGGATGTGTGTTTCTCATCTTAGAGAAATCCATCCTTTCTGCCTGTGTGTCGTTGACTTACTGTGAGTCAAAGAGTAAAGAACATTAGTAACAAAATTTCAGCTGTTGCTGTAAGTTGGACACTTAGCTGGGGCAGACTTGAAGTTTACTCTCCCTAAGTTAATACTCCTGGGGCATTTCCTATTCAACCCAACTAATAAATCTCGTGGGACCGTGTGTGAGTTTGCTGGGCCTCGAAGCGCAGGGTGTGTGGAAGACCGCCAAGACCCCAGGAATTCTGTGCCTTGGCAGCAGCAAGCGCAAGGAACTCAGTGTGATCCTGTTCCGATGCTCTCACGACATTTATCTTTGTATTTCTTTGCTCTCTCTGTAGCTGGAAAATCTGTTTCAGAAAATAAACTCTCTTCTTGAATGTTTCACAAAACACCCTTATGGTAATATCCAATAAATTTCTCTTCGATTTTGCACGAAAGCAAAGGAAATAGGTGTTTTCATGTAGACTGCAAGGAATGTTCTTTCACGTACTCTTTTTCAGTGTATTTTGGAGAGTGTATATTATATGTTATATGTGGTATATATGCTTGCTAATGTGTATGCACGTGTGTACTTGTTTGTGTGTGTGTGAAGCTGTCTATACATGTATATGGGTATATGCTAACATGTCTGTGTGTGTAGTGTATATGTACTTGCGTGTACATATGTGTGCTTGCTTGTGTGTGTGAATGTGTGGTATGTTTGCTAGTATGTCTAGATGTGTATGTAGTATATGTGTTTACTCGTATATATTCACATGTATGTGCTTGCTAGCATATGTGAATGTGTGTGACATGTGCTTACCAATGTGTTTATGCATGTGCGTGTAGTATATGTGCTTGCTAGTGTGTGTTTGCATATGTATGTGTGGTGTATGTGTTTCATACATGTGTTTGCTAGCTTCTGTGTACACACGTGTGTGCTTGCTTGTATATGTGTGTGCAAGTATGTATATGTGTGTGTTATATGTGCTTTCTAGTCTCTCTTTTTCTTCTGTGTGTGTGTGTGTGTGTGTGTGTGTGTGTTGTAAGCCAGAAGTCACTGTCTGGTGTCCTTTCTGATCATTCTGCCCCTTTACTTTTCAGAGAGGGCATATCACCGAACCGGAAGCTCATTGAGTTGTTAGCCTGCTCAGCCAGTGAGCTTCACAGATCCAGCTGGTGCTCTCCCCACACTTCATTCCATGCTGGGGTTACAGTCCTGTAGTCAACATCTGACTTTTTATAGGAACGCAGGATTAGTCAACATGCTTAATACTTGCCACTGTTTTCTGCTCATGTTTGTGAGGAAGGATTGTGAGGAATCAGTTTATGGGTACAATACTGGATCTAAAGTTGCGTCTATATCTGTTAAAAGCAGCCGTGGTCTCATAAATTGCTCCAATGCAATAGGAGGAGCTTCTGTTTGTTCGCGCGTGTGTCAGGCTGCTTATTTCCACATCCTGGACTTCCTAGGAGGTCAGGGTCTCACGGGCCTCCCCCTTCTGCTTCTCATTAGTGCACACCTTCTGTGCTACGTTGCTTCATGAACATCAGGCAGGAGGCAGGCTGGGAAAAAGGTTTGCTGAGCTGTTATTTTTCCCAAGAAGCCTTTCTGGAAACTCAGGTCAAGAACTCACACACTTTGGGCTGGGAAGATGACTTAGTAGTTAAAGCCTTGGCCTTGCCAGCAAAGGGACCTGAGTTTGGATCCTCAGATTCTACATAAAAATGCCAAGCAGGTATGGCAGTTTGCTTATAAGTATAGCCCTGAAAGGTGGAGCCTGGGAGTCTCCAGAGTAAACTGGCCAGCCAGATTAGCCCTAATGGTATGCTCTGGGTTTAATTAGAGACCCAGGCTCACACCAATAAGATAGAAGTGCATTGGAGGATGATTCTCCTTGGGCCTTCACAGACACACACACTGAAGTACACACACTGTCATAGTTAGGCACAGGTATCAATTTGACAGTTGAAGGTTTGAGCTCTGGGTACATTTGTAGAGAATTAGTGGATGAGTTTAAGCCCAGAGCAAACCTGCAGAGGATTGTCTAGCTGATAGGTAAGGTCCAGCCCATGGTGGGTGATAGGGAAGGCCCAGCCCATGGTGGATGGGACTAGGCCCTGAAATAAAATGCAGAGAGCTGATGGAGAAAGTTGGCATCCTTGTGCACACTTGGCCAGATATGTTGGTCTGGCAAGTAGGGATTGTCCCTCTCTCGACCACTATGTGGAGATGGTGTGTCCAGTTCCCTCGGCCCTGGTGTTGGTATGAGCTCTCCTGCAAAGTTAGATGAGGAACTGTAACCAGTCTCTCTTAAGAGAATAAACCCTTTGTTCCCTTAAGCCACTTGATGATGATTTATCAGCAACCATGCAGGTGAACTACTACATACACCCACTCACTTGTGCCTACCCACATGCAAACATACACACACACCATATACATGAAAGAAAACAAAAGAACTTGCATGCTTGTACACATGTCTTGGCACATGGTCACTTACCCATAAGTGAGGAGGAAGACAAAGAACTATATAGACCCCTGCCTAGATATAGAATCATGTCTATGAACATGGGTCTTAGTAGAGAAGCAGGAGTGGTTCGATTAGGTAGCCATGTCTACTCCATTGGACAGTACTCTAATTGGAATTAACAGAAAGGCAAGAGTGACATTTTTACCAGGTAAAAATATTACCCTCCCAAATAAAAAGGTAAGAAAATAGATGCTTTACTGAATTTGTCTAATATGCTCTGAGTCTCTGATTAATTTTAATCTTATCCAGAGCTAGAAACATTAGATTTAGACAACAAAACGAGATGACTGTTCAGTATGAAGACTGGAGTCCAGTACCCAGGATTTTGCTCTGGGGGAGTTTATCCCTACCTATGAAGTAGAAGCAACTGTCAAAGATCTTGCCTGCCATGGACAGATGTGAAGGAAGACAGAACAGTCAGACGGAACATGCCCCCAGGTTCTGAAAGACAGCAATTTAGAATGAGGCGATTAGTTAAATAGAATGGGTTGAGAAACTGAGTTATAGGCACCTCTAAGGTTTTATTTGAAATATGTAAATGTGACTCATTCTCTCACCTCTGCCATGTCTTCTGTAGATTAAGAGAAAGAAAGGATTCCATGGTGAAAACTGCAAGTTGCTTATGTATGTTGTGGTGCAAAGGGGAGCCTGATGTTAAAGGGAATAAGGGTTAAAAAGGCAAAGTATGGAGCAATGAGAAAAGAATAAAAGGCTTCATGAGATAACCGAGCTAAACCTACAAGAGAAAAGAAGGCGTTCTGGCCTCCAGGCAGACTGACCTCGTGAAACCCTGAGGTTTCTCTGCAAGGTACCATTTTTCTTTTGTTTGTCCTTTCTTCTAATGTAACTACATAAAGATGGCTTCTAAGAAAGTCCCTTGTTTCTGAAGAGACTTCAGACCACCCCACAGCCACAGAGCTGTAGGAGAAGGTAATGGAAAATGATGAAGTGACATCTTGGTAGCTGTGCATTAATGCTCGTGTCTTGGTAAAGCTGCAGGCTGATTGTGTAAATGTGAGAACATGGTGTATGTAACGGCCTGCAAGATGACCAGTGGAAATGGTGGTCAGTGAGCAGCCAGTCAAGGTCAGCAGCTCAACAGTGTCAGGAAGATGGGCAAAGAGCAGCTGTACGTGAACAGAGCCAAGGAGACATGCTTGGCTTGTGATAGTCAGAGAACTAACCAGTCATAACAATCGCCTCTGGCTTGTCAAGGTTATAAAATCCCCTAGGCAAAAGTTCAGTGTCTTTTTCCTCCCTTGGGGACTCCTCCTACTCTCAGAGGTTCTCCCGCTTTTCCTTAATTTCTTTCTAGAGTATTCCTTAGTAAACTCTCCTTCCTCTTTGGTTCCTCCTGTGAGTGTCTGCGGAGTCAGTTTCAGTGGCATAAAACAGCCAGCTCTGCAGCCACTGCCCCAGGTCTGACTTTGGTAACCACAGGTGTGTAGCACCCTAGGTCCTCGGGCTCACAAGACTGAAGTTAGGGAAGATCTCATCACTCAACACTGCGTTATTTAATTAAAGGTCAAGGTCTTTTGCTGTAGTTCATCCACTGTTGTGCACGCTTAATGCACCTTCATTCAGTTTTTGAGAATGGAGCAATGCCTAATGTACTTTTTAGGCATCACAGCTACCCTTTTCCTGGTTTTTGCTTTTGCTATTTTCTTTAGGACTACTTCCAGTTCTATGCCATTTGTGACTTTCTTTTGGAGTGAACTCTCTTTACCACTTCCACTAATACTTTGTGAGTCCTTGTAGCCAGCTCTTTGCAACGTATTCAACTTAGTTCTGATACAGTCATTCTTATGTCTGTCGATGTTCTACCACTCTATCGTGACAGTGGCAAGGCTAAGTGGTATTGATGATCCCAGAACACACGGCCAGAGCTTGGTGAGCAGGAAGCTTACTTTGCAGAAGGAAACTACAGAAAGGTCTCCCATGGAGAGTAGCCTTCCGGTCCTACTTGCCTGCCCTTCCCCTGCTCATATGCGTTGGCTTTTCCCAGGATGCTTTGCTAGGAGAAAACTCTGCAATCCTGGCCAACCTGTCAATCAGAAAGGCAATACTTCTCTGGCAGTTTTTTTAGATTTGTTCAAACTTGGAGGATTTCTTGTTTGTTTTTATGGTTGCTCCCTGCCTGACTTCCTGTTTATTAGAACAATATTGTCTGAGAATGTGTGTGCTTGCTCAGAGGTCATTCCCGGCTCCTCTTTCACCTGAGTGCTCCCTTCCGGTCCCCTGGCTTGCTGGCCCATGGCTTTCTTCTCTGACCTCCGTGATTGATTTCTGCTTCCCTCCCTGGAGTTCTTCCATCTGCCAACATGTTCCATTTCTACCTATTATAAGAGGCCAGAGTGAAATGTCACCTCTCACGAACCCGTGTCAGAGTCCCCAGTTGGGAGGACGTTCTTTTCTCCGAATTTCCACAACTATTTCAGGTGTTTGGTTTTTACTTTTGCCCCTGTGTGAGGCTGATTTCACTGTTCCCAAGGGTCCATAAAAACAGAACCTTTGATCAGACTTAAGGCTCTCTGCTTCTCATAATGCCTTGCACAAAGCAGATGGTCACATGTACCTACTGGAATGAATGAATATGAAAGGACCTTCCAGTAAAAGCTGTAGAATTTCATAGCATAAGTTATGCTTAAAAGTCAGTGACTTTGTCAAAATGTACAGGATCTTTAGTGCATCTAAAGCACAAAAGTAAGAGAGGCTGCTTAAAAACAACTGTGAGACACAATTACAGCCATTTGATCTTTGACAAAGGGGCCAAAAAAATTCAGTGGAAAAAGAACAGCATCTTCAACAAATGGTGCTGGCAAAACTGGATGTCCACATGCAGAAGATTAAAACTGGACCCATACTTGTCACCATGCACAAAAATCAAATCCAAATGGATCGAGGACCTTAATATTAGGCCAGAGACTATAAAAACCCTAGTTGAAAGGGGAAGGAACTCCCTCGAGCTGATTGGGCTAGGCCAACAGTTCCTAAACAGAAACCTAATAGCACAGTCACTAGAACCAACACTCAACAAATGAGATCTTATGAAATTAAAGAGCTTCTGTTAAGATAAAGAGATAGTAAACTGAGTAAAAAGGCAACTTAGAGAATGGGAGAAAATCTTCATTAACCACATATCTGATAGAGCTCTATTATCCAGAGTGCACAAAGAACTTAGAAAACTAAACACCAAGGAGATAAATGGCCCAATTAAAATATGGGCCTGGGAACTCAAAAGAAACTTTTCAGGGACAAAATTGAAATGTCTAACAAATATCTTCAAAAATGCTCCACATCCTTAGCCATCAGGGAAATGCAAATCAAAATCAAAACTTCCCTGAGATCATCTCACCCTGGTCAGGATGGCAAAAATCCACAATACAAACAACACCAAATGCTGGAGAGGTTGAGGAGAGAAGGGAACTCTCCTACATTGCTGGTGGGAATGCAGGCTTATACAACCATGGTGGCGATCAATCTGGCAATTTTTAAAACAGTTAAAGATTGAAATGCCTCTAGCAGATAAAAAGTAATCATTTTGCAAATGGGTGATAGACCCCTCCCTCACTGAGGTTTCCTACTCTTATTACATCTACCCTTGAATGTGCTATTATATCAAGACTCCAGTTTAATAGCTTTTTGTCTCTGGCCAGGGGGTGACATACAGTGCCCAGCAGGATGGAGTGAAGGGCATTGCAGGAGCAGCAAAATTGCAAAAGAAAATCAACAAACCACAATCCAGAACTTCAGAGACTCTATATCAATCACATAGAACTAGGCCAGCCTAATCTCTCCCCATCCTGGAGCTCAGGGACATTTGTGGAAGAGGGGGCGGTAAGATTGTAAGAGCAAAAGGATGGGAGGAACAACGATTTGCAAGATTCTCAACAATAGTTGGGGCCAAAGCAATCATAATGGGACTTTGCATGCCCTGCGCAATGTCCAGTGCACTATTGCCCTCATAAAGTCTAGCATCTGTTAAGGGCATCGAGATCCCTGGAGGCAAGGGATTGACAGCCATAGTAGTGCTCCTGTACTTAAGGGGAACAAGAGAAAGGGCTTATGGAAATGCCACTGGGTCCTTATATGTCATCGGAGAGGAGGACCCAGTGGAGAGTCAGGCGTACACAATAAAGGACTCTCTGTGAATTGGGGGGAGGCACTGGGGGATGGGGAGGGAGAGGAGGGGGAGGAGGGGGTTTGGGGAGAGGAGAGGGAGGGAGGGAACTGGTAAAAAATTTTAAAATGTATAATTACATTTTTAATAAAAAAAGAATATGAAGTGTAAAAAAAATAAAAATCAGAATGGGAAAAAAAAAGATTGAAATGCCATCTGACCCTGCTATTCCACTTCTGGGAATAATCCCCCACAAAGCAAAAATTCACTACAGTGACATAAACACAATCATGTTCATAGCAGCACTATTTACAATAGCAAAGTCATGGAATCAACCCAAATGCCCAACAGTTGACGAGTGGATAAGGAAAATGAGGTACATTTATACAATGGAATATTACTCAGCCATCAAAAAAGATGAATTAATGAAATTTGCCGGAAAATGGATGGAATTAGAAAAAATGTATTGAGTGAAGTATCCCAGACACAGAAAGTTAGACACCATATGTACTCCCTAATAGGTGGATCCTAGTACCAAAGCCACTTAATGACATTCAGAAATGAATCTCTGTAATACCTACTGTAATCATGATGATCGTGAATGGGAGGAAAGGAGGAGGCCCTCCCCAGATAAAAGGAGAGAGGGGATCATGCTTCAGTAGAGAAAATAGGTCACCTTCAAGTATTGCATGTAAGTAGTAAGACATCTGGTGAGGCTCATTCTCGCTTCCCTTTCTGATCACTTGTGACTGAACAGGTTTGATTTCACCAATCAGGAAGGGTATAGGGACAGACAGATAAATGGTAACCATCCTGCAAATAGGACACTGAACTCCCCCTCGCTGCAGTGTCCTATCCCTATTCCACCTATCTTTGACTCTCCTCTTATAGTAAGATCTTCATTTAAACAGCCTTTTATCTTCGGTTAGGAGGTGACCTTCAATACCAATCAGGATGGAGCCAAGGGTGGTACAGGAAAAGCAAAACTGAAAACAACAACAAACCATAATTCAGAACACCAAAGACCCTACATTAATCACTTGGAACCAGACCAAATCTTTCCCCATCTAAAGCTCAGGGAAGAGGGAACAGCAAGATTGTAAGAGCCTAAAGATGGGGATGACAATGATACACAAGATAATCCACACAAGTTAGGGCTGCAGTAGCCATAACCAGACTTTGCATGGCCTGCACAATGATTGACATATCAACGACCCCCCAAAGTCAAGCATGGATCACAGGCAGTGGGATCCTTAGAGGCAAGGGATTAACAGCATGGTAGTGTTTTCATACTAACGGGGAGCCCAAGAAAGGGCTCCTGGCTATGCCACTGAGTCCTTACACCTCACTAGGGTGGAGGACTCAGAGGGAGGTTTGGCATTCACACAAAAGGATGTTCCAGGGGATGGGAGGGATATAGGGGGAGGCACTAGGAGAAGGGGAAAGAGGGGGGTGAGAGAAAAGGGAAAAGGGGGGAGAGTGCAAAGGGGGACTGGGGATGGGGAGGAGAGAGGGAGGGAGAGGACCAGGGTACCTACTGAGCTTGTATGATTGGGGAAAAAATAAGAATTAATATAGTCCAAAAAAGTAACCCCCCAAAAAGACAACTGTGAGAGTATTCTTTCAATTCTGTAGAGAGAGAGAAAGCCCAATATTTTAGCTGTGATTCAAAAATATAGCCAGCATTAATAAGAATCAGAGATCCATCAATGCCCTTAGGCTCCCTTGTAGGATCGGGAAGCTTAGTTGTGATGTTCTTGGCAAGGGTGGGGGAGCGGTTGGTACTGACTTTTTGAAAGTAACACAGTAATTCTGAAATTTGTGTAAGCTGCAGCCCCAGCCGAGGCTGGTTTGGATCAGGCACTATGAAAAGCAGAAATCAATAGATACCAGCTAGATTTCTTCCTAGTTTTGGGCCTCAGTGTTCACACATGGCAGCAAAACTTCAAGAACGTGTACTTGAACAAGGTACATGTGATAGTTTTCTTTGTTCAGAAAGGAGAGGGAGTTGTGGTGAAGGCTCAAGGGAAATGTATTAGCTCAATGTAATGAAAGCTAAGAATAGCATCCATTTTTGGTGTTTCTGCAGGAAGGAACACAGTGTATAATTGTATCGCTTTCAAGCTTACTTCTTGGCAGCAGCTGATAACGCACATCCCCATCTTTAAGAATGAGACTTCTGAAAGTCCTGTGTTGTGACTTTGAGTTCAACCTGACTACAGAGTTCTCCTTCTGCAGTCATGCTGAAAATTGGTAGGTCCGTCATGCACAGCATTAGCTATGTATCCATTTTAAAGATCTGAAAATGGTAAATATCTGGGACTGGTACTCAACAAGACACTAAAGATACTAAGATGGCTGATCCCTCTCCTAAAATTCACTCCTAGAATGTGTTAATACTGAGAAACCGAGGCATAAGAATTTATTTATCACGATCCCAAGAGTTTATTTGGACAGGTCAGATGTGCACTTGGGAGACATGAATCCAGGTAGACTAAATATGTGCTTGATGGTCTTGCATATACTTTCAAATGAGTTCTTTAGCCACTAAGCAAGGCAGGCACCGTGAATTCCTGGCACTGTACCTCTGAAGTGTCTTTTCTTGTTTTTTTTTTTTTAGCTCCAACTTTATGATTCAAGATGTTCATGTCCAGAGGGCTCCTGTCAACCAGATTAAGAAGGCAACTGAAGCATGTGCCAAGTATTCCTGTAGGCATCTTGGCAATGCAGCTTGCACATGCCCAGCGCATCCTGTCACTTACCTTCTTGTCACAACATGAGAGTGCCTAGAGGCACGCCCCACTGCCAGCTTTAGGATATAATCTGAGCATATCCCAGATTGTTCTTGTCTATCATTTTAACCTTTGGGGTGTTATACCCCTTGAACTTTTGAGCTAAGTATACCAAATATCTGTCAGCCTTCTTTAAGCTGTGTGGTTGCTGTTTATAATCCCAGAGACTGAACCTAGGGTCTTGAGCATGCTAGGCAAATGCTGTACCATTACATCCCTCAACTTGTTAGGAGTCTAGAGGTCACTCAGGGATTTCCCCACACTGACACCAGAATCTTCATCAAATGAAGAGGCTTCAATTAAGCTGATCAGAGTCCCCACACCAGGGAGTTGCAGAGGTAGAGTTTTTAAAGGCAAAGATTGGACATTTGTGGACATCTGGTCTGGCCATTGAGTCAGTAGCAACAATTCTGTAACCTTCTCCATATCCTTAAACAAGTAATATTCTGGCATAGACATTGTGAGTAGCGGTAGTATAGCCAAACACTGTGTCCTTGTAATGAAGATATAGAAACTAAATCACATTACGCTTGTATGTGGCCACCACCTGGTAACAGCTCTCCTGGCATGTACCGTGTGACTGTAACCTTGTGGGAAAGCAAGCAGTTAGTACAAAAGCTAAGATTAGCAGTTATATTGCAAGCAACATATTCTTGACTTGATGGGGCCCCACTTCCTCCACCTACTCATATTCCCATAACAAATCTGGTGCATCAGCCAGGAAACAGAGATGAGGTAACTCTCCCTTAACTAGCTGGTGGCCAGTTTTTAACTCTAACCTATCTATTACAAACTCTTGAGCTACTGTTTTTAAACTAAGCATAATCATGAATGCATTTCTTGAGAACGCCTGACCATAGTCCTCTGCAATGTGCCTGTCACTAATGTTTTTTTGTGTGTGAACAAATGTTCACATGCTGTCTGTCCTTAAATCTATCTAGATTTGCATTCCACTTAGTGATTTGCATATTTCGAACCAATCTTGTATCCCTGGAATGAAACCTAACTTGGCCATGGTACAACATGGTCATGTGCCCCAAATGCCTCCCACTTCCCACCCCCAATAGCTTTTTAGCCTTCAGTTGAAAAGTTTGGTTGAAAATGAAGAGAAGCCCCACCCTTGCTGATCTCATCCTGCCGCCAGCCATTAGGAAGGGGTTGAGGAGTCCTTAATCATGACTCTCCCCCTCCTGAACTTATCTACTACTATAGTTATCTTACTGCATTTCAGTCTTCTTCCTGACCTGTTTAACCAGCTCTTCTTTGTACCCTTGCGATCAATCAGATACTGCCTAAGCGCAGTACCTGAAGAGTAGAAAACCCAAGAGTTATCCAAACAGAGTCCTCTGGGCTTTGGACAGGAAGCCCCTTGAGTCCTGGAAGACCAGTACTTTACTTCTTGAGGGCCTGGGGCCCCACTTCCTCCGTCTACTCATATTCCTATAACAAATCTAGTGCATCGGCCAGGAAACAGAGATGAGGTAACTCTCTCTTGTTTCTGAGACTGGGGAACTGACCTTGCCGGGGAATCGAGAACTTTTGGCACTACCAGGACTTTTGCCAGGAGAGAAATTGTCTCCATGTCACTGCCAACTCCCAATTCATGTGGACAAAGGAACCCAGAGCACCCCAAGAACACAAGTCCCTACTGCCATCTGGAGTAAGAAAACAGATTTATCAGGTACTGTTCGCTGAGGATGGAAGGGGGAGGCCTATCACCCCTCAGACTCACCAGTAGCCACAGGAAATGGTGAAACTGAGAGCCTCTGGCCAGGTCAGCGGGAGGCTGTGTTAGAACTAAAGGAGCATGTTGGTGTGTGAGTGGTGTGCACCAAGAGTGTGCAGTTCCGCATTGGTCCGTGGGGAACCACATAAGTTTTTTAAGGTGTTGCTTCACTCTGGGGGATTCATCCCTCCATATTCGTTGAGCCTGGTCAGAGGATTACATGGTCACAACTCATGTTAATCAAAACCTGAGACTTCTCTCAGGGGAAGTAGACCGGGTCAGAATCAAATGAGCAACTTCCCGTCACTGATTCCTCTTCCTAACCCTCCCTTCGTGTTACCTCTCCTGCTTGGGAGGATGGGGGAAATCAGGATAAGCGATCCTCACCAGGAAAGGTACATATTTAAAACTTTCGAAAAGGGTTTTTAATGGTGAATATGGCGTTAAACTGTGTCCTGAAAAGCTTCTGACATTTTGTGAAATAGACTAGCCCACCATGGACAAGGATGACCACTCCTGGGCACTTTTAAAAGGAGATAACTAGGAGAATTCATGGTGGCTTCACGCTAGCCTGATCACTGAGACCAGTACCCATAGATAGATATGTGCCAGGGCCTGGTTTTTTCCACACCTTCATGGACAAGAGCACGCACAGGAGAAAACTGCAGAATTCTACTGGCCTGGAAAATGACTCAAGGCAACACTAACTTGCCAATGCTAAACCAACAGACACCAGAAGAGGAGAACCCAGAGGCTTTGTGTGTTCCTGAGGGCCCTCCTGCAGAGCGAGAGAGTCCCCTGGCATATGCCCCATGTGTCTTCCATTGCCACATCTGCACTGTGAGATCAGGGACAGACACTGAAGTCCCAAGTGGGTTTCATAAACTAGCCCCCAAGCTCAGCCTTTAACCACACCAGTGGAAACTCCCAGTCCTCTGTCCAAAATGTGCAGTCCCGCTTTACTCCACAAACCACAGTTGCCTCTCTGGGAAACCAGACCTCCATGCCTGGCTTCTAAGGGCGGCCTGTAACAGTGCAGCCTATTTTCGCTTATCAGCCCTTGACTACTACAAACTTTTCAAATTGGAGACATCACAACCCATTCTACGTAGAGAAGCCTCAGGCTGTCATGGATCTGATGTAGACAGGCATCCAGACATATCCGCCTACCTGGGGGGCTTGTTGGCAGCTGCTTCTGAACTTTTCCAACACTGAGGAAAGATGGAGCATGGGGCAGGCTGATCTCAAATGGTGCACTGACCATGAGCAAATCCATAGAAGTCCTCCAGGGCACAGAGGAGGCCCCATGTCAGTTCTGTGAGAAGCTATGTGAAGTCTTTGGCCTTTGCACACCCTGAAGCAACAGAAACCAAGGCAGGATAAAAGCAGCCCTTGTGGTCCAAGCTCATGGAGACACCACAGAAATTGGTCAAAGTTAGAGGGTTTGCAGGGATGAATATAATTCAGCTTGTGGAAATAACCAACAAGGTCTGTGTGAATTGAAACCATATGACAAAAGGAGAGACAGATAGTAATGTGAGAGAATGAAATTGGCTTACTTGCAGCAACTCTCATTGGCCTAGGAAAAGAAGGGGGAGAGGCTCCAGACAGGCCTCAGTGAATGACTCTATCATAGTTAGGCACAGGTGTCAACTTGATGGTTGAGGGGTTGAGCTCTGGGCATATTTGTAGATAATTAGTAATTAATCCAAAGTGAACCTGTAGGAGATTGTCTAGCTGATGGGAAAGACCCAACCCATGGTGGGTAGAACTAGGCCCTGGAGATGTGAATAAAATACAGAGAGCTGGTTGAGGAAGTTGGTATTCTCCTGTATATTTGGTCAGAGATGCTGGTCTGGCAAGTGAGAATTGTCTCTCTCTCAGTTGTTACATGGATATGGTGTGGCCAGTTCCTTCGGCCCTTTGGTAATGGTGCATGCTCTCTTGCCAAGCCAGACTGAGAACTATGACCTGGATGATATTCATAAATAAAGCCTTGCTCTCTTAAGCTATTTGTCTTGATTTCATCAGCACAATTCAGGTTAACTGCAACAGGCTCTAACCCCAAACTGTCCCTAAGCTGAAGTCAATGTATTTACTGTTGCTCGGAAGTTGCACTGGACACTCCTGAGCCTGATTCCTGAAGAATCACCTGCCTGCACCTAAAAGATACTACATCTGCAACCCACTACAGTTCATTGCCATTGCCCTCCAAAGGAAGAACTCAAAATTGGAGGAAAAGGACAGTTATTGGGGGCAAGACTTCCCCAAAGATCCGAAAGCTTCTTTGGTTTTGGGAGTTTCCTTAGCCACAGATTGAGAGCTTTTCTCTCCAAAGGAAGACTGCATGAAGGGAACGTAGCAACCTGTAGCACTGCTCTGAGGTTATAAGGCACATAAGCACAAAGCCTGACTGTGGGGCTGAAGACACAGGGGCAGCGAAGACTCAGAACGTAGAGAACACAAGCTGTTTGTAATATTCTGTTCCCCACAATTCCAAACTATTGGAGTTCCACAAAAGGACAGAAGACAATCTCTTGCTGAAAGAATAGTGAGTGCTTTCTGTCCTGCCCCCATCTTTTTTTTTTTTTAATTTCCACTCATACAAACTTAACAGGTACACTGGTCCCTTCCCTCCCTCCATCCCCCCACTCCTATATGCCCCGCTCCCCTCTTCCTTCCCTCCCCATCTCCCAGTGCCTCCCCCTCCCATCCCTGGAGCATTCTTTAATGAGCATGCCAAACTCTCCTCTGGGTCCTCCTCTCCGATGAGGTGCAAGGACCTAGTGGCATTTCCCAGAACCCTTTCCTGTGTTCCTTTTAAGCATAGGAACACTACTGTGGCTGTCAATCTCTTGCTGCCAAGGATCTTAGTGCCTTTAGCAAACACTAGACTTTGTGGGGTCAATAGTGTGTTGGACATTGCACAGGGCATGCAAAGTCCAAATATGATTGCTTCAGCCCTAGCTTGTGTGGAGTATCTTGCACATCATTACTCTTCCCATCCTTGTGCTCTTACACTCTTAACGCCCCCTCTTCCACAAATTTCCCTGAGCTTCAGGATGGGGAGAGATTAGGCTGGCCTAGTTCCAGGTGGTTGATATAGAGTCTCTGACGTTCTGGATTATGGTTTGTTGATATATTTTTTTCGGTTTTGCTGCTCCTGCAATGCCCTTCACTCCATCCTGATGGGTACTGGATATCACCCCCTGGCTAGAGATAAAAACCTGTTAAATTAGAGTCTTGCTTATAAGAGTATATTCAAAGATAGATGTAATAAAAGTAGGAAACTGTGGTGAGAGAGGGGGTGAATTGCCCATTTGTGAAATGATTACTTTCTATCTGCCAGACTATATGCCCTCCCCTTCTGGTAAGATCATACCCCATCAGTTGTAAATGATCAGGAAGGAAAGTCTGTGGACTTAACCAGATGTCTCATTACTTACTTGCAGTCCTTGATGGTGGCCTATTTTCTCTGCTGTAACATGGTCCCCTCTCTCCTTGTTACTGGTGGTGTGTCCCTCCTTCCCCATCCCTCCTGTTCATAATCTTTGCAATTACTGTAGGTATTACAGAGATTTATCTTTGAGTGCCTCTAAGTGGGTTTGGTACTAGGAGCCACCTATTAGGGAGTACATATGGCGCTTAATTTTCTGGGTCTGGGATACTTCACTCAGTATAATTGTTTCTAATTTCATCTACTTCCCAGCAAATTCCATTAATTCATCATTTTTTGATGGCTGAGTAGTACTCCATTGTATAGATGTACCACAGTTTCCTTATCCACTCGTCAACTGTTGGACACTTGGGTTGATTCCATGACTTTGCTATTGTAAACAGTGCTGCTATGAACATGGTCGCGCTTGTGCTATTGAGGTGAATTTTTTCTGTATGGGGGGGTTATTCCCAAAAGTGAAATCGCAGGGTCATATGGCATTTCAATCTTTAATTTCTTTAAGAATCTCCAGACGGCTTCACCAGAGTAGGCTGTATGAGCCTGCATTCCCACCAGCAATGTAGGAGAATTCCCCTCTCTCCACATCCTCTCCAGCATTTGTTTTTGTTTGTATTGTGGATTTTTGCCATCCTGACCAGGGTGAGATGATATCTCAGGGAAGTTTTGATTTGCATTTCCCTGATGGCTAAGGATATGGAACATTTTTTAAGATATTTTTTGTTAGACATTTTAATTTCATCCCTGGTAAAAGTTTTTTTGAGTTCCAGGGCCCATTTTTTAATTGGGCCATTGGTTTCTTTGGTGTTTAGTTAAGTTCTTTGTGCACTCTGGATAATAGAACTCTATCAGATATGTGGTTAGTGAAGATTTTCTCTCATTCTGTGGGTTGCCTTTGAGCTCGTGTTATAATCTCTTTATCTGAACAGAAGCTCTTTAATTTCTGAGAGTTGGTAGCAGTGACTATGCCATTGGATGTCTGTTTAGGAACTGTTGGCCTAGTCCCAATCATCTTGAGGGAGTTCCCTACCCATTCAACTATGGTTTTTATAGTCTCTGGCCTTATATCAAGGCCTTTGATCCATTTGGAATTAAGTCTTGTACATGGTGACAAGTACTGGGTCCGGTTTTAATCTTCTGCATGTGGAGATCCAGTTTTGCCAGCACCATTTGTTGAAGATAGCTGTTCTTTTTCCATTGGATTTTTTTGGCTCCTTTGTCAAAGACCAAATGGCTGTAATTTTGTAGCCTACCCCCATCTTATGCCAGATGTTTCTACCAGCTGCTGACTGCTCATTCTTCAAGACCAAGGTGTATACAACAGAAAACAAAATATATTTTGAAGCTTTGCCCAGAACCAGCAAGGTCCATGATTTTGGCCCATTCCTACAACTTTTACCCATGAACCAAAATCTGTTTTGCTCTTTGTTCAGAGACAGTGAACACAGGTCTATTTTCACTTCCTGGAAGGCCCCTGATCTTTGCCTCTCTTTCATTTCTCTGGTCACTGAGGCAGAAGTTCTGGCATCCCTGCTAATACTTTGTAGAAGGAAGAACTTAAAAGTAGCGAACCAGCCAATGAACTAGAAGAAATTATGAGATAAACGGTAACGTCTCTTGCCTTGTAGTAATATGTAAGATGAAAACAATAGATTAACCATGGGATTTGTAAGTAAGAAGGAAATTGAAAAATTCTCAGACTAGCCAGTTTGTAAGGGATAAAAAGGAATGTTCCAGAGACAACACCATGATGTAGTCAAGTGATCACCTGTTAAGTTTAGCAATGGGTAGAAGGAAAGGGGTTATTCATCAGGAAATGGATGGCCCCAAAGGCAGTTCAGAAATCTTCAGGGTCAAAATTGCAGCACAAAAGGAATTGGGTGTTATACATCATCAGGAAATGAACGGGCCCCAAGGCATCTCAGACATCTTCCAGGCCAAAGTTCCAGCTCCCATCACAGTCCCAGAGAGCACGATACTTTGAGGGAGAGGATCAAACCACCTTCTTGGGATCTCAGGTCTAACTGCCTAGGGCATCCTCACATCTGCCCCATGGCATCCTCCCATCTGCCCCATGCATCCTGGCACAGAGCTCAAGCCTTAAGTAACCTTGGCTCTGACTCAAGTGGAACCAATTCAACTATAGCTACTGTTCAATACTGTCCATGCAGCATCAGAGTTCACAAGCTGTTAGGACATAGCTCTGCACGTAAATCTGAAAGACACCCCAGAGAATTTCAGACCCTTTCAGAGATATACCCATAGACAGAGAAGCACAGAGAGTTCCCTCTGGGTAAGCAGCAACAGTCATAGAATTGAAGTCACTTCTGAGGTAAGGGCTGTAATCATTGGTATGTAGCTATAATCTGAGAAAGTTGCAGGCATCTGAATCCAATATATATCAGCTCTTTATGTGGTCTACACCTGGAAAAGCCTCTTACCACAGTGAATACAGAAAGTAGAACTCAGCCTTAAGATTTAAAGTTGTCTCCCCTGTTGGGTTTAAATGTTGGGATGAGTTATCTCCTTGTTTCCTACTGTTTCTCCTTTTTGGAATGAGACTGTATATACTACATATAGCCCACCATTGTGATTTGAAAACATCAACTTGTTAGATATCACAAGTCATGGGTGGGAGGAGATTTACTTCTGTGAGCCATACCACACAGGGTAACACTGCTACAGACTTGAGTCTTTAAAACTGGTGTGAGAAGGAGTTAAGAGTTCTTGAAGTATTAGAATGTGATGAATAAGGTTTATCTGTTAGAATGGCATGAGTTTTGGACAGTTGTGGATAGAATATTTGTATGATGCTAAAACTCATATTCACTGTGGTGGTCAAGAAGTAGAGCCTAGGTGAGAGTTATTAAGGGCAAAGGCACACATTTGCTTTGTAAGCAGTATGGCTAAGACTGCAGCAACACATTTTGATAGTACAGTGTACACATAACTAACTCTAGTTGGCTAGTCTCCCAGGTGAAAAAGTCTGCTTAACGACCATGCTGATGAGGAGCCATTTGAAAACTAAGTCCATAGCTATGTTTTAACTCCTTTGAAATTAGAAGAGTAGCATAATTTGAGCCTACATTTAGACACAACACACAGAAGGTTTTAAAAGTACTTGAATTCCAAAGGGAAAATTAGACAGGAAAGAGCTTTGTCTAAGTGAACTTGGAATTTTGTGACTCAGATGCTAGATCATTCCCTGCAGTCAATGAAAGTGAACCCTTCCCTTGTATAACTCACACACACACACATACACACATACACACACACACACAGAGCATTATAAATATATATCAAAACTTAGAGAAGATATGAAATGATAGAGATTGACACACAGAGACACAAATAAGTTAAAATTAGCTACTTAAAAATCATATTGAGCTTTCTGCCACAGACCCTGATCGGGTAGACTCCCTGCTCCTCAGGTAAGACCCCTAGACCATGCCCAAGGCCCCAGGTCATCTGTGTGCCTTACTAGCCACTCTGCCTTTCTGCCCTGGACCTGGACCTGGACCCTATTCCTCAGAATTCAACAGAGTCCAGAGAAAACCCAAATAAATGACTAGGAGACCAACACTATTCATCTGAGGTCCTCTAAAATCATCCCATCATATAGGAGAAAATCTTCACATCCAGCTCTAAAATAAGTAAACCCTTTTTTACCATCTTGTTCCTCTCAATTATTAGTCACTGTAGCTTAACATTTCCATATAGTCACCCAAAAACCCATACAACTTCAGGGACTATACCATTCATCCTCACATATCACCAAGGAAGTAAACTGAAAAAGTACACTATCATACTAATCTTCAATCCCTGTCTACTAAACCCATCTTAATTGATGTACTAATAGTCCAATAGGATCATCTAGGAAATAACACCAACACCAGACAAGCATACCCAACTCCAAGGCAAATACTAGCAATAACTACTCAAGTGTACTAATACTGTCTAATTCAGTTCAACCTAAAACACACAGAAACAAAAAAGGCCATAAGAGATAAAACAAAAATGCTCAGGTCACAGTGCAAATCCATGAGAAACAAAAACCAAGACAACAAATCTACGAAAACCCATCAACCCTATAGTGATGGAATCCAACCAGAACAAACTCACAGGAAATAGCCAAGAAAGCCATACCCAAAATAATGATCAAAACAATGAAAGAGGAAATCTGGGAGGATTTAAATAAACACATCAACCACTTTGAACAGGAACACAATGGGCAATTGGAGGAGATGAGAAAAGCAGTTGAAGAAACAAAATAGGCAGACAGCAGTTAAAACAATCTCAAGCAGAGTTTAAACTCCAACTAAAAGACAAATATTTTCAACCCAGAACTCAACAGAGAGTCTTATGAGCAGAACTAATGAAGCAGAAAATAGAATATCAGGTCTTGAAGACAAAGTGGAAGAACTAACCAGTTCACTGGAAGAGATTGTTAAAGCCAAAAAAATACTTGAGAGGAATATTCAAGAGTTATGGGACACCTTAAAGAAGCCTAACATGTGCATTCATGGAATACAGAATAAGAATGCCAAAATAGCACACCCAAGAAAAATTTTCAAATTATCATAAAGGATAACATTCCACATCTAAAGAAAGATACACCCATCCAACTACATAAGGCATTTCACACGCTAAACAGATATGACCAAAATAGAAACTCTCCATGGCAAATAAGTCAAAACGCTACACATACAAGACTAAGAGAATGTGCTGAGAGCTTCAAGAGAAAAAAAATCAAATCACTTTTACAGGTAAACCTATTAAAATAACAAATGATTTTTCAATGGAAACAGTAAAAGCCAGAAGAGTTTGGAGAGACATACTTCAAGTATCGAATGAGTACAAATGTCAACCAGGCTGATATACCCAGCAAAACTATCAGTCATGATTCAGGGTGAAAGAAAAATTTTCCACCATAAAGACGACTTGAAGGCTTACATGGCCACCAAACCAGACCTCCAAAAAAATGTTAGAAAATATACTCAAGTTTGAAGAAAAGAACAAGCATATGCAGGAGGACAGAAGGGAAGTATAATACCACCACAACCTACAAGCTAAATAATACACTTATGAAAGCCACTAAACACAAAAAATGTCAGGAATTAAAAGTAATTTCTCCATTATAACACTAAATGTCAACGGAATTAACTCAACCATAAAAAGATACAGGTTACAAATATGGATTAGAAATCACAAGCCATCCATTCTGAAACCTTCAGGAAACACATCTCACTGCAAAAGATAGGCACATTCTAAAAGTAAAAGGCTGGTCAAAAATTCTTCAAGCTAATGGAACTAGGAAACAAGCAGGGGTAGCAATTATGCTATCTGACAAAGTGGACTTCACACCAAAGAAAAGCATAAGAGATACAGAATGATACTACATTTTAGTCACAGTTACAATTCATCAGGAAGACTTCACAATACCTAACATATACACACCTAATATGGGCTCTTCCACATGCATTAAGCAAATACTACAATGCCTAAAACAAGAAATCAATCCCAAAACGATAAAACTTGGGGATTTCAATATTACACTTTCAACATGGGATAGATTAACAGGCCAAAAACTTAACAGAGACACATTAGAATTAAATTAAACCCTTACTGAAATGGACCTTACAGATCTCTATCGAACTTTCCTTCCAAGCACCAAGGAATATATAATCTTCTCAGCAGCCTATGGAATTTTCTGCAAAATAGACCACATATTGAAATGAATCTCCACATATATAGGAAAGTTGAAATTATAGCCTATACCCTGTTAGACCACCATTTATAACACAATAAACTATCAGAAAATACATTAACTCTTGGAAACTGAACACTATGATGCTGAATCAGAAATGGGTTCAGAAAAAAATCAAAAAGGAAATTCAAGATTTCCTAGAAGAGAATGATATTGAAAATACAACATATCAAAATTTCTGGGACACAGTGAAAGCTATCCTAATAGGTAAGTTTATAACTCTTAAGGCCTATATCAAAACAATAGAAACATCACAAGTAAATAACCTAACAATGCAGCTTAAAACTTTAGAGATAGTTGCAGTTCACCTGCATGGTTGCTGATAAATGACCACCAAACAGCTTAAGGAAACAAGAGGTTATTTCCTTATGACAGTCCAGTTACAATTCTCAGTCCAGCTTGATGGGAGAGCATGCACCAACACCAGAGTCGAGGGAATTGGCTACACCATCACCACATAATGGCTGAGAGATGGACAATCCTTACTTGCCAGACCAGCATGTCTGGCCAAGTGTACAGAAGGATGTGGACTCTCTCAACCAGCTCTCCGTGATTTATTCCAGGGCCTAGTCCCACCCATCATGGGCTGGACCTTCCCCATCAGCTAGACAATCTCCTTCAGGTTCACTCTGGGCTCAACTCAACTACTAATTCTCCACAAATGTGCCCAGAGCTCAAACCTGCAACCATCAAGTTGACACCTGTGCCCAACTATGATAGAGATATCCAATCCAACTGCAAAAGCAGTAGACGAGAGGAGATTAGTAAAATCATGAGAGAACTATCCAAAATTGGAATAAGGAAAATGATTCAAAGAATCAACCAGATGAAAAGCTGGTTATTTGAAAAAAAAATCAATAAAATTGATGCACCCCTACTAAATTAACCAAAATCAAGACAGCAAACACAAATTAACAAAATTAGAAATGAAAATGGAGCTCTCATAACTGATACCCAAGAAATTCAGAGAATTATAAGGATTGTAAGGTCATATTTCAAAAACTTACACTCCATGAAATTTGATAACACGAAAGAAATGGATGAATTCCTGAGTAAGCACAACTTATCTAAAGTGAATCAGAAAGTTCTGAATTATTTAAATAGTCCTATAAAAATGAGGAAATTGATGAAGTAATCTTGAGTCTTCCCACCAAAAAATGTCTTGGACCAGATGGTTCAGCAAAGAATTCTACCAGGCATTTAAAGAACAACTAACACCAATACTCCTTAAACTGTTCCATAAAATTGTGAATAAAGGAACACTTCTAAATTCTTTCTATGAAACTAATATCATACTAATCAAAAAACCTAAGATACACTTAAAAAAGACAACTATAGGCCAATCTCTTTGATGAACACAGATGCAAGGATTCTCAACAAAGTCTTAGCAAATTGGGTTCAAAAACATATCAAAAAGATTATTCATTGTGATCAAGTAGGCTTTATCCTAGGAATACAAGGTTGGTTCAACATATACAAATCAATAAATATAATCCATTATATAAACCAATCCAAACTCGAAGACCACATGATATTCTCCATAGATGCAGAAAAAGCTTTTGACAAGATGCAACATCCTTTTATGATCAAAACCCTAGAGAAAGTCGGAATGGAAGGAACCTATATCAACATAATAAAAGCTGTATACAATAAGCCAACAGCGAGGATTATACTCAATGGGGAAAAACTTGAAGCATTCCTGCTTCGATCAGGAACTAAACAAGGCTGTCTACTCTCACCACTTCTATTCAATATTGTACTTGAAGTCTCAGCTAGAGCCATAAGACAAGAAAGCCAGATAAAAGGGATTCAAATAAAAAAGAAAGAAGTCAGATATCTCTATTTGCAGATGAAATGATCATGTACCTGAGTGATCCTAAAAACTCTACCAGGAAACTTCCAAAACTAATACATAAGTTCAGCAGAATGGCAGGTTGCAAAATAAACGTGCAAAAAACAGTGGCCTTCCTATACACCAAGGATGAAAAAGGTGAAAAAGTCCTAAGAGAAACAATCCCATTTACTATAGCCCTTAAAATAATGAAATACTTTGGTATAAATCTAACCAAAGAAGTGAGAGACCTCTATAATGAAAACTTTAAAACCCTAAAGAAAGAAATTACAGAAAACAGCAGAAGATGGAAAGATCTCCCATGCTGCTGGATGAACAGAATCAACATCATAAAAATGACCATCCTACCAAAAGCAATATGCAGATTCAACGCTATACCAATCAAAATCCCAAAGCAATTCTTTATAGAAATTGACCAATCTCAAAATTCATATGGAAGCACAAAAAGCGCAGAATAGCCAACACAATCCTGAATAACAAAAACACTGCTGGAGATATCACCATACCAAACCTTAATCTATACTACAAATCCATAGTAATAAAACAGCCTGGTACTGGCTCCAAAGTAGACATGTAGATTAATGGATAAAGGTTGAAGACCCAGATATAAGCCCACACAACTGCAGCCATTTGATCTTTGACAAAGGGACCCAAAAAATTCAATGGAAAAAGAATAGCATCTTCAACAAATGGTGCTGGCAAAACTGGATGTTCGCATGCAGAAGATTAAAACTGGATCCATACTTGTCATCATGCACAAAAATTAATTCCAAATGGATCAAGGACTTCAATATTAGGCCAGAGATGCAGGGGGTGACATCCAATACCTATCAGGATGGAACCAAGGGCATTGCAGGAGCAGCAAAAGTGAAAAAAAGTCAACAAGCCATAATTCAGAACATCAGAGATTCTATATCAACCATATGGAACCAGGCCAGCCTAACCTCTCCCTATCCTGAAGCTCAGGGAAATTTGCGGAAGAGGGGGCGGTAAGATTGTAAGAGCAGAAGGATGGGGAATAGTAATGATATGCAAGATACTCCACACAAGTTAGGTCCGAAGCAATCATAATAGGACTTTGCATGACCTGCACAGTGACCAACACATTATTGACCCCTCAAAGTCTAGCATGGACTGAAGGCACTAGGATCCTTAGAAGCTAGGGATTAACAGCCACAATAGTGTTCCTATACTTAAGGGGAACATAAGAAAGATTTCTAGGAAATGCCACTGAGTCCTCACACCTCATCAGAGAGGAGGACCCAGAGAAAAGTTTGACATACATATTAAAGGATGCTCCAGGGATCGGGGGAGGAGGCACTGGGAGATAAGGGGGAGAAAAGGAAGTGGAAAAGGGGGGAGGAAGCAAGGAGGTCCAAGGAGGGTTGGAGGAAAGGAGGGGACTGGTATACTTATTAAGTGTGTATGAGCAGAAATAAATAAGTAAATTATTAAAAAATATATTAGGCCAGAGACTATAAAAACTATTGTTGAAAGGGTAGGGAACTCCCTCGAGCTGATTGGGCTAAGCCAACTGTTCCTAAATAGAAATCCAATAGCACAGTCACTACAAACAACACTCAACAAATGGGATCTTATAAAATTAAAGAGCTTCTGTTCAGATAGAGAGATTGTAAACCGAGAACAAAGGCAACCCACAGAATGGGAGAAAATCTTCACTAATCACATATCTGATAGAACTCTATTATTCAGAGTGCACAAAGAACTTAGAAAACTAAACACCAAGGAAATAAATGGCCCAAATAAAAAAATGGGCCTGGGAACTCAAAAGGAACTTTTCTTTTCAGGGACGAAATTGAAATGTCTAACAAATATCTTAAAAAATGCTCCACATCCTTAGTCATCAGGGAAATGCAAATCCTAGTCATCAGGGAAATGCAAATCAAAACCTCCCTCAGATATCATCTCACCCTGATCAAGATGGCAAAAATCCACAATTACAAACACCACCAAATTCTGAAGAGGATGTGGAAAGAAGGGAACTCTCCAACACTGCTGGTGGGAAGGCAGACTTATACAACCAGTCTGGTGATTTTAAAACAGTTAAAGATTGAAATGCCATATGACCCTGCTATTCCACTTCTGGGAATAATCCCCCATAAAGCAAAAATTCACTACAGTGACATAAGCACAACCATGTTCATAGCAGTACTATTTACAATAGCAAAGTCATGGAATCAACCCAAATGCCCAACAGTTTATGAATGGATAATGAAAATGTGGCACATTTATACAATGGAATACTACTCAACCATCAAAAAAGATGATTTAATAAAATGTGCCTGGAAATGGATGGAATTAGAAAAAAATGTATTGAGTGAAATATCCTAGACACAGAAAGTTAGACACCAAATGTACTCCCTAATAGATGCTCCTAGTTTCACTCCCACTAAATGACATATTCAAAGGTAAATCTCTATAATACCTATTGTAATTGCAAAGATTATAAATAGGAGGGACAGGGAAGGAGATTCCCCCCAAATAAAGGAGAGAGGGGTCAAGCTTCAGTAGAGAATATAGATCACCATCAAGTATTGCAAGTAAGCAGCGAGACATCTGGTGCAGTTCACTCTCACTTCCCTTCCTAGTCTCTTGTGACAGAACAGGTTTGATCTCACCAATCAGGAAAGGTATAGGGACTGGCAGATAGACAGTAACCATCCTGCAAATGGGACACTGACACCCCCCCCCCACTTCTGTGTCCTACTTCTATTCTTCTATTTATCTTCATTTAAACAGTCTTTTATCTTTGGTTAAGAGGTAACTTTCAATACCAATCAGGATGCAGCCAAAGCAAAATTGAAAACAACAACAAACCATAATTCAGAATACCAAAGATCCCAACATTAATCACCTGGAAACAGACCAGCCAAATCTCTCTCCATCCTAAAGCTTGGGGGAACCTTGAGGAAGAGGGGGCAGCAAGATTGTAAAAGCCCAAAGACGCGGAGGACCAATGATATGCAAAATATTCCACACAAGTTAGGACTGCAACAGTCTGAATTGGTCTTTGCCTGACCTGCAAATGGCTGACATGTCAATGACCCCTCAAAGTCTAGCATGGGTCACAGGGGAGAAGGCTCCAGGCAGTAGGATACTTAGAGGCAAGAGATTAACAGTCATAATAGAGTTCCCATACTAACGGGGAGCCCAAGAAAGGGCTCTGGGCTATGCCACTGAGTCCTTATCCACACTAGGGTGGAGGACTCAGAGGAAGGTTTGGCATTCACACAAAAGGATGCTCCAAGGGATGGGAGGGAGAAAGGGGAGGCACTGGGAGAGGGGGAGGGAAGGAAGGGGGTGAAAGGAAGGGTGGAAGGGGGAGAGTGCAAGGACGGACTAGGGAGGGGAGGAGGGAGGGAGAGGGCAGGGGTACCTATTGAGCTTGTATGATTAAGAAAAAAAAAGAAAAAGAATATATAACTTGTAAAAAAACAATCACATCGAGGTTCTATTACTGAGTGGCTCCAGTGTCCTTTCTGCCTGTTGCAGGGCCCCACATCACCCCAAGCTTGCCATAACTCTGGATACTCCGATGATCTGGCCTGATTATCTTGTACTGGCTCTATCCCATAAATATGCCATTTCTCACTAGAATCCACCTCAAACCAATCTGACAGACGCCAAACATCTTCGTGTGTGTGTGTGTGTGTGTGTGTGTGTGTGTGTGTGTGTTGCTCTGTGTGCATCAGAGGGTACTGTGTGTGCCTGTGGAAACCCAAGAGTGATTTTGGGAGTCGCCCTGGATTGTACTAGCTCCTTTTTGCTTTGCTGTGAAGTTTCCCAGGCTCTGCCTTCCAGGCCCAGAAGTACAAGTCGCCACCATTTCGGCCTGGCATTTTTTTTTTTTTAACGTGGGATCTGGGATCCAAATTCAGGTCTTTCTGTTTGTGAGCCAAAAGCTTAACCCCTGAGCCATCCTTCCAGATCAGATGCCAAACATCTAATCATCAACCTCACTTAAAAAATTGGAAAATTGAGTCATTATTTTACATCCTCATCACAGTCGAAGGTCTGCTTCCCATGTGCTGTGCTTTGAGGTAAATGTGCTTTTAAGAACGTAGATCGAGTTAACACAGTTATCAAATTAAAAGAAAATGCCTGCAGGTCTCCTTCTATCTCATACTAAAGGATTGCAAGTATGCTCAGAACAGTCAGTAATTTCCTTCCTTCCTTCCTTCCTTCCTTCCTTCCTTCCTTCCTTCCTTCCTTCCTTCTTCCTTCCTTCCTTCCTTCCTTCCTTCCTTCCTTCCTTCCTTCCTTCCTTCCTTCTTTCTTCCTTATTATCCAGCACCTTTTATGTTATTTGAATTCAGTGTGTGTGTGTGTGTGTGTGTGTGTGTGTGTGTGTGTGTGTGTGTTGAGGAACACTAATATTCTTCTGACATCTTAGAATAGCTATTATTTAGTCTCCAGATCTTGTTTAGCATATGTTGCTGGTATCCTGTGCAATGTTACTAGGACTTAGTTACAGAATCTTTGTCTCACCAAGGTGGTGATGTTTCACTTATACTTCCATGAATCTACAAGCTAATTCTCAGTTCTGAGAATCTGAACCCACCATAAAGATTTGTCTGCTGAACTGAGGAGAAGGCTTAGAAATGTGGGATTTGAGGTTGGGTTTATATCACCACTGGCTTGGTGTGCTTCAGCTCTTGTTCCTCTGTGTGTTTTCCCCCAAGAGGTTCTATTGCTTCTGACTTCACTCAGTACCTCTACAAAAAGACCCTCATCTGCCTTTCATTCCTAACTTCTTCCTCTTTCGCAGTTCCCAGCTATCTCCCGCTTGCCTGATTTCTCACATCCATTGAGTCTGAAGAGCCATTCCCTGGAGGAATCCAAGCTTGATCCCCCTCTGCCCTGTCCCTCCTGGGATCACACAGGCGCTGACATTTTCCTACTCCTGGAATGGCTGTGTGCTCAGCCTGAGAAGCAGGAGGCCACAGTGCTGATGGTGAATAGGACCATCTGGACAACATGCAGGGCCTTCCAAGGAAACTGGATCAAGTATGGAGCATGTTTTCCATCTCTTGTCTATAGATTTTCATAAAGGGTTAACAAAGAGACAATGATTGGATTGAAATTTGCATAAAACATACCACATGAAGTTTGTGTTTATCTCCTCTTTCCATGTATTTTATTTCAGACTGTGGCTAGAACTCAGGACGTGCATGCTAAAGTAGTACTCTACCACCGAGCTATCGTGAATGTGAATGTACTGTAATTTTACCTTCTCATATTTACTGATCTTGTCAAAGTTGTAGCAGTGTTCCTGGCAGTGTTATGTTCCCGATCATGTTCGATATTTCTCCTTTGCCCTTCCACCCACTTTTTTTTTTTTTTCAAAGACCTAGACTGTTAACCTAGCTTTATTCCATTAGTCCCTAGAGTAAAAGCCTGGGTTCCCAGTACTTTTCTATTAATCAAGTAATTAATTATTCTGTGTTTACTAACACAGTCAGAGCTCTCCAAAGTAAAGATAAAATGGTGTTTATGGAATCCACATAAAAATGTGATGAGCACTTTTCTTCCATGAGAGAAGGAATCGATGTTTAATGACTTAAATTATGAATCCAGTTTTTCAAAATGTAGCTCTCTCCCACTTAATCCACCAAATGAAGGCAAATGGGCAGGACAGACTGCCAGCCAGACTCAAGCCCAAACTATATTGTCACAGTTGGCAGAAATACCATGGCATATCATGTATCCCTTGGGGGCATTTCATGGTCCTTATCACCAGGAGGGTGTGTGTGTGTGTATGTGTGTGTGTGTGTGTGTGTGTGTGTGTGTGTGTGTGTGTGAAGAGCACCCATTCTTACTGTGATATTTGACTACTAAACCTAATGGAAATGTTTCAACGTGCTTTGCAGTAAAGAGCTAGGTTTTCCATGTTTGAGAACCAGGGAGTTGGACCATTGTAAAATTAATTATTCAAGAAAGAAATTGCCAGCATTTATAGTCATAATGATGTTAACCCTCATGATCTTTGTTTTGTTTTCATTGATATTATTATTATTATTAGAGAAGATCTCAGTATTAGCCCAGGCTAACTCAGACCCCAAATCTTTCTATTTAGCTCTCCAGAGGCAGAGAGTTTGACCCTATGTTACTACTCCTGGCTCATAATATAAAAATGGATGAATAGGGAAATCAAGCAATAAGAAAACGAGCATGTTCTTCTTGGAGTACATTAATAAATGATTATGCAAATATTGGAGAAAGTTTCTAGAGAGAAGCCATCCAGGGGATGAAGGGGGATAGAATTTCTGGCTTGACCTCTGAACATATAATTTTGAGAAGTAAAGATAGTTCAGTGTGTGCGCGTGCGCGCAGACACACATACACACACACACACACACACACATACTGCATGAGTGTGTGTGCTTTATCTCCTGTGACTGGGATAGGAGGCAGGGACATGACCTGTCTACCAACCCTGTTGGGCTTTCTGTTGCTTGCTGTGGGGAGAACACGCCCCAGGGTGAGGTGTGGGCATCGCAGCAGGGGTGTGATAGGGCCAAGTGAGAGGCTTTGCTGGTTTTCAGGAAATATAGGCACAGGTCAAGAAAATAATGGATTTGCTCTGTGTTGGGGGCTAGAGGAGAGGAAGACAGAGCCTGCCTAAACAAGAGCGACTGCGGCTCAGAGGAACTGGGAGGAGGTTGATGTGAGGTTGCTGTCAGTACCCACTGCCGAGACCGTGTGCAGTAGGGAAGTGGGCTGAGAGCTCGCTGAGGATAGTTTGCAAGCAGGCTGCTGGTCCGGAGAGTTTCCCTGCTCTGTGGTCGGCAGAGTTTCACAATGCATGAATTTCCAGAAAATTCTCATTTTCTGTCAGCGGCATGGGGTTCGTTCCCTCTGTTCCCCTTTCCACACTGTGTAGATCTTCTCCATAGCAAGAACTCTGGTTCTCTGTCTCATATCCTACGTAGAGGCAGCTCATTTTTTCTGTCCAAGAGCCCAGAAACATGGCGAAAAGACACCACCAACTAGGGAGTACTGCTGTACACTAAGGAAGCCGTTTTGTCTTTGTAGGAATTTTGATGCTTAGAATCAAATTCCAGGACTAACAATGTATGGGCAGAGAACAGTACTTAAAACTGGCTTTGTTTTTCCTTGTTGTTACATATTTGACACACTTTGAAGTGACTACTTTTGTTTATAGTCAATTTACTATGACGTTTTTATCCTTTCTTTTATGTTTTCCATATAAATAGTAGGTTCACACAGTGAAATCTGTTTCTATTTAAACCTTCCCATTTTCTCTTAATCATCAAATGTAAATATTGCTATTCATCCCTTCTGTAATTTCTTTCTCCACTATAAGCAAAGAGAGGTGGTATGCACACTGTTACTTATTCACGGAGAGGTGGCATGCTCTCTGTCAGGTCAGACCCTTGAGTTGCCTTTCTTATACAGACCACACCCCCACTGCCTTCTCTCTGGAACACGGTTGATAAATGTTCTGTGGGCATCTTTTTCTTCCACTTGAATTGTGAGGAAGCCCAGACCTCTTGATCTGTAGACTAAGCGCAGTCTGAAATTATAATCCGTCTTTTAGAAAAATATTTTATTTTTTTGAGAGAGGGAAAGGGAGGGATGAAGGGAGAGAGAGAGAGAGAGAGAGAGAGAGAGAGAGAGAACTACACATACATGCCAGGGCAGAAAGGTATAGCTCAAAGGACAGTTTTTGTAAGTCAGTTCTCTTTGTTGGCTTCTGAAGATTGAACTCATGTCATCAGATTTGCAAGCAGGCATTTGTCTGCTGAACTGATTAGTCTTCTGATTTCCAGCCCATAGATCATGTTGATTGGGCTGGCTTAGATCACGTGGTATGGAACTCTCTACCCACCTCCCCAAGGAAACAACTAAGCAAACCAAAAATTTCCTTTGTTGTCTGGTTTTGCAGGGATTTGAAGACCTTCTTCCTTCAGGATCCCCATCCTGTTAAGCATGGTGACTATCTCTCCTAACGCTCTTCCTGCACTGTGTTGTTCTGCGTCCTCTTGCCCCCTAGAGTATGTGGGTGTATGGCCCACAGCTGCCGCAGGAGGTGGTACTCCTCCCACCTTCTCTCAGCTCACCCAAGTGACACAGGCGTTCCTGATGCTCTTGGGCGAGGCTACTTCATTGCACAAGCGCAGCAGTTGAAAGAACACCTGGCCAGCACGGTCACATTCTCAGCTTGGAGCTGCGGGACTGATAGAAATGCACTGTGGAGGAATGCCAAGAAGTCATCCCATGCCTCTTCATAGGAAACACAAATCCTGACGACGTGCTGGGCCTCACATGCTGGTGACTGTTCCTGCAGTGCATGTGTTGCTGTGTCTCTGAGGCTGACTTCACCAAAGACTTCCTGGAAATCCAGCTCTTTCATCCTGCTTTGCCCTCTTCCTGCACTCAGGCCACTTGGGTCAGTCAACAATAACTGGAGTTCGCATTTTCACAAAGAGTGCTGCTTTGGCAAGTTATAAAATATTTGACTGCATTATCCATTAGTACATACCATAAATAACTATTTGTTTTTCACATTTAAAATTTCCTAATGCAGTGGTAAGAATAATATGTTTTCATGTGATATTTTTTAAGCAAACAGAAATTCACAAATAAAATGTGATTACATTGTATGTGTCAATCCAGATATGACCATGATATATTCATACCATTTATTTTGCCTCTCAGTAAGTAGCTCTTGAGGCTGAAGCTGGAGCTTAGTTGGTAGAGTACTTGTCTAGCATGTATGAAGCCCTGGGTTTGATTCTCAGCACTTCATAAACCAGGTGTCACAGAGTTCTCCTGAATTTCCTGCAGGAATTGGAGGTGGAGGCAGGATGATCAGAAATCCAGAGTCATTCTTAGTTGCATGAATTCAAGGCTATCCTGGGAAACCTGGGATCTTGTTTGAGAGAGAGAGAGAGAGAGAGAGAGAGAGAGAGAGAGAGAAAGAAGGAAAGAAAGAAAGAAAAGGGAAGGGAGAAAGGGAAGGGAGAAAGGGAAGGGAGAAAGGGAAGGAAGGAAGGCATTTTGTTTCTTTTTGAAACTTCTGTTCATCAAATAAAACATGCACAATATAGAGAAAAAAAGAAAAATATCAGTGATGAGTACTTGGTGAATCATTCAGTGGGTGTCTTCTTGGGCTTCTCTTTCTATGCACACATACAGCTCTTTTGTTGTTGGCCTTTGGTTCAGCTTATTTGAATCATTCTATGATGTTCCAGCAAACACAACAAAATCAATAAGTACTGATGGAATAAATTGATCAATAACATTCTTGAAATGTAAAACTTTAAACATAGGTAAAGTGTTGAAAGTAAACCTCGTAGTCTACACAGAGATTACACCCTTAACTATAACAACTTCTGGCCTAAAGGATTGGATTTGGCCAGCATATGCCTCATGCTTCTTAAACTCAGATATAAGAGAGGAATCATGAGCTGGGGAGATAGCTCAGTAGTTAAAACCTTTTCCTCACATGCAAAAGGAACTGAGTTTGGATCCCAGATCTCACATAAAAATGCCAACAGGTATGGCAGCAGCATCCTGTATTTTAGATTTTGAAAGGATGATTCCCAAAATCATCCTTGGGTCTCAATAGGCACACATACTCAAGTATCCTCTATACACAGACACAGGCATAGACACACATGCACACACACACACGCACACACACACAACCACATATGTGTGCATGATGCACACACATACACATGCATGTAAAAATTTTTTAAAAAAGAACCAGTGTGTAACATGATGTGTTACACCATATGGCTGTAGGATGAGATCGAGCCAGAATTAAGTGGGAAGAAGGGCAGGAGAACCTTCAGCATCATGCTACAAGCTGATCTGGCATCTCTCCTTCTAGCCAAGTATTACCTAGCCTCCTGGAAGCAGCCCGGGAAATTCTGCTTTCCTAAAAGCCATGGGCAGCACAGCAGTGTTTGTGATGCCTGTGTGACTAGCGCGGCTCCCCGTCACAGTCACTTCGAGGCAGGGGATACCAAGCAGCACAGCAGAACAACTCCTGGGAGCCCAGTCAATGTCCTTCCTTCCCTGTCTTATTTAAAATGAAACTGAAGTCCCCCATTCAGCTCTTGGCAAGAGTAATCTGGCAGCGGCCCTGGTATAACAACATCAAAGGACTGTTAAAAGTTTTACTTTTGCCTTTTATTTTCCTTCCATTGGAAAATTTGTTTGAAGAAATTGTATTTGTAAGAAATAATCCAGGAAGATGCCACAAACCCATTACCTAGTTCTTCCAAAATGGTAACAACTCACAAAATGAAGGACCTGCCACAACTGGACGCTGATGTTGATGACATCTTAGCCTTCCAACTTTACTTAGGTTTCCCCAGCTTTATTTGCACTTATTTGTGTGACAACTTTGTACTTAATTGTATGACACCACGAGAAATTAAGTATTGTGATAGTTGTCATAGAATACACGGTATTGTGTATTGATAACCATGGTATTTGTGTCATTAACTATTTAATTTCATAACCTCTGTATGTTTTGTATTACTATGTTTTTCTCTAACAGTTTAGCTTTTTCACCCTTTACACATACAGCGTAAGGTGCAAAGACTAGGTCAAAGTTGTTTAGCTTTTCCTGTACATGTCCAGTTGCTATAGCACCAAGGAAGAAAGGGTGTTCTTCCTCCAAGGACCTGACGTTTCTTTCAAACTCATCTGGGTATATGTATTGTATGTATCATGTTGTTGTAAGCAGATTCCCAGGATCCCAAGCAGGCTTAGAACTCACAGTCTAATCCTCTGCCTCCCAAGTGCTGATGCTGGGTACTTTTTTGGGGGGCAGGGGCCTGTTTCTGAGTCGGCTGTTCTGTGCCACTCTGTTCCCTTTGTTCATTGTTTACATATAGAAATGGAACGGATTTTGGAGTCTTCTGTATTTCAAGTATGATAAAAAGTATTTCTTCTCTATAAGTTTGTGATAGGCTTCTTAAAGTGTTCCACATGGACAAGTATTGTGTGACTAATTGTTTCAGTCTAATTGTTTCATATGTGCATGGTGGTCATGCGCAAGCCCAGAGCCCACCACATGCTGTGCAAGGGTGTTACCTTCAGTCAAACCCCAAGACTAATATTGTAAACTTCAACATTAGATAAAGGTTTCTCCACTTTGTTCTTCTAAGATTATTTTAGTTTCTTATTTACGTCTTTCAATATATACTTTAGAACTTATCTGTATCTACATAAAAATATTGCTTGGCTTTTGACAAGATTTGCATCATGTTTGTAGACAGTCAACTGTGAAAGAAGTTGATAACTATTGGGTCTTTCAGTCCATGAACATAACACATTTGCTTCCATCTTTAATTTCTTCCATCAAACTTTTATAATTTCCAGCATAAAAATTCTGTCTGTGTTTTGTTAAGTATGTGTAGGAACTTTATTTTTACTTGAAGTGATTATAAATGGTTTTGCATTTAAAATTATTTCCCCTTTGTTCATTGTTTACATATAGAAATGAAACAGATTTGGAGTCTTCTGTATTTCAAGTATGATAAAAATTACTTCTTCTTCTATAAATTTGTGATAGACTTCTTAAAGTTTTCCACATGAACAAATTATACTATCTGCAAATAGAAGTGTTTTAATTTTGTCCTTGAAATCTGAATATTTCCATTTCTGTTTCTTGCCTTATTACAGTGGTGAGAACTTCAGCTTATCAGATGCAGAGCTGAGGTACAATTAGACCTCCTTATTTTCTTCCCAAATTTAGAGAGATACAGTCTATCTTAGTATACATTTTCATAGGTAATTTTACAAAGTTGCGATATGTCATTCTATTATTAGCTTGGTAGGAGTTCATATTGTGAATGAATATTAGGTTAATCAAATACTTTTTCTGTGTTATTGGCTGTGTCATGTGATTTTTATTCATGAAGTTACTGATATACTGAAGTGCAGCCATTAGTTTTCAAATGAGAAGTGGCATAGAACAGGGAAAGGGAGAGTGGTCTGTAAGATTTGAAAGCAATGTCAGCATGTCTAAATTTTAACTTACTGTATAACTTTTCCATTGTGTACTCTATGGCATATGCTAGCATATGATACACAAAGCTGTAATAATTTCATAGCAAATAAGTTTGAAAAAGAAGTGGGTTAAATTAAATTCCGTGAACTTCATTGCCACTGGAAGGTCTGAACATTAAAATCTTGAGTGATTTCTGTGATCTCTAAAATGGGAATAGGTGTCAAAAGTTTCCCAATCTTGTCTGTCCACAAGACTCTCTGTCTTTTATAATGTTTGTTGCAATTAGACAGTGCACTGAGAGAAACAGTGCTATAGGAAATCATTGAGTTTTGATTATTTGCAGCATTCCAGACCTGACCGGTAGAGAAAAGTAAGAAATGTTCTGTGGAGTCACTGATTCACAGAACTTAAGAGTTTTCCTAACTGCTGTAATACACCTTTATTGTGTGGGTAAAGAACATTGACTCCATAGGTGGACAGTGGGATATTAAAGTGAAAGTTGTGAGCTCTGTAGGTAAATATCTGGTCCACATCCTGGTTTTGCTAATTAGAAGGGATGGAGAATATTGTATCATTCACATCAGATAGTAATAACTTCTACTGTTTAAGATTTATTGAAAGTTAACTGAGCAAAGTATGAGATGCCCAAGAGCAATGTTGGGAACAAGATACTGATTCATCTTCATTGCCTGGATGTCTATAGTTAGAAGGTCAGGTGACATGGTTGATAAAGGCCCTAGCTTACCAATGTTGCTTCTCAGAAAGTCGACACTGAGAAAGTAGATTTGTGAACTGGTAAGATGTCCTGAGAGAAGCCTGAGCTCACAGAGGAAGCTTTGAAGATCTGGATGGGGAAGGTGGAGGTGGAAAAGGACATAGTCTTCCGTATTTGGTGACTGAATATGAGAGGCTCACAGGTACAATTTGAAGTTGAGTTTATAGTTTTCATGAATGAAGTCTTAGACATCAGTGTGTAAACCCGAAGACCTTGACATCCTAGAATAAAGGGTAAGCATTTCAAGTTGTGAGTTTATTGAGGGCTAATTTTAGTGTGTTGATACAAAAGCCTGTAACTCGATCAGTGCTGGTAAAGGAGCCATCTGATTGCATAGTTGTACTATAAGAAGAAACATGCCTGCGATGCAGCTTTGAACTTTGAGAACATCTCAGCTTTTTATCGAGGGCACTGAAGTGGTGGAATAATTCCTCCGAGAGGGAATTAAAAGAGAGAAAGGCATGCTGGCACTCAGAATCAAAAATAAAAACAAGGCAAGAAGGAAGAATTGAAAATGTCTCCCGGGAAATAAATATGCATAAATTAAAAGCGAGAAAAAGGAAAATGTGTTTGCAGTAGCAGTGGTTTAAGTGAATGGAAAACTTGGTAAAGTGACTTAAAACAAGCCAGATGTGTAAAAATCAACATCCTCTTGAATACTCAGGGATGAGTTTCACCTTGTGTCGGAATAAAGCAGATTTGTTTCCTTCCTGTTTCTTGATTCTTCATATCTTTCCTTTTGGATTCTAACCATTAGGAAGCCAGAGGTCCCCTAGTACTATTACTAGAGGATAATATGCCTGAAGGGATTTAAGGAAGGAATACTTTAATGAATTGGTATCTTAACTAGCAACATATTAAATTTAGGCAAGAGCCTGTATCCTGGGTTTCACCCGTTCCTAGAGACAACCACTTCCTGAATACCTGTGTCCTCTTGGTCTTCAGGGTCAGACACATGGCATCTCTCTGAACACTCACATCTGCCCCTCTTCTACTTTCAGATGCTTAAGATTACATTAGACTCATTCAGACAATGTTCCTTCCTCAGGGGCCTTGATCTCCATCCCATGTGTGAAGTCCCTGTTCTGGATGAAGCCCAGACCCCAGGGCTTAGGGTGCACATGACTTTGGTGTTTGTGCACCATCATTCTGTTTGCCCCACTAGCAAAGCACAACCTACCCTCCTTCCTATCTCTGGCATAATATTAATTAATATTAATATTTTTTTCTTCTCTCCATGTACGAGTTTTTCATCTTTTCCTCCAAGTCTTCCTTTCCAGCAACCTTCAGTGTAAGATTTGTGGGAGGGTGAGAGCTCAAGAGCAACTCTAACATGCATAAAGCTGATGTGGAGCTCTATGAATACAGAGAAACCAACGTGAGGGAGATACTTAAGAAATATAAGCATTATCAGATCTGAGGGCCTTGGTGGCCATGGGGACCACGTAGCCTCAAGGTGGGAAAGCTCTGGAACAGAAGAAAGAGCTTGCAGTCAGAGAGGCTAGGAAGGGAGTCGCTATGGACAGCATAGAGGAAGAAGCAGCAAGAAGTGTGCCCTTGCAGGAGGCTATCTTTTTATTATGTTTTTATTATTTTTTTAGCATTGCATACATCAGGAAGACTATTTTACACAGCCTCAGACATTGCTATGGAGATGCTAGGGAAGTAAGGCAGTTGAGCAGGGAAGGAAAGAATGCTGGAGATTTGGGATGCACGGCCCGTTCAGGAAATCATCATGTTCTGTAGTTGGGCCATGGCTAACACTTGGAATACCAAAGCCAAGATGACATCAGGACACATAGCTGACACTGCTGGTGACCAAATGCTTCTAGTTGTTGCTGCTTCTACACCAGGCACTAGGGCCTTTGAATAGGCCAGGCTTGGGGGAGAAAGGAAGGAAGCTAGGTTGTATTTTGCTAGTGGGGCAAACAGAAAGATGGCACACAACCGCCAAAATCATGTGCACCCTAAGCCCTGGGGTATGGGTTTTCTCTGGAACAGAGACTTTGCACTTGGGAATAAAGATCACGGCCCTTGAGATTGGGAACATTGTCCAGGGCTGTGTGAATGAGCCTAATGTAATCTTAAGCATCTGAAAATGGAAGAGATGCAGAGAAACTCAGAAGATGAGACCTTCTTGGGATCTTTGGGCTTCGTGGAACATTCCAGCCAGGAAGGAGGCTGCTGCAGGCAACTACCTTGAAGGACACTATTTTTACTGTGAGCTATTTCTTAATAAACTTATATATATATATATATATATGTATATATATATATATATACACACATATATATCTACACACATATATTAGATTCTGTTTCTTCAGAGAACCCTGACTAATACAGTGACTGTCTCTAGAAACAGGCAAAAACTAAGGTACAGACTCTTGTCTAAATTCTGCAGAAGGGAACACAGCCTGACAGACATTTGGATTTCTATTCAGAATCTTTTTTTTAGTGTTAAACCCTAAATTTATGGCAATTTGTTAGGATATTACATAGAAAGCAGATTCAGAAGCTCTAAATACTGAAATTATGTTGAGAGAGAGAGAAAAAGAGAAAGTATTGGATGAGACTGATCAAGATAAGAGACTAAAGCTCATACTCATGTATGAGAAATTTTCACACAGTGCTAATCTTTGCGATTTAGTGAGAGATAAACGATAAAGAGATAAGTCCTTCTGGCCTGTGAGATCATGGGGAGTTCCCTGTAAAGGATTTTCTTTGCTGATGGAGGAGAAGCTCAACTCTAATGTTTGTCTGCAGACAGGCCTTCTCAAGAGGATGCTGTCCTGAGATGTGGACAGAGACCCTTGATAGCATCCTTGGTTACCCCGCTCTTTTGCTAGCCAGCTTGATGTGGGGAATGCAGTGTATTGCCGGGCTCTCGGCAGCTAGTGCAGAAGGGAGTGCTGGTCCAGCCAGGCACAACCTGGGGCTGAGCAGGATGATGAGTGTTGCCGGCCCGGACCCCCCTCACCACCGGGGAAAGACACACCAGGCCGGGAGCTCTGTCAAAGCAGGAAAAGCCTCTTTATTCCAACAGTGAGGCCCTTATATATCCCACCCGACATCCCATAAGTCTTAGCGTGAGTCTTTGCTGATTGGCCCTCTCAGCTAAGCAGTTTAACATCACCAACTGTAGAAGACGTAGTCTCCCGAGATTTGTAGTCCCATGAGATTATTATGGGCTAGTGGGGCGTTACTATGGGCCAGTTGCTGTTGCTACCTAAGGCTATATTGCATCAGCCACAAGGCTGTGCAGAATTATGCTGGTGAGGCAGCTTAAACAGATCATGAAACTCTAGCCAGGCTCAGGAAGTTCCAACAGGCCTTGTCCAGGGTCTTGATGAGGCCCAACAGTGTATTAGATCTAAAACATCCATTAGGGGTCAGTCAGGAAGTGAAAACAAATCTGTCCATTTAAGAAAAAAGGGGTTTAGTACCAAGGAAACCAATGGCCCGATTAAAAAATGGGCCCTGTAACTTAAAAGAAACTTTACCAGGGATGAAATTAAAATGTCTATCTTTTTTATCTGCCAGACTACCATTTTGCAAATGGGTGATTGACCCTCCCTCACTGAGGTTTCCTACTTTTATTACATCTACCCTTGAATGTGCTCTTATAATAAGACTCCAGTTTAACAGCTTTTTGTCTCTGGCCAGGGGGTGACATACAGTGCCCAGCAGGATGGAGTGAAGGGCATTGCAGGAGCAGCAAAACTGCAAAAGAAAATCAACAAACCACAATCCAGAACTTCAGAGACTCTATATCAATCACTTAGAACTAGGACAGACTAATCTCTCCCCATCCTGAAGCTCAGGGACATTTGCGGAAGAGGGGGCGGTAAGATTGTAAGAGCACAAGGATGGGAGGAGCAATGATATGCAAGATACTCCACACAAGTTAGGGCCGAAGCAATCATAATTGAACTTTGCATGCCCTGCGCAATGTCCAACACACTATTGACCTCACAAAGTCTAGCATCTGCTAAAGGCACCAAGATCCTTGGAGGCAAGGGATTGACAGCCACAGTAGTGTTCCTATGCTTAAGGGGAACATGGGAAAGCATTCGGGGAAATGCCACTGGGTCCTTGTACGTCACCGGAGAGGAGGGCCCAGAGGAGAGTCAGGCATGCACAATAAAGGACTCTCGGGGAATGGGGGCAGGAGACATTGGGGGATGGGGAGGTAGGGGTGAGGGGAGGGGGAGCAGGGGGTTCAGGGGGAGGAGGAGGGAGGGAGGGAACTGATGTACCTATTAAGTTTGTATGAGTGGAAATAATAATAAAAATGTATATATATATATTAAAAAAAGAAATTAAAATGTCTAACAAATATCTTAAAAAAATGTTCCACATCCTTAGCCATCAGGGAAATGCAAAATTTCCCTGAGATATCATCTCATCCTGGTCAGGATGGCAAAAATCCACAATACAAACAACAACAAATGCTGGAGAGGATGTGGAGAGAGGGGAATTTTCCTACATTGCTGGTGGGAATGCGGGCTCACACAGCCACTCTGGTGAGCCGTCTGGAGATTCTTAAAGAAATTAAAAATTGAAATGCCATATGACCCTGCTATTCCACTTTTGGGAATAATCCCACATACAGCAAAAATTCACCTCGATAGCACAAGCACAACATGTTCATAGCAGCACTGTTTACAATAGCAAAGTCATGGAATCAACCCAAATGTCCAACAATTGACAAGTGGATAAGGAAAAATGTGGTACATCTATACAATGGAGTACTACTCAGCCATCACAAATGATGAATTACTGGAATTTGCTGGGAAGTGGATGAAATTAGAAATGATTATACTGAGTGAAGTATCCCAGATCCAGAAAATTAAGCGCCGTATGTACTCCCTAATAGGTGGCTCCTAGTACCAAACCCACTTAGAGAAACTCAAAGATACCTACTCAAAGATACTGTAATACCTACAGTAATTGCAAAGATTATGAACAGGAGGGATGGGGAAGGAGGGACACACCACCATCAAGGACTGCAAGTAAGTAGTGAGACATCTGGTTAAGTTCACAGACTTTCTTTCCTGATCATTTACAACAGATGGGGTATGATCTTACCAGAAGGGGAGGGTGTATAGTCTGGCAGATAGAAAGTAACCATTTCGCAAATGGGCGATTGATCCCTCTCTCATTGTGGTTTCCTACTTTTATTACATCTATCCTTGAATATACTCTTATAACAAGACTCTAATTTAACAGGTTTTTATCTCTAGCCAGGGGGCGATATCCAATACCCATCAGAATGGAGTGAAGGGCATTGCAGGAGCAGCAAAACTGAAAAAAAAAAATCAACAAACCATAATCCAGAACATCAGAGACTCTATAGCAACCACCTGGAACTAGGACAGCCTAATCTCCCCATCCTGAAGCTCAGGGAAATTTGCGGAAGAGGGGGTGGTAAGATTGTAAGAGCACAAGGATGGGAGGAGCAATGATATGCAAGATACTCCACACAAGTTAGGGCCGAAGCAATCATATTTGGACTTTGCATGTCCTGCGTAATGTCCAACACACTACTGACCCCACAAAGTCTAGCGTTTGCTGAAGGCACTAGGATCCTTGGCAGCAAGGGATTGACAGCCACAGTAGTGTTCCTATGCTTAAGGGGAGCACAGGAAAGGGTTCTGGGAAATGCCACTGGGTCCTTGCACCTCATCGGAGAGGAGGACCCAGAGGAGAGTTTGGCATGCATATTAAAGGATGGTCCGGGGATGGGAGGGGGAGGCACTGGGGGATAGGGAGAGAAGGGGGAGGGAAGGGGGGCACAGGGAGTTTGGGGGGGTGGAAGGAGGGAAAGGACCGGTTTACCTGTTAAGTTTGTATGAGTGGCAATAAAAAAAATATATATAAAAAAAAAGAAAAAAGAAAAAGAAAAAAAGGGTTTAGGATGGAGGATGAGGGGGTTGCATATCTGAAGTCCCAAAGGCACCATCTCGATGGGGTCTTCTGCATGCCAATTGTTGTGGAAGACTCTGATTCTACTACAGCTTACTGAGCTTTGCCCAGCTGCCTAGAGCAAGATGTTTTCAGGAAGATTCTAGAAGGAGGCTGCTTCTAGCTTCAAATGTGTATCCTACATGGATCCACCAAAGCTAGCAATAACAACAGCAGGCATCTTCAATTTGAATTGTGGTTGAACTTAAGACACTGGTTGTCTCTGACTCCCAGATCTCATATGAATGTCTTTTGTCTCCAAAAGATTTCTTTTGAAATCTTGCTATTAGAGCTATCGGTATTTGCATCTTCTAGGATTCCACTCTGTAATATCCAGGGGAACACCCAGATAGAAAGAATTGCTCTGCTTAGTGGAAACAAGCTATACACTGCCTACTCCACCCTCTGTCTTCTCTTAGGCTGGAGTGAGAATGAAGGTCTTAAAGTCTGGGAGTCCATACTATATCCAAGTTCCCATACTTTGTTAATTCTAAGAATATACCTGCAAAATAAACATTAAGATCATAGGCAACGATTGCTTATTGACCACCTGCTATATGCTGGACGATGGCCTTGGTTTTGGCATACAGTGTTGGTGACTGTCAAGGTGTGAATGTAGCTGTCTGCACAGGCTCATCTGCTCTTATCTTTAGTTGTTGTTAATGTTAGGAAGACTGCAGCAACTTTGGGAGGTTGTGTCTTGCTGGAGGCATGTTGCTGGGACCAGCCATGAGATTTGGTGGTGTGCTCCCCCTTCCCCCCGTTTCCTCGCTTGTGCTTGTTTGCTCCGCCTCCATGATGGCTGCAGTAACCAGAACCAAACTTCTACTTCTGCCTCCAACCATGCCTTCTGCTATATGGTTCAGAATGCTGTGTTATCAAACCCATTTGATAACAACGCAAAACCCTTAGGACACAGGCAAACAGGCAAGTGGTGTCAGAACTGTGGTTCTGAGGGGAAGAGATAGTGGCTATCCATATAGCTGTGCTGGTGCCAGCTTCCTGGTGCTATTGAGGAAAAATAGCTCAAAGCAGAACTTCTCAACTATCAGAGTCTGACGTTCCTGAACTTCACACACAAGTAGTCATTTCCCCGAAGCCTCCAGACCACCAAGACAGCAAAGGTAAGAACTAAAGGAACAGCCAGTAGCCAAGGGCATGGTGGGTGCCAAGAGCTAGGCCTAGGGAAATGCTGAGACAGGTGGGAAGGATGGCAGGCAAAGTGGTGATGTTCACCCCTTGTTGTGCGAGTCTGTGGGCTGCAAGAAGCTCTTTGCCTAGCATATCTCACAAGTGTTCTTCCATGTCTAAGTATAGCTCTGTCCACTGCTGCTCAGTAGCATGGCATGTGACGTGGCTTATCACAATGCACACAGCTGATCCACTGAAGATAGGCATGTGGTTGCTTCTCATTCTTATTGACAAAGGTATACTAGGACGAATATTTAAAGGTATGTTGTGATAAGTACACATTTTAGACAGATTTCTTGACTAAATTTGCTAAATTTACCTTTTGTTAGACGCATCTCTTGGGGTGCTTTTGCTGGGTTGAAGAAATACATAACAAGTCTGTTTTTCATGTAGGTTGTTTAACTTTGTAAACATGGAAGAGGTGCCAGCTTCACCAAGAGTCATTGGCCAACTGCATTTCTGCTAGTTCTCATTAACCAGATTGTTAATTACTTTCTCCTCTCTCAGCGTTCACAACTGGTGAGAGAGATAGCTTCTGTTTTCTCTGTTTATAGTCTTGGAGTTTAAAGTATAACAAAAGTTTAACATCCCTTATCTGCTTTTGGTTGCATATGTGTGTGTGTGTGTGTGTGTGTGTGTGTGTGTGTGTACAACAGGGCACATGCATGTGTTTTCGCCTGTAGAAGCCAAGGATAACACTGGGAATCATTCTAGATTGCTTTATCTCCCTATTGCCGTGCTCTGCCTTCCACGTCTGGGGTTGCTGCTGCCATTTCCACCTGGGATTTTTATGTGGGGTTTGAGGAGCTGAGCTATCCTTTGGCTTTCGAGGCAAATGCTTTAACTACTGAGCCATCTCCCCCATCCTTGCTTTTTTTTTTTTTTAATTGTGGGCATTTGTGTATTTTGCTATGATTGGTCTTCACACACTTTATAATTATAGAGTATTATGTGTCCATTTCATGAATATTCTGTCTTTTGCTCCAGACCAACATGCATTTTTGCTTTACTAGTGTATATTTGCCACATCAGAGTTTTAAGGTTTTTTTCTAGAAAGCCTTACATGAGAAAAAAGAGCTATCACAATTTTCCAATAGAGAAATAGGCCAAGAAACGGACAGAGAGAGAGAGAGAGAGAAGAGAGAGAGAGAGAGAGAGAGAGAGAGAGAGACTCAAAACTCAAACCTCTCTCCATTCCTTCATTTATAAAACATATTTTCCATCTTTAAAGAATAAATTGTCACTCAAATTATTAATAAATTTGAAATTTATGGTGGTACCACAGACAAGTATGTTCACTAGGGTCCTAAATGATATTTCAAAGTGAGTCCATCTACCTTTCAGAAGGAAGCAACTGGTATGAGATGGCATCTAATGAAGAAACGAGTCCCTGTCGACCAAGGGGGATATATTCTGGAGACCTGCACTGTCAGTGTCCGTGGTTAGCAATCTGAATGCATATTAAACATTGCTAGGAGAGTATATAGTACATTAAATTTACCACAAAAATATGATGGACACATTGGATGAATCGCTGGAGGTGCTGGATATTTTCATGACCTGGTCCATAATGATGATTTTAAAGACTAATGTATAATTATCTCTGAACATATTAGTCTGGAGACATTAAACATGTATTGATTTTAAGTCTTAGTCACACTTCAAAACCAAGGTTTATAAAAGGAAACAGGACATGAGAACCATCTCAGGATAAATGGATAATGGGGGCGGCATGGGCTTGCTCAATGGGACTCAGCCTACCACAGTGTCTCCAACACTGCCCAGGGGGACATCAGCACGGCTCCCATCAGGAGCAGACATGGCTACCTGCCACAGCCCGCTTGGGATGGCTGGTTCCCATGCTGCCCTGGAGGATGTGCCTGCCTGAGGCTCAAGTGCAGATGTGGCCCCTCCAGCCCTCAATCAGAAGGGTCTCTGGTGGCCCTGCTTCAAATCCCTTAGCTTCCTATTCAGATTCAGAGGAGTCAAGGATTAGGCAGAGCTTGCATCCTGCTGTAAGGGAGGCTGGCACGGGAAGCATCTGGCCCCAAGATGGCACATGTAGGTTGTGCTACCTAAAGAGTGACAGATAAGCGTAGTGTCAGGCCTGGAATCTGGCTTACCTTATCCTAAATGACAAGTCAATTTCCTCCCTATTCTGTTCGACACTCAGCTCTTTTCCCTACTGAATTGAAATGTCACTCTTATCATGTACTGAAAATCTACAATTCTTTAGGTCTTTTTCCTAACTCCTGATTCTTACCGACTAAAATACCACTGTGATAACTTTGTAATACCTTTCTCTTTTTAATGGTTTACTTATTTATTTTTTTTCCTTTTAATTTTTTGTAATATATGATGTACTTTTATCATATCCCTCCATTATCTTCTTTTATTCCCCTCTCCCACCAAAACTATCCTTCCCATAAGTCCCCTTTCTCCTTTTGTGTCTTCATACGCCCTACATTTAGTCAGGATTGTTTGACTGAACATGGGTGGTAGGCTAAACACATGAACAAGGACATCTTACCAGTGGGGATACCACTGAGAATTATGATTCCCCCCTCCCCTACTCTACTTGGAGGAGTTCATTAACATATGGAAATGTAAGGTGCCTTGCTCCACCCTTTTTTGCAAACGTGCTTTGCTACACATATGTGAACAATCGTAAACACAGGCTACGTCAATACTAAGAATAAAGGTACCTGACTGATCACTTCCCACAGTCTGACCATCATACAGAATCCAGGTAACATATACGTCAGGTTCAGCCTTCTGCAATCTAAACTACTAAAAAAATGTAAGAACTTATGAAATTTCAGGCAAGTTCTAACATGTTTTTGATATGCTCCCAAAGAGAATCTTTTGCAAAGGAATCTCATCACCCACAGATTCTATCTAAGAAGTGTAAAAAGTTTTTTTTTTTTTTTGTAAAAAGTTTTTTTTTGCTAGAACTAACAAATGTTTTTAAATCTTGTAAGTCCTTCAGATACATTCCTACAAAGTGATATGGATGATCAATTTCATTCATTTTACATTTTTTATTGTTTTTTTGGATATGACATAAAGTTATTGAACCATAAAATTATTCATTCTGGATGCCTAATTTCTTTGTATTTTTCCTCTGATTCTCTGTGATATATAGGTCGATATGAATGGATAGAAATTTTGAGTGATTTTCAAGGTTTGTTTTAAGTTAACATTTTTAGAATTTATTAAATGTTGGTAGTAGTTGTGGTCATTATGGTCTTATTTGGGAATGCAATGGCGCATCTTCGAGCCTTTCAGCTTCAAGTTTACTTTTAGTTTGGAACCTGTTTCTTTATCATGACAGAAGAATTCCAAAATTTGCATGAGTTTTTTTTTAAAACTGAAAAAGGGAATTTAAAATCATGGTGTCATAGTTAGGCACAGGTGTCAACTTGACTCTTGAGGGTTTGAGCTCTGGACACAGTTGTAGAGAGTTGATGGTTGAGTTAAGCCCAGAGCAAACCTGAAGGAGATTGTCTAGCTGCTGGGGAAGACCCAGCCCATGGTGGGTAGGATTAGGCCCTGGATAAATCAGAGAGAGCTGGTTGAGAGAGTGGGCATCCTTCTGTATACTTGGCCAGACATGCTGGTCTGGCAAGTAAGGATTGTCCATCTCTCAGCTGTTATGGTGGCCAGTTCCCTCAGCCCTGATGTTGGTGTGTGCTCTCCTGTCAAGCTGGACTATGAATTGTAACCGGACTATTGTAAGAAAGTAAACTCCTTGTTTCCTTAAGCTGTGTTCTGGTCATTTATCAGCAACAATGCAGGCGGACTGCAACACATGGTGTCTGTTGAAATTTGCTGGGTTAATGATATTTTCTTATACTGATTATAATCCCCAATCACTTACAATAGCTATTCCATTCTGCTTCTAACAGATTTTTGCCACCTCTGATTTTCTCTTTTCCCCAGTGATTAAGGGAAAAACAAATCTATTATCAAAACACACTGATTTTATAAGTTAAATTTTCTTTTCTTGAGCCAAACATTCCTCAAACTTTGACGGAAGCAGCCTTTGTCCACACACATCATGCAGGATGCATTCATTACCGGAGCCCATTGTAATGAAAGATGTGTCGTGTATCTGTGGGGACAAGTGTCCCTGGGTACTCTTGCTTTCCTCTGCGAGAGGAAAACGTTCTTTGACTCAGGCATCTATTTCCTGGATTCTGTCTACAGTACTAGCTAGTACCTTAGACATGACTGGATTCAGGCTCAGCTCCTCTGGGAAGATCTTTTGGTAAATGGGACTATTTTCATCATCTCGTGTCACATTAGCTGCCCCCAGAGTCCTTGTGAATCTGTTTTTATGGAAGTAATGATTACTTAGAGGACTCGTGCATTGCTGATCAGCAATATATGTTCATTACTGAGGTTTCCATTCATCTTGCGCTGAGTTGTGCTGTTAATAACTGTCTTGATGCTAAATGATGATGGGAGAAACATTAACAAAGAGGGGTGGTAAGAAAGTAAGAGTTTGCGGGTGTAGAGGGGGTGTGACCAGAGAGTCTCTTCAGGACATGACAAGGCTGCTGCACCCATGAACTCACTGCAGCCGTTTGTACTTCCACAAGACCTGCACAAAATTTTTCCTACCATTCTCTAGGTGGCTCGACACTTCCCCAAGAGACTATTGAGGGTTAGTGTTGGATGGGAGAGAAGGGAGGCTGCTTTCTTCAGTGGCATACTCGCTGATACATCATTCATACTTCAGCAAGTACTTGGGTACTTAGCATCAAAGGCAGTCCAGATGAAACTCAATGGGGCCATGCATGCAACAAGACTTGAAAGTCAGAGGGAAGGTGGTTTGTAGTGGGAAAAGAGGGAAGGGGATTGAGTAATAAGGAGAAAAAAATTAATTTGACTCATGTAAAAATAAATTAAAAATATCTCCTAAAATGTATGGTGTCACTATAAGACCACATTGATTAAATCCAGCATTTTACACACACACACACATACACACACACACACACACACACTACACACACACACATTTTACATAATTGTCCTCTGACTTCCCCAGAGAAGCCATGACATACACATACTCACAGAAACACATATCATACACACATAATAAATACAATAACTTTAGACTTAAAAAGTTGAAAATAAGATAGCTGACTTCTTCTGTGAGTTAATTTTGTACAATTTATTCATGAACAGCAGTATAATATGCATGATTCTGTCCCTTCCTTTGCCTGTTTTCAGTTTCATATTTCTATTGCTATTATAAATACCTGACTCAAATAATTCAGGGAAACAAAGTAATTTTATTCTTGCTCACAATTCTTGGTTACAGTTGATCATTTGAGAGAGTTACTAATATCGGGGCCAAGAGAACTGGACACATCACATCTGTTGTAGTTCTCCTGCATGCCTGCTGATAAAAATCACCGTCAAATAGCTTAAGGGAGCAAGGGGTTTATTTTCTTATGATAGTCCAGTTACAGTTCATAGTCTAGCTTGATGGGAGAACATGCACCAACACCAGGACTCAGGGAAATGGCCACTTCATCTCTCTACATAACATCTGAGAGAGAGACAATACTTACTTACCAGCATGTCTGGCCAAGTGTACACAAGGATGCCGACACTCTCAACCAGCTCTCTGTGCTTTATTGCAGGGCCTAATCCCACCCACTATGGGGTGGGCCTTCCCCATCAGCTAGACAATCTCTTGTGGGTTTGCTCTGGGCTTAATTCAAGCAGTAATTCTCCACAAATGTGCCCAGAGCTCAAACCCTCAACTGTTAAGTTGACACCTGTGCCTAACTATTACAACATCCAAAGTCAAGAGCTAAAAAGGGGGCAAATACCAACGCTGCCAGTAAGCTAGACAGCTCTTTCCATCTTATCGCCCTCCCAGGGAACCGTTTCACCCAATATTGACTGGATCTTCTCACATGAATCATGCAATTAGGCAAATCTCCTATAGGCTTGCTCAGAAGCCTGCTTTAACTTAACAGTTTGTCAATTGTGCCTGAAGGCTCACAGTGTCAGGTTGACAGCTGAAACTAACCAACACTTTACCTTTTGTGAGATCCACAAACTGGTGTCTGGGAAACTCAAGAGGAAAGGAGGCAGGGGGTAGCTAGGGCAAGGCTCGGTGTTGAGATGTAATATTTGCTGCCTCCTACTTCTATCAACAATGGTACTGATAGAGCACCATTTTTTTTGTACTTTAAAACTTTCGTTCCTGATCATTTACAACTGAGGGGGTATGATCTCACCAGGAGGGTAGGGCATATAGTCTGGCAGATAAAAAGTAACCATTTTGCAAATGGGTGATTGACCCCTCCCTCACTGTGGTTTCCTGCTTTTATTACATCTATCTTTGAATGTGCTCTTATAACAAGACTCTACTTTAACAGGTTTTTATCCCTGGCCAGGGGGTGACATCCAATACCCATCGGGATGGAGTGAAGGGGCAGGAGCAGCAAAACTGCAAAAGAAAATCAACAAACCATAATCCAGAACTCAGAGACTCTATGTCAACCACCTAGAACTAGGCCAGCCTAATCTCTCCCATCCTGAAGCTCAGGGAAATTTGCGGAAGAGGGGGCAGTAACATTGTAAGAGCACAAGGATGGGAGGAGCAATGATATGCAAGATACTCCACACAAGTTAGGGCCGAAGCAATCATAATTGGACTTTGCTTCCCCTGCGCAATGTCCAATACACTATTGACCTCACAAAGTCTAGCATTTGCTAAAGGCACCAAGATCCTTGGAGGCAAGGGATTGACAGCCACAGTAGTGTTCCTATGCTTAAGGGGAACAAAGGAAAGGGTTCAGGGAAATGCCACTGGGTCCTTGTACCTCATCGGAGAGGAGGGCCCAGAGAAGAGTCTGGCATGCACATTAAAGGATTCTCCGGGGATTGGGGGGGGCACTGGGGGATGAAGAGGAAGGGGTGAGGGGAGGGGGAGCAGGGGGGTTGGGAGGAGGAGGAGGAAGGGAGGGAACTGGTGTACCTATTAAGTTTGTATGAGTGGAAATAATAATAAAAAATGTTTAAAAAAACTGTAGAAAGGCCTTTTCCAAGCATTGTTAAAGATGTTGGAAGGAGTCTGTTTATCTCCACAAATGAGGGCTGATCTTCATTCTGCCTGGCTGATTTCCTACCTTGTCACTTATATTTGTTCTCCTGGTAAAAACATTTCGAAGAACCATTTTCTAAATGTGTAGGAAAGTTTCACTGGCCTCAGGTTGTTGCTGGTGTTTGCTGTGTAATACACTGTTGCTTAAGTGACATCTCCGTCCGTTTCCTACTTGTTGAGTAAGATTATTTAACTCTGTGTTGGGGATCTCAAGTATATATTTCTAGGTTGACAAAGTAGAATGCCTGCATTTCTTTGACAATGACAGAAAGCTAATTGTTAGGTTCTTTATATATAAGAAAATCACAAGGTCCCCCCCAAAAAAGTTGATGAAACTAAGTGGATGGAGATAAAACAGCTATTTTCTTTGTCTCCTCTAATAATAGCAATAAACTTGTGATATGTGGTTGTCATGATGACGATGATGATGATGATGATGATGATAATGATGTGTGTGTATATGCTGATACGTGGATACAGAAATAGGAAATGAACACAAGAATAAAAGCAACTTGGGAAGTGTGCTATCCTACATGAATCTCTTTTTGATCAAAACTAGACCATAGATCCAGTCTTGCCTTTTTATTGCAGAATGTTCTGGCATTAAAACCATCATGATTCATTTGTATATAGACAGTGACCTTTTCTGCCAGTGCTTGAGAGTCAATCTAGGTCCTGATGAATCATTTTCAGGAATATCTGACACAGGCAAAGAACATGGATCTGACAAGAGCAGCATGCTTTGGTACTAGGCCTCTGTTGGCTTATTCAGTGGGAAGATGGAGAGTTAAGGGAGAAGAAACTCTATGTACTAGAAATAGGGTGTCACATGGGGTGTAACTGGATCATGAAATACATGCTGTCTGGACAGCCTAACAGGTCAGCGCTTCATCCTCATTCAGCATATGATGATCACACATCTCTTGCATTGCAGATGGAAAGGAGAGAGCAGTAGGCAAGACTTCATGCACCTTAATTTTATTTTTTTGTATTTATTTACGTAATTATTTTAGTACTTTGAACAGGCCTCAAACTCCTCTTGGTAAGCATGACTTTAAACTCCTGAATTTCTTACTCCAGCTCTTGAGTCCTGGGATTATAAAATAGCAGCTGTGTACCATCACACCTGGCTTTATGCTGGACTAGGGAGGCAGTGAATAAGTAAGTATTCACAACAGGACGATGTATTCTGGGTTTCAGGGAGAGCACAGTCTTGCAAGATCGGGGAGAATGTATCTTCTAAAGGAAGTCTGTGCTGAGAACGGCTGGACAGAAGAATGATATGAGAAGTCAGGGAAAGGAGGCCTCATTGATGTGGACCCCATTCTACTAGAGAAAGGCAAAGTCTCAGGTGTGTCTGAAATGTAGGCAGGTAATGAACAAAAGATTCATGAGACACAAGATGGGTGAAAATGGTAAGGATGGGTTGTGACAGGCCTTGAAAGCAAGACGTTTATCTTCTCCTAGACAGCGATGCCTCAGAAGAAGGGAATTGAGGGGGTGCTTTGGAAAGCTGCCTGTGAGCTGCCGGAAGTGCTCAATACCCCTTAGCGTGAGAATGAACAGCAGTATTATTTTTGTCCATACCTCCTGACAAGCGGAAGATCTGTCAGAAAGGCCAGCGCTGCACTCTGATGCTTGGCTGGCATTGCATCCCCCATAAGTGCCTCTTCATTGGCCACACGCAGCCCCGCCTTCCCAGTGTCTCCGGATCATGTGACCTCAGCCACTGCCTTCGTGGCGAGTTAACCAACAGGGAGCCTTTGTACCTTAGTTAATCAAAATAATAAAGAAAGCTAAAGCTGCTGTCCTTTGGTGTTAATAGAACATAGACATTCCTAAATATGTGGGGACCCATCTTTCAGTGGCATCAACTGCTGCGTGTGTGCGTGCGTGCGTGTGTGTGTGTGTGTGTGTGTATGTGTGTGTTTACAGGTGTACAGTGAGGCTAGAGGAATTCTTCAATATGTCTCCATCTTTTTTTTTTTTAATATTGAGACGGGTAGGGAATATACATGTGGCGCTCAGAGGGCACCTCTCTTCCGCCATGTGGGCTCTGGGGAGTGAACTCAGATCACCAAGCTTGTACACAGCTGTGTTTATGATTAGTTATCTTGCTGGCCTGACTTATGTTTTGGAGACAGGGCTTCTCACTTAACCTGGAGCTCACTGGTTGCCAGCAAGGATCGGGAACCTTCTTTCTTCACCTCTCCAGTGGGGGGGGGGGTTACAGTCATGAGTCTCTGTGCCCAACTTTTTACATGCATGCTAGAGACTGAACTTGCATCCTCACACTTGTGCAGCAAGTATTTTAAAATATTTTGCCAACTGTGCCATCTCCTGGACTCTTTCCTTCCTTCCTTCCTTCCCTCCTTCCTTCCTTCCTTCCTTCCCTCCTTCCTTCCTTCCTTCCTTCCTTCCTTCCTTCCTTCCTTCCTTCCTTCCTTCCTTCCTTCCTTTCTCTTTCTTTCTTTTCATTTCTTTCACAGAATGCAAAAAGAAGGGGCGGTGAGACAGGGAGAAGAACATTTAGACAGCTAAACTAGAAACACATTTAGATAAGGTTTGATATAAGAAAGCTTCCTAAATTAAAGAGACCACTGAATCTGAGGTTCTTTGATCACCAGGAAGAATGTGAGGATATAAAAGCAAAAGCAGTGATTTTTTTTTCATGTGTGAGTATGTGAGAGTGTGTGTATGTAAGTGTATATGAGGGTGTGTGAGAGAGAGTGTGTGAGTGTGTGAGTGTATATGAGGGTGTGTGAGAGGGTGTGTGAGTGTGTGAGTGTATATGAGGGTGTATAAGTGTGTGTGTGAGAGGGTGTGTGTGTAAGAGAGAGGAGAGAGAGAGAGAGAGTGTGTGTATGTGTGTGTGTGTGTGTGTGTGTGTGTGTGTGTGTGTGTAGTGTCAATGCAGAGTAGAAGGGAGTACAGGCCATGCATCCTTGCAGCGTGTGCAAGCTAATGAAGAAAAAGAGGAACAGAGTTATCTCAGCATTTGGAGCAAGTTTGAGTAAGTGAAACAGTACAAGAAGTTCCAAAAACTTCTTGACTCTGAGAAACCCTACTTCACAAGCAGTTGCTCAAAGGGAAGAGGCTCTGGCAGAGGGATGGGCTCAAAGGGAAGATAAGAATCTACTCCCTGGGGGAGGTGAACTCCCTAACTCAGAGACTGAGAGACTGGGTGAGAGGCCACTGTGAAAGGACAGCAACCAGGAGTCACCGAAGGAGCAGTCAGTGACCAGGATCCACTATGAGCAGACAGTGATCAGGAGCTTGAGTGCAAGGCCACTGTGACCAGGAAGCCCAAAGCCAACACAGAGCTGGAAGAAGCCTTTGAGGCAGCACGTTCACAACTCAAGGTTGGTTATTCATCCTCTAAAAAGGATCAGAGATTCAGACTGTAAATGACTTGATCTTACAAGTGAAAGACAGGAGTTGAAGGGCTTAAAGGGGAAGAGTGTGGGAAGAGAAAAGAGGTGGGGCAGGTATTGGTAGAATATCATCAAATTATATAATATGCTTGTATGAATGTGTTCCTATGAAACGTGATAACGGAGTGTGGCTGAGTTCCTACTTCATACATGTAAAACGTGGGAGAGGCTGAAGGGCTGCTGCTAACGCCGTAGATTGTCACAGCCGAGCAAGGGAGCTCAGGAAAAAGCTGTCATTGTCTGAATGGCATGTGCTCTGTAAATCAGGGAGTTTAAGGATGGGCAGAGTTTTAAGTACTTTTTTCCCCTCAGTCTGTTCCTGGACGATTTGTTCCAATTACATAGTTCCTAAGAAGAAGAAAATGGAATTGATTTTTATCTGCCTAAAATAAGCTGCATTAACAAGTGTCTGTTATGCAGAGATTAATTATTGGAAGCAGGGTTGGCAAACTTTTCCTGTGGAGGATGTAGCACCAAGACAGCCAAGGCAAATAAGCAAGGAAGAGTTACATGCCAGCAACTTGTGTAGAATTTTCTAGTTGGGTTTGTGCGTGGGCTACATTTCACAGAACTCTGCCCCAGAATCCCTGCTGAGCTCTAAGGAAGGATTCTGGTTTGAGTAGAAGTGGGATTTTATTGGTTACATGGCAACAGCTTAATTCCTGGGAGGGGGACAGATAATAGTGGTTCCGAGGGAGTCAAGGTACACAGGAGGGTATGTCCTCTTCAGTAACAACCTCAGTGCCTGGACATGCCCTGGAGCAGGAAGTGCATACCCAGGCTATGGAGTTTGGGTGGGGCTTTGCCAGGAATTTTGAGCAGAAAGGAACAAAGGACCCAGCCTTAGTGATCTCCAGCCTGGGCCCTCCTATTCTCAGAACAGCTTGGCTTTCTCTTTCTTTCTTTCTTTCTTTCTTTCTTTCTTTCTTTCTTTCTTTCTTTCTTTCTTTCTTTCTTTCTTTCTTTCTTTCTTTCTTTCTTTCTTTCTCTTCTTCTTTCTCTCTCTCTTTCTTTCTCTCTTTCTTTCTTTCTTTCTTTCTTTCTTTCTTTCTTCTTTCTTCTTCTTCTCTTCTTCTTCTTCTTTCTTTCTTTCTTTCTCTCTTTCTCTCTCTCTCTCTTTCTCTCTCTCTCTCTCTTCTCTCTTCCTCTAATTTAGTTTTAATTAATAAATTTATTAAATTAACATTTTTATATGCATGCTCCTTGCCTCCCTCATTCTCCCCTCCCTCCCTCTCTTCACTCCCTCTTCCATCCCATCCCTACGTGGGTGCAGTCTACTCCCTTCTATTCTCCTGTCCTTTGATTCTGTGGGTCCTGGGGTTCCCTCTGTATCTTCTGTTCTCATGGGGGTTCAGGCCTCTGTGGCAGACAGAGAAGCCCTTCCTTGGGCGACCCACTGATATGAGCACCCCCTACCTCTGTCTGACTCCTTGTCCCTAAGGATCCTATTGCCTGAAATTATTTCTCCTGAGGTCAGCGCCAGTCCATGGGGGCATGTTGACATGTTCACTACTGTTCAGGTCCGATGAGATCAAGCTCCATTGTCTTGAGGTCCTGACTGTGGCTGCCCTATCTTGAGTGCAGTGACCTGTCTAGCAACGGGACTCTCCATCTTTAGGCTCTTACAGTCTTGCCACCCCCTCTTCCACAAAGTTCCCTGAGCCTGTGAATGGGGAGAGATTTGGCTGGCCTGGCTCCAGGTAAACATTGTAGGGTTGCCCGTGTTCTGTTTCAGGTTGTTTGTTTTGCTGCTATTCTTGTACTACACCAGGCTGCGTCCTATCTGGGTGCTGAGATGGCTTTCTGCTGGACAATCTGCTTTCCAGTTGTTTGAATGAATGCAGAAGGCCCCCTTACCATGTTTTTCTGTGCGGATTGCAGGGGGAAGGTGTCATGGGGTCATGAATCTGCCCAATGTTCAAGTGGTAGAGTTAGCTGGGAATCAGAGCTAACTACAGAAGGCAAAAGCAAAGAAATTGAGGAGACAAGTTTGGCCTGAGGAGACAAAGCGTGTGCTCAGATGTCAGCCAGATCCCTAGGCGAGATTCTAACGAAGCTCCTGGGAGGGATTCATACTCATGTGCTTCACTGATGTGTTTTAAATAGTGGAAAAACCTAGTAATATTTTGATTAACGACTTCCTTGAGGACCAATCTCTTTTCTACAGACAGCTCTATTAAGAAGGAAAAAAAGCCTCAAGCAGAAACCCCTCATAAATCAAGCAAAAAAAAAAAAAAAAATGGCTGCCTTCATCTCCAAATAGCTGGAGTGCAATCTCTATTTGTTTTGGGTTAGATGTTGATAAATAGGGCTTATTTGGAGCAAAGCAGTAGCAGCCAAATTTTATCTTCAGCTGCAAGTCTGTCCACACCATTCATATGTAGCTGTGACCTCTTGGTTTCAGAATGTGAATGTCCCTGAGTTCTCATTCCTAATTGATTGGGTTTAGATGCCTTGTGAATGAAAGGATTACTACAACTTATTATCAATTAGTATTCTTTCTCCGGATGCTTTCCACAAAACTCGAGCTCTTACCTCCAGGGAAAGAAAGTTCTTTTAGTATCTGTTGATAAAGGTCACCAAGAGTGGAGGATATCATCACATCACGTCTCATGTCCTTTAGAACGTGCGACAGAACACATATATCTGATTTGCTCTGATCCCTCTTACTGTCTTCTTGCACCTCTACTATATTATATTGCATTTGTATCTCTTCCTTTTCCCGAACACACACACACACACACACACACACACACACACAGCCACACAAATACACAACCATACATGCACATACATGCATACATACAACATGTGCACACACATGACCATAAAAACACACATATACAGCCAACACACACATATACAACTATACAAAAACACACATACACATACAAACACATGTATACACACAGACACACATTTTTAAATGCATTTAGTACTCATTTAAATTTATGTGTTAAATCACTATGAATCTTTTGCATATCTATCTCTGGCTGTTGCCATATAATAGGATGTGCAGAGTGCCATGTTGGTCTGCTCTTCGAATGCACTGAGAACCTTAATGTTTTCCTGTTGAGCAGAGTGATTGTGGCATCAGCAGTATTAATCAATACCTGGTCAGCAGAAAGCTGTAGTGACTCCTACACCTGAAAATACCAGGGTGTATTGGCAATCTTGCTACTCAGTAGCACCGTTTTCATTGTATTGAAGTTCTTGTAACAAAAAATTAACCACTTAAAATATCTGCTTCAGTGATGTTTAACACCTTCAAAAAGTTCCACAATGACTTCTCTTTATCCAGTTCAAAACTTTTAAAATATTTATTTTTTAGGGAGTAGGGTGTGTGTGTGTGTGTGTGTGTGTGTTGTGTGTGTGTGTCTGTGTGTGTGTGTGTCTGTGTGTGTGTGTGTGTGTGTGTGTGTAGCTCATCTGTAGAGGTCAGAGGTTAGAGAGAAATAGTTTCTCTCTAGTATGTGGACTCAGGATTGAACTGAAGTTTGTGCATAGGCACCTTTACTACTTGTTCTATGTTGCTGGCCCTCAAAACATATTTACATCATATCATAAGAAAACTTTAGACTTTAAACAATTCCTTCCCTTCCCTCTTCTACCACCTTTGACTATCACCAATCCACTTTGCATCTCCATGAACATACCTACTCTAAGATTTCATATACTGCCAGTTGTGAACTTTTATTTCTATACTCTTTAATTTTACATATTTTCAAGTCAGTCACACCATAGCATGAGTCTGTATGTAATTCCTCTTGTGTTAATACTACTCACTTTTCTAATATACTAAAATGTACATGTTTCATTCATTCACATTGCTATTGAAATCTAGTTCTTGTTCGCAATGCCAGTATAGATGATGGCATATAAATATTTGAGCATCCACTTCCTACATCTTTTAAAAATAAATTTATTTTTAAATTATATTATCAATGAGTTATATGTTTTCATCAACCACTATATACTCCCACCCCATCTCATCCCACACCAGCCTTTCTCTCTTTTCTTTTTTTTTTTAACTTAAACTTTATTTTACACACGCATGTGCATGTGTCTGTGTGTATTTGTGTATCAGAGAGTGTTATGTGTCACTACGGAAGACCAAGGGTGACTTCAGGAATCATGTTGGATAGCTTCTATCTCCTCTTTGCTTCTCTCTGGGATTTCCAAGGCTCTGCCCACCAGTGCCAACCAGTGCCAGAAGTGCAGGCCGCTGTCAGTCCTGTCCGGAGTTATTTTTGTTTGTTTGTTTGTTTGATGTGGGACCTGGGATCTGAACTCAGGACCTTTTGTTTTTGAGGCAGAATCTTAACCCCTGAGCCATCTCTCCAGCCTCCTCTCCAATTTCCCTTCTTCATGTCTTCTTAATATGTGCGATCCACTGGGTCTCATCTAGGACATCTGCACTAGCTAGTGTGTGGGTATCCACCAGGGTGTGAATGGCCCATTGATGGGTAACCTGTAGAGTACAGAGGCTCTCTCTCTCTCTCCGTTTTTGACAGGCGAGGCTAGTGACTGCCCTACACAGTCTCTCAGAGTATCATCGTGTCTTACGTGGTCTTCCCTGTTCCATAGCAAATGTTGCTAGGTCAGCTGTTGTAGAGGACTAGTTAGTGGAAGTAGATAGCACAGCATTGAGTTCTCTAGTATGACAGTTCTTATAAGAATAGAGGGTTCTGTCTGACAGCACCTCTCCTTGTCCTCCAGTTCTTACATTCTTACCATCTCTCCCCAACACCCTGCAAGTTTCCCTGAGGCTTGGGATGGGAGATAGTTTATATGTCCTGATTAGGGCTGAACATTCACGGATGTTTTTATTTTGTACTTTGGCCAATTGTGGTTCTCTGCATTACATATCTTCCATTGTATATGGATAATTCTTGGTTGAGTTCTGAGTATTTCTTTGATCCTATGGGTATAACAATAAGTGTTTTAGATGGTAGTTTATCACCAAGTATTTATAGTCAGCACAAAGAAATGCTTTTCCTTCTCAAGGCCTATTGCTTCCTTATCTATGGGTATCTGACTTGGTTTATAGAGCCAGGGATGTATTCCATTCAGTCCTTCCCAATCCCCACAATTCTCCAAACTTATGTTTCTTTTTATTTTATGGATATGTTAATTAAGGATTTTCTAATTAAGAGTATCATTCTGAAGATTCAAATTTAATATGTGGAGAGCATATCGAATTTGTCTTTCCATATCTGGACACTTCATTCAATATTATATCTTCCAATTTCATCCATTTTACCAGCCAGTTCCATAATTTAATTTTTCTTGACAGCTGAATAGTATTCCATCGTGTATATATCCACTATGTTTTCATTATCCATTCATCCAGTTTTGTACATGTGGGTTGATTCTATTCCTTTGCTATTATGAATTGAGCTGTGATAAACATGGATGCGCAGGTGTCTTTATAATATGATGTATCATCCTTTGAGAGTATTCCTAGGAGTGGTATAGCTGACTTATATGATAGTTCCATTTTTGCTTTTTGAGGAAGGCTCCATACTGATTTTCAAGGCGATTATACAAGTTGCACTTCCACAAAAATGTGTAAGGGATCCTTTCTGCCCATATCTTTTCTAGCATTTTTTAAAAATTTAATTTTAGCCATTCTGATTGGAGTAAGAATGATATCTTAGAATAGCTGTAATTTACATTTCCCTGATGAAAATTAAACACTTTTTGACATTTTAATGTCATTATGTGAAAAGTTTCTTTTGAGTTCCAAGGCCCATTTGCAATTGGGGTTGTTTTCTTGGTGTATAATTTTTGTAGGTCTTTGTATAGTCTGGGTATAATCCTCTATCATATAAATGGGTAGCAAATATTTTCTTCCATTCTGTTGGTTGCCTTTTTTAGCCCCTTTGATTATTTCTTCTGCAGAACTAAAGAATTTTAGTTTTATGAACTCCCACTTGTTGATTGTTGGTCTTAATTCCTGAACAGATGGGGTTTTGTTCAGAAAATCTTTATACAGTCCTATCAGTTCTAGAGTATGTTGTTGTTTCCTCTAGGAATTTCAGTGTCTCTGGTCTAATTTTGACACCTTTTATCTTTTGAGAGTTAATTTGGAGAGATAAGGATCTAGTTTCATTTTTCTGCATGTAAACATCCAATTTCCTCAGCACCATTTGTTAAAGAAGCTTTTATTTTTTTGTGTGATATTCTTGTCAAATATCAACTGATTATAGGGTCATGGGCTTATATATGGGTCCTTGATTTTGGTCCATTGTGTCTTGGTGCCAGTACTATGTTGTTTTTATTACTGAAGTTTTAATTTTTTTAATTTTATTACTGAAGTTACTAAAGTTTTATCATTGAAGTTGAGTATGGTAATGCTTCCTTAAATGATTTTATTGCTCAGAATTATTTTGCACTTACATCTGAATCTTAAGATTAATTTTTTATTTCTGTGAAGAATTGCATTACAATTTTAATTTGAAATTCTATTGAATCTGCATATTATCTTTGGTAGGATGGCTATTTGCACAATGTTAATCCTCTCATCCCACAAACATGGGAAATCTCTCAATCTTTTAGTATCTTTGATTTCTTTCTTCAGTGATTTTCTTTTTTTTATATTTTCATTGTATAGGTTTTGTACTTCCTTGGCTAAATTATTTCATTTTTTTGAGCTATGGTGAATGGGATCGTTTATTTCATTTCTTTTTCTCTTTATTCATCTTTAATGTAGAGGAAGGCAACTGATTTTTGGATATTAATTTTGTAGCCTATCTCTCTGCTGAATCTGTTTTTTAGATATAGGAGTTTCCAGGTTGAACCTTTAGAGTCTCTCAGCTATAGAATCATATCATCTACAATAGAGATTCCTTGACTTCTTCTTTCTATTTGTATCCATTTATTTCTGACTTTTTTTCTTATGGTTCTAGTTAGGACTTCCTACACACTATTAAACAGAAGTAGTAAGAGTGGAACTTTTTTAGTTCATGATCGAAGTGGGAATGTTTCAATTTTTCACTATTTGGGATTATGTTTGCTATAAGCTGATTGTATATAGTCTTTATTATGTTGATATGTTCCTTCCATTCTTAGTGTCTCCAGGACTTTTTATCATGAAGGGGTATTAAATTCTGTCAAGAGTTTTTTCTGTATCTATTGAGAAGATCATGTGGTTTTTGTCTTTGAGTCTGTCAATATGGTAGATTATTTTTATGGATTTTCATATATTGAAACGTCCTTGTGCTTCTTGGATAAACTCACCTTGGAAGAGTTTGATATGTTTCTGGATATGATTTGCAAGTATTCAATTGAGAATTTTTTCATCTGTGTTTATTATGAAATTGGTCTGTATTTTCTTAATTGTGCCTTATAATTCGTGTGTATTTCTTTCATGCATTTAAAAATATTATCATCAGCTTCTTTTAATGACCAATCCAGTTCTGCCATTTTATCTTCCAGTCTAGTTCTATCTTTTATTTGGTGTGTTCAGTTGGTGAGACTTCTGCTGAGTTTTTTGATGTACTTATTTTGGTTTTGATTTCAAGTTTCATTTCATTTTTTTTTCAGTTATCCTGTTTATTTATTCTGTGTCTTTTTTGTTTCATTTAGCTGTTTGTTATTTTCCTGTGTGTACTTGATCATGGATTCCTTCATTTCTTCTCGAATTTCCTCTCTTAGTCCTTTCCTTTGTTCCTCAACTAGTTCCACTCTTAACTCCTCACATAGTTCCTCTCTGTCTTTAGGCTGTTGTATTCTCACTGCTTCCTTTTACTCCACATTCCCTGAATTCTGGGTGAATGGGTGATCTAGATGTCTATAACTTTTTTTTTTACTTCTTTGGTGAATACACTTTGCTAAGTGTATTCAGTGTGTTTGTTTTTTGGCTGCTCTTATAAACAGAATAACTTTCTTAGCATTTTAAAAATGGCTTATTTTTATTATGTAGAAATACATACAATTATATCTTACAGCTTTTTCTTATTAGCTCAACCGTTTTCAGTGGACGTTTTTTATATGTTAACACACAGATTCATGTCATCAGTGCACAGTGACTATTTTGGGTTACTTCTTACTTTAGAATGTGGATATCTTATTTCTTCTTGAATAATTGCTGTGACTAAAACTTTGAGTACAGTATGAGTAGAAATGGTGAAAGTAGGTATTTTGTTTTATTCCTGATCATAAGGAAACTTCCCTCACTGAGCATGTTGATAGTGTGGGTGTTTCCTTATAATTTCACTAGCAGCAACTTAAAGTCTCAGCAGATCAATGAAATATGGACAGAGGAAATGGTGTTACTCTTCTAATAATTGCTCTTCCAATTATTTGCTCTTATAATAATTTAGAGTTACTCTTCTAATAATTTAGAGAAATCAAGCCAGCTATTTAAGACTCATTTAGGAGACCCACAAGGATCCATAATCTTACCCAGTTCTCTATATAGCTTAACTTCCTGCCATTCTCTGTCTCTATTTGCACGCCATAACCTCTGACTTGGTATACGTGATCTCCTCTCTGCTTGAAATGCTCATCCTTGCACCTGGCCCTTAGTCCTTTATCTACCCAATGTCCCTGAATCTGGCTTTGCAAGTTTTGATACGCAGGTCACTTCTGGAGAAGAGGGCTTTTTCAATCATGCTATCTCAAGTAGGTCTGTGCTGGACTGTCCATCCCAGTTATTATCTCCTGCGTTTGCCTTCATGTATTTCTTTCTCTTCATAATGTGGAATTCATTGTATAAACATTAATTTATTTGCCTGTTTGGGAAACATCTATCTGTATATCTAGACCAGAGATCCCTTAGATCCCCTTTACAATCCAACACTATAGTAACCCCAAACAACCCCTGCCATAGTGTGGCCCCACCCATGTGTGGTAGTCATGCCATTTTCTGAAAACATCTTAGGATGTGGGCACATCTTCATCTCCTTCTCCCACTTTTTGTATGGAATCTTCTCCAAGTCTGTCAGAATGAAATGTTCCTTTTTTGAATTACTATTTGCCAGAATCAAGCAATTTGTATGTTTAGAAATAGGGGACTAAAGTCAGTTTTGCCTTTATAACTTTATACAGGATTCAAGCCAAAAAGATTATCAGTAGGTATGAAATACTCAGGATCAGGGTCTAATGGGGGAAATGTTTTCAGAGTTATGAAGTGCACAGTAAGAATGAGAATCAAATCTCATGTGCGATGTATATGCAATGTACTTTGATCTTCGTAATGTGGTCAATATATTTCCCCTTTTATAGAGAATAGTCTTATACTATTATATTAAAATACATTTCAAACATTTTTTAAGAATTAAAGAGAAGGAGCAAAGCAATGATGACTTTTAAAATTCAATCCTATCTGATTCACTGTACTCATGTAAGATGTAATCTCTGAAGCGAAACTGGCTAGAATGTGTGTTGTCTTCATAATTTCTCAGTCCTCCATGATTATTTCAAAATAAAAAGTGATTGGAGAAAAAAAATCCCAAACTATAATAAAAGATTATATAACCTACCGTTCTTTTATATCATTTTTAAACTATTTATTTATTTACTTATTTATCAGTCATGTATATTTGCACCAGAGGGCACTGCGTGTCCCTGTGAAGGACCAAGGGTGACTTTGGGAATCATCCTGGAGTGCTTCTACCTCCTTTTTGCTTTGCTCTGTGATTTCCCGGCTCCGCCCACTAGGGCAGGAATTTCAGGATGTTATCATTTCCACCTGGCATTTTTATGTGGGACTCAGGATGAGAACTCCGGAATTTCTACCTGGAAGGAACTTCTACCCTGAGCCGTCTCTCCACCCCTCTATTGTATCTTGTAGTGTATCTGCATACTACCAAGAAGTAAATGCTTTAGAAGGAAGGCCACATTGACTGGCTGTCTGTTCTGCAGACTTTTCTAATCAACTTCAGCTCCAACCTCAGAGCCTCAGCCAGAACTTCCTGGCCTTTCCTGTCTGCAAAAAGAACCAGCTTCTCCTGCTTTACTTTGCATTTCCTCAGGTGCGGACTGTCTCTCACTTAACTATGTTTTTGCTTCTTTGTTTTAGCTTCTGTCTCCTCTCGCTACAGTGTACATTCCAGGATGGTGTGTTTTCTTGAAAATGCCTTTAGTATTCTGGAGTGGAGGCCAGGGCACACTCACTAAACATTTGCTGTTTGAATGAATCATGGTAGAAAATGGATTCTTGAAAATAAACTGATTCTCCGACAGAGCAGAAACTCAAGTCTACCCATCCTTGTGAGAGAGCAAACCAGCCTTTGAAGCTCAGCCTCTTTCCCGTGCTTGAACTTCAGTAAAAGGTGTGGCTGTGATAACATCAGAGAGGAAGGAAGCAGTATTTTGCATTGAGCAGTGAATTTGACATTATAAAAATTGCTTTTTACGCAGGCCAGCCTCCCAAGCAGTTTGCAGAGATGCGTTGTCTTGCTTTCCTTTTGGCCGCTCTTCATTTGTACAAAGGTAAAAAAAATCTTGTCTTCATGTCCACTGTTTTTATCATTACAATGTGGTTGGCACGTGAAGACTTTCTCACGTGTTCAGAAACGCTCAGCTGCAAATGCTAGTGTTCAGCAGGGGAAACCGTTGGCCTTCACCATGATTTCCATTTATTAGCTTGTTAATTCTTAGAGAATAAGTCTCTTTGATTTGGGCATTATCAGGTCTAATGGAATTTATTCACTGTTGTGTATTTCAGCTCTATGTCAAGAGATATTTTGGGACACAACTATTCAGTTATCTGAGACCATGCGCCTGGAATGTATATTTCCATTTACAGATATCATAACCCAAACGCAGTGGTTAGTGAAGAATAACCTACGTGAAAAGATTGTAGTCATCTTCAACACTGTTATGGGTATAAGTGTAAAGGACGGATATGAAAATAGAATTTACTTTTCAAATTCAACATCAACGCTTGCGGATATGACACTTGCCTTTTACAATGCCACTGAGGCCGATGTTGGTATCTACACCTGTGAGGTATACAATTTCCCAAAAGGACTTTGGTCAAAGAAGATACAGGTGCTTCAGTCAGGTAAGGGCAAGTTTTATTTTCCTTTTGTCTACCTACAGTATCTAATTCTAAGAAACCCACCTAAAAGCTGCAGAATTCTTTTATTTTTTACCTATTGTTATATAAGCTCAATGGGTAGGTACCTTCAACCCCTTCCGTTCCCTTCTCCTCCTCCCTCCCTTCCTTTCTTCTATCTCCCATCCTCCACCTCTCTCTCCCACGCCTCCCTCTCTCTGTCCTCCTTTTCCTTCCTCTCTTTCCCTCCAGAACATCAGCTTATATGGGCCCTGAAGTTCCCTTTGAGTCGTCTACACTAGTGGGAGTTCAGAATTCTGTGACATACCTTGGGGCCCCTTCTTGGGCTTCCCACTAATGTAGGAACTCCGTTATGTCTGTCTAACCCCTTGTCAGTAAAGTTCCTACTGCCTGAAGCCTTCTCCTCTGAGATCTGCACTAGTCTGTGGGGACTTGTTGACTTGTCAGCCACTGGGCGGGTCTGGTAAGGTCCCATAATATTAAACTACAGAATTCTTTATTCCGTTCTAGTGGGTTTTCCCATTTCCATTTCTGGATTCTTTTGGTGGTATTTTATCTTCCAAAGAAGTGTTGTTGTGAATGAATTTCATTTTTCTCAATGGCTGTCATTTGCTTGGAAGTGTCTCATAAATCAGAATGACATAGGAAGAGGTGATGGTTGCACTGTAGCCATGATGATGCATGCCTGGAATAAACTTCTGCTGCCACACATGCATTTAGGGACCAAGCTCCTTCTTTCAAAGCTTCATCCCAGCAACACAGTATCATTTCTCTTTGTTGGGTTCTTAGTACTACAACCACCTGGACAGGGTTCAAATAGTGACTCCATCTTACCCTTAGCCACTTACCTCAGAAATTGATACATGTGTTGTTAGAAAGACTATTGTGCTCTCTTTTAGTATTTCCTCCATGTCCAGTGGCTGTGATTTGGTCATTCTATGAATGACCACAAGGGGAGAATATGGCTGCCGAGAGCTTGGGATTATAGCCGTGACGATCATCTGTATAGCTAGGAAATGTTGGGTCACTCTTTCTCACTCTTAGGTAACTGAACAGTAAATCAAGTTACCAGTAATGCTTTCTTTGCTTTGGGGGTGGTGTATTTATAGAACTTGATCCACTGTCAGCAGAGAACACTGTTATTATCATTGCTCTTTTCTATGCTTCTGACACAAAATAACTAATGATAAAAATTTTCAGAGATCAGTGGAGAGGGACTCATTTGGAATCATGTTTTCCTTGTCCTCTGACCCTCAAATCATATTCTGTTGATGTGAAAAGGAGACCATGATACTGCATCTCATATAGTGTTTTATTTTTAAAGTGAAATATATTGCTAACAATCACTTACTGTATTGCACAAGGAATATCAAATGCTCAAGAAGAAAGGAAAATTCCCACATAAGTAATTTTCCCTTTAATTTGGGCTTGATACACTCAAAACTATGTGATAAAGGTTTGTAGAATATCAACAGTGGGCTGGAGATATTGATCAGAGGTATGCCAGGTAAAAATGATAGCAGCTTTCATTTCTGGCCCTAGAAGGCAGAACCTGAAAAACACTAGAGCAAAGCAAAGCAATAAGGAGGTAGAGCAATTGAGAATGGTTCCCAAAGTCACTCTTGGGCCTCACAGGCACACATACTCAAATGCTCCCTGCTACACACACACACACAGAAAAAAAAAAATGTTTGTTAGCATAGTATCATTAAGCACATATTTAATAAAAGTTTCATTTTTTCACTAAAGAACTCATTTGCCATTGTGTATAGACACCTGTTGAATGCTGTCTGCCAGTGTATATTCATTCTGACCAATCATTCTAGTGAAAGGAGACCGATAGCGTCCTTCATACAAGATGAAAGATGGTCTTTTCTGAAATTTTAGGATTAGCATGGAGCCAAACTCTTGAGATGACTGTCAACACCAGACTAGATTTTTGGTATCATGTGTGACATCTTGGGAACATTTGTCTATTTTCAGCTATCAGATGTGCTTCTCTGCTTACTTTTCAAGGTCAGAAAAGAGAATCTTATGGAAGCTTTTTAAGTTCAATGGTTGGAAATTCCATTAGTTGTCAGAGAAAGGGGTGCCAGACTTCATTTCTGCACTCCTCGTGATGGTATCCTTAAACATATTGGATGATTATATTTTGTCTTTGAACAACATATTGATGCCAAGGGTCACAATGTATCAACTACCCTATTTTGAGATGGGCACTTTTTAAAAGGATGATAGTGAGCTTAAGCATTATGCCATCTCCCTTTCAATAGTTGACTCAAAACTCTCCTTTTCAGCTTTATTAATAGCATATCAGTATCTATAAAGATTGCATTTTATATCCTATGAAGGGGAAGTTGATCTACTGAGTACTTACAAAATCAAACATAAAAATGTAGAAATCTCTTGCATAATATGCTGTGGGAAGTCCATGTGGATAAGGTTTGGTGCTCCAGACTTTCTGTGAATACTGACTTCTGCTCTTCACTCACAGTTTTCTATAGCTGAAGATTCTTTTTTTTATCAATGTCTTACACAGATTTCTGCCTCTTCTTTTCACTGTACACTTGGATGGGGATTCTGCTTTCATTTTTCAGGTAGGGACAGTGGGTGGAGTGAAATTCAGTGGCTTTTCCATTGCCTCAAGCTTCCTCATGAGTGTTCCATGGGATAACATTGTAGTTAGCCATTAAACAAGAGCTATGAGGAAATGAGTCTTAGGTTTCTCAGTACTACTTGCCTTCCAAGGGAGAGGTACAACCATTTCATATCCTTCCCTCTGCCTAGAGTTGAGTGAACTGGGTATTCTTCTTCTGGCTAAATAGTACTTTTATGGCAAAACTCTTCAAACATATACATTAGCTTCAAAATAGAGATATTCCTTAATTAGCAAAACATTTAGGAAATTTAATGTTAACCATGGCTGTGTTATTTTATCCATTCTATGGGAAGATATGCTGAGATAACTTAGGTAATAGAATTTCAAAATAGCTCATTTAGGAAAGCTTATAGTGGAAGTCCAAAGAACACAGTGTTCTCCCATATATCAGTGAAAGTAAATGCAGTTTGACTTATAGACACCCCCTCCATACATACACTATGGGTGACTTATTTAAAATACACATGCACACACACATACACATATGCTCTCACACACACATACACATACACACATGGAACATCATATTTGGAAAATGATACACATATTTAAGAATCACATATGCTAAGATGCCCTAATTCTACTCTGATATTTTAGAGTTTGCCCAGAGATGGCAGTAATTTCAGGTAATGTTATAATAGTGTTTGTAATATCAAGGTATAGATTTAGTGAGAACCAAATGCCCATCAACATTCATTTGGAAATTCTGCATCTCTGAGGAGGAGTAAATCATCATTAAGTCACAAGCAGGGGTAAATGTCATGTTGGGGAGAGCAGGTAAATGCCTAAAGAAGGTATCAAGCACCACTACTGTCCTGGAGTGGTTGGAGACAGGCAGTGCTAAACAAGGTATCGCTGGGAGGTATGAATACAAATGGTAAGACTTTCGCGGGGGAAGGAAGCTTCAGGAATGACTGAGAAGGGTAGGGAATCAGAAGATGCCACGAGGGCCTTAGGGATTCATAGTCCCAGTGACTATCTCCTACAGAACTACTCTTTAACATTTCTTTCAAATCCATTGAAGTTCTAGAAAAAAATTAAAAAATATCTAGTTGAGATTTTTGAACATCTCAAAGGCTTTTCTAAGGCAGGCATGAAGTCTTCACTCTGATTTGGTCTGGAAGTCAGAGAGAAGGAAACTTCAGGGATGAACACAAATTTTTATGACCCCAGGATTGGAAAAATGATGGGTTATTTTTAAAAAGATGGGGACTCAGAGGAGCAACTCAGCTTGTAAGAGAGGAAGTGTTCCCAGCACACTGAGCCGTAAAGTAGCCTCGAGCAGAGAACCATCGACATTATGAAACAATAAAGCAGAAGAACATTCAGCATCGAAAATGCAAGTTTTGAAATTATTTGGATGGTTGTCCCAGTGTATGTGAAAAAGAAAGTTAAGATCAAAAGTATTAATGGGCAGAGGCAGAAGATAAGGATATGGCTTGAAGGATGGTGACATTGAAGCCCTACGGGCACTTACAAACATGGAAGGTGTGGAGGATGGAGGCAAGACTGGTGAGGAAGGAGAGGTGGAACAGCTGGATGAATGCCATAGGAGCAGCTGGCAGGGTGTATCACAGGCTCCACACACATAGCTGCTTTGGTCGGTTGGATCACGAGGTTGTGTGACATTTCATATTGCAGTTAGGTTACCCAGAGCTCGTAACTGTCACCTTTTAATGGTCTCATTTTCTCTAGGACAAGCAAAGCTCTCAGTGTGTTCCATACTCAGGTCTTAGATTTCTGAGTACCACTCCCCACCAAGGCTAGGAAGTAGACATAGCAGCTCAGTGCTTTATACATTCCTGTGAGTGACTGGTTAGTGGCATATCGAATATTCAAATACTCCAGCACTGAATGGAGCTCTGAGGAGTCCCATGCAGAAAGGGATGCTAAAGTTAATACTCCTTCCATATTGAGTGGGACTGCAGGGACACTGTTTCCTAAAGTTGGGGGTGATGTCAGTACTTAAAGGTAGAAAGGTGACATACTTGTCCTTGATCCAACTTCTATGGAAGGGGCTTGCTGATTAGGGAGACTGGAACTCAATTATTAATTTGCCATCATGTCTTTTCAGAGCCTGAAATGTTTTAGGTAATGTTCAATGATTTATAAGATAGAAAGACATGGATCTTAGCTCTTATATACTGCAGTGTTAGGAGAGATGAAAATTGTAAACCATAAACTATAATTTAAGGCAAAAAGCAGTGAAAGCTATTATAGTTACAGAACAAATTTTTCTTTTAACTAGGAATTCAGAATAGATCCTCAAGGTAGAATTTAAGCAGGAAAGAAATCCACAGATAACAGATCTACATAGAAGGCTACAAACACCACCAAGAATGCTAGCTTGGTTTTATTTTGACATTTCTGAATGAAGTTTCATCATTTTTAATATGTCCCCCTTTTATTAGAAGGTTTTTATTTTTTTTCACTTATTTAGCTTATGTATACCTGCTGTGGGGGGTATACCTGCTATGGCATGTGGGGGGGGGGTCAGAGGACAATTGGTAGCACCTGGTTCTCTCTTTCTTTAAGAGAAATTCTCAACTGATGAAACAAACCACTTAATGAAACAGAATAGCACATAGGGAGGGGTGATCAGGAAGACATGGGGAAGGAAGGTCATGAAGACTTCACAGGGAGGGGGGAAGGTCACAGAGTCATAAAGATATGAGGCAGATGGGGGGGTGGGGGGATGGGAAGGTCACAGAGATATGACAGGGGGAAATTCAGGAAGAACATTTAAGACACATGGAAAGTGAGGTTATAGTTGCTGCACTTCTCAAGGGTGAGGTGAACAGGACCTGGAAGTGAGATTGTGACCAGAACCCAAGCCAGGCCTGTGATTTGGGGTTGCTTCCCTATGCCAAGTGGAGGAACAGCCTGCTTGAGAATGCCCAGCCCTGCAGAACTGCTACTCAAGCTTTGGTATAAAGCTCTGTGCTCCAAACCCCAAATGAAAGAAATTAGAAGGCTCTAACCACAACTGGGGTTATGCATGTAGGGAATCTCAACAACCGAATGGCTAAGCTGGATTCACATTCGAGCAGAGGCACATGCTTTGATGTGTACCTGGGTTTGTGAGTTCCTGCGTGGATACAGCACACATGTGTCACAGTGCGCGTATGGTGGTCAGAAGACAGTCTCAAGTGTCAGTCCTAGTTGTCCCCCTGGATGGAAACAGGGTTTCTTCTTGTTCACCACTGCATAAGCCTGGCTAGCTGCCCTGTGGGCTTCTGGGAATTCTGTCTCTGCTTCCTACCTTACTGTAGGGGTGCCAGGATTGCAGACTTACACTATGACCTCCACTTTTATTTGAGTGTATGAACTCAGAATCTCATGCTAGTATGGCAAGGGCATGACACTGAATCATTTCATCTGAATCCAGTCTCATTTTTTGGGGAACATTTATCTGTTCCTCTCTAAACCCTATTTTCATTATCTTTCTCTATTTTTATGCCTATGAAATAGCCCAATTCTGTATTGACTTGCTGCTACAAAAACCCCAAGGATACTTTTCATTTATTTTATTTTTATTGTGTGTGTGTGTATGTGTTTGTGTGTGTATGTGTGTCTGCGTGTCTGGCCATGTTTATCTGTGTATATCAGAGGCACTATGTGTGTCTGTGGAAGCCCAAGAGTGACTTCAAGAGTCATCCTGGATTGCCCTATCTCCATTTTGCTTTGCTTCTAGGGTTTCCCAGGCTCCTTCTTTAGCGGTTGAAGTGTAGACCACCACCAGCATTTTCACATAGTATCTGGGATCTGAACTCAGTTCCTCCTGCTTGCAAGGCAGAGGTTTAACCCCTGAGCCATCTCTCCAGCTGGGAAACTTTTTCTTTACACTTGCCCAGGTGTCCAGAACAAGATCCATTTGGGTATGATCTTTGCATGTAACCGTTTTGTTCTCTAATAGTGACTCTACCCTTGCCTTTGTAAGTATTTTTCTTTCCGAGATTGTGGCAGCCTTAGGGACGTACCTGGCAAAATGGCTAGGGAATGAGCTGTGTTTGCTGTTTCTGAGCACCTCTTTCCTGCAGAGCACTTGGTCAGCCAGACTGGAAACTGTTCATTCTTGGTCTTTCCTCCTTTAACTTTCATAGTCCAGAAAACATGCACATCTTCCACTGGTCTTCACCACATCTGCTGTTCACCAAGCACAGTATGGAAACATTTCCTCTGCAGAGTGGTTGTGGGTTGTGTGGTTGCTAGTGAAGGGTGTGTGTGTGGGGGGGGGTGAGGCTTCAGCTGTGACTAAGAGCTGCAATCTTTGGTGGTCATTCAAATTGCATGTGTCCCACACAGGTCAGGGCTCCCCCAGACTGCGCAGGCTTTGGTGTTCTTTAAGATTCTTCTCATCAAAGGTCAAAGCTGCAGAGCTCAAGCCTTGTTCTCTACCGTCTCTCTGTAAGATTAGTGGGTGTAGATGACCTTCAAAGTCATCTCCAGGATTTTCTCATGAACCAAGACAGGGATGAAAGCAAATCTGCAGTTTGCATTTTATAAAATAAAATACATTGAGTTTTGAGTGTATGGGCAGAAAAGTAAGCAAATAAGAAGAAACAGAAGAAAGTAAAGGATAACAAAGCACTTGGTTTATGGGGCAGGCTTGGGAGGGTTCTCTTTGTACTTCCTCTGAGCTATTATGGTTAAGTGAGGGGTTATTTAGCTGCCATAAAAACCACCTGTTTTTTTTTTTTTAATCATGCTTTTTGTTGCTAGTCTTTGTTTTTGTTTGGATTTTTTTTGAGAGTGGAGACTGCAGGCAAGATGGTCTCTTTTTTCCTTCAAGAAAATAGGAAGAAACTCTTTTGAAGACATTAAAGATGGTGAAACTACTAAGAGTTTTAACACCATCAAGCTGATCCTTCAGGGATCAATGCAAAATGACTCCCTCGGGCAACATCTCTTGTACTTACTCTAGAAGTTTTAATTAAATAACTTAGTTGATGGGGCTGCTGGCATTTCCCCGAAGAGATTATTCACAATCCAATAAATCTCAATGTGAAAAAATTTCCCCTGACTTCAGCTATTTAACCAACTTGTATCTTTAAACACACAATCTTCTTCATAATCTGCCCAGAGAGGAAGACCCATGTGCCACAGGATCTGGGTGTGCAAAGTAGTTCAGGGAAAGAGATGTGATGTGCGGTGTTCAGTTATTGCCACTGTAAATAACTGTAGTGCATCAGACCTGTGATTTGTAGTGGGGAGAAGGCGGTGGTCAATTAAGGCGATATCTGGACACGGGCTCTGTCTTTAAATGCTACATGTAATAAATTTGACACTCTTATTTCAGCTGACTAGTTCCCAGACATTTCTTCACAAGAACAAAATTATGTGTGCCACTGACACTGGCATTTCAGAATAGCTTAGTGAAGATGTGTGTGTGTGTGAGTGTGTGTGTGTGTGCGTGATCACACAAGTATGTGCATGTGTTCTATGACCATAGCATGGTTTTCTTCATGACAGAAAAAGGAACTCCAGCACTATAAGAAATATAGGATCTAATTTCTAATTAATCCCAGAATGGATAGAGAAAATTTATTTTTCTTTAAAAACTGGGTGTTATAATTAGACTCATACTATTTTTCATTTGAGAAACAGCCAAGGAATGTATCTGCTGTGTCTTCACAAAGAGACCATGTTGTCTATCCCATTACCACATGATATCAGAGTGCTTAAAATTGCTCTATTTTCTTCTGCATAGTGCTTGGAATCAAACCTGGAGCCTTGTGCATGTTAGACTAAGCATTTACCATTGAGTTATATATAACCCAGATTATTTTTACCTGAGAATGTAATTTCTGATTTCAAAAGAACATTTACTTAAAAAGGACAAATATCTTATCTTCTTTATTTTCTCGTATATTAGAAATGTTTTCTAGTTTTTCATTCGTGTGTGTATGGAATGTGTGCATGTGTGTATATGTGTGTTTTGCATGCATTGGGTGGCTGTATGTACATGAGTACGTGTGAGTGTGTGTGCATGTGGAGGCCTATCCTCAATCACTCTTCTACCTTATTTTTGTGAACCTGAGCCTCTTATTAAACCCACAGTACCCCATTAGGGCTAGTCTGGTTAATCAACCTGCTCTGGGGATTCCTAGGCTCTGTGTTCCAGGGATAGAATTATAGGCAGGCCACCACATATAAGCAGCACTTTTTCATGGCATCTGGGTATCCAAACTCAGGACCCTTTGCTTGGGAAGCAAGGTCTTTGATCACTGAGCCATCTCCTCAGCCTGGAAATGTTTTCTAAAAGAATGAACAGTTTAGTAGAGTGAAAATATGTTTAGTGTAGCCTTGTATTTCTTTGAATTGACCTAGTGACTAAATTTTCTGTGTTATCATAGTATAACTATTATATTTTTAGTGGAAACTAGAAAAAATAATTTAATCAAAGAGAAAATTATAAATTTCTTGCTGAAATGACATTCTGAAGTATATAATTCTGATATTGACTGCATGATGATAACAGGAATTTAAATATTTGAGAAAACCACTTCTGAATCCATTGACAATTATCTATTTATGCAATAGAGAATATGCATATATGTGTATATCTACATATATATGTTTGTACATATGAAGAAATGAAAAATTCATTTATACACATTATCTTAGTAGCTAGATGAACATGTGCTGTGATGAAAACATGCACTATGATGAATCATGCATTTAGTAAGGCTTGGGTGATTGAGAGATGGCTGAGATTACATCTAGCTTCATGGAAAACATGGACTTGAAGTCTGGTGTGATTTGGATGGGTGGAGAGGGGGGAATGGAAGAGAGCGGGTGATCTGCTTAGAAGAAATATCTTGTGGCATATGACTGACAAGGGGAGCATTCTTTGAACTTAGGGTATATGAAAAACACATTTGGGCAGAGACTTGGGGGAAAAGCTGGTGCATGCAAGTCTCTGTTTGGAGTTTCACTTGGCAGATAGTACAGTTTTCATGTAGTAGAGACCCAGTGCTGATCATGGCTTGCAGCGGTGTGTAGGATGGTTGAATTGTTGAGTCAAGAATGATGGGAAAAGAGAGAGTGAGTGAGAGAAAAAGAGGCCTAACATCTTGAGTGATGCCAAGGTGTGGCCCCAAGGCAGTCCAGGGCATCATTCCCATCCTGCATTACTGACAAAGGACGCTTCCCCTCTTCCCTTCCCTCCCCACTGACTTCCTATAATGTCTGTCGTGAGCGGGGAACTATGTGACACAGGGTCTAGGAGGCACATTCTGTCTCTAATCTCAGCCTCAGCTCTTGATTGTAGCACAAACCAATGTGTGCTCATTGTGAGCACACAGAGCAGGGAGCAGCAGGGCGAGGGGGAGGGAGGCAAGTATGCACATGTGTTGGAAGGATGGATCTGCGGGCAGGAGCTTGGGGAAACTGGAACAACTAGGAATGTTGGGATTGCTTGAAAAGGAGACTGGGAACTGGAATCACAGTTGAATGACCACAGAAGGTCATGCCTGCTAGAGGGAAATCAGTCTGTACTAGAACAAGAGCAGAGTGGCTCTTCCATGCGTAGAAATGCCAGGATAGTTAGTGAGCCCCAGGAAAAGTTAATGTGGGTGGCGGTGCCAGGTAACTGAGAAGGGTAGATAAAGTCATGCTATAGGTCCAGATTATGTTTGGAATAGGGGAAGGGAGTTCATTAGTATGGATTTAATCCATCATAGCTGCCTCCCTCTTGTAGCCCAGGATAGAGCAGAGAGATGCAAATAAAGACAGGGAGAGGACAAAGTTGTTCTTTGAACCAAGGCAGAGGGGCCAGATGGGTTCTGTCAGGTGGCACCTTAGCTTTGACTTTCCAGTTGTCAGAATTTCTGAAAAGCAAAACAAAAACACAAAACCACATGTTTCCTATGACCATCTGTGGTGCTTGGCTGTGGTAGCCCCTGAAAACTTTCGTTATCTATGATAGCTGATATTCATCATTGGATCTAGAATCATGTAGGAAACACGTGTGCATGAGGGAATTTGAGAGGCGTTTAGCAGAGGAGGAACCACTCACTAGACTGTGGAAAACAGCACCTCATGGCTTGAGGTTCTAGACTGAAGAAAACAGGAAGGCAAAGTGCTAGCCTTCTCCCTGTTCCCTAACTGTGGACACATCGCGACAGTCCTCTCACACCTCTACCACCATGCCTTCCACACGGTGATGGACTGTGTCCTTTCTTAAACCATGAGTCAAAATAAACCCTCTTTAAATTGCTTGTGAGGTATTTTGTCACAGCACTGAGGAAAGTGACTACTACATTATCTATGTTCTTTGCAACGGTCATCAATCAACTCCAGTTCTCCTTATGACATTGTTTGGAATAGGGCTGTGTACTTAGGACATTCATTCAATTAGGCACCAAAAGAATGGGGTGGAAGGAAGTGATGTTACTGTAAGAAAAACACTGGCATTAACCCTGAGCGGTACAAAGGAGAGTGTTAATTCCATACACAATGGAAAAACTTTGGGAATTCTCTTTAGGAAGTTAAAAAAAAATATGTTCCTTGTGGTAGCAGAGGTTTGTAGTACATCTCATTATTGAAAAAGTCTGAATTGAAGGGAAATATCTGACAGATTGTTTTGTGGAGAGGTAACTCAAATTAGAGCGATGCAGGAATGACAGGAGCTGGTAGTTTATTCTAGATATGTAGATGCGAGAGAAGGACAGTGTGGACAAGATAGGGCTGTGGGGGCTAAGGTCAGTGTGTTCCTTTGAGATAACTTTGGAGTTAGACTCCACCTTACCCACTGACTGAATAAGTGCACTGGAAAAGGAAAGGGGTTAGGACCAACATTCAGTTTCGAATCAATGGGAGCCAGTCTGGAGAGAGGGCTATGCCTGTCTTTGCATATCTATAAAGAGCAGATAGAGAAGAGAGTTTCAACACCTGAGTTAGGTTGTTTGATTCTTTGCCACGTGATTCTCCTCCAAGGCAGCTCTGGGAGGTGGGCTTCTTTTCTCTGTGAGATCATGCATTCATTGTAGTTTGAATTTGCTTACATGTTAAGTACCAAAGCATTCATCCAATTTTCTGGACCAAAGAGTGAGACTTGTTGTCTTTAATTTCATGGCATAACTAGAACTCCCCTTTTGAGTAGTACCCATTGAAGAGATACCAATGTTTATTCTGAAACATGGCGACTTTCTGTTACTTCAGATGAGATATAAGCAATTTTTGTTGGCTGCATCTATGGTGCCAATTGATTGGGGACTTCCTATTCCTAGTGAGATAATTTTGTCTAGTGCATAAATTAGATCAAGTGCTCATACTTGGAAGCAATATATGTCATCTGTGGGCTTTAATGGGAACATTCTGTCTTAGCTTTCTCTACAAAGTCATTCTCTTTTGGTCCACTGGAAAACCTTCGTTATCTATGCTACCATTTTTCTTGCTCTTTTTTCTTGATCTCTTGAAAACTTTGTGGCATTTACCTTAGAGTTTCTTGGCAGATAATTTTGAATACTCTTTTGACTGGGCTACTGCCTATACCTCTGGGCGTGCCTTGTCTAACCAGTTGGCTGGTCCTTTTGCTTTTCTCAGGTTGGACCTTCATCTGACTCTGGCACTTTGATGGCACATCTTAGCCATAAGAGGTTTTATTCAAGCACCTAGCCCTCCAGGGCTGTTAGAATATATTTCCCCTTCAGACTGTCAAAAACATGTTTTTCAGTATTCTTGGGGTTTCTTCTGGGATTTTTACCATTTAAAGTACAGCTTTTACTTTTTAAAACCAGAATATTTGCATTTTATTATAGTAGTTTCCATTTGTAAATTTTGCAAAATTTCCAACAGACTTTTCAGCTTTGCTTTTCTTGCATTTGAACATGGCAGTCACTTCAAAGTACACAATGCATGCGTCTCTTCCATTTCACAATATAAAGGTCAATGGTTGCTTATCCCCTTGGATTCGGTAACAAAGGGACTCTGAATGCAGCGAGTCTTTGGCTTTTTCAGAGGAGAGTTGAAACTGGGTTGTGGTGATTTAGCCCTACCCGTCTTTCTAGTTTAATCCTGCCTGCCATCTTGTATGGTGCTTCCCTTTTGTTGGTAGTTTCTATTAGGTTGGGGCCGCACAACACAGGGCTGGATGCCGCCCTTTAATATTGCGACCTCTCTGTAGCAGTTGTTACTTCAATCAGAGCTAAGATTCCTGCCATGGTCCACACTATTTCTATTTCTGTTAAAGTCTCAAGGCTGAGATTCTCTCTGGACTTTCATTGATTCTTTTTTTTTTTTTTTTTTGAATTCTAAATCAGATGTGTCATTTGCATTGAAGCCGACTGTTTCTTACATGTTTTCTGTTAGTCCTTTAAATTTTTTAGGCTTTGGAGGTTTGTGTAGATGAAGTTATGGTTTCTTGTTAGTTAGTCTTCAGATAAAGAAACTTTGCCAAGAAATAGCAATTTTTTTTTAAGTCACTATGGAGAGAGTAGACTAGGATGCTAGGGAAAGGAATTTTTAGTGATTGGTTCTAAGGGACTTGAACAATCATGTATTATGAGAGGAAACTGGGGTACAGTCAGCCCTAATGTCAGTCTTCCTACAGAGACCCCTCTCATTCCCTAGCGCCCAGCTTGTCTTCCTGAAGTGTGGCTGTCCTTCTCTCACATTATACTGTATCAAAATTGCTTTTATTTACTTTAATTAGCTCTTCTCATTTTAAAGCTGCTTGAGTAAAATTGAGTGGATGGACTATGAAGGAACCCATTCCCAGGCACTTATTCTCAGTTCTGTAAGTCCTTGAACTGTGGTCCAAATCTTGTTATTTTGACTTTATAGGTTTGTTGGAGAGATGATTTTTAGCTGCTATTAAATCCTAAATCAGGTCTTCACTTCTTCACCAGTAATTATTCTATTCACTCTTCTTGGGTTTTATGTAAAACTTTATGGACATTCAGCAGATACTCAAGGTCTTTCTTCTCAGTAATGAAGTTATTGTTCATTTCTTATATTAGGCCCATATTCATTTATGACAAGTAGTATATACTTTTTAGTTAGAGTGAATTAAAAATCTTTCAACGTCTTTGCTGTGTCTCCTGTTCTAGTATAAAAGCCTTCTGAATGAGTGTCTATTTCACTGTTTTGTGTAGTCCTTAGTGTATCATTTAGCTGATGATTGGTGGCCACATATTACAGGGGATGTCCTATGTGTGACAGAGCTGCTAATAGTGGGTAATGAAAGAGTGAGGACTCTTAGGGGTCCCTTATATATGGTTCCAGAGATAGCCAAACAGAACACCCCAGAAAATGAAAAACAAACCTTCCTAGTTAGGACAAAACCTAAATTAAAGACAAAACAAAACAAAAATTCCAGAGAAAGGAAGTCTATGCAGAAGTAGGAAAAGGTAGAGAACATCATAGGGGCAACTTACATCAATTAGCATCCTATATGAAATTTGAGCTGTGTACATTGGCATTCTTAATTTCTATTTGCAGTTACTTAAATTGATTAATGGCCAGACAAGTCCTTTAAGTTCATCTTCAAAAGATAGTGACAAGGAGAAGTGAGCCTGTTGAGTTTTCCCACTTGATCCTGTATATGAATTAATTTCCTTTTGAATTCAGGGCTTGCAGCCCTGTTTAGGGACGTTGGCTTAGGGAGTTAAGAAGCTCTGTGCCCTTCTCTGAAGAAGTTGATCCTTTGCTTGAGACACTCACATGTAATGGATCAATGAGATGTGCTAAATTCCATCAGAGATATTGCAGTGGAGGAACGGGAGGGAATACACTGCAGCTTCATGGTCAGAGATGGTACCCCAGAATGGGCATGGGCTTTGATGATTCTGCCACACGGAACTGTCTGCACAAGAGCATGGGATAGTAAGATTTGGGAGCACACAATGGCTTAGAGGGGCATAGTGACGACAACAATCATGGACTGCATGTACGGGGTGAGAGATGGAATATATTGAGGTTTGTAAGCAGATTGTCCTAACCTGACTCTGTTCAGGAGAAGCATCGAAGTTGCATGTTTGCCAACAGTGGAAGACTATGATCCAATGTACATTCAGGAAAGATTGTCCTCATCAGCAGATTTCTTGTATTTCTGAAAACTCCAATATCCCGAGATGTCATTGTAACTTCCAGCTTCATACATGTGCCTCTCGCAGGCTCCCCGCAGAGAATCTGATCCTGTTACACATTGCCTGGCCTCCTTAGACGTCCTTAAAATCCTGATGCAAGCCTCCATTATCATACAACTCCTGCATTCTTCATGGCTATAAAGCCAGCAATCACATGGGTGATGCCAGTTTCTATTCCTGGGTGAAAAGTAGCTGAGACCTTTGCAGCACGGACTGTGTAAACTTCTGAGTTTCTGTTCAGAAACAAAACCAAACACTTTTTAGTAGACTCTTTCTTTCGAGGCTTTGAAGCTTTGTTAGTTTGTGTTTTGATGCCCCGGAGTCTTCAGTCAATGAGGACTGATGCTAAGGGCGCTTTTTCTATTGTTCCAACACAAAGTATGTGGTTTACCTTTAAAGGTGATAATATCTAATAACTACAGACCTTGGGCTGGAGAGATATCTCGGTGGGTAAGTCACCCACTCACAAACCTGGCAACCTCAGTTCAATCCCCAGAATGCCACATGGCAGTAGGAGAGAAATGACTTGTGAATGTTGTCTTCTATCCTCCACTTATCCTTTTCTCTCTTTTTCAAGTAAATAGAAACAAATTATTATCAAAAATAAATAAAATTATTATCATTTGATAATAATTACACGCCTTTTCTCCTGCACTTCCATTGGCAGAAACATTAAATAGACCCCTCCCATCTCTTTGGTCCAAACTGTACATTTTTTACATGTTTCTGCTCCGATTTTTGCCTTCATTTTTCACTGCAGCCCTAGCTAACAGTAGCCATCAACCATCATGCTACAACTCAATGTTTTGTTGTCTTGAAGTTTATTCCCCCTGATTCATTTGTCTGGATCATGGTTTGAATGGTAGCTGTTCCTTCCTTCCACTGGCTTATGTGTTTGCATCTCTAGCTGATATTAATGCATGGAAAGGTTGTGGTACCTTTAGGAGTAAAGTAGGTCGTAAGGATCCAGTGTTGAGTTTTAGTAGTCTAACCTGCTTCCTTGGTTTTACTCTTGCTTTCTCTGCTTCCGTGATGGCTGTAGAAACTTGAATCAACTGTCCTTCTTCTGCCTCCAGCCATATGTGTGATTCCTGCCACAACAGACCATCTTTCTCCTCTGTAACCCTAAACCAAATAAATTCCCCTTTCTCCTTTACGTTGTATATGAGTTTGTCTCACAGCAAGAAACAAGAGTATCTATAGCAGTCCTTTACTTCTGAATTCAACTTCACTCAATATTTTAGGAAGTAGGCAAAATGCAGACAAATCTGATTCTCATAGGAATGGCCTCTGGTCCGGTTCTCGGTGCCATCTTTGTTCTCAACTGAAACTCCATGAGCCTGGTCATTACCATCTGTGCTTCTCACCACATTCTGATCTCAGTTCCCATGGGAACTGTCCATTAAGCTTTGTTCACAGCATTCTAGGGAGTCTCTTACTTCCTTCTGCAAATGTTTCCTACTTTCTCCCTGAAAAATGGCAAGAGGAATGGCTAGGTATGTCAAGAAGTAATTTTATAATTATAAAAACTTAGGCACCATTGCAATCTTTGCCCAAATGGATATTTGAAGATTGTGGGAGATGTGTATCCTGATGAAAATCCTTGTGTTTCAAAAAAAGGAAGTGGCAGCTTATCAATATAAGAATAAAGAGGCCATTGAGCTATATTTATCAGAATGAATATACAGTAACTGAAGTAAATCTTCAACTTTTCCCATCCCCAGTGTAGGGCTTGTAGGAAGAGTGAAAACCAAAGTAGATGAGGCGTTTTCCTGTTTTGAAATACATAATTTCATTTTTTAAACTCTCATTCAGTACTTTTGAGCTGTTCAGTAAACTACCATCTTATTATTGCTCATAGTTATGAATTGATCCTAATAAACAATTTGTGCTGTCAGACTAAATCCTACCCTGCTCCATTCAGGAGCAATGAGTATGAATCATACAGAGATAATAAACTTCTCCTCTTCAGAATTTGTTTATTCTTATATTTCGGATAATCCTCTTGAGTTCTTTCACAAGGTATCTGTTTTTCTACTATTGTTTGAGGGATTTTGTCTACTACCCAGATGATCTTTTAAATGTAATGGTGGAAATAAAACATTTTGTCTTATGTGCTATTTCCCTGGTTCTAGGCACTTTTGAAATATTTGAGGTATTCTTTCTATTGATGTAAGAGGGATTTGTTTGCAGGTTGTTTGCCTCTCTCCAGCATTCTTCCTTACTTGAGCTTAATAGAAAGAGAAAGGTCACAGCTAGGCTTGCCCATTCTTGAGAAATGAAGTGGCGAGTCACATGAGGTAAAAGCACCGCTCTGACACAATAGGTTTCTGCCTGAAGTTCTGAGCTTTTGCTGTGTTTGACGTTTCTCCCCCTTTTTCATTTTGTTTTTGACTTCCAAAGTCCCTAACAACTATATTATTTCTCAGCTGCTCCTTCCTTTGTCTTACCATTCGTATGATCTGGCAGATGTTCTATTTTCTCCAGTTTTTGACTGCTTCCTACCTTTCATACTGGACACTCTAACCAAATCTCTTGTCCCAGAGAATTTCCACACTACCCAAATATTCAGTGTGGGAAGTTCAATCTATGCCCATTAGTAGATATCACAGATCGCTTCTCTTCTGTATTTCCAGTAGAGTCCCCTATTCATGGTGGAAAAGTCATGAAGTGCAATAATATTTGCTGACTTGTACCTTGGTTCTGAGCAAAGACTTGGCTCTACCTACTAGTAATTCCTCTCACATTGCTTTCCTTTGCATAATCACCATGATGGCTAGTGTTAATTGTCAACCTGATAAGATTTAGAATCCCTTATGTGACAAGCCTCTGGGCATGTCTGCCGGGGATTTTTTTTTTTTTAAATTAGGTTTACTTCTGGAAATGACTGTAGGGAATTATATTGATCAGATTCATTTGAGATAATAAGAGCCACCCACTATAAGTATTACCAGCCCCTCAGGTGGGTCTTGGACTACCTAAAAAGACAGAGCTACATTCTGGTACTTTCATAGCTTTTTACTCCCTAATTGTGGATGTGTTGACCAGCTACTTCAGGCTCCTGGTGCCATGCCTTCTCGCGTGATGGGCTCCAGAACTGTGAGCCAGAATAAGCCTTTTCTCTCTTAAGCTGCTTTTGTCTGAGAATTCTGTCACCGAAACAGAAGGGAAATTAAGACACTCATGTCACAATGTACATTCAGATTTCAACATCTCTTACTAGTTTCTAAGCCCTAGAGAACAGAGACCTTGTAAGTCTTATTGTTCACTTTGTGTGTATTATCATCTCCAGTTCTTCTCATATGTTAGACCCTTCTGGAGACATTTTTATGTACTTACTATTATTTATTCATTTAGTTATATTGTACTGGGATTGAATCTTCATGCATGCTAAGCGAGTGTTTTACTGAACTATGTTCCTAGTCCTACATTTTAGGACTGAATTTGTCTTTGCATTTGAGTTTGCAACAAGTGACTCTGTGGGCTTCTTCGGCAAAGGTCTTGCTTACTTTCCTTCACAGTTCATAAACTGTCCACACATCTTTGTTTTCAGGGCCTAGTTCCTTGATTAACATACTCCAGTGTTGGAAACTAAATGTTATGCCATGTGTAGGGCAGCACAAGGGAGAAAGCATCCTGTATGGACTTGGACCAACAGACTTAGTACCCGATTCAGTTTTAGGATTTGGATCCAGGAGGTCTTGACTCTTGATGCTTATATAATTTAGTTTCTCTCAACCATGAGCAAAATTTCTGGCAGATTCAACTTAAGGGAGCAGATTCAACTGCTAGACATTTTTAAGCAATCATAATGGGGAAAAGCAGGGCGGAACATTAATGGAAGTTCTTTACAAGACCAGGAGGGAGAGAGAGAGAGAGAGAGAGAGAGAGAGAGAGAGAGAGAGAGAGAGAGAGAGAGAGAGAGAGAGAGCCAGGTCAGAACAAGGAAGCCTCCTGATATACTTTCAGTTTGTCAGAATTCCTAAAAGTCCTGCAGTTTTACAAATAGTGCCACTCACTGAGGACCAAACAATACATTAATTAGCCTGTAAAGGCCATTTTAGTTTCAAACACAGTTGTCTTCTGAGAAAATTGAAGCTTCATATTGCTTTTACCAACTTTCTTCATGCTACCCCAAGCCATCTTTCTTCCTGTTGTATAAGGAATTAAGGAAGAAGCTATACATCGGTGAGTGTATGTCTGCAGTTCTGGATAATGTAAGAGACATAAAAGTAGTGTTTGGAAAGGTGACCTCCAGAAGGCAGGTTGGGGAGGAAAGCATACATGTCTTTCTGTTTCCTTAAGAAGCATCAAAAACTACATGAGAGGCTCATCTTAAAAGCAACATTGTGCATGAAACAAATAGAAGTTAAAACAAGACTAAGAGTGGGTGAGTGAATGACAGAATCTGAAGATGCGGTGGCTCAGAGAGGCTCAATGAAAAAGCCACAAATCAGACAGAAAGGATAGAAAGAAGGTAGTGCTGGGGGGGCAAGATGGTCAAAAGCTCTGAGTTGGAACAAATGTGTGGGGTATGTGTATATGTGTTTGTGTATGTATATATGTACGTGTGTGTATGTGGTGTGTGTATATGTGTTTGTGTATGTATGTATATATGTATGTATGTGTGTGTATGTGGTGTATGTATGTGTGTGTATGTAGTGTGTGTATATGTGTTTGTGTATGTATGTATATATGTATGTATGTGTGTGTATGTGGTGTATGTATGTGTATGTGTTTATGTATGTGTGTGTGTGTGTGTGTGTGATGTGTGATTCATTGGACCAGAGAATAAACCCAGGACCATGTAAGTGGTGGAACAAAGACAAAACTTGGAGAAATCATGACTAGCTCTCTTAGGACTTGTGATCATGCTAAAAGATCTGAATTTTATCTTAAATCTTCTAGAGTCACATAGAGATTAATCTATGGATTAAAGGGCCAAATTCGTTCACAAAAATAACATTGGCAGTGTTTCAGGGATGGACGGCCTGTGGTAGGCTCGAGCAGACAGATGAAGGCAAGGTCTCTTTGCAGATCTCCTAGGTGACAGGTGGTGATAGCTCACCCAAGGGGAACTCAGAGGACTAGGCAGATGGAAGGAAAGCAGAAGGAGTGATAAAGTTGGAAGCCATGTGAAATGAGAGGCTGGACAAGGAGATGAAGACTGACCTCTGAACTGGACAGCTGACATGATGTCATGTCGCAATGTTCAGAAAGCTAGGGTGTTAGATCATTGTCCCCCTAACTGATGAGAGCACACTGACTGGTCATGGCACATGTATTAATTATAAACATCTCTGGAATTCTTTCACTTATACACTTTCATTGGATGATAAATCAAGTCTTTACTACAAAAGATCGAGCTGAAGTCTGTCATCCAGTGACTCATCAGAAAACATTATTTTGTGGTTCAGTTCCTGTCTAAACATTAAGAAGCTACTCTTCTCGTATTACTCTATGAATCAAGCCCATCGCTGTTTCTCGTGGAGATGACAAACATGTTGAGTCATTTCTTTCTGGAAAACATTTTTTTTTTCATACAGATTAGTTTGATGGTCTACTTTTCAAAAACTTTTTATTTTAAATTGTTTCAAAGGCCATAATTCATTTTCAGGGTTTAAACTATATTTCAGGAGAGATATAGATCATCAATAACATAAAAAACTAGCTCCTAGGTCTATAACACTACTTGGAAATTCTGTACTTGACTTTTGTTTTATTTTGTTTAACCTTATGTAATTTTCAAGTTCCTCTGCCTCCAATTAATGTCTTCCGGTAATTTGCAGCTAGGTTTTCTATTTTATCTGTGGTATTTCTCAAAGAACTCATCATCTTGGTTTTTCCTGATTGCTTGAGTCATCAGTGATTTATTTATATGCATATCCTGGATGCCCAATTTAAGCCTGGGAGTAAATTATTTTGGCATCTGAACACAATCGCAAAGATGTGTCCTTCGCCTATGACACTCACAGTAGAGCTCTGAGCTGAATCTGTGCACTGAGAAAAATCTTACCTGATAGAAACACATTAGGGTCTATTTGTAATTGCTGCTCTCGGCCCAGGCACATCCTGTGATTAGGCTCTGATCCCCAAATTTTATAGCTTTTTGTTTTGTTTTCCTTTTAAAAGGCAAACCCATAAACATGATAAATGCAACTCCAAGATAATGGAGTTCGGAAGCCATTACCGCAGGCGATTTTAGAGGAGAATGGAGAGTGTAAAATGACGACTTTAAAATGTTTGAAATTATGGAGGTGGGAATTAAATTGCAGGCAGTGGAGGGAAGCGTCACCTCACAGGAGAAAGAGAAGTCATCCCTAATTTAGAGAAAGAGTTTACAGTGGGATAAAAGAGCCGGGGAATGGCAAATATAGAGTCTAAATATTTCACAAGGAACCGTTTCAATTAGTTTCTGCATTAAGAAATCAGCATGGAACACAGGACATGCAAATTCATAGGAGGTATATTGATGTGAATTCTTTCTGACTAATCCAGAAACAATTTTGTTGGCTTTTAAAATTTCAACTTGGCATTTAGTGTTTATAATTTTACTGTGGCTACCAGGGGGATCCCAGCAAATGGAGAACTCCCTGCCCAATCAAAATCACCCACTGATTTTCATGTAGGTAAACAGCTCTAAGTTCATTCATAAGGTTAAACACAGTCTCTGGTCATTAGCTGATATTTTCAACTATTTTAAAATCATGCATATAGACAATGACCTTTGCATATTGTCTTAAAGAATAAATGTATATGCTAAGAGTAATGTAAGTCAGAAATAAGAGGGAAGTTATTTACAACCAGATAGTGTGCATTTTAGTGCACATGCATTCAGGCAGTAGGGTCACATACAGATAGCGGAAGACCCTACTGCCTCATTGTGTGCCATGAGTAATGTTAGTTGCAGAACCAACAACTCCTTGTCAATTTCTAATGCTTTAAAGTGGCTTCCTCTCCTTCAACTGGAATAGGATTCTTAGAAAAGTCACAGCATGGCATACACATTAAAGGATTCTCTGGGGATTGGGGGAGGAGGCACTGGGGGATGGGGAGAGAGGGGTAAGGGGAGGGGGAGCAGGGGGGTGGGTGGGGAGAAGGGAGGGAGGGAGGGAACCGGTGTACCTATTAAGTTTGTATGAGCGGAAATAATAATAAAAAATGTTTAAAAAAGAAGAAAAGTCACAGCATGTCAACATAGTTAAGAAATATTTCGTGATTTTTTTTGTGCTAATCTTGCTTCACACGAGTCAGCACCTTTTCATATACTAATGGTAATTCCTCTGAGGGTTGGTAAGTTTGGCAGAACTCAAAATATCTTAAAAGCAGCAGACCTTTCTCTGATGGCCAGTTGGTTGCTTTAAAGCGTGAGCATTTATGTTATAAGGAGAACAGAGTGGCAGCTGAATGTACCTGAAATGGTTTTGGTTGTCACTTTCAATTAGAAGAAGGGCTAAAAGTCTGCTCTAGCGTGCCCTTCCCTCGTTTCCCAATTTCTTCCAGTAGAAATGCCTTTCTAAAAGAGCAATACACAGGGCCCAGCAGAAACGATGAGCTCCAAATCTTCAGTGAGGAGATTAGAAATTGGCAGGGCCCTTGCAAGCACAGGTTCAAGTAGAAATTTGCAAAGAAATATTTCCCCCCCGGCCATGAACACAATAGATTTAGTGGTGTTGAAGTTCATTGTAGGTTTCTTTTCTCTCTTTTTTTTCAGTCATTTATTTTTCTACTTTTGTAGGTTTCTTTTCTAATGGTGCTAATGAACTTGAACTTTTTCTCAGCTTTTCCCTCCCATTCTGAAGGGCATTAATGCCCCCTGGTTGACCAGAAGTGATCCATGTCATCAAACCAAGAAACACACCATGAACCCAAAGTCATTTGCACGAGTTGCAGGGAATATTTTATAGAAAGATGGCATGCCAGAACCAAACAGTCTCGCTTACTGGTGCAATATGTACAAACAAAGCTCCTGGGTGGAATTTGCAAATACTGAACATTTTAGTTCATTACTCTGAAATGAAGCTGAGAACATATTACCGTAATGAGACAGTTTTCACTGTTTGGCAATGTCTCTAACAATAGTAGTGCATTCAGATCTCCTTTTCTTCAGTCCCTGTGGGATTAGCCTTAACCCCTCAGTTATCCCAGTCTGTTTGCAGTCTCTCCTGTTTATCCTAGGTTGTTTTTTTGCTGAAGATTTGAGTGGAACACCTGGAAGGAGTCTCTCCCCGCAGCATATGCTGTCTGAACATGAAGTCTTATTTGTAAAGGACTCTCTCTTTCTCTGTGCCCAACTGTCATGTTACTTCTCCTGTGCTTGAAATTAAATGGTAGATGAAAGGAAATTCAGACATACTAAATTCATTCTTAAGTGACCTACTTTTTTTTACATTCATGCTTTAATGCATGAACATAGATTAATGACTTTTTGGAGTAGTCATATGTATAAGTCTTTCATTAAAAACACTGCATGTTTAAAAATTTTATTTATTATTGCTAACATTGTGTGTGTTTGTGTATATGCATGTGTGAACCACTACACACTTATAGAAGTCAAAGGAAATTTTAGATAATCAGTTCTTTTTTTCTCCTTCTCGGGGTTCCAGAAGTCAAACACAAGTTGGCAGCTTTGTGCAACATATACTCTTACACACTAAACAATCACAATGGCCCAAAAAACTTTTTTCAGTTTTTTTCTCTCAACACTGACTTATACAGTTATACTAATTTGCATTCTTACCAGTGATGTATTGCAATAGTCAAGGTTTTTAAAAAGCCTAGATGCTCATCAACAGATGAATGGATAAGGAAATGTGCTACACATACACAATAGTGTTTTATCCAGTCATAAAGAAGAATGAAATTATGTCATTTGGAGGAGAATGGATGAAACGAGAGACCATCGTGTTAAGTGAAATAAGTAAGACATTAAAAAAGACTTCATGCTTTCTTTCATAGGTAGAATATAGAGAGGAAAGGGGCAGAGAAGTAAATGGTGAGGACTGTTCAAGATATGGAAGATGATAAAGAGGTGGGTGATAGAAAAGGAGAGACACAAAAGGGAGGCAGACTAGTGAAGGGGGACCAGGGACGAAAGTGAGGGGGGTATGATAACAGCATTTGATGTGCACATATAAAAATATTGCATAAAACTCCAAAATGTACAATTAACATACACTGAAAAAAGTAGAAAGAACACTGTTTTCTGTTGTGACAAAACCAGGTGATTTTCTCACTGTGAGATGTGAGAGACTTAAATGGTCACTTTGTGATCAGTGATGAGTGGCAGCAGATCCTTCAAGATCATTTAACGAGGGCTTGTGCTGTCTTCAGGTTCTGTTCATCTACTTTCTAAAGTGTTCCTGTGTTCCTTTCCATGATATTCTTGGTATTCCCCATCTCTCTCTGTCTCTCTCTAGGCCTCTCTCTCTCTGTCTCACTTTCTCTCTCTCTCTCTCTTACTTGTTTTTGTATTAATCATGAGGACACAGTGAAGATCCTACCAGGTTCAACAAAGATGCCACTGCTGACTGAGGGGTGATTGGACAAGATACTTCACCTCAGATAACTTTGCCCACCCTCTGTCTGTGGTGCTCAAGGTATCTGCCCACCAGGACCATCAGAACAGACCTCTACTCCTAACAAGCAGGGCCACCTGCAGCTTTGAAGCTACCTTATTCTAGTTGCAAGCAAACAGTGGATCTGACTGTCTTCTGAATGCCCTCATCAGCCAGCTCTACCTGCTCAGCGCACCACCTGACCTGGGGAGAGGGTGAGACTAGATTGCATCTGGTACCAATGACCATGTCGACTTGCTCTGTTCTTACTCCTCTGACCCGACGTTCCTAATCTGTAAACTGATGTCACAACGTGTACCTCATTGAATTGCCGCAAAGATCACAATGTGATAGAATATGCAAAGCATTGTACGATGACATATAGCTAGTAAGCAATAAGAAATCATGTCTATTACTGTAATTAGGTCAGACTCGGAGGTTAGTTTATTAGCATCCTCTTAGTGGGGCTTGTGCTTCTTCCTGAAGACATAGCAGCCAGAACCCTTGACTATGAGGGGCAGCTTTGTCATAACCCTCAGTGGAAAGGCAAGTTATGTCCAGGAGTTTATATAATTTCATATTATAGACATCCCAGTTTTATTTGTCTTTTTTGAATTAAAGAAGGAAAAGGTATGTGGATGTAAACAACTTATAAAGCACAGAATATGGGGCTGGAAAGATGGCTGAGGAGTTAAGCCTCAGCCAGTGCAAGGAGAAGGACTTGAATTTTGATGCCAATATGTAAAAATGCCAGGTGGAAATGATGGCAGCCTGCACTTTGTTTTTGGAAGGCAGAGCAGGGGAAACCCTAGAGCAAAGCAATAAGGAGGTAGAGCAATCCAGGATGATTCCTGAAGTCACCCTTCAGCCTCCATAGGTACATACAGTGCTTTGTGACACACACACATGCTCACACAAACACACACACACATGGTCTCACACATATGTTCACACATGTGCAAAAGTAAATAATTATAATAGTACAGTAATGAGGCACAGAATGAGTGCCTGCAAAGTAGTTGCTCACCCCAAGACTGTGTTGCCAATTCTGCTACCTCTTGCATTTATATTCTTCTCATTTGGGATTAATATGGAGACGTGTAAGCAACCATCTGAGCAGATAAAGAAAACAAAGAGCTTATTGTATTCAATTGAACAAAAGATTATGTATATAGGCAGAAAAATATCACTAGCGAACATTTCCTGGTGCACAAAATTTCTTTAGTCTATGTGTGTGTGTGCATACACAAGTGTGTGTGGGTGTGTGCATGTACATATATGTGTAACGCATGCATGTGTGCATAAAATAAATTCCTTTTTAATTTTATTTATTGATGAACTTTGGCATGTATACATGTGTTATCATACATATACACAAATCTTATTCTTGCCTCCTTTGTACCCCGTTCCATCTCTCCCCTTCTAGTTTTCCTTACATTTTACTCAAGTCCTTTGGTTTGGTTTGGGTTCTAAGATTGAGGTCTTTTCTTGGGGTCTGGTCAATTCTTACATGTTCACACTAATAGATATTTTTGTCCACCCTTTCAAACACGCCCATACGGTTTCATCCCCTATTTCTTACTTGATCCTTTTGCAAAGACACGAGAGTTTTCCTGACTGTCAGCAAGGACACCAGATCCCATTTAAGATTCTATGTGATTTATGTCGTAAGCTTCCTCAACATTGTGCATTGACATCTTCAGTCTTCATAATTCACATAGTCCCATTGTATTGCTGCACATTTACATTGCTTCCAGTATTCATTATCTGACTTAATGCTTGATAATCACATGTACATACATAATGAATTTTTGCATAGCATTATTGACTAAGAAAGACATTTCCTCTGATGTACAAAAAGGATAAACTGAATGATGAATGAACATTCTAATTCCTTTTATCTTGCTTCCATACCTGTTTCCATACTTCTGATATATAAAACTACTATGATAGTTATGATAAGTACCATTTAATTGTTGTTTATATCCTAATCAAATGACAAGAACACTCCTTACTTCCTTCATGTTCTTGGGTTTTCTCACCTGCACTGCTTACATTTCAGGACAGATCTGAATCTATGACCCACTCACTCTGAGTTTTCAGTATTGTGATTTTTTTCATTTTAACTTCTTGCTAGTTTGAGCTAAGCAGCCCCATCCTCTCTTTCCTGGAAGGACTGTGAGAAACATTGCCCATCTGCCATGTGGTGCTGGCTGGTACTATGGTGTGATGTTGGGAGAAACAGCTCTCAGTGTGTTTCCTTTGGGAGTTGGGGGAATGAAGACCCCAATTCATGTAGGAACCCGGTATTGTCCAATAAGCTTATGATCTGTTGTCATCATGGGAGGTAGTTTCTCATTCATTTTCCATACAATGCATTGGGCAATCTAATGACTCGACATTGTGTTCAGACTAGACACCTTGCAGATATGGTGCCTCTGAGGACTTGGATGCGTCTGAGAGCAGGGAGAAAACACAATACCTAAAACACAGTGCAGCAGAAGGTGCTGAAGTAAAACCAAGTTTCTGGAATGAGGTTGAAGGACTAGAAGACATTTCAGAAGACAGAGGACAGGTGCTAGGGGCTAAAAGAAAACACGGGTCCTGGGGAAAAGTGGAAATCTGTTGGATTGTCCAAAAGGAGGCAAGATATCAAAGGCAAGAGTGGAACAAAAGACATTGCTAAGAATGAATGCTTTGTGCTGGAGTAGCAAGGGAAAGCACAGAGCCTTTAGACCGAATTGGAGCACAGGCTGCCCACATGTCAAGCTTTTATAACAATTTCATATTTTCATCATATTTCATTCCACACCTTGGTGTGGTTTAGAAGTTATTTCTGTGGTTTAGATTTCTTTGATATTACATTTAACTCTTAAAGGATGAAATACATGTATTTAGTACACTGTAAGTAGTTATAAGTTAGAAGACTTAAGGTTTAACACAAAGTTTCTCCTGAGATTAAAATAAGTACAACTAGTTCGAGAACTGCTAATCACAGTAGAGTAACAAACAACAAACAAGTATTTTAGAAATTACTTTTTGCATCCAAGGTGCTCGGCATAATTAAGAAAATCAAGACATATTCATGAAAAACAGCTGTTTATATTTTGCAAGTATAATAATTACAGAAAGGTGTTAAAAAGAAAATAAGGCCCTCAGGGTGCTGTGGCTATGAGATTGCTAGAGACCATCTGAGTCTCTAAAGCTGATGGGTCAAAGAGGGAGCTCATAGTTGATGCAAGTCACGTTTCGGGTACTAATGCTAGGCTCCAGAGAGATTTCCTAAAGGCCTGGCCCTGTGTCTGTCTTAGGCTACCTTTTCCAGAAGCAGTTTCAGATGGATTAGGAAGAGTTGCAAGGAAAATCATCCAGACAGAGTTGGGAATGGAAGGAGATGCCGAGTGGGACCAGAATCAAGCAAGGTCCAGGGATTGAGCTTCGACTCCACCTATCACAGAGAACTGCAGGTGCTGTTGTGGAGTAAGGGTCCCTTGAGATAACTCTGTCACCCCAGGTGGTCTGTTCACAGAGAAAGCACAGAGAAACTGGAGTGCCTGTCAGGGGCAAAGGGTGCCACGGGTGTCCCCAGAGCACCGAATGTGTGTTTGGTGTCTGTGGCCAGCCCAACTTCTTCTCTGCATTGAATGGTTCCCTGCACCACAGGACTTCTGCTCAGGCTGTGGTTCTGACCCCTCAAATGTCACTGACGTCATGTGTATGCAAGTGTCAATGCTGGGCTCATCCTTTGCCTTTATCCTTTATAGACAACACAACTGTCCTATGGAAAACCTACCTGTGCCCTCGAACATCTAGCTTTCTGGAAATGTGGCCAGTTACAGCATCTTTGCTGAGTACAGTGTGTTCATATTCAGATGATCAGGAGCATGCCTTAAGAAAGAACTTTTACCTTGCTTTCTTCAGTTGTGGGTATTTGGGAGCTATCATCTTTTGATAGTTACCATGGTGTGTCTCTCACCTAACTCAGACTGTTCTTCTTTTTTTTAAAATTATTTAGATCTTTTATTTTATTAATTTTTTTATTTCCACTCATACAGACTTAACAGGTACACCCGTCTCCTCCCTACCCCTGACCTCCCACCGCCCTGTGCCCCCCTCCCCTCCCTCTCCCTCCCCACCTCTCAATGCCTTCCCCTGCCATCCCCAGAGCATCCTTAAATGTGCATGCCCAACTCTCCTCTGGGTCCTACTCTCCGATGAGGTGCAAGGACCCAGTGACATTTCCCAGAACTCTTTCCTGTGTCCCACTTAAGCATAGGAACACTACTGTTGGCTGTTAATCCCTTGCCTCCAAGGATCCTAGTACCTTTAGTCCATGCTAGACTTTGTGGGGTCAATAGGGTGTTGGACATTGCGCAAGGCATGCAAAGTCCAATTATGATTGCTTCGGCCCTAACTTGGGTGGAGTATCTTGCATATCATGACTCCTCCCATCCTTGTGCTCTTACACTCTTACTGCCCCCTCTTCCGCAAATTGCCCTGAGCTTCAGGATGGGGAAAGATTAGGCTGGCCTAGTTCTAGGTGGTTGATATAGAGTCTCTGATGTTCTGGATTATGGTTTGTTGATTTTTTCTTTTGCAGTTTTGCTGCTCCTGAAATGCCCTTCACTCCATTCTGATGGGTATTGGATGTCACTCCCTGGCCAGAGACAAAAAGCTGTTAAACTAGAGTCTTATTATGAGTATATTCAATGGTAGATGTAATAAAAGTAGGAAACCACAATGAGAGAGGGGTCAGTCACCCATTTGCAAAATGTTTACTTTTTGTCTGCCAGATTATGTGCCCTCCCCTTTTGGTGAGATCATATCCCATCAGTTGCAGATGGTCAGGAAGGAAAGTCTGTAAACTTAACCAGATGTCTCAATACTTACTTGCAGTCCTTGATGGTGGCCTATTTGCTCTGCTATAACATGGTCCCTTCTCTCCTTGTTTCTGGTGTGGCCCTCCTATCTCATCCCTCCTGTTCCTAATCCTTGCAATTACTGTAGGTATTACAGAGATTTATCCTTAAGTGTCTCTAAGTGGGTTTGGTACTAGGAGCCACCTATTAGGGAGTACATATGGCGCTTAATTTTCTGTGTCTGGGATACTTCACTCAATATAATTGTTTCTAATCCCATCCATTTCCCGGAAAATTCCATTAATTCATCATTTTTGATGGCTGAGTAGTACTCCATTGTATAGATGTACCACTCTTTCCTTATCCACTCGTCAACTGTTGGACATTTGGGTTGATTCCATGACTTTGCTATTGTAAACAGTGCTGCTATGAACATGGTCGTGCTTGCGCTATCGAGGTGAATTTTTGCTGTATGGGGGGTTATTCCCAAAAGTGGAATAGCAGGGTCATATGGCATTTCAATCTTTAATTTCTTTAAGAATCTCCAGACAGCTTGCCAGAGTAGCTGTATGAGCCTGCATTCTCACCAGCAATGCAGGAGAATTCCCCTCTCTCCACATCCTCTCCAGCATTTGTTTTTGTTTGTATTGTGGATTTTTGCCATCCTGTCCGGGATGAGATGATATCTCAGGGAAGTTTTGATTTGCATTTCCCTGATGGCTAAGGATGTGGAGCATTTTTTAAGATATTTGTTAGACATTTTAATTTCATCCCTGGTAAAGTTTTTTTTTTAAGTTCCAGGGCCCATTTTTTAATTAGGCCATTTGTTTCCTTGGTGTTTAGTTTTCTAAGTTCTTTATGCACTCTGAATAATAGAGCTCTATCAGATATGTGGTTAGTGAAGATTTTCTCCCATTCTGTGGGTTGCCTTTGTGCTCATGTTACAATCTCTTTATCTGAACAGAAGCTGTTTAATTTCAGAAGATCCCATCTGCTGAGAGTTGGTAGCAGTGACTGTGCCATTAGATGTCTGTTTAGGAACTGTTGGCCTAGCCCAATCAGCTCGAGGGAGTTCCCTACCCTTTCACCTATGATTTTTATAGTCTCTGGCCTTATATCAAGGTCCTTGATCCATTTGGAATTAAGTCTTGTACATGGTGACAAGTATGGGTCCAGTTTTAATCTTCTGCATGTGGACATCCAGTTTTGCCAGCACCGTTTGTTGAAGATACTGTTCTTTTTCCATTGAATTTTGTGGGCCCCTTTGTCAAAGATCAAATGGCTGTAGTTGTGTGGGCTTATATCTGGGTCTTCAACCCTTATCCATTGATCTGTGTGTCTATTTTGGAGCCAGTACCAGGCTGTTTTTATAACTATGGATCTGTAATATAGACTAAGGTTTGGTATGGTGATACCTCCAGCTGTGTTTTTGTTACTCAGGATTGTCTTTGCTATCCTGGGTCTTTTGTGCCTCCATATGAATTTTGAGATTGTTTGGTCAACCTCTTTAAAGAATTGCTTTGGGATTTTGATTGGTATAACATTGAATTTGTGTATTGCTTTTGGTAGGATGGTCATTTTTACAATGTTGATTCTGCCAATCCAGGAACAAGGGAGGTATTTCCACACCTTCTGTTGTCTTCTGCAATTTCTTTCTTTAAGGTTTTAAAGTTTTCATTGTAAAGGTCTTTTACCTCCTTGGTTAGGTTTGTACCAAGGTATTTCATTTTTTTAGGGGCTATAGTAAATGGGATTGTTTCTCTCAGGGCTTTTTCACTTCTTTCATTCTGGGCATATAGGAAGGCCACTGATTTTTTTACATTTATTTCGTATCCTACCACTCTGCTGAACTTCTGTATTAGTTCCAGGAGCTTCTGGTGGAGTCTTTGGGATCCCTCAGGTATAAGTTCATGTCATCTGCAAATAGGGATAGCTTGACTTCTTCCTTGCCGATTTGAGTCCCTTTTATGTCCCTTTCTTGCCTTATGGCTTCAGCTAAGACTTCAAGTACAATATTGAATAGAAGTGGTGAGAGTGGACAGCCTTGTCTAGTTCCTAATTGAAGCAGGAATGCTTCAAGTTTTTCCCCATTGAGTATAATCCTTGCTGAAGGCTTGTTGTATATAGCTTTTATTATATTGATAAAGGTTCCTTCCATTCCAATTGTCTCTAGGGTTTTGATCAAAAAAGGCTGTTGGATCTTGTCGAAAGCTTTTTCTGCATCTATTGAGAGTATCATGTGGTCTTGGACTTTGGACTGGTTTATATGATGAATTACGTTTATTGATTTGCGCATGTTGAACCAACCTTGTGTGCCGGGGATGAAGCCTACTTGATCCCCGTGGATGATCTTTTCGATATGTTTTTGAATTGTTGAGAATCTTTGCATCTGTGTTCATCAGAGAGACTGGTCTATAGTTTTCTTTTTTAAGTGTATCTTTATTAGGTTTTGGGATTAAGACAATATTAGCTTCATTGAAGGAATTTGGTAGTGTTCCTTCCTTTGCTATTTGATGGAACAGTTTAAGGAGTATTGGTGTTATTAGTTTCTTAAAAGTCTGGTAGAACTCTGTGCTGAATCCATCCGGTCCAGGACATTTTTTGGTGGAAAGATTCGAGATTACTTCCTCGATTTCCTTATACATTATAGGACTATTTATGTAATTCACAACTTCCTGATTCAATTTAGGTAAGTTGTGTTTACTTAGGAATTCATCCATGTCTTTTGTGTTGTCATATTTCACAGAGTATAAGTTTTTGAAATATGACATTATAATTCTTTGGATTTCTTGAGTATCAGTATTTATAACTCCATTTTCATTTCTAATTTTGTTAATTTGGGTTTTCTCTCTCTTGCTTTTGGTTAATTTAGCTAGGGGTGTATCAATCTTATTGATTTTTTTCAAAGAACCAGCTTTTTTTTTCTCTTTTTTTATTTTAATATATTTTTTATTATTATTTCAGCTCATACAAACTTAATAGGTACACCAGTTCCCTCCCTCCCTCCTCTTCCCCCCGAATCCCCTGCTCTCCCTCCCCTCACCCTTCCCACCCCATCCCCCCCCCCCGTGCCTCCTGCCCCAATTCCCAGAGTCCTTTCTTGTGCATGCCTGACTCTCCTCTGGGCCCTCCTCTCCGATGACGTACAAGGATCCAGTGGCATTTCCCTGAACCCTTTCCTGTGTTCCCCTTAAGCATAGGAACACTACTGTGGCTGTCAATCCCTTGCCTCCAAGGATCTTGGTGCCTTTAGCCGATGTTAGACTTTGTGAGGTCAATAGTGTGTTGGACATTGCACCAGGCATGCAATGTCCAATTATGATTGCTTCGGCCCTAACTTGTGTGGAGTATCTTGCAAATCATTGCTCCTCCAATCCTTTTGCTCTTACACTCTTACCATCCCCTCTTCTGCAAATGTCCCTGAGCTTCAGGATGGGGAGAGATTAGTCTGGCCTAGTTCTACGTGGTTGATATAGAGTCTCTGAAGTTCTGGATAGTGCAAAGAACCAGCTTTTTGAATGGTTGATTTTCTATATCATTTTCCTAATCTCGATGTTGGATATTTCTCCCCTTATTTTCCTAATCTCCTCTCTTCTGGTGGTTTTGGGATCTGATTGCTCTAGTTTCTCTAAAGCTTTAAGCTGCATTGTTAAATTATTTATTTCTGATGTTTCCATTTTTTTGATGTAGGCATTAAGAGCTATGAACTTACCTCTTAGGACAGCTTTCATTGTGTCCCAGAGATTTTGATAAGTTGTATTTTCAGTATCATTTGCTTTCAGGAAATCTTGAATTTCCTTTTTAATTTCTTCCTGAATCCAGTTCTCATTCAGCATTATATTGTTAAATTTCCAGGAGTTAGTGAATTTTCTGTTGTTTGTTGTGTTGTGGATGTCAAGCTTTAGACCATGGTGGTCTGATAGGGCACAGGTTAGAATTTCAACTTTTTTGTATATGCGTAGATTCGTTTTGTGGCCCAATATGTGATCTATTTTGGAGAAAGTTCCGTGTGCTGCTGAGAAAAATGTGTATTCTTTGGTGCATGGATGAAAAGTTCAATAGAGATCTGTAAGGTCCATTTCTTAAAGGGTTTGATTAAGTTCCAAAGTGTCTCTGTTCTTTATTTGCTCTTATATAAATTTGAAGACAATGAATGATCTTTTGGTGAATGTGGAAAAGAGGAAGGAAGGGAGGGGGGGAAGGGAGGGAAAAGGGGGAGGAAGGGTCAGTGAGTGAGACCTCTAGTTTGTACCCTCGTCTTCCGTATGAGTCTTGCCTGGCACCCACACTTACCACTGCCTGCCACACCTGTGCCATCTACTGTGTGCACACACTGCAATGGCGTGTGGGAACCAGGCTGGCTTCAGGAGCGCAGGCCCAGCTATCTGAGGGAACCTCCTTCCAATCTAATGGGGGTTTTTACACTGTGTTGGTGCCTGTTGGGAATGGAGACTATTATGTGCATTTTTTTTTTAACTGGCACAAAAACTGAAGTCGATTTCTTTTTTTTTCAATTTCAATTATTCTTTTTTTATTTATTCAATCGTGCGTGTGTATGTGTGCGTGTGTGTATGTATGTGTGTGTGTGTAGAACCATGGGAGAATTCGGGAACCACCATGGAATGTTTCCACCTCCTCCTTGTTTACTCTGCCCAGGGATTCACAGGCTCTGCCCTACCAGGACCAGAAGCGCAGGCCGCCCCCACTTCCGCCCAGTGTCTATACGTGGGGTCTAGGATCTGAACTCAGGAACTTCTGCCTGCAAGGCAGAGGCTTAACCCCTGAGCCACCTCTCCAGACCCTGAAGTTGATTTCTAATGATTCAATTTAAAGTATCAGAAAATAAGAGATTTGGGAGCTGGGACTTCCCTAGAGCTATGTCTCTGTAAATCCAGCCTCACCACAGACTAAAGAAAACACTAGATATTTCTGCAAGCCTTCTGCAAGATAAGCCACTGCAGGGCTGATTCATTTCTTGTTTGGGTGAGAAGGTCTTTGAATGGTTGGTGTTTACCAGTGGGTGATTTATCAATGATGTGTTAGTACATGGCATACATCTAACGCTGACACCAAGTAAAAATTAATTCAAAGCCTGTTGTTTACATTAAAACACACTGAAGGGGCTAGGAAGATGGCTCAGTAGATAGAAGCGCTTGCCAAATAGGCTCGATGACCTAAATTTGATCCCTGGAACCCATGGGAAAGGGCAAATGCCTTCATGTGCATCTGTACTTCCAGCACTCCTATAAAGAGTGGGGAGGCACAGACAGCAGAATGGGTGGAAGTTCAGTGGTTTAGAGTACACAGAGCTGCAGAAACAAGAAAGACCCTGCTTAACAAGGTAGAAAGGGAAGCACCAACTCGGAAAGCTGTATCTGGGACAGACATGATAGCTCAGTGGGTAAGGAGCCTGCTTGTAAACCTGGTGACCTGAGTTTGATCCTGGAAGCCCACATGGAAGAAGGAGAGAAGTGGCCTCTGATCTCCATCCATGCACCATGGTATGCACATGCTCTCTCTCTCTCTCTCTCTCTCTCTCTCTCTCTCTCTCTCTCACATACACACACACACACACACACACAAATAAGATATATTTTCAAAAAGTTGCAATATGACCTTCATATGCATGGTTTCTTCTTTTCTGCTTCTCTCTCTCCTTCCACTGTTTCTCCTGAAAATGTTTTTTAAGTGAACGAGACAAAATGTTTAATATACGTCATCATCTATTGTCTGATAGAGATGATTAGAGAGAAGGTTAACTTTCTGATATCTTTTTGTATTAAAGATTTTCTGTACAGAAAGTCTCCGTTCAATTCCCTCATTTGGAACACTATTTGGTAACATTTTAGCAGAAAAGAAATCAAAGCTCTCGGACTACAATACCATCTTTATGTTTTACAAGACCTCAGGAATGTGCTATTTAGAATCCTCCTGTTCCATGAGGAGTTGTTTTTTCTTGCTGGACAAAACTGCAGAATTGCTTAAAAGTTAGAATTTTTCATGTGTGTCCACAACCAAATGTTATTTCTTGATGATTAGAATTAGAGAGCAGTTACAATGTGGAGTCCTGGTTACCCTTCAGATAAAGCATCTGGAGACTCAAAAGATCTCAGAAGCAGCTTGAGGAGCAAGTCTAAATGTCTGAGGCTGGATCAGTGTTCTCAGGAGCAGCCTGGATCCATGCATCATGTGAATGGCAGGTCTGAGGCAAGCTGTTTGCTTCTGGAGACTTGGGTAGGGGTCGTCCATTCTGGACCTGCTTCATGTCTTCCCATCACTCGTGGTTTCTGGACTGAGTCACTACATCGCTGTCCAGATCTTGTTGTAGTTCCCCCTGTTCCATGTAGACAGGAGCCTCGCCTGCTATGCCTTCTGGGAGGTTCTGTCAGGCTGTGTGATCTGTGATGTCGATCCATCCTGCATCCGGGTCAGGCAGGGTCTCAGCTTGTATTTTTTTAAAAAAATTTTTAAATTTAATGTGAGTATGTGTGTGTGTGTGTGTGTGAGAGAGAGAGAGATGGCACCGTGTGTCCCTGTAGAGGGCTAAGGGTGACCTTGGAGAATCATCCTTGATTCCTTCTATCTCCTTGCTTTGCTCTGGGATTGCTCAGGCTCTGCCCACAAGGGCCGGACTGCAGGCTGCTGCCTGTTCTGTGTAGTGTTTTCATTACCTGGGACCTGGGATCCAAACCCAGAAACTTCTGCTTGTAGAGACAGAGTCTTAACCCCTGAGCTATCTCTCCAGCCCAACTTGTGTTTATCTTGTTCACTTCCTGCACCTTTTATCTTAGCGTTCTGTGAAGATGCCCACCCAAGGTGAGATGCTCTTGTGAAACATCCCCATTGGTTGTATTGTTTCAAGAAGTTGTGGGGGGAGGAAGTGGGGGGGGAAGAGACAGGGAAGAGGGCTTAGTAGATAGAGTGCTGCAGATTAGGCCAGTGAGACTCACTCTACTACATGGCTGTGAGTCAGTCTCTACATTGGATAATAACCTAACCACACAGTAGGACTTCACTGGATATGGAAATCACCCATTGTGATTTCACTGGACCCCACCTACTCAGTGTGACTTCATTGAATTGGATCCCACCCACCCAGTGTGACTTTATTGGATTAGGCCCCCCAACTCAGTATTTCATTGAATAAGAGCCCACCCACTCAGTATGACTTCACTGGGTTAGGTACCATCCACCTAGTGTGGCTTCATTGGATTAGGCCTTACACACTCCAGTATAACTTCATAGCTAATCACATCTACACTGGCCCTCATGCTAAGACATATTCTTTTGCCTGGGAGTTTGCTTAGTGAATTTTCTTTTTAGGACAAATAAATATTCCGGTTCATTGTTGGACATTGTTTACACATGCATCAAGCAGACCAACAATAAATAAATAAACAGCAACTTCATAGACAAAAAAAAAAAAGAAAAGAAAAAAATTCTTTTTATCTTTGGCCTTTTTAACCACCTCGTATAAACCAACTACTTATAGTACTTATAGTACAGCTGGGTACACAAAATAAGTTACTGCAATGCTCGGAATAAGATTTTTATTGTTGTTTTTACAAAGTTTTATTTTCCTTTGAGATTGTAATGAAATGGTCACACCACAAGTAAAGTCAGAAGTAGGACAGAGAATGCTCCAAAGGCTGGTTTGGTCATCTGTTTCATTAAAAATGACCCTTAACAATATGTACAAAAATATAAAATGTAAATAAACATACAAACAAATTTTCCTTGTGAAGTACTTTTAAGAAAAAGAGTAGGGCCTTGGAAGTTTTGGTTCTTTTTTTCTCCCCTGTTGCAAATTTACATTGTGGTTTTGGTGAGGTGGTGGAGAGCGCCTGTCATCTGCGGATGGCACTGGCCGCTGTGGGCGGGGCTGCCTCTCTGCTGGAAGGTGACCGCGTTCAGGTTCTGAGACTCGAAGCGGAGGGTGACTAAGTCCCAGCGGCTTCTTTTAACTTGACCTTTTCTGCTGTCTGGTCATCAAGAGTCTTCTGCTTCTTGGTATGAACATCATCATCCTCATCCTCTTCAGATGCCCACTTGCCCGTAGCTGCCTCAGCCTCCTCGTCTTCATCTCCATCTTTCTCATCACATCATCTTCCTTTTCCTCCCCACTTTTTTCCTCCTCTTCATCTACCTCGTTATCAGCCTCCTGCTCCCCATTTTCCTAATTAGCATTCCCATGGGCAGGGGCGTCTCTTCCATTCCCCACCTTCTCCACAACTTCCTTCTTCTCTTTCAAGTCCTTGGTGATGATCTCGGAGCTAGCTGTGTTTGACATGGTGGGATGGGCTGGTGATCCGATGCGGCAAAAGAAAAAAAAAAGGCTTGCATTCAAGGACTCTGGCCAGAAAGCTGCGGGTTTTGGTGGCAAAGGCAGCGGAGGCAAAGGTGTCTGCAGCGAGCAGGGAACCTGACCCAGGAACAATGCAAAGATGGCTTTTTGGAGCAGCCAGTCAGATTTTGGGAGATGCGTTCAACTTAACCCTTTACACGGTCATCATGAATCATGGTACCTTGGTAGGGAAACATGGTCCATCTGACCCTTTGCTGGTCCTCTGCATCTGTCTTTTACATGGGTGGGTGGGAGTTTGCATGATGCAGCCCTGTGGTTACGGATGTGTGCCTTAGAGTAGAGTTTCCTATTTGTTCTCCTTGTTTGAAGTTGCCTGATACTTTAATTTGGGGTTGACCACTAGTGGCTTTTTCACTTTCTATATGTCATAGGAAGAAACGGGGAGGCAAAGATACTTTGGGGGAAATTTATGTTACCTTTGGGGTCTGTGCTCCTTCCTCTGCCCACAGAAGTTTGCCTACACTATTTGCCCTGAGAGTTTCAAAAATGCTCCTGCTTCCACTTACTGGACCCTGCTTATGACTAGAAATTGGTATCTTCATTTCCTTCTTTCTTATTCATTTATTCCTTATGTTTGAGAACTTTGTCTTAGTCACTTCAGAATACTCCCTCAGTCGTCATGCACAAACCTTTGATCCTGCACTAACTTGGGTCTCTATTTCAAGAAAATATCTCGGGGATGTCTGCTGAGCATCCTCCCCAGGGAGGTAAGGTCAGGCATGAAGGCTACCACCAACACTTGAACCGTTTGTTTATTTAAAGCATCTTAGAAAGAGTTATTGTTTTGTGCTTTGGAAATCTGGGGGATGCCTGAGAGAGCAGGGGCGAGAGATCATCATCCTGCCATGAGAGGACGTTGGGAAATGAGAGAAGACAGAGCCATCCCAAGGACAGCCAGCAAAAGAGGGGAGAGCAGTGGGGACCTGGGTGAAAGAGAGAGAAGCAAACCTGAAGGACGGGGAAGTTTGGAGGAGAGAGAAACAAGAAGAGAACACAGAGCCAGAGCATGAGGGAACCCTGCAGGAGGGCTGACATCTCCAGTGCTCAGGATCAAGGGAATCAGCTACATGTGTGGGGTTAGTCCAGTGGAAGAAGTATAGCTTATGCTCGAAGTGTTCATAAGAATTGAGGACAGTGTTAGAGAACAAGGACTCACAGAATTCCGAATGAACAAGGAAGGAGAAAGAGCTGTCAGACAACTGCAGAGCACCACACAGTTCAGACTTGGCTCTCATATAGGACAAATTCTGGCTCAAAAGAGAGAGGAAAGAGTCCAGTAAAAACCAGAGGTGAAGATCGAGGAGAGTTTTTAGACATTATGATGTTCTGGCAAGGAGAATGCCTGGGTTTGAAAACAAATTGAATCAGCTAAATTCAGGGTTATAGTCTGCAAGAAACAACACTTTGAGAAAATTAGTATGTCCTCCTTAATTAAGATGTACCTCCAAACTTACAGAAAAACCCTAAGATTATGGGAAGTAACCCCAAATGCTATGCTAGTAATATGTCAAAAAAAAAAAAGTCTTTTAAAGAAAGGAACAGTCCCTACGCAGAAGAGTATAGAGTGAGAAAAATGAGGTTACAAAGGCCCTGAGCTGATCTATTTTGAACCAGTAAAATTATACTAGAAGTAACAGGAATGTGGCACTTACTGATAAAATGTAGGTCAGAGAGGTGTCAAAGGCCCTCAAACATTATAAGCTTTTGCTATTGCTCTTGGTTGCTCTCCAAAAAACTCTCAGTAAGACCCTATTAGGGAATATGTGCCACACATGGATCATGAACATGGGCAAAATACATCAACTGGAACTGGTCTGAAAACTTCCTCCTTACTGGATTGCTTACACAGTTCCAAGCAATACTGAATAAGGCTCTTCAACACATGAGGTCTTTAAGTTGCAATAAAAATCACCATGGCAACAGGTGACCACCAGTGTAATAGTGGCATGAGTATCAAGGAGATAAACAACAGCTTTCTGATTAGACTCAAGACTTGGTTGTCAAAATGGAACACATTCCTGTTACTGTTAACTAGAACAAGAACCTAAAAAAGGGAAAGAAATAGATTGATAGGAAAAAAACAGCCAATAAAACTATAGGTAGGAAGACCGTATGCCAAACTGCTCAGTAAATAGCTATTTTTATAGTCACAGACTGGAAGAACATGCAACACTTAGCCTAGAAGTTTTTTCCTACAACATAGATAGATGACCTCAACACCCTGACAGGATGCGTTCTAGGGCAATAGACAAACAGTAAAGTGGACAGCTATGGTCATCCATAATGCGGAGTACCAGCGACTCAACAAAGCTCACCCAAAATCAGACCAACCCAATCTCCCCATCCTAAGGCTTTGGGAACCTCAAGAAGAGAGGGTGGTGAAATTGTAAGAACCTAAAGATGGAAAGGTTCACTGTTGGACAAGGCAGGACTGTTTCATCTAGGAACTCACTACAGTGAGACTTGTCCTTACTAGACCTACATCCTGTTGTAATGACTGACATACCAATATGTACCCATAGACTATCAAGGAACTCAAGAGAGATAAGAACATACAGTGGAAACCTTGGGGACTAAAGCTGGATGAGTGAAGGGAAATGCTCCTATCAGTGGGGATACCCGAAGAGAGGTATTTGCTGTGCCACAGAGACCTGAACCCATACAAGAGTAGATAAGCCAGAGGGAACTCTGGGGTCCACAGAAGCAGACAGGCAGGGGAGTGGCATTAATGGAGGGATTGGAGGGAGAGAAGATGGAGAGAATCAGGGAAAGCACTCAATGTATTTGTAAAAGTAAAAAAAAAAAAAAAAAAAGAACAGACAACCAGAAGAAACCCTGGGGTCCATAGAAGCAGACAGGCAGGAGGATGGGAGGCAGTGGGATGGATTAACGAAGGGAAAGGAGGGGAAGGGGTGGGAGAGGGATGGAGGGAAGCAGGCATAAGTAATCAACATGATTGCTAAACTAGAAAAAATATGGCCCTCCCAAATAAAGATGTCCACCTGAGTTATGATGCCCCTCAAGTTAAGATGCTCGCCATATTTGTGAAACATCCCCATTATTTTATTACCTGATTGTATTGTGATAAGAAGAAAGACTGGGTGTTTGGGAAATGTCTCAGTGCATAAAGTGCTTTGAAATGAGGATCAGAGTTAAGATTCCTAGAGCTCACATAAAGGATCTGGGCAGGTGTGATGGCTGCCCATGATGCCAGCCCCAGGGGCAGGGAATCCCCTGGGCAAGCTGCTTAGCTGGGTCAGTGAGACTCTGCCTCAATGCATAAAGTGGACGGGGATCAAGGAAGACACTTGAGGGCACTTCAGGTGCATGGTTATGCTTGTATGTCATATGGGAATAAATACACACAGATACACGTACACCACATACACATAAAAAATGAGAGACAATGTGTGAAATACCACTCACATATCAAGTGCTTCCACATAGCTTCATTGCATAGCCTGCCATACTTAATTGTATAAATGTGCTCAGGCCTTTCATTAAGGAATTTTCATAATATCTATCTTATCTATCTATCTATCTATCTATCTATCTATCTATCTATCTATCTATCTATCTATCATCTATCTAATCAATCTACCTACTTATCTGTCTATCTACTTCTATAAAAATTTTCCTAATTATTTACTACCATGACATAAACACACACACACACATACACACACACAAAACCCTAATCCCCCCATACACACAACCTCAGCCCTAACCCTAACTCTAACCCCTCTACACAATCATAACCCTAACACACACACACACACACACACACACACACACACACACACACACTCACATCCTTAACCCTAACTCTACTCTCCACAACCCTGACTCTAATCCCTCCATACATATGCACACATACATGCATATGATAAAGAATAATGCCATAAATACCCATATGCTTTTCTTATAGCTGGATCAACCTAATTAGGGTATGTCATAGTCCTATATTTCTTTTGTTCTCTCTTATTAGACTTTAGGAAACTACTAAGCATCCCCTTCATGATTCCCTGTTGTTTCCATCTTCTCTCTGTGTACATTAGAACTCTTTGTGTCTTGTGACCACGTAGCGGCTCCTTCATTCTCTTTTGTTGTTGCTGTTAGAGTTTTTCACAATGCCATGTGCAGCCTTTCCATCTATCACTTAGTATATTTCTCTACTATTTGCAGCTCTGTAAATTAGGAGAAAGATTTAAAGGTTTGGTCAGTGCAAAGCTTGACTGTGTTAGCAGGACCACTATTTCTAAGGCAGCACTGGGTAACATGACTGTTTTTATGAATTTTCACAAGTCTCTGATGATTATCTAGAACTATGAATTTATTTTGATGCTACAATTTTTATTTTAAATATGCTTCTTAATGTTAGAGTAATTATGGATGCAAATGCCCTCCAAAACAATCCAAACTACATGTCACATCAGCTGCAAAGTGAATATTCAAGGTAGATTTTTACTAAAAACATATTGATTAATGTTCCTGTACTCTTTCATGTGTGGATGCAGCAGTGTAAAGCAGCCTGCCTACAAAGAGGAGGTTTGAGCTTGGGAAACTGGTTGTAGAGACCCAGGATTCTGTGATGTTGATGGGTGACTTATCAGAGGTCTCCAAACTTTGTTCAGAGCCACCAGCCCATGAGGATGCCAGAAACAACCTGTCAATAGCTGGCTTTGAAAGGTGGATGCCATAGTTAGGCACAGGTGTCAACTTGACAGTTGAGGATTTGAGCTCTGGGCACATTTGTGGAGAATTAGTAGTTGAGTTAAGCCCAGAGCAAACCTGAAGGAGATTGTCTAGCTGATAGGGAAGGCCCAGCCTATGGTGGATGGGATAAGGTCCTGGAATAAATCACGGAGAGATGGTTGAGAGAGTCGGCATCCTTATGTATACTTGGCCAGACGTGCTGGTCTGGCAAGTAAGGATTGTCCATCTCTCAATCGTTATGTGGTGATGGTGTGGCCAGTTCCCTCAGCCTTGGTGTTGGTGCATGCTCTCCTGTCAAGCTGGACTGAGACCTATAACCAGTAATCGTAAGAGAAAATAAACCTCTTGTTCCCTTAAGCCGTTTGATGGCCATTTATCAGCAACGTTGCAGGCAAACTGTAACAATGGATTAGGCCCGCAGAATGGCGCCAGGTGCTCCAGCAGTGTTTGGATTCCCGAGTTGCTGACTTGTGCTCAAATGAAGCACAAAAATAACTTCTCCTGATGATCTACTGCCTGCCAGAAAACTCAGATGAAAGTGGGTTATTTTGTGTATTCTGTGATTAAAAACAAACAACACACAAACAACACTTTTTTTTAATGCCGATTGTAAAAACGGAAACATAACATCCGTGTTTCCATTATTTTTATTTCTGTTTGAGGATCCGATTAGAATGGAGTTTTCTCCTTCCCCTAAACTGGGACAGTTCATTCAGCCTCTCGCTTTCAAACCTGCAGTATTGGGGAGAACCCCCTTCTTTATGCGTGGTCTTCTTGGCTATTTCTTTCTGTGTCACTGGGGAAGCCTTCCACAAGCAGCACAGCCCTCCTGCATGGCTAAACTCCATCTGCTGTGGACCTGTCCCTGTGTTCACCAGGAAATGCTACTGGGGTAGCCGCTTGGTGCTTGCAAACCAGTTGCCCAAGTAACTGAGGGCCCGGCTCTATCTGCTGCTGTCTGAGCTCACCAGTAGTGGGTCTGGGTCTTTATAAGAGAGTCTGTACTGGAACCCATCTGGTCCCTCTTCTCCCAAAGCTGTCTTTGTCCTGACCAGAGACTGGGCTGCTCATCCATCGCCTCCTGAATTCATGTTTCAGAGTGAACAGATGCATGGAACAGCTTCCAAAGAACAAGTCTGGGTTAGAAGGTTGGATGAAGTCGCTTCTGAGATGGGAGATCAGAAGCATATAGAAAGAAAAGAAAAGTCAATTGTGATTCTGAGCCCTGAAGAAATACATTGAAATCTGTACCCACAGCTCTTGGGTCATCTTTATTTTGATTTTTACATGTCTTATCCTTTTAATTTTTATTCTTTTGGAGTATTCATACATGAATGCAGTAACTTATGAAATTTTCATCTTAATTCCCTAGCCCATCCCTTCTTCTTTTCCCATTGACAACCATTCTTCCCTACCAGCCTCCCTCTTATTTTCTTGTCTTTTTGCACATGTGGCTCACTGAGTTCCTCTGGGCTGCCTTTGATGGCATGTGCCTGAGCCCTTGCTGGAACAAGAATCATATATCAGTGGATGTACCACTGAAAAAAGCATCTCTCTCCCATCCAGCATTAACTCTTGATTGCCTTTCAAGGAATCGTGGGGCCTCTTGAGATCTTTTTCCTTCCATGGTTAATGTTGATAAGTCAAATCCTATGTGGGTTTTGTGGATGTACACATAACCGGAATGAGTTCTTGAGAAGGATGTCTGTGTCATGGTCAGAAGATCATGTTTTGTCACACTCTTACCCTCCCCCCCTTTCAGGCTCTTACAAACTTCCTGCCCTCTCTTCTGTAATATTCCATGAGTCTTCGGGTGGGGTGTATTAGATGTCATATTTGGGGTTACCTACTCTATTCTGGAGGGTCAAAATGACTGAAAAGATGTGTTCATTTCTTTAATCTTCTTTTACCATCTCAACTCCATTTACTGTTTTCCAACCTAGCCTTTCTTCTTATTGGTCATTTCTTTTCTCATATATTTTCTCCTCATCTTAATTTTATTTTCCAATTTCTTTCCTTTGAGTGTTGATTGTCCTGTTACTTTCCCCCTTTCCTTCTGCAGCATTTGGTGAACCACTTAGAGGAGAAATGCTTTCTGTGTGCCTATCACATGGGCAAAGTGTTGCTTCTGCTGAGGAGTTTGCATGGTTACACACTGAAACACCATGGTGCTGTGGTTTTTTGCTTACAATGATTCTGACACTAGGAACTACTTGCTGAAACTGGCTTTCGGTGGCTATTAAACCACTACCGACACATGGTTCTAACTTAAAATGAGCAGAAAATTTACTTTTTCAGTGGTGATCTTATTATACTTGCCATTTTTTCCTTTGGTGATTGATTGATTGATGGATGATTGATGTCAAAACAGTGGTTTGAAGTCATCTCTAAGAACAATTGTGACAACAGGTGAATGACACTTTTTTACATATCCCTGGATGTTGCTCTGTGATGCTGTGTGACATCATTACTGCCTAGTCTTTATGGCTATAGACATCCGGTTAAGGTCTCTGGACGGCAGCAGGCAATCAGTCTACTTGTTACCACTCTGGTCTCTTCTGATTTTTAGAATGAAATTTTAAATCTTACTTTTGATATTAGATGTACAACTTTTTTTTTACTTCAGGACCCTTTTTTTTTTGCCTCCCAAAGAATGTTTGTTTACATAGGCTCTATCTTTCATAATAACCAAAGTAAAGATTATTATTAAGCACAACTTGAACATAAGAATTCTTGAACACTCATCTCAGAGTCTCTGGAAAGATCTATCTTATACTTGTGATGGATCAAGAGTGAAGATGGTGAATTCTTTTTGAAATTATGTTTTGTTCTTTTAGTGTTTCATAGATGAACATAGTGAGCTTATGATATTGTCATGCCAATCCCCAGTCCTATCTTCCCTCCTCTTCCCACTACAACTGTTCTTTCCTACCAATCTGTCTCCCTCCCTCCCTTTCTCTCTCCCTTTTTTGTATGAGTGAGAGTTTTATTTGGGTTCCTGAGTACTTGCTGGAGCATGAATGATATATCAGTGTTTATACCACTCAAGAAAGCATCTTTCCTCCTTCTACCAGCAGTGTTGATTCCCCCTAGTCTCTCAGAGAAGTGGGGGGGGGGTGTCTACTTGAGTTCTTTGTCCTTTCAAGTTGAAATACTGATGGAGAAAAATCCCATGGTGTTAATTTTATTGGAATATGCATAGCTGCTGTGTATCCATGGATTAAACAGCCCTTTCAAGTCTAGAAGATAGTATCTGTCTACATTCCTCCTGCTCTTCAGGTTCTTATGATCTTACTACTCGCTCTTCAGTCTGCAATCCCCTGAGCTTTCAGGTGGGTGAATGGCTTAGATGTCCTGTTTAGAGTCTAGCAATCTGCCATACTTTATTTTCTACACTTTTCCCAGCTGTGATTTTCTGTAATAAACACTCCATTGCAGAAGTAGGCTTCTAGGTTGAGCTCTGAGTTGTCCTCCAATCTGTGGATATAATGAAAAATATTTAAAAGACGATTGGATACAACTAAACCTTAGTGGTTTTTACTTCTTAGGGTCTATTTCTTCTCCTTTATTAGCTTCTTGTTCTGGTTTGTACTGCCAGGAATATGGTCCCCGATAAAAAGTGGTTCTTAAATTCAATCAGAAAACTGTTGGTTGCCCCCTTAATTTTCATGCCACTATTATGCTGATGGTCGCCTCTCTGCATCTTGCAGTCTACACAGATCAATGAGACTGTTGATTGCTTTTTTCTTCCAGAAGCTTGCTTAGTACTTTTTGGTACTATGAAAACTGTCCAGCAAGGACCAGACTAGCACCATCTGGTGTTTGTTATCTGTGTAGGTAATAAACATGTGCCAGTATATGGTATTACTCTCTGGATCTGGAGGGGAACCAAGAGCAATGGCAAAAGCATATATTGTTTAGGGGGTCTTCAAGACCTCTTTGAACAACAACTTAATACAAGGGATCACATACCTCATATTTTGTATGGTGTTTAGTTGCTTATGGGCTCCAATTGGAGTATCATAGGGCATTTTGTTTTTGGCCTTAATCTTTTTCTTTGTGTGTTCCCTTGTGTAGAGTATGTTTGTTCTCACAATATGAGAGTCTCTACCTGTGCTTCAGATACTCTTATACATTTATAAGTGTATATATTGTGCTTGCTTTGGCAGCACATATACTAAAATTGGAATGATACAGAGAAGATTAGCATAACCCCTGTGCAAGGATGACACACAAATTCATGAAGTGTTCCCATTTTTTAAAAAAATAGATGTATGTGTTCAATCAATGAAAATAATTTAAAATATTAGCTGGCAAGACCATAACCTAGAAATCTGAGTCACTGGTTCAGAACACCCATGTGATTCATACTGTGATATGATCACTGCTAAGGCAGCATAGGAGTTTCAATTATGTTTCGCGTTATCTGGTTAACTAAGTAACACTTAAAGACTGAGTGTGAAAAATTGAATCTTCTTATCTGTCTACCAGTCTTGAAAAAGAAAGTCCTCTCTTTTATGAAAGGGATGATCAAAGGATAGATACTGTTTACCCTTGAAGCAATTACATCAAGCAGCAGCATCCAGGCTCTTCGCAGAACTTTCTAGATAGCTTCTACTGCCATATTCTACAGTGCTTCCATAAACCTAATCATTTGCTTCTTTTTTTTTCAGAAAACTTTGAGACAGATATACCTACGGATGACCACGTGGTCTCAGCATTTGGACAAAATGTCACACTCACCTGCCAGTTTAAAGGGAACAGATCAGGACAATATTTGATCTGGAGAAAGATCCAGCCCCATCGGATGGACCGCTTAAGTATCTGCTACTTGGAGTCAGGGCGGTACGGATTCTCAAAGTACCCAATGCAGTTCTGGAGCAGCTGCCACCAGGGAAGCGGACATAGCAAGCTGGTCATCTACAACGTGAGCTCCGAGGATGCGGGACTTTACAGCTGCTTCTTCCAGATCAGACCTGGGGAAAATGAAACATTCTCCACCAGACTAACCGTAACTGATGGTGAGTGAGAAAAAGATATTCCAGGGTCAAAAACTGGGGTAAAATGGCCACCACAGATTGTTCTCAGTTACTTTTTTTTCTTGATGCAAGTGCATACACGTGTGTATGTGTATGTGTATGTGTGTGTGTGTGTGTGTGTGTGTGTGTGTGTGTGTGTGTGTGTATAGAAGAGGGGACATGAGTAAGTGTGCCTGTGGAGGTCCTATGATAACATCAGGCATCAGCTGGGGTTTTCTAGGCTCCGCCTTCCAAGATTGATGTTCAGATTATGTTTCAGCTTGTGAGGAAAGGAACCAGATATTGTGATGCCTATATCTCCAGGGAGGGGACAAGTCAGAGTGACAGCGGTTGATGGTGAGCCAGTTTGCTGGCTCACAGCTTTATCTGATAATCCATTTTCAGGTCCAGGTGCACAAGCCAAATGACCCTCAGGCCACGCAACCCAACCTTAGGGTCTCTGAGCACTGTTCCTTATAGAGCCACATTCACTGTGGATTCAAAACTTGTCTCCTGAGATTTCATGAAGGCTTAACCAGTGTAAACATCAGGGTGAACGAAAAGCGGATCCACTCTTGTATATGAGAGCAAGAAAAGTGAATGTTTCCACTTACAAAATTGAAAATGTAGAGGTCATGCTATGGCGTGCAGAGTTTAATGACAAGGTATGTGTAGAGGCCAACCTTAACGTGTGCAGAGCCTGTGTTCTGGTCCAGTGAGTGTAGAAGCTCACATTTCATTTGAGTAGGAGAGAGGCAGTTGAAGCTGCCTTGGCTCTGTTTCTGGGCAACCATCTCACTGCCCAGAACATGTAAATGAAAAATGATTTTCCTAGCAATAGAAATTTTAATTCAATACCTATTTCCCTTCTTCCCTTTCTCCCATGCTACTTCCTGCCTCTTTCCTTTTCTTCCTTTTTCCCTTCCTCCTCCCCACCTGCTTTCTCCTTTTCCCCCCATTTTTCCTTTCCTCCATCTCTCCTTTCCGTCCATCTCCCTTCATTGTTGTTCCTTCCTGCTCTCCTTTTCTTCCTCCTGTTTTTCCTCTCTTTTCTCCCTCCTTTCTTTCCTCCCTGTTTTCTCCTACCCGCCTTCTCCTTTCTTCTTCCCTTCTTCCCACTCTTCTTTATTCTCCCTCCCCTGCTCCCTCCTTTTCTTCTTTCCTGTCTTCTCCCATATTCTCAACCAGTTCATTTATTTTTGCTGGGTTTAGGCATTTAGAAGCAAGTCCTTTAGCCTGTGGCTGCCCCTCCATAATTTCTGCTTATTACACAGACAGGTTTTTTCCCTCTTGCATTGGACAAAAGCAGGAAGGGTTTCCTGAGCCAGCAGCCTCTGCTCTGCTCCCCTGTGGCTCTCCGTGGGAAGGATATTCCTAGAGAGTAGTGAATGCTCATGTATAATCTAGAGTCATAATCCACCCTTTGCTGCTTCTGATGACAGCCAGAACCATGTACATGTCTCACAAAATGGTGGACACAATATTTTGGGGGAGAAAAAAGAGTGAGTTCTCCATTTTGCCTGTTGATTTTGTTCCTGAAGTCATAGGCAGGACTATCACTTTTTAGAAACATTTATTGTGTGTATGTGTGTGTGTGTGTGTTCCGTGGTGCATCTGTGGAGTTCAGAGGACAGTTTGCATGAGTAGGTTCTCTCTTTTACCACGTGGGTTTCATGAATGGAACTTGGGTCATCAAGCTGAGCTTCAGGTGCTTTCCTGACTGTCAAGCCTCTGACCTCAGACAGGACGTATTTCATATAGAAGAGATCTTGAGTCACAGAAGTTACTTTGAATCTAGAAAGGAAAAAGAAAGTAAAAACAGATATTAACCTTTGCTTAAAGAACAAGACAAGAACATATTCTTTTTTTTTAAGTTACTTTTTTATTATTATTTCAGCTCATACAAACTTAATAGGTACACCGGTTCCCTACCTCCCTCCTCCTCCCCCTGAACCCCCTGCTCCCCCTCCCCTCACCCCTCCTTCCCCATCCCCCAGTGCCTCCCCCCAAACCCTGGAGAATCCTTTAATGTGCATGCCAGACTCTCCTCTGGGCCCTCCTCTCCGATGACGTACAAGGACCCAGTGGCATTTCCCTGAACCATTTACTGTGGCTGTCAATCCCTTGCCTCCAAGGATCTTGGTGCTTTTAGCAAATGCTAGACTTTGTAGGTCAATAGTGTGTTGGACATTGCGCAGGGCATGCAAAGTCCAATTATGATTGCTTCGGCCCTAACTTGTGTGGAGTATCTTGCAAATCATTGCTCCTCCCATCTTTGTGCTCTTACAATCTTACCGTCCCCTCTTCTGCAAATGTCCCTGAGCTTCAGGATGGGGAGAGATTAGACTGGCTTAGTTCTAGGTGGTTGATACAGAGTCTCTGAAGTTCTGGATTGTGGTTCGTTGATTTTCTTTTGCAGTTTTGCTGCTCCTGCAATGCCCTTCACTCCATCCTGATGGGTATTGTATTTCACCCCTTGCAGTCCTTGATGGAGGCCTATTTTCTCTGCTGTAACATGGTCCCCTCTCCTTGTTTCTGGTGTGGCCCTCCTACCTCATCTCTCCTGTTCATAATCCTAGCAATTACTGTAGGTATTACAGAGATTTATCTTTGAGTGTCTCTAGGTGGGCTGGGTGGGTTTGGTACTAGGAGCCACCTATTAGGGAGTACATACGGCGTTTAATTTTCTGGGGACAAGAACATATTCTAATGAAGAAAATGTCATAGAATTATTTTCAAACACATAAAATAAAGTCTCATCCATTATCCACTAACTGCTGAAAAAATGTTTATAAGCATCGTAAGTCAAAGAAGGGAGGTAACTGATTTTTAAGGTTGATAGTTATTCAGCTTTTACTAATTAGCAAAAGTGTCATTAATAGGTTCAGAAACAACTCTTTTCATACAGCTAGTTCTTTGTATGTAAATCATAAGCAATGTCAAAAAGTCTGCCATCAAATAAAGGCGACAGTGTAATAGTTGATATTAGTAGTCTCACAAATCTTGGACAGTTGCAAAATAGCCTTGTGACTTTGGAGTGATGGTTTGAAAGAATAACAACTGGACTTTATATCCATTAGCAAAAATAATTGGTGTGAGCCGACAGCCACGGGCAGTGTGCTTTGGCTTAATTCTTTTTTTTCAATTATTATAAGTAAAGATTAGATCTAAAACTCACAGACAGAAAGCCAGGAAGATGACTGCTGTTTTCTCTGGTGCAGTTTTATTATCTCTAGTCCTGAGGCTGCTTGGTCAAAAATCAATGTAGAGATTACAGCAGAGAGACAGGCATAAGATGTGAGGCCGATTGATTTATCTCAGCTGTCAGAGGAAGGTGATTGTGACACACATTTTGTAAACTGCTATGCTTCCTTTTGTTAGTTCCCATCAACTTCTTTTACAGGATATATTGTTGGATCTGAAAGAGATTGTAGGACTCTCAAATTTGCACACAGACATATACAAACACACACACACACACACACACACACACACACACACACACAAGATTTTCCCTGATTTCAGCCTTCATATGTTAATCCTCAGACAAGCAACTATTAGGAGTCACCCCAGAGATTTTGTATCATCACTAACCAACAATTGTTTAATGGCCTGCCAATACCTCATGTATAGCCACACCTTACTATATCTTCAGTAAAGAAAGAAAACTGCCAAAGCATGAACTGGTTGCTGTAGAATTTCTTTGAACAAAAACCGGCCTGTGGCCACCTTTTGTTTGCACTCATGAATGGAATAGTATGGAATGGCCCCAGAAAAGTGTCATCGAATTTAGAACTTTACCATGCCTACTGGGGACAGGAGCAAATGACTGCTTTTTGCAAATGATCAAAGTGGCTTTTGTTCTTCGACATCCTCCAGATTTTCATTATTCACAAGAAAAGTATTTCAGGTGAAATCAGGAAGTCTTTTTAAGATTCACCAAGTGGTACACAGACTGCTCTTGCTTAAAACTGATCCTGTCAATACAAAAATGAGACTAGAATGAATGACATCCTCTCTCAAAAAGTTCTGAATGAACACCCGCCCCCATTTGGAAGAAATTGTTGCCTGTTGAGGAGTATGCTGACCTGCCTCCCTGAACTGTCTTCTTCATTGAGGCCCTTTGACTGATCCATGACCAGAGCTTAGGAAGGACGATGCAGTGAAGGGAGATACATGTGTGTGAAGACACCAAGTGACCAAATTGGCCCAGAGAGTCCAAGCCAGGGATTAATATAAATAAGAGATGTTAAAAAAAAACCTTAATATTTGGTGTGATTCTGGATCTTTGGCAATAGTCAAGGAGAGCTTCTGGTTCCCGCACAAAAATGGCATCATAGCATCAGGAAACAGTGGGTTTAGTTTTGTTTTCAGAAGGGTTTATACTTCTCTCTTTCTCTCTCTCTAAGGGTACTGTATGTGCCCATGGAGATCCAAAAATGACATCAGGAATAACCCTGGATTGTACTACCTGCTCTTTGCTTTGTTTCCCAGACTCCACCTTCCAGGACAGGAAATACAAGCCGCTGTCATTTCTACCTGGCATTTTTATGCGGGAGCCAGGTTCTAAACTCAAGCCCTTCTGCTTGTGTGGCAGAGATTTATACCCTGAGCCATCTCTCCAGTCCCCCCCCCCCCTTTTACCTCTTATGAGCAGGGTTATTTTTTTTTGCATACATAAAGAAGTATGACTTTCTTTTGCTTCATGTTCCATAGAGAAGCATGACTGATCTCTGTATGTTGATTTGATATGCTGTCTCCTGCTCAGGTTGTCAAGTTTGACTGAAGGAGCCATTCATTGCTGGTTATGCCATGTCCTCACAGCTTCAGAAATGACATGAAATATGTAGTATTTTATAGTAAGAATATGGAATTTTGCATACTATGTTCCTGAACTCACTTATTAATTACAGGGGTCTGTTTGTGGCATGTGCACTGACTTCAGGGTTTCATGGAGCTATATGTACTTTGTCTCCTCCTTTCCTGTAAGGAGTTCTTAACTATGTCTAGTCGAAGTTTTGAGAGTGACACCTCACTTTGTTATTGAGGTCCATTCTTTCTACACCTAATTTATGGAGTTTTTTTAAATCATAAAATTTTGCCAAATGCTTTTGTATTTCTGCTAATGTACATGACCTTTGTGTGTTAGTCTGTTAACATAGATTGACTTGAATGTACTGAATCACTCTTGCATCCTACTTGGTCACAAACCTCTTTATGTGTATATAAATTTGCTAGCATTTTATAGACTACTTTTTCATTTATTTCTTTTTAAATTTTTTAATTATTTATTATTTATTCAATTGTGGGTGTATGCATGTGTGCACGTGTGTGTATGTGTGTGTGTGTATGTATGTGTGCGTGTAGAACCACAGGTGAATTCGGGAACCACCATGGACCGCCTCCATTCATTTGCTTGGACAAGGCTACTGACTTTGTGATCTTGAGTTGAACTATGAGAATATGAAAAGAGAAGTGTGTGTGTGTGTGTGTGTGTGTGTGTGTGTGTGTGTGTGTGTGTGTAGGCCAGAAGTCAACTTCAGGTGCCTTTTGATTTTTGGTCTCCCATTGGCCTGGAACTCCTAGAAGGAGAAATTAATTTTTACTAATTTATTTCATTTCTGCTAAACAATTTTAGTTTCCTTTTATTTTAGCTTTAGTTTCTGCAAAAATTTGATCATTGTGTTTTCAGTTGATTTGGATTCTGGCAGAATTCCAAGTAGCTGACAATTTATAATTATTATTATTGTGATGTTGTTAATTTCCAACCTTCTTTCTCACTTCTGTGGATTTGAACTAGATGTAAAGATTGCAAGCTGAGTATGTTCTGAGCTGGAGTGCACTTGGCTGATGGGGCAGTCTGAATGACATAGGGTGAAAAGCCTTAGACCTTTAGTAGCTCTTCACATACATGGAAAATAAAATGTCTGTGACAGTTCTTTTGTGTAATAGATCCACATGATCAGAGTCCCTGAGCTCTGCAGGTACCACTTACAAGGTAAATTCACCTCCACCAGAGCAGCTCAGATACAATTTCCAGCACAATTTCAGTTTGTCTTCAAGCGTCTTGATAACAGCTAGGTATCGAGTTACAGTATACTGTTTCCTTTATCACAAACAAGGCAATTATCCAGTCACACCTATGGCACCTATGATGTCACTGCATACTTACTCCACCATTGCTCCCCCTTCCCCCCACTGCTTTAGACACTGCATTTAAAAAATACAACTGCTCAGATCATTTCTTCAGAAATCCCTGTGTGGTGAACTGGTCACCTTCCTCATGTGCAAAATGATTGAAGGTTCACCTGCCCTCATGCTCAGGAATGCCATATTTGAATATCAAATTGAATAATAGTGCTGATGTACTATCACATGTAAGGGACTTATGAGAAGTCAGACATTAAATTGATTTGCTAAGTATCATTGCCAAGTGGAAATGCTATCTCATATACACAGAGTGAGTTCTGAGACCAGTGAAAGCAATGCAAGGCAAAGAAGTATACAGCAATCCGTCTTAGGAGCTGCTACTTCATAAATGAGTCTTCATCCTCAGCATGAATTTCAATTTGCTATAGAAACTTTTTTTATTATTATTTATTCAACTGTGCGCATGTGTGTGTGTGCGTCTGTGTGTGTGTGTGTGTGTGTGTGTGTGTGTGTGTGTAGAACCACGGACGAATTTACGAACCACCATGGACGCCTCCACCTCCTTCTGCCCCGGGATTCACAGGCTCCGCCCTACCAGGAGCAGAAACGCAGGCCGCCCCCGCTTCCGCCTGGCGTCTATACGTGGGATCTGGGATCCGAACTCAGGACCTTCTGCCTGCAAGGCAGAGGCTTAACCCCTGAGCCACCCCTCTAACCCCTGCTATAGAAACTTTTATTCTTCCTTTTACCTTAGGTAGGAGCTCATATGCAGAAAAATGTACTTATTTCCACCTTTAAAATTTATGCATGAACACACTTATTGGCAAGATCTTCCTAATGCAAAACAACCATCTTTTCTTTTTGGCTGCTGCATGGGATTTTCTCCTTGGGGATTTTAACACTTTGTGGTTAGAATTATTAGAAATTGTACTTATTAGAATTATTAGAAGTTGTGCACAAATGGTTGCCTGAAGTCTTCCCTGACAGCAAACTCAAATTTATCATTTTTCGAAATTAGTTTTGTGTATAAGATGGATGGCATTTCATTATTAAGAGAAATTCTAATTTTGAGCATCCCAACTTAATTAATTAGACAAAGACTTGATCTGAAGTATTTCAAACTACTGACTTAACTCTACAAATATCCAAAAGTGACATAATTGTTTTGTAGAGGACTGTGTCATTGAAGACACATGAATACATGTGGATTGGTCATTCTTCGGGGTGTGTCTCTGAAACCCAGTTTGTTCCTCACAGTTATTATTTGCACTGAAGTAAAACAAAGGTTCTCAAAAGGTATTGACTCAGCAGAGAAATATATTTTTCTTATACAGCTTTTGTAAAATAAATATTTTTATGGTCTTTGCTGACCTCACTGCAATTTATTTCCAGAATACATTTAGCGCACTTCATTTTATTGGAGCCCAAGTAGTCATGATCCTTATCATATTTCTGCTGCGAGAGTGACATTATAGTTTTTACTAACTTACAAGGAGTGATTCACTTTTTCAAAGGTATAAATTTAAAATGTAATGCTTTCGGATGGATTGGTGGAATGAAGGACAGCCTTCTTTGCCTTGATAGTGGAAAAAGCAAAACAAAACAAAACAAAACAAAACAAAGACAAAAACCCCTTATGATGGCACTGCTCATGGGCAAAAGAAAAAGCTGACCTGGAGAGGAGACAACCTGAGCAAAGGGTGGGGCTTTTCCTGTGGCCTCATGCAGTCTTGAAGAGACAGAAAAACACAGTCACAAAGCACAGCTGTTCCAATGCCAGTTTCTCTTGTTTTATTTGGAGATGTAGTGTTGATAATTTGCTTTTAATGTATATGTATGACTCTTGGTGAGTACCTTTAAAATTAATATATGTTTGAACATTTGTTAGGAATTTCCAGACTGCTGCATTGTAAATAGTTGATAAATATATGTCACTGTGCAGACAGTTTTAAGATACATATTTTTAATTAAGTAATCTATTTAGAGAGAGAGAGAGAGAGTTTGTAACAGAAGGCAATATGTTCACTATAGAGGACCAAGGGTGACTTCAGGAATCATCCTGGATTGGTCTACCTCCTTTTTTGCTTCACTCTGGAATTTCCCAGGCTCTGCCCACCAGGGCCAGAAGTGTAGGCCATCACCATTTCCACCTTGCATTTTTATGTGGGACCTGGGATCTGAATTCAGGACCTTCAGCTTACAAGGCTGAAGCCATCTCTCCAGCCCGTTGCAGACAGTTTTATCTTTGTACCTTAAAAAATTATTAGACCTGGTGATGCTTAATCAGAATCAGGCCATTCTAATCCCTCCCTAACCTAAGGCTCAGGGAAATTCATGGAAGAGAGGGTGATGAAACTGTAGGAACCTAAAGATGGGAAGGTCCACCGTTGGACAAGACATTCCATTTGAGGCAGGATGCTGCATCTAGGAATTCACTGCAGTGAGACTTGTCCTTATTAGAACTGCATAATGACATACCAACATGCCCCCATAAACTACAGGAACTTGAGAGAGATAAGAAAACATAGTGGAAACCTTAGGGACTAGAACTGAATGAATGAAGGGAAATGCTCTTATCAGTGGGGTAACCCAAGGAGGAGCAACTTGGTATGCTACAGAGGCTTGAACCCCCACAAGAGTAGACAAGCCAGAGGGAACCCTGGGGTCCATAGAAGTGGCCAGGCAAAGAAGATAGAAGGGAGTGGAATGGATTGATGAGGGGAAGGGAGGGCAATGGAAGGGAGGCAATGGGATGGAGGGAAGTAGGGATTAGTACTCAATATGCTTGTAAAACTAAGTAAATAAAATAACAAAAAATCAACATCTTATATTTCAATCTATACAATAAAGGTTAAATAGCTTTGATTCATATTCTAGTATGCATTTTTAAAATAAAATAGTAAAGCAGCATGATATATATACATTGAAAAGAATATTGTCAAAATTTGAAAAGCTGGATCATTTTTCTACATATGGTAGGGTACGGGTATCCACTTTTTCTGACACCATTTGATTAAATATACTGGTTTTTCTCCAATGTGTTTATTTGGCATCTTTATCAAGAATATTGTGGCTAAAGATATATGAACCTACATTTGGGTCCTCGATTCTGATCCATTGGTCATTGATTCTATTTTTGTGCCAGTATCATGTTGTTTTTACTGCTGTGACTTTGGAATAGGCTTTGTAGCATCCAGTCTGGTGACAGCCCAAGCGTAGTTAGTGCTGCTCAGGGTTGTTTTAGCTACATGGGGTCTTTTGTGCTTTCAGATGAAATTTTTTTCAGTTTCTGTAAAGAACTTCATTGAGATTTTGATGGGATTGCATTCAATCTGTAAATTTCGTTTGGTAAGGTAGTTATTTTCACAACAGTAATCCTGAGGGTCTACGAACATCGGAGGTCTTTCCATCTTCTGGTGTTTTCTTGAATTTCATCACCAGTATTTTAAATGTTTATTTGCACAGGTCTTCTGTTTCCTTGATTAGGCTTATTAAAGGTATATTATTTTTCTTGATGGTATGGTAAAATGGGATTTTATCATTCATTTCTTTCTCTGTTTTTCATCATTGCTACATAAGAAGGTTATGGTTTTTGTACATTAATTTTGTACAAATTTTTCTGAAAGTATTTATGTGCTCTAGGAGTTTTCCTAGTTTCCTTTTCTTCTCATATTGCTTTTGCTAAGATTTCAAGCACTATGTTGAGGAAGAGTGGTGAGAGTGGATAGCCCTATGTTGCTCCTGATCTTATGAAAATACCTCAAGTTTTTCTTCATTTAGAATGATGTTTGCTCTAGGCTTGTCATGTACAGTTTTTAGTATTATCATTATTACTATTATTATTTTATTACTATTTTTCTTTGTCTTTTTTTTTTTTTGCATGTGTGTAAGGTGTGGGTAGGCACGTGTGAGTGTAGAAGAAGGTACTGTGTGTGCCTATGAAGGCCCAAAGGTGACTTCAGGAATCATCCTGGATTGTTTTACCATCTTGTGCTTTGCTCTAAGGTTTCCCAGGCTCTTCTTTCCAGGGATGGAAGTAGAGGATGCCACCATTTCTGCCTATCATTTTTATGTGGAATTTGGGATTCAAAGTCAAATCCTTCTGCTTGCAAAGCAAAGGCTTAACCTCTAAGCTTTCTCTCCAGCCCATACAGCTTTTATTATTTTGATACATGTTTCTCCATACCTATTTTTGCCAAGGCTTTTTATCATGAGTGGATATTGGAATTTGTCAAAGTCTACTGTGCATCTATTGAGATGACCACATGGCTTCTGTCTTTAAGTTTATGTGGTGAATTGCATTTATTTATTTGCATATGTTGAACCATCCTACTTGTCTTCAGTGAACCCAGTTTACTCATGGAGAATGATACTTTCTATGTGTCTTAGATTTCTGTTTGCAAGCATCTAATTTGATGATCTTGCATCTGTGTTCATCAAAGAGACTGGTATATAGATTTCTTTTTCTTTTTGATGTATCTTTATTTGGTTTTGGTGTCAGGGTAATACTAGCTTCTTAAAGAGTTTGGTAGTATTCCTTCTTTTTTATTTTGTGGAATAATTTGAGAAGTGTTGCAGTTCGCCTGCATGGTTGCTGAAAAATGACCATCAAAAGGCTTAAGGAAACAAGGGGTTATTGTCTCTTACAATTGTCTTGTTACAGTTCTCAGTCCAGCTTGACAGGAGAGCTCACGCCAACATCAGGGTTGAGGGAACTGGCCACACTATCTCTACATAATGGCTAGAGATGGATGATCCTCACTTGCCAGACCAGCATGTCTGGCTAAGTGTACAGGAGGATGCCAACTTCCTCAACCAACTCTGTGTATTTTATTCACCTGTCCAGGGCCTAGTGTCACCCACCAAGGGCTGGGTCTGCCCCATCAACTAGACAATGTCCTTCAAGTTCCCTCTGGGCTTAACTCAACTACTAATTCTCTACAAATGTGCCCAGAGCTCAAACCCTCAACCATCAAGTTGACACCTGTACATAACCATGACAAGAAGTACTGGCATTAGATCTTCTTTGAAGGTCTGATGGAATTCTGCATTGAATCCAAGTGTACCTGGGTTCTGTTTTGCTGGGAGACTTTTGATTACTGTTTCAATCTCATTGCTTTTTATAGGACTGTTGAAATTATTTACTTCATCTTGATTTAACATTGTTGTGGGGGTATATGGTTAGGAATTTGTCTATTTGTTTTTGATGGTCCAGTTTAGTAGAATATATATTTTTCATATATGTCCTCATGATTTTCTGGTTTTCCTCAGTATCTGTTAAACCATTTCTCTTTTTGTTTCTTACATTACTGATTTGGATCCTTTTTTTCTTTTGGTAAGATTGGCTAAGGGTTTGTCAGTCTTGGTAATCATTTCAAAAAATCAACTCCTTGTTTCATTGGTTCTTCTTTTTATTTTTTTTATTCAATTTGTGCGTGTGTGCGCATGTGTGTATGTGTGTGTGTGTGTGTGTGTGTGTGTGTGTGTGTGTAGAACCACGGGCGAATTCAGGAACCACCATGGATGCCTCCACCTCCTCCTTGTTTACTCTGCCCCTGGATTCACAGGCTTCGCCCTACCAGGACCAGAAACACAGGCTGTCCCCGCTTCCACCCCGCTTCCACCCGGTGGGGTCTAAGATCCGAACTCAGGACCTTCTGCCTACAAGGCAGAGGCTTAACCTCTGAGCCACCTCTCCAGCCCTTTCATTGGTTCTTTTAATAGTATTTTTTGTTTCTATTTTATTGATTTCTTCCCCTATATAGGTTATTTCTTTCCATGTACTATTTTGGGGATTGGTTTTTGCTGTTGTTTTTCCAATGCCTTGGGGTGCGTCATCAGGTGGTTTGCATGTGATCTCTCTAGACACTTGGAGGTGTGAATTTCACTATAGGTCTGCCCTCATAAGATCCTATAAGTTTTGGTATATTATATTTTCATTTTTCATTGAATTCTAGGATTTTTTATTTTTATTTTCTTCAGTGACACGCTAGTCATTTCAATAGTGTTCGATATACTTTCCATGGATTTGTATATTTTCTATAGTTTCTTAAGGATGCTTATTTGTAGCTTTATTCCCTTGTGATCTGATATGATATATGACTCTATTTTGATTTCTCATGCTTATTGAGACTAGATTTGTGTCCTAATATGTGATCTATTTTAGAAAAAGTTCAATGGACTGCTTGGAAGAATATGTACTCTTTAGTGTTTTTGTAGAATACTCTGGAAATGTATCTTAGGTCCACTTTATCAGTGGTTTCTTTAATTCTTGTGTTTCCCTGTTAATTTTTGGTCCAGATGACCCATCTATTGGTGAGAGTGAGGTATTGAAATTTCTGACTTTTATCGTATTGAGGTTAATCTGTGGATTTACATCTAGTAGTACTTCCTTTCTGAATCTTGGTGCATCTATGTTTCCTGCATATATATTTAGCATTGTGATTCTTCCTTTATGAGTATGAAGTGATTTATCTCTTCTCACTAGTGTTGGTTTGAAATCTATTTTATTAGATATTAGAATACCTCTTCCTGTTTGTTTTCTGGCTGTCGGCTCAGAATGTGGATTTCCTTTTTATTCTGAGACATTATCTGCCTTTAAATTTTAAAATTAAAAATATCACCACACAATATGTACTAACAGAATTGGTCATAAACATAGGAAAATAACCAGTCTCATAAATTACATGAGAAATGATGACATGAATCTAAAATCTCACTAATAAGATGTTCATATGTTCCTTTTTCGTATCATTCCCCAAAAGGCTTAATCTTCAACTGTCAAATTGACATTTGTAAGTAATTGCTACCATATGTATATATGTATATAAATATATGTCTGTGTGTTTGTATATACATACATATGCACATATATATGTATATAATTTTATTCTTTCAGAGCTTCACACATGAATACAGAAAATTACTATTTTCACCTCTTATTATTCAGTCTGCACCCCCTTTTTTCCACGACAAACTTTCTTTTTTCTCACCATTTTCCCTCCAATTTTCATGTCGTTTTATGTGTGTGGCTTACTGAGTTTCATCTGGGTTGCCTTTGATAGTAGCTTCCTGAGTACTTGTAGGAAAATGAGTCATATATCACTGAGAAAAGTAGACTGCGACCACATCCATCTTTAACCCTTAATAGTGCATATGTGGAACCTCTAGAAATCTTTCCCTTTCCATGATGAAATTTTGATAGCTCAAATTTTGTGAAAGCCTTGTGGAAGTACACACAGTTGCAGGAAGTTCACGAGTGCAACAGCCCTGTAATGTCCAGAAGATACTGTCTGGCCACCCCCCTCCTCACCATTAGGCTCTTATCATTCTTACCATCCCCTGTTCCACAGTGTTCCCTTGGAGCGTGTGTGTAGGGGGTGAATTACATGTCCCATTTAGGGTCAAGCAATCTGCAATCACTTATGTTCTGCACTTTGACCAGTTGTGAGTCTCTGTATTAAACACTTTGCAATGCTTCTATGTTCAGTGGTGAGAGTTCCTTTAATCTATGGGTATAATGGTACATTTTTGAAAGGTAGTGTTATAAAGTGTTTTTATAATTAAACCTAAACTTCGCCTCCCGTTGTTTCTTTTCCTGGTTTACAATACCAGGAATGTGATACCCTCTAAAAAGATAGCCTTAAATCCATTCGGAAAGCATTTGGTTATGTCCTTAACAATGATGTTACTATTGTGCTGATGGTCACCTCTTGCAAGGTGATTGTAAAGGTAGCTTGCAGCTTTCACAGGTGGGTGAGACTGTGGATTGATTTTTTTCTAGCAGCAGCTTACATAGTACTTTCTGGTGCCATGAAAGCTGGCTGGAAGAGGCTTCTAGACTAGTTCCAGCTTGCTTTTTTCCACACCCCATGTTCAATATGTATGGTCTCTTCAGCAATGGGGGTTCTTACTGGCAGTTTCTGGACAGCAGCCACAAGCAATGACAAAAGCCCTTCAAGACCCAAGGACCAAAAGCTTATTAGGAAACATCACATACCTGTTTCTAGCTATGGCTTCTAGTAGAATCATCACAAGGCTTTTTCTGTTGTATCTATCTTTCTCTGTATGTTCCCCTGTGCAGAGTATGTCTCTTTGTGCTCCTTTGAAAAAGAAATAAGTTATGGTGTTTGATAAGCTTGCAGGTAGTAGGTTTCTATCTGGCTCTATCTTACAACCTTGATTGTATTTGTTTCTTGTATTATCTTCCAAATATGATTTAGCCAATGATAACAGTAATTAGTGGTGATGAGTATCTAAGTGCTGGGTATAATAGAAAAAGTATTTTTCTTTTTCTTTTTCTTTTTTTTCCTTTTTTCTTCTTAGGTTCTTTTTTTTAAATAAAAATGTAATTATACATTTTAAAATTTTTTACCAGTTCCCTCCCTCCCCCCTCCTCCCCTTTCTCTCCCTCCCCATCCCCCAGTGCCTCCCCCCCAATTCCCAGAGAGTCCTTTATTGTGTACGCCTGACTCTCCACTGGGTCCTCCTCTCCGATGACATATAAGGACCCAGTGGCATTTCCATAAGCCCTTTCTCTTGTTCCCCTTAAGCATAAGATCACTACTATGGCTGTCAATCTCTTGCCTCCAGGGGTCTCGGTGCCCTTAACAGATGCTAGACTTTATGAGGGCAACAGTGCGCTGGACATTGCGCAGGGCATGCAAAGTCCCATTATGATTGCTTTGGCCCCAACTATTGTTGAGAATCTTGCAAATCGTTGCTCCTCCCATCCTTTTGCTCTTACAATCTTACCGCCCCCTCTTTCGCAAATGTCCCTGAGCTCCAGGATGGGGAGAGATTAGGCTGGCCTAGTTCTATGTGATTGATATAGAGTCTCTGAAGTTCTGGATTGTGGTTTGTTGATTTTCTTTTGCAGTTTTGGTGCTCCTGCAATGCCCTTCACTCCATCCTGCTGGGCACTGTATGTCACCCCCTGGCCAGAGACAAAAAGCTGTTAAACTGGAGTCTTGTTATAATAGCACATTCAAGGGTAGATGTAATAAAAGTAGGAAACCTCAGTGAGGGAGGGGTCCATCACCCATTTGCAAAATGATTACTTTTTATCTGCTAGACTATATGCCCTCCCCTTCTGGTGAGATCAGGAAAGAACGTCTGTGAACTTAACCAGGTTTCTCATTACTTACTTGCAGACTTTAATGGAGGCCTATTTTCTGTGCTGTAACATGGTCCCCTCTCTCCTTGTTTCAGGTGTGGCCCTCCTACCCCATCTCTCTTGTTCATAATCCTTGCAATTACTGTGTTACATAGGTTTACTTTTGAGTGTCTCAATGTGGGCTGGGTGAGTTTGGTACTAGGAGCCACCTATTAGGGAGTGCATATGGTGCTTAATTTTCTGGGTTTGGGATACTTCACTTAATATAATTGTTTCTAATGACATCCATTTCCCAGCAAATTCCAGTAATTCATCATTTTTGATGGCTGAGTAGTACTCCATTGTATAGATGCACCACTCTTTCCTCATCCACTCGTCAACTGTTGGACATTTGGGTTGATTCCATGACTTTGCTATTGTAAACAGTGCTGCTATGAACATGGTCGAGCTTGTGCTATCGAGGCAAACCTCTGCTGCATGGGGGGTTATTCCCAAAAGTGGGATAGCAGGGTCATATGGCATTTCAATCTTTAATCTCTTTAAGAATCTCCAGACGGCTCGCCAGTGTGGCTGTATGAGCCTGCATTCCCACCAACAATGTAGGAGAGTTCCCCTCTCCACATCCTCTCCAGCATTTGTCGTTGTTTGTATTGTGGATTTTTGCCATCCTGACCGGGGTGAGATGATATCTCAGGGAGGTTTTGATTTGCATTTCCCTGATGGCTAAGGAAGTGGAACATTTTTGAAGATATTTGTTAGACATTTTAATTTCATCCCTGGTAAAGTTTCTTTTAAGTTCCAGAGCCCATTTTTTAATTGGGCCAGTGTTTTCCTTGGAGTTTAGTTTTCTAAGTTCTTTGTGCACTCTGGACAGTAGAGCTCTGTCAGATATGTGGTTAGTGAAGATTTTCTCGCATTCTGTGGGTTGCCTTTGAGCTCATGTTACAATCTCTTTAACTGAACAGAAGCTCTTTAATTTCACAAGATCCCAACTGTTGAGAGTTGGTAGCAGTGACTGTGCCATTGGATGTCTGTTTAGGAACTGTTGGCCTAGCCCAATCAACTCGAGGGAGTTCCCAATCCTTTCAACTATGGTTTTTTTTTTTTTTTCTTTTTTTTTTTATTAAAAATTTAATTATAAGAGCCACCTATTAGGGAGTACATACGGCGCTTAATTTTCTGGGTTTGGGATACTTCACTTAATATAATTCTTTCTAATGACATCCATTTCCCAGCAAATTCCAGTAATTCATCATTTTTGATGGCTGAGTAGTACTCCATTGTATAGATGTACCACAGTTTCCTTATCCACTCGTCAACTGTTGGACATTTAGGTTGATTCCATGACTTTGCTATTGTAAACAGTGCTGCTATGAACATGGTCGAGCTTGTGCTATCGAGGCGAACCTTTGCTGCTTGGGGGGTTATTCCCAAAAGTGGGATAGCAGGGTCATATGGCATTTCAATCTTTAATTTCTTTAAGAATCTCCAGACGGCTCGCCAGAGTGGCTGTATGAGCCTGCATTCCCACCAACAATGTAGGAGAGTTCCCCTCTCTCCACATCCTCTCCAGCATTTGTCGTTGTTTGTATTGTGGATTTTTGCCATACTGACCGGGGTGAGATGATATCTCAGGGAAGTTTTGATTTGCATTTCCCTGATGGCGAAGGAAGTGGAGCATTTTTTAAGATAATTGTTAGACATTTTAATTTCATCCCTGGTAAAGTTTCTTTGAAGTTCCAGGGCCCATTTTTTAATTGGGCCAGTGTTTTCCTTGGAGTTTAATTTTCTAAGTTCTTTGTGCACTCTGGACAGTAGAGCTCTGTCAGATATGTGGTTAGTGAAGATTTTCTCCCATTCTGTGGGTTGCCTTTGAGCTCGTGTTACAATCTCTTTATCTGAACAGAAGCTCTTTAATTTCACAAGATCCCAACTGTTGAGAGTTGGTAGCAGTGACTGTGCCATTGGATGTCTGTTTAGGAATGTTGGCCTAGCCCAATCAGCTCGAGGGAGTTCCCTATCCTTTCAACTATGGTTTTTAAAGTCTCTGGCCTGATAGCAAGGTCCTTGATCCATTTGGAATTAAGTCTTGTACATGGTGACAAGTACGGGTCCAGCTTTAATCTTCTGCATGTGGAGATCCAGTTTTGCCAGCACCATTTGTTGAAGATGCTGTTCTTTTTCCATTGGATTCTTTGGGCCCCTTTGTCAAAGACCAAATGGCTGTTTTTTGTGGGCTTATATCTGGGTCTTCAACCCTTATCCATTGATCTGTGTGTCTATTTTGGAGCCAGTACCAGGCAGTTTTTATAACTATGGATTTGTAGTATAGACTAAGGTTTGGTATGGTAATACCTCCAGCAGTGTTTTTGTTACTCAGGATTGTCTTTGTTATCCTGGGTCTTTTGCGCCGCCATATGAATTTTGAGATTATTTGGTCAACTTCTTTAAAGAATTGCTTTCGGATTTTAATTGGTATAGCATTGAATTTGTATATTGCCTTTGGTAAGATGGTCATTTTTACAATGTTGATTCTACCAATCCAGGAACATGGGAGGTCTTTCCACCTTCTGGTGTCTTCTGCTATTTCTTTCTTTAGGGTTTTAAAGTTTTCATTGTAAAGGTCTTTTACCTCCTTGGTTAGGTTTATACCAAGGTATTTCATTTTTTTAGGGGCTATAGTAAATGGGATTGTTTCTCTCAAGGCTTTTTCACTTCTTTCATTCTGGGCATATAGGAAGGCCTCTGATTTTTGCACATTTATTTTGTATCCTGCCACCCTGCTGAACTTCTCAATTAGTTCCAGTAGCTTCCTGGTGGAGTTTTTGGGTTCACTCAGGTATAAGATCATGCCATCTGCAAATAGGGATAGTTTGACTTCTTCCTTGCCGATTTGAATCCCTCTTATGTCCCTTTCTTGTCTTATGGCTTCAGCTAAGACTTCAAATACAATATTGAATAGAAGTGATGAGAGTGGACAGCCTTGTCTAGTTCCTGATCGAAGTGGGAATGCTTCCAATTGTTCCCCATTGAGCATAATCCTTGCTGTGGGCTTGTTGTATACAGCTTTTATTATATTGATAAGGGTTCCTTTCATTCCTACAGTTTCTAGCGTTTTGATCATAAAAGGCTGTTGGATTTTGTCAAAGGCTTTTTCTGCATCTATCGAGAGTATCATGTGGTCTTGGACTTTGGACTGGTTTACATGATGAATTACATTTATTGATTTGTGTATGTTGAACCAACCTTGTGTGCCGGGAATGAAGCCTACTTGGTCCCCGTGAATGATTTTTTTGATATGTTTTTGAATCCAATTTGCTAAGACTTTGTTGAGAATCTTTGCATCTGTGTTCATCAGAGAGACCGGCCTATAGTTTTCTTTTTTAAGTGAATCTTTATTAGGTTTTGGGATTAAGACAATATTAGCTTCATAGAAGGAATTTGGTAGTGTTCCTTCCTTTGCTATTTGATGGAACAGTTTAAGTAGTATTGGTGTTATTAACTCCTTAAATGTCTGGTAGAATGCTGTGCTGAATCCATCTGGCCCAGGACATTTTTTGGTGGAAAGATTCGAGATTACTTCTTCAATTTCCTTGTATGTTATAGGACTATTTAAATAATTCACAACTTCCTGATTCAATTTAGATAGGTTGTGTTTACTTAGAAATTCATCCATCTCTTTTGCATTTTCAAACTTCACAGAGTACAAGTTTTTGAAATATGATGTTATAATTCTCTGGATTTCTTGGGTATCCGTAGTGATAACTCCATGTTCATTTCTAATTTTGTTAATTTGGGTTTTCTCTCTCTTGCTTTTGGTTAATTTAGCTAGGGATGTATCAATCTTATTGATTTTTTCAAAGAACCAGCTTTTTGACTGGTTGATTTTTTCAGATATTTCTCCCCTTAGTTTGCTAATCTCCTCTCTTCTACTACTTTTGGGATCAGATTGCTCTAGTTTTTCTAAAGCTTTAAGCTGCATTGTTAAGTTGTTTATTTTTGATGTTTCCATTTTTTTGATGTAGGCATTAAGAGCTATGAACTTACCTCTTAGAACAGCTTTCATTGTGTCCCAGAGATTTTGGTAAGTTGTATTTTTGTTATCATTCACTTTCAGGAAATCTTGAATTTCCTTTTTAATTTCTTCCTGAATCCAGTTCTCATTCAGCATCATAGTGTTAAGTTTCCAGGAGTTAGTGTATTTTCTCTTGTTTGATGTGTTGTGGATGTCCAGCTTTAGGCCGTGGTGGTCTGATAGGGCACAGGTTAGAATTTCAACTTTTTTGTATATGTGTAGATTCATTTTGTGGCCCAATATGTGATCTATTTTGGAGAAAGTTCCGTGTGCTGCTGAGAAAAATGTGTATTCTTTGATATGTGGGTGAAAAGTTCGATAGAGGTCTGTAAGGTCCATTTCTTTCTGGGTTTGATTAAGTTCCAAAGTGTCTCTGTTAAGCTTTTGACCTGTTGATCTATCCCATGTTGAGAGGGCGGTGTTGAAGTCCCCAAGAATTATTGTTTGGGGGTTGATTTCTTGTTTTAGACGCTGTAGGGTTTTCTTAATGAATGTGGAGGGGCCCATAGTGGGTGCATATATGTTCAGTATTGTGAAGTCTTCCTGGTGAATTGTACCTGTGACTAAAATGTAGTATCCATCCGTGTCTCTTATAATTTTCTTTGGTTTGAAGTCCACTTTGACTGATAACATAATGGCTACCCCTGCCTGTTTTCTGCTTCCATTAGCTTGTAGAATTGTTGACCAGCCTTTTATTTTTAGAGCGTGCCTATCTTTTGTTTTGAGATGGGTTTCCTGCAGGCAGCAGATTGATGGATTGTGATTTTTAATCCAAGTTTGTAATCTGCGTCTCTTGATTGGTGAATTAATTTCATTAACATTTAGTGTTATAATGGAGAAACTATTTTTAATTCTAGACATTTATTATGTTTAGTAGTTTTTATAAGTATATTGCTTCGCTTTTAATGGTGTTATATTTGCCTTCTGTTCTCCTGGAAATGCCTGTTTTTTTCTTCATGGTTGAGTATCATTTCTAGCATTTTTTGAAGGCCTGGTTTGGTGGACATGTATCCCTTCAAGTTGTTTTTTTGCTGGAAAGTTTTTCTTGCTCCCTGGATCATGACTGATAGTTTTGCAAGGTAAATCAGCCTGGGTTGACATTTTTGCTCATTCAATACTTGAAGTATGTCTCTCCAAGCTCTTCTTGCTTTTACTGTTTCGACTGAGAAGTCATTTGTTATTTTAATAGGTTTACCTTTAAAAGTGACTTGTTTTTTTCTCCCTTGATGCTCTCAGCACCAGTTCTTTATCTTGAATGTGGAGTGTTTTAACTATTATTTGCCGTGGGGTGCTTCTGTTTTGGTCGTATCTGTTTGGGGTGCGGAATGCCTCTTGTATATGGATGAGCCTCTCTTTTTTTAGATGAGGAAAGTTTTCCTTGATGATTGTTTGAAAAATTTCCTCAGGGGTGGTATTTTGAGATTCTTGCTCTGGTATTCCATGAATACGCATGTTAGGCTTCTTCAGGGTGTCCCATATCTCTTGGATATTTCTCTCAAGTATCTTTTTGGCTTTAACAACCTCTTCCATTGAGCTGGTTAGTACTCTCACTTTATCTTCAAGGTCTGAAATTCTGTTTTCTGCTTCCTTAGTTCTGTTGATAAGACTCTCTGTAGAGTTCTGGGTTGAAGATAACTTGTCTTGTAGCTCAGTTTTAAACTCTGCTTGAGTCTGTTTTAACTGCTCTATGCCAGTTTTTGTTTCTTGCACTGTTTTTCTCAACTCCTCCAAATGTCTGTTGTGTTCCTCTTCAAAGCGATTGATTCGATTATGTAATTCCTCCCTGATTTCCTCTTTCATAATATTGAACATGGTAATGATCATATTTTGAAAGTCGTTATCCTGGGTGAGGCTTTCTTGGCCTTTTTCCGCGGGTTTGTTCTTGTTGGAGTCTAACATTATGGGATTAATTTCTTCAGTGGGAAATTTGTTTACTTGAGTGTTGCTTCTCATGGATTTGCACTTTGACTTTGGCATGTCGTTTTAACTCTTAAGATCTTTCAATTTCACTAAACTGAATTATTTGGCCTAGGGTTCTGGGGGTGGGCAGGGACAGAGCTTACCTAGGTCACGGGTGAGGCCCGCCTGGACCGCGGGCGCGTCCGGACCAGCGGAGCGGGGTGGGGAATGGGAGGATGGGGGCGTCGGCGTGGAGCTATTTAACCCGAGGGCAGCTGGGGCGGGCCTGGGTGCAGGGTGAGGTCCTTCTCGTCCCTAGGCCCTGTGCGCGCAGCTCCGGCTAGATGGTGGGAGTCGGAGCCGGGTCCCTTTGGGCTGACCTGGGGTTCTGGTGGGCGGGCGCGGCCGGGGCTTACCTAGAGTCGCGGTTGAGACCCGGCTGGACCGCGTGCGTGTGTCCCGAACGGCGGAGCGGGGTGGAGAATGGGAGGTATTTTTCTTTTTAAAAAAATAATTTCATAATGTACATAGTGAATTTTTATCATTTTTCACCTACACCCTAGTTGCTGCGCTCTCATCCCTGACTCTTCCCAATCAGTGGTGGGTAAACAGTAAGCTCAAAGATGACTGTCTTTTTAACATCATGACATGCACAATATTGGTCCTGCATTTATATGTAGATCTTATTAAATGGTGTTACTATGCCATGGACCTTATATATCTCCAGAGGCCCATGTGGTAAGGCTTGATCCTTTGACTGGTGCCACCGGGCGATGGTGGAGCCTTTAAGACCTAGTGGGAGGTCCTTAGATCACAGAGGTATGTCTTTCCAGGACTGATGGGGCTCTGCCTCCTCTTCTTCTAGTGCCCAGTGTAGGAATGGAATGGTTTGCTTCCATCATTCTCTTCCCTGCAGTGATGTTCTCTTCCTGAAAGATCTAGAGGCCATAGGGATAACTTAGCCCTACATTGGGAACCAATACGGCTTTTCCTTTCAAGATATTTGTCCCAAGTATTTGCTGTAGTGATATAATGCTTCCTAACCCACCCAATCAACTCCAATTCTCAGGTCTGCTGCCTTCCCCTTCCACCCACCCTAAGCGGTTGTAAACAGCACTTATAAGAACAAAGAAGGGCTACGGGTTGTGTCTTGGCCCCTGTTCGATAAACAGTTTTCTTTGTGAGACGGTTGCTGCTCTCAGAATTTATGCATAATTACTCACTTGCTTGTCATAGCGGCTCTATTTTTATCCACATTCTAGAGATGAGAAATATGAAGCATGGTGAGCTTCAGCGATTTATCCAAAGCATCCCAGCTAATAAATACAGGAGCTGGGACCCACTGGCTTCAGAATTCACATTCTGAGCCAAGGCCTTTTTTTTTCTGCTCAATGTGGAAGAAAAAGTCTTCATTGTTGCCAACGGTCCCGTTACATCAGAAGCTGCTGCCAGTCGCGTCGCTGAGCTATTTCCTTCTGTTTAGAACTTTTAATCATGCCATGGGTTTCAAAATGAACCCATGTGGGCAGCATATGAGGCAAGTGAGTGGGGAGCCAGGTCTCCACAGTTTCCTTTCAGCACTGGGTGAGGGGGTGGGAAGATGACAGACTAGACCTCTTGACTGACTGTTCTCAGTGCCTGTGGTTTTAGCTGTGTCTCACGTCAGCAGAAGGCTCAACAGCTTCCTTCCTGTACTGTGCAGCGAGTTGAGGTGAGGAATGCTGCTGTGGAATCTGTGAGCTCACACACACCTACTCCAGGCGGGCTCACTCACCATGTTCATCCCATCTGTCCACAGAATGAGATCTACCACTGCTTTTTTCTTCAAATGAGCTAAGAAAGGAACACCTTCAACGGATACTTGCTACCTCTTATCAGAGCTGTTAGAGGGTTGGGAAACCTGAGTGTTCTTTATGTATTTGAGTACTGTTATTTAGCTTTTTTTTTTTTTTTTAATCGTGGTTCAGATTGTGTCTCTTGTAGTTCACATTGATCTCAAGCTTGCCAACTAACTCAGGCTGGCTTTAAACTGGTCATCCTCCTGCCTCTGTCTTTTGGGATTGCAAGCGTGTACCATCACTGGAAAACAGTGGGCACAGACCGCTGCTCTGCAGGCAGGGTCTGGTGGCATTTCTATTGCAAGCCTCCTCTGAGGGTTTATAACTCAGTCATAAATATCAGTCACTGGCAGAAACTTAGCCTGAAGGGTCACAGGCCTGGGGGAAATTATTCATTTATAAATTTCCCTGACTCGCTTTAAATTGTTTTAACTGTATTTACCCTTCATGATAGGAGAAAAGTAATGGCTGTTTGGTTCAAGACACTTTTCTCCTCCTATGAATCAACACAGCACTGGGATGTGAGTGAAAAAATGCCAGCAAATATGTGGCCACTGAAAACACACAATAATTCTTTCTTTAAGAGAAGGGCTTGAGGGCTGACATTATTCACCCAAAGATCTATTAGCAGAACTTAAGGGGAGAAGTGAATGTTATGAACTATTGATTAAAGTTCCCACGTCACTTGCTTTCTGTTTTCCCATCCATATAGATAGATCCCAGAAAGTGGAGACGTTGTAGTACCCTGGACTCACATATGGCGAGGAAGTCAGGGGAATAGTGTTAGCTCCAGGCTGGACTGATCTACTCACTGTCACAGGAGTATGACTGGAACTACACTTCTCTAACACTTACTCCTGATTATGAACTGTGCAGGGTTTTTCAAATGGTGTGGTTTTCTTTAAATCAGGTATCGAATATGTGTTTACTTGCCCCCTTGCACAGGGTCAAGTACAGGGCACACTTGAGATGGCATGTGTTCACACACTGAGCAGACAGACCGACTCTCTCAGGATATCAGACTTGCTAGAAAGGTTGAAAATAGGCAAATTCAAATCAAAGCACTTGAAATCTGGATTTGTAACTGAACAGTGGAATAAAAATGTTCTAGATTCTTATAATTTAATACTTATCATAAACAGGATCCCAAATTCTTAAAGAGTTTCTTAGTTCTTAAGTTTGCTTTTAAAAAGCACTTCAATGCATCTTTCCCTTCAAATACAACCATTGAAATTCTGCAAAATATCCCGTCTTAAGCATACAGGCCTTTTGTCTCATGACAAAAGCAACATATCATTTGGAAAATGCAAGAGACGAGAAAAAGTACTCTTCTCTATTTAATGTGCATGTTCATATGTGTGTGGTTGTGATGTGTGTGTTGATGTGTGTAGATGTAATTGTGTATATATACATGCACAAGTGAAGATCAGAGTCTATCTAGGGTGCTGTTCCTCAGGAGTTGTCCATCTTGTTTTCTGAGATAGAATGTCTCACTGGTCCAACTGGGGTTTGTTGATGTTTGAGACTGGCTGGCCAGTGAATCGCAGGGTTCACTGCCCAACTCTGTGATTACAAGTGTGCACTCCCATATCATACTCCTTAAATTATTTCTGGGGGTTGAACCCAGGCCCTTGTGCTCAGGCAGTAAGTCCTTTATCAATTGAGTCATCGCTTCAGTCCTAATAGTTTTAAATACATAATCATTGATGATTAAATATACTTAAGTCATATAACATGGTGGTTTGATATATGTAAACACAAAGAAGTGATTACTGAAATCAAATCAATGACCATATCCCCTCACCTGCCCAAGCTATGCATTATATCCACCAAACTTATTATTCTTTTTTTTCAATTTTCATGTGTGTATGTGTGGGAGTTGGTGGGTGTATTCATGTATGTATGTGTGTTTGCATGTATTCATGTAGTCACAGGTGTATGTGCAGGTGCTTGTGTAGATGAATATGTGTGCAATGTGTTGGTATGAGGGTAATACTAGGCATCATCCTCAATTGTTCTTCCATCTTATTGTTTTAAACCTTGGTGTCCAAAACCCAAGAATCCCATAAATGATAGTCTGGTTCACCAGCTTGCTCTGGGAATTCCCAGGCTCTGCTTTCCAAGGCTGGAATTTTGGAATGATAAACATTTTCTTGGGATCTTGGGATCCAAACTCTAATCCTTTTACTTGTGTGGCAAGCACTTTAACAGCTAAGCTATATCTCCAATCCTGAACTTGCTATTCTTATATAAAAAAGTTTGTTCCCTTTGAACATGCCCTCTTTTATGCTCTGCTTTCCTGCTTTTGACATTATAGATTTCACCTACATATAAAATCACAGTGCTCACCTTTCTGTGTCTGTCTTACTTCACTTAAAATAATGTCCATTAAGGTCATCTCTGTGCAGTTGCAAGTCTCAGGATTTCATTACAAAAATACCACTCAAACAAACAAACAAACCGAATAATAGATCTGAATATTTTCCAAAGAACTTGCCAACAGGCATGCATAAAGACTGCTAATGCCACTCGTCATTAAGGAAATGCAAAACCATGTCATCTTACACTTGTTGCAATAGCTGGTATTCAAACACAAGATAAGAGAAATGTGAGGATATATGAGGAAGGAATCCAGGAGAACTGTTAGTGGGAATTAAATCAACGTGCCACTGTGGAAATCAGAATGGAGGTGCCCCAAAGAAGGCACACTAGAGCTGCCACCAGCCCAATCATTCTTCCATTGAGTGTACATCCCCAGGACTGGAGGTCAGTTGTCGTGAAGTATTTTTATCTCTATTCAAGTAGCACTATTCACAAAATTTAAGGCATGTCAAACATCAGTGGAGGAGTGAATGAAGAACAAGTAAGTGTACATGGGCACCCAGTGGGACAATATTTAGCCACACTGAAGGAGGAAAGCTGGCATTTGTGACCCATGATAAACCTATGGGATATTGTGCTCAATGAAATCAGCCCAGCACCAAAGGAAAAACACAGAATGACCGATCTTACTTATCTATGGACTTGAGCTTAAACAAAAGAAAAAATAAAAACTTTGATTATCTTAGTTTCTCTTGGCAGCAAAGCTTGACAAGCGACAAGTCATTGTCGACTTGAGTTTGATCCTAAAATAATCAGTGAAACTGTGATCTAGGAAAGAAGAACAGATCTGAAGAAAACATGGACTCTGGACTGGGAATCACAAAGCAGGCATCGAACATAGTTTCAAGAGGTAGGGATGTTGGTTTCACTGACCCCTCCCCACCCCCTCTTCGTGTGTGTGAGGGGGTGGGGTGGCAAGTCTGATGTTCCAGAAAGAGATGGCTTCATTTCAAACCTATTCCTGCTGGCAGCCAATAGTGACGGGAGTCTCAACTCACATGGTGCTTTGACATAGTCCAAGCTCTCTCACCCCCCTTGTGCACTTCAGTAAGTGTCATGTCTCAAATACCACTCTTTCTAATACTGACATATCAGTGTCTCACCACATTTACTGCAATTCAAATTGCCATCTTTGTACCTGGCAGCCATGAAAAACTCAAGCCAAGAAGCTAATGGAATGATTCCAAAGGTTCAGAGCCCTGAACCACTGTAACATCCCAGATTGGAAAAACACATTCTTCCTAGCTTTTTAATCGCTTTAAAATAGTTTTATCCCAAAGATAAGACTTCTTAAAATTTCTAGCAAGCATTTTCGTTACACACAGGTGTGTGTTCAGTTTATTTCATATGTCAGACATAAAATACAATCTTCATTAGTAAATTACTCCAATAGTTTTTGTTTTCTTCATAGAGATTTTTTTTGCATGATTCAAATGTAATGAAATAATTTCTGTGTTCAGTGTTTCAACTTGCCTTACTGTTGATAATAAATCCACAACCAAACAGCTTAAGAGAACAAGGGGATTTTATTCTTTCTTGCAATTCTCGGTCACAGTTCTAACCCCAGCTTGGCAGGCGAGCTCAGGTCAACACCCAGAGTTGAGGGAATTGGCTAATACATGATGGCTGAGAGAGAGAGGCAAACCTCAGTTTCCAGGCAAGACAGTCAAAGTATGTTGAAGAATGCCAAAGCACCGAACAATGCCCTCCATCTACCTGCTACCATCCATCAGGGGCTGGATACTCACACATCAATCAGACAATGTCCTGTGTACTTACTTGTGCCTTGACTACTCATTCTTACACATGTACCCAGAGCTCTGTCTTCAACTGTCAAGTTGACACCTGTTTATATAACTAGCACTAGTGTGTTCTTTGTTCTTAAGTTGTTGTATCTGACTTGATAAAGGAAGTAATATCATAAAAGCCTGTTAGGTGACATAAATATTAAAGAGACTCTCAAGGGAAGATGCTTTTCCTCTTAACCTCTTTTATAGTTGTTACTGGATTATTTGCTTCAGTTTTTATTTTATTATCGTGATTAATGTACCTTTTCTTCATTTTCTTATGCTCCTTTGTTGGCCTTAGTTGAATTCCTAATTTCTGCCATATATATTTTTTTTGCCTCTAGGTACACCAAGTAGCCAATCCACCCTCTATATAGCTGGAGGGGCAGTTTTGCTGTTGCTTGTTATCCTAATTATCGTTGTCATCATCATTGTTTATAACAGGTGAGTAACTACTTAACCTTTGTCTCCTTTATCCTGAGTGATTCTGATGTTCAGGGTTCTCTTTGAATAAACCAACAACTTATCAAGCTGTCTTTAGCTTCACAAAAATTTCTTTGATTAGTGCTCTTATACAAGGGAGAGGAAGAAGTTTGAGATTAGAGAAGCTATAATTGTTCACTTAAGAATTAGTGGAGTTGGAAATGTGCCATCTCATACCAGAATATCCTCTTAGCTGTGTCCACCCTGTCTTCTTCATTCGATAAGGGAAGAGCTGATGAAGAATTGGGGTGTGTGTGTGTGTGTGTGTGTGTGTGTGTGTGTGTGTGTGTGTAGAGATAGAAAGAGAGAAGATAATTCTTTAATCATCTGTCAAGTATTTATTGTATAAAGTAGTGAGCAAAAATTAATGGAGCTCATATTCTAAGCAGCTGAAAACATATTCTAAATAGTTATTTTCTGAACCAAAAAATCCAGATACTTTTATTTTATTATTCATCTACTTATGTCTTTATTTATTGTGGTGTGTATTTGTGTATCTGTATATGCATGCCTGTATATGCATGTGTGTGTGTGCATGTGTATGTGTGTGCGTGTGTTAGGCATATGCATTCATGCCATGGTGTATGTATGAAGCTCAGAGGACAACTTTCAGGAGTCAGTTTTCTCCTTCTACCTTGTGAGTTCCAGAGATGGATCATAGGTCATCAGGCTTGGGCAACAAGCACTGTTAGTTGCTGAGCTATATCACTAGCTCACCTAAGACTCTTAATAAAGGTGACTGAGCAAGCGGTTGGAAGGATGATTTTGAAGAAATGAGGCGACCATTAAGAAACTTCTTTTGAAATTTCTTCTCACTGTCCACTGTATTTTAACATAGAGGATTTCCTGGTTAGCCCTTCATTTACTTTTTAGCTCTCTCTCTCACATGACATATTTGTTGAACTACTATGATCATGCTAGATTGTAATTTTATACTCTGTTCCAACTGAAGTGTTATCTGCTTAAGAAAGGAAAGGACTATTCTTTGAATACATATACACATATATTATAATTAATTATGTTAATTATTTTTATTCTTTTGTAGTTTCATACTTGGAAATAGTGAATTTATGATACGTTCACAGCTTAACCCCCAATCCTATTCCCCTTCTCTCACTGCAATCCTTCTTCTCCCCTGCCAGACTCATTTCTTATTTTCATGTTTTTTTCCATGTGTGGCAAAATTGGGTTTCATCTGCTTTGCTTTCAATGCTATATGCCTGAGTTCTTGCTGGAGCATATGGGCATATCATTGAGGAAAGTATCTTCTATTTCCCCTGCATCAGTATTAGCATTCATCTCTTAGGGAGATGTGGAGTCTCTTGAAATCTTTCCCTATTAGTGGTAAAATTTGATAGGATAAATTACATGCAGGTCCTGTGGAAATATACATAACTGCAATGAATTCATGGATGCAACAGTTCTATCTTGTCCAGAAGATAATATCTAGCCCTACCCCTTATCCCCTTCAGTCTTGTACAATCTTTCAACCCCCTCTTCCAGGATATTTTCTGAGCTATGGAGTGGGAAGGTGACTTAGATGTCTGGTTTAGGGCCTAGTAGTCCATAGTTATTTCTTTTTTCCACTCTAGCCAGTTGTGAATTTCTGTAATAAACACCTTCCATTGAAAAAAGAAGTTTCTAAGTTGAATGCTGGGTGCTTCTCTAGTCTATGGGTATAATTGTAGATGTTTAAAAGGCAGTTTGATGTAGCACCTTTATAGCTAAATCTTCAGAACTTGCACTTTCCCCAGGACCCATGTCTTCCCCTTTTTATAGGTTCTTGTCCTAGTTTACAGTATCAGGAATGTGATCCCTGCTGAAAAGTGGGCCTTAAATCCAGACAGAAAGTTATTGGTTGCCCTCTTGCCATACATGTCTCTATTACATTGATGGCCTCTTCTTACTACAGTGGTTGGTGGTTGTTATTACAGCTTGCAGCTGGACACACACACACACACACACACACACACACACACACACACACAATTGGTTTATTAATATGGTTCCTAAACAGGTTTCTGTGCCTTGTTGCCATATATAACCCTGCATCTTTACCTCTTTTCTGTCACGTAGTTTTAGTATCTTCTTCCATCCCTCTCTTTTCCCTCCCTCAGACTCACCTTCTCCTAGTACATTGTTTTTTCCTACTCTTTCTTCTAAAAGTTGGATGGCCAATGCCATGCTTCTGTTTAATGTTTTTTTTTTTAAATCTCCTCCCAGTCACATTAGTTTTGGAACTTCTTCCCTGCCATAGAAGGTAACCAGCTTCTCATCCCTAGTCTAATTTTTATTCATATTTTCTGCTTTAATGCTGCACCCGACACTGACTAACAATTGTTACAAGTTTCATTTTTTTTAATACGTACAACTCTCTTCTCCAAAGAGAAAGACGTTGCTGTCAAAGCGTGGTTACGTAAATTTGACTTTAACCTGTGCTCTGTTCAGCATGCAGGACACATGTTCCTGTCTCAGAGTCAGAGATCTGTCCCTTTTCTGTCTCTGTGAACAGACACGACGTCATCCTCTGGAACCACCTGGTCTTCCTTATCTGCTACTCTTTGCATCCTGATCTAAATTCTTGTCTTTGTTGTCTCTTGTGAACAGTGGCAGGATTTGTGTGTTATGTCATTGTTTGGTGGCATTTAGTGCTCGTGTTCCCACACAGTGCATATCCAGTAAGCATCTGTCTCCTGAAATTGAAATGCAAGATAGTGTGTTTTAAGGTCTTCCCTTTCCCTCGCTCATGGGTTGACTTAAATATTCCCCTGATTTAAAGCTGCCATATTAAAGGAAAAACCCCTAGGTGTTGGAGGGGCACATGGGGATGTGTAGCAAGGATGAAGAATGACCTCTGGAGGTCACAGGTGTTGATGCATGGACTCAGCTTCATGAAAACGCGTCATTTTTACCTGAACAGCTGCACTGCAGAGACTACTGCACTCCCCCCTGCCCCCCGTGCCCCCCTGCCCCCGTTAAATGTGCTAGAAGGATCAGTAGACCTGAATGCATAATCATTCATAATCATTGACACACAGTGCAAGGGAATGAGAGTTAGTTATTCCTGCTTTGCCACTGGTCTGCCTTGATTGTTACTTCAAATGAAACTGCTTTGAAAATTTTCCCAAGGCTTGCAGCCATGACTCTCAGCCCCACGTCTGAGTGATCAATTGAAATAAACCCACAATTTCTGATTTGCTGGGTTGGACAGAACCCAGAAGAAATATTGGTTTTACCCTGGCACTGTCTCACCTGTGTGTCTGGGGGCTTTGGAAGCAAGTCCTCTGTTCCTGGAGAATGAAAGACAACTGCAGGAGTATGGCCAAGGGAGATGGGCAGTGCCAGCCAGCATGAAGAGGCTGAGCTATATCTAGAGATAAATTGTAGGATAAAATTTAGTGTTTTGTGAGAAAACCATTAGATACATATTAGTCCATCGACTATCTTGGTTTCCTGGAACCTCCCTGCTGTCTGGAAAGTGTCTTGTAATGCAGTACATCAAGGTAACTGGTCAAACCATAATGGACCCTAATGTATATATTGTCTTTATTGTACAAATATGAAAACTGATCTTGAAAAAATCACAGCACAATCTCACTGTAAGCCCTATGTTATATATCCTAAGCTTATTTAAATGTAGGTACACACACACACATTTCTTGTGAAGAAACAACAAAAGATCAAAGTCATCAATCCACAACTCAATTTCCTCATTATAAAAAGAAGATAGTAAGTGTGGCAGTATCACAAATTTCTTGAGGAACAAGTTAATTTACATAAACTATTTAGGAAATTCATTTGCATATAGTAAATTTATTCATGGAATGAATAAACAAACAAAGGAATAATTGACTTAGATAATAACTAACTAAATAGTAAATGCTAATAAAAATAAAATTCTGCTAAGGGAAAGATGATTTCTAAGCAATTGTAAGACACCATTAGAATCAATATTAGAATCAAAGTCCACCACTGAATAGCCTTTCTCTGGGGAAAGACTATCGTGTTTTCAAGATTTTGATAAAGGAATTGCAATGTTATCTTGAAAAACCAAACAATACTAAACAGAACACAGCAATGAAAATTCCCTCCCTTCCTACTTCTACTTGGCCTCCTCTGTAGTTCAGGTAGAATCTTGTCTACTGGGAAATGATGAAGAGATGCCATCTCTTCACAGTAGGCTCTCTGTATTCTTGGCTGAAACAATCCCTTCTTTGCCTTCTATCCCAATAGCTCCCCTCTTCTTTCTTCTATTTGCTCTTTTAAATTTTCCTAGAGCTTAAATTGTTTAAGGGTGCTGAACTGTGTGGCTCCAGATGATTTGTGTGGCTGCATGACTGAGCAGTAACAAAGTCTGGGACAAGAGGAAGGACTTTGTATTTATATCCTGACACTTCTAGTAGTCAGCTGCCAGCTGTTAGGCACATGTTATTCTTCTCTGCAGGTCACTTTTCTAGCCTGCTAGAATATCGATGAGGTAAAAACAAAATAATCTAGCTAGGTAATTTGGAATAAGACTTGGAAGATTTTATAAAACTTAATTATTATTGCATTCCAGTACATCATAGTGCTGGCATTTGAAAAAGTTGTAATTTTGAAAAACCTCTAAATCCCAGATTATCCACACTATTATGTAAGCCAGTTTCTAGTAATAAACTGGAGATGATCTTCAGTAAAATCATTATGCTTAATTACTAATATACCCATCTGGACAACCATGTAACTACTTTCCTCTCCATCTGGGAGCATGCTGGAGAAGGTAAGTATATTTTTCTCATTTCTGAGACAAAATATCCAATTAAAGAAAGTCATTTTAGCTTATGGTTTGAGGGTAAAGTCTGTCATAATAGGGACAGCAGGAATGTGAAGAGGCTGGTCATAACATTCATAGTCAGGAACAAGAGGGAAAAGGAGACACACACACACACACACACACACACACACACACACACACACACAGAAAGAGAGAGAACCTAGGACTTGGTCTCTGGGATTATGGAGCTCACATTCAGGGTAGGTCTTCTGTTCCCAATTAAACCTATATGGAAACACCTTCCTAGACACACCCATGCCTCCATGATGAGTCTACATTTAGTCAAGTTGACGATAAGGGAAGGAATAAAGAAGCTTACATCACTAGACTATTGGATGTGTGTTGCATGAAACAACTGTGCATAATTTTAACTGCCTGCTCACTAAGTGCATGCAGACTCAGAGCCAGCAAGGATTTGGGTAGTTGAAATGTTACTAGTGCTGGAGTGTAGTGTTTTATATCTCTGTTGAATTTATATTCTAGAAGGAGAAGGAAACAGGACAGCACATCTTTTCAGGACTGTAAGAATCATCAGAGTAAGGTGAGTTCATTTGGAACCATCATTGTTCCTTTTTGTGATTCAAGCTATCTTGTATTCAGTTAATGATCTTTTACCATTTTCCTTTCAGTAACTTTCTAAGTATCATTCAGCTGAGGAAATTGTTATTCTCTCAACAATTCTCTTATTGCTAATAAACTAATACTCTCAGACTTTTAAAATTTTTAAAAGTATACAGTATACCAGTATACAGAAGCAATTACAACATGCCTATAGTCCCAGGGCTAGAGGATTGTGGAAATAAAGGAGCAATTACATTGATGCTGTGACACACTGAGCATTACCAACATCTGCACATCTTCCTGTGAGTCCCATGGCACATTGTACAAATCATATGGTATCGACAGTAGACATCTGTTTTCTTATGACTTTGAGTACTAAAGTCCAAAGAGAGGTTTGAGAAGAAATGCTCCTTTTTGTGTTAAATCTGTTCCATGTTTCTCCAGCATCTGGTGGACTAACTGTTCTCCTCAGCAGTCCTTGACTCCTTTCAATATATGTCCAGGATGCCTTTCCTGTGTGTGTCTGTCTGGGCCTTATAAAGATGCTGGTCATATTGGGAAAAGGACTAACTCAACTTACTGAAGTAAAACCCAACATTAACTTTATTACTTTTATATATTTTTTGGGGGAGGGAGAGAGAGATAAGGGGGTGTTCTTGCATGTCATGGCACATGGGTAGAAGTCGAAGAACAACATTTTGGAAATCAGTTCTCTCTCTCTATCACGTGTCCAAGGGTGACTTCAGGAATCATCCTGGATTGCTCTGTCTCCTTTTTTCTTTTGCTCTGGGATTTTCTAGGCTCTGCCTTCCAGAGCCACAAGTGTAGGTTGCTGCCATTTCTGCTTGGTATTTTTATGTGGGATCTAGGAGCTGAACTCAGGTCCTCCTGTTTGCGATGCAGTCTCAACCCCTGAGCCATTTCTTTAGCCCTCCATCTTATTTTTTGAGATGAGATCTCTCTGAAGTTGGAGCTCACTGTTCTGGTAAATGAGTGCCAGACATTCTGTCCCCCACCCCTATTCCAGCATTAAGGTAACAGATGGATATCACTGGGGCCTTTTTTTTAATAGTTCCTAAGAATCCAGAATCAGGTGCTTGCTCAGTAAGATCATTGTCCACTGTGCCATCTCTCCATCCCCCATGTTAATTTTATATCGCACCTAAAGGATCTTATTTCCAGATAAGGTCACATAATGAAGTTCTTGGATGGGCATTAATTTTCAGGGGAGAAACTGCTCAACTCAGGACACAGCACAATATTGTCTTTATGTCATAAGGTTACTGTGAGGATTAAATTAAATTAAACTACACAAATGACTTAGAAGCACAGAGAGCAGGCACACAGTGCATGGCATTCATTACTGTGATTATCTTTGAATTAATTTTTTAATTAATAAATGCTGGAGTTAGGTTATAAAACTAAAACGCTTCCTTGAGGATTGCCGGACTGTCGCAAACTGTAAATGCTTCATTCTTTCTTTCCATTGTTCCTGCCTCATACTGTTTCATTAAAGCTGTAGGAAGTTCCTTTTGAGTTTGCAACTAAGAAGAATGCTTCTATCCCCGTTTATTGCCTCTGCTCTTAAGTCAGATGTCTCTATTTGGGGACATATTATTCAATTTATCAAGCTTCACTCTAAAGCATTGCCAGGGGATTAAATGCTTGGATGCTCCCTAAATTCTTGTTGAAATCATCCAATTTCCAGTGTGATGGTATTTGGAGGCGAGGCTCCAAATTGATTGATAGAAGGGTGGAGTCTTTATTATGGAATTAGTGCCTTTCCAAGTAGATGTATGAATAGATATGATGGTTGACTTTTTTTTTGCTTTGTGCGAGATTGGTCATAGTTAAACATAACCATTTTTAATCAAGAAGCCAGCCCTCACTGCACATTTGACTTTGAACTTCATGCTCTAGAATTGGGAGGAAAAAAATGTTTGTTGTTTAATTAAGCTGCTTTGTCTATGATGTTCTGTTATAGCAGCCTGAAACAAGACACACATTTTCTTGAGTGCTGTCTAAAATCACATAGATTTCTATTCATTCTGATCATTTGCAGCCAAGTTCTGCATGACTAAAGAGTCAAGTATGACAAAAGTTCCTAACAAACCAGTAAGTGTGCTTTAGACTCCTAGAGAATTTATTTGTGTAACTTTTCTATTGTTAAGTAGTTGCTCTTTGTAAAGCAAGTTTCTTTTTTTTGTGGCTAACTGGCGGTTTGCTTCTTGGCATTCAGTGCAGAGCACAAAGCCTTCCCTTACTTTTTGGGGCACCAGAGCATAGAGTAAATGTCTGTTCTTTTGGATCCTAGTGTGTAGATTCCATTCTCTATGCTGTATGTTTAGTTTACTCCGGCCAATCCAAATACAAACTTGTTGCAAGGAACTTTGGGGGAAGAGCAACAATGCTTTCTTTCATCCTTTGTATTAGGAATACAATTCTTGTAGGTTTTCCAGAACAACAATATTGCGATTGATCCATTCAATGAAATTGGAGGATTAAAATCTTAATGAGTTGTACTGTGAAAGACCCAAATGTTATATTCCTTGATCTTTTGTTAGCATTTTACAAGGACTGAGTAAATAATATAGCATGCTCACTCTCCTATTAGTATCTTTCTACAAGCACCAAAAATCGCTTGAAATGTTTAATTAACTCATAGAAAGATCACTTTTTCTCAGTTTCTCTCAATATATTCACATGCTTATGTTTTTAACTAGGACACTGTGTACTTCAAAAAATTTATTAAGGTATCCATTCAACATGTGCTTTTGTGTGCCCACTATGGAGAAATATTATGCTAATCTTCCCTTTGGTAGAAGATATTTGATCTGTGAATGGGTAATCCACACTATAGAACTGCAACTGATAAAATCTACATTAGATTTATGTCAAACCCATTTAGAGTCTTGTGATTTTGGAACGAAATTTGTAGCAGAAGTTTCATAAAATAGAATGCTTTATCTTACTTACTTATTTATTTATTTATTTATTTATTTATTTATTTATTTATTTATTTATGATGCCTGTGTACAAGAGGACACTTGAGTGTATGTGTCTTTGGAGGCCCAAGGGTGACACACTGGAAATCATTCTGGATTCCTTTACCTCCTTATTATTTTGTTCTGGGGTTTCCCAGGCTTGGCTTTCCAGAGCCAGAATTGCAGACCACTGCCATATCTGACAAGCCTTTTTATGTGGGATCTGAAGATCTGAACTTAGGTTCTTTTTGCTTTCAAGGCAAAGGATTTAACCTCTGAGTCATCTCCCTAACTCAAGAGAATATTTTATAAAAATTACTTGTGATAGAAATTTGACATACACCATGTTCATTTGGAGATTTACGTTGACTGTCTTCACTGGCCATTGAAGAGCAGTAAGTTGTCTTTGTTTGTGTTTGTAGGTAGTGACCACCTACAGAAGCCCCACCTCCACCAACCAATCCAAGGTTGATGATTCGGAGTACATTTATGTGAATTACCCGACCATCTCTGGAAAACAAAAGCCAAGATTCTGAGCTGCTCTTGTGATCAGTGCACACCAGGAATGATGACTATGCCATGGCTCTTTGTTCATGTTCTGTCCTTCCCCATTGTCTCCCTTGATTCTAGTCTTTAGAATTTATTTCACTTGATATGAAGAAATTACTGCATCATCTAGAGCACATTGTAAGGGAATGCTATAGGAAAAAAAAATCCCCAACCTAATTAGCTTGCACATAAGAGAAACTTCTTGGATTGAGTAACAGAGTAATCTAGAGGACACCAGGGGTCTCACAGTCTGAATGTTGTGTCTAGATTAACAGTGGGTGTGAACTGGTTTCTGGATTAACTTTCCTACTAAAACCCCAACCCCCATGCTTCCTCTGATGTTTTCCGTTAGTGACAGTGACACTTGGTGGCACATTTGCTTCTCTGACAGAGCAAGCTAAGCTTGTTATTTATTTATCAATAAGAAGCTATCAGATGAGACGTTTTAATAATCACTCATCGGTGGAGCTGAAGCACATTACTAGGCAATTCAGGGCATTGATAAAAGAAATAGGAAAGAACCTAAAGTCAGGGTGCTTCCCAACAGACATGATGACAACCCAAGACTTCACTTATTAACCAGGTGCAAAGTGAATATGCAGCATCTCACCCTACTTCCCACTTTCTCAGTAAGCATAGTCCAAAAAAGTCAAGTCCATGCAAAGAATTAGCCCATAGCAAGAGAAATGCAATACTCTCTCTTTCCTTTCTAATCACAAATAGATTCATTGGAGACTGCAGAGTTCTTGCTGTCATTCTAAGTCTAGCCTTCTGATCCATGATGTTCCAAAAATAAGTAACAATTCTTTTGATAATTGACTTTTTTCTTTTTCCTATTTTTAATATTTATGGTAATAGATAAGTTAATTAAATTAAAAAAGAATAATATGAAATTCAAATGTACAATAGAGAAGAATGAGGTGGAAGAATAGAGATATGCTATATAAATCTGAAGAGTGTGGAGAAGGGTGGGCATAAGACAGAAGGTTATAGACCAAGAGCACACCGTAGAGAATGTGCTTCTCAGTGTGTGGAACTTCCCTGGTATGTATTTTTTCCCATCTGAAATATGTTTTGTCTACTCTTCCGATTGTTAGTGGGGAACTGATCAAAAGAGATCAATGAGGAAAAAAAACCAAGGTTGGAAATGAAGTAAAACATTGTTTTACATCTTTTCTCTTTACATACATCTCTGCATGATGCTATCTTGGAGACAAGGTGCTTTCTTGTGTTTTATGAAAATAATATGGCATATATTAGATAAAAATGTATGCTTGCCTTAAATGTTATTATCTTAACCTTAAAGTATACAATAAATGAAGATTACTCTCTGACAAAGTAAATAATGTTTCTTAGGGATAGGACATATGTTTATGAGCTTACAATAAATATACATCAACTATATTAAACTGAAATTTGAACTTTGAACTTTATTTAAGGACAGACTACAAGTTTTTTTCTCCCCTTTTTGGGATATTTAGCCTGCACATGCCAGAGAAGTGCTTTACTACTGAGCTGTAAGAGCCCAAAATATATTTTTTATTAAGTTGTAGTTGTGCTTAATGATAAGAAAAGGCAGATGAGGATATACCTTTTAGTGAGTAAAATTTCAAACATAAGGAGCTTCAAAAACTTGACTTATTGCTAAGACACTATGAATACCTGATATAAAAGATAAAGCAAAATTTAAAAAATGGGTAGGTTTGTTTTTAAACATGCAAGCTTTATTAGCTTACAGACAGATGTCTATTAAATAAAAATTATATCTTTATTACAGTAATTTTCCAAATTGGAAATTCCATGTTATATTAGATCCCATGGTAGCCAAATACTTCTCCTTAATTTACCCAATTTGCTATATTTTGTGCTGCTTGTATAAAATTTCAGTAGTACTAAAGATATTATAAAGCTACTTAGAGCATAAAACTAGAGATACTATATTGTGAGAACAAAATTGGTCTTTTTTCAAAGTAGTAATTAGAAAATATCTTTGAGAAATACAAAAGAATGTATACTTACAAAATCATCTTATTTTGTTATCATTATTAGGTTTGCTAAAAAATGTCCAGGAAATATAAGACCCTCACATTTAGTTTTTTTTTTTTTTGTATGTCTACTAATGTATTTTTTCTTTGGTCTGTCTATTGGTACTTTTCTAGTCAAGCATTTGACACATACACATTTATTTTAATACTTAAACCAAGCTTGTTTTTAAAGATTTCTATTGCCAATGACTCAATAGACTTATAGGATTAACCTCAGTTCTTTCTAGGGTACTAATTTTAAGGATGTTTTATAGATTTTCAATGTCAGTTCATTTAGTTTATTTTTCTATGGTCAAAGCACTAATTATGTTGTAACAAAATGCCTTATTTAGGGGGATGGGAACAGCTATCTGATAATCTTGTTTATTATCTATTGTCCCCATTGGTATAAGTTATATGCTCATCCTTTTTATAGAACTGTTTCCGCTTTCACTTTACAGTTATTATTATTATTTTACTTTACAGTTATTTGAGATCTTTTGTTTGTGGAAGGAATATGGAAATATTTACATCAATGTACTGTAATATGTTGTTTTGAATGAATAAAACATAGTTCTCAATAATCACTAGTTTCATTTACTGTAAAAACAGTGGGAAAGATTCCTTAGGAATAAAGTTAACTTGAGGAGTGAAATGCAGAACCAATTTTAATCATGGATACTTTGTAACTTTCATCTCAAACCACATTCAGAACATTTTATAGTTAAGTGCAATTTTGGAAAAAGAGTAGTCCTCTGCCCTTCTCTACTCCCTTCCATAATGGCAACAATTTCAATTTTGAGTTTTCTTTCCAATCTGCTGGTGTCCCAGCAATATCATCTGCCTAAGAATTCCTGTTCTGTGACTGGTGGGAAGTTTCTTTCTGTGCAGCTGTCATACTAGATTGGATCATAAGGCAATCTTGAATCAATTCTAGAACATTCCTCCAAATTCATGTTATAAATGTATAGCCAGATAGGAAGCCCATTACATCTGTTCATTTGCACATGTCTGTAAAGGGAAGAGGATAACCAGAATGGGCACTAATGCTTTGGCTAAGAAAAAGTCAATTTGTCTTCATGGCATAATGGTCCCATATAATTCCTAGGATGCTAATGGAGTAAGTTGGAAAACAGCAGAATTTGTGGTATCTCTAGTGGTCTCCAAGAAAGGAATCACAGTTAACATTGTGCACTATGGAATTCTGGTTAAATGAGTCCCACAACCACTCTGAGCTATGCTTGGATGGGTCCTGAGTGGCATGCTTCCATTGTGTGAGAATTAGTGTGCCCTACAGTATCAGGGAGGACAAGCATGGCTAGGTAGGTGAAGTATAACTTAATTCCTGAAGAATACACCCTTTTTTATTTCCTCTAAATTTGTCCAGGGAGGCCTTCAACTGCCAAATACCTATACTTGATGGGAAAAGTATTCTTAAACTTATACTTAATATATATTCAGGATCTGGTATAATACTCAATACATCCAAATTTATTTACAATAACTTTTTTAAACAAACTGAGTGAATAAAAGGAATAAAAACTAGTTCTTGTAATGTCCATATTAACACTTAATTAGTAGCTTTGGGATAATGGACAATGATTCATTCTTACTAATGTTAGATTTTGTTGGTCATTAATATAACATATATTACATTCTGAATTTTAATTTACTTAAGTGTATTGATTTTAAACTTGCAACTTATATATACCTAAATGCAGATAAACCTTTATAGAAATATCCATTTCTTCTAACGCCGTTACCTGTTAAAATGGAATGCTTCTAATTAAATGTCACAAAATTACACTAAATATCTGATCTATGGAAATCAATACTATAAAGGAAAGAAAGCAGTGAGTAGCTATTGCCAACATCATGCAGTCAAACAAGCCAAGGGCCATCTGAGACAACATAGACACAAGTTTAAAATGTGAAGCAAGTTCCCCAAACACATGAAGAGTGATGCCTCTTGTCACACGGCCAGGCCTATCTATGAATGACCCAAACTTGGGAAGAAATCTGGTGACTGAATTTCTTTACTCTTCAAAATTGAAATGCTCTCAAGTGCTTTCTTAAATTTTTCTGAAAATTCATTGTTAAGATGATCTCCTTATATAATCCCTTCTTCATTATAACCTTTATCCAGGCATCCAAAGTCAGCCGTAGTGACTAAGACCATTACTTTCTATTAGCTTTGTGGGTAGGACTGAGTGCCCTAATATTCTCTTGGTGCTGTGAAAGTCTCTAAGCAACAGCTTTGAAGGTAGCTCTTACTGAGTTCATTTATCCACCTTTTAGCTGCCATATAAGAATTATCAGAAGCAAATTTAGTTTTCTTTTTAGCTTTCTCACATTAAAAAAATATGCACATAGATACAGAATGGTCCAGTAGGCTCTGGAGACACAGAAAACTCTCTTCTCTTACCAATTTACATGTCCCTTTGATTGTCCATTCAATCAAGAATAATAGCTTGGGGTTTGTTATAATGTTGGGCTATTGACAAAAATTATTTTATATTGTGTAGTATAATTTCCAAACTGTCTCTTACATTCTTTCATTAGTGTTCCACAGAAGTCCAAGATGGTGGCCAGAGAAACACTTTCATCTCACCGATGGTTAGAAAATATAGAGGTAGAGAAATTGTGTAGCAGGCTGCATCTGTCAATGCAATTGGGAGGAAGAACAGTTCTCAGATATTTTCCCCTATGAAACTGATGTGACATGTTGAACATTACTCTATGGAGGTCATCTTGGTCAGTGTGATTATTAGTGGGAGGCCATCTCCCGGTCTTCTCAACAAGCCACAAGCAGAAGCAAGACAAAACTTCCATGGTGTGAACTTGTAAGCTACTTGCTTTTGGAGCTTTTCAAAAATTGAACTCTCTCTCTCTTTGTCTTCCTGTCTTTCTTTCTTTTTTTCTCTCTCTTTCTTCTTGTGCTTTTATATAAACTTCTAAAATTTAAACATGCCCTTCGTAAGAGGCAAAACTTTTCACTGTTTCTCTGATTTCTTTATCATGTGCCTTCAGTTATTGGGATTCCAAACTGCTTGGATTCCCAGTTTCTGGTCCTACTGTTTTCTCTTTGAAAATAAATGCAAATATTTTTATCATCTGGCTTAATCATTCTCTGATTTCATGGAGGAAATAAAACCATTTCCTAGACCTATATCATGGTGATGGACAGATGGAAAAGGCTTGGAAAGGTCCAGCTGCTCCTTGCTGTCCTATGTGTCCCATTTCCCTGGACAGAACATCCTTCTGTCTAATGATGTCTATTGCTTCATGTTGGCTACATCCAGGCAATAACTATCCAGTGGCAACAGCTTCATGAGAACCTGTTCCAAGTTTCCCCTCACATGCAAGTAACAAGATAAAAGCTCAATTAACATATTTACCAAAAAGAAAAAAAAAAACCTTGTTATCCTGTATTCCAGGAATGTGCAATTCAATTTTGAAATTTAAAAATCTGTGCTATTTACCAAAGCACTCTAACAAATGAAGAATTTGCATGCAACTGAATAAACACAGGACCGGTGCGCTTGTGTTCCATTACTTCACTCTCTTCACTTAGGAGCTCCAGGCATTTTTTTTTTACCCCTTACAGTCTTTTGAATTTTCCGCATAGGCAGTCACGTCTCTTGTGAATAAAAAATAATTTATTTCTTCCCTTTCAATTGCTGTGCCTTTTATTTTTTCTTTGTTGTATTAAAGTATTTTGGAATTCTAATGACCAGAATGGTAAGAGTGCACATCTGCCCTGTTTCTCATCTTTGAGATCAGATACCAAGTTGTTCATCACTGTGCATGACTTTTATTTTTACAGCAAGTGTTTCATGAATTTGTTTTCTATCAACTTGAAATTTTCTATTATAATTCTGCTGAGAGATTTTTTTCAAACATAGGTGGATGCTGAATTTTGTCAAGTTCCCTTTCTTTTTCGATTGGTGTGATCATAAAACTTTTCTTCATCTTGTTCATATGGAGAATTACATTATTGATTAATGCTGAGCCAGCCTTATGTATCTGAAATTAGTCACATTTGATCATATGCCTGAATGTTTTGCATATATTATTAGATTTAATTAATAATACTTGTTGAGTCTGACAGATAGAAGGTAACTGTTTTGCAAATGGGAGACTGACCTCCCCACTTACCGCGGTCTCCTACTCTTATTCCATCTACCTTTGAATCTACTCTTTTTTTAACATTTTTTATTATTATTTCCGCTCATACAAACTTAATAGGTACACCGGTTCCCTCCCTCCCTCCTCCTCCCCCCGTACCCCCTGCTCCCCCTCCCTTCACCCTTCCCTCCCCATCCCCCAGTGCCTCCCGCCCCAATTCCCAGAGAGTCCTTTAATATGCATCCCTGACTCTCCTCTGGGCCCTCCTCTCCAATGATGTACAAGGACCCAGTGGCATTTCCCTGAACCCTTTCTCGTGTTCTTCTTAAGCATAGGAACACTACTGTGGCTGCCAATCCCTTGCCTCCAAGGATCTTGGTGCCTTTAGCAGATGCTAGACTTTGTGAGGTCAATAGTGTGTTGGACATTGCGCAGGGCATGCAAAGTCCAATTATGATTGCTTCGGCCCTAACTTGTGTGGAGTATCTTGCAAATCATTGCTCCTCCCATCCTTTTGTTCTTACACTCTTACCGCCCCCTCTTCCACAAATTTCCCTGAGCTTCAGGATGGGGAGAGATTAGTCTGGCCTAGTTCTAGGTGGTTGATGTAGAGTCTCTGAAGTTCTGGATTGTGGTTTGTTGATTTTCTTTTGCAGTTTTGCTGCTCCTGCAATGCCCTTCACTCCATCGTGATGGGTACTGTATGTCACCCCCTGGCCAGAGACAAAAAGCTGTTAAACTGGAGTCTTATTAAAAGAGCACATCCAAGGGTAGATGTAATAAAAGTAGGAAACTTTGCAAAATGGTTACTTTTTATCTGCCAGACTATATGCCCTCCCCTTCTGTTGAGATCATACCCCCTTAGTTGTAAATGATTAGGAATGAACGTCTGTGAACTTAACCAGATGTCTCATTACTTACTTGCAGTCCTTGATGGAGGCCTATTTTCTCTGCTATAACATGGTCCCCTCTCTCCTTGTTTCTGGTGTGGCCCTGCAACCCCATCCCTCCTATTCATAATCCTTGCAATTACTGTAGGTAATACATAGATTTACCTATGAGTGTCTCAAGGTGGGCTGGGTGGGTTTGGTACTAGGAACCACCTATTAGGGAGTACATACAGCGCTTAATTTTCTGGGTTTGGGATACTTCACTCAATATAATTGTTTCTAATGACATCCATTTCCCGGCAAATTCCAGTAATTCATCATTTTTGATGGCTGAGTAGTACTCCATTGTATAGATGTACCACTCTTTCCTTATCTACTCATCAACTATTGGACATTTGGGTTGATTCCATGACTTTGCTATTGTAAACAGTGCTGCTATGAGCATGGTTGTGGTTGTGCTATCGAGGTTAACCTCTGCTATATGGGGGGTTATTCCCAAAAGTGGAATAGCAGGGTCATATGGCATTTCAATCTTTAATTTCTTTAAGAATCTCCAGACAGCTCGCCAGCGTGGCTGTATGAGCCTGCATTCCCACCAGCAATGTAGCAGAGTTCCCCTCTCTCCACATCCTCTCCAGCATTTGTTGTTGTTTGTATTGTGGATTTTTGCCCTCCTAACCGGGGTGAGATGATATCTCAGGGAAGTTTTGATTTGCATTTCCCTGATGGCTAAAGAAGTGGAGCATTTTTTAAGATATTTGTTAGACATTTTAATTTCATCCCTGGTAAAATTTCTGTTAAGTTCCAGGGCCCATTTTTTAATTGGGCCATTGCTTTCCTTGGTGTTTAGTTTTCTAAATTCTTTGTGCACTCTGGACAGTAGAGCTCTATCAGATATGTGGTTAGTGAAGATTTTCTCCCATTCTGTGGGTTGCCTTTGAGCTCGTGTTACAATCTCTTTATCTGAACAGAAGCTCTTTAATTTCACAAGATCCCAACTGTTGAGAGTTGGTAGCAGTGACTGTGCCATTGGATGTCTGTTTAGGAACTGTTGGCCTAGCCCAATCAGCTCAAGGGAGTTCCCTATCCTTTCAACTATGGATTTATAGTCTCTGGCCTCATATCAAGGTCCTTGATCCATTTGGAATTAAGTCTTGTATATGGTGACAAGTACGGGTCCAGCTTTAATCTTCTGCATGTGGAGATCCAGTTTTGCCAGCTCCATTTGTTGAAGATGCTGTTCTTTTTCCATTGGATTCTTTGGGCCCTTTGTCAAAGACCAAATGGCTGTAATTTTGTGGGCTTATAACTGGGGAAGAGAGAGAAAGGGGATCCAGGGAGTGGTGGAGGGAAGGAGGGGAATGGGGTACCTATCAAGCTTGTATGAGTGGAAAAATTAAATATTTAAAAAAAATAATATTTGTTGAGAAATTTTCTCCCAATAAAAGTGACCAAAACTACTTAGCTGCATAACTCTTGCCCTTTATTTAATGATTAAACTTCATTCAAGGACCCCCAAAATAAACTTGCATGGGTCACAGGACCTCTTGGTTCCCCTTTCCAATGTAGTCCATATTTCCAGATATTTATTATGTTAGTAGCTTTAATAAGTATATTGCTTCGCTTTTAATGGTGTTATATTTGCCTTCTGTTCTCCTGGAAATGCCTGTTTTTTTCTTCACGCTTGAGTATCATTTCTAACATTTTTTGAAGGCCTGGTTTGGTGGACATGTATTCCTTAAAGTTGTGTTTGTGCTGGAAAATTTTTCTTTCTCCTTCGATCATGACAGATAGTTTTGCAGGGTAAATCAGCCTGGGTTCACATTTTTGCTCATTCAATACTTGAAGTATGTCTCTCCAAGCTCTTGCTTTTACTGTTTCGACTGAGAAGTCATTTGTTATTTTAATAGGTTTACCTTTAAAAGTGACTTGTTTTTTCTCCCTTGAAGCTCTCAGCACCAGTTCTTTATCTTGAATGTGGAGTGTTTTAACTATTATTTGCCGCGGCGTGCTTCTATTTTGGTCGTATCTGTTTGGGGTGCGGAATGCCTCTTGTATATGGATGGGCCTCTCTTTTTTTAGATGAGGAAAGTTTTCCTTGATGATCGTTTGAAAAATTTCCTCAGGGGTGGTATTTTGAGATTCTTGCTCCGGTATTCCATGGATACGCATGTTAGGCTTCTTCAAAGGGTGTCCCATATCTCTTGGCTATTTGTCTCAAGTATCTTTTTGGCTTTAACAACCTTTTCCATTGAGCTGGTTAGTATTCCCACTTTATCTTCAAGGTCTGAAATTCTGTTTTCTGCTTCATTAGTTCTGTTGATAAGACTCTCTGTGGCGTTCTGGGTTGAAGATACTTTGTCTTGTAGCTCAGTTTTAAACTCTGCTTGAGTCTGTTTTAACTGCTCTATGCCACTTTTTGTTTCTTGCACTGTTTTTCTCAACTCCTCCAGATGTCTGTTGTGTTCCTCTTCGAAGCAATTGATTCGATTATGTAATTCCTCCCTGATTTCCTTTTGCATAGTATTGAACATGGTAATGATCATATTTTGAAAGACTTTATCCTGGGTGAGGCTTTCTTGGCCTTTTTCCGCGGGTTTATTCTTGTTGGAGTCTAACATTATGGGATTAATTTCTTCAGTGGGAAATTTGTTTACTTGAGTGTTGCTTCTCATGGATTTGCACTTTGACTTTGGCATTGTCATTTTAACTCTTCAGATCTCTCAATTTCACTAAACTGAATTATTTGGCCTGGGGTCCTGGTGAGCGGACACGGGCGGAGACTTACCTAGGGCGCGGGGTCAGGCCGGGCTGGACCACGTGCCCGAGTCCCGACTGGTGGAGCGGGGTGCGGTGTAAAGGGAGGATGGGCGCGTCGGCCTGGAGCTATTTAACCCGAGGGCAGCTGGGGCGGGGCCTGGGCGCAGGGGGAGGTCCTCCTCGTCCCTCGGCCCCCGCGTGAGGCTCCGGCTGGATGGTGGGAGTCGGAGCCGGGTCCCTGTGGGCTGACCTGGGGTCCTGGTGGGCGGGGCCCGAACGGGGGACTTACCTAAGGCGTGGGGTGAGGCCCGGCTGGACCGCGCGCGCGCGCGTCCCGACCGGCGGAGCGGGGTGGGGTGTAAAGGGCCCAATGTAGTCCATATTTGATAAATCTCATTTTGCTGCTTTTCACTATTACTTGGTTTTACTGGCCTATTGTATATAATGGTGAGCCTGGCTTGCTAGAGCTTCTCTTACTCTAACTCCTATAACATTTCAATTAAATGCCAGGCTTCCAGTGGGCCTGTGTGGGAAGTCACAAAGTTTCTTAGTAGTGAAGCCCTTTCATGTTTTTACAGCTGCAGCATTTGCTGCTTATTTTCTTGAACTCATGGACCCATGTAGTTTAAGTTATTTTTTTTTCTTTCCCTTAGGTAGGGGAAGCAAAATGCAGGAGTTGAAATTAGGTGTGAGATGGCACATCTTTGTTCTAGGGAGGGTACCTGGGCTTATTTCTCAATGGGCATCCTTTCTCATCTCTTCCCTGAGTCATGAGGGAATTCTTAATTGAGTCTCATGGTGAGAACCAGGCACATTTCTTGGAGCTGCAACTCCCTTGGGATTTGGACTCAGGCTTGTCCACAAAGAAGCAGCAGTAACCCACCCATCTTAACCGCTGAATTATTCCCCTTAGCTCATGACCCACGAGCCTCAGCTTCACACTGAGGTTACTGTGTCTTTCTGGATATGTTCGTTCTCCAAGTTTGGGGCAGATTTTCTGAACCCTCAGTTTTCTGATACTTTAACAAAGCTTTAAGCTTTTTTTTTTTTTTTGTGAATGGTAATTGTAACAGCTTTATTTCTAAAGGCAGAACCCCTCCTTGGGCTTGAGAGAAGAGTGGGGCATCTGGATGGAAGGGGGCCTCGGGGCTGAGCGGCCAGGATGTGCATGAAAGGAATGGGCAGAGATGGGGCAGCTGGCGGGAGAGGCCGGCAGGTCTTGCAGGACGCCTCACATGGGCTCCATCTGCAGCTCCTCCCGGTCCGCAGCCTCGATCTGGTGCAAGGTGGCATGGGAGCCGATGACCACCAGTGTGGCGCCCAAGACCCAGAAGACAGCGGAGCCAGCGCCGGCCAGCCAGAAGAAGGGGAAGGAGACACTTCCAGCCAGGGCATACTGATGGGCTGGGCTCACCTCTCGGCCAAAGAGCATAAGCTTGGATTGCAACGTGCGCAGATAGAGAATGTAACAGGCTCCAAAGAAGACGGCCAGAGCCACCAGCAGCATGGGAGAGGTTGCCACGCAGTACAGGATGAGGCCCAGGAACACGAACACGTAGTTACTTTGGTAATACTCCACATTGCGTACCAGGCGCTGGCACAGCTCGCCCAAGTTGTGGGGTCGCGAAAAGTGCTGCTGGTCCACGAAAGTGCCCCAGGGTTAGATAGTCGCGCGGCGCCGCTCCAGCCACTCTCGGCCTACCCCGGAGGGTATCAGCTTGGGCAGCAAGGTCGTGGCACTCATTCCTTCCACCTCAGCATCTTTCTGCTGGTCCTTTTGGGCCGCCATGTCTCCGTTGTGAGGGGGTAGAACCTCTGAAACCAGCCCTGGGTCCTGGAGAACCCCACCGGCCCCGCCCGAGCCCAGATTCACCAAGCTTTCTATTCATCTAAAGCTTTCCAATATTCAAGGTAACTCATTCTCCAAGAACTCTCTCTCTCTCTCTCTCTCTCTGTGTATTTGTGTGTGTGCCTGTGGAGGCCCAAGAATCATCATCCAGGAGTACTTTACCTCTTACTGCTTTGCTCTGGGTTTTTTCAGGCCAGGGCTGAAATTGCAGGTTGCCACTATATCTACCTGGCATTTTTTTAACGTGGGATCTGGGGACCCAAAATGGTTTACTTTGCTTGTAAGGCAAATGCTTTAATCCTTGAGCCATTTCCCCAACTTTCTGAAGTACTTACAATAAATACATTTTATGGTGTCTTGATTTCTGACATGCTTCTTTGTCTTATCTTTTTTTTTTTTTTTTAAGCAAAGTCTCATCTATCCCAGGCTGATTTCTAATTTGTTATGGAGCCGAAGATGACCTTGAATTTCTGATTCTCCTAAGCATACCTCTGGGATCACAGGCATATACCACCATACCCAGTTTATGCAGTACTAGGGGCTCAGATCAACCCTTGGCTTGGTGTATGCTAAGCAAGTACTCTACCACACTTCCATGAATTGAATCTATAGCCTCATCATGCGCATACCAGGAAAGTGTTCTGCCAATGAACTGCCTTCTTAGCCCATCCTGCCCTACTCTTGTGGACTTCACTAATGGCCTGACACAGGGAGCAGTCCCATCTGGCTTTATCTAGTTTATGCTGCTCTTGGACCCACTATAATTGACATAACATTCAGGGTATACATAAAGTAGTTATGCATTCATTTGAATGGTAGCCATAAAATGAAACATAGGAGACAATGTGAAGATTGGCATGAATTCAAATTTTGTACTTTTCCTCACTGTCATAGTTAGGCACGGGTTTCAACTTGACAGTTGAGGGTTTGAGCTCTGGGTACATTTGTAGAGAATTGATGGTTGAGTTAAGCCCAGAGCAAACCTGCAAGAGATTGTCTAGCTGATGGGGAAGGTCCAACCCATGGTGGGTGGGACTAGGCCCTGGAATAAAACACTGAGAGCCGATTGAGAAAATTGGCATCCTTGTGTACACTTGGCCAGACATGTTGGTCTGGGAAGTAAGGATTGTTCCTCTCTCAGCTATGTCTGGCCAGGTCCCTTGGCCTTTGTGTTGGTGTATGAACTTTCCTGTCAAGCTGGACTGAGAACTGTAACCAGAAAATCGTAAGAGAATAAACCTCTTGTTCCCTTAAGCTGTTTAATGGTCATTTATCAGCAACCATGTAGGCTGACTGCAACACTCACTATGCTTAGGTCAGCTTTAAGACTCAATTTTTTTTTTTGAAGTCTAAAAGAAGAAAAAGGTGAGAAATAGGAATTTTGTCTCAAGCTGTAGGAAGGAAACAACATAGTGAGTCTGTCCAATTAGCAAGACTCAGAGCAGATGAACTGCCAGTAACATTGACTCTTCACTGAGCTCTGTCTGAGGCACCCAGATTTGGGGAACTTCTTTCAGAATTCAGCCAAATAAAACAGAAATGTAAGCCACTGTGAAAGTGTTTTGCAAGTTGCAATCATTCAATATCAAAAAAGTGAGAATTAGAAGACTTCCTTGTAAGAAGAACAAGGATGGAAAAACATGGCCAAGATTCAAACTAGGGTCTTCATGCTTCTGCAGCACCCCCTCCCCCGACACTGCAACCCACCCTGCTATCACCTAATACTGAGTTTTCTCTCCTGCCCCACGATTCCCACTTTCAGCTGCAGAGTGATGTTGTGCGGAGTCACCTAGGCATATTTACAAAGATGGTGAGCACTTTTTACTGCATGCAACACAATGTCAAATTCACCTGTGATCTTACGAGTCACCCCAAATCAGGTTGGGATGAGAATATCAAAAGTAGCAATGGCTACTGCTTCCTGTTCACTGTGATTCATTCTATTTATAATACTGAACTCATGGAAATCCCATTGCATTTACAGTTCCCAGAAAAATCTCTCAAAGGGCTGCATGATTTTGAATTTAGAAAACCATCCTCTTTCAATGTTAATAAAGTGGGATAGATGCAGGGGAGAAGAGGAGCAGCGAAGGAAGCTTAGCAGAGCATTGGAAATTCATGCCTTGTACTGTTTCCCTTCATATTACGGTGTTGAGAGAGATGTGATTCATTACAATGAATGAAATGGGTCATTTCTCACTAATGGTCTACACATACTATATACTTAGCTCTCTGAGATGTAATTAGGTTTGTTAGAAAGAGCTAGAGACTTCTCAAACTGCGGGCTATCTAAAAATAACATTTAATAGATATTGGAACAAACAAGGAATTTATGAATCCAAATGGTACTCTAGGGACATTCAGTGACTAAGAACAGACCAGATATCCCTGTTCCTGACATGATTCCCATATTTATCTAGGTGATAAGCTTTGGACAAATGAGATCACATCCTAACCTTACTTTTGAATTCTAACTATGAGCAGATCAAATTAAGGCTTTTCAAATTGAATTTTGAAACAGCCATTTTTTCTGATGTGATTAATCCAGAATGAAAGTTTGTAAGTATTCAGAAAAATGTTCCCTCTTTAGGACAGGTCTCTGTAATTGACACATACATAGAAAGGTCCAATATTCATGAGCACATTTACCTTGCAAGCAAAGTTTTGTCAAAGGACAAATCAAGAATTTTTTTAATTTTAATTTTTTATTTCCACTCATACAAACTTAACAGGTACACCGGTCCCTTCCTTCCCTCCACCCCCACACTCTTGTCTCCCCCTCCCCCCTCCCTCTCAATGTTAATAAAGTGGGATAAATGCAGGGGAGAAGAGGAGCAGAGAAGGAAGCTTAGCAGATCATTGGAAATGCATGTTTTGCCTCCCCCTCCCATCTCTGGAGCATCCTTTAATGTGCATGCCAAACTCTCCTCTGGGTCCTCCTCTCTGATGAGATACAAGGACCCACAGTAGTGTTCTTATACTTAAGGGGACACAGGAAAGGGTTCTGGGAAGAATTTTTTTTTAAAGCAAAAGTTGTTTGGAATTCTAGTTGCAAGAGATGATGGCATGGGGGTTTGATTACATTATGTGGCTTGGTAAATATCTATGATGGAAAGAAGCTCTCAGTTCAATGAGAGAGAAGAAAGGACAGAGGGAAAGGAGGAGAGAGAAGAAGAAAAGGAAGAGAAGGAGGTATAGGAGGAAGATGAAGGGGAGGAAGACAAATTTACAAACAGACTTCTGGAGGGCAAGTGCTTCAGAACATAGTGAAGATGTTCTCTTCTGCTTTTACTTACTTCCTTATGTCTAGCCATTTCTGTTTCCAATGCAAATCTAGGTATCCCTTTGTTGTCAGAATTGTCTCCTAATATTAACACATATCAAAAGAAATGAAAAAGAGGAAAGAACAAAACCAGAAGATATTGCAGGTCCTTTATTCATGTTTTGGAGGTAGCCAGAACTCAGTAAGCATTTAGTGATTGACTGGACTTGGAGAACATATGTAACATCAATCAATAGCCAGATATCCTAAAACATCTTAATATTAGGATAATTTACATTTTCAAGAATGTTTAGATAATCTACCCAGTTCTTGCTCAAACATTTATTTTTTGATAATTCATCATATGGATACCAAAATTAGATCAGCTTGTCTAACATGGTTCTTGACTAACCGGGAAAGAGATAGCTAGTTTATTTGTATATTACAAACACAGCAGAGTGATTGCTTTGGGGCTGTGCCCTGCAACGTGTGTTGATGTTAGCTCAAAGCTTACATGAGCTGGTACATCCTTTGTGAAGATACTTTCCCAGTGAATGGAGATCCCGCGATTTAATAGTGACATCAAAGGGAAAGAAGATCCATCAAGTTCACATCATCCATTTGAGAAGAGAGTGGCACACACATTCATCTTCAGAACAACCTGCATTTCATTCAGATTTAGAAAGGATGGATGTTTACATTTACCTATCACTTCTGAGCATTTTTCAGACTGATCGTATGGCATCAAAAAGCCTCAGACATCTTTTTTTTTTAAGTTTATGCCTGTGGCACCCATCAAAGGACCATTAACATTATTGACTGATCAGAATCCCTAATTCATTTTGGTTTCTGCAGTATTGGAGAAGTTCATACTTTTCTTAAGTACATGAATCTTTAGTAGCAAAAAAAAAAAAAGCATAGAAATTAATTTAAAAAATGAAAAGAAATGCTTGGTTAATATTTAACAACTGTGTGGGAGAAACAAATCAGCAAATGTGTATCTAGACAGGATACGATTCAAGTGCCAAAGACTGCCCTATCATGAAGTAAAATGTAACAACAGTGATCATCACATTACTGCATGGTAGTCATAACCACATGTGTTTCAGTTTCTGTGCTTAGCCTTATGCCAGATATCCATTCTCAATGGTTTTCTTGGCTATTAGACAGTGAACAGAATACTGAAGGAAGCCTGGTCACACCACGCTGCACAAGGCATTTGTTCATTCCTTGGCCCTTTTCACTTGAAAATAAACATGTTGGTTTCAGTCACCTGTCAGAATTGCCATTCTATGATTTCACCAAAAATCGGTGCAAGAGAAAATAAATTCTGTTGTAAAATAGGATTAGGAAAACACTTGCCATACATAATAAATTCTCAGTAACTTTACATTCATAAAGGGCTTTCTTTCACTTTATTTTGAAAATAGCAAGCTAATAAATGAAGGAAGAGGTGAACATTTTTAAAGGTTAGCAGAATATGATTGTCAGAATTCTGTTTAATTACAAAGTTACATTTCATCACATAATAACAAAATGTAAGGAAATCATTTAATATTACAGAGCTGGCAATATTAAATATCTCATGGGTAAAGCCATCAATTTTATTTTTCAAAATCTCAATCATGCAAAGTTGTGGTATAGAATATTATCTTTCTGTTGCTTTGATCTTTGTAAATTGGTAAAGAAAAGATTAACATTGCACAAATATAAATTATCCTGTTTTCAGCAATATCACTTGCAATTTCTTGAAACTACAAGACATTGATAACAGTAGATTAGGCTCATTTAATAAGGATTGAAATATGTATAAACATGATAAATTGAGAAGAATATAATTCTTCAACTAAATAGTTCATGTATCTTTATGAGGAGGGAAAACACAGATTTTAAAACAATTGGATTTATTAATTTTATTATTGCCTTATTGTTATAATATTTTCTGTTCTGCTAGAAATTCACATTTACTTACCAGGGACAGAATTTTCTTTTCATTTCATTCAGAAATATGTTTCAATAAACCCAAATGTCCCAAGGCTATTATTTATCTGAAATAGCTGGTAACTAAACATAAAGTATTCCAGGTCATATGTTTTCCAACTGAAGTAAATATATAATGGGGGTTTCATTGCTTAACAAGTGCTCAAGGTTCTAAGTTAATTTTATCAAAATGACCATAAACATCCTATTTAATTAACTACACATGATATCCCTTCATAATATACAGTAGAAGACTTCATAAAGTGTACATAAATTAGTTAAATAAAGATTTGAGAAAGCAAACATACAACATGAAGTTTAGTATATTTTCAACATTCATAAGGATAAAAAGACTTACAAGTTATTAGGATTTTAAAAGAAAAGAGGTAACTTTAGTGCAATCGATAGAGGGGGACCAAAACTAAAACTGCGTGTGCGTGTGTGTATGTGGTGTGTGTGTGTGTAGATTGTGGTACAGAGGAGGGAACAAGGGATCTATTGTTGATTCTAGCACATCTCTGTCACCTGCAATTAATATGACACTGACTTCCATGCTTAGGGCTCATGATTAGTTAATATCATCCATGTGCTGCCTCCTACAGCTAAATACTGGAGAGTCACATGTTTTGATAGTTCTTGCCTTAAATTTGAAGCTCCATTCTCATCATACCATCCATTGATAGCTTATCACATTCTTATTAAGGTTGAGCACTGTTTTCTTGAATCATGGAAAAGATTTGTGAATGTGAATTTTTTAATTAAGTTGCTATTTCATAGCATTATGCTCAGTTCTGATTGATATTTCATACCAAGGTACTAGTAGGACTGTGTTCAGAATGTCATTTGCCATCCACAACTCTGTCACAGAGCCAGTGATCTGGAACAATTGTAATGCAGCTCTTGGAATTTTTTTTTGAGAGAAATCCTGTAGTGGTTTACACAGATGACATTTTATATTTTAACCTCTTTTGCTTGAAATTGTATTTTTAAAATTCAGATACCTGATTCATTTGAGATCTTGGAAACATTCAATTCCAATATCAGAACCACCACTAGTAGTTCTAGTGAATCTAAGTACCCTATTCCATTAGTTCCATTAAGAGGGTTGATTTTATTTGCACACCACCCCCAAATCATAAAGACATTGGGAAGTTAGTTGCATTAACAATTAAACTGGCCCCAAGTAATGACCACGTAAAATTTAAATCCATTTCTTTGACAACTGATATGTGGGATTCAGACTATTGAAACTGTAAGAGAAGATGTATTAAAATAAAAACATTATTTAGGGAACTATCAGAAGTTATATTTTTATTGCTAGTGTATTTTCCACTGTAAATATTCACAGATGTCAAGACAAGTGTTCAGAAATTGCAAGCAAATTTGGTTTCTATGTTATTTAGTATTTGATAAATGTTTACTTATTTCCCTAAATTTCAAATAATTCAAATAGTTCTCAAATGAAGTCTATAAGGAAAAACTTGAAGACTAAGATACTTTCATGTCAAAAAAATTCTATTCTCAGATTTCATTGATAATGAAAGTTCACAGGAAAGAATGTGCTTGTGTTGCTACCAATTACCGAACATGGTTGTGTCAAATATCATCAATAAAATGCCAGAAAGTGGTATGGATAGATGAAGATCCCCAAAATGGTAACATGGATCCTGCAACATGGAGAAATTAGAAGAACTGTAACACAACTATGCCATTTTCAATTTGATTGTTACTTTAGGAGAAATAAGTCTTTTAAACAAAGAACTGGATGACAGTTTAATAGTGGTGAAGTTTATAACAATCTATTGAAATCATCCACAAAACACTTTCTGAATTATAGTCAGTAATGAGTGCAAGGAGAATTAAGTATGTCTCTGAAATGTGATAAAACACTTCTTGGTATAAGGGCTTCACTGTTTTGAGGCTGTAAGCCATTCCTCAATCCCTACTACATGCAAATGGGAGATGAGAGGGAGCCAGGGAAACATTCATGAATCCACAGCTAATAAGAAAAAATTCTTCCTGATTTTCTATGACCTATGAACCAATTCTTACACCAATGTGTTTCAGTTTTTTTCTAAGAGACATGAAAATGGAGACCTTCATTCTACATGACATCTTGAAATACTTCCAGAGCTTACTTGTCTCAAAAATGCTCCCACTCTCTCAAGATCCTTCTACGAGAGTTGTTAAACTATGTGACATCTCTTCTGGGGGGGAGAATAATCATTGAAATGATACAAGGTTCACATTCTTGAGCAAGAGAGTATGAATCTGTGGCAGTTCCACAGAGAAAGGACAGGTAATCTTTTATATACATTTACAGATCATGCACACACAAGAATACTGACTGCTACTCACAGAGTTAGTTCTGGGCAGCTTCACTGATAATATAGTTTCATGACTGAATTCCAAAGGCAAACAATTCCCATATTGCTCAGGATATGTTTTGCTATGGGGACTGGGTTACACATTCTTCTGTGGTTAAAATTTTTTTTTTTCAGTTAACTGAAAGAAACACATTTATTGGTAATGTGCTGTCTGTCATGTTACTACATGATCCAACTGAAATCTTTGATTTGCACATAGTACCAGATGACACCAGTAATGAAGGCCAGTTCCATGCCGTGGAACAGAGAGAAGGTGTTGGACCATCCCCTGCCCAGTTACTACCCTCCAATTCTGCTCCTTCCATGGGAAACTATACCCTGTAAACAGTAAACATACAGGATATTTCACAAATTTCATGGGTTAGATATTAATTTGGAGAGTGTGATATATAGCTACTGGTGTCAACTTGGCAATGGGAACATTTGTAAAGAATGCAGTAGTTAAGCCCTAAGCAAGCCTGCAGGAGATTTTTTTTTCTGCAGGGGACCATCCTGGGCAGATGGATTAAAATGGAGGGAACTAGTTAAGGAAGTTGGCATTCTTCAGCATACTTGGACAGACAGGCTGCCCAGCAAGGGAAGTTTGCTCCTTTCTCTGCACTCCTGTGGATATGGACATGTTTCCCTGGGCCCTGGCGATAGTGTGGATTCTCCTACCAAACTGCATTGAGAACTGTAACCAGACAACTGTAATCCAGAATAAAACCCCTTGGTTTCCCATAAGCTGTGCAGTTGTCAGCAGCAATGCAGAGAATCTGAAACAAACAGGCACATCACCTACTTGTACCACATAACTGTAAGTGGCTGCTCAAGGGGGAATTATTGATCTATTTTTTTTAAAGCAGTAATCAATCTATTGTATAATTAATGATTAAAAAAGTAATTTATCATTGCAGTATACTGCTAGGCATCTTGATAGAACTGGAGAAAATGTATTACGTCTATTTGGAGCAGGTGTTAGCATCCATTTTTCTTTGAAACATGAAGTGTTAAAGGTCTAAAGCTCAAATACTGAATATAGATTGCCCATTTATTGTGCTGTATTATAATAGTCAAAAGTGGACTACAATTTTTTATAAGACTATAATTTCCTTAGTTTGCTTGTACTGTAGCACTAATGGTTGATTGTTGTTAAATGCTTCCAATATTCAAGGGAGTAAATTACTCATGCTTTAATTTTTTTTATAATTTTTCTGAGATATTAGGCAAAGAATGAAGGTTATGTGTCAATCTTTATGATATAATTTTAATATCCACTATAAGGACACCACATGCAATACATTGGCTTTATAAAATCTACAGCCAACAGTGTCAAGTTATTGATTGGTCCACTGTTTCTATGGTGGACAGATGATATGAGTGGCTAGCCATTTTGTAAGTGGTGGATGAGTTTCAAACAAAATTTGCCAATGAAGACAGAAGAATTGCACAAGTTACTATGATTAGTGCTCATACTGCTTGGTGCAGGAGGTGGGACTTCATTTAAATAGGTATGTGTCACCTTATGTCACATGCTCCATCAAGCAGTAGCCTTCCTAGTACATGAATAAATACATCTTATTTTATTAAATTTGAACTGTGGCAGTGGCCATAATATATCGATTCAAAAATATCTCCAAAAGGCCTGAATAAATAAACTTTTCAGTATTTATTCTTTGTTCAGTAAATTAGTGAAAGATATGTATTGATCCCTTCCCACCCCCAGAGTGATGAAACATTGGTCATGGTCATGTGTACTTTTCTGTGCATTAAGCATAATGTTATGTATTGGTCACATGTGTACTAGTACTATCAGTAGGGTAGAAAAAACCAGTCCCTTGCATATAATCTTTCCATGAAAATATGCATACCTCTAGCTTGCTTTTAGAAGAGACTTTATTATGTATTTGGGGCTCCTTCATCACTGATCTTTCAGAACCTGATGGAGTAATGATACCCATTTTCATCCATCTGGATAAATCTGGGGGGGGTGTGGAACCCCATAACTGAGTCACTATTAGGAGCTAGAAGATGTCTTTGGTTCATAGCAGTCTCTCCCTCAATGAAAAAGGCCTGTGTATCTTAAAGAAATGACACAATCTCTGAAGAAAGATTTGCAAAGCATACCGACATCTCTAGTCAAGACTCTCCAAGCAGAGCTGGGGTGATGCATGTCCCAGCCATGCTGACGATGTCAGTGGAACTGGTTTCAGGAAGCTCCAGGAGACTAGTGCAGGAACCTTCTATCTTTGGTTTTGTATATTTATCTGCTCACTATTCCTTTTACAATGAACACAACCTCACTGCAAGTGTATTTGGTTACTATCACTTCTTCTGCTTGTTCACTCTAGCAGCTTTGACTTAGCTGCAATTTTGACTTAGGAGGAGGAGGCTAGATTAAAACCCCAAACAATGTACCATGAGATACTATTTTACAGTATTATTCTATGACAAGGTTGGGTTCAAAACTTAGCAAGTAAATCTCTCACTCACAGGCTCTTTCTGTGACATGATTTTCAAAATAAACTGGCCCAAGGTTATGCTTGATCTTTGGTGCCTTCTTAGTTATGGTCATTGGTAACAGAACCCAATAATACTCTGGAAGCTTCTTCATGCACGTATGCCTCCCATCAAGGAGACACAAGAGCAGGCTTGTGCCACTAGCAGAATTTCCCCTCCCCCCACTTGCTGTGTGCTTCTGGCACATTAATAAGGCTGAGACATGACCCAGGACCGCTCAGGCCCTTTCCCAAGAAGTCCCTTGTAGAAACTTGTGGTGTCTAAGCAACAGCTCGACTCAGTGAGCCAATGAGAGGCTCACTCTGAATTGGCCACACTAGGAACTGTGCTCAAATGGTCTCAGCTGGGAGCTGCTCTGGTGGATTTGACTAATGGCATTTCTTAGGCAAATGCCATGTGCTAAAGAAACTCAGAGGCCAAGTTAACCCTGGAAGGCAGGATTCCATGGCAGCCTGTGTCCTCAGAAAGAACCAGACATCTGTTACTCTCTGTGTCAGCAAAATGCACAGAGCAGACTTTGGGCAATTTTCTTTTTATCCCTGAAGGCTTAACATAATTATTTTTCACAGCCACATTAACTCTTATGATTAGCATCTTGATGGGGTTTTCATACCTACCAGAGTGATTCGGGGCGTCTAGGTAGTTGCTTAAGTGCACATTTATCAAGTTGGGATTTGGAACCATTTTTATTCTGTAGTAATTCACTGACATGAATTGTCAATCTGCTCTCCTGCTACGGAAAGGGATGAAAAAAATCTTATCGGAGATCAGCAAAAGAAAGTACTCTCTTAATGGACCTTGTTAGTTACAGCAGTTTTGCTATTTAAAAAAAAACTGGGTTTCCATTCTTCAGTCTTTAAATTTGCCCTTGAGTTCTTGGGAGAAAACCATCTTAGGCACGTGACAGAATAATTTATATTTATATTTTTAATTCCTAAATTATGGGCAATCATGTTTCTGCTGACCTGAATTAGTCAAACTTTCCCTCTTGAAGTGGAAATTATCACTTTTCTTTACACATGAGAGATTTGTCATAAGTGACAGGCCTGAATAAAGCTTACACGTGACACATTTTCTCCTGCAGTCCCAGCAAATCAAGTTCCGCACAGGAAGAATGAAAGCCCAGGAAATGAGGGGCCTTGATGGCCCTTGGAAAGCCATGACATTTAAAATCCTGACACTACCCTGCTGGCCTGTCTATTCCTTCCCTGATTGCAAGATAGTTGGGCTTATTTTAAGCCAGTTTTTGCTTCTGCCTTTCAAACGCTCTGGCAGTGTCTCTTTCCCCCTGAGGTAAAATGATTAGTGTGATCATAGTTTTTCCTACTTCCCTTCAGATGGATGACCAGGGGGAAAGACACAGTCACTGATAAAGCAACACTAAACAGGGAGAAGCCTGGAGACAAATGTGTGCGTCGGCTCAGACTATTTGCTAACTTCCCAAGTGTTTCCCCTCTCACATCTTCAGCCATACTTGTCATAGGAGAAGTCTATGGAATTTTGCAAGTAAGAAGTACCTTTTTTTTTAAACAGTACTATTTTCAAAACAGCTATTCAACATAACGATCTTAATTGTAATGCAACAGAACCTTAGTGAGCATATCCTGTTACCCCCTGCACATGTGATGTATACTTGTTATCTATAGATGGATATAGTAATACCCATGTCTATACTTCTCTACACACACACACACACACACACACACACACACACACACACGCACGCACGCACGCACACACGCTACAGGGCTCTGCTGAATAGAGTATTCTAATATCACATTCCCTTAATTGTCACTGGGTTTCTTCATCCTCAGAATTTAAATGCCATTTTATAGAGCTTACTGAATTTTCCCTGTCAAAACTGAAAAAAAAATCCACAGAACCTCTGGAGGGTCAGTATTCTGTCTAAGGACAAGCCCTGTGTTCAGACAAGAACATCGAACCATGACAAGAAAGGTCAGTGCCTGCCACCCCACCCAACCCAGCATGGGCAAATTTCTGCAACTGTCGGACTTGGAGAATTTTGCTTATTTAAATGAGTGTTTGTACGACTTGGATTCTAATTTGCAAAACATAGGACCCCAACCCCCTTAGAAATCCAATAAATAAAGGACTGAACCACAGAATCAAGGGGGCAGAATTCCAGTTTTGAACCTTCCAGTTGGACAGGACAAGGCCTGACCCATGTCAATTGGTACTGCGATTGGTCTTCCAGGAGGCAGGCGACGTGATGGCCCCATGGCAGGTTCAGAACAGACAGTCTCTCTGGTCAGCAGTGGCCTCTGTGTGTCATTGGATGAGGCTGGAACTGTAGCTGAATCCGTAGCTGCTGGACCGTGATAAAGGTGGCTGAGGGTCTTCACTCTGCTCCGCAGCATAGCTGGGAAGGTCTGTGCCCGAGACATCTTGGACGAGGCAAACCCATGACCTGCAGGGAGGAACGAACAGAGAGCTGCATTGAAAAATACATGTGGAAGAAGCAAAGGGGCAACTTTAAAAATTGAGGGGAAAAAATAGACACAGCAGAAGTCATCGAATCCTTAACACCCAGGAGCTTGCTTGTAAGAAGAAAAAAGGGAAACTTTGGTCCCTTGATTTCTCTCTCTTTCTCTCTCCCTGCAAAACTGGGAATTAAACTTAGGGCTTCTCACAGGTTAGACAAGTACTTTATCTCAGTCTTCTTTTTATGGTTTGTTTTGAGACAGGGTTTCAATAGGTTGCCACTGAAGCCTCTGAAGTAGCTGGGGTGACAGACTCGTGCTGCCAGGCGGGGGTTGGTGCGTCCATTTGTCATGAGTTGAAAGAATATCTAGGCTTTGACAGATCCCCTCTATGTATCTTTCCCACAAATATGGATGTCAGAGGTCCTCAGTCATTTTATTTTATTGTATTTAGGAATTTCAACTTTATGCCCTTCACCTTTGAAACAAAGACAGAAAACCCATCCCCCAGAGCTATTTTCACTAAAGAAGCTGTTAGATTCTTTCTCTTTCCTAGCCTCACTTTCTGCATCCAAAAGTCAACTGCATGCTTTCCTTAATGCTTCTGTAAAAAGGCAAACTACATTTTATCCTAAGCAGCAACCATCCATTATCAAGAAAGGTTTATAATGACAGAGTTAGGGGCTGTGCTTTATCCTCATGACTGTGAGTTCCTGTAACTGAAGCCACGTCATGGTATGGTTCACCAAAGTGACACACCTGAGTGGTTTACTAAAGTGGCTTAAAAGGTACATGCTGTGTGTGTGTGTGTGTGTGTGTGTGTGTGTGTGTGTGTGTGTGTGTGTGTTATTCATACTTGCTAGTATGGTGTTTTCCTCTATTTCTCTCCACTTTCTATTTTCTGACACAGCCTCACATTGAACCTGAAGGTCATGGATTACACTATGTAGCTGGCCAATGAGCATCAAGGATGAACGAGCCCATGTGTGTGTCCCTCCATCACTCCCAGTGCTAGGGTGACAGACATAACTACATGCCTGACTTTTTATTTATTTTTATTTATTTTTATTTTTTTATTCTTATTTATTCAATTATGCGTGTGCACATGTGTGTGTGTGTGTGTGTGTGTGTGTGTGTGTGTGTAAGTATGTGTGTATGTGTAGAACCACGGACGAATTCGGGAACCACCATGGACGCTTCCACCCTACCAGGACCAGAAACGCAGGCCACCCCGCTTCCGCCCAGCATCTATACGTGGGATCTAGGATCCGAACTCAGGACCTTCCGCCTGCAAGGCACAAGCTTAACCCCTGAGCCACCTCTCCAGCCCCCATGCCTAGCTTTTTAGGTGGGTGCTGGGGATCTGATTTTGGGACCTCATGCTTATGTAAGTTCGTCACTGAGCCATCTCCCATTAACCCCAAAAGTTGAATTAATACAAAATACATTCCAAGAAATGTCTGCCTATGCTTTCGGTGGTTGGGCTACTGCTTCGTGATGAGAAATCATCTACGGCAAACGCAAACCGGGAGTGCACTGAATGCCCTCAGTGGGCAGAGAGAAGTGTGTGCCCCAAGGCTTGAGGCAAACGTCTCAGTAATCCCATGTCCTTTTATAACCAGTGATTATTCTTTGTGCTTGGGGATGATTTGCAGCTAATGGTCAGGCTTAGCGGGGAGAGGAAAAGAAACATAGATCTGGTCTACGCTACCTTTTCCGAGTCTATATTGTACTCAAGGGATGACGTGCATTTAGCTTGATTTGTATTTTAGCTGATCTCTAGGGTGAGGAATACAGAGAAGACAATCTGTTCACACAGAAATGCGAAACAGCTTCCTCATGCTAAGCCCTCGGTGGATCCACCTCTTGCAATGCCATAGGCTGAGTCTGCCTCGCTGCCTTATGCTTGGGGCTTCAAAAATATCTTTGTAGCGAGAAAAGCTTGGGGTTCAGGGAGAAAGCCCATAGGAATTGAATAATGAAAGACTAATTAAAGCTGGAAGAACTGCTTAAATGTTTGAAAAAAAACTGAAAGAGAAATCTTGCTTTCTAGACAGAAATCCTTTTAACTTTGCTGTGTGGCTGGTTCTCTTGCTGAGTGAGGAGGAGAAAAGGCAGAAGATCTATCATCTGTAGAAATGGGAGGAGAGAGAGTGGGGCCCTCTTCTTGCTCCATTGTTGGGGGTGGATTGGCCAATTGATGGCTTCTAGAACATTCCGCTTCTGCAGTTCCTGGAGTTCTTTCTCTCTCTGGGAAGGTCCAACAGGCCTGAGGAGGTTAAGGAGGTAGTTGGGGGGGGGGGGTCCTGGTTTCCACAGCATGCCTCTGCCTTAGTTTCCCTTAGCTTCCCCAAAGCTCTCTATTTCTTCCATTAAATTATGTGGAAAATGATCTCAACTGAAAACATCTTTTCTGTCCTGTAGGAAACCCTGATTAAACAACAATTATCCTTGCAGACTTGGTGAAGGAAGCATGGAGACCAATAGGCAGAGAAAAGAGAAGTTAGAGTTTAGAGGGTCATTCGGGGGAGTGGTTAAAGAGTGGTTTAGGATAAATTAAGGGATGGATATGATGGAGTGTCTGAAGGTTAGAGCTGGGATCACCTGCTATTCACTTGCTTATCGCTGACTTGGAGGGACATGTCTTTGCCCTAGTTTCTTAGTTTCCTGATCCATAAACTCGGGGTGATAATAATGAAAGCACTGAACTTATGAGGTGCTTTTGAATGTTGGATCAGCCAGTTAACTTTTGCCAAGTGTTGTCATTACATAACAAAGGGAGGTCTTGGTCCTCTTGGGGCATCCCATTGCCCTGTGTGGGAAGAACACACTGGTCTACAGGGACAGCGTAATCAACATTCCAGACCTCATCTGATCTCAGAAGCTAAGCACTGTCAGGTCCGGTTAGTGTTGGAATGGAGCGCCCTCTCCATATGATGACTGAACAAATCAGCACATAGGGAAGACACAAATGAGAGGGTTCACTTAGGCCAGGAAAGAGGTTGTGTTTTAGTATCACCTTCACAGTGACAACTCGCTGATATGCTGGCCTGGTGTGGAAAAAGCATTCAAAATTTAAGTGACTCTTGTCTTTATAGTTTACCATTGACTACTGGGAATTCATAGTTCCTTTAAGTAGAAGCACTATATTTATCAGTATAAGCTAGTTGGAAAGTCTAATATTAAGAACATATTCTTGGCTTTGGTTTTATGTTACTATTAATGTATAAAAATAACTGTAAGAGAAAGATGCTATAGTAAACCTTTAATTCAAATTACCTGTGTGCTGGAAGTAAAGGTTTAGGTTGAAAATTAAAAGACTTCCATGTGAATATGTATTTTTTAAATCTTAAAATTCTCAGGGCTTTCTCCAATCTTCTACTAAATCAGAATTAAAGTCCACAGGAAAGGCCTTGCAATGGAGAAGAGATCCCAGGGGCCACACACACACCAAGTTAGGGGTCTGCTATGAAGAATCAGAGGAGCAGTTGGCTAGATGGGCAGCATTGGGGTACAGCATCACCCGCACTCCCTTGACAATCCCATACAACTTCTGCTATGCAGTGTTCAAACCTCCCTCATCACTTTGGTCTTTTGGACCTCTGCTGTAGCAAAGTCTCCTTGGACTATGTGCTCCCCAAAGGTGTTGTGAAGATCAAGAAAACTGACATACTGAAGGAACCAGGCCTGGTGGGACAGACATACAGTTAATGTTAGTCTCCTTCCTTCTTTTGGTGCCCAGTGACATCACGTACTTGCTTTTCCTCAGCACTCACATTTCCTGTCTTCTCCATGCATTGTTTCTTTCTCTGACATGTTTTGAATGCTATTCTCTTTTAAGGTCGTCACCTGTTTTTTTTTAACCTCTTCTGTGAATCATCTCTAATTTAATTGGAAATTAATTTATGAATTTTCTTCAACCATTTCTTCCCTTCAGACAGGACATAAAATTATGCCATTTAATGCTTATCACAAAAATAATATACCTCGATCAGAACTAGAAAAATAAATGAAGGCTTCATAAATGCTGTTTGATTTGGGCAATAATAAGTGTGGAACAAAAGAGAGAAATAATGCAGCATTTCTCCAGCATTGCTTGAATTATGCCCTCCAGCATAATTTTGCCTTTGATGATGGCAAAAACAAAACAAAACAAAACATCAACTTCGAGGTTTAAATAAAAAACTTGATGGAACAGACCTGTTCCTCCTATTATACAAGGAGTCTAGCTAAATGCTTTGTAGCTTCCTCTCCAGTTTGCTGTAAAGACAAATAAGATAGATACATACCCGGAGGATCTGAGCACTGCTACAAATTAAAAGCTATTCATCTATTTTAAAAGTCCTCTTCAGTTTTGATTTCTGCTATGTGATCTAGTCATGATTGCTTTCATGGGAATTGATATTTTCTGTAAATGTTCCCTATGCTCACACAGTGAGGGTGACCAGATGTACCCTTTGTCATTTGTATGCTCTCCAATCCTCACCTCCACGATATGCAAACACATCTAAAAAGCAGACCTCATCTTATCTGTGAAGAAAGACATTGTGGGGGGGGACAGTTAGTGCATTTGCTTTAGTCTAATAAAACCTCATGCTGGGCTGAGGAGATAGCTCAGGTTTTGCCTCACAAGCAGAAGGACCTGAAGCTAGGATCCCCAGATCTCATATAAAAATATCCGGTGTTAATGGTGGCAGCTTGTAATTTTGATATTGGAAGACGGTGCCTGTGAATCCTCAGAGCAAAGCAATAAGGAGGTAAAGCAATCCAGGATAATTCCATTACCTTGGGCCTCCACAGACACACTCAAGTACTTTCTTGTACACACACACACACACATACACGCACACACACGCACATACACGCACACATACCCTGTATGCCATTTCCACATCAATTATGGGAGCTAAAGAATATAACATAACTACGAAAGCAAAACCATGACAACCTTCAAGGAGGCCTCCTTGCTGTACCCCAAAATACTCCAACTAGCTAGGAAAGAGAAGGAATGCAAATACAGTATAGCAGCTAAACTGAATGCAAGGATTTGCATCATTCACAGAAGGAAAGACAAGATGGCAGCGCATCACCAGTTTCCTCCTGTCCCTGTGATTCAGATGTGTCATCACTGAACTCCCATCCTGACTGATTTTCTACTCTTACTAGTTTTATTTTTCATTTATAATTAAAGGATATCTTTTATAGAGAAAATCAGAAGGATCCTAAGGCATAAAACTCTGGCCACTTGTTGGCAAGAGTCATAGCCCTGATAAAGACATTTAACAATTATGTGTTAAAATGCTTTGGCAGAAGTCTGGGAGGGCTGAAAGGTTGCTGTTCCTTTAAGTAACAAAATAAAAGAAAGGCAAAAAAAAATTCACATGATAAATAATTTAGAGACATTCTCTGATGTGGAGCAAAAGTATTACCAACATGTCGCCTGGACAGTCAGAGGAGATATCATTTTTTTCTTTAACAAGTAACTTCTAGCCACTAGCACCAGAAGAAAGAAAAGCAGGCAGAATGCAGACTTGGGTCTTGGTTGCACAGGAGAGTGAGAGGGATGTTTGCTAGGGATGCAGAGCTAATGTGTCTGAGGACTGGTATGTCTGTGATTTGCAGCTGGAATGGTTTTGGGAAGTGTTTATCACCTGTCTGACTTGCAGGTAGATGAGAGCTGAAACCACACTAGACTTGATACAGCTCACAGCTGTCCACATTATTTGATATATTTTCTTTGACTAGAGACTCTTTTTTATCCTTTTATGAAGATATAATTGATACGTAAAATCAGAACATGATTAGTGTGTAAAATATGGTGTTTATGGACACAGAGAATATATCCTGACCATTCTTTTGGGTTATTTGTACTTGTTTGTGAAGTTATATTCTATCACTTAAGAGCACCTGCAGTGATTAAATGTAACAGGAAAATTCTCATCCCATAGATTGTAAGAAAAAAAAAAAACCAAAAACAAAACAACAGGTTTAGAAACTTAATGGTTGTCTTATGTCATTAGTTTCTAATGTAAAGTGCAGAATGAGTATCACTAAGTTGTGTCCCACATAGAGGATAGCTGAGGTATGAACACCTGCATTCAATACTTTTTAAATCATTTCTTTTTAGCTAAATTCCTGATTTTTTCCCTTTTTATTTTGTAGTCAAAACTGTTTGTGTGTTTTCTTGGTAAATACTCTTTATAAGAGTATTTAACCATTTTATCTTACGTTTTCTCTATACTTTCACAAATATCTTTTCTCTCTTTAGCTTACTTTGCTTGTATCTTACATTAAAGACCTCTTATTGGGTGCAGCTAGCTCCGTGAGTTGAAAAGACTATGGTTATAGTTCCAGTCTTTTCTACTTCCTTTCTGGGAAATAACTAACGTTTCTCACTACTCCATCTCCCTGGCTTCTCAGTTGCATGGTGACGATCCAAACAGTGCTTATTAAGAGAACATATATTGAGTTGGCACACAGAGCAGTGTAAGAGAAAATGACTAAATGTTAAAGCAGAGACAATAAACTCACTTCCATGTGCACATCCACCTCATATACACTCAAGTATATATCCTTACTGAAACACACACACACACACACACACACACACACACACACATACAGGCTTCTTCTCACTGACTGGCTTCACAACTACCAGCTGCCAAGGTATTGTAATAATCCTTAATGCTATCAAACATATGCTATTTATCAATGTTTATCATATAAACATTGATAACAAATGATATCAAACTAACTCACTTTTGTCCTCTTTGGAATTTGGAGGGGCTTCTCTTGGTTCCTAAAATGTTTTAAGTTTCATGATGGTATATCTTGGTTTCTTCTTTTCAACAATTTTATGATTTTTGTTCAAATAAGAAATAAATGCTTATTTTCAAAATATTTTATTACTATTCCAGTTTCATGCTAATTATTTCACTATTACTTTCTCTGTTTTCTTTCTTCCACCCTCCTTATTTTTTCAAATCACCTACTGCGTATATGTTCAAGCACTATGCTTACATTTTCTAATCTATACTATAATCTAGCTTCACTTCCTTTTTGATATTTTACTTTGTTTTGGACTTTTTTCTCCCACATTTTATTTTTTTCCCAATCATACAAGCTCAATAGGTTCCTCTGTCCTCTCCTCCCTCCTCCCCTCCCTCTTTCCCCCTTGTACTTCCCCCCTCGTTAATTTGCTTATCCTTTGATTTAGACATATTAAATTACAGTTCATCTAGTCTAATTTCATCTGTGAAAGCTTTTCTTTCCCTTCTTTCCCTCCCTTTCTTTTTTCTTCCTTTAACATGCAACGTACTATTTATTGCTATTAATGATGGTACTTTTATGTTTGAAATGTTGGTCCTTTGATTGTTCCATAGATGGATATTCCATCCAAATTCTGAAGTTATGAGTATTTATCTAAATACTCATAATTTCAGAACTTGGATGGAAAATCTTGAATGGAAAAACTTTATATTGTTCTGGTTCATGTAGTAATCCGTCCATAGTCAGATGACATGCAAAAAGCATTAAGACACTGAAAAATATCAAATATCATACAGCTTCATTAGTACTAAAGACAGTTCAACTTGATTCAAATAGAATTACATTTTAAAACTATTTCATAAACTTTCTATAATAAAAGTCTTATAAATTTTATTCTAGCTGATGTAATATCCATTTATCTCCACTGCTTGCATTTAATTTCTCTTGTACTCTAATTCTTGTAATTACCTGTGGGGATATTAATTTTCTACAACCGTGATCACTTTATGGAACTTAGCTGAAGTCTTTAGTAGCCAGAGAATGCATTTGAATAATTATAAGCTTTGTAAACAATTTGCGGCAGCCAGCAAAATGGTGAATATGAAGATGAAAACGTTTAATTTAAAATGGTATGAGTAGAGAAGCCATGAATGGAATCCATAAATTTTGAGAAATGGAAAAATACTGTACAGTGAAAAAATTTTCAAAGGGTCAACTATAAATATCGATTGCTAGCAATATGAATTGTTAAATATCTGCTCTGATTTTTAAAGACAGTTTCATCAAACAGGGAATCACTGAGGATTCTAAAGTAGAGTGGTCCCAGTTTAAAATGGTGTAATGGTTTGAGTCTAAGTTGTCCTTCCACAGGCTCATGTATTTGCATCCCTAGGTGATGCGGATGTTTGAGAAGGTCAAGAAACTTTTAGTACGTAGAGCCTTGCTGGAGCAGAGCCTTGCTGGAGCAAGTCCGTCGGAGGGGAGGGCCTTGAGGTTGGGTAGCCCCGCCCTGTTTCCATTAACTGCTTGCTCTACAAGAGCAACTACAAGTTGCTGCTTGCTCTCTCTTCTCCAGTTTCTGCTGCCTAGCATGCTTTTTTTTTTCTATAAGAACTGCATCTCCCCAACACACTATTGACCTCACAAAGTCTAGCATTTGCTAAAGGCACTAGGATCCTGAGAGGCAAGGGATTGACAGCCACAGTAGTGTTCCTATGCTTAATGGGAACACAGGAAAGGGTTCTGGGAAATGGCACTGGGTCCTTGCACCTCATCGGAGAGGAGGACCCAGAGGAGAGTCTGACATGCACATTAAAAGATGCTCTGGGGATGGGAGGGGGAGGCCCTGGGGGATAGGGAGGGAAGGGGGAGGGGAGGGGAGGGGAGCACAGGGGGATGGGGGTTGGAGGGAGGGGGGAACGGTGTGCCGGTTAAGTTTGTATGAGTGGAAATAAAAAAAAAAAAGACTGTATCTCTCCTCTGGAACCATACCCAAATATATCTTCCTTTCTCCCTGTAAGTTGATTAGCTTGAACGTCTTGTCTCAAAGCAGCAGAAAGGGTAACTTTAACAAAGGGAGATCTGAATTCTGTACAGCTGCTTAATAAATATATGAAAACATTAATGTCATACAAGTCAGTGACAAGAAGGATTCATCTCGATTGATAATCCTTAAAATTCCATGCTGAAAATAACCTGGAGAATTTTGTTTGCTATAATCATTATCTGCAACATTAATATAAGAAGCACTTTTCTCTGTGAGATTTCCCGACACAGTGTGGGCTTGGATTTGACTTATGACAAAAGTTTTAAGCATGAAATTATTAAATACTATACATTTTTGCACAGGGTACAGTTTTCAGAAAATTCAAACTACATGCTATAACACACAGTGAGTTCATATAGCTCAGTACGTTTTTATTCTGTAGTAAATACAAAAGAAGCTTGGTCTTTGCCTAAGAATATATAAAATGATTTATAAGTCATTTTATCCTATGTATCAAAATGTGCCTAATTTGATGATGGTTGGATATTTTGTCTCATTTTTAGAAGTTTGATATATAGAGGTTTTTTTGGCTAGAACTTTCCCACTTTATTTTATTTTATATGTGTGTGCATATGCAGGCATGTGTGTGTATACATGTGTACAAGATGATATTTGAATGTATGTGCACGTGGAGGCCCAAAGGTGAAATCATCACAGGTTGTTCTACTGTTATTGCTTTGCTCTGGGGTTTTCCAGGCCTCACTTTCCCGGGATAGAATCGCAGGCTGCAGTCATATCTGCCCTGCATTTTTACATGGGATCTGGGAATCTGAACTCAAGTCCTTTTGCTTGTAAGGCAAAGGCTTTTACCCCTTAGCCATTTCCCCAGCCTCCTAGAACTTTTCCTTCAATGACTCATTAGATTGTTCTCTTCTTCTTCTTTTTTTTTTTTCAAATATGGGGAAGCATTTAGAACATCACAAAATTCTGTTTTCTTTGTAAACATTTGCTCTATATTATATTTATTAATACTTTGTCATCCTATTAAACTCCAGTCTCTAAGTGGTCATGGCTTTCCAGTTCTTTATATCTTAGTATTATGAGTCAAGTGCTCATTATATTAGTGATGATACATGAAAACCCCACTGGCAACCACTAACAGATGACATTGGCAGACAAGGCTTGGCCATGTGGAGTCCCATGATTTCCTGGGAGACAGCAGAAACTTTCAAATGATTTCAAGGTGGTGAGCTATTGGATCAATTTTTGCCCTGAACGTTTCATACCCACTGCAGTTATTTCCCATTCTTTTTCCATCATATAATTAGTATCCCCCAGAAAGAAATATTCCTCAAGCAGGGGCAATGGAAAGATTAAAAGGAGAGTCCAGTTTTGTGTTCATTTTCTCAAATTACTCATCATTCTCCTTTTTCTCCCACCCATCAACCAACCCCCTCCATCCAGTAAGACAGGTGAGAATTACTGGTAATGAAGACAAGAGTGGATCAGAGCAGTTGAGAACAACCATCTTCACCAAAAAAGGTCTGCGACTATTTCTTAATAATTACATTCACTGACTTAAATTCTGAATCATATACAATTATTAAATCTTTTCAGTAAGTTCAGAGCTTAACAAGTTCTTGTCAGTGCAGTTACAGTTAGATACCACAAGTTGCTTTTGCTGCTGTTGATGGCCTCCAGACCGAGGTAAAAAGCAGCCAAGGAGTGCAGGACAAAGGAAGAATCCTCCCGACGTTTCTTACTTCCAAGAGAATGCTTTCTTTTCTTATTCCTCATTCACCCAGTCAGGCAGAGATGCTATTATAACATAATCTATTGTTAGCATTTAAATTTTTACTTATTTTTCCTTTGCTGCTATTATGTGGAAAGATGAATTTGGAATATTTTATCAGTTAGTATTCATGGTAAGGATTCATGTTAGTAAAGGGCTGAAACATACATTCTGGAAAACTGTCACATTGATATCTCTTGTCACTAACTCTGATGGTTCTGAACACTTGTAAAGCAGGGGTGGTGTGAGAATGCAGAGATTAAAGTCAGTCCTGACACTTAACAGCTTACTTTGAGTCATATAGAATCACCTATTAAGAAGCACAATGCCAAACATGCTATGATTCTTACAATAAGATTCTGGTGTCAATTTGCTCTGAGTTCTGGGCACAATTGTGAGAAATTAGTAGTCGAGTTAAACCCCAAGCAATCTTATAGACAATTCTCTAATTAATGGGGATGATTCAACCCATAGTGTGTGGGACTATTCCCTTGGCAGGTATATAGGGTAGCGAGAACTGGTTAAGGAAGTTACCGTCTTTTGGTATACTTGGCTAGACATGCTGGTCTGACAAGTAAGGATTGGCTTTCTCTCAGCAGTCTTGTTAATATATGGCTACGGCGCCAGGATTTTAGTGTGGACTCTGCTGCCAAGCTGGACTAAGAACTGTGGCTGAACAGTTGTAAGCCAAAATAAAATCCCTTAAGTGAATATTAGCAGCAATGCAGGCCATCTGCGACAATGCTCAGTTTTAAAACTGATGAAACAGTCAGATCTGGGAAGGGCCAGAATCTCTACTTGTTTCAATACATTAAATCCCCCCTGTATGGAATCTCTAAAAGATAGTGTGGGGTGAAGCTAGGTCTTAGCTGGGGATGCTGAGCCAGACAGATAGTAACATCATAGCTGATGTTGCTGCTCTTAAAACCTTTTACTGTCCCTAACGAGTCAGTTTCACCTTCCAGAGCAGACCAGAGAAAAGGACATCAGTGTGCAAACAGAAACACATTGGAGAGAAAAGGATGCACAGCATATTGCTAAATACATGTCATATACAGAGTGAGCTATATTTGCTATAAAATAGACTGATCTGAACTACTTATATATTCCCTGAATGCAGACTTCACTCCAAAGGACTGAATATCTTTATATGTATTCATGCCAGTTTATAATACATAACAGTCATTTAATGTAGCATAATGAATAAACTAGATATGTTGGCACAAGCCTGGAGGTAGAAGCAGAAGGATCATCATGTTCAAGTTCATGTTCAAGCTCAAGGCTATCATAAGATACTTAGTAAATTCTTCAGACCTCACCTCACAACAATAATAACAGCAACACCCACTGCTAAAACATATATTGAAATGTTATAATCCATGAGCCATCACACTAGTGTTAGATTATATCTAGGTATTAAATTAGCTTGTATTACTAAATTCATGCTATGTTACACTGCAGTGCACTTTAGGAATAGAATTTATGTTTGCATAATCAATAATATTTACTTAATAAAATCAGTATAGCACAAAAATTAGATCTAGAAACAGTTTATGTGACTGAGTCTTTGCACCTTATGCCGGCTTATTTTAAATCTATTTCTATCAGATTTAGAAACCTGTTTCTATCAGGTTTCATATCATTAACTACTATAGTTACCCTAAAATACCATGACAATCTGTCCTAATAGCTGTAATTTTGCACCTGTTGATCCTTCTCTCCCAACCCTTCCTGATGCTTGAAAATTTGGCTAGCTCTGCTGTGAAATCACCATGGCTTATATTCTTAACTAGATACAGAAATAAGTCTCAGAGATCTTGGGAAATACTGTATTTAGCATCTTCAGTTTCTTCTATCATATTTCCAAGCATAAGTGTGATAGTTCTGGAAGGTGTTTAGAGGAGTCCCTGCAGGTAGCTGAGATGTCTGATAGGTTTGGTTTTCTTACAGACTCAGCTATGTCTTGGCTGTGTGCCCCTCTGCTACACAAAAATTCAGCTTCCTCCTTCTTCTTGTATAAAATGAACTAGTGACACCTATTTTGGGGGTTCTTGGTGAGAGTTATACTTGAGGTTTTTAGTTTAGGATACTGTATATAGTAGCTGCTTAATAACTGGGATACTATTATTCTGTGAGTTTGCTTCCTTCAAACACTAAAACATTAAAAAATGAAATTCTCCAAAGCAAAAGTGAAGAGACAAGTTTGGCTGCCGCTGTGAAAGAAATGCAGAGACAAGAGAAGGGATGATGGGTCTGGCTGTGTCTCCAATCCTACAGACTTCACCTAACCTCAGACATTAGCTGAATTTTAGCACACACCCCACTTACATGGCTCTACGTAGGATTAGGGATAAAACTAACTGGTAAAATACTTATCCCTTCAGAACTTTTAAGTAGAAACTACATGGAAGATATAGGAGCGTGATTCATAATAGACAGAACGTACTTTGAGAGGTGTACTAGACTTAATTTTGAGTCCTGAAGGTGCAACTTCATCCTAGGGTTCCCTTTTATCTGTAAAATGCGCATGATATTGACAGTACCTCAGATTGTCTGTTTCAAGAAATATGACATAAAACTAAATGATCAGAAAAGTCAAAGGTGGGAATTGTAGTTCAGTAGCTAGAAATAGTCTAACTAATATCAAGCATTGGTAAAGAAGGACAGCTTCGTTAATAAAAACTTTCTCCAACATGACATCCACCAACCAATCAGTAAAGAATGATCGGAGAACAAGAATTTGGTAGTCACTAGGAAGGGATGTTCTACATCTGCACCTCCACTCTTCCAAGTGTGTTTCCCTTTCCTCCACATTCCTCTTTTGAGGACTGGCAGCTGTCACTCCTGTAGCTCATGTTGCATATTTGGGGTTCATCTGGTGCCCTGGCTTTCCCATCACCTGGCCATGCTGCCAGTCAGTCAGTGCTGTGGAGTGAATGCCCTTAGTTCCTCTTGGATGCACCTAGCTGCCTCCTGCTTACAGCCTCTTACTTTGGTATTTACTTCATTTACTGCTAAGATAATCCAGTGTATATTCTTGCTGCTCCAAGACCACCTGCTCCCCATTAGCTGTTCTAAGTCAAGGGATCTGGGACATCTGGTGCCTTTAGCACTATACCTTTTCAGAGTTAATGAAAGCTCCCTTACATGATAGTTAAAGGTCTCAATGTTAAGGCTGTGGACATAACTTAAGTTGACCCCCATTTATAAAGTCATCTGTTATATTCCTCTTTAGCTGGAAGCTATATAAAAATATGTATCTGCCAAGATAGAATGGTTTGTCCTAAATCTCCTAGGATACTCTTTCAACCAGATTATTACCTTCAACTAATTATTAATATATTTTACATGTGCGCACACACACACACACACACACACACACATCAATTACGGAACTTTATGACTTGAAATGTATTACTTTCTCAGCCTTGTTTCTTTCCAGTCTCTTCCTCACACTCATCTAAATTTTACCTTTCACCAGGCTAATCTCTACAAATTTCTTTATGGGAGGGAGGGTAGAGGCTAGCCTGGACTCCATAGATCCAGTCTCGGAAAACAAAAGTATAATAATAAAATAAAGTAAAATCGCTACTTGACTTTTTGGCTATGATCATGCATATCATAAACTCATGAAGGAAGTGTAATGTGGCTTCCCACCATCCTCCCTAGAATGAGGAGGGTCCCCACTGTGTTCTCTTAGCACGGCGACCAAACTTCATCTATCTCTTATCTCTCCACTTCTGTGTCTCTCCATGAGATCACTCTGGGCTTGAGGACAGGAAGCTTGTTTACTTTCCTGTCTTTGTAGCCTAGTGAAATGCCAGGCACAGCATGTAATCAATATTAATGAAAACAACTATGAAAAATTCATGCAGCAGTTCACTCCTGGGTGTGCAGACAGAGCAGAGCATCCACAGAGTGAGGCCGTCTCAGATCTTGCTCCGCATGCCTTTGATCATCCCTAATTGTGTTCAATCAAAGCAATTACACTCTGTGGCCTGGTCCTGACTAATGGGGAAATGACAGTTTTTTTTTTAATGAAAATCTAAATAATAACACGAAGTTCCAATAGGCTTGCCCAATGCATATTGTGGATATAAACATTGTAGGCTTGCCCAATGCATATTGTGGATATAAACATTGTAACCATCTTGGCATGAAGGACGATATTCTAAAGAGACATTGGTGCCCTGTTTTGGACTATCAGACAATTGAAACAATAGCTCCCAAGGAATTGGAATTTCCTCAGGAATCTCAGTGTGGGAGAAGGAAAAGGCTGAAGCCTGGCATCAACAAGAGGAGAACTCATCTCCCAGAGAGAGATTAAACACAGGCCTGACGATAATCTTCCAAGAATAGATTATTCACATTTTTGGCCATTTATCTCCCCACTTTGCGGAACAGACTTCATTCTAGACCATGATGGGCAGTAACAGACAAAGACCACATCTTGATCAGGACTGCTCAGTTATGTATAATTTTTAAGATTATTTTTTATTCATTGACACTTTCATGCATAAATTCCATGGATTTATGTGTTTTCATCCTTCACTATCCAATCTCCATCTCTCTCACTTCATACCTGCTCCTTTCCAACCAGTCTCCTTCTACTTGCATATCTTTTTTGAATGTGTGGTTGATACTCTAGTTAATGTTGTTGCTGTGAGGAATGTGTTGGGTAGCTCTGACTCAGACCTTTCAAACATACTTGTAGCATCCATGAAATGGAAACAGGTTAACCTCTCATCTGATACACAAGGTAAAACCTCAGAATTTTAACAGTTAATTGGCTGCCTTAATGTTGTAGATACTTGCCTTATTGCTGCAGCAAAACACCCAAACTAAAGCAACTCAGCAAAACAAGGGTTTGGTTTGGCTCACATTTCCAGGGTATTACATCATGGCAGAGATGGCATGGTGGAGGGGCTTGGGGCGGCTGATCACATTACATCCACACTCAGGAAGCAAAAGAAATGGGTGTCTTGGATCAGCTCAGTTCTCTTTGCCATCTCTATGCTGTCTGGGAGAGACCCAAACTCAGAAAATGGTGCTGCTCACATTTAGATGTTTCTAGAGACCTGTCCCTAGGGTTATTCTAAGTCTTGTCAAGTAGTACTTTCAAATTTGGGGTGGAGTTTACATTTGCCCATTTTTTATTTAGTAACATTTGTTAAGTTATATGGAAATCCTTCCTGAATCTACAATACACACCATGATAAGATAACTTACATGACACAAACCAATTGAATGGTTTCTTACAGAGACCTAAATAATATCACAATACAAGGCAGAAAGAATAAATATGGACAGTGTTGTTTTTATTGAAGTACAGAAAATTAGATAAAAGGCATTCTTAACACTAAATTTGCAGGAATAAAGGAGAGTATTTGTTCTAAGTAATTTTCAGTAAAGAATAGTTCAGTCGCTTTAGAAATGTTCAAATTATTTTTATGAAATACGTAGATTTTGTTGCTGATATCATTTTGTTGGAAAAAGTGTATATTCTTTAGATGATTTTTTAAAAAGAAGAATAGCATACTGTCAACATAAAGAGGAAACAGAGAAAAAAACCCAAAGTGCTCATTTGATTTTTCACAGGGAAGACAGAAACATTTATTTTAGTGCAAATACAAAGCAGAGGAAATGAATGATCCCTGTGGTTTTAGAATCAAGCTTTCATTCTGATAGAGCCATTGTTGAAAAAGGGCAAAGGTGCTTTCCTTTTGAATATGGAAAATGGTTCTCAAAGACTCTCCCTATCCCCAAATTGCTCTAAAATACTATTGCTATACCACAATAGGACACTTTTAAAGATGGAAAATAAAGTAATTGCGGGGTAAATAGCCTACCAGCTGAGATGGTTAACATTCAGAGGATGATTCACTACTGAATTTGTCTCTTATCAGAGTTCCTTTGTTAAACTAATCTCTTTCTTTCCCCTATTGCAGGCAGTTGGAGTGATGTGAGAAAAAGATGCAATGCATTTTAGAGTGTCCTGTCCCTGACTTTAGAAGCAGCATAGGGATGGACAGAAGAGGTGCTGGTCCATCTGAGGTGATGGACAAAGGAAGGAAGCAAGCTCTGGAGAGGAACCCCTGCTTCTTACTCTTAGGGCTCTCAATTACTGTCATGATTCCACCATGCTAACACTGTATATGTCAGTCACAGCATGGTTATATAAAAAATGGTGACAATGTCACTGGTTCAAATTATAGAAATATTCTATATAAAGTCATTAACATAAACTTAGGTGGTTCATGTTTCTGTTACTTCGATTTTTAGAGATGTTTGACTGGTTCAACTTCTGTAGTTTAATAACCATGGGTTCTGAAGATGTTTATATACTGAAGCTGCAAATTTAAATTTATGGTTTAAAACTACCTTGTGTTTTTGAGTGGGATGATCTATGAAATCAAAGTCACAAACTGAATGTTAGATGTCTCCCTCTTACTTCTTTGTGCTAATCTTTGAAAGCTGGAGTGTTGAACTCATGCACAGCAGCAGTTTGATTTTTTTTGGAAGTTCACTGAAGTACGTGTTATTGTGAAACAAAATTCATCATGACTTGCCAAATCATATATGGTATTCTGTCTTTTACTTTCTACTAAAGGTTACTATGCTAGTAAAATTTTCATGAAGTCTGCTCATGTGAGAATCCATGTAGCAGAAACTTCAAAGCACATCACTTTTCTCCCTAAATCTGTGTTATTTTTCTTTGTTTTTCCACTTTTATCAATAAATTTTGTTCTTTGACAAGGTCATACATGTAAATAACACATTTTGTTTATTTCTCCCAAATCCCTCTTCCACTTCTAGTCCCTCTTCTTTCTTAATTCTTCCACATTCATGTCTTTTTGTTTTGTTTTGTGTCTGACTTGATTTAACCAGGGTCATCTGCACAGACTTGGGACCATCTCTTGGAGTTCTGTAGCCTCACCAGTGTATACTACTGGGTATGCTCCTGGCTACTACTCTCTCACGTCGAGAATCTGGTTGTTGCTGATTGTTCATTGGTAGTTGGTAGTTGTAGCTGGACCACTCTCTTGTAAGGTGAGTATTAATAATCATCTGCCACTGTGAGCTCATGATGGTCCTGGTTGTGTTGTGTTTAGAAGACAGCAACTCATGGCCCATTTCATGGTCTGAACATTGCTCACAATAGCTAAGGCAACCAGAGTTGCAGATGAATGGAAAAAATGTGAATTTAGCATCTGTTTATATATAATCTATCAATTACCTATCTATCTATCTATCTATCTATCTATCTATCTATCTATCTATCTATCTATCTATCTATCTTTTCTCTAATATCCCCATAATGTGTGTGTCTATCATCTATTATCTATCATCTTCCAATTATCTACATGTAATCTATCATTTATCAATCTATATCTGTCATCCATCCTCATGTCTATCATCTATATATATCTATGTACCTGTGTGTAAATTGCTGCTCAGCTGTTACACAATTTTGGTTATGCAAAGGGAGCAAATTCTAGAGGTGAGATCCATCTAGAGGTGAGATCCATGTGTCAGTGGACAATGAGCTTGTAGGGTGTTGCGAATTTGATAGAAAGATCATTAAAACTTTCTAACATCTTCTGATTGTCTGTGCTAGAGTGAAAAATGGATCTGGGAAGTCATGTTGTTAAGCAACCATGATCACTTCCTTTTAATAGATGACAGATGTGCCTGATATCACTCTCTCTCTCTCTCTCTCTCTCTATATATATATATATATATATATATATGTATAAACAGACAGGGCTTCACTATATATCTTTGACTGGATCTCACTAGATACATCAGGCTATTCTTCCAATTTGTGCCCATTCATCCTACTGCCTCTGATATTCTAGTGCTGGAATAACAGATGGACATCGTTATGCCTGTCTTTCTGCAAGCTACAAATCCTGGGCTGTCAATCAAATACCCATGTAGGTATCACTCTGAAGGCACTTTTGGAGGTTAGATTAGAGTTCGTACTTATGGAGGTTGTCTCCAGTACTCGACCTGCTTGAGATTTAATTAGGTGGAATCCCCTAAGTGTATTTGCTGAGGATTGCCTGGGAAAGGGAAGTTATGCCAGAAGACTACAGCTCAGATTTGCTCCAGTGTCCAACTGTCCCCCTGCTAGCCTGGCCTGACCCAGAGTTTCCCAATTGCCCAGACTCAACATGGATAAAGTCTTCTTTCCTCCCTTCCTCCCTTCCTCCCTTCCTCCTTCCTTTCCCCTCTCCTCCCTTCTTTCTTCCTCCCTTCTTTCCTTCTCTCCTTCTTCCTCTCTTCTTTCCTTCTCTCCTTCTTTCTTCCTTTATTTATTTTGTGTGTCTGGAGATGGTGTGTGTATTAAAGGGCACTGTGTGTCCCTTTGGGGGGCCAAGGGTGACTTTGGGAAACAATCTGGATTCCTTCAACTTCCTTTTTACTTAGCTCTGGGATTTCCCAGGCTCCTCCCGCCAGGGCCAGAAGTGCCGGTGGCAGCTGTTTTGCGTGGCGTTTTTACGTGGGACCTAGGATCTGAACTCAGGACCTTCTGCTTGCCAGGCAGAATCATTTCTCCGGCGGTCTCTTTGTATTTATTTGCCAATCTTCTACTTGTCATGCCTCTCCGAATCCACCACCGATCAGACCTGTAGCCTAGAAATATCCCAGTGTACAATGCACCAGTTTTAGAAACAGAAATGTAAATCGGAGTGTTCCAGAAGAGCAACAAGTGCAATAGAGCCCCGCCTTGAGGCAGGGCTGCTCCTCTCTTTGTATGAAGACTCCTGCGACCTTAAGTCACCCTTAGTCAGAGACCCTGAATTTGAAGGAAGTTTTTCCGAAAATGCTTGTCTGAGAAAAGGCATGTGGTGTGTGTTTGGTTTTTAAGTCCATGGCTCTGACAAGTTTGATTTATTCAAGCATCAGGCAACAGAAAGTGCATTTCTCTCAAATGACTGTGGGACTCTCATGTTGCATCTAGTCCATAGCTCCTCGGCTCCTGGTCGGAAGGCAACTTTTAGAAGATTGCTTTGGACTGAATTGTGTTTGATGTCCTCACCTCCAACGTGACTGCAGATAAATAGAGATCAGGCTTTAAGGGAGAATCAAGGTGGAGCTCTGATCCTGTAGGACTAGTGACCTTATAAAGCAAAAAGAGATATTCTATCTCTTTTTTTGTGAATAAACACACATGCACACACACAGAACATATATTTAGAGGGAGCGCCACATGAATACATAAAGATAGGGCAGCTATCTACCTCTACTATGCTGCACCCTGACCTCATAACAGCCCCCAGATTGTGAGAAACAACAGTTGGGATGTTTCTGCTTCCCAGTCCTCCTGTGCTATGCTATCTCCACAGATGAATACACCAGGATAACAAGTCACTTTGATAAGCACCGGGACTGTGTATTTTAGAGCCACACATGATTTTTTTAAAAAAAAATTTCCCTTTGTTAAAAAAGGAGAAACAAGAACCTTTTCATTAAATAAATTTGGGACACTTAAAATGATCAGTTTACTAGTCATTAGTGAAATTGTCAGTTCAAGAGATAACATTCATTGTAGAGTTTCATGGAAAAAAAAACAAGAGAGAAATAGATGAATCAGGCTCCACATGAATTGTTAAAAGCTACAATGCACAAAGACCTTAGAAATAATACTTTAATTATGCAATTTGCTCATTTTGGGGTGGCCCTTGAAATCTCGAGTCTGTAAGTTTACTTCCTACTTGCAGAGTTAGAACATCTCACTGCAAATCTGCTGTAATGACCTGAAGTTAATTCATTAATTTGCTCATAGAGACTGTAACCATTTTCAATATGCACAGTTCCTTCCACTTGGAAGAGGAACAGACACATTTCTCAAAAGATATCAAAGGGCATATCCTTGTGGCCTTATCCAGGGGAGTGAAGGACCATTGCTGCCCTTCCAGTGTCCCGCAGATTAGAGGAAATGAAAATGTCTGGAATTTGACTCAGTGACAGTACAAATTGGGAGCAATGGGCATGAGGAAGGCTTCCTAAGAGATTCCTGAGCTCATTTTAATTTTTAACAGATATGACTATGTGGAGGATGAATGAGGATGTTTGTTCCAAATTTAACTTGGTCACTGCAGCCTGAATATGTCACTCAAGTCATGGTGCTTTGCTTTCAGAAAGGATAGTCATTGAGCCCATAGAACCCACAGAAGCTAGTATTTAACAAATCTTAGAGGATGTACACTACAAAATGTAAAACATAGCTGTGAATTTTTTCATTTATGTATATTTAATCATTAACAAAGATGAAACCAACCAAACAATTTTAGTCAAATGCTGAATACTTCAAATATAATCTATTTATCTACCTATCTTCTTTATCTATCATTATCTATCTTTAATCCATTCTATCTTCTATCATCTAACATCTGTCAATCACCTGCTTTCCATCATTTTTCATATCCCTATCATATTCAATTATGCTATGATCTGTCATCTGACATTTTTCTCCATATTCTATCATCTATGTGTAGTTTGTCTATCATCTATCATCTTCTGTTCATATATATATATATCGTCCATCAATGTATCATCAATCAGTCTACTTGTCATCTATTATCTATATACTATTGGTCTTTCTAATCTTCTGTAAATGTACATTGAGATAGAATAAGGCTTGACCCTATGAAATTGAAGTTTTGTAGATTCCTAAAAGTTCAATGGTTTAACCTAAACACACACAACGCGCGCGCGCACACACACACACACACACACACACACACACACACACATACACACATATATATGAAGGTGCTTACTGCAAGGCTGTCACTTGTCACTTCATTTGGTTTTACTGAAATCATGTATTCCTGTAGCCCTGTTCTTCTATCCAAGCTTGACCCTCACACAGAGTCCTAACCAGAAGCATAGTCACATTGTAGGTGCATCCTGACTTATTCACAGTCCGAGTTAAATGCTCCAATATCTCTACTGTACGTAGCTCAGTAGTGTTTTACTGTTTCTTATTTTATTTGTTTCATGGAGTTTCAAATCACAGAAGGAATACCTGTCCACCAGAACATGGGAGGAATACAAGATTGTCCACCCAAAGTCTCAACGCGACCTGTGACCCGAAGTGAATGTCCTCCTTGCCCTCCTTTTCTCCAGGCACCCCCTGAGGCAACACTCCCCAACTCCCAGTGGTTTTCCACCTGAAGAGTCACGTCTGTCCTGCTTGGGTAGACTGCCTGTCTCCCTTCTTTATCTAGAGCTAACCTTTGTCCTTTTTGCTCTTTGTCCATCTCTGAGTCACTGTAAACATTCTCTGCTCTGGTGAGAAGAATTACAGGTGTGAAATTTAACTACTATGACACCAGATAATGAATGATTGAGGAAGAAGAAACACTTTCAGAAAGGGAAGGGGGACTATTGGTCATTCAGATGGGGTTGCTCTATGTCCCTCTGAGCGATTTCTGGTTATTCTGCTTCCCTTATCTCAGGTCCCTTATGTGGTTTTCTCTGGCGCTGCAGATTGTAACCAGGGACTCCTGGGCTAGCTACCCTACTGCCTTCATTTCTCCTTTCAGCTGGCTCTTGTTTCCAACTTTGGAGATTTCCTCACATTCTTAATATTGATTTTCCCAGGCTGATATCATAGACTGTCTGCACGTCTCTCCTCTTGGTTCCCACAACCTTCATTGCCAGTTCCCTTGGGAAGAGAATCCTCTGATGTACACCTTCCGGGCAGTGTTTGATCAAAGTAGTAATAAATACTGTATTGTTTGTAGGCTTCATGAAATATTTAATTATTCTGTTGACCTCTCAAAACAGCAATGAGAAAGAAGAGTATAATAGAGAAATCTAAGCTGTCAAACTGCACAGATACCCACCCATCCAACTGAAGCACTATTCACAATAGCCAAGATGAACTCAGCCTAGAAACCTATCATACATGAAGGTTTATAGGAAATGTGACCTAGATATGCCATAGAGTTTTATTCAGTCAGAAAGAAGAACAAAATCATGCCGGTATCAGGGAAATGAAATCAGACATTAAGGGAAATAAGACAGACACAGAAAGACAAATATCACGTTTCCCTTAAATGCACAACATATATGTATTATATATCCTTATATATTATATATATAATGTGTAAGTGTTCTGGGAGAGAGGAATCAAGGAGTTAAGAGGTGAGGCAAACAAAACTGGACGAGTGAGAGAGAAAGACAGATAATACTGTTTGCTGTCATGCAGAATGTAGTCATGAGGAAGAGACAGAAGAGGAACCATTGGGGGAAATAAAAGTGATCTCTGTGGGAGTTGGGACCAGAGAAGGTTGGGGCAGGGAAAATATGAGCAAAGCACAGTGGTGTAAATTCATGTAAATGTCACAATGAAACCTAGTCTTTTGCATGCTGATCAAAAATAATTAAGATAAAAGGAGTCAAGGAAAGTAAAAGATACGGTTTCTCTCCCTATCACACAGAAAAGTTGAACAAGGGCCTGACTGCCATGGTGATGGGGACTGCCTGAGTCCTGATGTGAATGGCCTTACTCCTGGATATGTGCTCACTCCCCTGGGCCAGATGCCCTCCACGTGCTCCTTCAGGGCATCCAAAACAAAAGCCTGAAAACCTAGCTTTCCTGGGGGCCACCCAGCCATCATTCGACCCCGAGGTGAAGCCTGGTTTGGATAGTTAGACAACTATAGACTTTTCCAGAAGTTCTTTTATTTCCACCTGAAAAGAATGTCCATCCCGATTTGTAGAGGGTTTTTCATTTTCCTCCTTCTTTTTTTGTCTTTGGTTTAGTCATTGCTTGCATTTTGACCTCCCATAGATCAGATTCTGCTGGATTAGTAAGTATAGAAGGATCAACAGGAAGGTCTAGATTCTCTCAGGGCTTGGCAGTGAGATGTGGAGGATTTACAGAGCCTTCCCTTAATCCCTTTCCTTTCATCCCTGCTAGGACTTTGGTGTGATGTGGACACCCACAGGAGCAACGTTGAATTAATTACATTTAGATCATCCCTTCATTCCCTCCTAAATAATGGTTGATACTAACGATCATTTGGAATGGAGTGTACCAAGCTGTATAATGTCTCTCGGGGTTTAATTTGTTCATCTGGTAAAATAAAATAGTGCCCTTGACATAGATTCGAGCTATGAAGTTCATGAAGAACTGAAAATGAATACCCGCCTTGACATGGTCTGCATTAAAAGACCTTATCCTATCAATCAAATGAAACATTCTTTCTCTGTTCCACTTTGGCATCTTGCAATATATTCCTTCACATGGCTCTGTAAAACTATGAATGCAGTTTGCTTTGATCAAGCAAGTGGAGATTATTCAGTATAGATTCCTTTGACCTAGTAAGTAGGGGTGATTCATGTTGACCATTCATGTTGTGCAAAGTTGGCCTTTCCCTGATAGGTCCTTGGTAGGCAGATGTTGGTAAGGACCTGTCCGTCTGGATTTTGCTTTCTTGAGTCTTGGGATCTGACTAGCGACTTTGCTATCAATATCCATTATTGCCATTGACAACTGTCTTATTTTGGAGGTCTAAAAAAAATTCTTGAATGATGATGGCATTCTGATGGAAGGAAGGCAGTCCAATATTCCTGAGAAACATCTAGAAACTGGAGCACACGTACTAGACTGAAAAATGTTTTGCAACTGAAGTTCCTGAAGATAATGATTCTGAGGGCAAGTTTACTTGGAACAAGTTCAGAATTGTCTTGCAGACAAGGTTTCTTTTTCTCTACCATGGCGCCCTCTGCAGTTCTGTGCCCTGGTGCTTTGCTTTGCTTTCCGTTACAGCATTGACATTCCACTCACAACAGGCAAGTGAACCTTTGTTGCCAGATTCCTAATGGTGAAGGAATTCTACATAAAGACTGAAACTGAGTATTGCACAAGAGTTGTCCAACAGTTGCTCTATTTTATCTTGATGTGTGGCAGAGTCAAGTAGTGGTGATAGGAGGGTCTTAGGGAAATCAGAAATGTTGAGATTCCTTTTGATTTTGATGTCCAGTAATTCATGTTGACATTCACGGAATTGGCAAGTATGAGGCTGAGTTCTCTGGGATTCACATTTGCACAAGATCATTCAGAGTGTTCTAAAGGCTGCTGCGCTTAGTAGTATGCATCCATATTCCTAGTGCTGTGACAAGGGCAGAGACCAAGACAGGAGAATCCCGGTAAGTGCAGAGCTAGTGAACTTAGGGTATATATAGAAGCAGCAAAAACCATCAACCAAAAGAGATTCTGCCTCAAGCCAGGCAGAAGCCAAGGACTCCATTATCTCCATGTAAATTACACACACACACACACACACACACACACTCGCACACACATATACAACCACAAATAAATAAAAATATAAAAATCGATTCAGGCTCCTTAGTTATTCTTCTGGAATTTCTGATTTGTTTCCCCTCTTCCCCATCTAGGAGAGGGTGTGAAGGACTAACTTCTCTTTCTCATAAGTTCTCTATTTTCTTGGTAACATTGATACTAATTAATTCAGGGACCACTACCTTAATAATACATTAGAGTGCTAATTTCAGACAGAAGAGGAGTTTCCTTACTTAACGATTTATCCACTGATAAGTTATTCATGCTCCAGCAAATACATAGAAACTTGACAGTTTAGCCATCCCAGATGAAACCCAGTGGGCTACCCATGTAAAAAGCTGTGAAAGTAGGAAAGAGACTGGCTGGAAAGGATACTGTATGAAGTGGGACAGGAGGGGGTGGAAATGGATCATAAGGGTTTAAAACACATTCATTTTATTTATGTATGAAAGTATCAAAGAATAAAAATAAATAAAGAGAAATACTGGTCTAGTTAACTTCTGAAGTCCTAAAAATTTTAGTAGTTTGCAATTGGCAGTAATAGAGCATTCCTTGTTTCTGTGTTGCCAATACAATATAGACTGGCACTTTTTGATAATGAACAAGACAGAGTGTGATCTTCACAGATCCATCAGCATCCTCTTACCAGGTCAGTCTTACTTAATGATTCATGTGAATTATGAGACCTGTATAAGATTTGGCTCATCAACATTTCAATATGAAAGGGGAAATACTTCAGGAGACACCATACCTCCCCCAGGAACTAATGGAGATGGATGTTGGATGTGGGAAGAGGAGTACTCTCTCTAATGATATACCCACTGACATATTACCCTTGCTTCAGCAAGTGCCTGAACACATCTATTAAGGAAGACCTGAGAGCAGGAGGGTGGTGTAGAAGAAGCTTTGTAATGGGAAAAACAGGGGATTGGAATGGGCAATAAGAAGTGAGGGTGACATTCATCATTCTATACATGAATAAATTCTCTGAAGAATAAAATCAAAATAAATAAAAAATGAAAATATGCAAATTCAGAATCAATCCTATTTTAATTTGAATATATGATTGACTAATGTTTATATTTCAGAAATTCGTACCACTATAACAACAACAATACCCCTGTATGAGTCTATCATCCAATGTTTGATTTTATTTAATAACCAACCTGGTTGTGTAAGTCTCTGACTACCTACCCTGCCTTGCAAAACATTGCTCCTTAGGCTGGTGGTAATAAGATCATCATGACTGATAAATGATATTTATACCACAATTCTTGCTCTCATAAAATTAAACCAAAATGCATTTATTTGACCCATTTAGCTTGTTTTCTGTCAAGGCAGCAGCTGCAAAATTTATGTTTCTTATCTGTTATTATGCTGGGTTCCTGCATTTTGAAGGGAATTACCCTGTCTTCCGGCTTGACACATATGGGGTTAGCTCATTAATTACAGTGAGATTAAGGTGGCCTTTCGTGTAGGCACTCCAAAGAACATTTGCATTGAGCATTTGACCTTTTACATTATTAAAAGTTGTAATAGACCAACATTTAACATACAGCACACATCCAAAAATAGAAACAGTGTGTTCCTGAAAATTTTATATTTTATTAACCTGTCTTCCAGTAAGCATTTCTCTGGAATATAACCATCAAAGTTAATGCAAATGACACTCATTTTTTAAAACTGCATGAGAAGCAGTTCATGTCTAATTTGTCCTATGAACTGTAAATAAAACAAGTAATTGTCTTTAGCTAGAACTTTACTGAATTGGAAAATCAGAAGAGTCCAGGTAAAAAAGACTTTTAAACGTGTTGAATAAAATTTCATTCAAAACTCTGAAGCAAGCTCAAGAAATCTTGAATAAAGAGCAAATAGTAAAACATAAAACCCAATTTTTTCTCTTTAGTATTAATTTTACAGTGTAAATTTTACACACATACATATCTTTGAACTTAATTCCAAAAGCCAAGTAATTAATAAATTAAGTTCTCCTTTAATGGTAAGATAAAAAACTTGTTTGGGAGAACCAGTCATTAAAATGATCTTTCTTTATGATTTATTTTATAGCATTTTTTGTCAAATCAAGAATATGTGCATTATGTATTAACTGACCATTCTCAAGCACTGCATATATGTATATACATATTCATGAATACTTAATTGATTTTTTATAAAAGGATTTATTTTGAAGAAATCTGTTAAAGAAACAGTATGGTTTGTTTAGTTTTTCCTTTTGTACATGGGAAATCTGTTAATTTATCTTATGGCTTCATGGAATATTGAATAAAGATCCCTGAACTGTGGAGACAGATTTAATCAAGATGATGAGACTGCCTGACTTTCATGTGGCTGTGTGTATTTCAGAAAGACCATGTCTGTTTCATGCTGTTTGAGTTGTCTCATTAACATTTTCATCTCTGGGATCACTGGTTCTCATTTCTTCTTCCGTTACACCTCATCATGACTGGTAAGAGTTTTCCTCAAACTATGAGTAAATATTTACCTTTGATAGTTTGACAATGAAAATATACTTTGCCATGTCACAAGTTTTAAGTTAACAACCTGGAAGTTAAGTGTTAACACCTAGCAACGATCCCTTTCATATTAGTGACCCAGTGTAGCGTGTTCTATGGATTTGTTACGGCAACATCAGTAGCTAGAACATTGGAGTTAGGTAAGCTTCTGGAAACTTCACCTGATTGGAAAACTATATCACTTCATGTTGCTGCTTTTACAGTTTCTTGAAACAACTCTAGATTATTCTCTTGCTGTTTCAGAAAGCTGACTCTGAAGTGAATTCTGTGGGAAGAAATCAAGTATTCCCTGCACTCTCTCTTAGCCTCAATGTGGCCCTTGCAACTTGCCAGTGTCTAGAGATGGTGCTCAGACTTCCACTCTTGATCCTGCATCCCATGCCAACCTTTATGAATGTTCGGAGTCACATAGCTATAATCCTCTTTTGTCACAAAAGTCCTGTGTGTCTTCTTACAAGGCCACATGACTACATGTAGGACCCATGGGTGCAGTCCAGGAGAATATTATCTTCCCAGTGTTTTTGGCTTAATTACATCTGCAATACATACATAGAACCAGGAGATTAAGACATCAGTTTCTTTGGGGGCTGTCATTCAACTAATCATAATAGATTTAGGAATTTATAGAACATGGAACCCACAGTGTACCATGTATATTAAGAACTTGAAATGGGAAAAATGAACATTTAGAAAAATAGCTATGAAGCTACTTGTTATGTTTTAAAATTTAAACTATTCCTTAAGGCCTGGTTGCCTGCTAACAAGCCTAAAACCTTCAGCCAAATTGACCTTTCCTCTTAGAAGCTGATTTTCCTTAGGTATTTTGTCATGGAGATAGAAAGTGAATATATCATTTGAGATATGTACTTTCATGAGGTGGTTTGTTTATAATATTATGATAGTATATTGTTCTCCTTTGGACGTTGAAAGAACCAATGCATTAAGGTTAAACGACTTCTCCAAGGTCAAAATAGTTGTCCAAGGCAGAATAGGTATTGAATTGAAGCAAAAGAGTCAAATTTTCTTCCTCTGTGAGTGTGTGTGTGTGTGTGTGTGTGTGTGTGTGTGTGTCTGTGGAGGTCCAAGGATGACATCAGGAATCATGCTGGATTGCTCTACTTCTTATTGCTTTGCTCTGGGATTTCCCAGGCTCTGCTTTCCAGGGTCATAATTTTAGGTCCATGATGTCTGGCTACATGAAGTCTGGGGATCCAAGCTCAGGTCCTTCTGCTTGTGGGGCAAAGGCTTTAATCCCTAAGACATCTCCCCCACCCAGATATTATTTTTTATACCATCTTTAACAACAGGGGACATGAGTATCATGAATGAATGGAATAGATGCTCTGTGTTTCTTTCAAGTTCCAATGTCCAGGGGTATTTCCAATTCAAGTATGTATTCAATATATTTTTTGCCTAATGAGAAAAAAACCCATTACTACAAATGTTCCAAAGTCATCAGTTTCTTTGAGAAAGGTAGATTAGAGAGAAAAAATCTTGAAGAATAAGCTTCATCAGTTGTTTGAGATGGTAGGTTTCCAGTGTTGGTCTTGACTAGACTAAGGAATATTTCAGCAACTGATGAACATAATTGTCATTTTAAGGCTTTAGCAAGCCCTGAGCTCTTCCTGTTCTTCTTCGACTTCTGCTTAGAAAGATTGGACTTTGGTGTATTTGTTTCTAGACCTAACTAACCAAGGAGCCAGTGGACTGAGTAGGAACCATCTTGCTTCTGTGGATCATCACATCTATCAGCTGTGAGCCTGTCTGGAACTGAAAGGCAGAGAGGAAGGGTGACCTATTACTCTCTTCTGGTCTTCTCCTACCCTTAGATTTCAAGGCTCTTAATGCTGAGGTTTCACTGGTTTCATTGGTTTTGGGGGTGTTGGACTTTGATTGAGCTTGGTTACCAGACTTGTGAGGCCTCTCATCTCTACGATGGAAGAATCAGTGTGATAGTTAATCCTGGGTATTAACTTGACACACCTGGCATTAACCAAAATCAGCTGAGACCACCTCAAGAGATCATCTGGATAATACAAAGATCTGCCATAGATCTGATTGGAACCTCCTTAGATTTCATTGGAACCTCCCAGTAATGGACCAGACAAAAGAAGCCACAGAACAGAAGATTGGGAAGAAGAAGAGGGACTCTCTGGGAATCTTCTAGCCTTCAGTCATCACTAGCTTACTGGATGTCTGCCATGATTTAGCCTGCAAGCTTCAGACACCAGCCATGTCATCTCCACCATGAAAGACTGTATCTCTCCTCTGGAACTGTAAGTTGAATAAATCTTCCTTTCTCCCTTAAGTTATTTGACTTTGAGCGCTCTCTTGCAGCAATAGTTAAGAGTAACCATTACAGTCAGTTCTCCTAAATTATTTCTTCTCCTCCTCCTCCTTCCCTTATCTCTACCCTCCTTCCTTTCCCCCTCCTTCTTCTTGTCTTCCTTCTCCTCCTTCTTTTTCTTCTCCACTTCTTTTCTTTTTCTTTGTCTCTCAGTTCTATCTCCTTTTCTCTCCTTCAAGTTATAGATTTATCAACCAATAATGAATTGATGAAATCAGAGTACTCAAAATCCAAATCATTTCCTTCAAGACCACAAACTGACATCCTTCAGAGGATGGTGTGTATGTGTGTGTGTGTGTGTGTGTATATGTGTGTGTGTGCATTTGTGTAGATGGATGCACAGAATGTAATATGTAATATATATACTTCTCTATGTAATATAATTGTATAATGATTTATGTAAATATATAAAAATCTCTTGCCATTTTTGTCTTTCAAAAATCTTAACTATAACAATGATAGCAATTTCTAAAATGGAAAAAAAATCAAAGGTCCTCAGAGCTCTATCAAGGAAGTCAGAGAAACTAAGAAAATGGGCATGTGATATATATGAACCACTGTAAAATAGTCTTTCAGAGGTTATTTTTACAATACAAAAAAAGGATGATTGTCAGTCTGTTAAAGAACCAAAATAGGAAAGTGTGGAGCAGATAGTCACATGAACTGTTTTTCTAAAATTATCAGTTCTGACAAAATAAAGTAACTCAGCTTTTCCATGCGAAGCAAACTTCTTTGACATGTACACAGACAAATCATACTGGATGAATCATGTTTAATAATAGTACTTAATATCTGTCCCAGAGGAATAATGGATAATTGTTGAAGTGATTTCTGAAAAGAGGAAGCAAACAGAAGTGAAATCAATGTAAGCTGATTTAGCTTCTTTGTTATGAGCAATTTGAAAATATAATCAGGAAGAGCAGAAATAGTTGTAATATGGAAAAAACTCAACAGTCCCATTTAATCAGATAACATTTAGAAAGTCCAGTATCTAAAAGAAAATGTTAAAATAATGTTGAAATTGATAAAGTCCACAGAGTATTGACTTTAGTATTCTCTCACTATGTCAGTGCAGCAGGAAAAAGGAAGCCAAATTGAATGACCCCTTTAGTGTCTTTACAGATCATACAAAAATAAAAGCTAAAAACAGTGAAAAACCAAACTTTACAAAGATAAGCAGAGCTGCAAATATGTTTTTCCCACTGAGTGCAATGTGTTGTCTGAAATTGTTGATGCTGGGAACAAATTCCCGTCTTTTGAAAGACAGTTATGGTAATTACTTTTATTTGTTTTTGCATTAAAGTCAAGTGGCTTGGAGAATCAAGTTGTGCCTTTAAAGTTAGAGCATTTCTCAGCTCTAACTGGGAGACTGAGTCCTTTGAAGTGTGAGATGACTCTGGGTAGAAGGCTTGGTCTGGGATAGCTTGGTAGAAATGACTTATTCTCAAGATATAATTGTGCCTTGGGTCTATTAGCCCACATCTTCCCCCAAATGACTGATGAAACCATGCTATCCTCACGCTTAAATCATAGCTTTTATATCCTATGCAAAACTTGGTGAAGTGATTGCATTTACCAATTTTGGTCACTTGATGGGGGAATGTCATAATCTCATCTGTTTATTTAGAAAACACCAGCAAGTAAAAGCAGTGCTAGAGAAAAGAAAATATTTTTTTATGTGTTAGTTAATGGAGAAACACTTCGTTGTATTTTCCAACAATGGATAATTTCAGTATTTCGGAAGATAATTGTTTTTCATAGCCATCTGCTGCATTTTGTTTTGTAAGCAAATGAGAATCATGACTCTGTTTACTTACAAATCAAAGTATTTTCACATTTAAGCTGTTTGATCTCTATTCTAATGTAGCTGTTGGCAGGTTTCTGTGGACAGAGAACTTCTTTAAAGAAAAAAATAACTTTTAATTGATGATGGGAGAATAATTTAAAAACATTTGACATATCAAGAGGTGGTTCCTTCTGCTCATTACCATGGATTCTTGTGTTTAGATCACTATGTAAGTAATAATAATGAGATTTGAGAAAATAGCAAAAATGGTGACAGTTAATAGTAAATTTAAGTGTGTTATTGTTCTAAGGTTTCTTGCTAGTAGCTACATTAATTGCTATTTACTTAACAAATGGCACCAGGACTTTAATTTGCACACACTCACAGAGTTCCGCCCAGCTGAAGATTTCCACAAAGTTTCTATGGTCCTAAAACCACACCCTGTGCTGTAAAGAGTATCACTGGCATTGAGGCAAGCAAACTAGTATGTCATAACATGCTTACCTTTCAAATATAAAAACTCATGAGTGGCAATCAACTGGACATTATTCCTAAATTTTATGATTAAAATAGCTGCATATAAATCTTTGTTTTACTTTGCTTGAAAGACTCCAAAATTACCCCAAACTGAAGGCATAAAACTTTCTTTTTCTCCCCAAATCTGGTAAAATTAAGTTAGATAACCTGAATTTTAGATAACCTAAATTTTCATAGAGATTTTGAAAAGATATTAATCTGTTATGAAAATGCTCTCTAAATAAGTATAGCCAATTTTCAGACTTTCCCAAAAGTTAGGTTTAAAAATAGTTAAACTGCTAATATTGTATTAAACACTCAATAGTGTAATTATCTTATTGTCAAATAAAACCTGCACAGAAAGCTATAGAAAGGGATAGCCTAATGTCATGGCTAATCTTCATAGCTAAACAAATCTGGAACCCTTTGAAACATGCTTGTGTATAGCATATAGGAGTATCTACAGAGAGTTTTTTTTATATAATACATTTTTTATTATTATTTCAGCTCATACAAACTTAATAGGTACACCAGTTCCCTCCCTCCCTCCTTCTCCCCCCGTACCCCCTGCTCCCCCTCCTCACCCCCCTCACTTCCCATCCCCCAGTGCCTCCCCCCCAATTCCCAGAGAGTCCTTTCTTGTGCATGCCTGATTTTCCTCTGGGCCCTCCTCTCCAATGACGTACAAGGACCCAGTGGCCTTTCCCTGAACCCTTTCCCGTGTTCTCCTTAGGTATAGGAACACTGCTGTGGCTGCCAATCCCTTGCCTCCAAGGATCTTGGTGCCTTTAGCAGATGCTAGACTTTGTGAGGTCAATAGTGTGTTGGACAATGTGCAGGGCATGTAAAGTCCAATTATGATTGCTTCAGCCCTAACTTGTATGGAGTATCTTACATATCATTGCTCCTCCCATCCTTTTGCTCTTATACTCTTACCGCCCCCTCTTCCGCAAATTTCCCTGAGCTTCAGAATGGGGAGAGATTAAGCTGGCCTAGTTCTAGGTGATAAACCCTTTCTTCTTTATGTTGTTTTCATCAGGTATTTTTGTCACATCAAAGAGAAAAGCAATACTTAATCTGTTATCCTAAGCAAGTTTACTGCATATAAGTCTTTGAGCCTTTGAAACTATCACTTATGGAAAGGCACTTTGCCCTCCCACTATGAAGTCTGACAATGACACTCCTTACTCATTATCCTTTCTCTCTTTAAAATAGCCACTGTCCTGACCTCTAAACTAGTCACTTCCTTGCACGTTTCCACTGTTTGTCACCAAAGGGTACATAGATCATGCCTGTCTCTGAATCTACAGGCTTCTTCTGTATTCCCCTCATTTATTTATAGTTATTTGTCTAAATCCTGAATTACATGTAGAGTCTTTCACAGACATGACTCATTGCTACCCACCATGGTACAGTTCAACACAATGTTCTGTGTCTTTTATTTCCTGAAGATTGTTACCTGATGTAGAGTCTCAATTCCAGACAGGTTTGGACTTTGATCAAAGGCTATGTGAATAGTTCTGGGTGCTTTCTTTCATCCGAGACAGATAACATCTGGCATTTATTCTATTCCTTTGATGTGAAGAACAGGTGATGACTGAATTAACCAATTTACTGGCATTAGAAATGGAAATATTCCAATTTTATCTTCTCATTTGTAACCTCAAACATATCCATAGTACTTGCTGTTTTCTCTGTAGCACAGTTAATGTAGGGTGAACAACTTTTTTTTCCATGGAATCAGGAGCTCTTTGATATTTGGAGTTTTACCCGAATGTAGTCCTATCTTCATTGTTATCTCCTGATGTTGCATTTAGCTACAGGAGACACTTTAATTAGCCCTGTGTTAGGGCTTTAGTAATTATCGATCATTTCTTACATGTGTTGCCAAGGTACCCTGAGGTCACATTGTACATACTCTGATCTGGCAAAGGTTTCAAAAGCCTCTCACTTGTTATAACAGAAGTGTCATATCAGTACAAACCAATTAGCATATGTAAAATTGTCTTTATGTTTCCCGTCTATTTAATTTATTCCCCCCAACATGGTGCTAAAGTTTAAACCAAGAGCATCATCATGTGAACCAGTGTTCTGCCATTGAACTACTGTACTAAAAAATTCCTCATAGTATCATGCATATGTATATATATATATTTCTACTGAAGATTTGAATGTTAAACTCTATTTTTGCAAGGGACTTCCAAAGATTTAGACACAGTCCTTTTTGGTCCCTACTATAAGCCTTGTCTGTGTAAGTTACAGGGGAGGTGGGATTAGCATGCCATAATTGTTCAGTGTCTTCATGGCATCTGCAAAAGCATAGGAATATCAAAACAAATGCCATCAGCATTAATTTTGGTTAGTGAATGCATAACATGGAGCTCAACTCGCATAATTGGTTAAAGTGGGTTCTACATGCATACATACATGCAAAGTTTTCATGAATGTGTCACTCTTACTTCCACAATTAAAAAGTGTTTGTGGTAATAAAAACTTCTTTTCTATCATTTAGTTGTTTTTCTACACCCATTGATTCATAGCATATTTCTTAAGGTTTCTTTAAAATCTGAATCCAGTTTATTCTGAAATAAAATGTGCAAAAATCAGAAAAGCTAAATTTCTCATACTTACATATCATATATACATTCTAAATCAGAAAGCCTAAATAACTATACTTGTACATCATGCACATATGCAAATACATATGTATACACACATGCTCATATGTACACACACATGTTCATACATAAGTACACACATATGTACCTATACTTGCATAAACATTCACACACACATTTACACACATGCACATACATGCGCACATACATGCACACAGATCTTCATTGTCTAGATGCTATTTTCTCTTCTAAAACTGAGAATTTAACTCGGGTCTGAGAACAGGCTAACAAGCAGCCTACTACTGTGCTGCATTCCCAAACCTTTGCACAGGTGCTTCAAAGATATGTGGCTTTTCCTTAAATCCTAGTAGTAGTGACAGAAATGTTTAGAATGTCTTTGTAAGATGACAACTTATTTATTGTTTCAAATTTTATTAAAAAAACAAAAGAACCAAAAATTCATATTACTGTTTAACTTTTATTTTTGGAGAGTCTTTTTATAAATTATTTTTTATGTTTTCTTTTTATTATTATTGTTTCTAAAGAACCCTGTATTCTTGGGCTGAGCCCATAGCTTAGCAGTTAAGAACACTTCTGTTCAAACTAACTAAATAGAAAAGGTGTTATTTAAAAAATTCTATTTTATTTAACTTGGATTTTCCTGGACTACCTTCGAAGTTGCAACCTTTTTTTTTTTTAATATTTCTTCATTTCATTTTGGTTGAAAGCATTTCTCTTTTTTTCCTTTTCCCACCAGAAGGCTTCCACTACATGCTTTATTTTCTCTTGTGTTTATTTTATTTTATTTTCATATTACGATTGATTTATGGACTGTGTAGATGGCTCAGCGGATAAGCTGACTGCTTTGCACGTATGAGGACTGGGGTTCTGATCCAGAAAAACCACAAGCCAGGAAATAAAAACAGACTATCTCCACAGCAAGTCAGCTAGCTATTCTAACTAGGAAGTTCTAGGTTCAATACAGACCCTGACTTAATAATGAGAACGGAAACCATCAATGAAGACACCCAATGTCACATGTGGTCTCCATGTCACAGAAACAGGTGCCCACACATGTGTGAACATACATACTCACCAAGTACTATTCCCCCACATATACATGCATTTATTTCTACTTCTGTAGTTCTGTTGCTTAATTTCAATGGGATTTAAACCCTATTTCATCCAAGTGCTCCTTCAAGTCCAGCATTATTTTAATATATCTCACTTTGAGGCAGGTTAAGGTTTTTTTATTTGAAATGTTTTTTTTTAAACTGTCCTTAGACTTGATGCTTTCCTATTGCTTATTTTTGTGTTAGCTCATTCTCTTGCAGCTAGGAAAGAGGAGTGCTCCAGACAGTTTGATTTATGGAGATTGTTCTTAACCAGTCTTTATGCAATGTGAAAATGTTTGGTGTCTTTGTTTCTAAGGTGGTCTGGCTCCGATATGCTTCCTTTCTCAATTCCTTTACTTCTCAGGTGCTTTCTGCATATTACCAATGAAATAGCCTACAGGTATGGGGTGTTCCTATAACCTCCATTGATGCATGATTGCATGATGCATGCATGAACACTTGATGACCTTATTAAAAGTTAAAGATGACTGCACACTGAGTGGTATCTATGGCTGTCCCTGCTCCTGTGCGGTTCAGTGACCGCCATTGGTAAGACAAATTCTGTTACCTCAAACCTCTAAAGCCACTGACCTATGACCTCTAATGTGTGTGTGGGAGCTCATTTAGAGTTGAACAAAAGCAATTTTGCTATTTGAATGTGTGCTTGACCATGTCAGCACACACTAGATGAAAACCTGAACAAAAGGAAATGACCATCGGCGCAGTGATAGGCACTGTGAGGAAGTAAAGACATTCCAACCTAACTACTGGGGGAATAACTGTAATATTATTTGTAAGACCATCAAGGAAACAGTATTATATTAAAAAATGAAGAAGAAAGAAGGCAGTTTAAAAGGGGGCAAAATTGCATTCAGATGGGTTAAACCGGTGATAAAGACCTTCGTGAAACAAGATGAAAATAACCTGGTTGCAAATATTCTCCATAATCATTTCCTATGTCAAGGCCATGCTGCATATTCATTAAAATGGAGTATATAAAATTATTTTCCCCCTAGCACTAACAGAATAGACAGCTGCCTGTGTTTTCTTTTATGTTCAGCCTTAATGTAAAAGGTTATTTTTGTAAAGGTTAATGTCATTTCATGTTAACATCTCCAGGCAACTTTCTAATAAGTTGGTGAGTTTTCTGAATAATAATAATAATCAAAAGCTATTTTTAAGAGGCAACTCAGGAAGTGAGTCATAGCTTATTGATAGTATTGGGTAACTTAAAATAAATGAAATAAGGATGTAAAGGAGACTCTCACACTTGTAATCCCAGTGTTCAAGAGGTTGAGGCAGGAGGATTGCCATAAATTGAAGGCTATGGCATGAGAACCTATCTCAAAAGAAAACAAAGAGAATCTAAGTTAACAGAGGCCACTAGAGCATCTAATCACACTCACTTTCCTATTGTCTTTGTTTCATTTTTTTTTTCAGTTTTGTGCACAGTCTATTTCTGTAGACTTTTCCCACTGCTGCACTGCTAGTGATCCACACTCATCAAAAGATGGAATCCTTTTCCTCAATGCTGGCAACAATCAATTTTAAGTCTTTCATCTCTCCTTTCATATCATGAGCAGGGCTATCACTTGGGGGGAGATTTTTGCACAAGTGTAAATGACAGGTTACTAATTGCTTCAGGATATACACAGATCATTGTGCCTACTGGGGCTAAGGATTTGAAATAACAGGGCAGGTTTCCATGAAATTATTTGGATTGGCAGCTTCAACTTTCAGACAAAGAAGTCATCTTAGCTCATCAACTCAGTTATCAAATGGAAGCTATTTCCAAGGATCTTCATAAAATAATAATGATAAATCCCAAATATCTATTTATTCAGACTGCTGGTGGTTTTATTTCCAAACTGTACTTTTGCTTACCACATCTGTGTGTGTGTGTGGAGGGGAGGTGTAATTTGTATGACATCCAGTAGCTTTAGTAATCTGGGCTACATAAGAACATGTGTGAGAATCACAAACTCTTGTCTCCCAGGATATCTTTTTAAAGATGAGAGAGAGAGAGAGAGAGAGAGAGAGAGAGAGAGAGAGAGAGAGAGAGAGAGAGAGAGAGAGAGAGAGAGAGAAAATCAGGGTGTGACTTCCAGAAGTCACTTCTCCCCTTCCATGGTATAGGCTTCTGGAGATTGAACTCATGTTGCTAGGCTATAAGCAGGTGCCTTACCCACTGAGCATTCTCACCAATCTGTCGCCCATGATCTTTGGCTGTGTGTGTAGCAGAAGGACCCCAAATTCCTTTTCTGGATATAAGCATTTAATTCAGCACATGGATGGAGGTGCTAATTCATCTGGGTATTTGCTAAATTTATTCACTAGAGAGAAGTGAGAGTGACTCCAAATCTTGTAAGTTTTACTTTAGGAGCAAGATGAGTCTCTTCGGAACTGACTCGTGCCATACGTCATTGTGCATTGTCTGCAATGTCTACCTGTGTGGTCACTCACCAGTCATCGCCCATCATTTTACCAAGAAGGTAAAACTCACATTTCTTAGATGCCTGGTGTGCAGATGAGAGCCAGAAGATCAAAATTACTGTCATTTTGCATGACTAATAAGCTTTCTTAGATGAAGAAATTAAGGATTGGTGAAATAGTTCAGTGGGTAAAGGCATTTGCTACACAAGTTGGACTATCTAAGTTCATTTCTTTGTATCTGTATAAATGTGAATGAAAGGAGAGAACTGACTCCACAAAGCTGTCCTCTGATGTCTATGCAGGAGCTGTGACATGACCTGTCCCTACCACACACAGCATGCTCACACATGTACACATACACATAATAATAGATTCCTTTAAAAATTAATTAGAATTGGCACTGTGCTCCTACTACGGTGGGCAAATTGTCAGAAACACTTTTACATCAAATTGAGTTTCAGAATTTGGTATCAGAGAAAACTTGTGAATATGGGCCTAAAGCATTCCCATGAAGCAAGCCAAGCTCATTTGTGTTTCCAGGAACTTTTTCTCTGGAATTCTCACCTTGAAATGACAGGAGTTGCTGGGAGCCATCTCTGACTAATCCAATAATTGGGACTCTGGCCACAGCCGACTTACCCTGCACTGTCCACTGCCCAGATAATTGCTGTGACATTTCATTTCTCTCTCCTCTGAAAGGAGCGCTCACGCCAGAAGCTCATTCTTCCAGAAAGAGCTGCAGGCCCTCCGTTACAGCGTGATTGCTGTTCAGCACTGTGTCTTGCTCTTCAGTTCACGGTCAAGGGCTGCTTCCCACGGTTTGATTGCTTTGAGGTCGACTAAGTCTGAGCAGATACAGAGAGCTGTTTCTTCTTTCTCATGTGTTTGGAGTTGGTTAAAGGCCTCTCTTTGGAGGGTGGCAACCCATTCTGTTTATCCTGTCTGCCAAAGGGCTAAAATTCCCACACGAGCTATCATTCTATGGACCTGTGTGATTAATGAAGGGCATTGTTGTAGGGGCACCTTTCTTGGAGCACTAATTGGTGCTCCATAAACATTTGTTAAGTGAATATAAACATCAGACAATAGGGCTCTTGTGCTCCCATTCAGCAATGTTGCTTCAAGATTTTTATCTTCCATAATTTTCTTCCATACTTTCTATTGGAAAGTAGTTTATTGTAGCTTGAACACAAGTGTCCCTCACAGGTTCATGTTTTAAAGTTTGATCCCCAGCTATGGCACTATTTTATAAGGCTGGGAAAATCTTATTAGGTGGGACTTGCTAGGAGAAACAGGTATCAGGGGTCATACCTCTTGTTGTTCTCTCTCTCTCTCTTTCTCCCACCCTCTCTCCTACTCACTGCTCATCATGACGTTAGAAACAAAATAAGACAAAACTCTTTCACATGCTCGAACTGTCCTGATGCTCCCTCCAGAATAATGGGCGCCAAGAAGCGACAGAACCAGTAACTATGGACTGAAATCTCTAAATCATGAGCCAAGATAAATCTTTCCTCAGTTAAGTTTCTCATGACAGGCAGCAGGCAAGATAACAAACATTAGCCACAACCTCCACGTTATCTGAAGACTCCTCCATCCTAGCTGGAATGTAGTGATTTCTAAAGAGAGCACACCTCCTCAATCTCTAACATTCTTTTGCTTGGGAAGGTCTTAGCAACATCTGAAGCCATAATAGATCTCTGTCTTACCCAGGGGATCTCTTTTTGGACATCTGTCTGCCATGCTTCCGTGGCAGCCCTCTTCTTGGGCCCCATTTTTCTGACTTTAAGCTCTCTCTTCTGTTCTAATATTCTCTCACCTTAAGGCTAAATTATGGTTCCCTTGACCATCAGGCCCCCACTACTTAAAAAAACCTCATCTTTAAGTAAAACTCTCCCTTGTGTTAGCTTCTATTTATTTATGGACATCCATGCTGACTCTTGCCCATTGTCGAGTGACTCTCCATCTCTTTCCCCACGGACCCAACAGTGGATATTTGAGCAAATGCTGTCATTCAGTACATCATTAATAGAGCAGTGCATGCCGTAGGTGTGCAGGGTTCACGTAGCTGAAGATTTAAATGACTTCTTAGCCCTACAAGAACTGAACTCTTCAACAAACAAAAAGGCTAAAGATTTCTACCATCACTGCGAAAATATTCTAGATGAAAATCAAAAGAGAAGGATACATATTTTTGATGTAAATGACTTTTTTGGCATCTGGCATTTATTTTACAGATAACCTGTCCTGAGTTTTTTCAGTGGATAAATGATGGAAAATCATGGATCTTTAATACAAAAGAACATGTTTTACTTCCTATGCACTGATATGGTATGTGCAGTGGTGAAGAATGAGATGTTATATGGCTGTTCTATCCTGAAATCTCAGTCTGTAAGATATGCCACCTTGTATGCATGTATATGTTGGTTGAGCATCTCCTTTTTTGTGTATGCTAGAGTGCATGCTATCTGCCTAGAAGAGATTTACCTTGTTGTCAATAGGAGAAAGCAAATATACTGAAAATGAATGTCTCCAGAACATTTTCCCGCCACTGAGGCTTACAGTTTTGAAGTCACATAGACTCCCATTACTTGAGAATGAAGTAACTGAGTGATACAGTACACAAAGTGTAATTACAGACTTGCTCAGAGACTTGCCTTAACTAAATAAGGCTTCATAGGCACACTTAGAGGTCAGTTCTCAATAGTCAAGTGTGTGTGTATCAATGTCTTTAACTAAAGTGTCATGACCATTTGTCAGGATAGAACAGAGAAAAGTTAATAACCTCTGGGAGCTTTTGGCTAAATGCCAAGTTTAAAGTCTAAGATATCACATTGAAATTTCAATGTCATTCTTCACAGAAATACAAAACATAATTCTAAAATTTATATGGGTCACATAATTCTAAAATTTATATGGGTTACAAAAGATACAAAAAAATCCCAAGGCATCTTGGCTTTAAATTGGTGGCAGTGCCACCATACCTGATTTCAAATTATACTACAGAGCTATAGGAATAAAATAGTGTGGTAATGACTTGAAAACAGATATGGAAATGAATGACACAAAATCCACACAGCTACAACAATCAGTTTGATTTTTGATGAAATAAACATTGGAGAAAATGGAACCTCTCAAACAAATAGTGTGGAGAAAACTGGACATTTTCACTGAGACAATTGATACTAGATCTCTGTCTCATCCTGTGCAAAAATTTATTCAAAATGGATCCAGGATCCCAATGTGAGACCTGAAATGAAACTGTTAGAACAAATTAATGGAGACACCTTAAGATACAGAGACAGTGAAGGAACTATTAAAAATGACCCCAGTAAATAAAGTAATAAAATCAAGAACAGACATATGGGTTTACATGAAACTGAAAGTGTTCCACACAGCCAAGCAAACACTTGATTGAAGAGGCCGCCAACAGAATGGAAGAATATCTTTGCTAGATTTCCCTATGCTAGGGTAAGTAGCTAAAACACACAAAAACTAAACAAGTAAGCAAAAAAAAAAAAAAAACTTAAATGGGAAACAACAACAACAATATAATCAGCTAATAGTGAGAATGAATGGTTAATGAGATGAAAAGATTGCTCTCAAAAGCCAAAGTACAAATAGTGCATAAATATCTGAAGAAACTGTTCCTTGACCCTAACCATTAGAGTAGTAAAAATTGTAGGAACACTGAACCTCAGTCAGAATCTCAGGCATTAGCAATTGCTAAGAATAGCGACAGATGTTGGTGCAGATGTGGGGAAAGAAACATTTGCTAGCGGAAAGAGACAATTGCTAGTGGAAATAGCAGCACTGGAAAACAAGTAAGGGTATTCTGAGAGAGAGAAAAACAGAGAGAGATAGAGAGAGAGAGAGAGAGAGAGAGAGAGACCCTGTAAATTATAAAACTATATGGCAGAACTACATCACTCCTGTATATACATTTGGTGAATGCTAAGTTAGCACATCAAAGAGATACTTGCACATATATGTTGACCGCATCAGTATTTACAATAGCTAAGCATATGATTAGTCTGGTATCCTCCAACAGAGGGTCAAGTAAAGGCAATGTTGAATATAAATACAATGGAGTTTTATTTGGTAATAAGAGTAAAATTATGTCCTTTTCAGGAAAATGGGTGCCATTTTCATATGATCATCTATCATATTAAGTGAATTAATATACTTAGAAGGCTAGCATCATATTTTCTCTCACTTGCAAATCTTATGCTTTTGTTTGCAATACAATGATTTAGATATATATGGCATGGAAGTAGAGATGAGACTGTAGGAGAACAGAACAGGAGTGGGAATGGGAGCAAGGGGGGGCGGTGAATATGCTCAAAGTCCATGATGTACTTCTATTGCAGTTACTCTGCATATTGCCAATCAATTCATGACCAAGGAAACAAGGGGTTTTATTTTGGGTTACAATTCTTGGTTACAGTTTCTTGTCCAGGTTAACAGGACAGCTCATACCAACACCAGGAGTTGAGGGAATTGGCCATGCCATATCCACAGAATCTCTGAGAGAGGGACAATCCTCATTTGCCAGACCAGCATGTCTGGCCAAATATAGAAGGATGCCAACTTCCTTATTTTGCTCCATCTGTCTTATTCCCTGCCCAGAGAGTAGTCTTGCCCACCATGGACTAGATCCTCTCCATCAATAAGGTAGTCTCCTGCAAGCTTTGCTAGGGACTTAGTTCAACTACTAATTTCTCCATGCCCAGAGAATAGAGCCTTCATTGCCAAGTTGACATCAGTATCTAACTACGACAATTGGTATGAAAATGACTCCAGGTTGGTATACAATATTTATGTACAATTTATAAGTGCTAAAGAAAATTATACATGGAAAAAGACATAGCAACAATGTTAAACTTAAGAAATACCTGGTAGTGAAGGAGAGGGCGTATAGTCCCGCAGATTAAAAAGTAACCAATTTGCAAATGGGTGATTGACCCCTCCCATTGCCTAATGCCATATGACCCTGCGACTCCACTTTTGGGTATAAGTATTACATCTACCCTTGGATGTGCTCTTATAATAAGACTCCAGTTTAACAGCTTTTTGTCTCTGGCCAGGGGGTGACATACAGTGCCCATCATGATGGAGTGAAGGGCATTACAGGAGCAACAAAACTGCAAAAGAAAATCAACGAACCACTATCCAGAACTTCAGAGACTCTATATCAACCACCTAGAACTAGGCCAGACTAATCTCTCCCCATCCTGAAGCTCAGGGACATTTGTGGAAGAGGGGGCGGTAAGAGTGTAAGAGCAAAAGGATGGGAGGAGCAATGATTTGCAAGATACTCCACACAAGTTAGGGCCGAAGCAATCATAATTGGACATTGCATGCCTGGCGCAATGTCCAACACACTATTGACCTCACAAAGTCTAGCATCTGCTAATGGCACCAAGATCCTTGGAGGCAAGGGATTGACAGCCACAGTAGTGTTCCTATGCTTAAGGGGAACACAGGAAAGGGTTCAGGGAAATGCCACTGGGTCCTTGTATGTCATTGGAGAGGAGGGCCCAGAGGAGAGTCAGGCATGCACAAGAAAGGACTCTGGGAATTGGGGTGGGAGGCATGGGGGGATGGGGCGGGAGGGGTGAGGGGAGGGGGAGCAAGGGGTTCGGGGGGGAGGAGGAGGGAGGGAGGGAACTGGTGTACCTATTAAGTTTGTATGAGCTGAAATAATAATAAAAAATGTATTATAAAAAAACAATTCTGAATAAAAAAAATTGAACCTCAAAAAAAAAAAAAAAAAGAAATACCTGGTAGTATTTGAAGAATATCACTGGGAGTATCAGTCTGTGACCATGAGGAGGTGTGCTGTATGGTGTCTTAAGGACTTGGACTATTTCTGTCCTTCTGTTATGCAAAGGAGAACAGTGCCATTATTCCTTGAGATTGCCCTACTGACAGTGAAATTGTAGGATGGCTGAACTAATTTTTCACATAGTTAATTTATAGAATGGGACATATTACAGGAATAAACAAGACAGTGCAATCTCATCATTGTCATCCTTCATTACCTGGTGATTCTGTTACTGATGGTGGGTGTATTTAAGAGGCATCATTATCACAATTTACACATTCTGACACACTAATGTACAATCCTTCATGCCAAACACTTTTGCCAGCGTTCTGAATGATCAGTCGGGCCCTGTGGATAGCTTTATGTACCTACTACTGGTGACGTGCCAAGTCTAAATGGCTCGCACACTTAACACTGCCTTAATGTGGCGATCACTACCTCTCCTGAATTTTCATTTGTGGCATAACATTGAGGACTATTATTCCAACTCATATCCTCAGCACAGTTAACTGGAACTGAGCCTTTAATTGCTTCTCATTACAAAGGTCACATTTGTGCATTTAGATTCTGACTACCCTCCCTAGAAATTCAATTGCTTTGGTGATGGAAATGCCTTAGGAGATTTCTAGATTCTCGATGATGTTAGCACGCACAGGAGTAGGTTCTAGTTCTAACACTTTGCAACATGTTCATTTGATTTCATGAACTCCAGTTATAATGCAAGTATTTCTTTGCAGTGGGGAAGATGGATCTACTAGACAAAATTAGATACTATAACACCTGAGGCACCAACCAACTGTCTTCTCTTGTTTAAAGCCATTTTTCCTTCATGGGCTTTAAAAGTCTGTAACAATGGAGAGTTTGAAAAATATCTTAGACATGACCATGAGTCATCAGTTTTTCATAAATACTCAGAAGGTACCAATCATCTGATAAATCAATAAATACATTAAGACAAATGTACAGTTAGTCACAGAATTAAGCCAGTTCTGGGGCTAAAATGCATGTAGCCCAAAGTGCATAAAGATGTAACACAGTGTATTCTGGTTACTTATTACATTAAAAAGTAGAGAGAGATAGAGAGAGAGAGAAAGAGAGAGAGAGAGAGAGAGAGAGAGAGAGAGAGAGAGAATATGTATACTGTCATGGTTTGAAATTTAAGTTGTTCATGGGCTCATATGTTTGAATCTTTATTGGTTGGCACCTTTAGGTGGCACCTTTAGCCTTGCTGGAGGAAGGCAGTCACAGGGAATAGGCCTTAGGTTAATTAGCCTCACCCTGTTTCCCAAAGAGGTCTGCTTTTACAGCTTGAAACTTTGCAGCTCTCAGTCTCCATGGACGTGACTTAGGCTGCCTCCAACTTCTTCTAGTTAGTCATGTCTTTCCAGCCACAGTGGGTTGTGTCTCTTCTCTCCAACTGTAGGCTGAATAAATCTCCTTTTTCTCCCTTACATTGCTTGAATTTGAGTGTTGTCTCACAGCAACAGAAAAGAGTAACTGCTTCAGATGCCATGTGTGAGGGGATCAGAGGATAACTTTCAAAGTCAGTTTCTCTCTCCTGTCATGTGGACTCCAGGGATTGAACTCAGGCTGCCAGGTTTGCAAAGACGCCTTTACCTGCTGAACCATCTCGCTGACCTTCAAGATGTTTAAGATATTTCCTCTCTTCAGAGTCTCATTTACAAGGGACCCAAGTTTACTGAATATAAGCCATTCATCAATGTTTTACTGATCATAGGACAAGATCATTTGTAGATGTCAAGGACTTGCTTCTGAGTCTTTTGGGAACTACAAATTACCTGTCAAAGCTAGCAAATCAAGACTTATTGTACCATGATCAAGTCCTGAGAAAATGAATTTGCCTCAACATTTTTATCTGTTGTGTGAACAGTGTGCTATCTTTATCCTTTACCATCCTCTTTTTTCATGAACCCTTTTTCTCTATATTCTGAAGAATAACTTCAGAAGAGGAATTAGACCAAAATGGAAATAATTCCATGCATAATATCCTTATGCTATTATTGCCATGGCCACAGCTGTTCAGCCCAGGGTCTCACATATTATACCTGATGAACATGCACTGTACCACCAAAACTTTAAGCTTCCTACAAAATACTCAAAGTTGAACACAACAAGATATCTTGTCCACCAGTTGGCAATGCAACTCCTACTTGATTCATGGGTTGAGTCCTTTTCTTTTGAAGTTTTCATCATAGAATCATGATAGCAGACTGTAGATTTCCCCCAAAATTAGCCCCAGTACCCATATCATCCTTGGAAACATGCTGTGGCTCTGCTGCTCGCTGCTATCCCTCTCCAGACAGGGCTCTTCATTAACTTGACCTCACTCTGCTTATTTCTCTAAGCACTGTGTTTGCTAAATTTCCTAACCTCTGTTTCATTTCCAGTAACTGGAATCAAAAGGGTTGTATAGGGAAAAGTGATTCCTATGCATGGGAAAAGTGATTCCTATGCATGGCAAAAGGTTTTACAGACCACACTTGAGATATCAATGGATGCACTAGAGTATCTGAGCTAATGGTGTAATGACCATTTCCTGTGCCTCCCAAGTGGCTGCAGTGACCAGCTACAGTGGTTTTCCCTACATTATAAAAACATGCCACTCACTGCTTTCTTTTCCTGGAATGACTTGTTCAATTTGCTGCTATTTTTAGCATGCCACATGCCATGCAATATGGAACAAATACATTTCCTCAAGGTTGCACTTACCCCAATTGCCAAAAAACAGTGAAAATTATCTCATATATGAGATAATATGCCAAGAACTATATCTAGAATGCTTTTCTTAGAAGGCTGTCATAGAATAGAGTAAAATTGCAGTGTTATAAAATAAACATCTCAGCAAAAGTACAATGAAATTATAATATACAAACAACTATCATCCCATATTTGGAATAGACATGTAACCTTCAACTGCTAGTAGAATTATAGTATGGTTTCAAGGGAATAATTTTTTTTTGCACATTCAAAGATTTAATTTTTTAGCAGAAATAGTTAAAAATTGAATTGATTATTATATATATCATTTTTGCACTAAACCTATATTAATTTTTCCAGCTACCGCAGACAAAAAGTCACCCAAAATAAGAAAATGAGTAATGAGAGGTGATTCAACTTAATACTTTTTCTATTCTAAGAGATTAAGAAAAACTTGGAACTAAACAATGCTTAGCTGCATTATACTGAAGATACTTCATCTGACAGACGAGTGTGTGCAACTCAAGAGTTAAAAATCAGAGAATGTTGCCTCTTGAACCAAGATGAAAATATTTAGTGCAATTTTCTGATCCTTTATACTTAAAATTTGTACGTTAATTCCATTTCTACAACATACTTGAGGCAATTTCATGTAGTAATATGAAATGAAGTCCTTGCGAAAATGCATAAAATATTGTCAGAACAAGGAAAGAAACATCAACAATATGACAACAGGATTTCTTGAGAAAGCAAGATGTGGATGCTGAATCTATCCATTTGGTTTGGACAGAGCAAGAAGGATAGACAATACTGAAGATGGAAAAGCAGATCTTCTAGAGCCTTCCAATTGATTATAATTGCACATTGGGACACAGGGATCTCCAAGGGAACAAAGTTATATAGTTACAGTGAAGCTATTTAAAGAAAAGTCCACTAATTATTATGATTTAGGGAGGAGCTCTGTCTTTGATTTCATGTGTTGTATTTTTGCAATTTTCCATTGACTATTTCCTTCTTTGCTAAGCTGCAGGGACTTTGCTGCTGAATAAAGGTCATTGAATTTTTTCTTAAAATTTTACAGACCACCATTGTCCTATGTCAGGAAAAGATTACAGATAACTGGAGAAATCAAAACTGCTGCATTTCAATGTCCATTATACAAAATTTTGTTCACTGTAACACAGTACATAATTGCAGACCTATGTCTTAAGGGTAAATTTCAGGTTGGATGACTAAAAGTCTCAATAAGACATCATACAAACAGATTATCTTCTGGCCCTTCATTTCAACAAAATTTTGTTGATGATGCTGGTTTATCATCTTATACATAAACATTCTGGGAAGTAAATTACATACATCATATGGAAGTAATGAGGGGGAGATCAGTTGCCAAAGTCTGTCATTTGCCATCCCCTCAAGAGGACATTGAGTATATGTTAATTACAGGGACAGAGACGAAATTATGCTTTTCAGCTTAAAGGCTAGTTTTCATGTTTACAGAATCAGGTTGGAATTGGAGTTTCAACATCAAATGGTTGATAAACACTCTGACTTTGAACTTTATAATTATACAGAAGACAATAAAATCAGTGCTACCTTCATTCCTTTAAGGGCAATGATCTGTGAACATGAAAATGGAAAATCTGATGAATGTTGCTGCACTGTATGAAAACCTTATATGAAACTATATAAAACAGAGATTTTCCATCTTGTAGAAAGAGATCTTTATTATCTATGGATTAACTATGCTATCATATTTGATATGTATCCAGGAATATTTTAGGGACTAATTAAATTCACCAATAAATATTTTTGACAGGAATAAAATGTAGTCACTTATCACTGTTCATGATGATTGATAGGCATTTTCACTTAACCATATGCAATAGTTTATAAATTAATCAGAATTTTACATGCATACAAATAAAGAGTAATATCTGATATTAAACTAATGAGATAAAGCATACTGGATGTTATAATGTGATGGTAATTTATGCATATTTCAAAAGACTATACAAAATGCATATTTTGTCCAGAGAAAAGTTAACACTTGAGGGAAAGGTAAGTCTACAATCCATGTCTCAGAGTCTCACTCTTGATTTCAAGTTTTAACATGCCTGATTGTATTTATGTCATTTTATATCACAATCTATCAGCCATCAACTACAATGCAAATCACAGTAACTAGCCTTGAGTTCATTATGTGGCCAAAGCCAAGACTGTCCTTGCCTTTACCTTCCAAATGCTTGGATAACAGATGTGTACCACCACATATGGCTGGAATATTTATTTTAAATATGAATTTAGAAAAGTGATCACAGTAAATTTTATGGTCTCTGAAATAAGCAGTATTAATTACAAATGGTAATTTTTTTCTTTCGTGTGTGTGTGTGTGTGTGTGTGTGTGTGTGTGTGTGTGTGTGTGATGGTTTGAAATGTGTCCCCCACAATCTCATGTGTTTGGCAAGGTCATGGGACCTTGAGAGGTGGAGCCTTGCTGGAGGAAGGCAGTCACAAGGGGTGGACCTGGAGGTGGATTAGTCCCACCCTACCTCCAGGAGAAATCTGCCTTTGCTGCAAGTAGTCTGCAGGTTTCAGCTTCCAAGATGTCTGTGGTGACAGCCTCCTCCAGCTTTGGCCAGCCAGTCATGCCCCCTCTGCTTTGAGAGATTGTACCTTCCCTCTGGAACCATAAGCTGAATAAACCTCCCTTTCTCCCTTAAGTTGATTGACTTTGTTCTCTCACAGCAATAGTTAAGAGTAACTGTTACAGAAATTGTTACCGGGTAGTAGGGTATTGCTGTAAGATTAAGAATAGCTGGTACCACAATGTGAAGTTGTTTATAAAGCTGAGAGAAGTTGGTACCCAGCACTATGGCCAATGCTGTGATGTGGCTAGTATGCCTTTGGAACTGTTTGTTGGGAGAAATATGGAGAACTTTGGGACTTTGTGCTGGGAAAGTATTTGCGTCTTGGTGGTTGAGCCAAATGGGCCTTTCTCATCAGAGCTCCGTGGAAAGCAATGCTGTGAGAGACACAGGCAGTGGAAGCCCAGCTTGTGATGATCCAGAGGGGAACAGAGACTGTGTTTGCAACTGGACAAGTGACACATGAAGCCATGTGTTGACCGAGAGTTTAGTGAAGTTTTGCCCTCTTTCTGAAAGCTTGCCTGAAGTTAAACTAGAGTGCTTGTCATATCTGACAGAGCTCTACTGTCCAGAGTGCACAAAGAACTTAGAAAATTAAACTCCAAGGAAAACACTGGCCCAATTAAAAAATGGGCCCTGGAACTTCAAAGAAACTTTACCAGGGATGAAATTAAAATGTCTAACAATTATCTTAAAAAATGCTCCACTTCCTTCGCCATCAGGGAAATGCAAATCAAAACTTCCCTGAGATATCATCTCACCCCGGTCAGGATGGCAAAAATCCACAATACAAACAACGACAAATGCTGGAGAGGATGTAGAGAAAGGGGAACTCTCCTACATTGTTGGTGGGAATGCAGGCTCATACAGCCACACTGGCGAGCTGTCTGGAGATTCTTAAAGAAATTAAAGATTGAAATGCCGTATGACCCTGCTATCCCACTTTTGGGAATAACCCCCCATGCAGCAGAGGTTCGCCTCGATAGCACAAGCTCGACCATGTTCATAGCAGCACTGTTTACAATAGCAAAGTCATGGAATCAACCTAAATGTCCAACAGTTGACGAGTGGATAAGGAAACTGTGGTACATCTATACAATGGAGTACTACTCAGCCATCAAAAATGATGGATTACTGGAATTTGCTGGGAAATGGATGTCATTAGAAAGAATTATATTAAGTGAAGTATCCCAAACCCAGAAAATTAAGCGCCGTATGTACTCCCTAATAGGTGGCTCCTAGTACCAAACTCACACAGCCCACATTGAGACACTCAAAAGTAAACCTATGTAACACAGTAATTGCAAGGATTATGAACAAGAGAGATGGGTTAGGAGGGCCACACCAGAAACAAGGAGAGAGGAGACCATGTTACAGCAGAGAAAATAGGCCTCCATCAAGGTCTGCAAGTAAGTAATGAGAAACCTGGTTAAGTTCACAGACGTTCTTTCCTGATCTCACCAGAAGGGGAGGGCATATAGTCTAGCAGATAAAAAGTAATCATTTTGCAAATGGGTGATGGACCCCTCCCTCAGTGAGGTTTCCTACTCTTATTACATCTACCCTTGAATGTGCTATTACAACAAGACTCCAGTTTAACAGCTTTTTGTCTCTGGCCAGGGGGTGACATACAGTGCCCAGCAGAATGGAGTGAAGGGAATTGCAGGAGCAGCAAAACTGCAAAAGAAAATCAACAAACCACAATCCAGAACTTCAGAGACTCTATATCAATCACATAGAACTAGGACAGCCTAATCTCTCCCCATCCTGGAGCTCAGGGACATTTGCGGAAGAGGGGGCGGTAAGATTGTAAGAGCAAAAGGATGGGAGGAACAACGATTTGCAAGATTCTCAACAATAGTTGGGGCCAAAGCAATCACAATGGGACTTTGCATGCCCTGAGCAATGTCCAGCGCACTGTTGCCCTCATAAAGTCTAGCATCTGTTAAGGGCACCGAGACCCCTGGAGGCAAGGGATTGACAGCCATAGTAGTGATCTTATGCTTAAGGGGAACAAGAGAAAGGGCTTATGGAAATGCCACTGGGTCCTTATATGTCATCGGAGAGGAAAACTAGAGTGCTTGGCAGAGGAAATTTCAAAGCAATGTAGTCTTGACAATGTGATATGGCTACTTTTTAGTTGTCTTCAGAGTTATGAAAAGAAGCAAAGAATCAGGCAGGAAGAAGTAAAAACTGCAAGATCTGATGATGAAAAATACAATGGCAAGCTTAAAGAGTTGAACCAGGAAGAAGCCAAGAACAAAATGGCTGTCAAAGAGATTACCTCCATTTGTAAAACAAAACGTGCTCTCAATTTGAATAATAGGAGAGGCCCTAGCTTGAGAACAAGATCCTCAGGGAAGGCTCCCACTCATAAGAATGCAAATCCTTTTAGGAGAAATAGCTAAAGAGTGGAGTTCCAAAGCAAGAGCTGGTTTCTCTTACAAAGCAACTGCCCAGGAGTGAAAGAGATGATCAACATAGAGAAGCAGAATCAGCTGTGATTCAAGGGGGCCAGTCTTGGCAAACTCATCCACGTGGTTCTGGTTTTAGAGGCATCAGTGATGCAAGAGGGAGGAGATCATGGAGTTGTCCTCCAAGATTTCAAAAATTGGCAGAATCCAGGCACCATGAGGCAGGAAGCCTGCAGTTTAGAGGCCCAAGAAGGGCAGTATGTGCTGTGGAGTTAAAGCTTGGTTTGCCATTGAGAAGTAAAGATGTTAGAAATGCTAGAGACAATGTGGAACACCTGCCAAGGAGAGCTGTAAACCCTGAGAGGAATCAACTCAAAAGAGCAACATATTCTATGGGCAGCTGCATTGGAGGGGTAGAACCAAAGTCCTTTGGAACTGAGATGATTTCAAGGAGAGGCTCACCTGTTGGACTTGGAGGTACAAGATTTGGAGTTTGTCCTGATGGTTTTCTGTCTTGCTATGGACTTATCTTTCCTGGATATGTTCCCCTTCCTTCCTTTTGGAATGGGAATGTTTATTCTGTGCCATTGTATGTTGGAAGTATGTAACTTGTCTTTTGATTTTACAGGAGGCTCTGGACTTTGGACTTTTGACTGGGTTGGGACTACTGATGTAGTCTATGAAGACTTTTAAAGTTGGACTGAGTATGGGTTGCATAATGAGATGGCAATGAGCCTGTGGGGGCCAGGGGTGGAGTGTCATGGTTTGAAATGTGTCCCCCACAGTCTCATGTGTTATGGCACCTTGAGAGGTGGAGCCTTGCTGGAGGAAGGCAGTCACAAGGGGTGGGTCTAGATGTGGATTAGTCCCACCTACCTCCAGGAGAAGTCTGTCTTTGCTGCAAGCAGTCTGCAGCTCTCAGCTTCTAAGATGTCTGCGGTGACTTAGCCTTCTCCGGCTTTGGCCAGACAGCCATGCCGCCTCTGCCATGAGAAACTGCTTCCTCTGGAACTGTAAGCTGAATAAACCTCCCTTAAATTAGTAAAACCCACAGTGATATAAAGAAAATATCCATATGTCCTGAATGTAGAGGTCAAGCATTTTGGGGTTTACTGATGTGGCTGTCTAAGAACTTCATCAGCACCTGCCTTGCAACAAAGTGTGTGCAAACCAATATCAGTGGTCTATGAGCTTTACATGTGGTGGGAAGCTTATCCACGGTACAATGGAAATGCAAAAAGCAAGAAGTGGGGTTCATTTTTTTCAGATATTTTTAACCCAATCTATTTAAAACGAAATCAACTCAAGATGCCATTAATCTAAATTTACTTATGTGACATGTGGTTATGATAAATTTTCAAATGTGCATGGATTACATTTGCAGCACTTCTCTTTTTAAATTTAGAGCAATTGTATTTAAGAATTTCCAGCACTGACAACTCTTCCAAGCACATGAACACAGAACTTTAGCCAATAGCTTTCTCCTGGGCTGCTAACAGACACAAGAAACTTCTGTCCTTCTTCTTTGAGACATCTGAGCTCGCTGGTGAACTCTGCTTCCAATTCTCCTGCAAAACCTATTGCAAGCTTGTTCTATGTTCTTGGCATGCGTCTTGGATCACATTTCCACAGCGACTGATCAGCAAAGAAGGAAACACCACATATTGTGGTGTTTTCCTAGCAGTAGTTTAACTTAAGCTGGTCAACTGATCTGAGTCATTGAAGAATGAAACTCAAAGTCTTCCAACAGATGAGAGTGTCCCATGAATGTAAGAAACACTTGTACAGGATTTCTAATTCAGATGAGTCATAGCTCAAGTATCCACATATGACCCTGCTTGCTATGTTGACAGGAACAGCTCTGGTGCCGGGTTAGATGTTCTTTGACTTCGCTCATGGGGATCGAATGGGCTTTAGGCAAAGACAGTGTGTTGCTTTCTATTCAAGCCTGATGGCTTTGAATGGTTGCTTTTTTCATTGACTGGGTCAAATGTCTTTTCCTGATCAGTTGTTCTGATCAAACCTATGGAGAATCAATACATAATGCAGTCCACCCAGGTGACCGCTCCTGGGATCCAGAGACTATTGTTATCTTCCAAAGTTCACCTACAAGGCACATGGTGGCTACTGAAATGAATGACTATGTGTCCTTTGGGGAGGAAGAAAATGTTTCACATTCAGGTAAGGATACTGGGAATCACAGCAAGGTTGCATTTCAAGTCACCTCTGACCTGTTTTTGATGTGTGGGTTGAAAGGGAATTTTTTTTGCAAATGCTTGAATGAAATACTTGATATTTTATCTTCCTACAGTCAATTCCTAGGATAGTTTCTTTAGGAAGATACATGAAACTTGAGAAAAACTGAGAAGGCAAGACAGTTTCAAACTTTCATGTGAGTTCACATTTTTCAAACTCTTTAGTTCTGTCAGTAACTGAGAAACCCCCATTAAACATCCAGTCTTTCTGTTTTTTTATCTGTTTGTTCTTTAAAATTCTCTATAAGTTCTCACTATTTATTTTTCTTTCCTCACAGTAACTAAAGTATTGTTTTTTTAAACTATGGAACATAACTGAACCACCATGTTATTCTTTCTGATTTCTCATCTTTACAGGATGACTCCACATCATAAATATGAATAACAAAACTGAAAAATTCTGGAAAAATAAAAACAACTAAAGTTTTCTTTTGTCTTTGATGAAATCTTAGTCTTTCACTAGAAAATATATTTATAGCTAGGTTTTCATCCAGAGGTTAATAGCTAGCACAATGTAAAAAAGGAATTTTTTTTCTTTAACAAGATTTCCTTTGATAGAAGAAACTTCATCATTTCTGAAATTTATCTTCAAAATTATTTATTTACATAAATTAGTTGATTATGATTTTTGCCACTTTTATTTTCAAAATTTATTTGATGAGACTACTGTTACATAAATTTTGTCTGACATGATTTACAAGTGTGTCCTACATACCTAGATTCTCTATGTGTAGCTGAGGCAATTATTTGGAGAATATGAAAGTACCTTTTATAATATATTTTATACTTTTTATAATATATTTTACCCACTTCAGTCTTGCCTTCTCTCTGATCTTATACATCAGTGGTTGGACAGATCATGTGGTGGCTACTAAATCATGATAGTCTCCAACATTCATTCTTAGATCATAGAAAACATATTTGTGATAAACACTGCTGATAAATGAAGTTCTGGCTTGTTTGAAGCTGTGAACAGTTTTGCACATGAACCCATCCATGGATATATGGTATATGATGTTGTGAATAGTCAAGGGTATACCTGTATATAAGAAATTCCTGAAATGTTACAAGATTACAAAACAGCGAAAAATCAGGGTCCTGACTAGAATCTCTTTGCTCCTCCTTTGAAAAACAGCAACAACAAGATGACTTACACTGCTAAAGAAAAAATACTTTGTGTAAGAGTGCAAATTAAGCTAAAGAAAACTATGTTCCTACAGTTTCCTCTGAGAAATCTCAAGGAGACAAAAGGATTATTAGTTAGAATTTGAAAACTCTAACCATTGTCTTCAGGCTTTGCAAAGATGGGAGTGGTCACCACAATACTTCCCACGAGGCCTAGCTATAGAGAAATCAAAGGAAATCCACTGGCTAAGTTAAGAAATTCTGATTACTTCATGTGCCATACTTACGTAGCCTGTAAGTGCCATGCTCTATGTCCACTACAGAGAAAGGAGACTGGGGGCTAGGGGACTTGCTCAGTCTGTAAAGTGCTTGCTGTGCAAACATGAGGACCTAGGTTTGAGCCTCAGCATCTGCCTGCACCTGTGTTTCCAGAGATAGGATGCCTGCAGCTTGCTGCCTAGCAGGTCTAACTGAATCAATATACTCCACATTCAGTGAGTGACTCTGTATCAAAAAGGAGGATAGTGATTGAAGAAGAGAGTCAGTGTTGATCTCTGGTCTCCATGGACACATGTGTGCAAGACACACAAGCACACATATGCAAACATGTACACCCACACAGTATAAAAAAAGATCAAGGAGTTCCATGCTACAGTCTATCCTAAGGATTTATGGGACATAAATAACAATGACAGTCATCTAAGTTTTTGTAACTTGTCAGCATCAAAGATTCAAATGTATAATAAATAAATACACAGAGTAGTAGAATATGTAGATTGTTAGATGGCCCAATATAGATGACTAAAGGGATTGTGTACACTACAGTGCTAAAACATAACTCTTCTTACTCTGGATCACATTTTGTGTTTTCTTCAAATGTACAAGGGGGTCCACATTTTTGTGTCTTAATATGTACAGAATCTATATAATTTAGAATGCAGTATTTTCTCTTTTCCAGTAATAATACAACAAAGAGGATGCTATCAGAGTTGTTATTCACAGAGACTTGAAAATAGGGAAAATGTATCATAGCCTATTGGCAAGAAAGAACAAGCATTTCTTCAAGTTTAAAGGGTATTTCAGGAGTTGCAAGCTTACTCTTGTAATTTCTCTAGAACAAAGCCAACCAAAACCACTGAAAGTCAGAAACAAATTATATTAAAGTGACAAAAAGCTTCTCCACAGGACTGTGCAAGGTGCTTTGCCAGGTGGGAGAAGAAGAAAGTGGAACAACGTTTTCCATATTGACAACCCAGTGACAGCAAGTCAGGGCGGATATGGAGAAATATGTGATTAGTTCACTATTACCTGGATTTCAAAAAGCTTGAGGCCAGTTACAAGTAGGGTTTGGGGAATAATGGTAGCCACAGAAGCATTGTGTAAAAAGAGAGTAGAAGGGGGGAATGTATGTCCCTATTTGGGAGAGTAAAGCCTTGGGCATCAGAGTCACTGGAAAAAAAATACTGGAAAGGTAAGTGAGACTTATATATCACTTCAAGAAAACAGCCAGAGATTATTTTGCATGCAATGAGAACCCAGTGCTTCACTCTTTTTAGTTCAGTTAGTAAGGTGGCTGCTTGAAACATGTGACTTGATCCTCAGAAGCCCATACAGTGGAAGTAGAGAGCTGACTTCTGAAAGTTGTTCACTGATCTCTACCTATGCACCATGGAATTTATGTTCTCTTTCCTTCTCTCTCTTTCTTTCTCTCTAACTCCATATTTTCTCAAATGAATAAGTATAATATTTTAAAAGATGTTTTTCAAATGACAAGTTGTATCTGATTTTGTCAAAGGTACAAATGGAGCAAAGGGGAGTCAATACAATTATGTCTCTGTCTGCTCTTTTCCACCATCACAAAGAAGAGGCGTAGAAAATCTCAAATATAAAACAAGCTACAAACCATGTCTTGTGGCTCATGCCTTCAATCCCAGCACTTAAAAACATGAAGCAAGAAGACATCTGCCAACCCAGGCTACAGAGTGAGAACATGTGTTTGAACTCACACTGAATTAGCTAACTAACTAACTCACTAACACCTGACTAGCTAACCAAGTAGAATGTAACAGCAGTACTGTGTTGTATTCCCAGAGGCTGATAATCATAATTGTCCAGAACCTTTCCTCTATTGTTTTTAATCTACAGTCTAGAATAACCATGCTTTCAAAGATGAAATTTACTGAGTTTCCATTTTTTTCGCTTATTATGGATTTCCTCACTAGGAAGGGATATGAAGATTGAATTTTCTTCCTTTTCTTAATGGGCAGAACTATGGTCATTATAATCTTTATAGATCCCACAGTGCAGAGCTGACTTCATCAGACTGAAGCATAACTTGAATGCACACTGGGGAAGCAGTTGAGCACAGACCCAGGAGAGGAAGACAGCCATTTCTGCCACCACACTGGAACAGGTCTTTGTCACACTGTCACTTTGAAGTCCATACTTAACCTTACTTTTTATAGAGAGACCAGAATTATTCATCAGAACCAAATAACAGAGGAAATCTGAGGCCATGTTGCAATTTTCCATTGAGAAGTGCCACAACTACTTTCTTCTAGGTCCCAGAAGGGGATGAGAGTGGGCGTTGTGGAGCCAGGCTTCACCTGCACATTCAGTGCTAAGGAGAGGTGGCAGTCTGGGCCCTGACCCTAGGGGACATGCTCAGGAGCAGGAGCACTGGGCTGCATTCCTGAAAGGCTTGTTTTTCATTTTGCCTTTTTGTCTTTTTAAGAGCACTGGTGCTTTCTCTTCAAATGGACCACATACTTGAGGAAGTTCAAACTTGCAGGATTTTGCACTAGCATTCAAGGCCAGCAGCACACACACGAAGTGGACTTCTGTTCTCCCACACATCCCATACCACGCCCCCTGGTGACGTGGCCATAAGCTTGCTGGCCTCAACTTTTTTTTTTTAGGGGGAAAAAACCCCCGACATTTTAGAGGTGGGAGATATCAAACATGAAAACAAAAGCAAATCCAAAACGTTTTCACAGAAACCTAAACCTCACGACCTGGGTGGCCGACAGGATGCATTCTCATCCCTGCAAGTCGGGTTTGGGGGTGCCTTCCAGGTGCATCAGTAAAAGAGACGGCTTCAGTGGCTGTATGGCTGCAGCTGACTCTTCACGTGCTGCACATCCACCATTCAGTAGCACAAGTTGGGGGACAACAGTAGGGTGTGGCTGTCCTGTCTGCTGCTGGAACATGTCCATGGAATCCTTATCTTATATCTCCAGGTGGGCCTGTCTGTTTCCTTAATCGGTTGTCCATCAAATCTGAATGGAATCTGCCCCTCTCGCAGTAGGCCTCCATCAGCTTGCTGGATAGTGTGTGTGGCGGGGGCGCCTCTTGATCTTGAATTGCACCTCGGAGCTGTCCTGTGAGGTCGCCTTCAGGTCGATGTGGTCGTTCTGTCTTCACCACTTCTTTGGCTATCTCCTGCGACATAATTGCAGGGCCGAGGCTGCGGCGGGAAGCACAAAAGGAACAGGGGCACTGGGCACTGCAGCAGGAAGGTCACACTGAGCCCGCTGCTCTCCCCGGATTCAATTTTCTTAATCATGGTCTCCCTTCCTGTTTACACTGTGTGTTGTGATGCTTACTTACATTTAGAATCATGACTTGGAAATTGTCTTTGTCCTTTTTCTTCACGCATTCTCCTTCATTCTTTCCATGTTCATATGCAAGAGTTTCCTTGAGCACGGAAGGAAATGCCACAATAGTGGAATATCTTGGAGTTTCCCCTGCAGCCTTCTCATCAGTGCAAAAAGGTTAGTTGCTGTCACCACAGTGCACCGTGGCCTGCTTTCAAATGAATATGTACTGCATCTTAGCAAATATCTTTCTGTACTTGTTGATATCATTAGGTAGATTTTAGCCTCAAGTCCTTACTATAAAAATCGCGTACTGACATTTTCTTGTTCAGCTAACCTATCATTCCTGGATAAATGCAATGAGGCTGAGATGATGCGTTTGGCATTGAGGTTTACAAGAGAGCTTGGGAGTCCCATTTGTATTCTATACTGCCTGCTTTTAAATGGAACTGAATGCGCAGCCCACAGATTTTCCATCCCTATTCTCTTGTAAATATGTGCTTCTTATCACTCTGAAATTTTCTCTTATGATCAGTTTAACTATGCCTCATAAGTTTTGATGTGGTGGTTTCATTATCTTGTAATTTCACTATTTTCTGAGTTCATGCTTATGTCTTCTTTGACTCAAGATATTTTGACTTTTAATTGCAATATTTCCATTTTATAATATTGCGTTCAAAAAAAATGATCATGTACTCTACAGCCCAGTAGTTATCTTACACATGTTAAGAGATGTTTGTGGCTTTGTGTATGTCCAGTTTTCATTAATGCCCCATGAATGTTACAAGCAATATGTCCTTGAATTTTCGTTTTTTATCTGAGCTTCTTTTATGTTGCTTAATCATCTGCTTTTCTACAGATCTTTGCATGTGAAGTAGTGAGAGTAATTTGGTTAGAATGGTACACTGAATATGTGTTATAAGGTGAAAAGGATACAGTGGTGGGGAGATGGGTTTTCAAGAACATGGGAAATGTATTTACTTTTTAAGAAATCAAGTGATAACAACAATTCATTAAGCTTCCTTCTTTGTCAGTAACTTTATTGATAATCTGTACTGTCTCTGGCATGACTTCATCTCAGGACCTTTCATGATTAAATTCCACTAAATTACTAAAGTCATGTCAAGAGGCACAGGTTGATCCCAGAAGATCAGGGCTCCATGCTGTTCTTTCACTGAAAACACAAGCTTACTTGCATTCCTGTCGTGCTCCGACTGACAGACTCACCTTCCAAGTGGGCTGACTTAGAGCACTTGCTATTTATTTACAGGAATCTTTACAAGTCTCTGCTTGTCCCTGGAAATCTTAAAGCTCCTATGATTAGCTAAATTTCATTACAGCCATTTCTACCTGAAGAGGTAAAGGTAGATTCAATTCCATCTCATTCATTTATTCTTTTTGGAATTTTGTCTTTTTTTGTGGTGGTGGTTGTTAGGAAAAGCAAATTGCTTTTCAGTGACACTATAGAAATTGTTTAGCTCAAGGGCTAAGAATCTGCTTCGTAAGCAGAAGGTCCTGAATTTAGATCCCAGGTCCCACATAAAAATTCCAGGAGAAACAGGAGATGACCTTCATTTTCAGCCCTGGTGGGCGGAGCATGGGAAATCTCAGAATGAAGCAAAAAAGGAGGTAGAAGCAATCCAGGATGATTTCCAAAATTACCCTTGGTCCGCTCCACGGGGACACACAGTGCCCTCTGGTACACGCGCGCACACACACACACAACACACACACACACACACACACAACACACACACACACACAAAACAAACAAACAAAGTAAAAAAAGAAATGGTTTGCTGAAGGGATTTAAATTTCCAGAGCATCTAGAAAATCCACTTGAAGAGATAGGAGTGAATACTGCCTCAAAACATAGCGTTAATGTGCAGCACAAAGAAGAAAACAATCCAAAGAGATAGGAAAGTATATGGAAAAGGGGCGTGGCCACTGGGAATATGAATTTCCTCAAATAAGTCACTTCAACAGAAGTAGAATGAAGAAGGAATTCTAACCGAAGTTGGAAACAAAGAAAACAGAGAAAAACCCATGTAACGCAAAGCCTGAGCGATAATAAGCAAAAGTCAGGGTGACCCTCAAGAATTAAACTAACTGATTTACATACACAGTGTGTTTTCAATTGTTGCAGAAAAGAGCAAAGTTTGTTCATGGAATTTTTATATGTACTCTCCCAACCATACAGAACTTATCTTAAAATATTTAGGATTTTCTAACTTGTTGGGATGGCTTCCATCTGGGCTGGCTCATTTAAAGCACATTTGAGAATAGCTATTGCCTGCTCTTCAGAAAAAAATAACTCTTGGAAACCTCAACTATGATTCAGAGAGAATGTTCCATGTAGAAGGATAGGACCTGTAACTGTTTTATTGCATGCTGTCTTAAACTCTATCGACCCTGGGGTGAGTTGCATTGCAGTAACCAGGCTTGGAAATCAAGGCTGTTTGGATTACAATCCTAATCTTGGCTCTTGGGTGAGTTATTTTTACTTCTGTCCCTCAGTAAAATGGGGCCAATAAACATACCTATGTCAGGGGTATTTTGTCATAGTGTAAAGTGATCCATCAATATATATTTTGCTGATAAGACACCATTCCTGTATGTGGAAACTACACCCATGATTTATTTTCCAGGAATGATCACATGCATGTAATATTGTCTGGCATGAACCCTTGCTCATAGCACAGTACTCAGAGAACAGCCTCCAGTTTCTGCGATGAATTTGCAAATATCGTAAGTCTAGAGCAACTATGCATCCACATGATAAAAACCAGGTCAGTAATCTGTCCACCCTACATACTTGCTGATTAAAGAGATTACAAGTAGAGAGAGTCAGATCACAGAGAGAGTCAGATCATTTATTCCCATGTTCTTGAAAACCCATCTCCCCACCACCTGATTCTCAGCTCTACATCCTGGCAAAATATCAATGACACATTGTGAGTTCTAGTTTTATATATGTCAGTTTATTTGCAACCTTAAAACAGCTATACTACTAATGTAGAGAAATGCTTAACTAAAAAACTTATTATGGTATTTAATCACATCTTTTCTTTTCTTTTTTTTTTTCAACACCTGCCTTTCTTGTGAATTCAAAAAATATGCTGAATTTTACACCAAAAGTTTCACCAACTCTGAAGATAGTTCACAAAGGAGTTGATGAATGATAAAGGATTCTCAAAGAAAAGTTTCAGCTCATCAGGAAGGTGCTTGTTAAAGTAACATAAAAGCCTAAGTTCTTTCCTTAGAAAACATCTTTTTGAGCCTACACAGAATTCTACAATGGTTACAATTTAGTCCCAAGCAATGGTCATGTCTCAAACATACACTATGGAGGCAACTTAATTAACCTGTCATCACATTTTAACTTTTTCCTGAACTAACATTATATGCTATACTCATTGTTTTTTACAAATAAAATACAATATATGTATTTTCCATAAAACTTGGTCATTATAGTCATAAACATGCTACCTCTTTTATTTAAATAATCAAGTTTGAAGGAGAAAAATATCAAATTTAGAGATCAAATCTATACTTTGGATTCAAACTACAAGAGTAAAACTATTCATTATAAATGTTGCTATATTACACTGATCCACTATGACTGACATCTGAAAACCTTTAGTCTTTCATCTTTCAGTACATTTCATGTGATCTTCAGAATCTGCTTTATGCTTCGCCAGATATGTCAGCCATCTCATCCCTTCTCTTAGCCTCAGGTTCACCTATTAGAATGTCACTCCTGAGAACTGGTTCAGCAGTGCTTGGCTCCATCCAGCCAAGTTAGGGCCTGACAGAAGAGGAGACATATTCTCTGAAAGACTTCTCAGCATCCACAGTAAGGTGATCAGCAAGGAAAAGATTTTGGGTGGGGAAGTAGGCAGGGTAATGCTCGATGTATTTCCTGTAGTGACTAAATAAAGACTTTCCACAAGTTTTCAAAGTATTTGGAAGTTCTAGAAAAGTGCTTCTAGTTTCCTTTGGGAATCCAGTACAGAGAAATGCAAAGCTTGGGAGTAGTGGTTAATCTGCTTAAGATGCAGTGTTATATTTACATTTGCAAGTGGGCAAAAAACAAGATTCAATAGAGAGTCAAGACTGAATTATATCTTTCTGCAGCAAAACCTTAGGGTCGATGAGGCTTAGATTTAGTTTTTGTAGAACTTTGGAAGCTAGAAAATGTTTACTAAAGTGACATTTTTTATGAAGTCCTTAGAATCAAGAGAAATTCCTCGTTCATAATGGAAACTGCGAGACTATTTGAAATAAATGATAGAATGCATTGGTAATGGTACACACTTAACTGCCAGAAAAAGAGCATTTGGTGAATTTAGCTCGCACTAATACATTAAAATTACTCATAGTTATTGAATCCCATGCCTTAAATAACCCTGTCTAATCGACATGGAAGGTCTCATTACCTTCATTTTTAGAGATGGAAAAAAATTAATCTTTGAAAGGTTAGGTAAATTACACAAAGTCACAACTTAGCAGTGGTGAAATTATCATTCAAGTCTCATTCATTTGACTTCAAAATCCAAGGCTTTATCCTGTATAAATGGTGTTCCTTCCCAATAATTGATCCTCCAATTGACTGAGTCGGCAACATAAAAAAAAAATCATTGGCATAACAATCCGTGAAAAGAATCAGGATTTAAGAAAACATATTGATATAAAGTAATGCATTAGTGCTTAAGGGCACAGGGAAAAGGGGGTGATTAATTTTGACTCCAGGGGACAAGAATCATTTCACAGCGAGGCTATCTTATGTATTTCATGATGTCTACTTTGGGGAGCGATTAGTTCAGTTAAGTCAAGAAAATGACATCTACAGAGGCATTTTGGTTTTGGTTTTGAAGGGCCTCTCTCAATGTAAAGATAACAGTGAATGTCCATGAACATGATTTAACAGGAAGAACATATTGCCTCTAGAAACATGCTCATTTTTCTAATGACCATGAGCAGACTGGTGGATCTGGGAAAGCTTGCGGCCCTGACTGATTCATCTGAAAACACATACCCTGAATTTTGCAAAGATGGTAGAGTCTACCTAGGCAGGCCACTTTTTACTTGTTTTGCAACTGATTACATTTTTCTTTCTTTTCCTAACTTTTCCCAGAGGGTTCTAATTTACTTTACACTCCAGAAAACACCTCACAAGGAAAGTTTACTTAAAAAAAACTCAATGCAAGCAAATTTATATAGAATGCAAATTAGAATGTAGAAAGTAAAAATACTTTGCTTTATCTTGCAGAGCTCTCTTTAGCACTTCCTGAAGGTTATCTTTAATTCCAGTTGTCTGTTTCTGGCCTGTCCTTTTGTGAAATTGCAGGCAAAGATGCCCTTTCTGGGAGCCTCACCTGCCTTCTGTGTAATTAGGTAAGCATTGGTGCTGACACTGTGGTCTGTGGCTTAATTACAGGAGCATGGGGGTGGTGGTGGTGGAAGGAGGCACGTGACTCAAGAGCTGGGCTTTGGATATTAATTGGCGTTAATGAAAGCTGAGCTCAGAAAGCTCGCACATGTTCAGAAGGTGTCGCCTCAGTCATCTTCCTTGGAGCTATTCAGACACGAGACAGCGTTATCTCGCTGCCCTGCTGCAGTGCGTGGAGGGAAATATGAGATTCCATATATCAGAGAAAGTGTAAGAATGGTCCCATAAACACACTCGCTAGGGACCGCTTTCAGCACATCACATTCTCGCTCCTCTTCTCTCATTACAGGTTATTGAAGAAGAGCTGGCCCCAGCGGGAAAGCAGCAGGTGGAGAGGGAAGAGATGGCGCTCCCAGGGTAAAGGCATAGATTTACAGCATCTTGGAGCTTAGCCAGATAAAGACCCGCACCTGGAAATGTCTGCGGTTAGTAAAATGTCCCTAAAGCACGGTGTAGACGCACTAAGCAGATGCAAAGAGAGCAGGAGCTGTCCAGCAGAGCTGCCAGGGGACTTGACTGGCATCCTCAGCTGTCTGCCCTGGGCACTGGCGCTGATGGCCTCTCCTCTGAGCTTCCTTCACAGCTTGGGGCTAATTCATTTCTGCAGTCAACAAAGAGGCCCGGAGTGCACGAGATGCCTCTGATGCCATCAGTGATTTTTTAGTTGTTTGATTTGCCATTTTCAACAAATGATTTTCTTATTTTCACAAATCCACAGTAAAAGACCCTGTTTTCCAGCCTGACACCTGTACATTGAGCAGTGAATTACAGCAAGAGGTAGTAGTCTTAAAAACTTAGTAATGTGATTTTTTTTGCCCCTCTCCTCTCCTCTCCTCTCCTCTCCTCTCCTCTCCTCTCCTCTCCTCTCCTCTCCTCTCCTCTCATCTCCTCTCCTTTCTTCTCTTTTCCTCCTGTCTCCCATCTTCTCTTTTGTCTTTCTCTCTTCCTTTCACTTCTCTCTTCCCCTCCTCTCTCCTCTTTATCTCTGTCTCTATCATATCTGTTTATCTTCCCACCTTCTTTCCTCTTCTATCCATGCCCTCCTTTCCTTCTTCCCCTCTTTCTCCCTCTCCACATAGTTTCCAAGGTCTTAAAGGTAAAACACTAATGTACAATAATGGTAAGTTTTAAACGTTTACTTCTAAGTGAAGATGGTGATGGAGGATGCTGAAGACTTAGGACAACAGAAACTTGTTTAGAAGCAAAGGATTCATCTCATTCTTTTGATTTGGATTCCACAATATCTTATGCATTCAGAATACCCTTTGGGTGTCGTGCAGAGAGGCCAGTTGACTTTTTGGCCCTTATTCTCCAATCACAAAGCCACAGGCTACATCTCACTATTGACATATCTATCTTTCAAGGTGTATCTAGCAACTCATGACAGAAATGACAACAAAATTAACCTAAGTGCACAGCACTTAGGGATGACAGCAATTGAAGTTATGTGTAAGTCCCAATTTAAAATGCACTTGTTTTCATATCATGATTTTTTTCTGCTCCATTACATGTGCTGCTTATTAATGAATCTTGATCTACTAAACTTTGACACATAAAATTTTGCCCTTTTGCCTTCTGAATGAAAGCCTGTGGAATGTAATTAATATTGACCCCAGTTTTACAGCTAGAATTTAAAAATAAGGCAAGGAACCTGGGAGACGGCTTAGTGGTAAAAGAGCTGATGATACAAGCAAGAGGACCAGAGTTCATTAGGATCCCCAGACCTGTATACATGTGTGCTCACACATATACATTTACATTTGGTATATGTGCACCCACACACATGCAAATATGCATAAACAGGCACAATCCTGCCTACATATATACACAAAAATAGAAGAAGATAAAATGGGTTTACTTACAATTGTGAAAAGAAAAAGATAAGTATGAGAGGGTGCCAAGGTTCATTGTTTCTCTTTTTAATTTCTCCTTTGTTTCAGTAGTTTTACTCCACCCTGATTCTACTGGAGAATAGTCCCAGTAAAAACTGGTTGCTGCTTCCTATCCTCTGCTTAATGTGGACTGACATAGCAGAGTGAAGGGGGAATGAAATGAGTCATTTCTGGGACAGTGAGATGGATCAGCAGGTGAAAAAGGTAAAGGAATTGCCATCTCCCACATGGTGGAAGGACAGAACTATTGAGAGTTGTTTTCTGACCTCCACATGCATGCCAGAACACACACACACACACACACACACACACACACACACACACACACACACACAGACAAACACAAATGAATTTAGAAAATTGGTCACTTTTTTAAAAGTGTCCCTTACAAGTTTATGAACATTTATTTTCTACCTATTTTATCCATGTCTGGATGTCTAGACAGTAATATATGTCTCTATGCAAGTTATAATAAGAATGAGGGTACACAAAATGTATTTGGTTAAAGAAGAACAATGCAGTACGAAAGTCAATCCACAGCTAACGACATATAACATACACAGTTATCTTCTCTATTTATGTGACCATTAGCAATTACCTTAGTCAGTGTGTATTTTTTGTTATACAAAATGATAATCAGTGAACTAGCCAGAAAATAACTTGTCATTGAGATCATGTAAAAAAATTATTTATTGTCACTTCCAGGCATTTCAAGCTCTAACTTTTAGTGAGATAAATCATAGAGTATTCCAAACAGTTATTGTATTGATTTTAGGATGCAAAAAAGCATTGTCCTTCAAAGATTCTCTGAAGGTGTTTAAAGATGTATTTAAATGCACTTTGATATCTTTGGGAGGATGTGAATTATATCTGAAGTTTCTTTTTAGCCTAAATACTAACCTTCCTATAGAGAACAACTTTCCTTTTATTGTTAAGAAAACCCTTTTATTTTTTGGAATTAAAGACAAAATCAATGACATAAAACAAAGTTATCATTACATTGCTTTCTTATTCCTTATATTATTAATATCTCACATTTTTATGAGAGAATTGATATTAAAAGTTCCAGTTTTCTGTAGACAATTTTAGACATCTGCTTAGATAGGTATGTTTATATCCAAATACAAATAAACTGATATGTATGTCTTCTAATTTTAAGAGAGGAAAGGAGGTCTATGAAGATCTTGAGGCAATTATTATATCGACCATGCTGGGGATGAGAATTTCTGGTGTAACTACTTTGGAGTCACCCCTATCTCTACTGTTCATCTCTACTGCTACATTGAATCCCAATAAATTCCTTGATTCATCAAGTTGGACCTTGGTGTAATTGTTATTCTGGTCTGTTGTGGAATTCCTGTCTGGGATGGATAGATGGCTATGGGGTGTCTCTTTGATGAAAGTTTCACACAAACACACACCCATTGCTTTTCCTAACCTTCAATGCTTATACTGTTAATTGTTTTTGCACACAAGCAATTAATACTAAGTGACAACAGGATCGTGCTAACATCACATGCAAGTGGTCATTTAAAATATGAAGTGGGGGCTGGGGAGATGGCCAGGTGGTAAAGTCTTTGCCTCACAAGCAAAAGGTCCTGAGCATTGATCTCTGGATCCTGTGCCAAAATACTGATAGTAAAGGCAGCAGTCTGCATCTTCTGCCCCAGAAGGTAGATCCTGGGAAACCCCAGAACAAAGTAATAAGATAGAACAAACCAGGATGATTCCTGAAGTCACCCTTGGGTCTCTGCAGGCACACTCACTCTAATGTCCTCTGGTATATATGTACACACACACACACACACACACACACACACACACACACACACGGGAAAAAATAAAAAAAAGATGTATTTGCCTCCCACCACTGACCAAAATCATTTCAACTTTTCCAAACACGATATGTATTTAATCATTGCTTCCTACTGAGGAAATTCCACTCCTGTTTGAAACCCCGAGGAGTAAATATTGCTATAAAAACACAATATTCTAGTTTCCTTGCTATAGATTTTTTATTAAAGCATTTAGTGTTGTTAACATGTGCAAAAGCTAAAGTATAAAAAAAAATGCCACCGAAACCAAACCTGTGAATACCCACCATGCTGAAGGCATAACTGGTCATCCCTTCACCAAGTACCTGCTATATTCAAACTAAAACTATTTCATGAATGCTTGTTGGATGAGTACATGATTTTGGTTCGGTATTTCAGCTTTATTTTTTTTCTGTGTCTTGCTTCCTCTAGAGTGAGGCTTGCATGGGAAAGATGAGATTATTTATTTTAAAACAAGAGAGAAAGAAGAGAAAGATGAAGGCTGACTCTGCAGCAGTCTTTGCAGCTGTTGGTCTCTTAATTACTTGTGCAGTCAGCCAAACCTGTGCTGGTTAGCTAGTTCTTAAGAACATGGAAGTACTGTATTGACAGGTGGCCTCTTCCACCTTGAACACTCATCTAAAGGGCTTCTCTGGCACGGTTGGGCTAAAGCTAAAATTTTGGGAGTCAGAGGGAGGTTTTTTGTAGCATTTAAATACCAAGTCTGAAAGCTCCTGAACGGATGCATAATCCTATGAAGGTTAACAGATGCTGAAAAGGAATTGTCTATAAAACACAGTAAAAGACAGACTTTGGCATCAGCTTTTAGCTTTCTTTGTATAATGTCTCAGTCTGGGTCTTGGGTCAAATTAGATCCTTAGATCTCACAGTAATTTTTTTGGAATAACTTGTATGGTGTGAATACATGAAATAAAAGCTTTTAAGAAGCAAGGGTAAGTATCAGGTTGTTACTGGGCCCAGGGACAGCTGGATCACTGGTTACTGAGGAGCTGCAAGCAATGAAAGACACAGAGACACAGCATGGCCCCTGATCTACCAGCAGAATGTGAGTGGCAGTCAGTGCCGCTGGGTTATCGTAAGTTTACTTGCCTTGCAAGCTGTAGATTTCTCCAACGCTGTTCTGACGCGTGATATGGTGCCAGTATGCACTTCGAGGAAGAGAGATGGATTTTGATAACGTCATTGGTTCAGTCAAGCTTGTCTGAAGCTGAAAGAAAAAAGAAAATGTGTCTTGAGCTTCTTTAAAACATCAAGCTGAAATCCACTGAATTGCAGAGGTTTGAAAGTGAGTGACAGACCACAGAATCCATCAGGAGTATCTGCATGCTGTCCTATGTATAGATTACTTTGTCAAAAGCAAAACTATTACTCTAAAATATGGAAGGGGGGCTGGAAGGTGGCTCAGTGGGCAAGAGCTCTTGATGTATAAGCATGAGACCGTGAGTTTGGATCACAGCCAATCACATTAAAGCCAGGTATGGCTGGGCCATATACCTGTGACTCCAAAGCTGAGGCAAGGGAAACACTGGTGTTTGCTATCTGTCAGCTGAGCTCCATGTTCAGTGACAAACTCTGTCTCAAGGAATACAATGGAGAGAGCTATAGCAGGAATTCCCAGCATCATTCTGTGGCTTCTATGCCAGACATGAGTGCCCCTCTTCTACATCCAGCCCACATGCATATACACAAAAATTCACTCCTACACTTTTGTACACACACACACAAACACATACACATATGAAGTATGTGAAATATATATGAATATATATCTATATATAATATATATGAAAATATATGAGAGGAATACTTGGAAACAATTCAATGTGACTCATTAGGAAGGGACCGTTAAGTTGGTGCTCCTGGCTCCAGATGAGTTCTAAAGGCATCCTAATGGAGATCTCTGGTAAAACCAAAGGAAGAGTGGTTGCATCCACCCTACTTGTTTATTCTTATTTCAATAGATTAAAACTATTTTTGCTGACCTCAACTTTCTACAGTATGCAGAATGGTAAAAAAGAACTCACGGAACGAATGCACAAAGCTTCGCAGTGAGGTGTTACTCAAAGGTTCCAAATGCAAGAAACCCATTCATTATCTGCTTCCCTGTTTCACACTGTTCCTAATGCCTCCTTATGCCCCATGTGCACTTGCATATTATCTCGAATATAGCTTTTTCTTGTCCTCTTGATAAGCTCTTACAAAGTAAATGAGTATTTTTTCATACAAAGGCAAAATGGGGCTGGAGAGATGGTTCAGCGGTTATAAACTTTGCTGGACAGGGAAAGGATCAGAGTTCAGATCTCCAGATCCCACGTAAAAATAATGCTAGCCTGGTGGCCAGTCTGTAATTCTATTCCTAAAGGCAAAGCCTGGGAATCCCCAGACAAGCTGGTTAGCCAGATCAGTCACAATTGTGCATTCTGGGTTGATTTGCAACGATTTAAAAAAATACAGATGTGCTTTCACCTGCAGGTTGGAGAGATGCTTTAGGGATTAATACCTTTGCTTTGCAACCAAAAGGACCCCAGTTTGGATGCAAGATCCCATGTTTAAAAAAAGGAGGAATTGGTGGCAGTCTGCAATTCAGGCTCTGGGAAATATCAGAACAAAGCAATAAGGAGGTAGAACAATTCACGATGATTCCTGAAGTCACTCTATAGCACACACACTCAATTGTCCTCTGGTACAAACACACCGATAGAAAGACAGACAGACAGACACTAACACACACACGCACACATACTTGGACAATATGAATAGGCTAGTGACTAAATTTCGCACTTCTGATAGTAGTTAAGTGGTGGGTGTTACAAAGACCAAGTCTCGCCTTATACTACCATGGGTCCTCCCAACTTATTGTCAACATTTAGCACACCTCTCACCTAATATTGGATTTGGTTCTCATTACTTCAGGTAAGCTACCCTCAAAAAAGTGTCTGGCATGCTACAGCTGGCCTTTGAAATCCACATGAACTGTTGACTATGGACTGAATATCCCAGAGGAACCTGCACCAGCTGATTCTACAATGCTGGTTGATTAGAATGTCTGTGATTTCGGAAAGTTGGAAGGTTGCAAACCTAGAAATAAATTGTCCTGGGCTGTCTTTCACCCACTTAATAACTGTTCATTGTCCACTCTGGATCTGAACTAACATCTTTGTGACTATCAGATAAAATCCTTTCTGGAAGATTCAAACTGGTCCCTTCATGTTCATCAACCCATTGGCTATGAATATCATCAGAGGGTATCTGAAGCCTGTGGCAGGGAATTATTGCTTGTCTGGAACTTTGAGATCTGATGTTTCCACCAGTTCATTTCAAAAATTACCTTGATTTATGACCTTCTTTATTCTGTTACTTTAAAACGTCCCCAAATTGTTCTCACACTGAAGCACACCTGAATCTGTGTTCCCAGACCGTGGTCATTTGCACTCCCCCCAGGCTGAACCAGTTCTGATTCCTTCTGAGGTGAGAGCTTTGTTTTTACATGGTCAACTAAGAAGCCTCATGTTTATTAGTTGGTGTAGTCAGAGTTTGAACTTCTGGTTTGATTTTGCCTTTTCTAGTGGTTGAGGTACTTCTGAAGTGTGACATCTTGTCATAGATTTGTCACATTCAACCTGTTAAAGATCTGGCAAGAGCAAAGACATTTTTGATTTTTATAAGATGGCTTCATAGAGCAACACTGCAGCTGATTGCTACACATTTCAAAATTGGCTGCTTTTCAAACTTTGCTCCTTACTTGTAAAGTAGGTGTGCTACCCACGTCCGCCTTCCATTACTAGTGTGCGTAGGGGTGTGAGGAAGGCAAATTTCTAGGTTGCAATAAATTAAAGCTTTCAAAACCCACAGGATCTTTGTCAGTAACACCTTCTAGTTCTGCCCCAGATCTAGCAGTTGGAAAATACTCATGCATAGTGCTACCAATGTTAAGAATCTTCCATCCACTACTGTATAGGAACTGGTGCCAGGCTCACTTTATGAGAGGGAGAGGGAAGGAGGGAAAGAGGGAAGGAGAGAGAGGGGGGGGGAGAGGGGAGAGGAGAGGGGAGAGGGGAGGGGAGAGGGAGAGGGAGAGGGAGAGGGAGAGGGAGAGGGAGAGCGAGAGGGAGAGGGAGAGGGAGAGCGAGAGGGAGAGCGAGAGGGAGAGCGAGAGGGAGAAGGAGAGAGAATAAACACAGGTCATTGTGTATGAGGGGGTCAAAGGACAACTTTTGGAAATAGTTCTCTCCTTTCTTCTACCATGTGGGCTTCCAGGGATCAAGCCTAGGTCTCCAAGATTGCAAGCAGTTGCTTTATCTGCTGAGCTAACTTGTTAGGTCAAGGACCCTTGTTTTTAAAGCCAATTTCTCATATGTGGTGTGAACTTTATTAACACATAAATCTTTAATTTACGTCAATAGTGACATCAATGGATAAAGCAAATTTCAGATTAATCAAAGTTCCATTTGCTAGTTTTTATTCTTCTGTTATTCTATTGTAATTTGTTACTTAGTATCAAATAGATCTCTTTAAATCTAAAATTTGATAAAAGTGATTTTTTTTCTATCACTTTTATTAGTTTCACAATACATGGGTCAGAACTACAGAGTTAAAAAGATACCTGCTTTCTGATCAGCTGACCTGTATTTGAATGTGGACCCCACAGATCCTGCGTGGTTGAGCTCAGACAAGCAAAATACTTAAGGCTTTTTATTCAGATTTGTTTTTTATCCTTATCTTTAGATTGCAGCTAGCGCTATTTACCTTGTGTCATAAATATTACATAACATGTGCTTTAAGAGTGAACAGCATAGTGCTTGCTTTTCCTAAAGCTTGGTAAAGATGGTTAAGTCATCAGCACCATAGCATTTGATAGGATGCCCAGCAGATGGGTTTGCCATGTACATAGAGAAGCATGGAAATTTGCCCCATGGAGCTGTCAGATGGCAGTGTAGGCACAGACACATACTTGGTCTCACCTTCAGAACTCTATAAAAGAACAAAACTCAAGAGAAATAGATATGTGGGCTATCTGATTAACATGGGCAGCTGAGCAGCAGTGGACTGGGGAGGAGTATTACTGTGCACGTTCATGGGAGTGCATGCGTACACACGAATGTCTGTGTGGACACACATATAACATAAGCTGGAAAAGGACAGACACAGCTTTGTATGTGCTGAAAAATGTGTCATGGTGCTTACACAGACATGTTCCTTGGACTGAGACAAGAGGAATGGGTGAGGAAAGATGATGTATATAAAAGATAATTAAAGGAAAGGCACACATGGCCAGAAAATATGCTCTTGTGACATACAAAATGCATGTTAGCTGTGAAAAAGAAAAATGCCATGCTTCTTAATAAAGAAGAACATATCAGGTACTCTGAGAATGTTGGGTTTTATTTGTTCTTGGAAATGAGTTCATGAAACTTTAAAATTGTATGGGAACAGGGACCCTTGGGACCTTTAGCCAGCCACGCTTGGCACTGTTCAGAGTCATTAAAACAGTCCTCTGAAGTTTGATGGTTTATGGGCAATTGGCTTCTCATGGAATTGGCTTAATTTTCAATAGGGGACACCTCACACTTAATCTTCCATTTTATTCAAGATAAATGGAAAGGAATTAAAGGACACCTTGCTGAGTTTGTTCCAAGATAACAAATAAAATGTGATTTACACAGTCATTTAATGGAAGTTGCTAGATGTCATTCAATTGCTCTTCACAGAGTATTATTTTCATTAAACTTGAAACACAATGAATACTATTACTGCATGTTTAGCAATGGAAAAAACCACAATACTCTTAGGTAATATGAAAAAAGACCAAGTTTTAAAGTGCTGTCAGAGATCATCATAATTTTCTCTGCAAGTTTGTCCCCATAGGCAAATACCACTTTCAGCCATACACAGACAAGCTGTCATTACAAAGAACAATGGTAAATATGGAGAAAAATGGCTGATCAAGGTACGTAGACTCAGAGATGACTGTGCACTTAGCCCTGAATAGGACATATCGCACCAACCATCCTCCCCCTGGTCAGGCTCAGGGAACATCATGGAACAAGGGGTGGAAGAAGAGTAGGGACCTGAAGTTAAGGAGGAGGACCATAACGTGTTGTCTTCTGGTCAGGACCTGCCATCACAATCGTGATCTCACAGCACCTGCAACTACCTGGGGGCCTGCTCATGACTGGGCTTGAAAACAGCCCATCATGAGAACTATCAGTACTGATTAACTATGGGGAGAGACAGTCACTGGTTTAAGTTGTGAACCTGCTGACACACCCTGAATAGTTTACATCACTAAGAAAGTCAGCATTTCCCTACATAGTGGCATCTCAGGAGCCATGTGATGCTAACAATGATCACATATAAAATGGATGTGTAGCTTAGTAAGTTTACGGTTCATTCTGAAGGTTAAGTTACAATCTAGTTTAAAATTTTCCCTACTCTGTTAAAACAAAGCAGGTTTGAGTCTGAAAAACAAGCAGGAATGCAAAGGTGGTTCAGTGGTTTTAAGCCTTTGACTTCCAAACAAAAGAACCTGAGTTTTGATCCCTAGATCACATATAAAAAATGCCAGACGGAAAAGGTAATAGTTTGTAATTCCAGCCCTGGAAGGCAGAGCCTCAGAAACCTCACAGCAAAATAGAAAGATGTGAAAGCAATCCAGAATTATGCTCAATGCCATCCTTAGACCTCCACAGACACACATACTAAAGTGCCCTCTTGTATATATGCCCACACATGTATGTATATCCACTCATTTCCAAAACACACACATGTGCACACATGCATGCAAAAGTAAAGAAAAACAACAAAGTAAAAACATAGATACTACTTAAATTGCTCTTCTCTCTTCTGGATGCAGGAGTGAGTGGCTGAGTGGATGCATCTGTGACTTTCTCTTGTTCTACAGAAGCCATCCTCTGTGGAGAATGTACTAATGACTTCCTGAAGGGGTAATTACCCACAAAGTCAATATGGCTCCATTTCTAAGGTACTATGAATAAGCTCAAGCACTTATTTAAATTTATGATGGGACCAGGGAGATGGCTCAGTGGTTAAAGCCCTTATACACAAGAATAATGGTCAGAGTTCAGAGTTCAAAGCCCTAGAACAAATTCCACATAAAATGCTGGGTGGACATGGTAGCCTGTAATTCCAATCTGGGAGAATGGCGCCTGGGAATTTCCAGTTTATACTGGCTAGTCAGAATAGCCCTGCGAGTCAGTTCTGACTTGATTAAAAGCCTTGTGTCAGAAGAAGATAGAAGAGTAACTGATGATAATTTCCAATATCAACCTCAGGGACTACACACAAGAACATTAATGCTATGCATGTACTCTCCACTGTACATAGGAAAAAATGAGAAAAGAAAAAAGCTATTTCTTTATAGTATCTTTAAGGCATGGAAGACTTTTGGTATTTCAAGAAAAAGATGCAGACAAGCCATCTGATGTCACACCATGGGCCACCTGAGAGAGAGGCCTCTTGGTCGCTCATTCCCCTGTTCCAGCTCAGCAAGCACAGACAAGAGCACTGCAATCTTGTGTAGCGTTAATAAGCAGCTAACCTTCACTTAAAAGCATTTTAATTGAGTCAGTCAATATTAATTCTTCCATTATCTTTCTCAACGAAGGAAATCAAAATACAGCCTTTTAATTGCCAGACCAATTTAGTAGGCTTTTTTTTTTTTTTTGTTCAGTGCTGTTTAATGGAAAATGTACTGACTTATGCATTATGCTGAGAAAAATTTTTAGGCACCATGAGCATTAAGAATAGAAGTATGGCATAAAAGACAATCAAAACATATGAAAATAAAATCTAGGCATAAGGAACGAAGGCATGAAGGCTTCATACAAGAAGAAAGGCAGGTTTTCTAATCAAGAGATACCAAAGAACATGTTCAATTCTTCATCTCATAGGAAAGAGTGGTAGTCAAGACACTCGAATTGTGTTTGGTTTATGTGCTATTCCACCTAATTCTTCAATTATGTGTTGTTAAATGGGTGAATGTAAAAATATCTGTATAGTTACATTTGGGGCATCCATTGCTTTCATAGATCTTCAATAACTTACTCTTAGAAACGAACTGGAAGCATATTAATCCACACAACCAATTTATATTTGATCAATGTTAATATCGCATAGTTTTTAAAATGAAAGTCAATGAGCACTGCTAACTTTTTGCTTTAGTAAATACCTCATAAATGCAATGCATTTTCATAATTTATATTTTTTATAATTTATAAGTTTTCTCTCTTAGGTAGTTTTTGGTATAATTTTAAGTCCTGATTTATATTTTGCCTAGTTGTCCTCAGAATTTTATCTTATTTTTGCTTTTTAAATTTTATCTTTATTCATGATTGTGTGAGTGCACGTGCATGTGGGTGTATGTGCATGTGTGTGTGCATGTGTGCGCGCATGTGGAGATGAGAGGACAACTTTGTGAAGTTCATTCTCTCCTTGTGGGTTCTAGGGATGGAACTCAGGTTGTCAGGTTTGTGCTGCAAGAAATTTTTCCCTCCAAGCATCACAAATGGCCCTTTTAATGTATTTAAATAGCAAATGAAGAATTAGACAGAAGGGACTGAAATACTCTTTCACATATTTTTGGAACTTCTGCTTTCAACAGTTATGTTCCTATAAAGGAAATATCTTAAAAGGGTAGAATTTGGGGGCTTTAGCAGCTGTCGAACTGAGGCAACTTGTCCTCAGAAAAGCTAGTTTAGTTTACTTTGAAGAGTGGACTATCTACAAAGTAATTTACTCTTACTAGTTTAAATTTCATAGAGAGGCATGATTGCAAAATCCCTTTTGAAATACACTGTTTACAGCTAGATGCCAAATGAAAGAGATTCTGATTTTGTGAATCCTAGAAACTGGAAGTTTTTTTGAGCCTGACCAAATCCACAATTTCAATATATGTAGTCCTTTCTTTTCTCTCTGTGGGTGCACATTCTCATATTCAAACAGAGCTCCCTGTGCACATCTCCATATTTCTGACCCTAGAGGCTAATGTGAATTAATTTTCATTTTGCAAGTTTTCTTTTTGTTACAAAATGGTAGGCAGATTAGGCAGGGTATGAAAAATAAGATATTTTCACATTTGTGAGTAATAATTTCCTATTCTCACATATATCACAAGTCTTGGAATTATTCAGAATCATCCCCATGTTTTCTGTCTCCACTGCAATCTAAAAGTTTCTATGGAGAGAATGCCCACATTTCTGAGAATCGGAATGAACAGAACTTTTATGCCCCTATATCACACAAGAAGACAGGACATCCAGGACTTAAGTAACCCGGTGAGGATCCCGGTGAGAGGCTATGGACTCATATTGGGTGCTCTGTTTCATGGCAGTTAATTGTATTCAATGAAAGAACTCTTGGTATTTTCACCATAATGCAATTTAGATCCCTCAAATATAATTCTTCTGGTCAGAAAAAGTACATGTAACAAACAATTATTCACTTTGTTGAAAGTGAGCAAGGTAAAAATGTAAGCTGGTAATGAATGCAAGGCTCTCTGATAGTTTTACATTTGGTAGTTACAATTCTTGAATCAATCCAGCGGTTGTTGATAAACCCACTAATTCTTCAGCTATTATCTGTTTATGTAGAGGGTTAGATACCCTGTTTATGATGGATTTACCATATCTTTTCAAGGATTACTAAGATTCCTTTAACCATATCCTAGATGAACAGATAAAATTACATAAATTATGCTGCAAAACTAAAAATGCATTAGAAATATACAAAAAGACATGGACAAGGAAAGTCTGGAAAATAACATTATTGTGTCTTTTTAGAAAAAAAAATTAATTATACTTTAAATATGCAGAATTTCAACATTCAAAATCTTATGATCTTCAAAGACTATGAAAATATCATCATCTCAGGCTAGAATGGACTTATTGATAGTTCCCAAATAATATTTAGATGCTTCCTGGTAATTTGAAGGTGAACTCAGATGAATCTCTACCCTCCTCCCTCTGCACAGAGAAGCAGCACTCTTCTTTAGAAACTTCAGGTGACAATTATTCATTTACTGTTTTTCAAACAAAACAGTATAAAGTTTATACTTTTTTCCAGCTAGTTGTAAATTTCCCTATTTCAGATTATTTGCAAAATTATTTCTTATTGATCCTGAAACTGTAGTACATTGCCAGAATAGGGCATCAGACACATTAAACTAGTGGCAAGCCACCTGAGCTCTTTCTGAAGACCATTTGATATTGGTCTAAAACAAAACAGAAACATGTCCTCCAAATTCCAAAGAATCTTAGGACAGAGATAAGAAAATAGTGAAATCTCTTTTGACATTGCCTTAATTTCCTCAGTTATTTTGGTCCACATTAGAATTTCATTGGCAACTATGTGCTGCATTCTCTAAGCACTACCCACCCCTCCCTCTTTGGGTTACCAAGGCAACAGGCAAAACCTAGATAGATCCATGGAGACCAGGACTTCCAAATCCTAACCACAAATAATGGGACAGAAGTAGGGGTGGATACCAAGGTGGTACATGAATGGACCCACATGAACAGGCTGTACACAGGAGACCGAAGGATTTTATTTCCAAGGTTATAGAAGAAGGAATCTTACCCGGGCCTTCTGCTCCATTTCTAGCATTAATCTTTCATGTTGTTCAGCTATAGCCAGTGTGGCAGAATGGACCTTCTGATAGATCATTTCTCCTTCTCGGGTTTGAAAAGTGAATAGTCCTTCTCCCGTGTCACACATTCTGTGAGAACAAAGATAGGGAAAGAGGTCGTTCTTCAAGGTTCAACTGTGTACAGTCTTCTATGTTAAATAGGGCCCTGCTCTCAAGTAACCTCCTTGTGCTAGTGAGGCAGATCATCCTTGGCAAATCCAACCAACAGCTGTAAATCTGAATGGTAGTTGGGGAGGACTAAGGTTGAAAATCCACGTGTCTTTGGATTTGGGGGCAGGATTGAATGCCACAGTGCACAGAAAACAGATAAATATGATTTCAGTCATGACAGCGTAGAACATACTCTTTTTTAACTTTTCCATTTTTTCATTATTATTATTCTTTATTGATAATCATTATTATGACAGATTGGAATTTTCAATGAAAAAAGGTTTTGTTGAGATTCTGAATGTACCTGTTTACTTAGTAAGAAAAAAGAAAGAACTAGAAAAGATGTTGGGTCAATCAGAACATACTCTTCAGAATATAAATGATAATATTGTCCTCTTGAAGGGTTTTCATATCTGTGATATAACTGCACAACAACCTCTTAGTTGACAGCTTTTCAAATTCAAAGGACTTGAAAAAATGAGCAATGATTTGCCCACTGGAACCCAAAAGAAGACTCTGTATCTTTCAGCTTCAATTCCATACATTTTTGGTAATTAACAGATTTCCATACAGAGGTTGACTCTTTTACTTAACAAAGTAATTCTTAAATAAATCTTGGCAGAACCAAGGGAACAATGTGCTATTCAGGAGACTCCATTTGATTTTGAGAATACTTGTTTTGATCATTAAAAATTATCTCTGCCAATACCAGTGGTGTGAATTTAGACGGTTGTTCAATCTGTATCTATTTTCTACATCTCTAAAATAGGAATGATAAACCATATCATAAGATGTTTAATGTTAAGAGTTGACATCCTAGCTATTTAGTGTTAGCTTGAATGTATTAAGGCGTCCAAAAAATTAGCTATTAAAATTTTCATCATGAAATTTGGAACTAATCACAGAAAAAGTTTAGAACTAATTAAATCCCTACCACAGAGAAATGGCTGGATTAATTTTAGTTTTGCTTGATATATATGCTATTATGATAACATTATGGAGAAATTATTATGTAACTATTGCTAGAGCAGACGACATATAGAAAAATATAAATTCTTACAATGAAATCCAAGGGAGAAATAGAAGTTTGTTTTTAATTATTGAATAATAACTACATTTTAAGATATAATTTATTTTGAGAAAACTCACTGACAGAAGATTAGACATCAAGATTACAAATTGGTTTTATTAACAAAGGCTAATTTTAAAATTTAGATGCATTTTCAATTTTTAAAATTGTTAATAAGATTTGCTCTAACTGCTCTTTCCCATCTTTCTTTTCATTGATCACTTTTGAATTTTTTGACTTTTACAGAAATTCCAAGCTAAATAATTAAACAAGGAGATCAATGACAACAGTTACATATAAGAGAGAATGTGTGGCATTTGTCTTTCTGTGTCTGAGATACCTTGCTCAATAATAAATCTTCTAGTTCCATCCACTTACCAGAAAATTCCATAATCTCATTCTTTCTGACAGCTGAATCATATTCCATTGTGTATATGCACCACATTTTCATTATCTATTTATTAAGTAGGGTGAGAGAGGAAATAATGGGAAAATACCTAGGGGGGAATGAAGGGATAGGATATAGGATGGGCAGAGGGACTTAAGGAAAAACCCTGAGACTATGGGATGTAACCCCATAGGAATCTTCTATGCTATTAATATGTCAAAACCATTTTTATTAAAAACAGAACAAGAATGGACAGTCCCTATGCAAAGCACAGAGAGTGGACAGGACAAAACAAAACAAAACAAAAACTGCCCTGAGCTGGTTCACTTAAAGCTCAGTGACAATTAAAACTATACTAGCAGTGGCAGGAATATGGCACTTTCTGAAAGGTTGTTGGTCAGAGAAGTCTAAAATCCCCCAAACATTATAGGTTTTTGCCAGTGCTCTTGGTTTCCCTCCAAAATAATTGACAGTAAGATCATATTACTGAAGATGCAACACACGTGGATCACAGCACATGGGCAAAATACACCAACTTGAACTGGCATGAGCCCTTACTCCTTATTGGATAGCTTACACAGCACCAAGGAATAGTGTAGAAGCTACTGGAAGAGAAAAATAATCAAAGGACTCATCAACCAGTGAGATCTGCAAATTGTAATAAAAATCACCATGGCAACAGGTGACCACCAGTGTAATAGTGGCATGAGTTTCAAGGAGACAACCAACAGTTTTCTGAACAAATTCCTGTTACTGTTAACTAGAACAAGAACCTATAAAAGAGAAGGAAATAGATAACTAGAGAAGAACAGACTATGAACTTATAAGCAGAAAGACAGTACCCCAAAAGTGCCCTGTAAATACTTGTTATTATTCCTATAGATTGGAAGAGCACTCAGTAGTCAATCTAGAAGCTTTTTTATATACAGAAGTAGAGGATCTCAACATCCAGACAGGACACAGTCTAGTACAGTAGAAGAGGAGTGAAATAGTAAACAGCCAACCAGAACATAGAGTACTTGCAACCCTGCATTGCTCAAGACTGTAAGAGCATAAAGATGGGAAGGTCCACTGTTGGACAAGACATACAACTCAAGACAGGACTGTTGCATCCAGAAACTTACTGCCATGTGATTTGTCATTACCAATCCTGCACAATGGCTAACATACCAACATGTCCCCATAGACTTGCAAGAATCTCAGGAGAAATAATTACCTGCAGTGAAAACCTTAGGGTCTAGGGCTAGACAGATGTAGGGGAGTGCTCTACAGAAGGGCTACTTGGTCTACCACAGAGGCCTGAATCTCCACTAGAGCAGATGATCCAGAGGGAAGCCTGGGGGCCATAGAAGCAGACAGACAGGATGGTGGAAGGGAGTGGGATGGATTGACGAAGAGAGAGGAGGGGAGAAAGAGAGGGATAGAAGGTAAGGGAAGGGGAGGAGGGGGCAGGGATAATTACTCAATATACTTGTAAAACTAGGAGAAAAAAAATACATACAAGGAAGGACAACTTGGTCTGCCACAGAACCTGAACTCCCACTAGAACAAATGATCCGGAGGGAAACCGAGGATGGATGTTAAGAAAGGAGTGAGGGAACAGGTTGAATCCAACCAACGGGTTGGTTGGAAAGAAGGGAGGGGTCAGGAGGAGGGTAGGAATACCTACTCATTGTGTTTGCTAATTTTATTAAATAATAAAATAAAAAATTTTAAAAATCAGAGAAAAATTTGTTAATAAGGTTTCTTCTTGAGAAGTTCATAAACATATATAATATTTTCAATTAATGTCACCCTTCTCTCAATACTTAGGCTAGCTTCTAAACAAAAGGGAAAGACTATCAATACTAATGTGATAGCAACACTGAAATAATAAGCATTAATTGGACTTTTGGGTTGCTGGTTTTCCGGTGATGCTGGAATGTTTACAGGTTACAACATTAACTAGTCATGAGGCTACACTATTTCTTCAGCCCCAAAGGATATGGATTCCTGCCTGTGATTCCCCTACGAGGTGTGAGTGGGACAGTTTCAGAAGCATTGCGACATTGCCCAGGCTGTGACTGTTCTCTTTGGGCACCTCTGAGCCAGCACCAAGCTTCTGTGAGAGTAATCCTAATAAAATTTACACAGCGTGAAATGGAGAAATGAAGGGTTTCCACACAGTGAAACAAATGAGCTATCACTGCTAATCTGGGCTATAAGGAAATCCAATAGCCACAGTAGAACCATGCTGAATTCTGAGCATATCTTGTTTGAGGTTGGGTTTTTGTTCATCCTCAACTTCAAAATGCTGCTTATTAGCCTAAGGAAAGGAGATAATGAAAGCACAAATTGTTGTTTCATAGTCAGCCACTGAGATGTGATGTTTAAATGCCTGTCCACTTCCTGAGTCTTAATTCTGCCCGGTGGGGGAGTCTGAATGCTTATAGAAGGATTTTCCCACTTTCTGAAATAATTTTCACCCAGGAACAAGACATTTTCAAGATGCTAACATAAAAACATTAAAGAAACTTTAGGAACAAGGAGATGCTTTAAGCAGAAGGAGGTTCTCCTTCACCAAGACAATGGAAGTCAAGACAAAGATCTGGGATCTTTTATTTGGTCAATCGTGTTGACATAAGCATTTTGAGTGGCATTACTTTAAAATGTGTTATCTGGAGATGTCAAGGAACGGATACAGAATTTGCACCATCTGCCTAAATTTCTCACGATAGCAAGCAAAGACGGGGAACCATGAAAGATGGGATAAGTGAGATGGCATCTGATCTGCCTCCGAGTAGGGTTACAAACTTGCAGTGCACGTCTGTTCACAGTCCTGAGAAGAATCCATGTTTCAGCAGTGTTCCTAGGTGGCTCATGCACACAGTGTGACATCTGCGACTCAGCTGCTGGCCTGAACAAATCCTCTCTTTAACTTGGGAAGAACAAAAAGGGAGATGCTCATCGCGTGATGATTCCTAGCTGTCTGCCCATTATTCCAAGTCAAGACATTTCATCATGTCATTTATTTTGGAAAAAAGTGAAAATATAGATGATATGTGCTGCTTACGATGCAAAATTAAGATTCTATTGATAGCTAGAAACAATTGAGGATATTATCTTTTATTGCACTTGAGGAACTTATATTTTCTAAAATAAAAGTTTAAAAAATATACCTTTCTATATCTTTGTCTATGTGTATGTGTGTGCATATGTGTATGTGTGCATGAATGTGTACATATGTGTCTGTGAAATGTCTGTGTATCTGTGTGTGTCTTATGTGTGTGTGCATGTGCATGTATGTATGTCTGTGTGTGTGTGGGCATGTATGTAGTATATTCTTGCAAGTGTGCAGGTACACACACAGGCCAGGGGAAGGCATTTGGTATCCTCCTTTGTCACTTTCTACTTTACTTCTTTGAGAGTCTTTCCCTGACCCTGAAGCTCATGCTATTCTCTAGCATGGTAGCCAGGAAATTTCAGCAACAGAATAAGACAGAGCAGATCCTGAAAACTCTGGTATTTCTCTTTAGGATTAAAATTTAATGTTTAATTACAGAAAGCAATGAAACTTTTAAAAGCACAGTTTTTCTCAGAGCAGTTTACCAATTAATACTTTTATTCTGTGCATGACTAATCTTTATTACTTAACAATACTAGTCTGTTACTTTCTTATCAGTTATTCACTAAGAACTCTGGTGGGTCAAACTTGGTATGCTGAGAAATATGAGCAAACTGTATGGAAAAAGCAGTATCATACTATGTCAAGAAATAGACTCAATTTATTTTAGAGTTTATATAAGCAATCAAAGTAGAATCCTTAAACGGTGAAAAGATGCTGGGATTCTCAGTAAACCATTTCTTTCTGGATACTGGTCATTTCTAAAACTGTATTTGAATTCATGTCTCCATCTCCACTGATTTACATTCCAAAAAAATAAATATAACAATAATCACACTAGAAGAAAATATGAAAGAACTCCTATATAATCTTAGGAATAGGAAGGGATTTTAAATCAAAAAGTAATAAAAAAGATTGATAAGACTACTTGTAAAAATACTTCCAAAAGAAAGAAATCATAAGGCATAAATCAAACAAAAATTATAAAAATAGCTGGAACTTGCAACCCTAATAGTCTCTCATCTATAAAATGATATGACATTCATAAGTCTAGTACTTTTTCATAGCGATACTTGAACATTGAGTTATTGCATGTAAATCTTAAGTATGCCTGTAACTTGTCATTTTTGTTAATTGAATAATGGCCATTATTAGTGCTACTATGAATGAAGCAGATTCCTGAGATAGATTGCTAAAGGAAGCAAGAAGATGAAGATAATGTGAACAGTATATTGGCATATATGAAATGCATGTGTGGGATGCAGTTCCAGTAGATTGTAGGAATAAGTTCAAGGGACCTGCTAGATAGCATACAAACCATAGTTAATGGTAACAAACTCTTCTTGAAGAGCGTTTAAGAGTCGTGGATGTGTGTTGTGGATGTGGTAACCAGGCTCAGCTCAGGGAGAGACCCTACCCTTGGCTCCTTTGCTCATGCAGAGTAAGGCTCTTCCTTCAAGGGACTGGAGGCTCAAAACCACTTTGTTCCAGCTCTCACTTCAGCCTGAGTCATCTTATGGTGCTGGACTCCCTGCCCACCCACAGAGCCATCTTGCCTAACCTGGCTGCTCCTCTGCCCCCAAATCTCCATGGGGCTATTCTGGAGGCTTCATGTTGGGGTTTTGGGGTTGAGAGGGACAAGTTGCCTTTTCTCTCTGCCTTGGTCCTCTCTGCTGCCTGGATGGTACTGCCCTCCCCAGCTCATGTCTTTGGGGGCTCTGTCTATCTCTCTCTCTCTTTCTCTTTATCTATCTATCTATCTATCTATCTATCTATCTATCTATCTATCTATCTATCTATCTATCTATGTATCTATCATCTATCCATCTATGTATCTATGTATCTATGTATGTATATATCTACGTACGTATGTATGTATGTAGTATGTATGTATCTATCATCTATGTATGTATGTATATATGTATGTATCTATCATCTATCTATCTATCTATCTATCTATCTATCTATCTATCTATCTATCTATATATCTCATATCTATCTATGTATCTATCTATCTATCGATCTATCTATCTAATCTATCTAAAGTGCCTGGCTCTGTCCTCACCTATCAACCTACATTGTGGTTAATTTATCTGTTGTTAAAAAGCCACTGTTCTGCTTTCAGCCTCTGCTTCTGTGGCATCCCTAAAAATTGTGGAAGCCCTCCTCGCCATGACTCTGAAAAAAAAATTGTGGATGTGGCTCTGTATTAGAGCACCCTGTCCAGTATACACTAGTTCCTTATCACTACTGCTGCTCTGAGGCCCCTGAAAACAAGGTCATTGTGTTCCCAAGGACCAAGGCTCAGTAATGAGTTCCTAAAATTTATATATTATTCTTTTATCATCAAATATAGTGAAACATTGTTATTATTATGCTAATTATGTTACTTGCATTGATGCTCTTCACTATAACAAAATGGAAAAGGAAGAGACTTGAATTCTTAATTGATTACATGTGTGTTTAGTTCTCCCCACTTTCATTCTTAGGTTGTGGTTATTCACTTTCTTGGATTTCACTCACATGTCAATAACTGACTGAAACTTGATTTTTCAGATATTACCATATTATTTTTCAGTGGAAGTCATCATAGTTATTAAAGTTGTATTTTAAAAAGTAGACAGAGAAACATTAATTTATGAACTGAATTTCCGGTCATCTCCTTATATGTTTATCATTTATCTATAATTTATGCACCCATTGCCTATCTATTTGATATCTATATTTATAACATAGGCTATCTATCTATCTCTCTATATCTATCTGTCTGTCTGTCTAACTTCTCTGTCTAATATAAATTCAGAGTATGCTTATATTAATTGCTTATACTAAAAATAAAAGTTAATAGTGTATGTAGATTAAAAACTCTGGTCTCTAAAGAGAGACTTTTTAGTGATAGAAAACCAATAGGTGATAATTTGTTTTGTTGACATTATGAAAATGAACCAGTCATTAAAATGGCACAATGGGAATTATTTTGACACTGAGGAGAAATAATGATTGGTGTAACTTTAAATAACATTTTGTTAGTAAATATTAAAACTCAATTTTTAGGGGCTGGAGAGGTGGCTCAGGGGTTAAGCCTCCGCCTTGCAGGCGCGGAAGGTCCTGAGTTCGGATCCCAGATCCCACGTATAGAAGCCAGGCGGAAACGGGGGCGGCTTGCGCTTCTGGTCCTGGTAGGGCGGAGCCTGTGAATCCCAGGGCAGAACGAGGTGGAGGCGTCCATGGTGGTTCGCGAATTCGTCCGTGGTTCTACACATACACAGACACACACACACTCACACACACACACACACACATGCGCACAGTTGAATAAATAATAATAAAAAAATTAAAAAAAATTTAAAACTCAATTTTTAAAGTTCACCAAATACTTTAAATTTATTTACTTAATAATACTGAAGTTGAGAAAAATTGGTGGATAATTTGAATTAACTATAAAATCTATCTAAAAAGCAGCATGAACACTTCATAATTATAAATAAAACATCCATCTTTTCATATGTTTTCTGAGGTTTTTTATTTTCTTATGTATAACATAAGGTTTCAGAGCTCCTCATAAATCATGGTAATATATACTAACTAAGTCTAAGAACTGACCAGTCGGTTAGGGATAGTGGCACACACTGTAATCCTGACTAGCTGGGTGGCTGATGCAGGAAGATTGAGTTCCAAGCAAACCTGGGCTACTTAGTGCTGGTAAAAAAAAAAAAAAAAAAAGGATATTGACCATTCACTGATGAATCAGATGTACACTTGTTTATTAACTTGTCTAGTATTTCTTGTTTTTATTTATACAGAGCTGAAATTCTATAACTGAAATATAAATTAATATGTGAAACAGCAGAACGTGCTATCATCAGAGGTTCTTGAGATGACAAGAGACAAATAGAAATTACTCAAACTGAAGAGCACAATTAAAAAAATAAGCCTGGGTTTAGCAATGTCTGTGTAAATACCAGTGTTTCTACTCCATGTGTGTCAGGAGTTCTAGAAGGGGAGAGAGGAAGAGATGGAACCAAAACAATACTTGGAGGAACTCGAAGGATCCAAATCTGCATATATGATGCAAGACACACACAGCATAGCAGGAAGGTACTGGCTAAGGTCACCAACTTCCCTCTGGTCTCGTGCATCCATCCTTCACAACTATGAGAATGACGAACTTGTTATTTATAGACCACGAGGTTTAGGATATTTTCTCATAACTCTCCAAATGTTTTAAGATAGAGTGTGGTAATGTAGAAAGGATCACTCTAGCGGAGTATATTCACAAAGATGTCTTTCTGTTCTGGTCGCTTGAAACTTGAAATCCACAGAGTTTGAATTAGTTGGCTAAAATCAATTGTGTGGGTCAGATCTATATGCTTGGTAAGAAATCAGGGCAAAAAACAGTATCAGGCAAAAGACAATGAGCAGTAACTAAACAAGAGGCTAAGGAACGGAAAGATGTGAGAGAGACCAGCAAGGCAAACACTGATTTAAAAAATCAGCAAGCAATGAGTAGACAAATTATTCAAAAAGGAGAACTTTCAATGAAGAAACTAGCTATATATCCTGAGTCCCAGAAATGTCACAGAAAGAAGAAAATTAAAGTTAAAAGGAGCAGAGAAGACAGAGTCAAGACTGAAACATGAATATTCAAAAAAGCTCATCCATACAGAAATTTCTATGCATCACACATTTTGTCTGACTGATGCACAAACTATTTCCATAGCCAAAGTTGCTGCTGTTGAATTATCCCTGTCAGCTGACTTAAGGTAAAGGACACAGGTTCGACGTGTCCCATGCCAGATGCTCAGTTGTGAAGGGAAGAGCACAGTAGGTGGAGAGCTTGGCAATTGTTTGCAGCTTCTTCTGAAACTCCACTCCAAGTGCCAGGCATACTTTGTTTCGCATGGTGGCAGTTACTTTTTCTCTGTTGCTGTGGAACAATATACAAACACAACTTAAGGGAGATTTATGTAGCTTATGGTTCCAGAGGGGAGATACAGTTTGTTATGGTAGAAAAGACTTGACTGGAGGCAGAAGCTGGGGAAGGTTTAGGTCACTGCAGACACCATGGAGGCCGAGAGGGCTAGTTGCGAAAGAGTAAGAGATGACTCCTACAGGAAGCAGGGTGGGGCTAACCAACCTCAAGGCTTGACCCCCAGGACATGTCTTCCTCCAGCAAGGCTCCACCACCTGAAGTTGTGATGACCTTCCCAAACATAAACAGAAGGATTCAAACACATGAGCCCGTGGGGGAGCTTAAATTCAGACCATAATATCTATAGTTTAGTCTAAAAATTAGGGCTAGAAAATACAGTGATGGGAATCAAGTCTACATCTTACGTCTGTTAGGCAAGTACTTTATCATGAAGTTACAATCCCAGTTTCTGCATTATTTTAAGCACATTTAATTGAGTAGCATAACATCATTTAATTTTGAAACTAGTGGGTTTGAAGAAAGTTTAGGTAGCTTATATGTTCCCTCAGACATAGGAAAGAGCCAAAGGCCTCAGACAGCCTTCTCATGGGACCAAATTCTCATGCTTGCTCAATAAACATTGATTCTATACAAGATATGCAATGCTTTATCCAGTTTGGCCTCTAGGTGATAATAGGAAAAGCTAATAAAATGCCCAGAAAGAGTGAGATGCGGACATGTCTTTGGACTCATTATACTCAGCCACGTCTAGTTCACTGCATCTCCATGACTGGACTCAACTATTCAGTCATGCTTCTAGAAACATCTTTATATATTAAGGAACGTTGATATGACTGAGTGAAGGAATCTGGAGATGGCAATTTGGAGTTGTGTGAGGCAGAATCGTGACCTTTGAGTTCATCAGCCAGCAGGCTCCCTAAGACACTGGTGATGTGGTGGGTCAGGAGAAGAGAACACAGAAAAGGAACAGATGGTCCCAGCTTAACATTCATTACTGGTTTGGCAAGCAGTTTTCAAGGTGTCTCTGGCAGCTAAGTGGACTCCATGAGGGAAGGAGGTGGACACTCTACATTCTCTGTAACTCATAGGCTTGCTCTAGGACTCAGCATTATGTAGGCAGTAGGAAGCAAGAGTTCCTCGGGATCTTTTCTGCTGCTCTCAACCCAGCACCAACTGTAATAAAAAGCAGAATAAAAATGCCAACGGAAAATAGTTGAGAGGAATTTACTCTTTTACCCTTGAGACTTAATGGGAATTCAGGCAATACACATTTTATCTTATTTTTCTTAATGGTCAATGCCCTTGGCTGCATATTGTAAATACCTATCACGGATCAAAGCAATCTTGGTGAAAGATATTCCTTCAGCCTTTCTGGCTGCTAAGGCACCATGGAATGTTCATTTCAAAGGCTCTCGCCTCTGTGGACAAAACAGCCTGCTGTTATCTATTGGACTGCATTTTTCACATTGAACATAAAGATGAATTATAGAATCTTAATGATTAAAAGTTTGTAATGCTTTACTGCCCAGGATTCTAAATGCTGGAGGCACCAAGTTATTTTATACTTATGTAATTCATGCTATATGTTTCCATCCCAGGATTGGTTCCATGATTCAATTTCTAACGATTATTTCCTCTGCTGGTTTTATTAGATTTCTCAATAATTTTGAAAGGGAAAGGAATTAGTAGGATAAAGCAAGCAAATCTTCTGTTCTTTTCAGTTAATATTATGACAAAGGGGCACCAGTGGTTTTAAGTTCAAGATTGAACTGGGTTGAACAAAGAAGGGGACAGATCAACCAAGAAAGTGGAAATGATACCTTGGAAGCATGGGGGATCCTGGGGAAAGGCTGACCAGAAGCCAAAGGCTTGTGCTCTGCTTTGGATGCCTTGGGAAAGTCACCTGATCTTGAAGTCAACGCTCTGCCTTACATAGTTACAGGGTTGCTAGGAAGCTCAAGAATGAATGCATGGTGAGTACTGCCAGACACTGTGCCAAGCACTATGCTAAGAGACATAGCGTCTTCATAAGAGTTAAAGAATCTTCCTTCCTAAGGCTTTCTTTTTCTTTTCTTTTGTAAAATTAGGTTTGTGTGTGTGTGTGTCTGTGAGTATAGTAGCCATATGTGCTTGTGCACCCATGTGGAGTTAGAAAACAATTGCACCTTTCACTTTTATTTTTGAGACACAGCCTGGAACTTCCAGGGGTCCATCTGCCTCTCTTATTGTCCCTAGGACACACACATGGGCCACATAGTTGGATTTTTCATGTGGGTTTCAGAGATCCAAATTCAGCAAAGCAAGCACAGTATCAATTGCACCATCTCCCAGCCCTATAGTAAGATTTTTTTTTTTGTTTTGCTTTTGAACACTACCATCTCTGGCTATAGCTACATCACCCAAGATGGTGGATTTTTCTATATTTGAAAACTGCATGGTGACCCACAGTGCCTCTGAGGGACCCAATTATACTTTAGTGTGTGTTTCATCAAAGTAGTTATTGTGCTCTTCAGAGAATCTGCCTGGGAATAACTTCTTCCTCTGTTAGAGTGGCAGCATTCTGTGGGGGTTAGAGAGCAACTGCCTGGACTTCCGCTCACACAGCTCACATTTGAGAAGGAAACAGAAAACTCTTTGCTGTTTCCCCAGCCCAGGAAAAGGTCATTCTTCAATCTATTCTCCAGCAGTGGAAGGCTTCGAGTGTATAGTTCTAGTAATGCTTTCTTTCTTTAAAATTTATTTTTGCTTTTGCTTCCCCTACAGCAAGTTTCATCATATTTAGTACAACAGAGCATGCAAGCACTATGGTTAGAACTGCAGGCAGAGTAACCGTCTCCATTCTTATCATCAGCATGGTACATATTTAATGAAAGTGTGCTAAGAAGAAATATTTATAGCTGACCAGGACTGGAGCAAATGGGAAAGTGTTACTTTTCAATTTTAGATTTGGATAGCTTTATATATTTTTCTCTGGGGTACTCTTTTAAGCATGTCAATTTTCTTTGGCATAAAGAGTGAGAAAACAGAATTTCTTTTAGTGAGTATTTATCATTCCTCCAGGGTTGCTATGTTACTGCGGGGATAGCTTTGAATCAGCTTTGTCAGGAAGTACGGCAGAGCTATGCATTTCCTCAGGATCCCATGCCGTCATTTTAAATTTGGCATCAAATGTTTGTTGTCAATGTTTTAAATTAACGAGCATGTGATTGGATTTAACTTCACAGATGTGAAATACTTTGCTAGAGACACAAATACTAGTTCAGGGCATGAGGCAGGAATTTGCAATTTTAATCTTTGAGTTATGTCATGTCTCACAGTATGTCATACCCATAAGAGCTTACCAATCTCACTGTGGGAGGGAGACAGTGTTCCATTGATATGCTTTCTGTAGCTGTGTTAGCAGCTGGGGAACTGACTGAGGACACTACCATACTTTGCACTTGAGGATTGAACAAGGAGCTATTTTCTAACATAAAAGTTCTCAAAAGCATTCTGGTTGTGTATATCAAGAGATAATTTGGACAGCTGCATATCAGAATTATAAAGTAAAATATATAAAAAGAAACAAATGGAGAAAAAAAGAACAAGAAACCCCAAATCTGGAACTTAGATTACCAGAAGACAAATGTTTTATGGATTACATTCTCTGTTAAACAACATATACCTTAACTGATATCAAACATATTTATGGGAATTGTGTGATTCTTCAGTACTGGATGACAATTTTAAGAAAGAATTACCCAGGCTGAGGAGATGTCTCAGCAGGGTTTGGATACCTAGATCCCACCTAAACACCAGTCACAGTGGTATAAGCATCCGCTATCCGCGGGCACACGCAAGAAGCGAGGGACAAGGGCTGCAGAATCTCCAGAATTTCATGTGCCAGCCGTGCTGGCTTAAGCAGGAGTGGTTGAGAGAGCTGGCCTCACACAAGGTAGAAAATGGAAAAACATCATCTCTATCTCCACATGCACACTACGGCATGTACGCGCGCACACACACACACACACACTCACACACACACACAATACACTCACACACTCACATTTGAGATAAGCAGAACTTCGTCATAGTGGACCTGAAGTTAGATTGCTTCTCTAGCTATGTCAGAGTGCATCTAGGTGGAAGCTAAAATTGCAGTCAATGCCTTACATATCGATAGCAAAGTTAGATAGCAAAACCCAAGTAGTACGACTATAGAGTCTAACCCAATACTTTTCAATTTTTATTCCGAGCCATGACTGCTTAAGAAGAATGAGCACAGCTTAAGAAGTCCACAGAAGATTTTGATGATGATTAGGGTTAAAACCCCAAGGGTCGTGTTGTTGGAACTGGGAGCTTAATAAATCAGAAATATGTTAGTTTAGATTAGACAAGCCAGTTTGTGGTTAACTGTCTGAGAGAGGTTTAGAAGAGACAGGGCTTTTGAGGAAAGGACATAGTAGTGGTCTTTAAAACTTGCTCATTAATGCATTTCTATTTTTAGATCAAAGGAAAAGTGAGAGAATTGGCTTATATTCAGTGCTGACATTCTCCGTGTTAGCAAAAAGAACCCTGTACTCATTTGAAGATAAGAATAATAGTGTGCTGGGATAATTCCCCTTTTAATAAGTAGGATCCAAGAGTCCACGGGTATCAATGTAAGGAAACATGACATCATTATCTCTCCTGAAGACCATATTAAGAGTATCAGAACTTCATTGAAGATGCTGTTCTTCATCCATTGAATGTTTTGGGCCCCTTTGTCAAAGATCAAATGGCTGTAACTTTGTGGGCTTATATCTGGGTCTTCAACCTTTATCCATTGATCTACATGTCTATTTTGAAGCTGGTATCAGGCTGTTTTCATTACTATGGATTTGTAGTATAGATTAAGGTTTGGTATGATAATACTTCCAGCAGTGTTTTTGTTACTCAGGATTGCTTTTGCTATCCTGGGTCTTTTGTGCTTCCATATGAATTTTGAGATTGTTTGTTCAATTTCTTTAAAGAATTGCTTGGGGATTTTGATTGGTATAGGGTTGAATCTGTATATTGTTTTTGGTAGGATGGTTATTTTTTATGATGTTAATTCTGCCAATCCAGGAACATGGGAGGTCTTTCCACCTTCTGGTATCTTCTGTTATTTCTTTCTTTAGTTTTTAGGGTTTAAAGTTTTCATGATAAAAGTCTCTTACTTCTTTGGTTAGATTTATTCATTTTTTTTAGGGGCTATAGTAAATGGGATTGTTTCTCTTAGGACTTTTTCACTCTTTTCATCCTTGGTGTACAGGAAGACCACTGATTTTGGCATGTTTATTTTGTATCCTGCCACCCTGCTGAACTTAGGTATTAGTTCCAGGAATTTCCTGGTGGAGTTTTTAGGATCACTCAGGTATACAATCTTGTCATCTGCAAATAGAGATATCTTGACTTCTTCCTTGCCGATTTGAATTCCTTTTATCTGCCTTTCTTGTCTTATGGCTCTAGCTAAGATTTCACGTACAATATTGAATAGAAGTGGTGAGAGTGGACAGCCTTGTCTAGTTCCTGATTGAAGTGGGAATGCTTCAAGTTTTTCCCCATTGAGTATAATCCTTGTTGTTGGCTTGTTGCATATGGCTTTTATTATGTTGATATAAGTTCCTTCCATTCCAACTGTCTCTAGGGTTTTGATCATAAAAAGCTGTTGGATCTTGTCAAAAGCTTTTTCTGCATCTATGGATAGTATCATGTGGTCTTGGACTTTGGATTGGTTTATATGATGGTGCTGGCAAAACTGGATATCCACATGCAGAATATTAAAACTGGACCTGTACTTGTCACCATGCACAAAAATTAATCTCAAATGGATCAAGGACCTTAATATTAGGTCAGAGCCATAGAAATAGTTGAAAGGGTAGGAAACTCCCTTGAGATGACTGGGTTAGGCCAACAGTTCCTAAACAAAAATCCAATAGCACAGTCACTACAACCAACGCTCAACAAATGGAAACTTATGAAATTAAAGAGCTTCTGCTCAGATAAAGAGATTTTGAACACAGCAAAAAAGCAACTCACAGAATGGGAGAAAATCTTCACTAACTATATATCTGATAAAGCTCTATTATCCAGAGTGCACAAAGAACTTAGAAAACTAAACAAGAAGGAGATAAATGGTCCAATTAAAAATTGGGTCTGGGAACTCAAAAGAAACATTTCCAGTGACAAAACTGAAATGTCTAATGAATATCTTAAAAAATGTTCCATATCCTTAGCTATCAGAAAAATGTAAATCAAAACTTCCCTGAGATATCATCTCACCATGGTCAGGATGGCAAAAATCCATAATACAAACAACGTCAAATGCTGGAGAGGATGTGAAGAGAATGTAACTCTCCTATAGTGCTGGTAGGAATGCAGGCTTATACAAACACTCTGGCGATCAGTATGGAGATTTCTAAAAATGTTAAAGATTGAAATGCCACATGATCCTGCTATACCACTTCTGGGCATAATACCCCATAATGCAGAATTCACTACAGTGACATGAGCACAACCATGTTCACTGAAGCACTATTTACAATAACAAAGTCATGGAATCAACCCAAATATCCAACAGTTGATGAATGGATAATGAAAATGTGGCACATTTATATAATGGAATACTACTCAGTCGGCAAATAAGATGAATTAATGAAATTTTCCAGGAAATGGATGGTATTAGAAAAAATACCATTGAGTGGAGTGTCCCAGACACAGAAAGTTAGACACCGTATGTACTCCATAATAAGTGGATCCTAGTTCTAAACCCACTTAATGATATTCAAAGGTAAATCTCTGTAATACCTACTATAATTTGCAAAGGTTATAAACAGAAGGGAAGAGGAAGGAGGGTCCCCCCAAGCAAGTAGATAGGGCATCAAGGTTCAGTAGAAAAAATAGGTCACCATCAAATATTGCATGTAAGTAGCGAGACATCTGGTGCAGCTCACTCTCACTTCCCTTCCTGGTCACTTGCGAATAAATAGGTTTGATCTCACCAATATAGGGACTGGCAGATAGATGGTAGCCATTCTGCAAATGGAACACTGAACACCCCCTCCCCCACTGCTGTGTCCTACTCCTATTCTTCCATCTACCTTTGAGTCTACTCTTATATAAAGATTTTCATTTAAACAGTCTTTTATCTTTAGTTAGGAGACAACCTTCGATACCAATCAGATGCAGCCAAGGGCAGTGCAGGAAAAGCAAAACTGAAAATAACAACAAACCATAATTCAGAACACCAAAGACCCTACATTAATCACCTGGAACCGGAGCAGCCAAATATCTCTCCATCCTAAAGCTCAGACAACCTTGAAGAAAAGGGCGTGGCAAGATTGTAAGAGCCTAAAGATGAGGAGGACCAATGATATGCAAAATATTCCACACAAGTTAGGGCTGCAGCAGTTAGAATTGGACTTTTCCTGACCTGCACAATGGCTGACACGTCAATGACCCCTCCAAAGCCTAGCATGGATCACAGGGGAAAAGGCTCCAGGTAATAGGATCCTTAGAGGTAAGAGATTAACAGGGAACCCAAGAAGAGGCTCTGGGCTATGCTACTGAGTCCTGAATCCTCATTAGGGTAGAGGACTGAGAAGGAGGTTTGGCATTCACACAAAAGGATGCTCCAGGGGATGGGAGGAAGAAAAGGGGAGGAAAGTGTGTGTGTGTGGGAAGGGGGTGAAAAGAAAGGGGGAAGGGAAGAAAGTGCAAGTGGGGATGACTGGGGAGGGGAGGAGGGAGGGAGAGGATGGGCATACTTATTGAGCTTGTATGATTAGGAAAAATTTATATATTTCATTATAAAAAAATAAAAAAAGAATGTCAGAACTTCTTTAACCATGATCAAAGGTGAATTAAGGCTTAAACATCCCTTTATATAAAATAGAATTAAATTTCAAGCTATACTGAGAAGCTTGAATAACACCATATGTACATGAATGTATGTGTGTGTGTGTGTGTGTGTGTTTCAGAGGCACTTGAATGTGTGTGCCCAAGAGTAACTTCAGGAATCTTTCTGGATTGTTCTGTCCCCTATAGTTTTGCTTTGGGTTTTCCCAGGCTTTGTCTCCAGGACTGGAAGTTCAGTCCATTGCCATTTGTCTAGTTTTTTTTTTTTTTTTTTAAATTTATTCAATTGTGCGTGTGTGTGTGTGTGTGTGTGTGTGTGTGTGTGTGTGTGTAGAACCACGGGCGAATTCGGGAACCACCATGCACCGCCTCCACCTCCTCCTTATTTACTCTGCCCGAGGATTCACAGGCTCCGCTCTACAAGCCCAGGCCGCCCCCGCTTCCGCCCGGCGTCTATACGTGGGATCTGCGATCCGAATTCAGGACCTTCCGCCTGCAAGGCAGAGGCTTAATCCCTGAGCCACCTCTCCAGCCCCTCCGTCCAGTGTTTTTATGTGGGATCTGGGATCGAACTTACATAGCTCTGCATTCAAGGCTGAGGTTGTAACCCCTGAGCCATCTCTCCAGTCCAACACTTGACCTTTTTTGAGGGAAACTTCACCGTCCCTTGGATTACCAAAGAAGTCAAAATCCATGTTCTTGGAACCGTTGATTTGACTCTTAGCTATTCAAGATTCTTTCATGAATTAATTCTCCTTGAATTTATACACAGGCTTTTAAAAATCAAGTGTTTTTTTATTTGACCGTTTATGAATGCAATGAACTTGTATATCTTCATCCCTTACTACCCAATCCTTTCCCTCCTTCTGTCCACTGCATATATTCTCCTTTCCAGCAGTTTTCCTCCTCCTTTCACATCCATGGCATGTGTGGCCCACTGGATTTTATCTGAGATATTTGCAATGGCAGGTGCCTGAGTACTGGCTGGAGCATAGGTGATATAAGGGGAAAGGGGGAGCTACTTCCCACATGGCTTTTATGCAATAGTAGGCCGGTATTCACGGTGGAGATAATAAGCTTTCCATCATCTTTTTAGCATGATTCTGTTCAGAAGAACAGAGCTCACATTACTTATTTATGTAATGTTTAGGTTTGCTTTTGTGAATGCAAGAAAAATAATACTTTGGCAGTTGCTTTCTCTGTTTTCTGTTCTCATCAATAAATGCATGAAATACATACTTTAAGTAAATTCATAATAATGTTTTCAATGTGTTTTTAAAATTCCTTCCAAGGGAGATGGCTTGGACAGGAACTAATATAATTAGCATTTTTTGATGGATGAGTGATGTCAAGACACAGAGATGAAAGTGATTATTGTGGTTAGAGAATACACCTGAAACTGTACAGAAGGCAATAGTGAAATGTGATCCATGGCAGTTATCTGATTTTCATTTTAGATGACCAACACATTGCTTTTCTGGCTTTTATTATTTATATTTGAATAAGCATATATTTGAAAACCTTGTATGTTTTTAAAGTTTACCAGATGTATAAGTAGTTAACCTGAAATTTCTGCTGAAGCAGCTCATTAATCTACCATTGGAATAGATATGTCAAAAGAAAAAAAAAGTCATCAAGTAAATATTTGACTTAGGCTGTGATCTTTAAGTAATTTAGCAAATATTTATTAGATCCTTACAATGTCCTAGGAATATATTTGTTTGCTGGAGGAGTTTTTATAGCACAATTCTAAGTATTTGTCCTAGAACAAACACTTGATCATCTCTTAATATTAACACGGGACATAACTCTGGTGTGTGTGTGTGTGTGTGTGTGTGTGTGTGTGTGTGTGTGTGTGTGAGCGCACACACGCGCATGTACACATATCTGCACGTGTGTAGAAGAGAAGTACTATGTATGTCTGAATAGGTCCAAAGGTGACTAGAAATCTCTGGAGTTCTCAGACAGCTACAGGAAGTAATGTAGAATTGTGTCTTTAGCCCGTTCCCAACTAGCATTGGTATCACTACAGAAAAAAAATTTAATACTCCACAGTCAGTACTGGGATGAAACCCATTAAGAAATTCTGGATTCTTATCTCATATGCAAGAATTCTTCAACATAGTTGTGTCTTCTTTTTGGAAAATTCTGGATCATTAGATGCAGGTTCTAATATAAAGCCTGTGTTTGACTTTAGATTGTGTTTATGACATTGCTAGGGAAAGTTTAGATAGGATCACTGTTCACAAAGCAGCACACGGACCCATTACACAAATGAATGGCACTGCAGTACCACTATGTAAGGTGATGCCCTTTACACTGAGCATATTGCCAAGCTCAGCAGTGCTGTATCACTGCTGGAAAATGTTCTACATCACAAAATACCCAATGGGCAGCAAAGTCTCTGCATTATGTGTGTAACCTTGAGCCCCTCTTCATCTTATTCATACACAGTTAGCCTCCATATGCACGGATTATAGACCCACAGACTCGATCAAAAATATTTGGGAAACAAACTGCAACTGTGTCAACCATTACAGATTTTTTTCATATATTAGTTCCTTATACAGTACAGTGTAGCTGTTAAATTACACTAGGTTTAAAAGGCAGCATAGAGATGATTTAATCTACTTTGTAAACTGTATGCAGGCCATGTTTTAAGATACTGCCATTTTTGTAAACATTTGTAGATTTTTTTAATCCGCAGGGGTTCTAGACACAATCCTTCACAGACATTGAGGGATTACTGTTTTTTATGCCAATCACATTACACTATGAATGCACCATACATTTCTCCCTTTTATGACATGGTTTAAACTGTTCCTTTTGAAATTTTTATTTGCTTAAAATTCTCAATCTTGTTTTTTAATTCTATATGTTGTATATATTTTTATCATGAAGTTTGCTCATGATAATGCTAGTTTGTAGTGTTTTGGGGTCTGTTACTATTCAACATTTTTTATCTTTGTTCATGTTGTCTCACTATGCTGTGCTCTGTTTTTTTTTTTGTATGCCTATAGAAGGAACCTTTAATTGAAAAAATGAGAACAAAAATACATATTTTCTTTCTCTTGACATAATTATGTTTACCTTCCCCAAGGTTCTGCCTCTGCAAATGCTGCATGTTGAATTAGAATTGCTGACAGAATAACTTAGGAGATCAAGAAAAGTCTTGGCAAATTACAACAGCAAAAATAGTGATTGTAGCTTAAATATTTAAAGAAATAAATGGAATAAGAATTGGGATTAAATTCTTTGCATTTAAAAAATCATTGCATTTTGAGAATGCAAAATGAATTTATGTATACAAATACTGAAATTACAGAGTCATATGGAGTTTAGTACTGGCATTATAGGATTTCATTAGTAATAAGTGCACCAATTAGCATTAAAATCATTAAAAATAATTCAAGACAATGAATAAATATCCTACACAAGTAGATTCCAAAGGGCTTAGTGAAGTGTTAAGGAAGCTTTTGATAAAAGTTAGGCTGATTTTTCAAGAAGTATCTATGTGCAATGGAAGATATGTAATGCAGAGGACCATAATTGATCAAAGTATAAAGTATAAATGTCTGGGGACATTCTACCTTAATCAGGACATCCAAATCAACTCCCATTCTAGGGTTCAGGAACTTGTGGAATGGGGGATAGGGGAAGATGCAGTGAGAGTATAAGATCTTGAGAATGGGAAGAGGTAATATTAGACAGTAGCCTCTGCCCATATCAGCACTATGGTATCCAAAAAGTCAATATAACACTGCCTACTTCCACTGGACTTCTATAACATCTGGCTTATCAGCATTTTGCCATGGAACAGGGAAGATCCCATGAAACACCAAGTTACCCTGAGAGACTGTATAGGACTGGTGTTGGACAAGAGAGAGAGGGAGCATCTATACCCTACATTTTGCCCACCAGTGGGCCATTCACACCCTGTTGGAAGCTCAGCAAGTTGGGTTGATTTTTAAGTAAGTTGTTTACACATGGGCAGAGAGAAAAAAATAGGTAAACATCACATATGAAAGCAATGCTATTATACAATTATTGTTAACTATAAATAATGCTAATGTGAAACATAATTCAGATATAAGTAATAATTATATATTAATAATTGATATTATGCTAATAAAGAATAGACAGATTTGCAGAAGTTTGACTATGACACTAACCTCCTGGGACACCAGAAGTTGCTATCTAACTCAATAATATAAACCAGATAAAAATTTATATATCAAACATCATCAATATAAGGTTTGGAATTTGCTAAAATTATATTTCATACTTAATTTAAAGGACATTGTATTGGGAATAATTAATAATAATGTACACCAATTCTCCACCACAGAGGGCTGAGGGCTCTCAAATGTCAATTGCATCATTCTTTGAACAATTCTACCATATGTTTCTCCTAAGATCACAGAATCATTAATATCTGAATATATTAGGAATATATTGAACCATTGTTTTACATTTTTGATATTTTAGGTTTCACTTAGATTCTGAGTAGAAATTCTAGTTTTTTTTTTTTTCATTCAGATTCTCTACTCTAAAATTTAATTCTGTCCTTGGTCCCCTCGAGAAAATCAGAAGGAAAGACAGAACTAGTAGACAAGAGAGAAAGTGGAATCCTACTGAGTTTTGTTAGGATCATTCAAGGGGTAGATTTCATGACTAGGGTAAAAACACCAGACAAGGTACTTATTTAGGAGAGGCAAAGCTATTAGCACAATAGAAATTGCTTTATCTTTGATAAGCAAGCCATAAAATAAGTTTTTCTTTCCAAGCTAAATAAGGAGTTCGACATAACAGTGCAGAAACAATTTCTTCAATAGTTTTACTGCTGTTATTTTCCATCCCTCACTCATGATTTTTACTGATAAAATGTATTCTATTTTTAACTCATATATGAATTTACTGCTCGTCAAAGAGTTAAATAATTCAATGTGTCAACTGCTGTGAGTTTTGCTCCGACTCCTCCCATTCATTTCCTCATATGTTTTCACCTTTCAGTGAATTTCTACTGCAAGAAGAAACAAATCCATTTGTACACTCCTCAGGACTCAGCATGAAGAGCAGATTCCTCTGCACTCGGATCTATCAGCTATGGCAACAAGGAATTGTGTCATACGAAGCAAGACAAAGCAGCTTCCAATTTTATTTCAAAGAACATCAAAGGTATATGAAAATGATTCTCTGAAAGAAATGGTCTCAAAGGATTTCTTGAGAGGGTCTTGCCAAACTGGAGGGTCTGCCTATCAGTCAGTTTACTGGGATAATGAAAGTTTTTTTAAATGGTAATCTCCCACCCAGAGAATCACACCTGCTCTACTGTTTTCATTAGGCATGACTACCTCTCCAGGATAATGTCCAGATGCCTCAAGTATTTTAAGGCCAGACACTAGACAAGGGTTTTAAGACCAGTGTGTAAGGCCTGCTGCAAATTTTTTCTCAGCTGATCCTAAGCCTGCAGAGCAAGCTTACCAATTCTGTCTTTCTGACCCTTCTGACTGACATGGGTTCTCTTTCATGTGGCCTTCTCTATCTTCTCAGAATCTTATGGATATATATGAATATATAATACCTATATAAATATATATATGAATATATGCATATTCAATACAGTCATCTCCTGATCTGATATTTGTAAATATTAACAAAATCAACTTAAACTTCTACTTGTATATTCTTTTTTTTTTAAATTTATTTTATTATTATTATTGTTTATTCAACTGTGTGCATATGCGTGTGTATGTGCGCGCGTGTGTGTGTCTGTGTGTGTGTGTGTGTGTGTGTGTGTGTAGAACCACGGACGAATTCGCGAACCATGGACGCCTCCACCTCCTTCTGCCCCGGGATTCACAGGCTCCGCCCTACCAGGACCAGAAGCGCAGGCTGCCCCCGCTTCCGCCTGGCGTCTATACGTGGGATCTGGGATCCGAACTCAGGACCTTCCGCCTGCAAGGCGGAGGCTTAACCCCTGAGCCACCTCTCCAGCCCTGGTTTACAACTTTCTATTATAGCCCATAGTCCAGCTTAGCAGGAGACACACCAACACTTAACAGAGAGACCTGGCTATACCATATCCCCAGGAGTTGCTGAGAGAGGGGCAAACTTCATCACTAGCCCAATTTCAAGTCAACTCAAGTACGCCGAAGTATGCCAACTTGCTGAACCAGCTCCCTCCATCTTATTCACTTGCCCAGGGAATTATTCTCATCTCCCATCATGTGCCCAGTTTTCCTATAACAATGAGAAAATTCCTGCACGTCTGCTAGGATCTTGCATTAACTACTAATTCTTCATAAATGTGCTCAGAGCTTTGATATCTGTATTTAAGAACATGAATATTTTAAGGTATTCCTTAATCAATGATCCACTTAAACTTCTTCATGAAATTTAGTGTCAATAAATCTTGAGATCTACTTTTGCTTCCATTATTTTGATCCTCATTATCTAAGATGTGATGGATTTGCTAGCATTTGCCACTGCAAGCAATGACCAGCTACTGGACAGGTGATATCCTTTTACTTACAACAGAGACATTAGCAAGACTCTGTTGCGCCAGGATGTGATCTGCAGGTTTGCTATGCAGAAAAGTTACTCTTGAGCCTAAGTTTGTCTTCAATTGTGATAAGGACCATATTGCTTGTTTTGCATAACTTGTGACATGAGGTATGAAAGGATAAGACAAGTGTGTTTGGGATATATTAGTTTTTTTTCCTTTTGAAATTTTTTAAGTATCTTCTAATCTGCTTCATTTAAATTATAGACTTTATTAAATGAACAGATTTTAAACCATCATTTAAAAATTTAACTAATGGACATTAAAAGGGAACATGAGAAGAAAAACATTAATTCTCAGTTGATTTTCACAAAATTTTTGCTCATAATTTTCAAAATGATTTATTTTCTTTGCTCTTTTGCCCAAATCATAATTCATATTTTCAAAACTTAAAAAATACGGCTAGCTAGCAATGTACATTGAGTGAAATACTACCATGATCATATATATATATTTATATATGTTTTCTCATGACATACATTTAAATATACTGACAATTCAGATTCCTTATCTAGAATTTATCCAACAAAGAGAAAATTGCTTTGTAAATGTAAAAATTATGGTACATTGCTGGTACATTGCTCCTACATTGCTGGTGGGAATGCACGCTCATACAGCCACTCCGGTGAGCCGTCTGGAGATTCTTAAAGAAATTAAAGATTGAAATGCCATATGACCCTGCGATCCACTTTTGGGAATAACCCCCCAAACAGCATCAAGCCACCATCAAGGACTGGAAGTAAGTAATGAGACATCGGGTTAAGTTCACAGACTTTCCTTCCTGATCATTTACAACGGATGGGGTATGATCTTACCAGAAGGGGAGAGCATATAGTCTGGCAGATAAAAAGTAACCATTTCACAGATGGGGGATTGACCCTCACCATGGTTTCCTACTTTTATTACATCTACCTTTGAATATACTTTTATAACAAGACTCTAATTTAACGGGTTTTGGGGGGTGACATACAATACCCATCAGGATGGAGTGAAGGGCATTGCAGGAGCAGCAAAACCGCAAAAGAAAATCAACAAACCATAAACCAGAACTTCAGAGACTCTATATCAACCATGTAGAACTAGGCCAGCCTTATCTCTCCCAATCCTGAAGCTCAGGTAAATTAGCGGAAGAGAGGGCGGTAAGATTGTAAGAGCACAAGGATGGGAGGAGCAATGATATGCAAGATACTCCACACAAGTTAGGGCTGAAGTAATCATATTTGGACTTTAGATGCCCTGCACAGTGTCCAACACACTACTGACCTCACAAAGTCTAGCATTTGCTAAAGGCACCAAGATCCTTGGAGGCAAGGGATTGACAGCCACAGTAGTGTTCCTATGCTTAACAGGAACACAGGAAAGGGTTCTGGGAAATGCCGCTGGGTCCTTGCACCTCATAGGAGAGGAGGGCCCAGAGGAGAGTTTGGCATGCATATTAAAAGATGCTCCGGGGATGGGAGAGGGAGGCACTGGGGGATGGGGAGAGAAGGGGGAGGGGAGGGGGGCACAGGGGAATAGGGGGTTGAAGGGAGGGGGGGACCGGTGTACCTGTTAAGTTTGTATGAGTGGGAAAAAAAAAGACTAGCAATCAATGTACATTGAGTGAAATACTACCATGATCATATATATACATTTATATATGTTTTCTCATGACATACATTTAAATATACTGACAATTCAGATTCCTTATCTAGAATTTATCCAACAAAGAGAAAATTGCTTTGTAAATGTAAAAATTATGGTAATTTGATTTATCTTATATTTTTGCTGTGAGAGCTAACATTTGTAAAATAACACTAAAAGATTTGAATACCCATTTATTAACTTACTGTAATTTGAGCTGTAAACTTCTTCAGTAAATAGTAGGGAGATACCATCAGAGTCAAAGATAAGATAATTTATCTAAGGACTAAAAATATTAAAATATATTTACTTAGGTATTGACAACACTATGCTTACTGAAATGAAAAAAACCCACAATTTTAGTATTTCATTGTCTGATTATCCTCAGTCAAGACTCATGCATGGGGACCACCCCATTATGTGACTAAAATAGCCTCTACAAAGGCTTTAGGAAATAGTCTAAAGAGTCAGTACATCCGAGTCATAAATAGACCATCTCTTTGGATGACTGCTTCTCCAAAAAGAGCACTTTTTGTGTGATTATGTTGAGTATATGTATGTGCTAAAAATACTGTCTCTGTTTGGAATTACACTTTCTACCTGAAGATTGGTGATTTTTGTATGGCACGCTTTTGGAATTGCCACATCACCGTGTACCGTGATGTTCTCAGGCATCGGCTAGATATAATAAACTTTTACATTTATGATACATCTGATAGTCTTCAAACCTTTGTTTCAAAGCACATTATCTTATTTGACCCTTCTGGAAGGTGGATGAACAGAATATATTTTTAGCAAGGTTGCCTGGATGAGAAAAATCAAGTAACAGAAAGGTTAACAGGGTATAAGTGAGGTCAGCTGAGAAGGACGTGAATGGGAGATGCTGATATCTGAGTGGACTGATTTAGTTTCTGACGTGTTAGTTTGTTCTTGTTCTATGATTGCTGAGAAAACATTTACCTGGACAAATTACTTGTTCAAAATTATCAACCAAGTTAAAAGATTCATTATTAAGATATCCTCCACGATGTTACCAGACAGACGCATCTGAAACTTAAATCTGTGTTTTCTTGCTTGCCTTAAAAAGCAACTCCATGCTGGAGCCAAGATAAAGTCCAAATTCTTTTGTGGTGGCCTAAACAATCACTTTTGATTCTGAGCTTTATCTGTCAGTGTTATAAGCTTTCTCTCTCTCTCTCTACCTGTTTTCAGTGTCTTGTCCTCAGCTTCAGCAATAATAATGAAAAAACAAAACAAAAAAAAAAAAAAACAAGTCAACCCAAACCAAACCAAAACTCCTCACCATATTGGACCACCTATATGCTGCGAAGTGTACATCATTCATGAGGGCACATCATGTCTGTCCCCATATGACCCACTCTCTTTTTGTTCAATACTTCTACCTCACTTTTTCATGATTACTTATTTAGTTCAACTCCTTCAGGAGACTTTCTCCCAGCCTAAAATTGGAGTTGGTGCTCTATTGCCTAGAAGAACTTTCCTCAATCTATTGGTAAGTTGTATATGCTCCACCAAGTGCTCAGATTTAGATTATATAGGTAACATGGATGAGGCTCTGCAGGCCGAACATGCAAGAAGCCATGATGCCTGCTAACACAGCTGGACCTGGGTGAAGTAGTATCTTGGGCAATGGACTATTCATAGTAAATATCGTGCATGATCTCTATGCCAAAGTATTGAAATGCTTTCTTTTGGTTATTTCAGATTATACTATGGCAAAATATTACATACTAGGTGTTTTAAACAATGGACATATACCTTCTCATTAAGACTAGTGGTCGACATGGTCTGGCTTTTAAATGGGAGATATGAGGGGTGGGAAAGATCTCTTTTCTTGTTTTATTTTATATTTGTATACATGTGTAGCAGATGGCATTTGAGTGTGTGTTCCTTTGGAGGCCCAAAGGTGACAGTGGAAATCATCCTGATTTGATCTATATCCTTATTGCTTTGTTTGGGGTTTCCCAGATTCTGCCCTGCAGGGCTGGAATTACAAACTGCTGCCATTTCTGCCTAGCATTTTTTATGGGCTCTGGGGATCTGAACTCAGGTCCCTTTGCTTTCAAGGCAAAGGTTCTAACCCTGGGGGCCATCTTCTAAATAATCTGATCTTTCAATAAAGAATCCCAAAATACCACAACGGAGGAAATATTTCAATTCATCATAACTGAAAACTTCCCACAACTAAAGAATGAGAGGCCTATCCGAATACAAGAGGCATTTCACACTCCAAACAGATATGACCAAAATAGAAAATTGCCACGACAAATAATAGTCAAAACACTCCACATTCAAGACAAAGAAAAGGTGCTGAGAGCTTCAAGAGAAAAAAAGCAAGTCACTGTTAAAGGTAAACCTATTAGAATAACAAATGACTACTCAATGGAAACAGTAAAAGCAAGAAGAGCTTGGAGAGACATACTTCAAGTATTAAATGAGCAAAAATGCCAACCCAGACTGATATACCCGGCAAAACTATCTGTCATGATTGAGGGAGAAAGAAAAGTTTTCCAGCACAAAGACAACTTGAAGGGATACATGTCTACCAAACCAGGCCTTCAAAAAATGCTAGAAATAATACTCAAGCTTGAAGAAAAGAACAAAGCGTATCCAGGAGGACAGAAGGGAAGTATAATACCACCAAAACATAAATATCAAACAACATGCTTACAAAGTCTACTAAACATAAAAAATATCCAGAATTAAAAATAATTTCTCCATTATAACATTAAATGTCAATGGTATTAACTCACCGATTAAGAGACACAGATTACAAACTGGGATTAAAAACCACAATCCAACAATCTGCTGCCTTCAGGAAACGCATCTCACCACAAAAGATAGGCACATCCTAAGAATGAAAGGCTGGTCCAAAATCTTGCAAGCTAGTGAAACCAGGAAACAGGCAGGGGTAGCAATTATGCTTTCAGACAAAGTAGACTTCAAACCAAAGAAAATTATAAGAGACACAGATGGATACTACATTTTAGTCACAGGTACAATTCACCAGGAAGACTTCACAATACTGAACATATATGCACCCAATACAGGCCCCTCCACATTCATTAAGAAAAACCTACAGTGTCTAAAGCAAGAAATCAACCCCCAAATGATAATTCTTGGGGACTTCAACAACGCCCTCTCAACATGGGCTAGATCAACAGGTCAAAAGCTTAACAGAGACACTTTGGAACTTAATCAAACCCTGAAAGAAATGGACCTTACAGATCTCTATCGAACTTTTCATCCACGCACCAAAGAATACACATTTTCCTCAGCAGCACACGGAACTTTCTCCAAAATAGATCACATATTGGGCCACAAAATGAATCTACACATATACAAAAAAGTTGAAATTCTAACTTGTGCCCTATCAGACCCCCACGGCCTAAAGCTGGACATCCGCAACACAACAAACAAGAGAAAATACACTAACTCCTGGAAACTTAACAATATGATGCTGAATGAGAACTGGATTCAGGAAGAAATTTAAAAGGAAATTCAAGATTTCCTGAAAGTGAACGATAACAAAAATACAACTTACCAAAATCTCTGGGACACAATGAAAGCTGTTCTAAGAGGTAAGTTCATAGCTCTTAATACATACATCAAAAAAATGGAAACATCAGAAATAACTTAATTATGCAGCTTAAGGCTTTAGAGAAACTAGAGCAATCTTATCCCAAAAGTAGTAGAACAGAGGAGATTAGCAAAATAAGAGGAGAAATATCTGAAATTGAGATTAAGAAAATGATAGAAAAAATCAACCAGTCAAAAAGCTGGTTCTTTGAAAAAACCAATAAGATTGATACACCCTAGCTAAATTAACCAAAAGCAAGAGAGAGAAAACCCAAATTAACAAAATTAGAAATGAACATGGAGTTGTCACTACTGATACCCAAGAAATCCAGAGAATTATAACATCATATTTCAAAAACTTATACTCTGTGAAGTTTGACAACACAAAAGAGATGGATGAATTTCTAAGTAAACACAACTTACCTAAATTGAATCAGGAAGTTGTGAATTATTTAAATAGTCCTGTAACATATAAGGAAATTAAGGAAGTAATCTCGAATCTTCCCACCAAAAAATGTCCTGGACCAGATGGATTCAGCACAGAGTTCTACCAGACATTTAAGGAGTTAATAACACCAATACTTCTTAAACTGTTCCATCAAGTAGCAAAGGAAGGAACACTACCAAATTCCTTCTATGAAGATAATATCATTTTAATCCCAAAACCTAATAAAGATTCACTTAAAAAAGAAAACTATAGGCCGATCTCTCTGATGAACACAGACACAAAGATTCTCAACAAAGTCTTAGCAAATCGGATTCAAAAAAATATCAAAAAGATTATTCACAGGGACCAAGTAGGATTCATCCCTGGCACACAAGGTTGGTCCAACATATGCAAATCAATAAATGTAATTCATCATGTAAACCAGTCCAAAGTCCAAGACAACATGATACTCTCGATAGATGCAGAAAAAGCTTTTGACAAGATCCAACAGCCTTTTATGATCAAAACGCTAGAGACAGTAGGAATGGAAGGAACGTTTATCAACATAATAAAAGCTGTATACAACAAGCCCACAGCAAGGATTATGCTCAATGGGGAACAATTGGAAGCATTCCCACTTTGATCAGGAACTGGACAAGGCTGTCCTCTCTCACCACTTCTATTCAATATTGTACTTGAAGTCTTAGCTGAAGCCATAAGACAAGAAAGGGACATAAGAGGGATTCAAATCGGCAAGGAAGAAGTCAAGCTATCCCTATTTGCAGATGACATGATCTTATACCTGAGTGATCCCAAAAACGCCACCAGGAAGCTCCTGGAACTAATTGAGAAGTTCAGCAGGGTGGCAGGATACAAAATAAATGTGCAAAAATCAGAGGCCTTCCTATATGCCCAGAATGAAAGAAGTGAAAAAGCCTTGAGAGAAACAATCCCATTTACTATAGCTCCTAAAAAATGAAATACTTTGGTATAAACCTAACCAAGGAGGTAAAAGACCTTTATAATGAAAACTTTAAAACCCTCAAGAAAGAAATTGCAGAAGACACCAGAAGGTGGAAAGATCTGCCTTGTTCCTGGATTGGCAGAATCAACATCGTAAAAATGACCATCCTACCAAAGGGAATATACAAATTCAATGCTATACCTATTAAAATCCCAAAGCAATTCTTAAAAGAAGTTGACCAAACAATCTCAAAATTCATATAGAGGCACAAAAGACCCAGGATAGCAAAGACAATCCTGAGTAACAAAAACACTGCTGGAGGTATTACCATACCAAATCTTAGTCTATACTACAAATTCATAGTTAAAAAAATAGCCTGGTACTGGCTCCAAAATAGACACACAGATCAATGGATAAGGTTGAAGACCCAGATGTAATCCCACAAAAATACAGCCATTCGATCTTTGACAAAGGGGCCCAAAGAATCCAATGGAAAAAGGACAGCATCTTCAACAAATGGTGCTGGCAAAACTGGATCTCCACATGCAGAAGATTAAAGCTGGACCCGTACTTGTCACCATGTACAAGACTTAATTCCAAATGGATCAAGGACCTTGATATCAGGCCAGAGACTATAAAAACCATAGTTGAAAGGATAGGGAACTCCCTCAAGCTGATTGGGCTAGGCCAACATTTCCTAAACAGACATCCAATGGCACAGTCACTGCTACCAACTCTCAACAGTTGGGATCTTGTGAAATTAAAGAGCTTCTGTTCAGATAAAGAGATTGTAACACGAGCTCAAAGGCAACCCACAGAATGGGAGAAAATCTTCACTAACTACATATCTGCTAGAGCTCTACTGTCCAGAGTGAACAAAGAACTTAGAAAACTAAACATCAGGGAAACCAATGGCCCAATTAAAAAGTGGGCCCTGGAACTTAACAGAAATTTTACCAGGGATGAAATTAAAATGTCTAACAAATATCTTAAAAAATGCTCCACTTCTTTAGCCATCAGGGAAATGCAAATCAAAACTTCCCTGACATATCATCTCACCCCGGTCAGGATGGCAAAAATCCACAATACAAACAACAACAAATGCTGTAGAGGATATGGAGAGAGGGGAACTCTGCGACATTGCTGGTAGGAATGCAAGCTCATACAGCCACTCTGGTGAGCCGTCTGGAGATTCTTAAAGAAATTAAAGATTGAAATGCCATATGACCCTGTTATCCCACTTTTGGGAATAACCTCCCATACAGCAGAGGTTCACCTCGATAGCACAAGCACGACCATGTTCATAGCAGCACTGTTTACAATAGCAAAGTCATGGAATCAACCCAAATGTCCAACAGTTGACGAGTGGATAAGGAAACAGTGGTACATCTATACAATGGAGTACTACTCAGCCATCAAAAATGATGAATTACTGGAATTTGCCGGGAAATGGATGTCATTAGAAACAATTACATTAAGTGAAGTATCCCAGACCCAGAAAATTAAGTGCCGTGTGTTCTCCCTAATAGGTGGCTCCTAGTACCAAACCCACCCAGCCCACCTTGAGACACTCATAGGTAAATCTATGTATTACCTACAGTAATTGCAAGGATTATGAACAGGAGGGATGGGGTTGGAGGGCCACACCTGAAACAAGGAGAGAGGGGACCACGTTACAGCAGGGAAAATAGGCCTCCATCAAGGAATGCAAGGGGTGACATACAGTGCCCATCAGGATGGAGTGAAGGGCATTGCAGGAGCAGCAAAACTGCAAAGGAAAATCAACAAACCACAATCCAGAACTTCAGAGACTCTATATCAACCACTTAGAACTAGGACAGACTAATCTCTCCCCATCCTGAAACTCAGGGACATTTGCGGAAGAGGGGGCGGTAAGATTTAAGAGCAAAAGGATGGGAGGAGCAATGATTTGCAAGATTCTCCACACTAGTTAGGGCCGAAGCAATCATAATAGGACTTTGCATGCCCTGTGCAATGTCCAACACACTATTGACCTCACAAAGTCTAGCATCTGCTAAAGGCACCAAGATCCTTGGAGGCGAGGGATTGATAGCCACAGTAGTGTTCCTATGCTTAAGGGGAACACAGGAAAGGGTTCAGGGAAATGCCACTGGGTCCTTGTATGTCATCAGAGAGGAGTAGCCAGAGGAGAGTCAGGCATACACAATAAAGGACTCTCTAGGAATTGGGGGGAGGCAATGGGGGATAGGGAGGGAGAGGAGGGGGAGCAGGGGGTTTGGGGGGAGGAGGAGGGAGGGAGGGAGCTGGTCTACCTATTAAGTTTGTTTTTTATTTTTTACAGGGGAAAGCGCGAACGCAGTCCCCCACTACCACAAATTATGCAGTCGAGTTTCCCACATTTGGGGAAATCGCAGAGGTCAGCACATCCGGAGTGCAATGGATAAGCCTCGCCCTGGGAAAACCACCTTCGTGATCATGGTATCTCCCCTGCCAGGTAAGTATACTACCTATTAAATTTGTATGAGCGGAAATAATAAAAAATCATAAAAAACTAACATAATTTAAAGAAAAAAAATAAAGTCATAAATCTTGCTGAGTTAGGACTTCCTCTGCCATATGCACTTATGTACCATAATTAACTTCACCAAGCATCCATCCCCAATGTCATAATACTGAGGATAAAGTTTTGAAATATAACTTTTGGAGACACATTATTAACTCCAAAACACCTGCTGAGTCTCCCTCTGCTTTTTCAGTTGAGGAAGTCTGGTGTCAGGATGCCTGGGTTATGAGATCTCAGCAGCTTAGGCTATTGAATCCAGGGGCCTGATGGCCTTCGCAGGCCCATTTCTTAAGCCTTGAAATGGTCAGTCACAGAGAATCAGGATGACATGATTAATTTTTAAAAAGCATCACATAACCTATTCTCTTGAGCTCTTGTGATTTGATTAGTCTAATTGTTACAATGTATTGTGATCATTCACTGAGCTTACTTCTAATATGCTTTGAGTTTCATAAGGAGCCTTTGTGTTTTTCAATGATATCCCTCCAGTTCTTATCAGTTTTTGATGAATGATTCAAAGTCCAGAGAATAAGTGGAGGTTTTGGTGTGACAAAAATAATTCAACCATGGTATCTAATCGTGTCAATTACATGATACAGGAGATAGAAATGGATCATGTGAAAATTTCCATTGGAATAGGATTGATGTTAAGAAACTATAGCAAAAAAAAGTATGTTAAGGCAAAGCCTTTCAGGAAGTTGATGATTTTTTTTGAAGTGTCTAATTTGGTAAATCTCTTGCTATGATAATAGTAGGACTAATTTTTTTCCCCATAGGATAAAGCATTAATTAAATGCCCCAGGAAACTGCTCTTATCAAGACGTGGATACTCTGATCTTCATTTTTGCTCCATTAACTTTAAAGTTCAATACATTTTTATTGAACCCGCACATTCTTTAGCGTGAATTGCTTTTCACTAATTGGTCTATAGGGAGCACAATGACAGTTTTGCTCTTCCTTTCAGGCTTTTTAATTCTCCTTCAATTCAAAAAGTTCCAAAACTTTACTAATAGTCATTAAGTCAAAGAAAGATTTCTAGACTCTAGGGGGTCAAAATCAATAGGGAGGAGACACACAAAGTTCTGGTTTGATGATTTTGACTGGTAGTGGAGCTACCATGAATACCCCAGGGAACTCTGTCTCCCAAGAAAACACGGTCATCTGGTTGCATCTGAACAATGAAAACATGCATTGAATAATTCACTTATTCAACAGATGCACATATTTGTGTGTTAGCATTTCTGAAGATGGAGGGCACTTGTGATTAATAAAGACACCATAGCTAAACAACATCATTTTATGGTCACTGTCAGGGACAACAGTCACATAGCCATCATCACCAACATACTTGTGCACAAGATTTTCCTATGTTGGTTCAAATCATGTGTCAATTTGCATTCTGTCCCTGAGTTTAATTCTATATCAGTTAATTGTTATAACTCTTCCATGTTTCAGCTTTAGGGCCTTTCGATAAGAGAACATGCATCTTATTAGCAAATGCTCAGGCACATGCCATTAAAGGTAATGCAGATGAAACTCAGCGGGCTGCACATGCTAGAAGACATGAAATCAGGAGGGAAACAAGTATGGAAGAAGGATTGTCACGGGGAAGGGAGAGAGAATGGGGTTGGAGATTCACTATATTCACATATGAAAAAACTAAAAAAAAACCTGTAAACAACACTCATTAAATTTATAAAACAGCAATTAGTAGTTCAGACAACTTTAGAGTCACAAACTGATCTCCTACTGAAGGTAACAGTCCTATGCACAGTCTTGGAGGGAAATAAAGAAATACTGTGTGGGACAGAACAAGCAAAGACCGTGATGATTCTAAATAGGTTCAGAAGAGTTGGACTCCACAAAAGTCCTTAGCCAACCTCTGCCTTATGTAGGATAAACATCCTTAAATTCAAAAATTCCTAAATATGAAAACTGAAAGTGTTTCAGCATTATATTAGTGATCAAAATATTCCAGATTTCAGAGTATTAGTGATTTGGGATTTTGAGATTACAGATACTCAACTGGTAAATGCTGCATCAATAGTCCAATGTTTGAACATCTCCAAAACTCTTTTGATATTTCTATTCTCAAGATTATCAGATTATGGGATCCACAATTTGTAAGTAATAACATATAATATATTTTTCATGATTTTGCACCACTTTTAAGTGTTCTCTGCTTTATCATGGTGTGTGTGTGTGTGTGTGTGTGTGTGTGTGTGTGTGTTTGTTTGTGTGTGTGTGCATGTGTGCGTGCTACAATGTGGTGTATATTTGGTGTATGTGCATGTGTTAGAGTGGCATGTGTTTGAGTGATTTGTTTTTGTGTGTGTTTGTGAATGCCATGAGTGTGTGAGTGTTGTAAAAATGTATGTTTGTGAGTAGTATATGAGTGGTGTGTGTATGTGTGTGAGTGCATGTGTGGGTGGCGTGTGCATATTTGTGAATGGTGTGAATTTGTGTGAGTGGTGTGTGTGTGTGTGTGACTGTGTAATGTGTGAGTGTGGGAATGCACGTGAAGGTCAAAGGATGTCTTTGCGAAATCAGTTCTTGTTATTAAATGTCAGCCATCAGGCATTTGCAAGGCTCCTTTACTCACTGAGTCAGCGAGCTGGCACCATCTTTCTTTTTATCAACAGTACTTAGGGTGAGAGAAGGGGGCTTTCTCTTTAAATCTCTAAACTAAAAAGTTTAGGGATAAGTTAAGCTTGCTTATGACATGACAGAATCCTTAATTATGATTCAAATAACATTCATTTCCATTAACCATCCTGTTGCATGAACTCCATCACAATATTTAGTACTACCTCACATTTCTAACTGTTAAAAATAAGGAGCTTGATTTTCCTCAGACTTCTAAATACAGATTAGATTACAAAAAAATGAGTGAGTCATGGGCTAGGGAGAAGGCTGAGGGAATAAATAAAGCCTTTGCTTCCCAAGCAAAAGGACCTGATTTCAGATCCCCAGATCTCATGTAAAAAATGCCAAGCAGAAATGGCAGTGGTCTGTAATTCTGGCCCTGGAAGGTGGAGCCTCTGAAATAATAAGCTAACTAATAAGGAGGTAGAACAATTCAGGATGATTCCTGATGTCACCCTCATGACTCCATAGGCTGACACAACTCAATTGCCACTTTGTGTGTGACACACACACACACACATACACACACAAATTAGTGAAACATATTTGAAATACTAATTTTGTTACGTGAAGCATTGTGTAGAAGGTGGTGGTATGTGAGTGGGGTATGTGTATACATATGTATGAACTGTTTGCACATATGTGCAAATTGTGGATATCTGTGAGTGGTATGTGTGTGTATGTGCATATGTGTGAATTGTTTGTGGATACCTGTGAGTGGTGTGTGCATATGTGTGAACTGTCTGTGTATCTGTGATTGGTGTGTGTGTGTGCATGTGTGCATATGTGTAATTGTGGATACTTGTGAGTAGTGTGTGTACGTGCATATTTATGAACTGTTTATGTATATCTGTGATTGGTGTGTGTGTGCATATGTGTCTGTTTGTGTGTATGTGTGCATATGTGTGAAATGTTTGTGGATATCTGTGAGTGGTGTTTTGAATGGCAGCATAATCAAAGAGGACGAGGCTCACTTGAAATTCATCATGCAGGCACTGGAATACCTCTTGATTTTTGCTTACAATATTTATGAGGTTACAGGAAGTGAAAACACCACATCAGCAGTTTGAAAAGTAGTTTTATGTCTTACAGGATAAAATTGTCCATAATCAGGAATCTTAAGACTTACTCTGCAGGTCTGGCAAATTTGTTATATTTTGGGGAAAATAAGCTTGTATAGTAATTGGTTGGTTTTGCTCTTAAAATGCAATTCAGAATCACCACAGTAAAAGAGCAACTGCTATGAGTTGCTGTGAGACTCAAATGTGGCTCCTCGTTGAGGAATGGAATGCATCATGGTGGTGGTCTGCTGATGGGCATGTACCCCTCAGTCTCACAAGGTATGATGAGAATTATGAGCAGAATGCGTTGTGTCCTCTAACAATCAGTATGATCCCCAGTGTTCATTTTCATAACTCAAGAGTAGAGTAAAATTTATTAATGTGATCAAAAAGGCAGTTGACAAAAAGTGCTTTAATAAATTTACTTTTATCACTTTGTGGCTCATATCATAATACATACATTGATATGTATATATAAATGGCTTAGAAGTTACACTAAATAATATGCCTTATGCAATGAGCTAATAAAATCAAACCTAGAAAGTGTAGGTCTCTGTCTTACTCGTGTTAGTATGGCTGGCTGGGACTCAGTCACAGATCTACCCTCTAAATCATCCTTGGTAACTTCTCCAAAAGACCATAGTATCTATTAGTATTTCTATGGGTCAACCATGAACTTTGCTGCCCTTTAAGGAAGTGAGATCATCTAGAATTCACAAAACAGATGCACAAAGTTATGGTCGATATCTCAGTCTTTAAAGGGCAAAGCCAAAAAAAAAAAAATAGGAAAGGAAAAACAGTAGTAAGCTGTGTGTAGAAGGACAAAGCTCCAAAGACAAAAACAGGAGAAAAAAAGATAAATTAAAAAGTTATCAAATGGGTTTATCAAAATATAAGACATTGATTTACCACTTCAATGCCTGTGTTCATAGGGACAATGTCTATGTATTGGTGTGTGTACAGACATTACTTTCTTTGAAAGCAATTTTCTGTATCACAAAGAACCTCTCAAAAGTTCACATGCTTTGATCCAGTAAGTCTTTAAAGAGGTCCTCTTACAAATATAATAAGAATTTTCACATCTTTTAACAGATGGCTTATGTGGCCTCATTTACTGAAGTTCATTTTGGAAGCATTATAATATTAAAGTATTGATGGACACAGCTTTATGTTTAGACACCAAACCATCACCAGAATCTGGGCGATAAAGGATTCTTGATAGAATATTAGGTGAAAAAATAATGATTATCTTTGCTTACATTCTTTTTAAAAATATCAGGCAGATCTTTACTTATATATATTTTAAAAATATATTAGATCTTTACTTGTATTCTTTTACAAACAGAAATATGTCAAAATGTTAAGAGCAGCTATTTCAAGAGTGAGATAACATGAATGATTTCTAGGCGTTTCTTTTCCATTTCTTTATCAAAAGTGTTTATTAACTTTTAAGAGTAGACAGCACAAAGTAATAAAATAAGTCTCAACAAAAAGGAAAAAAATTCATTTTGTTTAATAAAAATTTTTAAAAATTCAAAACCCATTCAAGCTATGGAAATGAATTTCTGATCTTACTGTACAGTAAGAAGTTAGGGATGAATTCTTGACCATACTCCCTAGCTTCAAGGCCCTTAGTCCAGGAAAACCTATAAATCTGTCTGTACTTGTTTGACCTAGTTCTTTTCAGAGGAAATTTGGGATTATGAAAGATCATTGCCAAATATCCGAACAATACTAAAGACTTTTAAATTAAAATAGCAAATCTCTTTTTACTCTGTTTCCTCATAGTTTTTCATTTTAGAGATGTGGAGGTACAATTTGTATGTAATGAAGTGCTCAGCAATATCCAGTTAACAACTCATTATTTTTAACAAATTTCAAGGTGAAAGATTTTATTACTAATTGTTTTCAAACTGCTAGTGGTGGATCCCAAAGTCTTGTGCATGCTGCTAGCCAACTAACTGTTCTCCCATTATTCTATATTCTTATTCCCTTCAAACTTATTTATAAATGGAAAAATAGAATAATCAGTAATTTCTCAGAAGGGACTGTGTAAATGGTCAAAAAAGAAATATGCAAAAAATTATTCATCATGGTTAGTCACCAGGGAAATGGAAACCAAAGCTACATTGACATGTTATTTCACAGTCAGAGTGATTGCTATAAAGAAAACTGTGAGGATGCAGATGGAAAACAATCCTTCTATGTACAGAAATAGTGGGGTATAAACTCATGAAGACACTATGGAAATCAATATGAAGAAAGCAAAGAAAAGAGAATTATCTTAGAAGTCAGTTATATTAGTTCAATGAATATATCCAGAGCAAAATAAATTAGCATACTATGGGGATATTTACAAATCCATGTTTATTGCTACATTCCTCATAATACAATTACACAATCGACCTATATTTAAGGAACAGAAGAATGGATAAAAGTGTGACATTCATACATAGCAATCAGAAAAAGGAAAGAAGATGGATGGAACTGGAAATCATCACTGTAAGTAGATATTGTCCTCATGAAGACCAGTATATTTTCTTTCATATGTGGGGTATAGGAGAAAAAACACATAGAAGTTGTTATGGTTACATTTTAGTGTCAACTTAATAGTTGCAAACTGGGGCACAGCTGTGGAGGATTAATGGTTGGAATAGCCCCTGAACAAGTCTGCAGGTACTCGATTAATCTCTGTGGAAAATGCAACCCATAGTGAGTGTTATTTTCCAGTGGTGGACCAGATAATAGGAAGTGCAAGAAGCAGGGACTTGCTCTTCCTTGTGTTTACTTCTGTGGAGTCTACTCTTAGAGTGTGGTTCAATTTTAGAGCATCATCACTTTCTTTGCTGTTGCTGCCACTGCTGCCTGTGTCCTTGGCTGATGCGGAGCTTCATCCTTTCCATGTTTCTGCTGTTCCCGCTACCTGGTCTCTAGACCTTGCTGCTTTTCGCTGTTCGTTGCTGACATTAGAGCCCAACTGTTCTTTATTGATATTGGAGCCCAGCTGTTCTTCACCGAAGTCAGAACCCACAGTCTTCGTCTTCCAGCAAAGTAAAGGCTTGAGAACTTCTTGGAATCTTTTGACTTTGTGGGACATTACGGTCAAAAGCAAAGCAGCTATTATGGGAGGCTACTTTGAAGGATACTGTTTTGTATTGTAAGTTAATTTAATAAAAAAATATATATATATATATATTACATTCTAGAGATTCTGTTCTTCAGAGAACCCTGACTAAAATGAAGTCATTAAAGTAAAGAGGGGGTTATGGGAAAAGAAAGGGGATTAGTGAGTGGTAAGGGAGAGAATAGAGGTGCAGTGATTGTGAACATATATAATGTATACATGCATGAAAATGATATAATGAAGCTCATCATTTTACATACTGGACATACGCTAATGGTAAAAAGTATAAGGAAAAATAAAGTAGGTACAATATGGTGCTATACATAACATACACTAATGATCAAAACTATATGGAAAAATAAAGTAGGTATATGTACAACATGGTGCTTTGAGATTTAGACATGCCATGGAATGACTAAATAGAGCTAATTAATTTCCTTTAAATAGTCATCCTTTTTGTGATTTATTCTTAGAATTTTGGGATACAGAAAATTTTCATTCCCCTGAATAGTTCCTCTGTGCCCCTATGCAGTTTGTTTCTAATATAATAGAACAATGCTTCTCAGATGTTTTTTTCTCATAGTGTACTATTAGCCAGTAGCATTGTGTATCCTGTCATATTCCTAATCATTTAGGTTGCTTCCATATTTTGGCTATTACAAATAAGGCTTGCACAAAAATATGTGTAGGTTCAGCATTGTTAGTTGTGCTAATATCTAGAAGAATAATTTCTTTGTCATATAGTACACATAGAAACTGCTGAAGTGTTTCTGAAAGTTATGCTGCAGTTTTCATTTATGTCAGCAAAGAGGGAAATACAGTTGCTCCACCTCCACTTAACATATTCAGTGTTTAGTTTCTTTTTGTTAAAGAGGGAAGTCAGTGAGATCTTGTTTAAACTTGTAGTTCCTGGTATCTGGTTATGATGAGGATATTTTCTCTGTATTCTCTGTCCATTAAATTGACTATCTATAACTTTTGCTATAGACAGTATGCATATTTGTTTCATGTTTCATGGTTTATTTGTTTCTCAGTTGGGCTTGTAACAATTGCTCAGGGACTATTTACATGCAATTTGTCTGATTAATATTTCATTGTTTTTTCTCTCTGGCATTGGTTTGCCTCTTCATTTTATCTAGGATGCCTTTTGAAACTCACACATGATTTTACGTAGATGAATCCCATGATACCAATGCACTTTCCACAGTTACATCTTTGTTATACTGTTTCAGATATCTTTGTCTTCGTGGATAAATAAGTATTTTCTCCTTTGAGTTTATAGTTTTAACCTGTATATTTAGGTTTATGCCCATTTTGAGTTGATGTTGAGTATTGTGAGTTGTGTTCCTCAGCAGTGAGTTCAATGTCAAGGTTTGTGTTTCTTTCCCTTGGAAATGCAGTCATGCTAGCCCCACCCACTTGCAATCTTTACATGTGATATTACTATAAACATATTTTTACATAAACTGCTCACATATGTTGGTATCTACTTAAATTCTTCATTACTTTTTTTGATCATGTGGCCTAGTCTTATCTAACTATTTTGGTATTTTGATCATTACTGATTTAGAAGCAAGTCTTCAAGTATGAAGAATCTTTAATTATGATATTCTTCTTCTTTCCTTTGAAAATAGATTCCATTATTCTTATTCTTTCACAGCTCAAACATAAATGTGTCATTTATTTCAGAAAAATCAGTTGAAGTTTTTATTGGGACTGTACTGAATCTATGAACCAATTTGGAAAAAATTATTTTCATGATACAGAATCTTCTGATTCATGAACACATTCATTTTGCAATTTCCTTCACTCAGTTGTATCTTGAAATTTTGGATGCAAAAGTTTTATATGTATTTTTTAATATGTTCCAACATTGGAGTTCACTGTAAACAATGCATTTAATTCTTTTTATTTTTGCACATGAAATGAAAATTATTTCAGTATTTTGATCTTATATGCTGTAATCATGCTCAATTTATTTCTCAGTTCTAATAGCTTTTAAAAATAGACTTTTTGAGAGTTTCCCTTAATATTCTCGAGTGTATAAACATTTTATTTTCATTGCTCTACAGTTTGATTTCCCCAGGGACAATAATATCATAGCAAATACTCATTCTAGATAATTGCATATCATGCATTAAACAGTTTTTGTGTATCTTGCTGTCTCTAGAATGGAGCAGGCACTCATGACCTACAATTATGCTCTTAGCACCAATTACAGTCCCTCAGTATTTACATTTCATTTCTTCTCAGGTGTCTGCTTGCCTTATCCCCATAGTTACAATGATCTTGACATTCTTAGCTCATGTCAAGTAAGTCTGACTTCTGTGTCTATGGTAGAATTCAGTTATCTGCCCACAGTCGAGGGGAAATTTCTTCCTGTATGTACTGTGGTTTGGGCCAAGAAATTAACTTAATAGAGTACTTACTCCATGATAAGGATTGTTTCTTTTTTGTGTGTGCACGGTGTGTGAGTTTTTTTTCTTTTTCTTTTTGCAAGGGAATGAGTATAAATGTGCATGTAGGTGTGTGTACAGGAGGTCACTTGAACGTATGTGCCCAAGGAAGCCCAAGGGCAACAATGGGAATCATCTTGGATTGCTATTCCTCCATGTTGTTTTGCTCTGGGGTTTCCCAGGCTCCGTCTTTCAGAGTTGCAATTACAGGCCACCCCCTGATATTTTCACATGAGATCTGGGGAATCTAAAATCAGGTCCTTTTGTTTTGAAGGCAAAGGTTATAACCACTGAGCCATCTTCACAGCCTGACAAGGGTTCTTTAAGATGAACTCTCTTTGGAAGCTTTAAGAGGCAGGTTGTAAAATTTTCTGAGGAAAAGTGAACAATCATGGTCTTTTCCATGCCAATTACAAGGTAATAATGTGCCATGCACAGCCTAACTCACTAAGCCTCTTCCAACCCATTTAGGAAGTAAAGATTATAATTCCCCCAATGGAAAGGAGAAAACTCAATACAAGAGGAACCACGTGCTCCATTTGGCAACTGAATGGCACAGAGATAATCTATATCCAACTCTGATTATCAGTTATCAGGAGACCAGATGTGTAGCTGGCCTCTAAGTATTGACACTTTCATATTTAAAGACATTCTGGCAAACAATAATAGAGCAAATAAAAATGTATAGGTCAGTGATATAAAAATGTGACAAGTATGAATCTTAAAGAGTTTAATATATTTATGTTTTATTGTATATCAATATTATTAAAATAGTTGAGATCAGAGAAGATCAATTCACATTGTAATTTTTTTGATCAAAGATATGACTATTAAAACTTACACAGAACCAGCTAACTCTCCTGAAAGACTCTGAGGGCATAAGGAATCAGCAAAATGAAAAACTAAAAAGTAAAATGGAAAAAAACAGAAATGAAAAAACTGTGTGGACAGTTATAAATAGGATGTGGGTAGAGAACCTGGACTTAGAATTAATAAGTAGTGGGAAAACAAACAAACAAACAAACAAAAATCATTTTCACATCAATGATGATCAGGTGGTAAAATTGTAAGAGCTTGATGCAGAGGTTGGGGGAGAATTGGGGGGCAAAAATGTGGCTAGAAGTTATCTTCAGGATAATACAGGACTGCTGAGTCCATGAATTCACTGCAGCTATGCATATTTCCACAAGATCTACATGGGACTTGTCCTATCACTATTTCACCATTAAAATGGGACAGAGTCCTTACCTTTCTGTGAGACTGATGAGGATTAATGCTGATGGGAAGAGGGAAGATGATTTTCTTAATGGTATACCCACAAATATATGATTAATGCTCTAGTCATACCATTAAGTACATACCATTGAAGACAATTTGGATGAAACTCAGTAGATCATATGTGCAAAAGGACATGAAAATGTGAGGGGGACTGGTAGAGAAGAATGGTAATGGGAGAATGAAGCAGGGATGGGATTGGGGATGAAAGTGTGAAAATATCATGTTTACTATATTCATATAAAACTCAAAATAATAAAAAAACTTAAAACCGATTAAAATAAAGGAATCTGTGATTGTTTATGACCATGTCCTTATCAAATGGAATTGGGAGTATTTGCTGAGATATAGCCAATAGAAGAACCAATAACATTTGTGAAGTTATTGTGGCTCAATAAATTCTGAAATAGTGAAAAAAGTTGGCTTATAAATATTTATATGTGCACATGTATGTGTAAATATGTGAATATGCATGCACATTTGCATGTGTATGTGTTTGAATGTATGTGTGTGTAATTTTTAATGTCTTGTTTGTGTGTGTGTATATATGTGTGTGTGTGTGTGTGTGTGTGTGTGTGTGTACGTGGATGCTAGAGAAAAGTCTTGGGTGTCATTTTCAGAAATTCCTTCCCCTTACTTTTAGAAACAGTTTTTCATTAGCTTGGAACTCACCATTTAGGTTAGACTAGCTGGTTTGTGAGCCTAAGTGATCATCTTGTCTCTCTGACTCCCAAAAAGTGGTGTCAGAAGCATATATCGTAAGACTGTAAGAGCCTAGAGTACTTACTCCATGATAAGGATTGTTTCTTTTTTGTGTGTGCATGGTGTGTGAGTTTTTTTTCTTTTTCTTTTTGCAAGGGAATGAGTATAAATGTGCATGTATGCAACAATATGCAAGATACTCCACACAAGTGGAGGCCCTCAGTAGCCATAATAGGACTTTGCATGACCTGTGCAATGACTGACATGTCAATGACCCCGAAGTCTAGCATGGATCATAGGCACTAAGATCCTTAGAGGCAAGGGATTAACAATCACAATTGTGTTCCCATACTAAAGGGAATCACAAGATAGGGCCCTGGGCAATGCTACTAAGTCCTTACACCTCATTAGAGAGGAGGACACAAAGGGAAGTTTGACATTCACACTAAAGGATGCTCCAGGGGATAGGAGTGAGGGAAGAGGTGGGCACTGGGAGAAAAGGGGGTGAAAGGAGGGGAAAAGGGGGGCAGGGAACAAGGGGAACTAGGGAGGGGTGGAGGGAGGAAGGGGACCAGGGTACCTATTAAGTTTGCATGATTGGGAAAAAATAAATAAACATAAAAAAGAAGCATATATCACCACCCTCAGCTTAGTTGTAAAGTGTGAATTTTATGGATTGAATTCAGGTGCTCAGAAATATGAGGTAACATTTTACTAAATCATCTCCCCAGACCCAAAACACTAATTTTTAAGTTAATAAATAATGTACAGTAGAGTGAACCTTTAAAATGTATTATTCCTGTTACATAATCTTAGAATTTTTAAAATAGTATACATGTCTAAAATCTTTTAATTTTTTGAGAAATGTTTATCTTTCCATCCTTATATCTAATATGACTGCTATTGCACTGTCAATTCTAGGGAGAAAGCAAATATTGCAGAATGAAGTCATGACTACTAAGCAAACATGAGTTCCAAGGACCTTTAGAGAAACCAGCATGGTAAAATTTAATATTTCCATCATGCAAAACTACTTCAGCATGGGAAAATTACTACAGCTCTGGGATTTTTGTTCTCCTTAAAATTTTAAGAGACATATGACCTACCCAAGATGAATATTATTAGAACCCAACCATGAATAAATATTTCAACATTTTGTAAGAAGAAAGTTATGACTTAAAATTGCTCTATCACATGCAATGAAACCTCAGTCATAATGATCTTTTATCACTCTGAATTCATTTTGACACTGTGTTAAATCAAGTCTCCTCTGTGAAGGCTGAAGCATTAAACATCCTCTTCTTACTTAAAATTCCTAAACCTGGGCCAGAGGCATATATCTCACTGGCTAGAGCATGCATGGTTACAGAGCATGCTTGAGGCTTGGGTTTAATTCTATTCTCAAATCCCTAAACCCAATTCTAATCTTAGGTGTGTGACCCTAACACAAAAGGTTCTTAGCATAAAAATATTGTTTTGGTTGGATGAAACTCATGTCTAAATCCATAGCTATAAACAACGATCTTGAATCAAGCATATTCATTTCAGGCATTTATAAGTTCTAGCCATATGCCATGAGGAAGACATCAACATTTTTGTCTTAAAATACTTGGTTTAAAATCTAAGTTTTGTATTTTATAAATTGTGACAGGACATTCCCCCAGCCATCTGAATTAGTATTTTACTTAATTACTAATGTTATTAGCATAAACATCTGGATAAATGATAAGTACAACATTTTAAAGCTAAAATGCAGCATTACGAAAATTTTTACAAGCCAGCATTGAATATAATTTGCTTATAAGAAACTCAAGAAAAAGATGCTACAAGGATATCTTTCTTTTTTCAATAATTATTTTCTAGTTTTATAAGCATTATTGCACATCTCTACTTTCCTCCATCTTCCTCCCTCCTATCCTCTTCCCTTCCCTTCCTTCCTTTTTCCTTCCCTTCCCTTCATCAATCCATTCCACTTCCTCCCATCCTCCTGTCTATCTGCTTGTATGGACCCTAGGGTCTCTAGCCTGTCTACTCTTGTGGGGCTTAAGACTTCTTGTGGGATACAAAGTTGCCTCTCTTTGGGCCACCCCACTGATAGGAGCATATCCCTTCACTCATCCAACTTTAGTCCCCAAGATTTACACTGTATGTTTTTATCCCTCTTGAGTTCCTTTATATCTATGGGGGCATGTTGGTATGTCAGTCATTATGCAGGTCTACCAAGGACAAGTGTCACTGCAGTGTGTTCCTAGGTGCAGCAGTCCAGCCTTGAATGGAATGTCTTGTCCAACAGTGAACTTTCCTTTAGGTTCTTATAATCTCACTACCTTCTCTTCAGCAAGGTTCCCAAAGCCTTAGGATGAGGAGAGATTAGGTTGGTCTGATTCTGTGTGAACCTTGTTAGGTTGCTAGTACACTGCATTATGGCTGACTGTTGCTGTCCACTTCACTGCTCTTTGACTGCCCTAGGTTGCATCTTATCAAGGTGTTGAGATCCTCTACCTCTCTTGTAGAAGAAGACTTCTAGGCTGAATGTTAGGTGTTCTTCAAATCTATGGGTATAATAACAGCTATTTACAAAGCAGTTTGGTGTACTGTCTGTCTTCTTATTTATAGGTTCATTGGATGTTTTTTCCTGTTGATCTATTTTCTTCCCTTTTTTAAGGTTCTTGTTCTAGTTAACAGTAACAGGAATGAGTTCCATTCTGAAAAGCAGGTCTTGAGTCCAATCACAAAGCTGTTGTTTATCTCCTTGGTACTCATGCCACTATTACACTGGTGCTTCCTTGTTGCCATGGTGATTTTTATTGCAACTTACAGATCTCATGAGCTGATAAGGCCTGTGATTATTTCTCTTTCCCAAAAGCTTCTACAGTATTGCTTGGTACTATGTAAGGTGGAAGTTCTCAGACTAGTTTTAGTTGATGTATTTTGCCCATGTTCTGTGAACATATGTATTGTATCTTCAGTAATAAGGTCTTACTGGGAGTTTTTTGGAGAGCAACCAAGAGCAATGGCAAAAGCCTATACTGTTTCAGGGTCTTTGAGACCTCTATGACCAACATTTTATCAGAAATGTCACATCCTTGTTACTTCTAGTGTATTTTTGTCACCGGATTCTAAATGGATCAACTCAGGGCTTTTTTTTTAAATTCCATTTTTCTCACTGTATGCTCCTCTGCATAGGGACTATTCATTCCACAAGGATATATTTTATATAGCAGGAATCATGTAGGATGAAAATGTATCAAAAGTAGTATTGTAATAACATAAATACATCATCTTAGATAACCCGATGCTAGTGCATGAGACTGAATGGATTTGGAATAGGACAATTAACCTGTAAGGCAGTTCACAACTGTCACCAAAGAACTTAAGAAGTATTTGTTTACTTTAAGCCTTGATGAAGGCTCAATGGCAGATGCAACTTTTCTCACCGAACTGTGCTCTGCATTCTTGCTCCTGGACCTAAAGCTTACCTTCCTGATTCAAAGGTGAACCACGTCGAGTCCCGCCCATATCTCCTTAGTGAGCTGAGTGGCCACATCACCAGTTTGACCTTGGCATTGTGAATATCCCAGAGATAGATGTTCTCATGGGTGATCTGCATTGTGCATTCACCATAAATATCCAGATTCGGTGTAGGCATCAAATAGACATTGAATCGCTCTACAAAGAAACAAAGCATGGTGAAACTTAATAAGAAAAATGGCAACTACCATTCACAGCAGAGCTGAAATGGTTTATAGAAAGTATATAACATGTAACATGTATATAAACTGCAAAACACTCTATATATGGAAGTGTTCATCACGGACCATTTCATCATGCATTCTACAGTTTTTTTCTTAAATGCACTTTCTATAGTGAGAATTAAGTGATTGACTTGTGTAATGGATAAGTTATGGAACAAGCTGAGTAAAGTATCTTCTCAATGGTGCTTACTCTCACTTTTTTACAATCTAGGTGGTTATCACACAGTTCCTTCAAGGAATGATTTATTTATCTATCAAAGATGAAAAAGACAATTTCACCCTTGTGACATGAAATATTTAGTGCACAATAACTCACCAGCTATTTAAGCACTGCAAAATAATTTAGTTTGTATCTCAGAAAAAGCATCCATAGACAGACTTGGCAAATCATAATTACAGATATTTGTTACAGTTTACTGCAGAATTTAAGACGTGATATTGGTAAGCAAAATAAAAATACATAACTTCTTCCATTTTTGGATATTTTATGGTTGAATGCCCTATTATTAGCAAATGATTCTCAACTTTACTTGGTAATTTTCTGTGCATCTCTCAGGCTATCGCAAACATCTGCAGTCTTTGATTCCCATTTAAATGCATTGAAAATACTTCTTAAGTTCCAGGAAGCAAAGAGTTTTCTATGCCTTATAAAGAGCTCATAAAATTCCTTAATTCCTAGCATTGTATCCTTAGCTTATAGTAAGTGATCAATATGTTCTGTTCAATTATATGAGTGAAATAAATATATCATGATATACAAAGGGTGCAAAAATGAGGAATTATGAAAAAGTAGCATGATGATGGAAAAGTTCAAGGCTTATTGACAGAAAGACTTGTTTGAGTTATAATGAAGAGTGTTATAGAGGCAGTGCTGCTGAATTAATTATTTTGAAAAGCACTGTAATGCAGCTGCAGTTGGAAGAGGATTGACATGTTTAAGAATGTGTTGATATCCATCACAATGGCATCCAGAATACTGAATACTGGTGCTCAGTGGGAATTGTCTGCACATTAAGATTATTTTTTTCAGCAGATATATTTTACCTAGCAAGGATTCTCTGAAGCCAAAACAATGATGTTCCAATTACATGTGGGTGAAATCAACTTGAATATGAAAGCTTCAAGCTTAATAGCCACATGACTCATGGTTAAGCTAACATGTCTAGATATTTTTTCCAACAAATGATAATAGTATTTGAATTTTTTACTAAGGTTATTGACCCATAAAACCATATGTATTTATACTTCATATTCATTTCTCAAGGGAATAATGAAAGGAGTTCAATTTCATAGCTGAAAAAAATGAAGACCATTATTCCACCATTTGTCAGCAATTGAAGAAGTCTGAATATGTACCCTTCCATATACTCTAAAAAAATCCTTGCATGTGACTAAGTAAAACATGAACACTGAGCACTCCATCAGTCACACTGAGACCAAAATTCCTACTCCTATGGGATTACAACTAGTAGATCAGAGAGGTCATAGGCTCACACAGCAGTGCAAATAAAACTTGGACCCGAGTTGACTTAGAAATCTAGACAATGACTGAACATATTTCTTTGGTTAGGACTATTTCTATGAAGTCCAGTTTCTGTGTTTATGATTTATCACATTTCAGTGGCATATGATGTACACAGAAAAAATGATTCTAAAATAAAATGTTCTTCTCTATTCTTTTCCTTTCCATCAGTTTCAATCAGAAGGTAGTCAAAGAACCACTGTCAGAATATCTAGAAATAATGCTTCCTCAGAAATGTGAAATAAACAGATGTAATTAACAATACTACTGTTTATTATGGCTGTGTTGACCCATGATAATCTAGTTTGATAGTTAGAAAGAGTATGCATAAAAATAATCTTGCCATCCAGTGTCCTTCATTGCCTCATGTTTCTTAATGCAAGAGCAATAATAAAACAATTTCATTTTATCTAAAATGTTCATGTACCCAAAGATTAAACGATAATATGGCAAAACAATAAAAATGAACAAGAAATGAGTATAAATGTTTTACTGGACTCTACAGCTAGCTTTCAAATTATTAATAAGTGAGTAAAGAAAGATTCACATAATACACATCTTTGTCGAAATCAAGGAAGCAGTTTATAAATCAATGAAGCATGATCTTCCAAGGCCAATGGTTGATCAATGTCCGTGTATTTGATGATCATGAAGTAAGTGTTAGGCCCCCATTTTGTCTCCTGACCTTTGATCCAAAACAGCTAAAATAGAAAGCACTACACCTCCCAAACCAGGTTTACTGGAAATTGTCTTACATTCTGGTCTGGTGCATCCTTACTCAGGAGTATGTGCCTCTAGAATTCCGCCAACATGCAGAAATGGAGCCTGTTTTGCCAATCTGATCAACAAGAAATCTCCAGGAACAGTTCCTATTTTCTTTCTCTTTCTTCAGGTATGAGAGGCTAGTTTCCTTAATACTCATCTCATACAAAATACTTCCAAAGAATGCTGTGCAGTAATCCTAGATCTTTCATATGTCCTGACACTTTCTACCCATCACCCACAGCTCTGGAGCTGCAGGCCATTTCTCAAAGAAAGTCATAGTCTACAATCTTTATTTAAGAATTATGACAGTCCATTTACAACCATGATATTCTTGTAGGAATAAAAAACACACTGGTATGATGTAAAACATTTATACATAAGTCCACGTGAATCAGGCATTTGAACAACTAAACTTTTCTTTGGAATTTATTATGAGCATCCATACCAGTTTGGAATCTTGGTTCACTCTGTTGTTTGATACAATCTGCTTTGTTTTTGAAAGTTACACGAAGTGCTTCAGAATTAAATACAGCTCCATCTTACACAGAGGACAATTAGATCCTATTTTCCTGTTTTGTGTATTTTTCAAAAAGTTAATTATATTGTGTATATTTTTAAGAAGGTAATTATCTCTGGGTGATGCGTTTATGTGAGTGTGGGCACACACATGCTTTTTCTTACTTGTAGTTCATAGATTTTTATATAGATATATGACACAATGCATCTCCATGAATGTAAACTTTTTAAAGGGAAAGGTGAAGGAAGGGAGGGTAATGAATGTAAGGGACAATATGCTCAACATTCAATATATACTTGTAAGACAATTTTAAAATAAATAAAAATAAACAAAAGCAAAAACTAACTGCTGCACTTTACTCCTATGTTCATATCCTTTACCATTTAGTTAACAGCTGTACTTTCTTCAATTTTGTATTTCCTCTGCTTAACTCTTGGACTTTGTAAATCTTCACTAATATTTGTGAATAATGAATGAATGACACTCAAAGGTATCTGTGTTGAATGTTGGGAACCATATCAACTTTAGGAATAAATTTGGTCCTGGCAAAATATAAAACACATTTTCAGACTAAAAGTAGAAGTTCGTATACATTCTGGACCACTTGTGGACAGAACCATTGGATACTGAGAAACCAGAACCTTAGACTTGCCTCCAGATAAACCAGATATCTGAGATGACCTTTCTAATCTTTTGCTCCGAGGTCTCCTGCATCATCAGCAAACGGGGCAGGTCCTCTTTGTTCTCTTCCAACTACAATTGCAAAGAATTTTTGCATGTTTGTGCTTTCTCAATTATTGGCTTGTGCTATTAATGTGTATATGCAATTGGTTCCTAAAAATATTAAGTGTTGTGAATCTCTTACAAGTAGCCATAAGTTCTCTCTGTTTTGACATGTTTTTACATGAATACGTGTTTGTCATGCTTACATGTATGAATACATGCATGAATCTTTACATGCATGCTTAGATATGCATGTAGAAGACTGATATTAATATTGGAAAATTTCCTCAGTCACTCTTACACCTGATTTCTTGAGGTAGGTCTCTTGATCAAGTTTACATTCATAAATATGGTCAGACTTGTTAATAAGTATTTGCATAACTATCTATTCCTGTTTAGCTTCAGAGTAAATCAGACCAACCCTATGAATACTCAGTAGAGAAGTAGAAATTTTCAGTGACTAAAATAACAACAATCACAAAAACACTGCTATAACCAATTGAGCAATTTGACTTCATTTGAGTATAGATATTGTGAGGTCATCACAAGTCATGTTAATGTCAGTCCTTATATGGATGGAATCTGTCACAAAAAGTAATTCTTGTATAAACTTTATAACAGGCTTGAAACAAAGTGATGCAAAAATGATTACTTTAGATTAATTTTTATTAGCCATGTGCATAATCAACAATATGACAAAATTACATTTCTGGTGAAGAAAAATCGTCTACTTAGATATCAAAATGCTTGCAGAAAGAAACGAAAATCCACATTGATGAACCTTTCATGGAGGATTCATTCTAATGTTCACATATTAATAATCTCATGCATGCATGAAGAAGCTAATGATTCGGTTTCTTTAAAAGGTTTGTTATGTTTCGAAAGTCTGGAGAAATGATGGCAAGTCAATGCAAGGACAGCTTTAAAAGGTGTGAATTTTAAAGAATTTAATTAGTTAAAGCAATAAATACCTTCTTTACACAGTGTAAGTAAAATAAGTGGGTGCACTGTTGAGGGAATAGTTTTTGTTTCTCCAATACCACCATCAGATCTGAGAGTATCCAAGCTGCCTAGAGACATCTTATTCTGTCTTGTCTGTAAAGTACTGTAGTCTACTGGGTTTTTTTTCAAGGAGTCATATGTTCAGAGGAAGCTTGTAGATTGAGAAGTAATAAAACTGGGACATGCATGTAAGCTGCATAGACTTAATTAGCTAACCACAATGGGTCCTGAAACTTTGAGATTCTGTGCAGTTCTGTTCTTTTACTGGTCTTCTATGGAATGAATGATGCTTTCAAAAGTTTTACCTAGTTCTCAATGGGCCAAGGCTGGAGGAGAAGCATTTTCTGCATACAGGGATAGGCTTCAACAAAGGGATTGCAATACTAGGAGTCCTAAGCAAGGGCTGCTTCTGAGCCTTCGGTGTTCAAGGGGAAGTTGATGGAGGGAAAGGAAAACTCTATCCAAGAATTTTTCTGCCACTGCTGAACAGTGGGGTATCTTAGAATGTGTGCACATGTATCTCTCTGGATGAAAGTGCAGTACGTGTTGCCTTTTTTTTTTTTTACAGAGAATCATATATATATTATATATATATATATATATATATATATATATATATATATATATATATATATTGGCCATTTAAATGAACCAGTTACAGTCTTTGTAAGCACAACAATTATTTATAGATTTGTTAAATACGTATTCTAAAATCATGTGAATCCATTTGATGGTTAACAAAAATTAATCTAAAGTAATCATTTTTGCATCAGTTTGTTTCAAGCCTGTTATAAAGTTTATACAAGAATTACTTTTTGTGACAGAAAGTGCGTTTTTATATAGTTCTTGCATTAGATTCCACATCTGTTTAATCTGAAGAGTCCACAATGAAAATTTTCTTTAATATTCTTGGCAAATTAACAGTATCATCAAATTATAATAAATGGAGGGATTATGTTACCCTGTGAATGGAAATCATATAGAATTCCAGATCTTTGAAGTGAAAGCATATAGTCTATCCTAGAAGAAACATGAGCTTAATTCACTCATATTCCTATTGCCTTATGTAGTTGCTGACAAATCTCCACCAGCAACACTCCTTCCTCCTTTTCTTAGACTATGAATGAGCAGTTACTTTATGTAGCACAATTATAGATTTTCTGTGCTTCACACAGCTCTCAGGAAACAATCAGAGAAATGGAAATCTGAGTTGGCGTGGGAGAGGAATGAGAATATAAAAATAGTTACCAAAGTAGTGCTTTTGTGAAACTATCAAAAGAAAAGTATCAAGTAGTGCATGGTTGGTTCTCTCTCTCTCTCTCTCTCTCTCTCTCTTTCTCTCTCTCCTTCTCTCCTATCAGTTACCAGGAAAAGTCTTGGCATCTTGTTGTAATGACAAATGTACATGGTACTTTTTAATGTACTGTCAGATAATGTTGGCTATTAACATTGTTATTATAAGTAACCAGACTATAAGCATCAAAGATTCTCATGATGTGTTTTCATCTGTGTTGTCTAAATCATATACTTTTGATAATACCTCAATTTCTTTTTACTGAGTTGGGCCACATACTATTGATAACATTCAAATAACCCTTCTCACTTTTAAGTATTACCAAAGCTTCTGCTCTTACAATACTAGAGTTGTTGGTGGCCATTATTATTTTACTATAGGAGACATGGGCTCCTGATGAGTTTGTCACTGTGCATGTAGCTGAAAGCTTCCCACGGAAGAAGGTATTTCTGAGTAATCAAGATCATATAGTGTTGATTATTATGAAGTATCAGATATGCCTGCTAAATTAGAGAATAACACAGTAAGCAAACCACAACTGCAATTTTGTTATATTCTAAAATTTTACCAATCATATTTTCCCACTGGTAATATTAATCAAGTACTATGAAAGCTTTTAATGACTAGATATGCTAAGTGAAAACTTTGAGTCTATATAAATCCTCAACGAAAAAAATAAAAAAGATGCTATTCATTCAAAAGATTTTTTTTTTAATTTTTTATTTTTATTATTATTATTATTTATTCAACTGTGTGTATGTGCGCGCGCGTGTCTGTGTGTGTGTGTACGTGTGTGTCTGTGTATGTGTAGAACCACGGACGAATTCGCGAACCACCATGGACGCCTCCACCTCCTTTTGCCCCGGGATTCACAGGCTCCGCCCTACCAAGACCAGAAGCGCAGGCCGCCCCCGCTTCCGTCTGGCGTCTATACGTGGGATCTGGGATCTGAACTCGGGACCTTCTGCCTCCAAGGCGGAGGCTTAACCCCTGAGCCACCTCTCCAGCCCTCATTCAAAAGATTTAAATGCAAAATGAGGCCTAGGTATTATTTGGACAAAAGGCTTGCGTGGTCACAGACAAGAAGCTAGGAGATCTGGGTCATAGTTTAAAACTATCTCCAGTCTGGAATAGGATCCATGGTAGTCCACGTGTTGGAAAAAGAGAACCAACTTTGGAAAGTTATCCTCTGACATCCATCATGACATTCATTCAAATGGTTTCTCTCCCTCTTTCTTTCTCCCTCCTTCCTTCCCTCCTCTTTATCAAATGGATAAATAAAATATTAAAAATAACTATCTCCAGGCACTATGTCATCATGGAAACATTCCGTAGAAACCTGCAAGCTGGCTGGAAGCGTGTGTGAAGTCCTTTCCTATGTGAGCATTTCTGAAGTGTGCACACTCACCGTTCTGCTCCCGTTGCACCCCAGCTGCCAGCAGGTCCGGCTCCCCTAGGCTGATGTCATTGAGTCTTGTCCCCAGGCACTCCATGCAGAGGTGTTTACACCACTCCTCAGCCTCCAGCTCTGAAAATGAGCACACGTGTCAGAACTGGGGAAAGTGGTGGGCTATGCAGTAAAGCATGCTAAACTCTTTGAAACTGGTGTTCCTTGTCAGTGGTAACACCCAAGTTAGAGAAATATACCACTCATTTTTCCCTTCTGCCCACTCTTGGTCTAGGATTTAACAAGTTTAAGAAAGCAATCTCTAATAAAGACTCTATAAAACTGGTATTGACTCTAAACCAATTAATTGATAAGTATTAAACAAGGAAAACTATACTGAGGAATGGGAAAAGTTACCACAGTAATTTTCTACTTTTACATTATATTTTCAAGTGGTTTTATGTTCAACATAATACTTTATATTATTCTCAAACAATAATCTCAATATTTGTTTCACATTTAGAATAGTTTAGATTTCCTTATGTTTCGGAGGGAGAGTGTTTTGAGATGTACTTTTAAGTATAAAATGAAGACATTCCAGAAAAACTGAAAAATCATGGAGTAAATGAAGCATTGGAATGCTTTCTTAGTTCTGCTTCAGATATTTGTAATCTGAGAGTGATATCCCTGAGTTATTCTGAATCACGATGGATTACGAATCAGCCCATGGCTGGGATTACTTTCCTTTTGTAAACATCAGCATCTAGTTGTTCTTAAAAATGGGGAAGGGGAGGGGTACGGTCTTGCTATGATTTGAATCTAAAATGTCCATCACAAGTTCATGTGATTAAATATTTGGGCCAAGACTGGTGGTACTATTTTTTCAACCATTAGAACATGGAGTACACATAGAGGAAGTAGGCTACTTGGGGTAGGAGTAGAGTTATGGCTGGCCATGCCTATGACAACAGATCTCTGCTTCCTGCTTGGCACCATGGAACAAACACTCTTACCATTAAGGACTAATCCCACTGCCATGACTACTTTGGCATAATAGGTAGGTACCTTCTGAATCATGAACCAAAATAAGCCACCCTCCCTGAAGTTGATTCAGTCAGGTTTTCTGTCACAGCACAACAAACCTAACAAATAACACCCATTAACACAGTTTTTCCTTTTTGGAAAATTCCATTCATCAATATCATTGACTAGATCATTATTTTTTCTATTATGATTACTTCCCCACTTCTTTGCATTCATCTTCTATCTTCCATCAGAATCTTAGATTATTTAAAGCTTTTGGTTTCATTAACATGAATATCTTAGACTCTAACCCCAGGTTGCTATGTGTCAGGGCTGAGGGTTAATGACACACCATTGGTCAGCAGAATGATGGAACAATAATTTGTTCTTCTAGTTACTTCATGCATTTTTGGAAAAAGTTAGAGTTCAATAGAGGGCAAGTTCCAATATTACAATGAAATAGAAATTGGATCAGAAGTTTTGCATTGGCACCTGCCCAAAGAAGTTTCTGACTTTTCCATGAAGCATAAATCTGAACTAAAACTATTTGATATAGATTTCCATCAGTGCTCTTTCTCTCCATGGATGACATTCCAACCTTTGCCTTGACATTTTAACTCCCTATAAAAAAGTTATCGGTGACAGGTTTTCTTGACTGCAGGGATTTGAATACCAACTCCCTTCTTCAGTGACCAACTCTCCTGAGTTTGGTCAGGCCACCTGAACATCAAAAATAGGCTTGATCTTTGCGATATCAATGCAGATTTTCCATTTATTTTTAGTTGTATCGAGACCATAACATTCATAAGAAAATAATGGAGACAGAAACTTCAGCTCTCCACAAGAATTATCCTGTCAGAATAAGAGCTCTGTTAGTCCAATTTTGAGAGACATTTTTTTTTTCAAAAAAGGGACACTTGGTATAATTCAGGAACTATCCCATAAACCAAATAAAGCTGAGCGTATCAGACCTGCTCTTATATCTAATGTGAGTCAGATTCCAGCTCAGCTCCACATGTGGGTACGATGTTCTTCTACAGCTGATAATCTCTTTTCAAGGTCAAAGGCACCAATGCAAGAGTAAATAGTTTCAAGATTTGCAGAGTCATGCACAACATCCATTTCAAGACCTGTATGGTGGTACCTGGAAGCCTCTACTCACTAACATATACATGCGGCTAATTAGTAGTCCAGAAACAAGAAACCTGGCAACTAGATCCCCCATGATGAAACTGTTCCTCTGAGAGGGAGCATTTACCCCATGTTGGGGTCCAAGGCTGCTTTTCTGAGGAGGAGTCATCTTTTCAGGTTGAGAACTGGATCTTTTTCTGAAGCATTAAGAATTTCAGAGTTCCTCCACAGAACCAGAGCTAGGCTAGGGTTCAATTAGGCCCCAGTGTGACCAAGACTGTATAGGCATGTATATCTCTTCCCCAGTTCTTTTCCTATTTCAATCTAAGGCTCTGTTAGCTTGCCAAAAGGACCTTTCAGTCCCTTGCCTTCAGGCCATATTGAGTATTAACTCCTTTCCTGCTTTCATTATTGATCTTTTCTTTTGATTCTGGAAAAGTTGCTAAACCTACTTGCTGGGATCTCTCTCTCCCCAGAACTAGGCCTCTGGCTTAGGTCTCTGATAACCCACCATCACTCTAAGCCCAGGGCCAGGTAAATTCTCATAAAAGCCTGTCTCCATTGTCCAGGGAAGTCAGGGACTTGACATTGGTTGTGTTGGTATTTCCCAAGGAAGCTGAAAAAGACTCTTTTCTACTTACAAGACCAAGAAGATAATAATTTGTACTTGCTGAGGCTTGTGACTTTCTTAAAATTAAAAAAAAAATCTTTGTTTCCTCGTGATAAGGGAAAGCCAGAATTCATCGAAAAAAAATTACAGTTTTTACAATGGCAAATAATAGTATGTTTACAAATTTTTATTAGATGTAAGAACTTCAATTTGTACAATATATGAAGCGCTGGAAAGCCTTTCTAACAAGTCAAGATCTCATAGATGGAACTGTATGCCTCGAAATGCTTGGAATTTCTGCTAAGAGAGATAACATGATTATACTTCCTGTCATTAACTCTCAATAGTTTGAAATTTTTTTAGAATATGATTTATAGCCATAAGTAATATCACCTGCACTTAACATATCATCCGCATGATTCCAGTTTTTTTTCAGTTTTCCATAATTGGGTATAGGGATATATAATACACCACTGATGTTAAAACTCATAATGTAAAATATGTTAGGCATATGTCAATGTTCATAGTAAGTCAGCACATGTCAGAGATGAGAGAAATGCAGCGCACATTCTTTCTTTCTATTCATTCTTTCATCCTATGATTCAAAAAGACAAAAAAGCCATCACACAGTAAAGAACATCTATCAAACTGGAATTGACTCTTTTAAGCAGAAGTAAATGCTAAATGCAGAATCTCTATACAGAGAAGTCAGGGAAATTTTCCATCACAGCAAAGAGAAGTATTCATTCCCAGGATTCTACCAGAGTCACAGTTATCTTCTGATGTCAGTGTGAGGAACACAATTCTTTATTTAGCAAATATCTGGAATAATATAGAGTGCATGTAATCATAATAAAAACTGAACTGCACACAGGGGGGAGAGAGAGAGAGAGAGAGAGAGAGAGAGAGAGAGAGAGAGAGAGAGAGAGAGAGAGAGAAATAGATTTGTATTCAAATATATCCAAGGCTCTTCTAAAGCTAAACTAGTAAAAACTCAGCATTTGTTAGACAATGTATTCGGAGGTTTATATGTGAAACATATCATTTGTGCATCAATATTCTTTGGACTTAGTGGGATGGGAAGCAAGCCTGTTATTTAGTGCTTTGGAAAGCTGTTAAGCCAGCCATGTAGGCACTGAGAAGTCTGGCTAAGGTTCAGCAGAATAGAAGGCACAAGAACAGAGATACACGAAGCAAATTGTGTGCCTGGCCTTTAAGTTAGTGTGTGAGTGTGCATTTCAGCATGCCCAGTTCTGCATGCATGGGATAAAGGTGTGTGAGTGAGCATGTATAGAGCAGAACTGGGTCTGAAGGTGAAGTGTGGGTAGGAGGGTGAATGTATAGAAGTGTGCATCTTGGTGCAAGTGTGTAGGCGAGGGAAAGGACAGAGGATGATGTGTGAGGGGAGTTGTAAAGGTAACAAGGCAGTCACAACAACACTGCAATGACCAGGTGTAGCATGGAATTCATGCAGAGAAATGTGGACAAAGGAACAAAGTTCATTCTTTTCTTTGATTATCCAGTTCTTGCTTCACTTAGATCAATCTAAACCTTCATTTCAAAAGTGTTAACCTTTGTAGTCCAGTACTTGATCTAATAGTTTTGTTGTGGATAAGCTGAATTTATTTGAACATTATACAAGAGGATGGCTTCTTGAATCTGTTCATAGTTCCCTTCAAATAATCAAAGCTATGATTTTTATTTATTCTTTTTTGAAAAACTATATGTACTGTTGTCCTTCCATCTTATGTGCATACTAATTAATGTATTTTATTATTATTTAACTAGCATTTTCCTATGAATTATCTTCCATGTATATGTGAAATAGACATACTTTTAGTTGTAAGGATTCAACTTAAGACTTTTTGCTTGCTGGGCAGGTACTCTGTTATAGGTTGTACCCTGAGTTACTCTGTGTATGTATGTGTGTGTGTGTGTGTGTGTGTGTGTGTGTGTGTGTGTGTGTGTATGTGTGCATGTGTGTGTGTGTAAGTTGTTATTTTTAATTATACTCTTTAAAGAACTGGGATTAAATACAAATGCAAGTTCTCTAGACTTGTTGCCTTTGGTCATGTGCTTTAGCTTTCAAAATTTCTAGTATACACATGATCTGTAAATGATTCAATTTCTTTCTGAGGGATTAGATATCAAAATGATCAACAAAGCCTGGCCCATTTAGATTTACTTGAGAAGAGTTTTTTCATTAAGACACCTTTCTCCATCAGCTCTTGGCTATGCTCAAGGTCTTCATTTTTCATGACAGTGACCCACATATCTCATCACATATTTAATCCTTTAAATGAAGAACCTTGGTATTTCCAAAAGGAAAACTGAAGTATGCTTGGGAACAACAGGGTAAATGGTGAACTATGTAGCAAGTGGTTTTATTGATTGGTGGGAAATGATAATAGAGGTGGCGGCAGCCAAGCAGAGATACTGTAGTTAAAGATGCTGTTTCCTGGTGGAGCTCAATTTCATCCCCATCTGCTTTTCAGAGAGCTCTGAATATATATATATGAGCTTTTTATATAGAAAGTTCTAATGAATGACTTTTGGCTAAATGATTATATTCAAATTTTCCAGCTTTCACTGAATTCGGGCCTGAGGCTGATGACATTAAAGTTGAATGATCCAGAATGAGTTATATTTGAAAACAACATGTACAGAAATACGTCGCATATACAGGCACTCTTTCATAAGATAAAATCCTACCATAGGAATAAAACTATGGCATCAGTTCCTTATTGCTTTATCACAGGATTTAGGCGAGATTAAATTTTCTGTAGGAATAGTAAATAATTCTATCTTACTGGATTTAGCCACCATTAAAACTGTAGGAGGATGTAGATAAAATATTTCTGATACCTTCATCATAATCAGCAGATTTTAATTACATACAATTTTTAGCTTTTGCTCACATTTGCTGTGATTTGGGGATTATGGTTGTTTTCATACTTACTTAAGTATTAAATGCATGTTTTGCTGTAGGAAGAAGAAAGGCATTTCTCTGTAGAATATTGCTCAAAGACTGTAAACATCTCTTATTTCGTGTAAATTTATAAAGCTATTAAAGTATAAGAAACTTGGTGATGTTTTTATTTTAGCAAACTGGTGACTGCTACTGAATGGGCCTTGGCTAATATTTTACTTTTTGTTGTACCCTACTGTTTTCTGGAGTAAGAAGATAAGAAACAAAATCCTGAGCACTGCTTTAGCAGATCTCAGAAAACTGTATCTCTGTTAAGTCCACACCAAAGAGTTTTTCCTTTGATGTCAGATTTATAGACTTGATCATTCAGAGACGGGGCAACATTTTGCTTCCTAAAGAAGGAGTGCCTTTCTTTCTCTCTGTAGAGTATCCTTCTCCTGCTATCTTCTATGAATTCCACTGACTCCAAATTCTTCTTTTAAATTTTGGTTCAAATGTGACCTTATTCAACTCTTCAGAGCACAGATTCAATATATTTCTGAGATGTGTTCTATCACAGTCCCTAATAACTACTGGCTTTTTTTTTATTTTTCTCAACTGCTGTAATTTAAGAAACTGACTTGTAGAAACTCAGGTGTTTTATCTCTTGAAGGCATAGTACATGAATACAGACAATAACAATATATGTAGAACATGTAATTGAATGTAATTTTCAATTTTTTCTATGAAAGCAAAGACTAATTCTAGAACCAAAAGTGATGGTGACAATCATCTCTTGTTGGATGTTGGTTGGCATCTATCTTTGATAGAAAGATCTTGAGATGTTGGATATTCACTGCTTGCTTATCAAAGCAGAAGAGTTTAGATTAGGAAAATATTAAGGATTTTCTACTGAAACTTTAAGGATGCTAAAGTATGAACTATTAAAAAAGGGTTATTTTTAATTTTTTTAGCTATCTTTGTCTTTTGACCTCCTTAGGTATATTTATATCAGCATGGAAGTTACACATGCAATATATTTGATTTTATATGTGTTAAACACTTAAGAAAAATTTATATTTTATATATAGACATGGCAGCAAAATCTCCTAAAAACATAGATCAATGCAACTTTAAGGAAATGAGTTACTACCTAGATATAACCTATTTTATGAAGATAATTATAACTTACTTTCTTTGATTTAATAGCTAGTCCATACAGCAAAATCTTGGAATCATTATAGAAAACCTTAGTCTGCTATTTCCTCCTTTTGTAAATTGCAGGAGTTAGCTTGAGCTTCTTAGACATGGCCAAATAGAAAATTGCACTTCTTATTTTCCAAAGTAACAAATGACAAATAGCAGCAATCGACAGATCAATCAAATGTGCTATTCTTCTGCCTGATGAGAATTCACTGCAGAATGCTTTAACATGGAGGGGAGTAAATGACAAGAAAGCTTAAACCAATTCAGAAGGAACCAAATCAACATCTGTAAGTGATCTGAAAATAAAAGTGTATATATATGATGTGCATGTGTATACATGCACATTTGTGTATACATGCATGTGTATCTGTATGTAAATGTATATGAGTGTGTGCCCATGTATTTGTACATATGTGCATGTGTTTGTGTATTATATATTCATATATATATGTTTTCATACCTATCTCTGCATGTGTACATCTGTGCTCTGCACATGTTTGTCTGTGCATGTACATGAATGTGTGAGTGCAAGTGTGTGTATGGAAATGAAAGTACAATGTTAAATACATTAGAAGAAAGTACCATTGAAAAGATTGTTTTGCCACCAGCAGGAGAATTTCTGTGAGGAAAGTGAAATATGAAAACTCTCCAGACTGTGGAATTTTTCAGAAATATCAGTAGAATATTGTATGCACAAGCTTTCAGAACACACAGATGACACCAGGAATCTACCTTGTGGTTGCCATTCTTTTGTGACAGAATTAAACTCTACATTCTGTACCCTCAACTTCCATAGTGTCTCAGTCTCCAGACTGCTGTATATACCCAAATTTATTACAAACATTTTGACAATAGCTAACATCAAATGTGGACCTGAACTGGTCTAACAACTTAAAAGGTCCTAAGGTATTTTTGTCCCCAAAGCCTTCAGAAAGGAACACAGACAGGATGGCAACCTGATTTTTTTTTTTTTTGGCATGTTTGTGTGTGTTTCTGTGTATGTGTCTGTGTGTATCAAAGGGACAATGTGTGTGTTTGTGGAGGCCCAAGGGTTACTTTGAGAATCGCCCTGGATTACACTACCTCCTCTTTTGCTTTGCTTTGCTTTACTCTGGAGTGTCCCAGGCTGCTCCTTCCAGGACCAGAAGTACAGGCCATGGCCATTTCTGCCTGACATTTCTACATGGGATCTGGAATCCAAACTCAGGACCTTCTGCTTGTAAGGCAGAGGCATCTAACTCCTGAGCCATCTTTCTAGTCCTGCATCCTGATTTGTGTGTGTGTGTGTGTGTGTGTGTTTCTCTCATTCGATTTTATTTTTCAATTAATTTTTTTTATTTTTACACTTTTCAATCTCACACATGTAGACAATGCATTCTGATTATAGGTACCCCTATCTCCCTCCTGGGACATTTCCCTAGCATTTCCCTAGCATTTCCACCTCCTGCCTTTATGTCCTCTGGACATTTCCCTAGCATTTCCCTAGCATTTCCACCTCCTGCCTTTATGTCCTAATTTTTTAAATTCTGTATCCTTATTTTTTTTTTTTTTTACTGTTAACATGCTGTGGGACTTACCACCTTTTAAGATGTCAAATAAGAAAGCAATTCTGCAAGCCATTTATTACATATGCAATAGCAAACTAAAACAAAGACAAAAACTAAGTATTCTGACCCTCACTAATAAAAAAATCATCGAGAGAGAGAGAGAGAGAGAGAGAGAGAGAGAGAGAGAGAGAGAGAGAGGAGGAAGGAAGGGAGGAGGGGGAGGGAGGAGTCAGGCAGAAGACTCTAAGGACCTGCCCCTATGACCTACTTACACCAGAGAGTTCCCACCTTGTGACGCTTCTAGAATTTCCCAAACAGTACCGCAGGAGTCCCTGTGTGTGTGTGTGTGTGTGTGTGTGTGTGTGTGTGTGTATGTGTGTGTGTGTATGTGTGTGTGTGTGTGTGTGTGTGTGTGTGTGTAACACAATAAAGGACTCTCTGGGAATTGGGGGGGAGACGGTGGGGGATGGGGAGGGAGGGAGGGGGAGCAGGGGGTTCGGGGGGAGGAGGAGGGAAGGAGGGAACTGGTCTACCTATTAAGTTTGTATGAGCGGAAATAATAAAAAATGTATAAAAAAACAGTAAAAAATCATCTAAATAAGAAATTAATTTACTACAGTACGGCCTATGGAAAAGTGAGGAATGTAGGTATAATAAAGAGTGTATGTTTTGTCTACTTTGACCTAAAGAAACCAAATACTTGGTAATTTCATGTTTACTAACATTAAGGGGGGAAAATTCACTCACTAACTCACTAATACTAACTAACTAACGAACCAACTAACTAACTAAAAGAAAAAATCCCTCAGTACAGGAAATGCTGAACTAATGAAAATAAACTCAGAAAAAGTACAGAAATTTAAAGGAGGAATGCCTGTACAGAGTCTAAGGGAGAGTTGGAAAACCAACCAGAAAGAGAAGAAAAGCATGAAATATGAAAACATTAAAAAATCTCTGAGTAGATCACATGATCTTCAGGGAGGAATTTCAAAGGACAGGTGGGTAAAGATATGGAGCCATTCAAAGGACCAGATCTTTTACTCGAAGGGCCTATGTTTAGAGGGTAAATATTCTAGTCGTGTAAAAGGGGCAGGGTGAAGAAATATCCTTCAGCAATTGGAGGATGGAGGAGAAAAAGAAGGAAAGGTAGAGCGCTGATGTATAACTAAAAAAGTATGACAATATCAGAGAATTCCCAACTCCTCGCTCACCACCCAAACTATCAACAAAACTCTTTACTGCTTTCTCTGGAATCTATTCAATGCACAGGAAAGATTGGTGTTAAACTAGAACTCTATTATTTTTGTTATGGCTATTTTGAGTGTGTGTGTGTGTGTGTGTGTGTGTGTGTGTGTGTGTGCGCGCGCGCGTATGTGTGTGTATGGCAGGTGATGGGGTGCATGTAGGTGTGTTTACATGTCTATGAGTGTGTGGATGCATGTGTGTGCACACAGGCATATGGAGAACTGAAATTGATGCAGGTATTGCTGTGATCACTTTCCATTTTTAATATTCACATGTCTCCAGTTACTCTCAAATTTTATTACTAAGGTAGGTTCTGTCAACCAATCAGCTAGACTTGGTAGCAGCTGGCCTTGAGTATACTGTGTCTTTGTCCTCTTGAGTAATGAGTGCTTGTTTTACATAGCCTCTGAGCTTCTACTCAGGTCCTCAAGCTTGTGGGACAAGTGCCCGTGTGCACTGAACCACCACTCCACCTTAAACTAGGATGCTTATAATCTGCAAAAGAAACAAGCATCCTTAGAGAAGTGTCACAAATTTGTAAGATAGGAAAGTTCAAACATTTAAATAAGAAAAATGACCTCCCACCTCATATGATTCCACCAATTAACATGAAGTAGAAAAATACTTTAAGAATACTCTCCAAGAGTAACTGAATATATATGATGGAGGATATACAATGTGTTTTAAATAAAAAAAATCTCAGAGAAGACTGTAGAAAAGTTTAGAAGAAATGAAAGAAGTATAATAAGTGCATGAAAGAAGAAAGAAAGAAAAGATGAAACTAAGTTGGAGTACAAAACCTATTCTGAGACCAAATAGACTTAAATGAACATTTATTACAAGACAATGGCAATTGTAGGAAAATAATGCAATTGTTGACAACGAAGTAAGAAAGTTCAGAGGAAATTAAAGAATGAGCAACTTGAAAATGTATCATGGTGACTTGGGCCAGGGTAAGAGGGGATGGGGAGATGGTGGTAGAACAATCATCTAGATTTAGGACACATTCAGTAGAACCAAGAAGATTTGCAAATGATGCATGAGGAAGTGGAAAAATTATGAAGAACATGAGTTTTCCCCATACTGATAAAGGAATGGATTGTTTACTGATTGAAATGATAGAGTAAGTCTAAAAACCTGGCTCTTTTTAACACTTAATAGGGAACAGTTTGGCACATCCCAGTCAACACCAAGATTACACAAATGAAGTGAGAAAAAGAAACAGATTTGGAGGAACTAAATTTCTCCTTTCTAAATAAGTTCTAGGTGTTCGTAAGTTGTTAAGGTGGATGGGTAAGAGGTAATAGTGTATATGGGCTTGGTGTTCAGGAGAGAGACCAAGAATGAGATGACAGATGGGATAGAAGTAGCTTACAATTTCCAATCAGAAACTACAGAGCTCAAGGAGGTGGATATGAATTATGTATAAGGAATAAATAATATACAAAGAATATAAACTCTCTGCACTAACTGACATAGTCAGAGAGAGGCTTTGTTAAGATGAGAGCTGCAAGACAGAAAGTTTATAAAGAGTTCCTGCAAGTGTGTAGTGCTCTGGGTAGCTCCCACGGAGCTATATCTGTAGATGGAATATCAAGTAGAAAGACATTCCCAAGGCAGGGAGATTTTCCTCCTCACTACATACAAAAACCTCTCTGATACTGAGGGCTCAGATGATCTCCCATCCTCTGCTCCCATGATTTCAACTCATCTTTAATTTTCCTCATCTAATGCCTTCCATACCTTCTATTTCACAACATCTAATTCATTCAATAAATATTTTTCTGCGTTGCACCATCTACAAAACACCCTAGATACAGTGACATAGCAAAGAGCAAAATCATGGTTCCATTAGTTTGGATTCCTGATGTTGCTGATGAGGAGAGCCATTTGGCTAACCCCCAGGACCACTGAATAATGTGTTCTGTCTGAGTACAGAAATTTGGGGATATTTATTTTAAGCCAAGTTTCTAGAATTTTTTTTTGATCAATTGAAAAAGAAAGTAAGAAAAGCAAATAGAAATAAGGTAACAATATCATAAAAAAACTGTAAGATAAGTGCCATCATATCACTAGTCTATCATCAAGGCGCAAGGAAACACAACACTGTACAATGGAAAGATGTTATTTATAATGTGCAATGGTGAAATATTTGTCTAGCGTATCACCTGTAACAACAATTTGATCAGTATGTTAGAAAATGATATAAACAAGGAAAATGAGTTGGAAAATAATATTTTAGCAGCATCGTGGGCTGTGAGTTGTACTTGGAATGTATAAAGGAAGAGAATTAGTCAGTTGGCACAGAATTAAAAGGAAACAGAGAATGTCTAAAAGCCTGGATCCTTTTAACACTGTAATAGGGAACAGCTTCTCAGATCTAACTCAATACTAGGATAATAAAAATAATATGCCTTTGAGCTTCTATAATCCTCTGAATGATTGAGAATGTACCAGCATAAACAAATATCTACCCATGTGTAAGATGCCACAAGGAAATGTGTTATTGGAGAACAGGCTCAGTACGAAGAATACAGGGAACAATGATCCTGTCAAACTCCAAGGCCTCAAGGTCACACAGGGGAACAGCAAGAGATGGGGAATTCAAGAGAAGTATTTCTAGAAAAAAGCTGTGGGTCTAAGTATTGGCATAAGGAGCTAAGTAAATCAAATAGCTGACAAAACTGCCAAGCTGTTAAACAGTTATTTTGTCAAATTGCTCTAGAGAAAGTCAAGGACTTTTGGATTCTGAAAACTACCCTTGAACTCTTAGGGCATTAAGGCCAGGAATGTTCTCAGCTTCTGAGGAAAGGATGCTATTTCTTGATCATTTAAATGCAGGTAATCAAAACTAAGGAAGTTGCTGAAGCTGAGCTTAGACATAGTTTTGGTCAGTTGTGCACACTGACAGAGCAAGATACATGCTATTGTTCTTTGAATGGAAACTCACCCCACAGCACATAGAAGGTTCTGCATTTGTGTAAATACATGAGCGAGGGATGCGTGGGTGCATAGGTTTGTACAGTATGAAAGACTGCTGTAGAGACATGTCTGACTCACAATCATAACAGGATGGAACACTGGGGTTTTGTATTTGGGAAGGAGTGAATACATTTTACTTTTAGAGAGAAACCTGAATAGATATTTGGTAACAACAAGCATGTTTGGAAGGGACCTGTGCACAGATTGCTTGGTTATGGAGATCTGGAGAGGTTCCTCTGAGATACTTAGCCAGATGGTGTCTTCTCTCCTTGGACATAGGACCTGGCACACTGAGAGTATCCATCAATTCATCCACCATTCTTTGAGTGAATGAAAAATTAGTGAAAAATTTCCCATTTGCATTCTCTTTAGTGCACGTGTATAGACATGTATTTTTGTTAGTGCTCATTTGTAGGTACATGCAGAGGTCCGAAGTCAACCTCAGTTATTTTCCTCAGTGGCTCTCTACCTAATTTTATTGAGACAAAGTCTGCAACTGAACCAAGGGCTCATATATTTGGCCACATTGGTTGGCAGAGAAGAGTCTATTGAATCTGGAGCTTGCAATTTGGGTAGACTACTATGGCCATTACACAAGTTCTGGTGTATTGAACTTGGGTCCTTGTGCTTTCTCGGCATACTTTACTGATTGTGTTATCTCTTTAGCCTTGAAATTCTCTTTAAATACGATTTGAGAAACTCCGAGGGCATAATAGGCAAGCAGTCTTTGGAGGTGGCATTAGATGAATGTGACCAGTGCTTTTCTTTTTTTTTTAATTTATTATTATTATTATTATTATTTATTCAACTGTGCGCATGTGCGTATGTATGTGCACGCGCGCGTGTGTGTCTGTGTGTGTGTAAAACCACGGACGAATTCGGGAACCACCATCGACTACTCCACCTCCTTCTGCCCCGGGATTCACAGGCTTCGCCCTACCAGGACCAGAAGCGCAGGCCGCCCCCGCTTCCGCCTGGCATCTATACGTGGGATCTGGGATCCGAACTCAGGACCTTCCGCCTGCAAGGCGGAGGCTTAACCCCTGAGCCACCTCTCCAGCCCCATCAGTGCTTTTCTTTCAGAAGAATGCCACTTATGGTATTTATCACTACACAACTTGAAATTTTTCATTCCTAGCCATATATCCATAAAAGGAGTAAGCACAATGACTACTAATGCTGAACCTCCAATAATTAATGAGAAACATAAAATTGTAAGTATTCCCATTTTTTTCAAGATGATGAATAGTTGCATATTCCATTTATATGATCATAACCTTTGTGCCACTCATAAAGATGACTTTTCAAAATTCACTGTCAAAATGAGGTCAGATAATGAATAGTATATCCAAATTATTTTACTATTCATTGAAAATAAACAGAACACACATTTGTGGAAATACACTTAAGACAGGTTCAAAAATCTCTTAGTAATGATTTTAAAACATGGAAATATTAGTAAGACAATTTAGCTTGCTGTTTTGAAGCTGAAAAATTCAAAGAATTTTGAATATCAGATCCTAGAAATAGTCATTATAAAATGTTTTGATGCATTAGAATGTTTTAAGTTTCAATATCTCCTATTACCATTGTGCTCTAATGCAAACATCACATAATGTATTTAAAACTTTTTTGTTGATGGACTACCTTTTAAATTAGGGATTTAGGAAACAAGATTGAATAATAAATGCTTTTCATCTGTTACAAATGAGAAAAAATATTAAATTCCTGATAGAGAATGGAATTTTCATCCTAGTGTTTGAATCCAGAGGAATCTGGTCATCTAAAAACAATAGGCACTAAACATCTCCACATTCTACAACATTCTGAAGAAAGTCTGCTCTTATACTGGGCCCACATTCAGAGCTTTGAGGACAGCCACTTGCCTTCACTTACAGTCTTTCTAAGATATGCAATTAGAATTAAACAAGGTCCCCGTCAGAACTTGGCATCCAGGAGGTCGCCATGAACTGTATGGTGTGTAGCTCTGAAAGAGAATATTGTAATGTCTTCTCCAAGAGAAGGCATGTTTGTGTAGGAAAATCTCTGCAGTTGTGGTGGGGAATGGGATGAGAAGAGAGAATGTAAGTGGTAAAGGTCAGCGTTTCACTATTGGGCTGGACTTGTGTCCAAGCAGCAGAACCTGCTATGCATTGTTTCCCTGTAATGTGGGTAGGGAGAACAGAAAGAACTGATGAAGGTTTCATCAGTGAGGAGTCCTGCTCTGTCTGCATGCCCTGGAGGACAAAATATAAGTATTCATTGTGTATGAAGTAAACAATATTAATACTCCAGAAAGTGGAGTATTAGTGGTCAAGACTGCCAATAGAAAGTTTTGGACTGACTGCAACCATGAATACTGGTTAGAAGTCAACAGAATGAGTGGCAGATGAAACTACACATTCTCATTGGAAATTTATTCTTGTAGACTCATGAAAATTTGATGAATTTAGGATGAATGTTAAACAGTACTCAAATATTTCCTTTTGTTCAAAGGCAATATCCACTTAATGGCAAAAGTATTAAGATAAAAAACCAAAGTAAACACAAGGGAAAGAGATCAGAACTTTTAGCAAGTTGTTAAACTACTGACAGTATAATTAGGATAGGAGAAATGTTTCCAATCCACATCTCTCCTTACTAAGAAAAAGGATAGAGAGAACAGAAAGCTATGAGAGGACCATGTTTTCTAAAGGAAAGTCAGACAGGCATCCACTCTGATTAAAGTATGAGTCTCAACAGCAGTATGCAGAAACAGTATGAAAAAATAGCTCCTGGAATTCTGTATTTCATGTACAGGGACACAAAAAACAGAAATTCCCATTCCCATGCTATGGGACATATTGAACCTAGAAATTCAGATTCTTAAAATGGGAATAACTGGGTACAACTCAGGTTTCTGATAAGTCACAGGAATGAAAATAAATGATCTGCAATGTGTTGTTTTAGTTATGGGTGACTGTGACAGTCGATGACCGGTGCTTTATGTAAACTTTCTACTTTTCCTTTGGATGATTTTCCTTTCTACTTCTCCTCTATATACTTCTTCTTTCAATGTTAAGGTTTAAAATGCAATTCAGTAAAATTGTATTTCAATCAAGAAGTCATAGGAAAAACCAAATGGGTTAGTTAGATGGCTATGAAAGTTATATTTTGGGATGAGAATGATCTAAAATTTTGGCTGGCGAGATGGCTCAGTGGGTAAAAGCACTTGAATTCAATCCCTAGAGTAATCTCTGATGGTATCAGGAAAAAAACTGATATCTGAATTTTTTTTCTCTGCCCTCTACACTTGCACTGTGGCACATATGTGCCTATTCTATCCTTTGTTCCTATCAAAGAATAAGTAAATAAAAATAAAAATGTGGAAAAAGGGACTTTCTGGATAATCTTAAATTTTAAGATATTGTTCTAACAAATATTCCACAAATATTCCAGTTTGTGGATTGAAGAAGTCATTTATTTATTTATTTATTTATTTATTTATTTATTTATTTATTTATTTGTGTGTGTGTGTGTGTGTGTGTGTGTGTGTGTGTGTGTGTGTGTGTGTGTGTGTGTATCAGCGGGTACTATGTATCCCTGCAGAGACCCAAGGGTGACTTCAGGAATCATCCTGGATTACTTCTACCTCCTTTTTGTTTCACTCTGGGATTTCTCAGGCTTTGCACACTAGGGCTGGAAGTGCAGGCTGATGCTATTTCCATGTGGGACCTGGGATCCGAACTCAGGACCTTCTGCTTGTCAAGCAGAGTTTTAACCTCTGAGCCACCCCTCCAGCCCAAGAAATCTCGATAGTATTATACAATGTAAAACAAAACAACAACCATTTTTTCCCCAGCTAGTTATATTTTCTGGATTGCAATTTCTACTACTTTGTATCATTTTTAAAAGGAGGGCCATCAAGGTAGCTCAGTTAGTAAAAGCACCTCTATTCCAGTCTAGTGACTTGAGTTTGATCCCCAGAGCCCACATGATGGAAGAGAGAACCAGCTTCTAAAGTTGTCCTTTGACTTCCACATGCATGATGTGGCATGGGCATGCCTTCTCTCTCTTTTTGTTTCTCTCTCTCCTTTTCTCTCTCTCTCTCTCAAATGAAAAATATAAGATGATGGATACTTTTGTAATATTTATAAGCACTTTCTGTATATGTGATATTTTGAAAAAGTAGATGTCTGTACACCCACATTGCGTGCAAACCTAATTTTTGCTAATTCATCAACTCACACAGCTGTAATTGTTGTAGCAGGAACACTTTATTACTACTGTTAGCCTTGTTTTCAAGAACATGAAAGATTATTTTTGCACTGAGGTTGTTTTAGAACAGAAACCGGGTCGAAAGAAGTTGAGTCCTGTGAGCAACAGTCTGTCTGTTTCTTGCTCCCACGACTGTCTCTTTGGAACAGTCTCAGAGATGCCCTTAATAAGAGACACGTACTGCATCTGTGACGTCTCCCTGCAAAGCTGGGCAACGTCTCTAAAACATTTCTATCAACCCAGAGCCAATTTAGCACCCAATTTGTCACGAAGCACCAAAATTCCTGATTGTCCTTCTAATAATATTTTAAATCTGGCACTTACTCAAACTTCAGAGACATAACATCCCAAAACAAATGAGAACAGATACATTCTGACAGAGGCTGTTTCCAAAGACATTCCAAAATGCCTGTTGGTTCTAAGAGCCCAGTAAATGTGTTTTCTCAGAGTCCTGAAAATCCTTCCTGTTGCTGATGTCCCTGTGGTCCTTGACTATATTTCTAGGTACCTAATTAAACAGATATAGCTGGGAATATGAGCAACATTCAGTTTTTAATGGACTAATTTCTAAATAAAACATTCAGAGATATATTGTACATATTAAAATATCATACTAAAATATCATACTAAAATATCATGTAATCATCATTTTATGAAATGACAGCATGTAAGTCTTTGTTTTTTTTTCCCCCTGTTGCTGAGTGACACTGTTATTCCTCTACTTTGGACCGTGAGTCATTTAGAAGATAACACCTGAATGTGTGTCGTTATGACTTAAAAAATATAAAAATTTCCCTAATAAAATACACCTAATGTGACTCGTTACTTCTGAGCAGTTTGATAGATATGGCACAGCCACAGTTCAAGGACATTCAAGGGTGAAGTGGCAGAGAGACATGGAGCTCAAGTGCAATTGTGCTGTGGCAGAAAAATCATCCCCATGGATTCAATATGAGTGTGTGTGCGTGCGTATATGTGCGTGTGTGTGTGTGTGTGTGTGTGTGTGTGTGTGTGTCGTGTGTGGGGGTTTGTATGTGTGCATTTCTGTTATTGTTATACAGAAAGTTTTCAAATAATTTTTGGCGTATTTTCTGGTTTTCTAGTGTATCTGATTTTAGTGTATTTTCAAATTTCTGAAATAGAAAAAACATATCTTCCTTAAGGGAAATAGACTAAACTATTGGGACTGTTAAGCTTCAGGCTTTTCCATCCACTGTCTAAAAAGGGGTAGAATAATTATTACTGCAGGAGACTGGCTCACTTTTATAGCCACTCTTAGCTTCAGCAAAAGGTATTGGAAAGAATGAATTATTGGAAATCATTGGCCAGTTAACATTTTCCTTATTGGAAGACCGAAGATTGTTTATGCACGAATAAAGCATTTTGAGCTTCTCCATTATCATCCCGTGGTGTATTCTAAGATACTTGAAGAGAAAAGTGCTTGGAAAGGATTTGTTTCTGTTTATAAAAGAAATGCAGGAATACAGAAAGCTGGTATGGGCAGATCTAAGTAGCAGTATTAAGATAGGAGACCCTCTGTGTCTAACCAGGGTGGAAGGCTATTAGTTAGGCCTTGGTAGCAGTGATTTTTCATGTCCAACTGAAACAAAGGAAGTTTCTATGACAACGATAACAGTAGCAATAGTATTGGTTTTTGTGATTTTTTTCTAAATAAAACAACCATTATTTTCCAAACAGTAAGGACATATCTAGAAAATATACACTCATTCTTTAAATCATGGGGCATCTTGATAGACCTGCAAGCACAGTTTTAGTTTTGCAATTTTACAAATTATCTCACTGAGGCCAAAGACTTTCCATGAACTGCCAAGGCACGGATGTATCGCTCTTAAGGCTCTTAAGGACTCAATTATCATACCTCGCAAACCAGCCTCACCTCACAAGGTCAGGATTAGATTAAGTGTTATTAACTTGAAATCTATGTTAGTGGGATTCCATAATTAATTCAACATCATACTAGATACAGGCAAAAACTCTGTACCAGATTGGCAGGTTTACCCAATTATTTTCATATGTTAGGCCAACTTTCTCCATATTAAATTATCAATGTGAACTTTTCCTTTTAAGTTCAAGACTACTTTGTTTGGTGAATGTGATAATTGATATTGATTGTCAAGATTTAGAATTCACCTGAGAGAAAATCTGTGGACACATCCATGAGGGAATTAATTGAGGTGGCAATACCTGCCCAGAATGTGAATGCCATCCTTGCATGTGCTGGGGTGTGGGCCTGAATAAAAAGGAGAAAGCAAGTTAAGAACCATCATTCGTGCTCTCTCTTTTCCGTCTATCATGTGCTTACAAGCACACATGTAACATGAGGAGCAGTCTCATGCACCTGCTGCCATACCTTCCCCGTCCTGATGGACTGTGCATTTCATAAGCTGTGAACTAAAATAAACCCTCTCTGTCTTAAGTTGCCTCTCATCAGGCCAGGTATATGGTCATTGCAGTGAGGAACGTCACAAATCCATTGAATAAAGACCATGGTTTATTTGACTACATTTCTAATAAATATTCTGGCTTCTAAAATCAAACATCCCAGTTTCTACTGGTCAGTGTTCTGTATCAATCAACTTTTACTGAGATTAGACTGTGATAAACACAGGCTTATCAAGCTCAGGATATCTGTACATAGTGCTTATTTCTTTCTCCTGACATTGGGCAGATCCAACTTTGCTCCATATGTTCTCATTTTGGGACCAGACCAAAGGGGCAGCCTCTAGTCATGTATCAGAGCCAAGAGGGAAGAAACAAAGATAAATCCTTACAATAGTGTTAGGATTCAGCTGTGAATTCTGTGGTACATCTGGTTTCCAGTTAGGAAAAGTTCTTTCATAACTTTCTAAGCCAGGAAAGACATGAAAACAGTATTTGAAAATATGAAGTGCTCATAAAAGTTCCTGTATTAAAAGCTAGATCATCAGCTAGTGACATTATTTTTAGAAATTTTGAAATTTTGAAATTGGGAGATGGGGTCTTCTTGGAGAACATAAGTCCCTAAGGACATGGGGATATATGTTACCTTAGGACTCTCCTCTCTTCCCCTCTCTCTTTCCTTGAAGTCATGGAGGGGGCAGTTCTTTTCTACCTCAAACTTCTGTCATAATGCTCTGCCTCATCACAGACCCAGAAGCCCACTGATTCTGGATGGAGAGCTCTGAAACTGTGAGCCAAAACAAATCTTTACTCCTTGTACCCGTTGGTTTTCTCCGCTACTGTGAGACACTACTCAAACTCCAGCAACTTAAGGGAGAAAAAATTTATTCAACTTACAGTTCCAGAGGGGAGATATAGTCCTTCATAGTGGAAAAGGCATGACTGGCAGATACTGGAGGCGGCTTAAGTCACATTCATCTTGTAGACTGACAGTTGCAAAACTACTAGAGCAAACTAACTAAAACAGGGCGTGGCTAACCAACCTCAAGGCCCACCCCCTGCGACTGCCTTCCTCCAGCAAAGTTCCACCTCCTAAAGCTGCCATGACCTTCCCAAACAACTGATGATTCAAACACATAAGGGTGAGTAACAACTCACATTTCAAACCATGACACTCCTTGTAAGCTGATCCCTCAGGTACTTGTCCCAGCAACGGGAATTCCATCACCCATTTAATACAGTCATTTAAACAATGTACACAATCTCATTTATCTCTTACCTTTCCTTGGTCACCAGTGTATCCTTTTTATATATGTACTTAAGGGCAAGTGAGAGATTATGAAACATGATTTGAGAATTTGTAAAAACAGGTGTGTGTTGCTATTTATGTGGATTTTTACTAAGAGTTTCATTTGTTTTTCCCACTTGCCAAGTTTTTCTTCCCCTGTTTCTGTCTTCAGCTCTGAAACTGCTTAGATTTTCCTTTTCAGTAGGATAATCTAGAAATTTGTAGAAGTGGACTTTGGGACTTTATTCCTGAGCTTCTGGTGTGACCAGTAGAGGGTGGAGCCTGAGAATCTGCATTGTTAAAAACTTCTTTGTGAGGGGGTTGATTTCACCAATCAGGGAGGATATAGAGACTGACAGACAGATTGTAACCATCCTGCAAATGGAAGACTGACCCTCCTTCCCTTTCATTGTGGTCTCCTAATTCTATTCCATCTACCTTTGAATCTCCTCTTATAGTAAGATCTTCATTTAAATAGTCTTTTATCTTTGGTTAGGAAGTGACTTCCAATACCAATCAGGATGGAGCCAAGGGCAGTGCAGGAACAGCAAAACTGAAAACAATAACAGACCATAATTCAGAACACCAGAGACCCCTACATTAATCATCTGGAACCAGACCAGTTAAATCTCTCCCCATCCTTTTAAAGCTGAGGGAAACTTGCAGAAGAGGGGGTGGTAAGATTGTACGAGTCTAAAGATGGGGAAGGAGCAATGATACGCAAAGTACTCCACACAAGTTAGGGCTGCAGTAGCCATAATCAGACTTTGCATGACCTGCACAGACATGTCAATGACCCCCCAAAGTCTAGCATGGATTACAGGCACTAGGATTCTTAGAGGCAACAGATTAACAGTCATGATAGTATTCCCATACTAATGGGGAGCCCAAGAAAGGGCTCTGGGCAATGCCATTAAGTAATCTTATACCTCACTAGAGTGGAGGACTCAGAGGGAAGTTTGGCATTCACACAAAAGGATGCTCCAGGAAACGGGAGGGGGAAGGGGGAGACACTGGGAGAAGGGAAGGGAGGGGGAGTGAAAAGAAGGGGAAAAGGGGGGAGGGTACAAGGGGGGAGTACAAGGAGGATTGGGGAAGGGTGGAAGAAGGGAGGGGACTGGGGTACCTATTGAGCTTGTATGATTGAGGAAAATAAATAAATATAAAAAAACTTCTTTGGCGCAGAGATACTGCTAGAAGAGAAGTCACACTCTATTCTGTAGTACAAATTGCATTTTCTTTTTTCCCTCTGTGAAGTATAAGAAGAAATAACTGGTTGTAAACACTGTAATCAGATTTTTTATCTCTGATTCAAATTATTTTCCAATATTATGATTATACCATATATTTGTTTTATTGCCTTATATTTTATTTATTTACAATTTTATTCATTTATTTTATTTTTAGTATTGGGGACAGAAAGAACTTAAAGTACTCCTATTAGAAGCAGCTAAGGAAGCACTGTAATGTTGAACCACATACCTAGACCCTAAAATCTACTTTTGCTAAAGACTTAAGTAGTAATCTTAGTATTTTATATCAATTTTAATTTAAATTTAACACATTTTTACATTATATATTAGTTTTATAACTTCATGTTTATAATATATGCAGCATATTTTATAATATAGTCATAATTTCTTCAAATTTATCTTCTAATTAGCAATCATTTTAGATAGACTACTTGATTACATTTAGTCCTTTCTATTTGAATGGTTTTTATTATATTTTAAATTTTTTAGTCAATTTCCTTCATTTTATTTATTTATTTATTTTTGGTGTGTATGCCTGTGTGTATGTGTTTGTGTGTATCAGAGGGCACTGTGGGTGTCTATGGAGGCCCAAGGGTAGCTTCAGGAATCATCTTACATTGCTCTACCTTCTTTTCTCTTTGCTCTGAGGTTTCTCAGACTCCACCTTCCAGGGTTGGATATGTAGGCTGCTGTCATTTCTACCAGGAATTTTGACATGGAATCTGATACCTGTAATCAGGTCCTTCCACTTTAGAAGCAGAGGCTTAACCCTTGAGCCATCACTCCAACTCTCGAGTGTCTTTTAGGTATCTCAAAGTTCTACTGCTGTCTTTTGCATATTCTGTTTTTATTTGCTATGTCATTATAACATTATGTCTTACTTCTTATACTTATTCATTTTAAATATAGCTATTTTACCTTCTTTGTACGCTGAATTCAGCAGTTACTCAGGTGCTAATTCACCCTTGTTTTGGAGTCAGTGACTCTCTTCCATTGTGCATTATTCATGGAGTCTCACAGTCTCTTTGTAAACTCAACTTCAGATGAATTTCTCTCCTCAGAAAAATCTCAAGAGCTTGTGATTCCTAGCTATGCTCAATAAAACTTTGCCAGTTTTACCTCCTGAAAAGTTCTACAGATGTCAGCAATTTGGGCCAAATTTGGGACATACAGTTTACATGTGAGAACACACGCACATCTATATAACTGCTTTCTATCCTAATTCTGAGACAAATTAAGTATTTTTTATTGTTTTCTAAGAGAGTTAAAGTTTTTATTCCTGTATTAACAAAGGGGAGAACATTTGGATAAGTAGATTTTACCCAAAGAATTCAAACAAAGAGCTTTTCATTGATTTGATCCCCATGCTGAATTCCCAGCACTGATGAAACATACAGATGTTTGTGTGTGTGTGTGTGTGTGTGTGTGTGTGTGTGTGTGTGTGGTATACAGTGTGTGTATTGCCCTGGTTCCAGTATTCCCAACTCTTCAATTTTTGTCTTAGCATGTGTTATCATATATGTGAAGAATTTGTAGCTGCTTTCTCTTGGGATGTTCTCTATATATTTCCTGGAAATCTAATTAGAAGAAAGTTGGACTTTTGTTACAGTGCTGAATTCATGTTTATTTTTGAATTCTTTCTTTTGTATTTAATTTAGACCATTTTTGTTTTGTTTTTAGTTAACTCATACAATTTTTTACCCTGTTTTTGACTGGCACTAAATCCACATATTGAGTGTGCGGTACATTAGCATGTGCTTCTGAATTTTTCTTTGACTCATTTTCAGACTTCATATATCTAGTAAAGTCTCCATCATTTCATATTTTGAGCATATAATTCAGCTATTGGATAACTGTGCTCTTATTCCTAGCCACACTTTTTTCTGGGTATCATTGATGATATTTAACTAAATTCTAGAAAATTCACATAAATATTACAGAAATAACTGCAAAAATAACTCAGGGATGCAAATGATGAAATCCATATGCAAAAATTCTGATGGATGTTGTTTTTGACAGTTCATCTCACTGCAGTTAGACGGAGACACATCACTTATGCAGTATGAAGTTGAGCTAACTCAAGGATGAGTTTCAGCATTTGTAAAGAGAAACTTATATTCAGTGTGTTAGTGCACAGAGGTAGAGTCCCACCAGAAAATGGGGTGGTTTAAAGGAGTCCCTCTTCTTTGATATATATTGAAACCTAAACTAGGCTTTGAGTTGGCAGTCCATCTTTCTAGACTCTTTGTCATAAACTATCAGGCAACAACTCGTGAATCAAAGTGGTTAGGCCACTCTGAGTTCCTATCACCCCATAGTTCCTTGCTTCTTCAAATCCCGGTTGTCTTGGAAGCCAGTAAAATTCCATTCTTTTCCCTTTCCAATATTATGACACTGTCTAAGTTGTTTATAGGTATCTGTTTATTATTTCTTTCTTTAGTCAGTCTTTTTAGCCTTTGGAACATGTGTTAATTATGAATTGGTCTGTTTTCAAAGGATAAACACAATTGCTTTCTCATATTAGATCTTGGAATCTCCAAAAAATGGTCTTGCTAGGTCTTAGATATTGCCAAGAAGGTGATTTTGAAAAAAATACATTTTCCATTCTCTCTATATATATTATCAACATAGTATCTGAAGATATCATAAAAGTGAACACATATCATCAGACATAAATCTTCACGAACACAAATATTAACCATTATACAACACATATGGATCTGAAAATTACCATAGACTACCATATGAATGCTTACAATTACCATGTCGTTTGAATTTTAGTTTCTTGTGACTTACATTGTAGTTTCTATATTCCACTTGAATATGGCTATAGATTTAAAAATATACTCCTTTTCATTTTTAATATATCTTTATAAAGAGGAGAGCCTATTTATCAATATTTGATTCATAAATAATGTTCTCTTTACAACATCAAGAATGCTTTTTAAGTGTAAAAATTCTGAAATTCTGATTCTGGATTTCAGGGAACAAGTTCTTTTATATTATTTCTCAGCACTATTTTATATTATTTTAAGGAAATCACTCCTTTTTGAAGAATCCATACTTTCTGCTTCGTGGATTGACTGGTGAGCAGCATTTCTCACACAGATGGCCTTTGTTAGTGAAACAAGAGATCTTAAACTTTGTTCTACATGATACAAGAAAGCCCATGGGGTCAGTGGCCATGGAAATCATTACAGTCCCAAGGAAAGCCAAATCACACAAGGTCACAGAAGACAGACTCACAAGGACAGTCTCTGATCAAAGGACACTCTCTTTGCACTTTTTGTTATTGAATCAATTTCTTTTTCAAGCTAACATAAATTAGTTTCCTTTTTTATTTTGTCTCAAATGCAGTCTGAATAATAAAACACCATAAATATTAATTTGGAAGTCAGAGAGATACCTTGTTACTCTGCTTCATGAGAAGATAGTGTGGAAAACAGATTTGAAGGACTGATGGTTCAATGTAGGGGGTGAGAGGATGGAAGGGATGAGATTGCCTTAGCAACAGCCAGTAATTTACCTGGGATGGGGAGGAAAAAGATAATAGACAACAGAGGGGCAAATACAGACACTTATCTACAGATGCTTGTCTATCATGTGTGAGGCCCTGACTCAGTATGCAGCTCCAAATGTTGAAAAAAGAAAATATGCATAAAATTTGACCATTTCAGAAATCTCAGAAAGAGATCTAGTTTTGAGAAAGCTAATAAATTACAGGTGGAATAAAGGTGAAAAAGGATACTTTGTTGCAAAAAGGTGTTATGCTCAAAACTGTAATTAAGACTTTCTTCTACTATTAACAATGCTCAGTTGAAAAGATAGGTAAAGAAGTTTCGCATGCTGTATGGTGGGATACTACTACTACCACAACTACTACTGCTACTACTGCTGCTACTACTACTAGTTTCTCTGAGAAGTAGGAGATGGAATCCTTTGCACATCAACAATACTCTATATGTCATTTTCCACACACAGCCCACGACTGCCATTTTTTTTTTTTTTGGTCAGGATGGCAAGAGAACATTTACATCAATATTGTGCCTGTTTTATACACTTTGATAAAATTGTATCTAGACAATTCAATGAATAAAATCTAGATAGGATATAATGCTGAAAGGAATGAATTAAAGAACACGAGATTTTGGATGAATAATAATGCAGGGGTTGGAGGGCAAAATTAAAAATACCTGCATTTTACAGAAACCAGAATAGACGAAGAGGTTAAAAATAAAAAATGAAAAGTGTTAAGACTCTTTATCAATGTAGTTTATTATTCAGATGAATAAAGATGCAGAGTCATCAGACAGAGAAAAAGAATAGAAGTAATTACTAAGGAAATAGTATTGAGTTGCAGAAATGTACAGTAAGTGAAAGGGAGGAACCAGGGGCTTTCAGAACAACAAAGGTAGCGAAGACTCAAAGATCTTTCTATGAAAGGAAAAACTCACACCACAGATAAGTTCCTCTTGTCAAAAATGTTGATTCGCACCTGCAATATTAGGTGCTAGAAAACAATGCAGGGTTATTGTTGCAATCACTCTGCAAGATTGCCAATAAATACATGACCAAATGGCTTGTAAAGGAACAAAGGTTCTTTGGCTTATAGTAGTCCAATTACAGTTCCTTGATCAGCTAGGCAGGAGAGGCCACAACAAGGGCCGAGGGAACTGGCCACACCGCATCCACATCAGGACTGAGAGAGAGACAATCCTTACTTGCCAGACCAGCATGTCTGGCCAAGTAAGTACACAGAAGGATGTCAACTTTCTCAACCAGTTCGCTCCATTTTATTCACCTGCCCAGGGACTAGTCCCAACCACCATGGGCTGTGCTTCCCCATCAGTTAGACAATCTCCTGCAGATTTACTCAGAGCTTAACTCAACTACTAATTTCTCACAACTGTGCCCAGAGCGCAGAGCCTCTACCATCAAGTTGACACCTGTATGTAACTGTGACAGTTATCTTCAAAGCTATAAGAGTCCTCTGCTTAAGCCCGAATGTAGTATTTGTATCTGCGGATCTGTGATGATTCCTGAAGCTCAGGATTATTTGCAGAAAAAGGGGCAGAAAGATTGCAAAAGTCAGGCAAAGAAGACAGGCGACCCACATCATGAACCCACAACAGAGGTCACTCCTGACACTGAGAACTTCCCTGGTCAGTGGTCAGCTATGAAATCCATAGGTTCCTACACAGTACTGATAAACAGTGGGCAACTAGCAGATTCAGGGGGTGGAGAAGAGAAATGCACAATGTGCACACATGGTCACATAAGAATGCTTATGAGCAACAAATTAATGGTCATTGAGCCATCCATTCTCTTCCTGCATTTTGGTGTTGTAATTATACCACGTCCCTAGAGTCGTTAATTCAAATCAACTTGTATTTTTATTTCATGTTTCCTAATTACACAATCATAAAGCTTGCAATGACTTCATTATTTTAAAACACTAATATGTACCCCATTTTATACTACTTCATTTGCCAAGTTCTTAGAACATCATTAAGATTAATAAATTAAACTGAATATCCTTAAAGTTGGCAAGTACCAGTAAAAAAAAGAATACAATACCAAGGTTTGCCCCAAACTGACAGACCACTTTATCCCTACTGTGATTTGTTCACAGTTCAGTTTTTTCAGTGAAGGGAGTGATGGTTTAGGACTCTGATAATGACTTTTGCTTTATGTAGTCATAAGTTATTTCTCTGAGATAGAGGGTTTTCATTGTGCAATAAATGTCTTTGCACAAAATGTAGTTGCAACTATTTTGTTTAATGAACATAATCTTCCTCTTTCATGTAATTAAGCCTTTTATGAATGATAAACTAGTGAGAAAATACTAAAGACTCCTTCATTCAAGAGGTTCTCATGTGTCCTGAAGATGGGCATACTCAGAGAATCTTCCTGAAGAAAGTTGTGTGGCTAGTAACAAGAAGCAGAAGGAACTTCGCTGACAGCAAATTATTAAGACTCAAAAATACACCATCTGGGTGCTACGCTCTAATAATATCATCTCCAGTGGGGTTACGTGCTTAACAGTAGAAAAACATGTCTCTTTTCTATTGTAAGATTCAACTCATGTTCTTGCTCTTAATTTACTGATTTTTAAAAACATAATATACATCTACAATTGACCAGGGACTTGACCTTCTGCATAGGAACCAGAAATAAAAAAGAATTTACTCCCATTCTCAATTGCATGAACAGGTCTTTTTACTGCTGATGGGAACAGGGGGCTGTTCTGGTCTTTGCCTGCAAACTCTGTGAAGGCAAAAGAGAACGTGCACTGGCATTTAGCCAAGGAGAGCTGAGGACTCAGAACTGTAGAGGCAGGACAGTGAGGTCCTCCTGTCAGATTGTAAAGCCCACTTAATTCTTTCACATCTTCTGATCACTAATCTTAATTCTAGAAAAGGTAAGATGACCTTTTTTGTGGTCTTTATATCCCCAGTTAAAAAGTTATTTTGTATTAACTCTCAATATTGGGGTGGTATAGATATCCTTAGTAAAAACACAGAAGAAATGTGTTGGGAGGGCTCAATGTTATCCACTGCATAGGTAACTGCTCACAAGGCTGGAGATGGGTTCAATTCTGTTGGAAGGAGAATTGATTTCCAAAAGTTGTTCTCTGATCTCCATCTGTGTGTGATGTCATCATGCTTGTGTCTTCTTCCCCACTCCTCATAAATAAATACACATACATAAATAAAAGGAGAAAATATTGAAAAAGATAGGTTTTTGGTTTTGCTTGCTTATTCGTTATTTCATTACATTTTTGTTTCTACCTAACTTAAACATATTCTGAAATCTAAAACATTTTGAATTTATTTTTTTACATATCTTTTATTTACCTACTTATTTATTTATGTGAAAAGCAAATGTGTGTGTGAGACACACAGAGAGAGTTAGAGAAGGAGAGAGAAAAAGGTATGTATACCTGCATGCAATTGTATGTATATGGAGGTCAGAGGACAATTTTCAGAAGTTAAGTTTTTCCTTCTATCAGATAGGCTCTTGGTATCAAACTCAGGTCTCCAGATTTGCGTGCAAGTGTCTTTATCACTGAGTCATCTTGTTGGCCCTGAATATTCATGTCTGTGTAAACAGTCACCTCACCTATTACAGTATACAACTATAGGGAGCTAAAAACTTTGTATGTGTGCTACGCGTGGTGTAGTATGTGTGTACGTGTGTGTGTATATATATGTGTGTAGTGTGTTTCTATATTTGCATGTGTATGTGGGAGGGGGCTGTGCATGTGGCACAGTTAGTCTGTGGCAGTCAGACAATAACCTTGAGTATCATCCTTCCCTTCTTTCTTGTTTTGAGTAAGGTCTCTTTTTGTTTTTTGTTTTTTCCACTGCATATATCTGACTAATTGTCCAATAAACTTCTGGGAATTATCCTGTCTTTACCCCCCTCACCATAATAACCCTTTACAGACACACACTATTGCCCCACTCCCAGCTTTGTGGTTCAGAGGATTTGGATCCAAGTCTTTATGCTTATGTGGCAAATGCTTTATCCACTGAGCCATCTCTCTAGCCCCAAGTACTAAAATCTTTGTGAAGTTATGAATATAACCACAGGACTAAGTCAAAATGTAAATTTTGAAAGTATTTTTCCATAAGAAAAGGACTAAGTCAAAATGTAATTTTTGAAAGTACTTTTCCATAAGAAAAGGAAGTGGGGGAAGGTCATGCTAAGCTTTGTGGCAAATTTTAAATTTCAGCAAGGATTAGTGGCCTGTCAGTCACTGAAAACCTGGTCTAAAAGCAAGCAAATGAATGATTATCAATGAATAGAGACAGATTAATTTTTATGCCCTCCAGGCAGCTCAGGCTACAGTCTTCACATGTAGACCCCCTGCTTGTGGCAGTGCTGGGGGTCCCTGCTAGGGGTCAGAGACAGACATTTCTGAGACCTGTCATCTGTGTTCCTTCACCATTTCAGCTGCGGTCTGCTGTGATAGTGTGGAGTGAGTCTATGAGGACATGTTCCTAACAGTCTTAGACAGATAGGAAAATATGTTTCTGTGTGCAGAAGATGGTATAAACTTGCTATTCCTCCTTTTCCTATATCCTTCCAATGGTTTCTGGACAACACAAGGGAGCATGGTGTATATGCACAGAAGGATGGAATATTGAAAAGGTCTTGGTGAATTACACCACTCCCACCATTTCTTTTTAAGACCTTAGATACTTTATTTAGATTGGTAATGTTCATCCACTTGCAAATCTTATGACTTTCCTTGGATTTTCATACATAGTGGAGTCATCTCCTGGAATGGTGACAAGAATTAGCAATTTAGAGCCAGGAAGCTTTGTGGGGTGCCAGTGGCCTAAGGTTTCTCATGCTGATTGATTTCTCTGTCTGTCTCCTGGTATCCTAACCCTCCCTCAGTTAGGTCAGCAAAGAAAAGTAAGCATGACTTATGCTTAAAGGTGCAACCAGCCAAAGAAAGCAAAACAAAAAACAAGCACTGTAAACTTCACATTATAAATATAGAAAGGAAAAACAAAGCCTGAAGACAGAAGAGGAGGGGTGGAACACATAATGGAAAAAAGAAGAAAAATTGGAAGAGAAATGGATAATTATTGAAAAGTAGGCAAATAGATGACAATAGGTAAGATAGATACAAAAGTGATAGTGATAGATATAGATAACAGATATATTGATGATATAATAGGCAGATAGATAACAGATGATAGAAGACAAGCATATAAATGATTGATAGAGAGAAGGTAGATGGATGCTAGAGAGATGATAGAAAGAGAGAATGAGAGAGAAAACTAAGGGAGAGAGAGACAGAGAGAGAGAAGAGAAAAGAAAAATATTGTGTAGAAAAAGGATCTTGAATGGCTCTGAGATGGGAGCAGCCAACTCATGAAAATCCTATCTCCAAGGTAAATGAAAACATCCTTGAGAAGGTGGCAGCAAAGAGAAGTAAGCAAGTGCTAAAAGATAATGCTCTTTAAGACGCAAGGAGGATTCAAACCAGCATCACAGGGCCAGTAACCCTCCTATCCACCAAGACCCTAAGTAGAGGCTTTAGGAGTTACCCTCAATGAGCTTATTAAACCCCCATCCCAATATGTCATGTTAAAAAATATAGCACCTAAAATGAATAAAATGTATGGTTTGAGTCATGCACAGCTATGAAAAGAATAAATCAGAAAAAAGTTAAGAATATATCATCTGGTAAACAAAAATTTCTTGAAAATAACCAGAGTGCATATGAAAATTGCAATTTATCTTGCTCAAATATGCATTAAATAGTCACAGACTGGGAAATGCAGAGTCCAGTAAGATGACTCAGGATAGAGGCACTTGCCATCATGTCTGACAACTGAGGTCAAATGGCAAAAAGAGAGACCCAATACCTGCATGTTGTCTTTTGACCTTCATATGCACAAGTGGCACAGGTGTTCCACGCCCACTATAAATAAACAAGTGTAGCAAACAGGGATCTGACAACATTGTCAAAACAAGTACATCACACCAGAATGTAAAAACCTTAGAATATATTGTGGAACTATTTTATACACACACACACACACACACACACACACACACACACATACATACACAGTATATAATATATTGTGCACATAATATGTAGCATATATAAATGTATGGATATGACAAATAACAAAATAAACTGGAATTCTTAGAGAAGAAAACCAAAGCAATGGACCATGCCAGAATAGCACACAGGTGCAATAGTGGCACAACTATTATGGAGACAATCATCTGCCCTCTGATTTGTTGTGAGACCCACTCTACAAGATGGAATTCATGTCTAGCACAAGTTCCCTGTTCAAAAAAAATATATATATATACACACACACATCTTAGGTATGAATTTGTAAGTTACTTTCTCAGTTTTTCTGCTTTTACCCACAGAAAAATGATATTTTCCACATCACCAGAGAAGCTTCTCTGGTGTGCATGGGGCTTAACACACAGATGCATGGCTGCTAGAGTTGCTGAGAATAAGTGAAAACTTAGCCCTAAATGGTACACTTAGATCCACCCCTCAAAATCCCAGGGACCACTGTGGAAGAGGAGGTGGAGAGAATACAAGAGTTGGGAAATGGATGGAAGGTTTGGCTCCAGACTCTTAAATTTTATCTAATTTTCCCAATAACACTGATTTGCTAATGTGTGTGAGTAGCCGACAATCTGGCGTGAACTTGTTCACATGTAGAAACAGATGCAATTAAACTTTTCAATTATACTTTTTTTTTGCAATCAGTGTAGCTGATACGGTGGGAATCTCTCGCTTTCTCTCTCTCTCATTATTAGTACCACTTCCTATTTATTTCATCATTACTTTTGAGTTCAGTTTCCAATGAAGATAAGCAAGAAACAGAAACCAACAAAAACAAAACCCACAACCAAAACCTATATATTTCTTGAAGCAAGTGGATGGCAAGCAACCATACTAATTTGCTACTAGAGGATGACATTGCTGAGGTCAAGTGAAGGCGCCACTGGCAAAAGAGTACTGAGAACATCTGATGAAAAGCATTCTAAAAGAAATAGAATACTGAACAGAGATAGGTTGCTGAACAGTTTTATCTCTTAGTACAGCCTTAGAATATGAAAATCTTGTTTTCTTAGCCTTAAGATGAGATGGAGCCCATTTTCTATTTCCTTTAGTTAAGTGTAAGAAGCATGATTTTGTAAGGAAGGAAGCCCAGATATGATTCATGCTTATTTTTCGGTCTTTCCCAGCATCCACCTCTCTGCTCCATGGGTTGACTCTATCACTTCTGCCAATCCCTCTAAGGTCCAGCAAATGTATTTAAGCTTCTGCAGGAAGCAGGTGAATTTTCCTTCCTGTCAGCTTTGAAGGCATGAGCTGAGACACTTCTCTGTGAGACCATATTAGATTTTTCACCTAGAGACTCCAAATGGCTATACAATGGGTCCAGCAACAGAGCTGATGTTAGGAAAGAGTCTACATCTTTCTTGCTCTAAAGTGTTCTTTCTCTACAGTTATGGCATTCTTAAGATATTAAAATTCACATACCGTAATCATGAAACTAATGGGGAAAACATGCTGAATGAAATAAAATGGATTAACAAGGGTAAGAAGGAGACTCCTGAGTAAGGGCTTATTTTCACTACATTTGTGACTTGCAGTTTTCCAGTCCAATAGACATGAGAGGGTAAAGATAAGGTGAACAGGCCAGGCCTGTCCAGGCACAGGGACAGAATGAAGGCCAGCCAACTGTCAGACTCTATTATGCAGTTCATGGACACCATAAGCTTTGTTATGTGTTTGCTGGAGCTGTGCTGGCGGTTCATCTGGCACTGTGCATGAAGAGAGTTGGCAGATAGGTTGAAGATTGGAGAATTAGTAAAATAAAAAAATGACACACAAGAAAAGGTCTTTCAGCTCATGGTACTTGCTGTGAAACAGACAATGGACCATTCTCATCAATTAATGGGGCCACAATCCAACTGTAATACTCAAGGAGAGCCAAGGACATTGTGACGCTTGATTCTAGTCATTTGTTGTTTACGGACATGAAAGAAGTAGGACTATAATGGTTTGAAATACTAAATTTAAGTCCCCTCTGCTAATTAACAAAGCTGATATCATTTGTGCCTTCCTGACAATCTCCTTTCTTCTCCTCTTTTTCTGTCTCTTTTTGCTTCCCTGATTTCTTCCTTCTTGCATTCTCGAGGACATATCCACTAGGACACTTGTATCCATTGGATACTGTGTTTTGGCTAGGCCTTAACGGGTAGGGAACACTATGGCAAATCAGGCTCCTTATTAGACTCCTTCAGCACCTCACAAGAGGGTCGCACACAAAATGTAGTTTAGGAGCCACGGGGAAGTAGACTCGGAAATGAGGTGACCAGAGTGCTTGTTGACAGGTAGCTGGAGATACTACACATTGGACACTGCTGAGTCCTGCTCGTGAATTCCTTCTATTCATCTGTGGAGTTCTCTGTTACGAGCCCTCCATATTCTTGTCAAGTGTAAACTCTTGATTCCCCATCAAGCTGTGAAGGATATTTCAGGGCAATCGAGAGGACCAGAAGACACCCAGAGATATAATTTTCAACTTTGTGTCAAGATGGCATGAAAATGTCTGAACAGAGCTTCAAATCCAGTTTCATTGGATGGTCCATGCCTATAATTCTGACACCAGGAGGCTGAAGCAGGAGGATTACTCTAAACCTGAGGATAACCTGAACTCCAAAGAGTGGATCTTGTCTCAAAAACTCAATACAAACAGCCCACAGAACTCTAAGATTCTCTCTGATCGGGAAACTCAGTTAATATGGGCATTCATGGAGGGATTTGTGGTCTGTGTGCTTTTCCTAACTTACTATTATGCTTACCTAGCTTTCATGTCCTGGTCTGTGGGGGAAAGAAGACAAAATATCAACTTTAAAGTCTTGCATTTATGCCACAGTTTAACAATTGTGTGATTTGAGCCTTGTTTTCTTCAGTTGGTAAATAAGGACAGAAGACTCAATTTCCAGGGATATAAACCTTCGATGTAAATAATACACCTTTGTCAAATGTACAGAATAACATTATTGATTTCATTTTAAATGCTTTATAACATCATACTCCTGATTGTCCATCATCGCTGCTGTGCCGTAGGTGAATGTGTATGCATGTGTGTGTTTATGCATGTGTGTGTGTGTTTATGTGAGTGGTGTGTGGACATTCATATGGAGGCCAGAGCTCAATGTTGAATTTCTTTCTATGTCACTTTCCACTTTATTTTTGGATATAGAGTCTGCCACTGAATTTAGACCTCTAATTTAGAATGGACTGATTAGCCACTGAGCCCCATGGGGATCTTCTTGTTTCCATTTTTTCTAAGCACTAGGATTACAGGCACATACTACTACATTTGACTTTTTCCCTGGGTGCTGTGTAGCTGAACTCAGATACTTGTGATTGTTTAGCAAACACTTTATTGAATGAACCATGCTGCCATCATCACACTTTAGGTTATTTATTTAAAAAAAAAAAAACCTCTAGATCTATCTTTGAGCTATTTGGATTGTTGAACCATAAAGGACCCAGGTACAAATCATTCAAGAGTTTAAATAACAACCATGAACAAAAATAAAAACCTCATGAATTAAAAAAAAACACATCTGCCAAACCAAACTGAAGCCAACTCTGAAAGTCTTTGACTCAATGTTGTCTTGGAATAAATTACAAAGGTATTACTTATTATTTGAAACTGGAAATAACCATCTGTAGGTGTTAATATTATGAAGGAAGAGTAGCTATATCCCTTACCAATATTTCCAAAATTTTTCCTATTGGAAAATATATGTTCAAAACTGCCCTCATCCGCACAATACCCAGAACTTTAGAAATCAAAGTCAGAAAGGTGACATTGGAATCTGGGTTTTGCTCAAGGACTAAAATCCTTGTGACCAGACCAACTTGACAAAAGGTGCCTCTGCCTGCCCCTCCCCTTACACTGTGCTATGTGGTGGGTTTATTGATACACATTCAAGCATCCTTTTTTGTTTAACATGGTCTATCATTGTTCTCATAGTTCCATCAAAGATGGTTTCTTCAGAAAAGACTGACAAAGACTGAATATTTACTATGTAACTCCTTATAGAAAGTATGTTGACTCCTGTTCTAGAGAAACCTCATAGGTAATAGAGACATTATTGCCTGGGGAATTGGGAGCCCTGAGGTACACAGAACACTAAGAGGTCTAGAATTAGAAACTTCAAAATAGCTTGCTTATCCAAAGCAAGCACTGGATACCATTCAAAAACATGGATTGCATATCCTCAGGAGAGTTCAAATGAGAAATCTTCTGAAAAACCAAACAAAAAATAATTAAATAAATGTGCAATTCGATGGTAAATAAAGGTGTGTATAAGGGAGGGAACACTATTATTATTTATTAAGCTGCTGATAGAACACATCTTTCAGGGCTTGTCTCTGTGTGGAAAGATACAGAAGAGTAGAAGATCCTGATGCCAGAATCCTGTTGGAGACACTTGTCAGCACAGAATTATAGTGCAGCTAACAAGTGCTTTAGTCCTTTCTCCCTTCCCAGCTGTAATCCTGCAATTTTGTACACCTCTCTTCAGAAACCCCATGAATAGGGAATGGACCCGTATGTAAACAGGGTAGCTTCTAATTTTCCACTGTCAGAATCCAATCTCACCCAAGACCTCTCTATCTCCCTGTTCAGGAAAAAGATCAGGAAGTTTCTTAGCAACATTTTAAGATGTAACTTGAAAGTCACCAATACAATAGATAATGCTACGAAAATTAATGACAAGTCTCCTTAGAAACCACTACCCACATTCAGGATGTCTTAACTTTCTGAAGCATTCTCACCTACAGAATCCTAAACCTATGTTCTGGTATGCATGCCATCTTTTTCCTTGGCCACTCTGGTCTCTCTTATATCTACAACATTTTGTTCATTCATTCATTCATTAATTAATCTATCTTATATGTCTGTATGTGTGGGTGCACAAACATTACAGCACATGTGTAGAGGTCAGGGACAAGTCTGGAAGTCAGTTCATCATGTGGACACTGGGGAACAAACTCAGGTTGTCAGGCTTGGTGGCAAGTGTTTTGTCCACTGAGCCATCATGCCAATCCCACGTGTATCTGTAGTAAAATTTCAAATTCTGTTTCATCAGATAAAAAAAAAGTTATGGGTCTAAGCAATAGCTCAAAAACCTGAAGACCTAAATTCAATCCCAAGAAACCCACATGTTGGAAGGAGAGAAGTGGCCTCTGACTGCCACCTGTGTGATATGCATGTGTTCATCTTCTCTCTCTCTCTCTCTCTGCCTTTCTGTCTCTCTACCTCTCTCTTCTGCCTCTCTCTGTCTCTGTCTCTCTCCTTCTCACTTTCTTTGTCTGCTTTTGGAAATGCAATGTCTGTAGAGTACCATACTATGTATTCTCAGGTCATTTTCAGCCCTGAAATTCCATGAACACAGGCACACCACATGGCTGCTTCCCTGTTATTAGGGCTATGATTCTTCTTCCCTGAATGATGAGATGAATTCACAGGGCATGTGGCATTGGTATTTAAAACAAAGATAAAATGGAGTTATGTAGGCTCTTAACTTTGGTAATTACTGAATTAAATAAGGATGAAAGTGGCTTCCTATTGCTCTTTACTATCTCTTAAAATCCTTTAATATGCAAAAGTGCCTGATGAATTGGTGAAAAGAAGACATATTGCATCATGTGTCCCATATTCCTATGACCATGAAAATATGCCCAACGTTTCTTATGACCTCTTTTCCACTGAAGCTACTCTTTACTTGGTGTGGTTGATTTATGACTAATGTTCTCAAAAGTAATTTAACTGAAGAATATATCAGGAGGATGCCCAGAGGGGAGGCCAGGCTGAGAGAGTCCTCTTCTCTCTGGTGGCCCTTGTTAAAGAATTAGCATTGCAGAAGTGAAGGGTTTGTTTTCAAGGGAAGGAGAATTTTTTCTTCAGGACTGAAAGTTTCAATCACTTAAAGGCTTTTATGTATGCCCACATTCATCCTGTAAGCATCCTATCTGCCCTTCTAAGTAAATTCACTTCACTTACACTCTAATTCTCAGCTTGCATTTTGCCTTTGCAAATTTTCTTTTGACTTTGGGCTTCGCTGAGCATAAACATAAGTGCTTTACAATATTGGACCACTAAATGAGATTTACATCATAATTTTCTTCATGACATCTCTGATGAAAATCTTATCCAAAAACTGACAATTGCAAGATGTGATAAAGTCACTGGCATAATAGCCATCAGAAAAGCTTGTGGTCTCAGAAGATGTTGAGCCAATGTTTCCTGGAAAATAGGGCTTGAGGCAAACCGGATCAGCATCATCTTTCAGGAATATTGGTGGATATGCTCAAAGTCTATGATGGACACCATAGATCTATTTAGCTCATTTCTGAACCACAACTATATTATTCCTCCTTTCAGCAAGAATCCTTTATGATATCACAGGTATGGAATAGAAGAAAGATGTAACAGCTTTAGGGCATGTGAGGTTTGTGTGTATGGGGATCATAACACCTCATCTTCTATTATCTACTGGTACCTGCTAGGATCTGGTTTTGAATGTTTCCAGTGTGAAAGATGAAATTGCCCTTTCCTGCTCACTGAAGATCTTAGGTTTACCCTAAGCAGTCTTATCTGAAATATTCCTTTTTTTTTTTTTTTGACAATCAGGAAAGAAAAGCAGAAGGAGTGGGGAAAGAGGAGGGGAAGAGAGAAAAGGAAAAGGGAGAGAGGGAAGGGCTAGAAAGAGGGGAAGAGGGAAAAAGGAGAGAGAAACAAGAAAGAGGAGGAAAGAAGGGAAGGAGAAAGAGAACAAGTGTGAAGAATATCTTTTTAGAAATATATATATACACATATATGCTTATTTCATATATATACATACATATATCAGTCTCTCAAGGAGGTATGGGATTTCTTGATATATTTCCCCTTCCATGGTGACAGGAAAAATCACCTTGTGGAAATATATGTACTGCAGTGAATTCATGTATGCAACAGTCCTATCTTGTTCAGAAGATAGCATCTGGCTGCACTTCTGATCCCCTTCAAGCTCTTGTAACCTTACTACTCCCTCTCCCTCAATGTTCCCTGAGTTTTACAGTAGGGGAGTTGTTTAGATATCCTGTTTAGGACCCAGAAGTTTATAGTCAATTAGTTTCTGTACTTTTTTTTTACATGCAAGTGTAAATTTAAAATAGTAGTAACTCTTTGCAGCTTTTTATATTTTGACAGTATGTGCTGAGCATCTCTCCAATGAATATATATAATGCTGTTTTACTACTTTTCCGTTTAAGGATACATACTAGAATATATATTAAAGTTATCAAGCCTTTATGGTATAAATAGAAATATAAAATGAGAGTTAACATTTTGTATAAAAGATTTAGTGAGTTTAATTATTCTCATCTTGCCAAAGGTGGTTTCAATGAGCTTTTACTTACGATCCAAGAATCATTCTCTATTTACCTGGCCCAGCAACATGACAGGGGCTATTTTATAATGGACAATAGCTCTCCAGAAATGGCATGACCTTTGTTCTTATCAATGGTACTCAGTACTGTAGCTTCCCATGGACATGCACAAGAGTTCTCTGCTCACAGTATAGACATCAGCCTCACTACCAGATCTACATGTCACAGGGATCTAGAGACAGGAAGTACGTAACAAGGACAGCTCAGGATGAAGAACGCTTTCTTGTTCTGGTTCCTACTAAAACCTGACAACCTTGTATTGAAACTAATAAATCCACTGAAATAACACTTTGAAATATGATAGATGTCATTTCTAAGATTAAAGGAAGCCCTTAAGACTGCTGTGATTCATTGATTGTGGAAACTAAATGAACAGTGGCCTCTTTTGTCTGTACACTGGAATCCAGACCAGAAACTGTGCAGTCCCACATACTTCAATCTGAATTACAATGGAAAGTTCTGGTCATCCTGGTGGTAGTGCTTCTCTATGCACTGAGTTATCAGAGTAGATTTATAATTTGAAATTTAATCTCCCTTAAAGTCTGATAAGAAATAATGCAACTACCAGACTATCCTGGAATCTGCTGCTCAGAGCTTTTCTGGGTCTCATGCTAGACTGATAGTCTACATCTATGTTCTCAGGCAGACTTTCAAAATAACTTCTATATAATCTTATTTGCCTAAATTCTAAAGCTATTGGTGAGCCAGAGGCAATCATCTTAAATCTGGTGTTTGTACATAAGGTTTTATTTTTGTTTTGGGCTGTGGTATGGTATTTGCTTGATGACTTCATAATCATCTCATCATGAACCTCACAGTGATATGTCTGTACTTAGTGCACAGCCTGAGAGTGCAGAGGCCACCCTGAGTTTTGTTCATTTCTGTTCAGATGTTTTTCTGTGATCTAATATTTATACTACAATTTTAGCAATTAAGACACATTGACATAAATTCTGCTTATCTTAAATAAATTTTAAAGTAATCTTTTAAAATAATTTTAATTAAGATTACTACATTAAAAAACAGTAAATAAAATTTTGGCATGTAATTATACATTGTGGAAAACAGAACTCAAGATTGAGACTGTGGTTACAATTGTGAGATAGGACAGAGGGAAACCACTGTTTGTTTCTTAAGAAAGAACTAGTTCCATTCTCAGGATATTTAGGATTCAAGTGAATGTTATGAATTTGTGCAGGATTCTTTGGGATTGTGTTCTACTCTGTCAGAACTTGGAAAATATTGTAAACTATCTTACTACAATTTCTGTATTTGGAAGGACCAGAGTCCAGAAGACACTAGATGATAACATCAACATTGATTATCTTCTCTGAGTTCTTGAGAGATTGTGGAAAATTCCCTCCTACAGAAAAACAATGAGAATATATGCTTTCTCATCTTGTCTGTGATTTGTGTGTATTTCCTTAACGGGTACTTGATTCAGTAGAGACAATGAAGTGTGTTTCAATATAAAGATGAAAGCTATATATGTTTTTATAAAGTATAAATAGCCAGACACCTTATTAGAATAAGAACATTTTTCTGCCTCTGGCAAAAAAAAATACATGTTCATTCAGCAAAAATTATAACATCTTCCACTTAGTTTATTTAATAGTTTGAGTTAACTTCTCCAAATGATTTAGCTTCCTCTTATTCTTATTTCTGAATACTCATAGCTCCAGGGGTTTTATATATATATATTCATATACCCTTAAGAAGGTACCATAAGAGAAGGGCAATAAATTTATACCTTTCTGAATAACAAAAATAACCAGCCATTTGGGTCACACTAAAAGCATTTTACGGAAGCCTTTTATGGAAGTTCAACAAAGATCTGTCATATTCAGTTGGATGCATGAAATGAGTATATAATTTGATCATTCAGCAAGGAACAAAGAAATCCCAAATCATGTCTGGGGCTTCGTAAATAGAAATGAATATTATGATTAATGCTTTGTGAAACTTGGGGCACATTTTCTTTAAGAAGAATTACTTTGCCATTTCCCCCATATTACAATTTCAATTTTTTATAGCACTTTACATAGTAAGAGCAACCTTCTTACTCTAAACTTAGCCCTTTGGGTAAATTCTGACAGTATATTTGAGTTTTAGTTCATATATAATGAAGGATTGAGAGTATGGAAAACATATAGCTTCCTTACTCATGCAAAAATTATAAAGAAAAATATATTACACAACAGTGATATAAAAAAATTTTAAACCAAGGAAATTAAAGCTTCTTTAGGTAGAATATTCATTTTTTTCACTTTGTTTTTAGTAAAAAGGAGTGGAGTCACAGATTCTATTTCACAGTTATCTTTGGAAAGGTCCCTCTCAGTTGAGATCTTTAGCTTTACCTAGACAGTTTCAGTTTCCTGTGTGGTTAGATAAAAGCATATATGAAAACTGATGTTAACTAATAGATTTTTAGTAGAAACTAACAAATGGTATTAACATTACTATTAAATGATACCATGAATTCTACTGCATGTGTGTGGAGATGCTTAAGGTTATGTAGGTTATAGTGGTAAAAAAAAATTTACATGAGAATGTGGAATCCTCAAGATGATATCCATTAGCCTTCAAGATGGACTTTGTCCTTCATGTTGTAATTAGAAACATAAAATTGTTTTCATTTCAACTCATTTCTCAACATCCAGTGGTGATGATACATTCATTCTGCCTCTAAATAAATTAACATTAAAATTCATTTTTATTGCAAATTATACTTTCAAAAAAAGTGACAGATGCAGGAAAAGACAAAGATGTGAAAGGAAAAAAATAGCCTGTCAGACTGCTGACTTTTAATACAATATGTGGGATGTGAGATTATGTCAGTAAAGGAGTTTAATATGTGATCACTTAATATGACCAAAGCAATAATCATTTTGGATTCATATTTGAAACTTATTTAGCAAGTCTCATCTGAAATACTGAACCTCTAAGCAATGATAGAGATTCTGTCTTTACTTTCTATGCCTCTGAGTTCGAATTATCTTCTGAGTTGCTCTGGGCAAAATAGGCAAAATTTAAATATACATCTCAGGTAGATAATAGTTTCTTTGCATATCTAGGCCCCATTCAAAGGGCTAGAGCCTACCTTAGAGCTCTTAGAATGTCCCATGAAGAGCAACTAGAGCAACTTGGAAAGACACACATTTGCAAATTCCCAACATTCACCTTGATTGGCGGGAAGCTCTAAAGCTTTCCGGACTTCCATATTGAATCTAGATACTTTTCCTTCCTGTTTGATACTTCTCCTATCAGGTCATAGATGCTCTCTGCATCTTGGCTGGGGTCTTTCTAAGCACTTACCCTGGAAGTTTATGGCTTATATATTGACCAACTGCAGCTTCCATTTGTCCTAGCCTTAACCTATTTATTATTTTCTTTTGGATGCTGGAGACAAATGCCTTTATTAATGATAATATCAAAATTTTGGCAAACACTTCACAACAGATTTGTAAACATAATGCTTCTCTTTTCAAGTAGCACCACTTTGTAAAGACAACACAGTATAAGACAATATGAGTTGAATCAACATAAGTCCAAAATCCTTGTATTTTTGACCATATAATTTATGTTCCTACATAATAAAACAAATGATAATTTAAATCAATGTCAACAGATAAACTCCATGAAATGAAAGTTTGTGCTATTTGATGAATCACAGTATGTTATAGTTAAATATACCTGCTTTTTAAAAATATATATTCCTGCATCCAGGATGAAAAAAATTTAAATATACATCTCAGGTAGGTAGTAGTTTCTTTGCATATCTCTCTTCGAAGAATATTTTAAAGCAGTATATAAATAGGTTGGATGCATATTTAATTCTATAATTTTGCCCCAAAATTATGGTTTCATTTTTATAACATTAATTTTGCTGAACATTAATAAAGCTGACAAACTGTTGGAATGGAAATGTTTTGTTTTCTACAACAGAAGTAGCGATTTGAAAAAAGAAAACCTACATAACACTCATCAGTTGACCTTAAACTAATTATTATATATGTAAGTACTATTCTCACCCATACAAAAATGTTTCCACATGAAAAATTATCCTTATTTTTAAGCCTAACACTAAGGTATGCTTACATTAATAAATGTAGTAATTGTTTCTTTATGTCTTTCTGGAACTTTAATTTAGAGATATATTCTTGAGATTTCAAGAAAATATCCTCAACCTAAAAATATGTTTAGAAAAAGTTTCATGTCAAATATGCTTAATGTAGATTATTTAATATTGAATCAACTTTTTGAAAAGGCTAGATAATTTTCAATTATTCATATTTGTTAACACTAAAAGCTCACTTTTGTATATGTTTTTGGACAAACATTGCTTGTCATAATGTATTAAGTATTCACAGAACAGCTAGAGAAAATGAAATTCTTAATCTCTGATAGTAATCTAACATTTCCCATTTAAACATTCAGCAACCTAGTAGTTATTTACCTTATAAAAATGGCCTAGTGAGTATAACTTGGAAAAATAATAATTCAAATATTAGTTATAAAGAAATAAAAAAATTTAAATTGACTTTACAGGAAATAACTGAGGACAAAATTTTATGTAGCTTATATGTAAATTTCTTTTTAAGCATCTTAGTTTGTTTTCTATTTCGTTCGTTTTATGAGATGGAAGATAAACTTCTTATATACAAGCTGAACTGTAGATAATCATACCAAGGACAGAGGACTTGGATTTCATTGTGTTACTACTTTTGTGAAAAGTCTTTCACCCTGAATTTGCTGAGAATACTGAGCTTGAAGGGCACAGAACCTTTGAGGAAGGGAAGTTCATTCATGGATTACCCCACATCATAGAAGCTTCAGTGTCTACTTAAAAGTTTGTAAATAATGTGCAACGTCTCCATCCTCACACTGCACAGGCAACAGAGTCTCTGGCTTTGATTGCTAATAATTGCAATGTCATTCCCTGGCTGTCAGCACCCTTAACTGCTCTTGTCTAGACTTATTTTTATTTCTCTAACTCCTTCATTGTCCTCTCTGTGCTTTTCAAACTTGCTGAAGATGACAGGATAGAGAACCTTACACTTCCCAAGTCTACCCATCTCAGAAAACACAAATCTTCTTTGAAACATTTCATTTTTTCATTTGAGTGGGGGAGAGAAGGAGAAGGAGATGAAAGGAGGAGAAGGAGGAGGAGGAACAGGAGGAAGAGAAGGAGGAGGAGGGGAGGAGAAAGAGGAGAGAGAGAGAGAGAGAGAGAGAGAGAGAGAGAGAGAGAGAGAGAGAGAGAGAGAGAGAGAGAAAGGAACATAAGCCAGGGTGTGTATGCAGAGCTCAGAAGACAACTTGCAGAACATATTTCTATTCTTTTGCTAGGTAGATTCTGAAGATCAAGAGTTTGAGAGTCTCAAAACATCTCTTTAGACCAGGTCTTTATCCAAGTCTGTGAGATGTTCTTTCTGCCCTCTGGACAAGACATTAGACAATCTTCCTGACTCAAAGACTTTAAAGTCCCTCCCTACTTCCTGCCCTTGGGGAATGCAGCAGCTCAAGATCAGCCTTTGGCATCTCTGTAAATATTTACTTTAGAAACTGGACCACTAATTGTCCCTTTAAGATGTAAATCTCTTTAAAAGCTTCCTTGTAGGTTTGGCTACACAGGGATGTATTTGCTTGAGGCTGGAGCCATCCATTCAGTAATCAAAGCAGACAATGTTCCCATTTTCCAGTCTCTGGAGACTAGGAGCCTAATTTTGAGGGCACCTAGCTCCAGTACGTCCTGAATATGGAAAAAAGTTTATTTTTGCAAGTAAGATAACTGTCTTTTCCTGCTTTGATTTTCTTCAAAGCAGTTGTCACTATATCATTAAGTGTTTTTCTTACTTTTTTTTCACTTTTTTTTTGGTCTCTCTTTCCACTGGATTCTAATTTTTTTTTTTTATAGTATTGGCAACTTGGATTTTTCTGCTTGCCTGCAACCATATCCCCCATGATTCAAAGTAAACCTGTATCTGACTAATATCTAATAGGTGCTTTATAAGTTGTTGAATAAAAGGAAATAGATAGAAAGCTGAACAGAGTCTTTTCTCTGGTAATCATCAGCAAAACTGAATGTGGACCTTTAAAAGGAATAAGGAATAACTATGTAAACACAAATCCATCCTGTCTTGCTAATGGGGGAATGAATAGTCCTAAAATAAATTGGCTGAAGTAGTGAGTGCTAAGTAATCTATCTGGCTGCTACATGGGTTTTTTTCTTCGTGTATCATATTTTAGAATTCATGGAATTCTACCTCTAGAAGCCCTAACTTATCAAGTGTCCTTTTACTATCTTTATTTTCATAGAAAAGAATATTTATGAATTAATTTTTTGAAGAAATGAATGCATTTCAGAATGATCAAGTGTGAGTCTGTAAAAAAATTTTCTCATAGGACTCTTGCATTTCATAGGAATGATGACAGAAAAAATATAATAAATGTTGAAAATGCTACAGCTGCTGATTAGCATACTATCAAGTAGTTGATATACATTTTTCCAAAGCAACTGAGATATACAATTAAAAAAAAACTTCAAAAACTTGAACTGTTTTTTTATTTTCAAGATTTGAACATAAGCTTCTAAATGTGGACATTTGCTTTTATATTTTCAGAGAAATAGAAATGTTCATTTTTAGTAACAAACATGAAGATTTTGGCCACAATGCTAACTGGACAAACATTGTGTGTATGGGTTAGTATGTAATTTGTCTTTAAGCATAACAATTTCACCCAAGTCAACTCAAGGTGGGTAACCCTCTTGAAATATCCTCCTTGAGAGCTTGTTGGCTCACAAAACCTAGACTCTGGCCATAAAATAATGGTCTTCTACAATTTAAAGTCGTGAAACCATAGCAAAACAACTACAACCTGTGACCTTCGATGAATTCCAATTTTGTCTTTATACCAATAAAGAGCATTCTGAATCTTCGGGTCTTGGACTCCATTGCTCTAAAGCCTTCTAAATGGCATTGAACATTTGCTTTTATAACAAGGACAATGGAGATGCCAGAAGAAAATGAGAAAACTAGATCATAAGTTTTCTTGATTGTTGTATCTGTTCGAGAGTTGTTCACTCAAGTTGTTATAGAAAGTGCTTCAATCTTAGAAGAATTATAATGGTTGAAATACCCACCACTTAAAGAAAATAAGTAGATTTTTCATACTTTTATCATAATTGTGTTGTTCCCTAAACTGTATTGTGATACTTTGTGGTTATATATATTTGTGAACAGCATAACTTTTTTATGTTTTTGGTATTTGTATAACTACACCTATTCTATTCACTTGTTAAATGGTCAGTTTTCTTGAAGGATGCTTTTGTGAGCTTCTTTCTTCTTGATAAATTTACCTATGTTTTGTGTATTTTCTTAATTAGCACTGGATGTAGGATTAATAATGAAATGTACTTAAATACAAAAAATGAGAGCTGAGTATTCTTTAAAATATAGATAGTGAGAAATGTCTTATCGCTTATAAATAAATGCACCATAATACATTCAAACATAATGGTTGCTGGAAGAGGATAGCCATTGTTTTCATTGGTGTAGCCACTGGTAAGTTGCCCATGCTTCTGAAAATAACCCCACATTAATGCTGATGTAAATTAAACTCAGAGGGTCACACACAAAAAATATGAAAGCATGATATGGAGTCATGATGAGGAAGATCTGTGGGAGAGGGAAATGGAATGAGAGCAGACTGGAGGGTGAAAATGAATAAAATTTCATCATTATGTATGATGCTGTCAAAGAATAAACAAAAACCCTGTAGATGATGGTTAGATTGCCACCTGCACTGCAGTAGCTCAGTAACAGCTTCAGTCTTGAAAACTGGCTGGAAAATCATGACAAAAAAAAGACAATGTAGAATTTTCCTTAACTCAAGTTAAGTTTGATTAGATTAATAGGATTAGCCTTAAGCCAATTTGTTGCAAAAGAATGTGCAAAATGATATTTTATATATGCAAGTTGAGAGCAGCCAGCTTATAATTATGTGGGACAAAGCAATTCAAAGCCAGGATTCACCAAGAATTCAGTAAATTCATTTTGAAAATGTGGTTTCAGAAGGGAATACTTGGCATTTTCATGAAATTCATCTGTGGCTACATTTTTATTTTGGTGACTGAACAAGGTTAAAGGATGAAATGGAGTGGAAAAATGATTACAGAAACGACTTTTCTATTGTTTTCCTTTATTTATTTATGAGTGACAGCTAATGAATTTTAGCAATACAATCATCATTATTTGGTCTGATCAATGTGTTTGATTTGACCACAGAGAAGAGGAATGTATTGCTCACCATCATAGATTACAAATGAACATAGTTTGAGTTATAACTTTGCTACTGGTAGGTTTCGAAGAGTGGCTACAATCAAAAAAGCTAGATACCTGCCTGCTTCAACAAATAGGAGATAAAAGTGAACATTTTGTTGATTTCTAAATTTTCTAGGCACCATGGGATGACAAGAAGATTGAGGGTATGCAAATGATTGATGACAGTAATGATGAAATATTCTTAACTACTTTTGTTTGGGGAGATAGAAGAAATGTCATTGACTGTTTGACAAAGCAAAAACTTTGAACTACTTTAACATGTATCATCCATTACAATTTCTCAAAGAAAGATATAATTTTATTCTTTATATTAAGAATTTATAGGAGTTAATCTTTCTGAGAATTATAAGGATAGATATCATTCATTAGGGTTCTTGTTCTTCAGTATTAAGGTCCCTGAATCACAGTTTTCTTTGTCATTCTGCAATTTCTATCCACTGACTGTAAGTTGTCCATCTTACAAAGCCATGGTTACCTGATAAACGTAATGTTGTGTTAGCATCTGGCCTCACTGTTTACAAAATAAATTCAGCACAAACTAGCAAACCACAACTCTATTCTTAGAAAAAGTACATTTAAAGACAAGAAAATATAACTTGGGTTAATGTCAAAAGGATGCTTAAACATGAAATCTCTATTGCTTATTCTGTAGCATTTCCAGTGACACACTAAAGAAAAATGTTTGTGGCTGCAGGCATTTTAAGATATATTCTGTGCAAGAAACAACAGTCATCATAACAAATCATTCCTTCAGATGTCAATTGTATTTGCTTCCACAAAAATACTGAGCATGAAGTCACAGGAGACAAAGGATGCTGAACTGTGGAGTAGTCTATCATTCCCCACTCTCTGCTTTCTCTTTATGGGATTGGAGGAAGTTGTAAAAATAAGATGTGGATGTATAAGCTAAGAAGTGGGCAGGGATGACATAATAAACAGAGTTCTGTTCTAAAAACTTAGAAGGATTTCTTCTGCAATTCTCTTAGCAAGCTTTCAGGACATTGTGTGTTTAACATATTTATGGAACTTGAATCCGTGAAAAATGAAAAGTTGAAAAGACAAAATTAGCAAAAATCTGTTACTGCATGGAAACTCTCTCTCTCTCTTTCTCTCTCTCTTTCTCTTTCTCTCTCTCTCTCTGTGTGTGTATGTGAGAGAGAAACAGATCATCATGTGTGCGTGTGTATATGTGTGTTGTCTTGTGTTACTGTCGTATGTGTGTCCACAGTGTGGGGGCCAGAAGAGGATGTCAAGTGTCTTTCTCTATCACTGTCTGCCTTGTTCCTTTGAGTCAGAGTTTCTAACTGAACTTGGAGCTAGACTACAAATCAGAAAACTCTAGTAATCCTCTTGTGTCTCCCCTGTCCTCTCCTTTCTCACTGTACAACACAGAGTTATAGCTATATGGATGGCTATACTCAGCTTTTCATGTGTGTTGGGGATTCGAACCTAGATCCTCTCTCATACACTGCAATTAGCCCCCTTGCTAGTCCATCCCTCCATGGAGCCCTCTCCTTATCCTCTGTACTTAAATATTTAAAACTCAAAATGAGGTCAATATACTAATTTTTTTTAAAAAGAACAACTACTTTCAAGATGAGGATATAATACATTAAATAAACTTTTACTTATATAATTTTAATACTCTGTATTATCATTTTTACTCCCTCAAAACTTAATATTATCAGCAGAAGTGTTATCCATCTACTGTGTGCAAAGCATGACACTTGAGGAATTAATTATTCTATAATATATACTTATATACTCTATTCAAATAAACACAGTTCACATCTCTCATTAAAACTATTCATGGTGGTTAAGGTGATACTGATCCAGGAAGTATTGTTTTGACTTCAGTGAATCTGTACAGTTTATCTAACTAAGATAACATTCATAGGTACTTGAACACATCCTATAGGGAGCACCAAGGACTCCATTGTGAATTCTTTCTATCACATCACTCTGTTTTGTTTTACCAAAGAAACTATGAACTTTTTGGAATCTTCCTGTTCTGGGTGTGTTGAACTTTAAAGAAAAATATGTGTACAAGCAAGGTACAAGGGAAAATAGATTCAGACTTCAGGGTTTCTGTATTACTTAATAATGTCAATTTTTTTTAGAAAACTTAAATATAATATTACTTTCTTTTTAGTTTATTATAATACATTGATTGGGATTGAGGAGATAAGCCCAATGGATAAAATGCTTGCTGAGTTTGGATCTCCAGAACCCACATAAAATCCAGGCATGGCAGCAGATATATGCAATACCAGCACTGGGTAGGCAGACATGGGAAGTTCCCTGGAAATTGCTGGTGGATCATTAAAGCCAATGTCAAGTTCAGTGAAAGACCCTATCTCAAAAATAACAGAGAGAATAACGCAGGAAGATACTTGGTATTGGTCTCTGGCCTCCACATATGCAGCATCAACAAACACATCTGCACACACTCATGAACACATGCACACACACACATACACAAGAAAGAGAGAGAGAAAAAGAGAAATCATTACTTTAAGAAACAAATTCAAACTTTAATCCTCATCCACATTCCAAAGGAAAGGGTATTTTTTTCCACATAAAAATATTCAAACCATTTTTCTGCTTCAAAGGTTTCTAAAAGTCTGGCACCCAATTATAGATGACTTGATTTCTAAGAAAATCACAATTCTGTATAGCATAGTAAGCATATGGTAAAACTTGTGAGTGACACATCAAAGGTAGTGTTCTTTATGTAAATTATGAAATAAAGCACAAGTGCATTTTCTTAATGTGCAAAAATAAGAAAGGAGAACAACACATCCCCAATAACCATTTTCCAGCTGACGCTATATACATGTTCATTGTTTAGGAAACTTAAAAATAAGTTTCTCAATTCCTGTTCATGTAATGGTTAGATCTAAAATTACTTTATGGATCTTGGCTGCTTTTGGGGAAGATATACTTGTCTGGTTTGCTAATGAGCCACAAGGGCAAAAGAGCTGTTCTTTATGAACGTCAGGGAGGTGACCATGCACCAGTCAGGGCAGATATGGATGGACGACCACCCACACCAACAGACCAGACTGCCACCAAGTGACACGGAGCAATTCAGATTAAAACTAAAAATGCTGAAATTGGGGAGAGAGACACAAGTTTTAGAATAAATACTAGGTCTTTTCTTTGTTGTATTTTGGTGTCTAGTGAGGGACTGAGGCAGAATACACCAATATTTAGCATATTGAGAAATACTTAGAGTAACTTTCTTCAAGAATAAACAGATTCTCTTCTTGCTTTCAATGTTGCACACTGAAGAGATTCAAAGGAATTAACAGACATACTTATTCTGAATGACTTTACAGGAACTGATCCCAACTGACTCTTCCCCTTATAAATATACATCAGATACATCAGAACTTAGAATCTGATTTATAAAACTCGTATTTGTTCAAATCAGATATGTCAGAGGTGTTTGTCCTGAGCTCCCCATGCCAAAATATAGTCCAAATAATTTGAATATGTATAGGAGGGGGTGATGTTAACATTTTTTCCTGCACAGAGCATTAAATAAAATTTCAAAGTCTCATTGCATTGGGGATGTGACATACATGAACTTTCATCAAAGAATTAACTTACAAAATCGACACATATTTCAGGTCACATAAGGCCACTCTGTTTTCTTTTTAATGATTTTTCCCACAGCTCTTAGGAGGAAAGCTAAGAAGCAGATGGTTACAAAGTAACAACTCTGTCCCTAAATGACAGAGTCAGCTAGAAATATATCACTCTGACTTGGTTCAAGTAGTCTTTTGTATTGAACAGTCAGTAAACAGAAATGTGTCTCTGTCCCTGAAATAATAGGCTGCTCAGAAAAGTGTAAGACAGATTTGACCAGAGACAGAAAGATTGTGTTTGTTACATGCAGTGAAACTCTGGTGGCAGCAATGAGAATTTTTTTCTTCCCAAGGGCACATCCTAGTTTGACTTCTTAAAAAACAATAAATTTGATTTCTTCTTTTTGTCTTGGATATACACTAGCTGTTAGTTTGGGTCAAACATACCACAGAGTTTGTAACAACTTGCCAGTTTTGACCATCATCAAAATATATATTAGTCGTTTTAGTGTCTTACTTTTATCAAATCAGTTCTATGACCACAAACGTAAAATGGTCTATAATTTAGAGTAAGTACCATATTAAGAACTTTTATTGGAGAGACTCATTGCAGATTCTGAGTCTTCAGGAGTTAATCAATCCACATGGTTGAAAGGCAATTTCTGGCAGGGAATTGGGAATGCTTAAAACAATAAAATACTGCTGATCGGATCACTCATACATATATGCATTCACACACACCTTTTATATGCATGCATTTTTTAATATAAATTTTTAAATGGACTTTACGAAAAGGTTCAATTCATTTAAGAATGGATTTTTTTGGGTCTATGTATAGAAAATTAATAAAGCTGCAAAAACAAATTATTTTTAGCATTTTCCTTTTTTCTGCAATGCAGGTTGGAGATTTAGTCAATGCAGGCATTTGCTATGAGAATATGTTTTAAGAGTTTTTGCAATCAAGTAAAAGAAACTTTGGAGGCTGGAGAGGTGGCTCAGGGGTTAAGCCTCTGCCTTGCAGGCAGAAGGTCCTGAGTTTGGATCCTAGACCCCACATATAGACGCCGGGCGGAAGCGGGGGCGGCCTGCGCTTCTGGTCCTGGTAGGACCGAGCCTGTGAATCCCGGAGCAGAGTAAATAAGGAAGAGGTGGAAGCGGTCCATGGTGGTTCCCGAATTCGCACGTGGTTCTACACACACACACACACACACACACACACACACACACACACACATGCACACACGCATACACGCACAATTGAATAAATAATAATAAAAAATTAAAAAAAGAAACTTTGGTTAGCTCAAGACTGAAAAGGACATCTAAATCATCCCATCCTATAACTCAGGGAGCCTTGTAGACAAGAAGGTGATAAAAATATAAATGCCTGAGGTCTGGAAGAAATACTGCCAGACAATAGCCTCTGTTCACATCAGGGTTGCTGCCTAAGAGTTCAATACACAATGTCTACATCCACTAGACTCCACAACAGAAAGATTTCAAGAGCCCATGTCTTTGAAAATAAGCAAAACAAATAAGAGCACATTAGCAGAGTAAGAATACTGTCTTCTTAAACCCAGCCAGGAAGTACAGCTTTCCCAGATACTGCCCTAAAGCTAAGGATTCAACTGCTGTTTATTCATGATACAAAAATGTCTGCAGTGGGGTGAGCTGTTGGAGGTCCATTTGTAAAACAAATGCTTGCTCTGCCAGGACCTCTTAATGGCAAGTTCTAGCTGATTGTTCATATAGGACTGCCACAGTTATTTCTGCTCGATATTACCTTCATGATATATTTGTCCTTTCACCTGAAGCCTCCTCCGAGAGGTAAAATGCTCTGGCAGACCTTCTCAATAGGGAACTGCAGCTGTCTGTCTCCTCTGGACCTATTTCTAATGGACAGTTTAAGCCCCTCCCTGATATTTGATGATGTTTTCCTATCTGTACCTTCTGTCTGTTTGCTTTTTTTAAAAAATTTCCTTACTATATACTTAATAAACTCTCACTAATTAATAACTGAAGGCTATCATAGATCATTCTCTGAATGCTCAGAACGCCTTTGGAAAAAAGGTCATCCACTTCTTATTTATAAACTAGGTTATTTGGCTTTTTGGCCATCTAAGTAGATACTTACTACATATGGTTTAGATTTAATCTCATATGCCCATTGTGGGGGCTCTTGGGAAGGACCCCCCTACCTCGGAATGATTAGGGTACAAAGTCACACCAAAATCAGCACATAATATATAAAGGAGATTTATTGTCAAGCAAGCAGGAGGACCAAATAGACAAGCAGCGTGAAGCATGGCTATCTGAGGAACAGACAGAGAAGCAAAAAAGGAGAGAGAGAGAGAGGGAGAGAAAGAGAGAGAGAATGAATCTAGTTTCTGGGGTCTCTTATTGGGCATGATCATGTGACCAGAATGAGAAGGAGGCAGAAGCGTGACTATAGGAAGCTCAAGAGTTGTTTTGCCTAATTTTGCTTTATTATATATTCTTTTCATTTATGGGTTTATCTATTTATGTTTTTGTCTTTAGCACTTAATGGCTCTGAAGATACTCTGAATTCATTGCACCAGTTTTCCAAATTTTCCATTCAAGTCTTAGGCTCATCCATTTCTACAAAAAAGGTGATTCCTATGATTAGAAACCAAGACCTAGGGTCTAGGTGTAGTCAGGCATTTTATTTTCAACTTAAATGCTTAGGGTCTTCCTGGAAATTTGTTACACGTGCTTGTGAAATTGATTCAGTGATAGGTGTGCTGCATTTACGCTGGCCACATGGACAGGTATGGAGGAGTTGGGTTCCTGTCTGATCTGAGGCCCTGCTGCTTTGGGGCACGGTGACCAGCAGCACAGCATTCTCACTCTTGTCCTGGAGACCCCAAATGGTACATGTCCACAAAAGTGCTTGAAAGGAAGTTATGAGCTAGTTCCTGAACTGATGTGACAATCTCAATGTGTTACAGATTTGAATGTTTCTAGTCCAGGCACGAGGAATAATGCAGACACACATTCATGTGTACTGTCTAGTTAATACATCTTTGTAAGATTCTTTTCAGTATCATTATATAAAGAGAAAACTAGCTTGCATCTATTCAACTGGTTTGTATCCAATGCTCCAAAAGGAGAATGACCATGAGGTGATATCAAAAAGAATAACACAGAGCAGCAGTACATTCAGGAAGAAACTGGATATAAACATACACAGACAGACAGACAGGCAGACAGACATACACACACACATGAACACATACATGCAGATACACATACACATACATACTATTGTGCATGCTCAAAATCTTTTCAGATATAAAAATTTGAAAAGGAGTAATATCTTTTACTTCATAATATTCTGAAACCTAATTTGAAAATGGCCTGATGGGAAATTGATCAAAGAATGGATTGTAAATATTTAAATGACAAGAGCCATTATATACAATAATGGCTTTACAATAATTTTAATAAGCATTACCATAAAAAGACAATGTAGAAAATCATTAAGTAATTAAATAAACATGAATTCTAGGAAGTATTTTTCTCAAAAATCCCAAACAAGTTTTTTTTATTGAAAATATGATTATATATCATTCTTTTCTGAAATAAGAATTGTTTGTTTATATATCTCCAAAAAAGTTTCTTTTGCTTAAAAATATAATCAAATACCATTCTTTTCTGAAATAAGAATCTAGTGTTGTTTATACATCTACAAGAAAACTCACTATAATTTTCAAAATGTAAAACAGCAGTGAAAATTAAAATAATGAAAGCTTTTTTGTTAAGCAATTTTCTGGTTGTCATGGGTTTTAATATGAGGCATAATTGTTATATAATGAAAAGCTTGGGAGGAAACGAACTGGTTAGACAATGACCAAAAGGCAAAACAATTGAGATAACAATATATTATATAAGTATAGGTAAAGCTTGATCCATTAACATATAAATTCTTATGCTAGCAATTCTCATCCTTCTTTTGAACTTCAGAAAGTCTATTTTGAATGATGTGATGAAGCCAGATGGCCAACTGAAGAGCAAAATAACAGATGGGTTGACGGATGAAGGCATTCAAGGAAAGAGGGTGCTTTGAAAAATTCCAGTTCAGTTTAGCAATATTAACAGACATGTAGATGACGAGTCATGAGCATTTTCAGTGCAGCAAAATGACATCGTAAGTTTCAGAATAATAAAACTTGGTATTAACTCAAATCTATAAAATCTAAACTATCAACAAAGCAGATATCCTATCTCCATTTTAAAACGTAACAGAACTTCTCCTAAAGACCTTACTATTATTTTAAACTTACATCTTTCAGCCCTTAGGTTTTTCTTTTTTCTTTCTTTCTTTTTTTTTTTTTTTTGCTAGCATCCATTATAAGATGAATGTACCATTTCATCAAGAAAAATCTTTAAAAGTGATAAGCCAACTAATATGTTACATAGCAGGATTGCACCACAAAAATTATTATAGGTTCAGACTACAAACTGCTTGTGCCTCAGTATGTCAGAGTGCTTTATGAACTGGCAAGCTGAAATTCAATCTGAAATATATTTACTTGTAGTGCTGAGAATCAGTGAAAGGAACAAATTGGTTTAAAGTTCTATTCTGCAATGTCTAGGGAGTTGGGCCGGGGCAAGTCACACTTGTGCACGGCAGCATTATTGCTGTACTGGAATATGGTTAACAGCTACAATTTGCAAACTCCAGATGACGCATCACATGCTTATCCTGAACAACATCTTCCAGGTAATGTTTCTTTAATTCCAAAAACTTGAATGAAAACCTCAGGGGTCCTCAGTTACCAGGGAGCAAAATCCAGACACAGACAGGATAATAACAAGAATCCAAAACATCTGCAGAAATCAATATGTTGAACTTCTTACACAAGCCTTCTATAGCGCTTCCTCATCACAATATACCATCCCATTCAGCTTCATCTATGTAGCTCATTGTCTCAGGAGCCACTCAATTTCCCTAAGCTGGAGATGGGTCTCTAATTGCTTACCTGACTCACAGGCAAATGTCTTCGATGTTTCGTCGTGGAAGATAATTGCCACTGCGTGCTTCTTTGTCTCTCGAGGCAGTCTGGTTATATTTTTGATATTGTGCAGCTCGGTTACCTAGAAAGAGAGATGTATTTTTATTTATTTTATTTATTTTTGGAGTGTTCCCGATGGATCTCCACGGTCCTGCACCTGCTAGGCAAGTGATCTGATATTGAACTAGAACTTCAGTGAGAAGGTTATTTCTAATTTCATGTGTAGTGTATGTTCTATATTTTATTGCTTAGATAACAGGGTAAGTTATCACCACCTTAAAACACTTCCCAATGGATGATTTCTACTAATTTCTAATGAACCCTATCCAAAACCAATAAGGAAGAAACATAATGCTCTCCATTAGGGTTTCAATTGCTTTGGTCTTAGTTTATATTGTTCTCATTGTTTTTGAAATAGTCTACATAGAATGCAGAAGAGCTTTGTGGACTCTGGTCTTATTAAACTTCTATCCCAACAAGCAATAATCACTTAATATGAAGAGAATTCTCATTAAATATCTGCTGCATATTGATGAGATTTAGTACATCTTTTTCCTAATACCTCTTATCACACAAGCTCTGGATAGAACTGTAATCACAAGGCATATGTACTGATCAGGGTACTAAGTTGAACTGTTGCATTTTTAGAGATCCAGTCCCCAAAAGAAAAGTTTTATCATGTTTACTGTAATAATATGTACAACTTAGAGGAACAAGATGTTTTCTCCTTGCTTATGATTTGGGCTATAGTTCATATTTTATCCTGGTCAGACAGTTCTTACCAACATCAGGAGCTAAGGGAACTTATCACAACATAGCCACAGGAATTGAAGACAGAGGAGAAGCCTCACTTACTAGTCAGTCTGCCAGAGAATTGAATGGCCTTCTCCATCTTAATGATCTGCCCAGGGAATAGTCACGCCCACTGTGGGAAGCTTCATTCCACATCAATCAGGTAATTGTCCACAGTCTTGTTCATAGGTTTGCCTTAATTTAATAATTCTTCATAGATGGATCAAATGGAACAACCTTCAATTGTCAAGTAAAGAACTGCAGCTAACTAGCACATTTACCAATCATTTTTACAAGTATAAATAAGCCTAAAAGATAAAGAGCTACATAGTAGGGAAAATGAAGGAACTTAAAATGGGCTTTTTGGTCCAACCTGGGAGAGACAAAGAATGCTGAATTCTTATTCCATAATATCTCCGATAGTCATATAGTGCAGAATCAGCCCTATTATTTAGCATCTTCAGAGTTTTGAAATTTATTGACACTTTGGTGGTCATATATACTTTCCTAACCATTTGCACAAAATCCTGAATGGTCTTAGGGTGTAACTGTACAGTACTGCACAATATAATAAGCAGGGGATCAGGACAGGATCTAAAGCCATGGTGCCTGTCTCTGCCATCACTGTGCTTTGCACTTTATAATTGTTTTAAGGGAGGTCAATGAGAGGTCAGTGACATAGTTCAGCAAGTAAAGTGCCTGCTTGTGAACTGAAGACCTGAGTTCAAGTCTCCAAAGACTGATTTCCAAAAGCTGTCTTCTGATCTCACTTGTGCACCATGCCATACATATATTTTTCTCTCTCTCTCCCTTTCTCTCTGTTTCTCTCTCACACACACTCATAAATAAATAAAATATTAAGAATAAAGAGTCAGAAAATGAATACCTTATTCCATTTATATTGTACGCCTGCCTTAAAATAAAGCACACACTGTTCTAAGCATATATTTCACATGTTCCATGATTATAGTTGTACCTATTGATACTTTTGCCTCAAAACAGAGGAAAAGTAAAAACAAGTGAAAAAAAAAAAAAACACAGGTTACACGCTAGCGTTGAAATAGAAACTGTGTTCTTTATGAACCACGCTGAGATCCACACTTCTACAAATAGCTCTCTAAAAGACCCCCACATAGGTCTTGCCATACATCTTTATCACTTTTACTTCTTGAACCTTCTCCTACTCCACAGCTTTGCGACTCATTCAAACCCTCCCTTTTTCTTATCTGAAACAGTTGCATTATGTTCCCATCAGCACCCACATCCTCCAGCTGTCACTCAATTGGTTACACTGATTCCAGATTAGAGTCTCTAAACTAATCATGCAAATGCTCAGGATTGAATAGCACCTTAAATGCTAAGATTTCACTCATCCACAAAGACTTGGGGACTTTAAATGGTTTTGCTCCCTGTATTTCTAACTTGTCTTTGTTTTATTCCAATATGAAATGTGAGTTTCATCCATTTTCCAATGTACTAATTTTCTTGAATAAAAACAAGTTATGTATAGAAGTTTCAGCCTGTCACAGAGTAAACTCTTCATGACTCCTATTCCTACTTCCTTCTATCAAATTCACAAGCATCTTTGAATCATGTAGAGTTGGTAACTAACTCCTGCTGGGCTCCTTCCTTTTGGCATGATCTCAATACACAAGCCATTTGGCTTTTTCTGAATCTGTTTCTCTTTGTACACAAGACTTAATAATTAAAGATTGTGGACTGCAGAGATGACTCAGGGATTAAGCCTCTGCCTTGCAAACAGAAGGACCTGAATTTGGATCTCGGATCCTATGTAAAAGACTGGGAGGAAATAGAAGCAGTTTGCACTTTTGACTCTGGAAGGCAGAGCCTGGGAAACCCCAGAGCAGCACAAATGGGAAGGTAGAGCAGTCCAGAATGATTTCTGGAGTCATCCTTGGGCCTCCATGGGCACATACATTGCCATCTGATAAACACACATACACACACACACACACACACACACACACACACACACACACACAGAGTATTGTATGAGAAAAAAATGAATATCACCCCCACTAGGCGTATGTAAACATACTTTCTTTCAGGTCACATGGAAGGAAAAAAAATCCTATGGAATAAGAGTTGTATTCTTGGAACTATGTGTTCTGAGACACAGAACACAGACACTTTAAAAATTATAAATAGGCATATGACCAAATATCGGAGGGAAAACATGTCATATAGTTCATTTAGATTAGTTAGGCTTTTCTTGATTTACCATGACCAATAGTTAACTGTGGGAATATGCAATTTTACTTATTTATGTTTCTTATCAATTATGATTGTGTGTGAAGGGGAGGGAGCAGCATTGCAGTCAGAGGACAGCTCTCAGGAACTGGCACTCTCCTTCCACCTCGTTGAGACAAAGATTCCTCTTGTTTCTGCCACTGTACAACATACTCCAGACTCACTTGGCCAACGAATTTCCCATGATTCTCCTGTCTCTGTCTCCCATCTCACTATGGAAGTACTGGAATTGCCCCACCCATCACATCAGATTTTTCTTTCAATGTGAATTCCAAGTAGCCAAGTTAGGTCACCAGATTTATATAGCAAGCACTTTTCCCCACTGCACCATCTTCTCTGACTTGAATCATATGTTTTTTTTTTTTCAGAGTGATTGTATTTGCAAGGTTAACAACATGAGAGCAAATAAATCTAAAACAACTGCACAATTAAAAAATTAAACTATTCATGCTCTGATTAGTCATTGTAGTTAGTTTAGCCCAACTGTGAGAATCAAACTAGATACTAGCACTTACTGTGTATCTTGGTAGGATGACATTATACATGTATACTTATACACATGAATAAGAATATATATTTAACATTTTATTTATATATATAAATGTTATAAATTATATGTAAATATTAAAATTATTAGGACTAGCAGAATAGTTAGGTAAGTAAGAGCCTTTACCATGAAATCAACATATGTCTTTCTTTTTTACTGGTGTGTAGATATGTATGTGTGTGTGTGCGTGTGTGTGTGTGTATGTGTGTATTGAGTGTACTGTGTGTACCTGTGGAGGACCAAAAATGACTTTGGAACTCATTCTGGAATATTCTACATCCGTATAATGAGGTTGGCTTCATGACAAGAATAGATATCACCCTGCCTCAGTGCTAAACTACTGTTAAACTTAATTATCTCTTGAAAAGTGAAGAAAAATCAATTTTTAGGATTTTTTGAGCAGATTAAAGTCCATACATGAATTTCAATTATTTTCATTTATCTTACCAATAATTATTTTTATGGTAATTTACAAATCTTATATCTTTTTTTAATTAAAGGAGATGTTTTGAATTTGGAGTATAAACTAATAGATTTCAGGCACAAGTGTCAAGAAAATTTATTAGGAGAGAGAATATTGATTCCAAAGGAAGAATAGATGGGAAGTTTGTTGATTTATTATTTCTGTAATTATCATTTAATTGATATCATGCTAGTGTCCCTAAGATTTCTAAGATTCTATAATAGAATGGTCGCTGATAAATCACCATCAAACAGCTTATGGGAACAAAGGTTGTTTTTTTTTTTAATGATAGTCTGATTACAATGCATTGTCCAGCTTGATGGGAGAATATGCACCAACACCAGGGCTGAGGGAACTGGCCATACGATTTCTACTTCTACGTAATGACTGAGAGAGGGACGATCCTTACTTGCCAGACCAGCATGTCTGGCCAAGTGTAAACAAGGATGTCAACTTTCTTAACCAGCTCTCTGTATTTTATTCCAGCACCTAGTCCCACCCACCATAGGCTGGGCCTTCCTCATCAGCTAGACAATCTCCTGCAGGTTTGCTCTGGACTTAACCACTACTTCTCTGCACATGTGCCCAAAGTTCAAACCCTCAACTGTCAAATTGACAGCTGTATCTAACTATGACAGTATGTATCAACAGGTGGGTTACAAATGCTGTGTTAAAATTTAATTGTTATTTCTTTTCAACCATGTTTACATCAGTTTCTCTATTTGTTTCTTAATACTTGTCTTTTGTCCCTGATTAAAATGACTGATTTCCATGGGAAAAAATATAATTCATCGTCAAAGCCACCTGTAACAGACATCACATTCTCTGACACCATCCTCCCATAGATTTGAATGTCTTAACAGGTTAATTATCAGTGACTAACTACTCTTTGAGTCTTTTATATCTTTGGCAGAGATAAGAATCTTTCAGATATTAAACCACATAATGCATCATCCAGAAATGAGCCATCGTGGACCTAATTACAGACATTAAATACAATTGGACCTATGGATCCATGTGTTCTACAACTGGGGAATTCAGCAACCACAGACTAAAATATTAAAAAACTGTGTTATATCTGAACTGAGCATTCAAATATCTTCCTGATTAATATTTTGTGGACTACATAGTATAATGACATTTATATAACATTTTAATAATATTAGGTATGTGTAGTAATGTGGAGATAGAAAGATATGTACAGGTTACACACAAATACTTTGCTCTTTTATATGACACTTGAACACATTCATATTTTGCTATCTAATGTGACATCAATCCTTTGTGGTTACTGAGGAGTAAATATATAATAATCTCCATTGTCTGGCTACTTGGCTTCCAGCTGAAATCACTTCATTGACATCAGAATCTAGTTTACTCTGTCACCCATCCCACCATTGTATAGCCCTTGTGCTGTAATAGAAATGTTTTAGTAATAGCATCAGTAAGGTACTTGTTATCCCACATTAACAGTCTCCAGACACATGATTAGTTTGGAAGAGAATATGATCTACATATGGCTAATGAGATGTGAGCAGAGGTCCAGTATCTGTGATAAGTATTTTCTGATAGATCCATTCCTGTTTTCTATGATGGAGACTTGGCTAGACATTGTAGTTCAGACATGTATCAGCTGGTACTTTAAGGAATGAGACTGCAAGGAAGGCAGATCACAGGTAGAGAAAGCAACACAAAAAACATTCTAGTTGATAGCACAAATTAGTGATCACATTACTCACTTTATATGTAGAAAATGATGGTTCCTAAACTGAGGGCAGTCACACAGTTAAACTCACATGGTCAGAATATGGGAGAAATTTCTAATTGGTGAGACTAGGGCATTTTCTGCTCATTTAGATAATAGCTTTTGCTTTGAACATGTTACAATTTATCAGTGGGAGATAATGCTTGGGAAGTTACTTCAGGAAGGAGAAGTCAATCAGGATAGAAAAAAATTCTGAATACCCTCAATGTATCATTACACTTAAGCAGTTGTGAGATTGTCTACGACAAGATGGTTAGATAATGTATGTTGATGACCTACAAAGGGGGTTATTAGCACAAAAGGGGATATGCACTAAATAATTCCCTACATGTATAAATTTACCAATACACTTCACTGATTCAGAAAACTGCAACTTTATTGCAAGAACATTAACATGCACTATTTAGCTACAATTGCTTTTACTTTCATTTACAAAAGTTAGTCTCTTTATTATTTTATTATATTATGGTGAGTTAGTCAAGTTGGTAGAGTTTGGTATGCAAACATTAGAACCTGAATTTGATCCCACCAACCACGGGGAAAAAAAGTCAAAGGATAGTGTCAGTATATGCATATTACCCCAGAGTTGGGGAAGCAGAAGCATCCTCAGGATCCACTGGCAAGAGAGTCAAGCCTTTACGATAATTTCCACACCAGTTAGTAATCTTGATTCATAAAATAAAGTGAACAGTTCCTATGTAATGACACATGAAATAGACTTGGGACCTCAGTATGTGCGCATGTACGTGCACACACAGAGTCATGTACATAATCCTTGCACATATGCATCCATGTATCACACATATGAATGCACACATAAGTTTGTCCCAATTTTAACTCCAGAACCTGTAAATATGTCTTTGTTTTGGATAAAAGATCTTTGCAGGTACAACTTAGTCTATATTCTTGAGAGGAGAACATCCTGAATTTACTGCAGGCCTCATATCTAATGACTGGCATCTTTATAAGGTTAGAAAATAAGGGTATTTGCCATGAAGACACCCAAAGGGGAGCTTTGTGAGGATGAAAACAGACTCATTGATTTCTGACTTCTGGCTCCTTAGGACTGTGAGAGTAAATTTTTGTGACTGTAAGCCACCAAGTTTATGAGAATTGGTTAAGCCAGCCTGAGGAAAGCAATATAGTTGCACGTGATTATTTTATGATAAATGGCATAATTTGTGCTATAAAGTTCAAATTCGTAAATGAAAACTAATCATAAAAATTTTGTATGTAGTCTTTTCCCCTTAATAAGATCCCTTTAAAGAAGAAAGGATATATTTATTTTTGTTTTGTGATTGAAAATATTTCAGAAATCTTTTTGATTTGGTTAATATAAAGCTCATGCATCTCTCTGATGTGATTTCCCTAGAGTCTGGGACAATGGCTGATGGAAAGTCATAGGCAAGGTAGAGATCCACTCAGGCAAGACCTCCCTGTCAACAGGCTCTGTCAACATTGTGGTCCCAGAGGACAGAATTTGACACCTCTGTGTGGAGAACGAATCTGCTGATGTGTGATGGGGCCAACAGAAAGGGTGACCTGTAACTGAGTTTGAGGACAGTTCTCAATTTGGAACTTGTGCTTGGGGCAGGGGGCATGTACCTGTAGGAGGGATCATTCTAAGATCAGAATGAGGACTGAATGACACTCCAAATGGGATGGCTCCCCTCTATGCTTTGCCTCTATGTTGTATCCAGTAACTGCTTTTACTTATAGGTTGGGTTACATCAATACTATGTTGAAAAATAAAACTATGTAGGATTTGGCATCAACCTGAAATTCCAAGCCAAAAAGTTATTGGGAGACTATTGGCTACACCATTTTCTTGCATATAGGAGAATCACAAGATTTCATTCTATGCTGATTAAAGAGGTCAAATCTTTGTTGGACATAAATATCTCACTATACATGATATATAACTATAAGCTAGATAATCGTAGGTATATCAAGAAAATACTTAGCTTATATTTAAGCTGGTTGTTACGCTGGCTACAATTTGTTGTAATCGGTTCTTGTCGACATTTCTGGACTCCAATTGCAGAAATAGAGACCATCTGTGTAATAAATTTAATGTTTAATGTGTGCATCTGATATCTGGGAAAACTGCCACTAGATGACCAGGAGTGGTAACCTAAATCTATGTATTAAACGGCAACTATTATAGGGGATAAGAACAAGAGCTGACGGCTGGGCCAGGGGGCCAGGGAGGCAGGTGGTGGTGGTGTTGACGATGGCTTTAGAGATTCTTGCTTCAAACAAGTTTGTGTAACTTTTCAAAAACAAGAGTGTGATGAGATGCCAGACTGTTGAGAACAGAAAAATCTCTGTCAAAACACAATCCAGTATCTCAATGGCCATTAGAGTTGAAAGCTAATAACTAACAGGACATGTCCAGGAGGGCAGATGTGTGTGGTATCCTTTGTGCATTGGGAAAGAGTATAGTGGAGCTGCCGTGGCTGACAGTTTCCAGTAAGATGGGGTTAAATTAAACATTCACATATCATGTCCTGTACAGTGTCTCACATTGCTTCATAATGGCATAAGATAAATAAATCAACTCACAAAACAAAGACTCGAAACAATAACCACAGCATAACTTGAGCAAAAGAGATGCCACTGATCTAATTTGAGTTATTAGGAAAAATAAAAATAAAATATGTTTGAAGTAAATTATGGGATACTGTGTAGTTAGTTGGAAACACAAAGCAAAAGAGATAACACAGAAACACAAGTGAAATCTTTCCTTAATGTGTGAATAAAGATAAAGATAACAAGGCTCATGCCATGAATGTAGTTACATGAATTGACAGTGCTGCTAATGTACAAAACATGAGCATACATGATTATGATTTTTAGTAATCACAAAATATAAAAAGATTCTAATCAAAGTTGGCCTGTGAGGAGGATGGATGAGTATGTTCAAAGAACGAGGATAAAATGGATTGTAGAAAAGATTCAATTTTAAAAATTCAATAAAAATTTTTTTAAAAATCATATATCTATTGAGTAATGTAACTTCGTTGGTCTTTATGACTAAGGTATAGAACACCAAAAAATAGAGAATAAAAAGAGGGGAGAGAGAGAGAGAGAGAGAGAGAGAGAGAAGGGAACAAATATTGAACAGTGAGAGGACAAAGAAGACAGATTTATTTTCTAAGTAAAAGTCAACTGAATTTGTGAAATTCCAATAGGTCACCCACTATTAACAACTGTATATCTGTTACAACTCAGGAATGTTACCTACACCTTTACCATCAGCAAGTCAATGAATGGTCTGGTGTATGATAGCACTTATAAAAGCTAATGGCACAGTTATATCCCTCTAGTGAAGGATACAAAGTAGAGATGAACTCTAGCATGATTATTAGCATGAATCAATCCTAAAGTGTATAAAAATGCTAAGGGGAATGATTATTACTAAAACTACTTACCTAGACCATTGCTGGGTGTGACATGATTTAATTACCCTTATGATTATTTAATGTTGACTTATACACATATACCTTTCAAGGTTATTTATACTTATCCCCCCCCCCCCAGTTTAAGGACCAGCAGCATAGCTCAGTGGGTAAAGATGCTTTCTGCTAACAACAAAGATGCCATCAACTGTGGGACCCTCTGAAGTGACCAGTAGGTACAGAGGTGTGAATAGAATCTCCAGTGCCCACCATGATGTCCAGCAGAGCAGCCATGTCCACGTCCGGTTCTATTTTCTGAACCACTGGTTTTAGGAAAGAAAGATGGTCTCAGGACATCTCACTTCATCAGGAATACCTACCCAGAGCACAACTTTCTGCAGTTGGTCACTGAATAGGGAGTCAGAGATTTGAATAATCTGAAAGAATTAATGTGCCCTGCTGGCTTGGGGAGGAATAGAACCTCATATTCAGGATGGTGTCGGGTTCTGATTCTTGAAAACAACCCTCAGTAGGTAGCAAGAAGGAAACAGGAATTTGGTTCTACATCAATAGGGAACTGATATGGACAATAACACAGAGCTATGGAAAGATTGTCTCCTGACTACAAGGTGACAGCTCACTTTGCCCACCACCTTGGCTTCAGTCTGTGGAAGCTTCATATACTCTGGACTATGTATTTGGCCTGTGGAGCAGTGAGTTCTTGAATGGATACACCACTACCAATTTACAGGAAGTCATTGCTCAATAAAAGAAAACTGAATGTTTTGTGGAATGATTGTCAATGTTTGAGCTCCAAAATAAATTCCTTTATTGGTAAGAGTGTGGGATCAACAGATCAAATCACTTGCAAGATCACTCTGGAATAAACTCTGAGAAGCGAAAGTTCGGTCCTTATCCAGAGTCTGCTCTAAGATGAGGAAGACAATGTTGGCCATCAGTTGTGATGAAATTCTTACAAAAGTTGACTTGGACTAGAAGAGTCTTGCAGACTACTGAAAATCAAATTAAAGTTTGAGCTCACAGTACATGGGATATCTAACATTGACTGGATGATTCAAAGAGACATAATAAGAAAACAGCACTAGGGGCAATCATTTCCTTTTCAAGCAAATGATTACAATCTCTGTATATGTGCTTGTCTGTTCATGTTAGCATGAGTTAAAGTGTGACTGCCTCAAATATTTTTCTCTAAATAAACAAAACCAAGAAAAATCAACTGAAAACTTTGCTTCCATCAACATTATATAGCAGTGTCTTTCTGAGATTCAATTCCATTATTCCAAAACAGAACATCTGTCATCAAAGCAATTAATTTCATGGAGTCTCAAAGCCCCAGTTCCTTAAATAAAAGATCCTGTTTTCTAATCAGTGAAATTTTCTGTTGGTTACTCTTGGTCTACACAATAGAACTGTTCAATGGACAATCAGAATCTTTACTATTGTTTGCATGGAAGCACTGTCTTCAAGAAGCTTTCAAATATTGTATAAACTCAAAGTAAGTGCTTGACACTATTATCATTTAATAACTGAAATATGCTAAATAACTATTCTTAGTAAGGTGCAAGGTAATCTTAAATCTATAATCTTATTGAAGTATTTGCTAAATTGTAGGCTATAAATGAATATGTGTTCATTTCTCAAGTATAGCATCTAACTGTCCAGTAATGGCAGAGAAACCATTTACTTTCAGGAGTGCAGAGTTTTGTCTACTGGTGTATTATTAGGCAGACTTTATTGAATGATAAAAAGTGATGTTTTAAACCAAAAATGCAGTGAGGTTGAAACATTACTTAAGGTATTGATGTAAATCTATGAAATGAAAAAAATACTTCTGAAATGATGGGATTAAATCAAACAGAATGTGGTTCTGCATATTAAATGAATATGTGAATGGCTTTATGTGATTTACCATGAAACAAAACTTTTTTGATATTACAAGCTATCTTATCATTTCAAATTGGTGTCCAGAATTTTGTAGTTGGCATGAAGTGTTTATGTGATTTCATTGATGTGTGACCCAAAGTAGAAATGAGTTTCAATCATGATTGTGTTACATATACACTTTTTAGTCCTCTCTTGCTTTATGTACTGTGACATTGTTTGCATTTTAAAGGTAGTGAATATGCATTAGATTTAGGTCATTATTTTCTAATGCAGTGTCATTAAAAAGATTGCTTGGAAAATTGAAATAGAGATGTGATTGAAGCTCAATGGTAGAGCCATTGCCTAATATATTTAAGTGTTCAAGGACCTTAGTTCGATCTCCATCATAAAACAAATGAAAAAGTACATGCACAGGAATATTCCTAATGTAAGTCACAATGACAGATATGCTAAGACAAGCTCAGGTCTAAAATACAGCTATTTTCAGAGTTTGATTCATATCGGCAGTAAACTTAAAGGTTACTGAAAAAAAATTCCAGCTGTAAGTGATTTCTCTTTTCTTCATGATCCTTAAGCTATGCAGAATAACTTTTATTAGAGTAATGGTAGATTTAGGGACATTTTAATTGGCCTCAATTCAAAAATCAAAGATCAGACAGCTCTGGGAGCTGCTTATGCTGAAGTCGCACCTCTGCTGTGAGCTCCTGAATCTCCTGAGTTTACCCTCTGGTCATGTATTCACTTCTGACTCACAAGCAAGACACTTGATCCAATGGTGTATTGTTTTTCATTCTTCATAACAAATAGCACTGTATACTCAATTTCTCTGAGAATGCCCCAAGAGACAAAGATGCTGAAAGATGAACACAGTCAATTATATAAGTAAAACAATGCAGGGTCATGAGTTAAGGTATGGCTGTTCCAGAACCAATCTGTATGTTAACAGGTGTTTTAACACACCTGCAGTTTAAGAAACTAAAGATGTTTCAAGATAGGAGAATGTAGATAGACGGATGCATCAATGAGTGATGTCAACTTTGGAAACTCCCAAAAGGTATTTCAAGGTACATCAACACTGTTCACAATATATCAAGTGTCTTCTTATTCAAGCATAAAGCCATTGTATAAATCCAAAATGAAAACAAGTAGTATTGTGGACATATACTCTGTCTGGACTTAACAGCAATATAACTTTTAAGGGTATGCTAGAAAGGTAGCAGTTGTTTACAAGGCTGACTTCACCTTTCCCTGAACTTCTCAGATGTTTGCATAAAATGAAATGATATTCTGCACCAAGCAGAAGGAAGCAAAGTGGGAGCAATGTTGTCAGTATCAATATAGAGGATTAAAAATGAGACTGGTGCTTAGGTTGTAGTTTAATGGTAAAACAACTGCAGAACATGCACAAGGCCTTGAGTTTGATCCCCAGTAGTGGAAACAAGAGGTGAAAAGTGAGATTGGCACCAATTCAAGAGCAATTTTTCTGACAATTTCATCTGTGGAAGTCCATGCCACTTTATCTTCATGCATTTTCCTAAGTGATTTCATTTCTATTTTCTCCCTATAGACAGCTCTCATATTTATTTCATTGAAATTTCTATAAACAGCTTCTTTTTCATCTGTTTAGAAAATTAAGGAAAATTTATTAGCTGAACCTATGTAAATTGCTCTAGTTCAGTTTTCATCCGGGATAAATTTGTTTTGAATATCTGTTATGACAATTACATACAGCTACATTTTCAAGCCTAATGCATTTTTAATAACTTCCTTCAGTAGCTAGTGATTTGAATTTCAAATTTCTTTCTACCAGAAAAGTTTAAATAGTATATACTATTTTATAATGGTTTCATATAAAACTTGATTTATGACACAAGATCTCTCTTACAGCAAACAGATCACTGTCTAAATGAGGCCATTAATACTCATAAGCTTACAATGTACATATTCTAACAGGACATTGCACAAAGTTCAAGTTGGTAAAGAAATAATTGTGTCCTTGGCTTTTTTTTTCAAGAATTCTTTACTTAGGCAAGGAACATTTCACTCATTTGATTTGTTACTTCAATTTGTGATTGCTAAGTGTTACAGAAGTTTTGAAAGGAAGCCTATAATTATTTTTTAGTTTAAATAAATAAGAATTAATGAATGCAACATTTCAGAGCATATGACAAGCCATTGAAAACTTTTCAAAATTTCTCCATCACTTAAAGGATCCAAACCTTACCCTTTGAGAATGGTTTCTATGCTTCTTCTCAACATCTTCCATTCACTTCTCCGCTCTCTTTCCCTTATGATAGCTATTTTAAAGGTTACCAGAATTAATCCTTCTGTACCAGGCAGAAGGAAGTAAAGTGGGAGCAATGTTGTCAGTATAGAGGATTAAAAATGAGACTGGTGCTTAGGTTGTAGTTTAATGGTAAAACAACTCCAGAACTCTTCTCCAATCAAATCATAATGTAAAATTTCAAACTCATATCAATTTGTGACATATAATACATATCTCTCCATTATTTTGCTGCATTGAAACAATGACCATTATACACACATCCTTCATGATGTTCTGATTTCCAAAAGTATGCTTAAAGGGTCTACCACACATGCATCAGGCTTAATTACAGCTACTTTAAGCATTTTACTTCTTTTGATTAAAAATGCTAACATGATAATTGGTTATAATAGTACATCTTAGTATTTATGGACTATTCCAAATACATGTATGTGTGTGTGTGTGTGTGTGTGTGTGTGTGTGTGTGTGTGTGTGTGTGTATGTGTAGAAGAGGTAAGCATGCATGTGTACTGTTGTATGCGGAGGGGAAAGGTCAATCTTGGGTATGATTCCTCATTTGTCTACCTGATTTTGAGCAAGGTCTCTTAAATGGATGTGATCATTGATTAGTCAAGACTGACTAGCCAGCAAGCCCCAAGGATTCACCTGTCTCCATTCTTCCTCTCTGTGGATTTCTTTTTTTTTTTAGATTTTTTTACTCCATTTTGCATGTGTGCATGTGTGTCTATGTGTGCGTGTGTGTGTGTGTGTGTGTGTGTGTGTGTGTGTGTGTGTGTAGAACCACGGGCAAATTCGGGAACCACCATGGACGCCTCCACCTCCTCCTTGTTTACTCTGCCCCGGGATTCACAGGCTCTGCCCTACCAGGACTAGAAACGCAGGCCACCACGGCTTCCCCGCTGAGTCTATACTTGGGGTCTAGGATCCAAACTCAGGACCTTCCGCCTGCAAGGCAGAGGCTTAACCCCTGAGCCACCTCTCCAGCCCCTACTCTGTGGATTTCAAGCATTCAATACTACACCTGTTTTTTTATGTGGTTTATGTGTGGAGCTTTTGTCCTCCTACTTACATAGTAAGCACTTTACAGGCTGGCTATCTTCCCATCCCTTCCCGAAACTTGTAAATTTATTGTGCATCTTACTTACTCATCACAATTCCATTACTGATATTCAAGAAAGAAGAGAATCTTCTGTCTTCTTCATCTCCTGAGACTTTGTCCATTTTAAATTAAACACAGAGGTTTCACAGGAAAATATATTTGTGTGTTTGTAGACCACAAAAATTTTCTAGAACATCCATGATGATATGGTGTTCCTTCCATAGAAATTGGGATTCATAATGGTTTTACAACAAAGATGGCAGGTTGCTGGGCAGCGTCTTCATCACAAAGCAATAATTACTCTAGGATTAAGAGGTACCTGAAGGTTTCTCACATTACCCAGTGAAATCAAAGAATTGTATTTAACTTTTATACCCAGTTGAATAGTTGAGTTATTAGTGATAATATAATTTCAAGAACTTGAAGAATTTATTGCAGTTAGTGGTAAAGCTTGCCATTGTAGAATAATAAAAGGACAATAAAAAAGAATTTGATGGAAATGAAATGTACATCCAAAAGGGAAAAAAAAGCAAAAACTACTATCTTGAAGCTTATGATGACTGTGTAAAGAAGGAAGTTGACGCAGAAGGTGTAAGAGTAAGGTGGTGGGTATATTAGTTGGTGTTTTCCAAAAGAAAGTTGAGATGATAGATGGGACTGTGGACTTGCTCTCCTGAAATAAGTCTGAAGATATCTTAGTTCCAAGGAACCACAGTGTAATTGTTTTTCTGGACTTACCTATTCAATAAAATACCTGCTTGGCTCTGGAACACAAGAACCCTAAGGAAGGGAAACCCCAAGACAGAATAATACCCAAAGATTTTCAACTTGCACGTGTACACTGTGGCCCTGCACACACACACACACACACACACACACACACACACACACACACTCAAACATGCACAAACACACATATATACACATACATACAAACATACACTTGCATCTTTATAACCTTGCCCAGAGAAAATGAAATTTATCTGTCACATACACTGTATCTAGTTATTAATGCACTTTGCAAGTTTCAAGTTGTAGTCATTGAATATTATCTCCATGTTCATTTAAAGAAAGCTCCCGGGCTCAGGAGATGAAAGAGTTGTTTAAATGCTTGCCACACAACATGAGGACCTTTGACTGGATCTCTAGAACCCACATGAGAAGCTGGGCATGATTTGGAACATCTGTTTTCTTAGCAATGGGTGACAGAGACAAGAGAATCATGGGAGCTCTCTGGATAGCCAGCTGAAATTAAATAACAAGAAACAATCCTCTTAAAAAAACAAGAAAAAGAGCTGGAGAGGTGGCTCAGGGGTTAAGCCTCCGCCTTGCAGGCGGAAGGTCCTGAGTTCGGATCCCAGATCCCACGTATAGACGCCAGGCGGAAGCGGGGGCGGCCTGTGCTTCTGGTCCTGGTAGGGCGGAGCCTGTGAATCCCGGGGCAGAAGGAGGTGGAGGCGTCCATGGTGGTTCGCGAATTCGTCCGTGGTTCTACACATACACAGACACACACACACACACACACACACACACACGCGCGCGCGCACATACACACGCACATACGCACAGTTGAATAAATAATAATAATAATAAAAATTTTAAAAAAACAAGAAAAAATTATGGTTACAAATAAAGGAAGACACCTGACAGCAAACTTGCTTCTACATCACAAAGATGATGTTCTTAGTTTTATAATTTATAACTGATAAAACTCATAATTAAAAACAAAGGCTATTCTCACATTCCTTTCCCCCCAAAACATTTCATGATTTTACAGTTCTTTGAAATCCCTTCTTTATCCTCAGTGATATCCTATCCCACTGACTCAAGACTGAGATCTTCATTTTATCATTATAAATGAATCACAGTATCATGAGAAGATGTATTAATTTTTTCTGACTTATTTGATTCAGCATAGTAATCCTGCCATTCATCTGATATTTTGTATACAAGTAGCTCTTTCTTTTCTATGGTTCGGTAGTATTTCATTGATAAATCTGTACAATTATTAACCTGTTTAGATCATACTTATTCCTACTGAAAGGAAATCATACATTCCTATAGCCATCTTAATGTGGATATAGATTTTTTATAACATACATTATAATGTAATTTGTACAATGACAAGAAGAGCTATATCCCTTCTTAAAGAAACTATGGAACATTGGTTGTGCAATTTTATGGCTCAAAAACTATATTTTGAAGTTATCTTGGAATCATATTTCCACTAATTCTGGCTATATTCATTATTTTTCATTTAGTCGGATTAATGATCTTTTTTAGTTACACATTGATTTTTTTCTTTGTTTGAATTTGGCAGAAAGCTAGTGAAGCTGAATTGCTTTACGAATTTATTCACTGTTCATGTATCTCATATTGGGAAATATTAGATTTCAATTTCTGTCCATTTTAGAATATTGGATGTGTATCTGTTTATGGAGCTATACCATTTCTAAATCCGTGAGACATGTCTTTTGTCTGATCTATACATCATAAACACATTTTCTAGCCTACTACTTACTTTATAATTTGCATTTTGGGCATTTTGAAATGAACACATTTCATAATAACATAAATTGTGATGTAGTTAATATCAACTCTTAAAATATATTTATCACAATATGTGTGTGTATGTGCACATGCACATGCATGGCATATATGTGGAGGTCAGAGGAAAACTTGTAGAAGTTGGTTTTCTCTTCCCATCATGATGCTCCTGGGTGTAGAACACAATTTCAGACTGCATGCAAGCCTACCCACAAAGTCTTCTTATTAGCCCTAAATCAAAATTTTAATATTGTCTCATGGCCTCAGAAACTGTTGGTGATGCTCTTGTGAAAAGAATTTTCTCTTTCTATCTGGAAGGTTCACAGTATACCTCTGTAATTTAGAAAAATGATGTGTTTTGACTTTATACTGCCTCGGGTGAGCAGTAACATCAATGTTTACTTATTTAGTTAGGACACTCAGTTGTTCAAACAGAATTGGGGGAATTTTTTTTCCTTATGACTTGTGTTCATATTGTTCTAAGTTAAATTGATCATTAAAATGCTGGTTTGCTTCTGACCTTTGTATTGCCTTCCATAAATCTGTATGTATCCACATCAGTTCTGCTGTGATCTCTGCAGCATTGTAACTGTCTAATATTTTAATATTTCTGAGTTTGTTCTTTCTCATTAAACATACTTTGGTTACTCTATGTTATATACATTTTTATATTAAGGTAATTTATCAATATCTATAAGACTCCAGGAATTCTGCTAGAATTACATTGGACATACATTAATTTTGAGACATTTACAATCAAATTACATTGAGGAGGTCCATCAAGAGCATATTTCTTCACACATATGCTTAATTTTACCACAGCTTTCAGTGTGGAGGTTTTTCTATGTACTTTGCTAAATTCCCTCCTGATCATTTGCTGAAACTCTAATGAATCAAATTCTACTGAAGATTTTTTTATATTTTAAATAGAATTTAATTCATATAATAATTCTACTATTATAAAATGGAATTGATTTTTACATATTAAAATATGCATACATATTGTTCGCTGCATTCATTAGTTCTGCAGTTAGTAAGCATTTTCAACAAATGATTCTGTCACCAAGAAAAGAAAGAACTTTTCTTCTTTTATACAAGTTTTTGTAACAAAGACTTATTCCAGATTAAAGTTTACTATTCTTAGTTTACTGAGAATTATTCATAATGAATATATACTGAATTTTATTAACAGTTTTATCTATATTCCCATAAATGTGATTATTTTAACTTTCTGCATTAATTATAACATTGACTTCCATACTAAAACATATTTGTTCATGACATATCACTTTCATATATTGTTAGCCAGATTTACTAACATTTTGCTAAGACATTTTGGGTTTTAAAGAACCTCTGATGTGTTTATCTGTTTCAGTTTGGGGATCATATAGGTAGATGAACATTAACTTCAAAACTCTGTGTTACTTTATTTTTCTGGAAACATTTCTGAAGACTCATCTTTCTCCTCTTAAGAAACCAAAGAATTCATAGGTGATGAGATGGAGATAAAATGAAACTTCATTTTCTTGGTGGGAAGGATTTTAACCAAGTGATCAGCATTTTATACCCATAACACTGAGTTAGTGAAATAAGCAGGCAGCTTGTGTCTTTAAGAAGTTAGCTTACTTAGCAGAAATTATCATATATTTTGGTGTTTCTTTCTTCTCTTAGTGTCTGCAAAATCTGTAATGAAAAGCTTTCTACTTTCTCTTTCTTTTCCTTGAAATATTTGTCAGAGAGCTGCAAAACTGATTGATTTGTTTTACTCTATCCCTCTGTGCAGGACTAGTTTTTGACTTTGTAAAGTTTTTCTGTTTCGTTTTGTTCTCATTGATATTTTCTCTTGTTCTCATCGTTTCTTTGTAATATAAGTGCCTAATGATTTTCTTCACCAGCTCTAACCCAGTAGAGTTGGACTATTTTAGTGATACTCCATACATGTTAATATTTTCTTTTCGCCTTCAGTTTAGAATCTTATCCATTAGGCAGCACAATTTCTATTTTCCCATTTGAGTAAGGATTGCTCTTTAGAATAAATCAATTTTCAAATATTTATAATATTCCTGTGCAATTTATTTTTAACTGATTTTTTTCCTCTACATGGTGGGGAATCAAACACAGCACCTTGTAAATCTAGGCAAGTGCTTTATCACTTAACTACCTCCCAGTCCTTGCTCCTTTGATTGATAATTGAGACTACCCCATGGCCTTTGTTCTTTGTAAGGTGGGCATAAAACCTCTTAATTGTCTACTGTTCTGTCTAGCTATTGAAATGAACATGCTGTGTGCACTTGAGAACAATGTGAGCTCTGTAGTCGTTTGATGTGTTTTTATAAAATTTTCAGTAGTATAAGGGGTTGAATAATCATTCTATCATGATAGAATGCTAACATGTCCTTTCACTGTTTTTCTGCTTTACCAGATTCCTTCTCAAAGCTTCCTGCTCTTTAAATCAACAGTTCTTGGATCACTTTCTCTGAATACTCTTTTAAGATGATCTTTCCTTTGATTGCTTTCCGTTTTCAATGATGTACCCATAAAACTTGTTTCTGTTTCAGAATATCCTTTTGATATTAAACTGTTAATCTATTAATAAACGAATTAAACCTTTGAACCTATAAATCAAGCTGTTTTATCAAATTTTGGGACTTTTTTCAGTCGTTTCTCCTCTTTCTTCTCCTACACTTTTGCCTAATTCTCTGCTCTACATTGAGGATACCAATTCTTTGTACGTCTATCATAAACTTCAAAACTGTCAATTGAGGCTTTGAAGATCTATTTCCTTAATGTATTTTTTTCTTTTTCTTATTCATATCAATTGGATTTTGTGGATAACCTTCACATTCGCTATTTGTTGTATGATATTCTTCCCACCTTTAATTGTATCTACTGAAATTCTAGAGAGTTATTTGTAGTTCTAAGATTTCTATTTAGGATTTGCTAAAATACTTTCCCAAAGGTTCTTATTTTTTAAATAAATATCATCCTATTTCATTTATCTCATTAAGTATATATGTTCCATCTATTTTCTAAACTTCCTACCTGATAATTCAGAATCTGAGTTTAATATTTGTTTATGTCTGTCGATCTTCCACATTACATTATTCCTCATTTCCAAGGTGGTAGTTATATCTTAAGACATTCATAAGTGGACATTGTCATGAAAACACACTGGATTATGTTTCATCCCTCCGACACTGCTTATTAAGATTCGTTACATAGATGGAACTGCCAACAGCTTTGTCTATGGTAATCTTTGGCTCACACTACAGTGAAGATGAACAAGCCTTAGCTCTGAGGTCTTTTCAGTTTCCCAAGTCATGGCTAGCTCCATGTCCACCCTGTTTTTATGTTAAGTTCATGCAGGTCTTTGAAGGATCCTCTTCATTAGTTTCTTATTTGTAGCATGTCTTCCTTACTCTCTATTAGCTTACTTTGTCCAGTTTCACTTGCCAGGGACCTCATTGGGAATGCAGATGCCCATATTACAAATCCATAGTAGGGAAAGGGGGCCACTTTGTTGCTTGCACTCATTTGATTTGACAACTTGCATTTGTTGTTGAATGATTTAGGTGGTTTCTATTTGTTTTTGCACTTTTGTCCAAAGTTTGGAATTGCTTTTTGTGGGGAAATTACAGAGTTAGAAATGCTTGCTGTGCGCTGGGAATGAGTGTGCTGGGTGACATTACAAGCAGCAGCATGTTTCTGTCTCCTGCTCACATCTCTTTGCAGCTGTCCAACACTTTTGAAAGAAAATCCAGTTTCCTCACTTCTTCTCCCACATACCAGCCAAATTAACCTTTTATATCTGTGGACATTCTAAATTAGCTCCATCTCAATTCCGTGTAACACATGCCTTGTAATTTCGTTTGGAATGAGTTTCCACTACATTTTTGATTCATTAAATAAAAGCTCTTTAATTATGTGACACTTACCTAGTCATTATTTGCTTTAAGACTGATAATAAAAGAGGGTGCTTTTTTTTTTTTCTTAACTACTGGAACCTTATATACAAAACAGTGCTACAAACATAGTAGTACTTGAAAGTCACATACAGAAAATGAATATTAATGAATCCCCATTCTAGACAAGGCTGTTGCACTTTGACCACTCACAGAATAACTCAAAGGCTGAAGTTCGCCTTTGAAACTCATTACAGAAGAAACTAAAAGATGTTTTCCCATGAGCGGTCTTCATGATTAATCACAGTTAGCTCTGGGTACTGCAACGCAGAGTTCCTTATTGCCTCAGTATAATAAAGCATGATCAAGGGAGGGAATATCAAGCTTATATGAAACAAGGAGAGTCGGGTATGATAGCACCAGCCTGTTATCCCAGCATTTTGGCTGAGTTGGGAAGATTGCAGGCTCAAGGTCAGTCTGGGATGATTAGCCAGACATGGTCTCAAAACCAAACAAGACCGAAAACAAATAAGGAGAAAGATGGCATTTTACAGATGTGTGCTTCCCTTTAAATAGTGAAGAATTCAACAGCATGAGGCCCAGCATTTAAATATGACCTTTGGCAAGAAGTTGAATTCCAAATAAGATAAAATGCCTAGCTCTCAAGCTGTCTTTTCTTACTGATTAAGCTGTGTGTATGCATTTCTTCTCAGTGAGATTCAAGGGTTTGGAGAACACTGGCTGTGTCTTATACACCTCTGCACCCCTGGCCAGGAGTAGACATGCCATACCAATTTGTGTTCAAATTGCCGGGGTTTTTTTAAGGTGGATTATAGGATATGTCTATTTATCTCATAAAAATGGCTGAATCAAAACACAGGATAAACTTTTGCTGGGTTATTCTGCTGGCTTTGTTGAAATACAAACATACAAATGCAAGTGCACACATGTGTATGTATGTGCATGTATAAATGCACACACACACACACACACACACATACACACACACATATTACCCCATTTGCACTGGCTAGAGTGAAGTTATTGTCATTGTTTGGCAGATATCATTCTGACTAGAATATCAAAGAACACATAGAATATGTACTTTTACACAATTTCACTCATAAAGTATCATTAGCTAAATATGGTGGTGCATGCCTATACACCTAGCATGTTGCAATCTGAGGCATGAGGTTTGCCATGAGTTTTAAACCAGTCTGGGCTACATTCTAAGACCCTATCTCAAAGCATAAAAAACAAACATGATAGGCCTCTGCTACTCCACTTGGAAATTCCTCAATAAGTCAGCTTTGAGGTTAAATGTCAAACTTACATTCATGATCATTATTATACAAAATGCTATAAGGCTGTAGAATTCAAATACTTTCTTATATAATTAGAATAGGCAGTGTTGTTTATGTTGGCTATTTTAAGACACAACATTTTGCAAAATTTTACAGACATGCAGTATAGTAGTTTTTAAATCCATCCACTCCTGAGATGACTCAAAGCCCATGAGCTAGTAAATAAATGAGTAGAAAGTTAAATTTCCCTGGTATTGAGTCTATATTAATAAACAGAAAGATTCACACAGAGTTCCCAGATAATCATGTTTTGTACTATCTGATCATCTTCAGATATTAAGAGGACTACAAGATAGCTCACTGGATAAGAAGATAACTCACAACCCTGGCAACTCAAGTTTGATCTCCAGAAGCCCACATGATAAAAAGAGAGAAACTATTTCCAAAATGTTGTCCTCTGATCTCTGTTCATGTGCCATAACATGAAATAACACTCTCTTCTCTCTCTCTCTCTGCTATCTCAAATACATAAAATAACAAAAATTAAGTAAGATGCATGATCACTGGTTAATCCTGTAATAGGATTATGTGGTGCATTAATATCAAATAACCTTTTGTTAACAGGAAATGGATAAGTTGAATTGTCATGTAAAATAAAATTCCTCAAATTTGTCATATCATCTGAGTAAGTTGACCTGTGTTACTGCTATTGGAGACTGTGAGTTTTTTAGCATACTCGGGTGGAGCTAAGCATTGTTTTGAAGTTCTAAGTATAGTGGTTTTAATTTAAATATTTACATTTATTTATTCTGTGTGTGGTAAGGAGCATGTATAAAGCATACATGTGAAGGTCAGAGGACCACTGGTGGGAGTCAGTTCTTCCCTTCCACCATGCGGGTTCTCAAAGGATCAAACTTCATCAGGCATAATTAGAAGTATCTTTATCCACCAAATCATTTCCTAGCCCCTGAGTACAGTGTTTTGATATTATCACCAAAAATAACTTTAGGCAGCAAATGTGTAAGGACTTGGGGATTATCTTTTGTAGTCTCTTAGTTCGAAGAAAACTGATATTTCACTCACTGCACTTCCACATATCAGTGTACTCGATGGTTATTTCCTCATCGAGGAGCTGACTAAACCGCAAACGCTATCTGCATTCCCACGGTCATTAGCACTGTTCGAGCTAGTCTCTGAAATTTTATCTCCTAAATATTGCCCAGAGTTTAAATCAAAGTAACAAATGCACAATTAACCTGAACAGAGGGAGAATGCTGACTCAGCACCTCAGGACCGATCCCGACGAATTATGAGCCATCTCATTCTGCAAAGCAGCCATAAAAACGGGCTTTTCGCTCTGCGAGGTATGGCTGGCATTTAGAGCAGATGGCTGAGATAAGGATGAAACATAACTTTTGCTTTTTATCAGAACAGAGCCATTTCATCCCAGTCATGAACGTTTGCCTTTGCAGATTTCATCCATCAAGGAAATGTCTCCCCCAGTTGTCAAGGGCCCAAAGGTCTCCAGTGGCGTCTCTGGCTGTGGCTTACCTTGTGAAAGTTTCTGAAATAAGCTGCCTTTTCATCGGGGAATTTTTCTAGCCTTCTAGGTCCTTTGCTGGAAGCCTTCTTAAAAACCAGCCAGCAGCGTCTGAAAATCTGAAAGCAAAGAGAAGATCCGATTATCAGTCTTTTTTACATGAGCTTGCCGAATCAGTGTTTGGAGGTAGGGGAAGCTTTATCTACCCAATTAATCCATGAGGGATACGCTTTGTAAAGCTCCATTTATTTAATCAAGTAACTCTGTCCTTGAAGAAGTGTATGTTACTAATAAAAATTAAAGCTAATTTTAACAATGAAATGCTTTTGTAATGGAGATTGTGTTATGAACTTTCAATGCATAGATTCTTATTAGATTCTTATCTTTAGTGTAAATAAATACAGAGTGTCAATACCCCATACATGACAGGCATTATTTTCTGTCCTCTTTTAAGACAGTGCCAATTTAATCAGGTTAATTGAAATACATGCTGCTCAGCTTTCTAGCTTTGGAGAGGCATAATATTTAAAATTTTCACTCAGGGCTGAGGTTTTTCAACAAATGATCATCTATTAATTTAGAAAAGGACAATAAATATTTTATAATGGCACATCTGACTCACTGTTGTAAATTTTATATTAACTAGAAGTGACATGTTTGGGTGGGTCAGTACACGTGTCCATGCAACTGTACATGCACATGGTTCGGGGTAAGTATAGTGACCAGTATTGCTAATAAATTCACAACCAAACAACTTAGAGAATTCTCTGTTACAATTTTTACAATTCTCTGTTACGGTTCATAGTCCAGGTTGGCAGCAGAGTTCACAACAACATCAGGAGCCAAGGAAACTGTCTGCACCATATTCACAGAGAGGTACAACCTTGCTCACTTTCCAGGTTGTGAGTCTGCCAAAGCACCAAACTGGAATAGTCCCACCAACCATGGAATGGGTTCACCCCTCATCAATTAGGCGGTATCCTACAGCCTTCTTCAGGGTTTACCTCGACTACTGATTCTCCACAGATGTGCCCATAGTTCAGTCAAAATTGTCAAGCTGACACCTGTATCCAATCAGTACAAAGAGTCTGGTGTATTCCTCAATTGTCTTCTACCATTTTCATATTTTATTTATGAGAGAGAGAGAGAGAGAGAGAGAGAGAGAGAGAGAGAGAGACAGAAAGAGAGAGAGAAAGAACATGTATAGATGCAGTTCAGAGGATATCGTCCAGAAGTTGGCTCTCTCCTTCCATCATCTGAGCTCTGGAGATTGAACTCAGGCCATCATTCTGCATGCAGGTGTCTTTACCCACTGAGCCTTCTACTTTACTTTCTGAGTTAGGGTCTCTCAGCTGGGCTGACTGACCAATAACAAGCTCTACAGATTCATTTGTCATCTCTTAAGCAGTGACGGGATTACAGGAGTTTACTAACCTGCCTAGCTTTTCCATGGGCAGTGGTCATCACATCCCAGGACCACATGTTTTCATGGCCAGCACTCTATTCCGTTAGCCATTTCTCCCATCCTTGTTTCCTTCACTGTATGATAAAGTTAGGGACAGCATCGGGACTTAGACATACATGTTTCTGATTCCTCAGATTTGTTCTAGAAAAACCACCCACTATTTACACTGAGGATGCATCATTTTTGAACTTTAACCTTACATTATAAAACTAAATGATACCAGGCTACTGCATCACAAGTCCTTCTTAGGTATGCTCCATGGTACCACAGTATAATGAAATACACCTTTTATTAATTAGACAGGCTTAGGAATGCACATTGATCATGACCTTACATTTCTAAATTTAGCATTTTCCCTGGAAAATTTCTCTAAAATCACTAGGAGAAGCTTCATAAAAGACAATTTCAGAAACTGAGGACAGTATATTCTTTCTTTGCCTTTACTTAACCTGCCAAGTTGTCACAGTAATTTCTCTACTAGTAGGAGACAGGGGACGTAATTCTTTCTAATTATTCCCCTAGGCAATGCATCTTGTTCATATTTCCTATTCATAAAAGGCAGTATTTCCCATATTAAAAGGCACTCAGAACCACTGGGAGAGACCTGTAAAAGGAGTATAAATAGAATAAGAATGCAAAAAAAAAAAAACACCCCAACACCTCAGACTAGCTTGCTGTTCAGTTTCTCTGCTGTTCGGCAGATTAAGGACAGCCCTGAGCTCCCAGTCCACTTGAGTATGTGTGTCCATCCTTAGTTACTAACTTGAGGAATTACTGCATTCATCAGAGTGGCCGGTGTCTAGTACACTCTCTGGACTTCATTTATTGGCTTCTGACCTACTTTCACCCACGAAATAAAACAGCATTTATAATAGTATTGATGATTGCAATATGGAACCAGTATATGTTTTGTTCTGTTTCAATGAATCTTATGAGAATTTCTTGAAGAAATTTTCAAGTAAAAATTGTATCTGGAATTTAAATGAGAAGAGATTTAGAAAAATGTTAACATATTAGAAGTGATAGTGTGGCTGACAGTAGAGAATCAATGAGGTTGTGGAATCAATCAGCCTTGGGCTTAAATCAGAGCTGTGTTGTTAACTAGCCATCCAGTGTCAGAGAGATGATTTAATGCTTTGCTAAGGAGGGTATTGTATGGGGAAAGGGAGGATTTATCCACATGGACCACGGTTTAATGTACAGACAATTCTCTACAAGGAACTACTCATTTCTCAGGTTTCTTTTACTTACAGACCAGGGACCTTTTTTCTTAAGGAGTCTCAATTCTTACATATATTCAGACATAAAAGACTCAAATCCAAATATTCTGTTTCCAGAAAAATTAGAGGTCCAGGTAAGGATTTTAAATCACAAATAGACTAAAAATCTGTACAGAGGAATGGAGAGAGAAGAAATCAGAGCAAAAAAAAAATGCCCTGTGATGCATTTTTTTTAAAAAAATGAACAATCATTATTGTACTCATAGATCAGAAGAGCACTCAGCATTCAACCTAGAAACTTTTTCTGCAATGGAATGTATTTATTACAGAAAGGTAAAAGTGGCCAAAGTGCAGAAAACAAATGACTGTGGACTGCTCATGTTTCCCTTGAGTGATTGATGAAGACTAATACTTTTAGGGGAAAAAGGAGAATGCTTTTCTTAATGTTATACCCACTGATACATCATTCATACTATAGCAAGTATCCAAGCACATGTCCTCAAAAGCAAACCAGATGAAATCCAGTGGGGCCACACATGGAAAAAAAGTTGAAAATAGGATGAAGTCTAGAGGGGAGATAAAGGGTTAGAATAGGAAGAGGATGTGGGGATAGGATTGGGAATTAAGGGGTGAAAATATCATAAATTCACTATTTTGATGAATGTAACAGTAAAAGAATGAAATAAATAAGAAATAAATCACAAAGAGGAAAGTTATTAGTGACCTCTCAAATGGAGACTTCTGAATGAGGGATACTGCGAATAGAATTCCAGTTCAGCTAACGAAGCAGAAAACAGAATTTCAGATCTTGAAGATAAAGTGGGAGTATTAACCAGCTCAATGGAAGAATTGTTAGCGCCAAAAAGATACTTGAGAGAAATATTCAAGAGATATGGGACACCCTGAAGAAGCCTAACATGCGTATTCATGGAATACCAGAGCAAGAATCTCAAAATACCACCCCTGAGGAAATTTTTCAAATGATCATCAAGGAAAACTTTCCTCATCTAAAAAAAGAGAGGCCCATCCATATACAAGAGGCATTCCGCACCCCAAACAGACATGGCCAAAATAGAAGCACGCCACGGCAAATAATAGTTAAAACACTCCACATTCAAGATAAAGAACTGGTGCTGAGAGCTTCAAGGGAGAAAAAACAAGTCACTTTTAAAGGTAAACCTATTAAAATAACAAATGACTTCTCAGTCGAAACAGTAAAAGCAAGAAGAGCTTGGAGAGACATACTTCAAGTACTGAATGAGCAAAAATGTCAACCCAGGCTGATATACCCTGCAAAACTATCCGTCATGATTGAGGGAGAAAGAAAAATCTTCCAGCACAAAGACAACTTGAAGGGATACATGTCCACCAAACCAGGCCTTCAAAAAATGCTAGAAATGATACTCAAGCGTGAAGAAAAAAACAGGCATGTCCAGGAGAACAGAAGGGAAGTATAACACGATTAAAAGTGAAGCAATATACTTACAAAAACTACCAAACAGAATGAATGTCTGGAATTAAAAATAGTTTCTCCATTATAACACTAAATGTTAATGGAATTAATTCACCGATCAAGAGACACAGATTAAAATTTGGATTAAAAATCACAATCCATCAATCTGCTGTCTGCAGGAAACCCATCTCACCACAAAAGATAGGCACGCCCTAAAAATAAAAGGCTGGTCAACAATTCCACAAGCTAATGGAAGCAGAAAACAGCCATTATGCTATTGGACAAAGTGAGCTTCAAATCAAAGAAAATCATAAGAGACACGGATGGATACTACATTTTAGTCACAGGTACAATTCACCAGGAAGACTTCACAATACTGAACATATATGCACCCAATACGGCCCCTTCCACATTCATTAAGCAAACCCCACAACATCTAAAGAGAGAAATCAATCCCAAAATGATAATTCTTGGGGATTTCAATACCGCCCTCTCAACATGGGATAGATCTACAGGTCAAAAGCTTAACAGAGACATTTTGGAACTTAATCAAACCCTTAAAGAAATGGGCCTTACAGATCTCTATTGAACTTTTCACCTACACACCAAATAATACACATTTTTCTCAGCAGCACACGGAATTTTCTCCAAAATAGATCACATATTGGGCCACAAAACGAATCGACACATATACAGGAATGTTGAAGTTTTAGACTGCACCTTATCAGACCACCACGGCTTAAAGCTTGACATCCACAACACAACAAGCAACAGAAAATACACTAACTCCTGGAAACTTAACACTATGATGCTGAATGAGAATTGGATTCAGGAAGAAATTACAAAGGAAATTCAAGATTTCCTGAAAGTGAACGATAATGAAAATAGAACTTACCAAAATCTCTGAGACACAATGAAAGCTGTTCTAAGAGGTAAGTTCATAGCTCTTAATGACTACATCAAAAAAATGGAAACATCAGAAATAAATAAATTAACAATGCAGCTAAAAGCTTTAGAGACAGTAGAGAAATCTGATCCCAAAAGCAGTAGAAGGGAAAAAATTAGCAAAATAAGGGGAGAAATATCTGAAATCGATAAAACCGTAAAAACCTATTTTTTTGGAAAAAATCAATAAGATTGATACACCCCTAGCTAAATTAACTAAGAACAAGAGAGAGAAAACCCAAATTAAAAAAATTAGAAATGAAAATGGAGTTATCACTACTGATACCCAAGGAATTCAGAGAATTATAACATCATATTTCAAACACTTATACTCTGAGAAACTTGACAACACAAAAGAGATGGATGAATTCCTAAGTAAACACAACTTACTGAAATTGAATCAGAAAGTTATGAATTACTTAAATAGTCCTATAACATATGAGGAAATTGAGGAAGCAGTCCCAAATCTTCCCACCAAAAAATGCCCAGGACCAGATGGATTCAGTACAGAGTTCTACCAGATATTTAAGGAGCTAATAACACCAATACTCCTTAAACTGTTCCACAAAATAGCAAAGGAAGGAACACTACCAAATTCCTTCTATGAAGCTAATATCGTCTTAATCCCAAAACCTAATAAAGATACACATAAAAAAAGAAAATTATAGGCCAATCTCTCTGATGAACACAGATGCAAATATTCTCAATAAAATCTTAGAAAATCAGATTCAAAAACATATCAAAAAGATCATTCACAGGGATCAAATAGGCTTTATCCCAAGCACCTGAGGTTAGTTCAACATACGCAAATCAATAAATGTAATTCACTATATAAACCAGTCCAACCTTCAAGACCACATGATACTCTCGATACATGCAAAAAATCTTTAGACAAGAACCAACAGCCCTTTATGATCAAAACCCTAGAGAAGGTTGGAATGGAAGGAACCTTTATCAATATAATAAAAGATGTATACAACAAGCCCACAGCAAGGATTATACTCAATGCAGAAAAACTTGAAGCATTCCACCTTCGATCAGGAACTAGACAAGGTTGTCCACTCTCACCACTTCTATTCAATATTGTACTTGAAGTCTTAACCGAAGCCATAAGACAAGAAAGGGACATAAGAGGAATTCAAATCGGCAAGGAAGAAGTCAAGCTATCCCTATTTGCAGATGACATGATCTTATACCTGAGTGATCCCAAAAACTCCACCAGGAAGCTCCTGGAACTAATTGAGAAGTTCAGCAGGGTAGCAGGATACAAAATAAATGTGCAAAAATCAGAGGCCTTCCTATATGCCCAGAATGAAAGAAGTGAAAAAGCCCTGAGAGAAACAATCCCATTTACTATAGCCCCTAAAAAAATGACATACCTTGGTATAAACCTAACCAAGGAGGTAAAAGACCTTTACAATGAAAAGTTTAAAACCCTCAAGAAAGAAATTGCAGAAGACACCAGAAGGTGGAAAGACCTCCCATGTTCCTGGATTGGCAGAATCAACATCGTAAAAATGACCATCCTACCAAAGGCAATATACAAATTCAATGCTATACCAATTAAAATCCCAAAGCAATTCTTCAAAGAAGTTGACCAAACAATCTCAAAGTTCATATGAGGCACAAAAGACCCAGGATAGCAAAGACAATCCTGAGTAACAAAAACACTGCTGGAGGTATTACCATACCAAACCTTAGTCTATACTACAAATCCATAGTTGTAAAAACAGCCTGGTACTGGCTCCAAAATAGACACACAGATCAATGGATAAGGATTGAAGACCCAGATATAAGCCCACAAAATTACAGCCATTTGGTCTTTGACAAAGGGGCCCAAAGAATGCAATGGAAAAAGAACAGCATCTTTAACAAATGGTGCTGACAAAACTGCAGAAGATTAAAGCTGGACCCGTACTTGTCACCATGTACAAGACTTAATTCCAAATGGATCAAGAACCTCAATATAAGGCCAGAGACTATAAAAACCATAGGTGAAGGGGTAGGGAATTTCCTTGAGCTGATTGGGCTAGGCCAACAGTTCCTAAACATACATCCAATGGCACAGTCACTGGTACCAACTCTCAACAGTTGGGATCTGGTGAAATTAAAGAGCTTCTGTTCAGATAAAGAGATTGTAACACGAGCTCAAAGGCAACCCACAGAATGGGAGAAAATCTTCACTAACTACATATCTGATAGAGCTCTATTTTTTTAAATTATTTTATTTATTATTTATTCAATTGTGCGTGTGTATGCATGTGTGCGTATGTGTGTGTGTGTAGAACCACGGACGAATTCTGGAACCACCATGGACGCCTCCACCTCCTCGTTTACTCTGCCCCGGGATTCACAGGCTCCGCCCTACTAGGACCAGAAAAGCAGGCCGCCCCCGATTCTGCTCGGTGTCTATACGTGGGGTCTAGGATCCGAACTCAGGACCTTCTGCTTGCAAGGCAGAGGCTTAACCCCTGAGCCACCTCTCCAGCCCCCTGATAGAGCTCTATTATCCAGAGTGCACAAAGAACTTAGAAAACTAAACACCAAGGAAACTAATGGCCCAATTAAAAAATGGGCTTTGGAGCTTAAAAGAAACTTTACCAGGGATTAAATTAAAATGTCCAACAAATATCTTACAAAATGTTCCACTTCCTTAGTCATCAGAGAAATGCAAATCAAAACTTCCCTGAGATATCATCTCACCCCGGTCAGGATGGCAAAAATCCACAATACAAACAACAACAAATGCTGGAGAGGATGTGGAGAGAGAAGAACTCTCCTACATTGCTGGTGGGAATGCAGGCTCATACAACCACTCTGGCGAGCCGTCTGGAGATTCTTAAAGAAATTAAAGATTGAAATGCCATTTGACCCTGCTATCCCACTTTTGGGAATAACCCCCCATACACCAAAAATTCACCTCGATAGCAGAAGCATAACCATGTTCATAGCAGCACTGTTTACAATAGCAAGGTTATGAAATCAACCCAAATGTCCAACAGTTAACGAGTGGATAAAGAAACTGTTGTACATCTATACAATGGAGTACTACTCAGCCATCAAAAATGATGAATTACTGGAATTTGCTGCGAAATGTATGTTATTAGAAACAATTATATTAAATGAAGTATCCCAGACCCAGAAAATTAAGCGCCATATGTACTCCCTAATAAGTGGCATCTATTACCAAACCCACCCAGCCCACCTAGAGACACTCAAAGATAAATCTCTGTAATACCTACAGGAATTGCTAAGATTATGAACAAGAGAGATGGGGTAGGAGGGCCACACCAGAAACAAGGAGAGAGGGGACCATGTTACAGCAGAGAAAATAGGCCTCCGTCAAGGACTGCAAGTAAGTAATGAGATATCTGGTTAAGTTCACAGACTTTCATTCCTGATCATTTACAACTGAGAGGGTATGATCTCACCAGAAGGGGAGGGCTTATAGTCTGGCAGATAATAAGTAACCATTTTGCAAATGGGTGATTGACCCCTCCCTCACTGTAGTTTCCTACTTTTATTACATCTACCTCTGAATATACTCTTATAACAAGACTCTAGTTTAATAGCTTTTTATCTCTGGCCAGGTGGTGACATCCAATACCCATCAGGATGGAGTGAAGGGCATTGCAGGAGCAGCAAAACTGCAAAAGAAAATCAACAAACCACAATCCAGAACTTCAGAGACTCTTTATCAACCACCTAGAACTAGGCCAGCCTAATCTCTCCTCATCCTGAAGCTCAGGGAAGTTTGCGGAAGCGGGGGTGGTAAGATTGTAAGAGCACAAGGATGGGAGGAGCAATGTCACTTTAACTCCACAAAAGTTAGGGCTGATGCTATCATAATTGGACATTTCATGCCCTGTGCAATGTCCAACACACTATTGACCCCACAAAGTCTAGCATTTGCTAAAGGCACCAAGATCCTTGGAGGCAAGGATAGACAGCCATAGTAGTGTTCCTATGCTTAAGTGGAACACAGGAAAGGGTTCAGGGAAATGCCACTGGGTCCTTGTACCTCATAGGAGGGGAGGGCCCAGAGGAGAGTCTGGCATGCACATTAAAGGATTCTCTGGGGATTGGGGGGGAGGCACTGGGGGATGGGGAGGGAGGTGTGGGGGAGGGGGAGAAGTAGGGTCGGGGGGGGAGGGAGGGAGGGAACCGGTGTACCTACTGAGTTTGTATGAGTGGAAATAGTAATAAAAAATTTAAAAAAAAAAGAATTCCAGTTCATCCTTTGTTAGAGACATGAATTTGGGGCAATCCATTTAGCCCTTTTAAATTAGTTTTGGGGAAATAATAATTAAAGCATAGATTAATTTGGAGCTAAAAGAAATTACACACATTAAGATAATCCTTTAGTGTCTACACAGGAATCATTGACAGAACACAGGGTAGCTGAATACAAATAGGCTAAATGATCTTAGCAGTAGAACTTAACACATCTCAAATACATTCTGCTCATATACATGGCATAAATGAAGAACTGGCTTGCACCATATACTTAAAGGTCTAAAATTATCTTCATTCCTGGAGAAGTCAAGCTATATACAAGACCAATAGACAAAACCATTCAAACAATTAGCTATATGCAAATATTAATACCTTCTTATATTTCATCATGGTTTAAATATTGATTTTTTAAAAATTTTAATTTTTGCGTGTGTGTATGTGTGTGCACGTGTGTGCGTGTGTATATGCACATGTGTATGTGCCTGTGTCAGTGGAGGCCCAAGGGTCACTTTAATAATCACCCTGGATTGTACTACCTGTTCTTTGTTTTGCTCTGGAGTTTCCCAGACTCTGCCTACTAAGGCTGGAAATACATGTTGCTGCCATTTCTGATTGGCACTTTTTACATGGAATCTGAGATCCAAACTCAGGATCTTCTGTATGCAAGGCAGAGGTTTAACCCTGAGCCATTTCTTCAGTCCCACAGTTTAAATATTGTTAAGTAATATGTTTACTATTAAAAACACAGCTATAAAAATGCAAAACACATCCATATTACTCTCTTCTTAAAACCATCCACTATACAAAGGCTGTCCACTCTCACCACTTCTATTCAATATTGTACTTGAAGTTTAGCTACAGCCATGAGAGAAGAGTGGGCTATAAAAGGGATTTGAATCAGAAAAGAAGTCAAGCTATTTCTATTTGCAGATGATATGATCATATACTTGAGAGATCCTAAAAATTCCACTAGGAACTCCTGGAATTAATACATAAGTTCAGTATAGTGGCAGATTACAAAATAAATGTGTAAAAATCAGTGGCCTTCCTATACACCAAGGATGAAAAAAGTGAAAAATTCCTAAGAGAAACAATCCCATTTACTATAGCCCCTAAAAAAAAATGAAATACCTTTGTGTAACTCTAACCAAAGAAGTGAGACACCTTTACAATGAAAACTTAAAACCCTAAAGAAAGAAATTACAGAAGACAACAGAAAATGGAAAAACCTCCTATGTTCCTGAATAGGTAGAATTAACATCATCAAAAAAACCATCCTACCAAAAACAATATGCAGATTCAATGCTATACCAATCAAAATCCCAAAGCAATTATTTAAAGAAACTGTACAAACAATGTCAAAATTCATATGGAAGAAGAAAAGACCCAGATAGCAAAAAGCAGTCCTGAGTAGCAAAAACTCTGCTAGAGGTATCACCATAACAAATTCATAGTAATAAAAACAGCCTGGTACTGTCTCTGAAATAGACACATAGATCAATGGATAAGGGTTAAAGACTCAGATATAAGCCCACACAATTACAGCCATTTGATCTTTGACAAAGGAACCAAAAAAACTCACGGAAAAAGAACACCATCTTCAAGAAATGGTGCTGGGAAAACTGGATCTCCACATGCAGAAGATAAAAACTGGACCAGTACTTTTCACCATGAAACAAAAATTAATTCCAAATGGATCAAAGACCTTAATATTAGCTCAGAGACTATAAAAACCCTATTTGAAAGGGTAGGAAACTCCCTCAAGTGGATTGGGCTGGGCCAACAGTTCCTAAACAGAAATCCAATAACAGAGACACTAGAACCAAAACTCAACAAATGGGACCTTATGAAATTAATGATAAAGAGATTATAAACCAAGCAAAAAAGCAACCCATGGAATGGGAGAAAATCTTCACCAACTATATATATGATAGAACTGCACAAAGAATTTAAAAAATTAAACACCAAGGAAATAAATGGTCCAATTAAAAAATGGGCCTGGGAACTCAAAAGAAACTTTCCCATGAGAGAAATTGAAATGTCTAACAAATGTCTTAAAAAAATGCTTCACATCCCTAGCCATTAGGGAAATGCAAATCAAAATGACCCTGAGATGTCACTCACCTGGTCAGGATGGCGAAAACCCAAAATAAAAACAACACCAAATGCTGGAGAAGATGTGGAGAGAAGGAAACTTTCATGCATTGCTGGTGGGAATGCAGGCTTATACAACCACTTTGGAGACAAGTATAGCGATTTATAAAACAATTAAGGATTGAAATACCACATAACTCTGCTATACCACTACTGAGAATCCCCCCAAATGCAGCAATTCACTACAGTGACACAAATACAACTATGCTCATTGTAGCACTATGTACAACAGCAAAGTCATGTAATTAATCCAAATGTCCAATAGTTGATGAATAGATAATGAAAATGTGGTACATTTATATAATGGAATGCTACTCGGCCATCAAAAAAGATCAATTAATGAAATTTGCTGGCAGATGGCTGGAATTAGAAGGAATTATATTGAGTGAAATGTATCCCAGACACCGAAAGTTAGACACCATATGCACTCCCTAATAAGTGGATCCTATAGGGTTCCAAACCACTTAATGACATATCGAAAGTTAAATCTCTGTAATATCACAAAGGAGTATAAATAGGAAAGGATACCTCAAAAGAAAGAAGACAAAGGAATACACTTCAACAGAGAAATTAGGCCACGGCGTCATGTACTGAATGTGAGTAGCAAAACATCTGATGGGCCCGGGACTCTCACTTCCCTTCCTGTTCACCTGGGACTGAACAGATTTGATCTCCCTAGTTAGGGTATAGGGTTGGCAGCTAGATGGTAACCAACCAACAAAAGGCAGACTGACCCCTCTCACTGTTGTGTCCTAGTGCTATCCTTCATCTACCTTTGAATCTCTTCTTATATTAAGATCTTCGTTTAAACAGTTTTAAGTCTGGTTAGAGATGACCTCAACAACCAATCAGAATGCAGCCAAAGACAGCGCAGGAACAGTAAAACTGAAAACAACGACTAGCCATAACTCATTACACCAAAGACCCTACAATATTGACCTAGAACCAGAACAGCCAATATCTCACCATTCTAAATGTCAGGGAACTTTGCAAACGAGGGGGCAGGAAGATTGTAAGAACTAAAGATGGGGAGGACCAATGATATACAAGATACTCCATACAAGTCAGTGGTGCAACAGCCAGAATATAACCACAATGTGATTGGACCTGTACAGTGGCTGACATGTCAACAATCCCCCAAAGTCTAGCAGGAATCACAGGGGAGAAGGCTTCAGGAAGTAGGATACTTAAAGGCAAGGGGTTAAATAGAGATAATAGAGTTTCCATACTAGTAAGCTGCCCGAGAAGGGATCCCAAACTATGCCACTGAGTCCCGAACCTGCTCTAGTCTAGACAACTCAGAGGGAAATTCAGCTCCCACATAAACTGATGATTTGGAGAATGGGAGGGAGAAAGCAGGAAGCACCAAGAGAGGAGGAGGGAAGGAAGAGGGGTGAGAGGGAGGCAGGAAGAGTGGGAAGGAGTAGAGAATGGAATGAAGAAAAACAAGTGGAAGGGAGGAGGAAGGAAGAAGGGGGTATCTATTGAGATTGCATAACTAGGCAAAAAAATTAATAAATAAAAATAATTATCCATTATATAATTTTATAGCATGAAGTAATTTATTCAAAATGAATCATTCCACTGGGTATCTAATGCAATTCAAACAACTGTATTACAGTTGAGAGGAGTGAATTGAAATTAGTGCCTAGAAATAAAAGACACTATCATTGAGGGATTTGTTATTTGTTACATAGCTTACCTGACAGAAGTTCTTTAAAATTCTCTGAAACTTGATTTATTCAACTATAACTTCAGTCAACATCAGAAAGTTGCTCTTTGAGTATTTAAACTTTTCTGTAGAGGATATTTAGAGTGTTCATCTGAAAAGTAGTTCACACTCCTCTCTGAATTGTTGATATAATTATATACTGACCCTAAATTCTTAATTCTTGCTCTTAGGAGAACATAAAACAATCACTTCTCTTTTCTCTTCTCTCTCTCTTTTTCTCTTTCTCTCTCTCTTTCCTTTCCTGAATCTGATGCCATTGACCACACAGCAGGAAACCATTATAAAGTTAGAACCCAACCATGCTAGTGCTCTGAACATACATATGAATCCTGCAGAACTGAGAAAAAAATAATTTCTGTGGTTAAAGATAAGTTATTAAGTAGGTAGGTAGGTAGTTAGGTAGATAGATAGATAGGGCAGATAGATGCTAGATAGGAACATATAAGATAAATAGATGGTGAATAGATAGATAAGCTAGTAGATATATGGTAGATGACAGGTAGATGACAGAAAGTAATTTGTCAGGTAGGATATACATATATGAGACAGAGATCAAAATATTTGTTTCTCTCAGCCATTCATTAATACCTTTAGAGTCTTTCTTGAGGTCAAGTTCTTCTTTCCTTGCATACACCTGATGTGAAAATCTTTGGTAAGATGACTTTTATTCTTTCCAGCAGAGAAATGTTTTCCTCTGTGCCTTTTGTCGCTTTATTGCTCACAGCTTGGGAAACATCCTCATCTCAAAAGCAACCTTAAATATTCATGGAAACACACACATGTTCAGCTACTGCAATGCTCATCCCCTGGTGCTATAATTAGCTCGTTGTAAGAAATGAGCTCACTGTGAGTTAGAAAGCTAAGTGTTCTAGCTTAGGCACTCAATATGGTTGCAGAATAAGATTAGTATCAAATAATAAGGAAAATAAATTTGGTATTTTAAAAGCATCTTACCTCTTTGCTATTACATTAATAGAGGTAAGCGATCCTATATAAATGAGGCTTTTTTTTTAACTTCCAGGAATAAATTCTTTAGTAAATTAAGAAGCTCATTACTTAATATTCTTTAACATAGTTAGGTTTTTTTTTACATTTTTAAATGTTAGATAAATATCCTATATATTTAACCCAACTTCTGATATTAACATTTTGGCAAGCCCTGGAACACTTTTCAAAATTAAGACATTCACAATGGTAAAACCTCAAAAACAAATGGTACAAAGGTTCAACAAACTAAATTCTATTCAGATTCTATTTTTTCTTTCCCTGCCACATTTGGCTTCAGGGATCACTGAAGAAGGCAGAACGTCTTCACCTTCCCTCACACCTCAGTGTCCTCTGATCTCTATCATTTCTCAGAGTTTCTTTGCTTTTCATAACCTTGGAAGTTTGGAAGGATACGAGCCAGTTCTATTCATTCATTCAGTGCACTTGTGTGTGTGTGTGTGTGTGTGTGTGTGTATTAGTGGGTGCTGCATGTCCCTGTGGAGGCCCAAAGTGACTTTGGGAATCATCCTGGATTGCTTCTACCTTCTTTCTTCTTCACTCTGGGATTTCTCACCAGGCTTCACCCACCAGGACCAGAAATGCAGGCTGCTGCTGGTTCACCCTGATTCTTTGTTCTTTGTTTTTGTTTTGCCTGGGTCCTTGGATCTGAACTCAGGAGCTTCTTTTTGGGGGCATCTTAACCCCTGAGCCATATTTCATCCCTAGCCAGGTCTTTTATAAATGTTTTTCAATTTCTGTTTGTTCTAAGTTACTTTTGATAGTTCAAAGTCTAGTTAAAATTTTATAGCAAAGTCATTGAAACATAAATTATTTTGAGAATATGTCAAAACAATAGATATGTTCCTCTGAATATGATCCACATTGGATAATTAAAATTGAAAAATACTTTTTAAAAATGTCTTATTTATTTGAGAGAAAGAGTGAGAGAGAAAGGTGGGGGAGAAAGGAGGGAGGGAGAGATTAAGAAAGAGAGAAAAGAGAAAGAAAGATAGAAAGAGAGGTGTGGACATGCACTGTTTGGATGTCCAGGAATCAAACTCAGGTCTCCAGGTTTATAACCAGGCTCCTTATTTGCTGGGCTACCTCAATGGTTTGAAAAGCAATCACCTAATAAATTTTAGTTTCCTTCCCCTTTGATCACTCATGCAAAATATTTTGAATAAGACAAAAATAATTAAAAGGGTCCCAGTGTGAAGAAGTTCTAAGTGCCAACCGTGCAAATTTGAAGTAAAATCAAAGTCAGGATACGAACTCATAACACCCTCCACAGAAGGAGTATGAAGGACTAGTGGACATCAGCCTTTAAACTTTTTTTAAACCAGCTTTATTAGTATACACCTATCTGTTCCAAGCCCTGGTACAGATTCATTAGATGAATAGGCGGGAGAATTTCCAGCAATTCATGAAAAGAAATTTCCAGCTATGCATGACTGCTGGGAACTAGAAAATCACTCTGTAGGGGAAAAAAAGACACAAAGGAATTAGTCTTGTTTTGCTTGAGATGAAAGACACAACATCTTTGAGGAGATGAAGGAGAACTTGATGAATGGAATTATTTTTATTTGCATCCCAGGAGGATGTGCATCAAGCCTGACCTTCGTGAGCTGAAGTTGGAAATGGTCTCTTTTTCTCAGACACTTCCTGTTTACTCAAGGACATCAGAAGGTGCAAAGACATTTTGGCAGGTTAACATTATGAGAAGATTCTCCTTGCCTGGCATCTGTCCCCAATGGATGACACTTCTTGGTTTCTAATTGCTGCAACTCTCTCAAAGGAGTTCCCCTTCTCATTCAATGCCTTCTTTTAAACATGTGGATCACCTCACAGAAGTGGCTCCAGCGTGACCCAGTGGATCCAGCATGAAGATGATTTCATCTTGCTGCCAGAACTTTAGAATTCCTCAGGATCTCCTGCGGCTGGTTCACACCTTTGGTTTCCATTGCATTAACCAGCCAGCAAGCTTGCCATAGTGAAATACCTTCCTAATCCCCTTGCATTTGAAAAAAAAAGCCTTTTACCACATGGCAATCTCTTTTCCTTAGAGCTTTCTCTTTTTCAAGGTGATTTTACACACATAAAAAGTACCGTTTTCCACCCAAGACTCACTGAGAAGTTCATGGCAGATTTCTTGGCTGTAGTTCATGACTGCAGTTACGTTATTTAGCAAGGACTCAGTCACAAGATTTAACTTACTCAAAGTTGGATTTAATGGACCTGTTTCATCACAAGCTGTTGACCTAATGGACCTTGTACTTAAAATAGGATTTTGGTTAGGAACTTGGAGGAATTTCTGATTACAGGAACTGTCAAACCTGAAAGTCTTTGTGCAGTAAAGGGAATAATGGAAACTTCATCTCTAGAGATTTAAAAAATGCATAGAAACTGGCATCCCAGAGTAGCTTCTGTTTGTGTTCTTTTCTGAAAGCAAGTTTCCCTCTTTCTCTCTCTCCACACACAAAAATGCATATATATATATACATATATGTATGTGTGTGCATACACACACAGATGATATCCTGAGTTATAAGATTTAACTATTCATAACTGTATATTAGATGGACATATGAAATAACACATAAATAGATAAACTGACTCATAACTTAATAGGGTTTTGCTATGAGCAATTTCCATTACCTACTCCTAGTTCTTTGTTCCAACAAAATGCATCTAACACCACTGAAGGATATTTTTATGTATCTAACACCACTGAAGGACATTTTTATGTATGAGAAAAATAATCAATAGACAGGAGTAGGTTTAGTGCATGCATTGCTGGATTTAATTTCATCCATCTTTCAATACTGACTTATACTTAATAACTGTTTTATATAACATACAACCAGAAGCACGTTCATTCATTCATACATTCATTCATTCTTTCAGAAACAGTCTCAGAGCTCTAGGTCACATACATATGTTAGTAAGAAAAAAAAAGGAAATTCTATCAACATAAAAGCAAGTTTTTCTCCACATGGAACTAGAGCTCTTGCCTTGGAAAATCCACACTGAAATTGGTGGACTGGTGACAGTAGATAAATGAGTGCATTTGTGAGTAACCTGCTCAAGTGCTTTAGAGAGAATTACAGCTCAGTGACTGGGCAGTGAAGGGCAGCTATGCTGGGGAATTCCATCCTCTTAGGAAACTTAACTCCAACATTAGAGCAAGTGGAAGAATGGATGAGGCGCAGCTCTGGTGATAACAGGATGAGAAACCTTCAAGTTAAAATGTAAATTAACTGGAGTAGCCTTAGTTGGGGGAACTTAAAATGGAGTTATGGGGGCTTATGTTTCCCATAGTTGAGCTTCAGAGCCTAGCAGCTTTGTGCATATCCACCTGCATAAATGCCCATCTTGTGATGTGGATCAAGAAGTGTGACTTCTGGAAGCTCATGAAATCACCCTTTGCTCCTTGAGACAATGACTAGTTCCTTCCTATTTGCCACACCATTCACAATTCTTGACAAGAAAAAAATGCCATTTCCCACAGTCCTCAAGCATAATCTCTAAAAACAAATGGTATTTTGAAGTACATAGGAGAACAATCTCAAGATTGTTTCAGTTTTGTTTTCCAGAGTGTGATCCTGTTAAATCCAATGTTCAATTTAATTCTTCTTTCATTCTCAGGTTCTTCTAATCTTGCTTGATTGTGTGAACTATCTGAATTGCTCTAAGAGCTACAAAAAACCAGGTAACTAGTCAGAGAGCCAGTCTATAGGGAGAATTTTATGTGTGTGTGTATGTGGGGAGGTGTTGCAGATCACAAAAGGAAATTGTCTCTTGCTCTGATATGATTGCATCAGGGGCCATGAATCATAATGGCACATGGCAAAACTTAAACTACAACAAAATAGCTGCCATACTAATAGTATCAAATTTATATTTAAGTGCAATATGTTAAATACAAGTGGAAGACTCTGAAATAACCTCAACATTGAAATGAATCCTAGCAGGAAGCATAAAATATTAGAATACTATTATGAATGTCAGTATATGCAAGAACTATCTTATAGAAACAGGAAGGACATAGAGTCTTTGAGCAGTTTGATCAAAGTGATGACTATATACTGAATATGATAGTCAAACTCACAAGGAACATGAGAAAAATGAAGCTCATATTGGAGCACAAATCAAGAAATCCAAAGGTTGAAACAAGACTGAACAATAGAATTGGAGAACATGAGCCAGATACAGTGGCTCACAGCTAGAACCTCAGCACTTGGGAGGGTGAAGCAGGAGAACTGTCTTTTTGTGCTGTATAGTGAGTTCCTGGCTTGTATGAGCTATGGTGTAAGGCCTTGTCTCTAGAAAAAAGAATAAAAGAATAGAAAGAAAACATTCTGGGAGAAACAGTTATATGAAATGTCAATGCTGATTACAAAAGATGTAGGAATTTAGATGCTGTGGAGCTGGACTAAGTAAGGCACATGATGCATAGAATAAAATAGACACAACAGCATGGTGTGGATATTTGGCATGTAGCAGTAGAAGCACTTCAAAGCAAGGAGGAAAGACCTCTAATAAATAGTTCTAGGGTACTGGATAAATACCAGAGAAACAAAATTAAAGTTAACTTTCCCATAACATGACCAAATCTGTTTCCAGTGAATGCTTCTTTTTTGTGTCAAGAGCAGCACACCTATTTAAGCAAACATCAATGCTAGCTGAATAGCATCTCTGCTGTTTTTAAACCCATTATTTTCCTTTTCGATAATGCCAAGTATTTTCAATCACAAATATGTTACAAAAATATTAAACAGGTGAATTCATGTAAAAAAATGAAAGACACAATAATGAAAGCTTTTACAAAAAAGTAAAAATACTAATTATAATGTTAAAAACCACAAGTTAGGGAAAACAGATAAAAATAAAACCATAATTAGAAAAGAAACCAAGGAATTAACTAACTAGGAATTTGTTATATCAGAAACTAGTACCCTGAGAAATGAAAATGGAGCCTGATTGAGAGATATTTGCTATCTTATGACTACCAAAGTGTTCACATCTAAAATAGATAGGGAGCTTGAGGAATTTCTAAAGGAAAAAGCAATCCTACGGAAGAAAGGGAAAGACAGTAGAGCTGTCAGTTGTAGAAAAAAGCCAATGTGCCTATGTAGCTTAAGTGCTCAATCATGGGAATTCGGGGAAATCTGAAGTATAAGCGCAATGATATTACTCTATTACTAAAAAAATAAAAATGTTATCAACATCAAGTCTTGACTATGGTGGGGAGATTGGGGTTCTGGTTCTTCTCTTTCTACTGTAGGGAGTCTGACTTAAGAGATTTTGGAGATGCACAGGTATTTAGAATCCTGCAATTCCCATAGAAATTCACATGGACTCCAACAATTCTGCTCCAAATATGTATATCCAAGGAAATATATTTATTTCATGTGTAATCATAGTCACATGTATGAATATATGTATGTATACATATATATCTTGCATATTATATAATATAGCTTGTATAATACATTATTGCACATTCATAACACTAATTATAAAATCTGAAATGTAGATATTGTGATTTATATAGTCCACTAAACAATAGAAAACCTTGGAAAATATGTGAACTATCATTATGCAGACAAATCTCAAAATTGCCATGCCAAATAAATCCTGGTGAAAGAGAATGCATAAAGTTGGATATCTTTACATAAATTCCTCGAATGGACTGGACAAAGCTGTTCTGCTGAGCTATATTTAGGTGGTTGGAATAACAAGATGAATGTGTCTTCTGTCATGATCAGCACAGAACATGATGGAGATACTTCTTTATTGCTGAAGGTCTGGTTACTGAGCTAAAGAGATGCCTCATCGGGTAAAAGGATTGTCATGTAAGCATGAGGACCTGAAATCATGTAAAGTTCCTGCATCCAGAGGAGCTCATGTCTCCATTTCCAGAGCTCCTATTGTGGGATGCCAGGTGGAAATCGAGGGCTGACATCTGAGGTCGTTCTCTAGCTTCTTCCATTCCTGCACCATGGCACATGCCTACATTCACACATATTCTCTGTGGTTGTCTCAGTTATGATTGTCTTTAAAAGTTAAATTACCATTTGTTCAAGTTTGCACAGATGTCAGTGGACATGTGTTCCTTTTCTTATTTGTGTCCCTATTAATGAGAAGAAAAAATAAGGCAGGCACTACAGAAGGACTGATCCTCTTAGTATTTTCAGAAAAGCGGATGGCAGCCTCTGATAGTTCTACTAGGAAGGTGTTAGAATCAGCCATTAATTACTGTGAACATGGTATGGAAGTAGGCAGACACCACAAAATTTTGACTGAGATGTAGTCATCCTACAGACATTACATCTAATGAGCTCAAGTTTCTAAAAACTCCTGGTAACTTTAGTCTATCCATTGAAAGTGAGTTAACAGAGACTTGGTTTGAGCTGGAGTTTTCAGTGGTTCTTTGGCAGCCCAGAGGGGAGAGAAGGCTGAATCCAAAGTAGGGAGGTTACCATGATTTGAATGTGAGTTGCCCACCACATCATATGTTTGCATCCTCTGCTGGTGTTGATGTTTGGGAAGGTTGTGGATCCTTTAAGAGATTGCATCTTGCTGGACAAAAAGTCAAGTCACAGAGCACAGGTCTCAAGTTTTGATAGCTTGGGGCTGTATGTTGTAGTCTTCTTGCTCTCTTCCTTCCCAATGATTGGAGTGATATGAATTGGTCTCTTGCTTCTGTCTCCAGACATGTTTTCTGATATGAAATGTATGGTCTCTTTGGAGTGGTAAGTCAAATAAGTATCCCTCCTCTCCTGAGTTACTTGGGTCTCAGTCTTTGTCACAACAACAAAAAATTATTCCTTAAAATGTTCCTTAACAAAGGGTATTAGGTAAACTCTTATGGAGCAGTTACGCACACTACACAAGAGATCACATAATTCTTTGCACTCATCCACCAAGTAGAGTGAATACGCCTGATACAATTAGCTCAAGCAATTCGGTAAAGAGCCTCAAACCAACTGGCACTAACAAAACTCTCATGTGTCTCTCTGTTTGCAAAGTTCGTGTTTTTGGGTCTACTGCCATATTTCTTTTTTTTTTTTAACTTTTTTTATTATTATTTCCGCTCATACAAACCTAATAGGTACACCGGTTCCCTCCCACCCTCCTCCTCCCCCCAAACCCCTTGCTCCCCCTCCCCTCACCCTTCCCTCCCCATCCCCCAATGCCTCCCGCCCCAATTCCCAGAGAGTCCTTTAATGTGCATCCCTAACTCTCCTCTGGGCTCTCCTCTCCAATGACTTACAAGCACCCAGTGGCATTTTCCTGAACCCTTTCCCGTGTTCCCCTTAAGCATAGGAACACTACTGTGGCTGCCAATCCCTTGCCTCCAAGGATCTTGGTGCCTTTAGCAGATGCTAGACTTTGTGAAGTGAATAGTGTGTTGGACATTGCGTCGGGCATGCAATGTCCAATTATGATTGCTTCGGCCCTAACTTGTGTGGAGTATCTTGCAAATCATTGCTCCTCCCATCCTTTTGCTCTTACACTCTTACCGCCCCCTCTTCCGCAAATTTCCCTGAGTTTCAGGATGGGGAGAGATTAGTCTGGCTTAGTTCTAGGTGGTTGATATAGAGTCTCTGAAGTTCTGGATTGTGGTTTGTTGATTTTCTTTTACAGTTTTGCTGCTCCTGCAATGCCCTTCACTCCATCCTGATGGGCACTGTATGTCACTCCTTGCAGTCCTTGATGGAGGCCTACTTTCACTACTGTAACATGGTCACTTCTCTCCTTGTTTTTGGTGTGGCCCTCCAACCCATCCCTCCTGTTCATAATCTTTGCAATTATTGTAGGTAATACATAAATTTACCTATGAGTATCTCAAGGTAGGCTGCGTGGGTTTGGTACTAGAAGCCACCTATTAGGGAGTATATACGGCACTTAAATTTCTGGGTTTGGGATACTTCACTTAATATAATTGTTTCTAATAACATCCATTTCCCGGCAAATTCCAGTAATTCATCATTTTTGATGGCTGAGTAGTACTCCATTGTATAGATGTACCACTCTTTCCTTATCCACTCGTCAACTGTTGGACATTTGGGTTGATTCCATGTCTTTGCTATTATAAACAGTGCTGCTAGGAACATGATCATGCTTGTGTTATCGAGGTGAATCTCTGCTGTATGGGGGGTTATACCCAAAAGTGGAATCTCAGGGTCATATGGCATGTCAGTCTTTAATTTCTTTAAGAATCTCTAGACAGCTCGCCAGAGTGGCTGTATGAGCCTTCATTCCCACCAGCAATGTAGCAGAGTTCCCCTCTCTCCACATCCTCTCCAGCATTTGTTGTTGTCTGTATTGTGGATTTTTGCCATCCTGATCGGGGTGAGATGATATGTCAGGGAAGTTTTGATTTGCATTTCCCTGATGGCTAAAGAAGTGGAGCATTTTTAAAGATATCTGTTAGACTTTTTTTTCCTTTTTTTAAATTAAAAATGTAATTATACATTTTAAAATTTTTTTACCAGTTCTCTCTGTCCCCCCTCCTCCCCCCGAACCCCCTTCTCCCTCTTCTCTCCCTCCCCATCCCCCAGTGCCTCCCCCCCAATTCCCAGAGAGTCCTTTATTGTGTATGCCTGACTCTCCACTGGTCCTCCTCTCCGATGACATATAAGGACCCAGTGGCATTTCCATAAGCCCTTTCTCTTGTTCCCCTTAAGCATAGGAGCACTACTATGGCTGTCAATCCCTTGCCTCCAGGGATCTCGGTGCCCTTCACAGATGCTAGACTTTATGAGGACAACAGTGTGCTGGACATTGCGCAGGGCATTCAAAGTCCCATTATGATTGTTTTGGCCCCAACTATTGTTGAGAATCTTGCAAATCGTTGTTCTTCCCATCCTTTTGCTCTTACAATCTTACCGCCCCCTCTTCCGCAAATGTCCCTGAGCTCCAGGATGGGGAGAGCTTAGCCTGGCCTAGTTCTATGTGGTTGATATAGAGTCTCTGAAGTTCTGGATTGTGGTTTGTTGATTTTCTTTTGCAGTTTTGCTGCTCCTACAATGCCCTTCACTCCATCCTGCTGGGCACTGTATGTCACCCCCTGGCCAGAGACAAAAAGCTGTTAAACTGGAGTCTTGTTATAATAGCACATTCAAGGGTAGATGTAATAAAAGTAGGAAACCTCAGTGAGGGAGGGGTCCATCACCCATTTGCAAAATGATTACTTTTTATCTGCTAGACTATATGCCCTCCCCTTCTGGTGAGATCAGGAAAGAACGTCTGTGAACTTAACCAGGTTTCTCATTACTTACTTGCAGACCTTGATGGAGGCCTATTTTCTCTGCTGTAACATGGTCCCCTCTCTCCTTGTTTTTGGTGTGGCCCTCCTACCCCATCTCTCTTGTTCATAATCCTTGCAATTACTGTGTTACATAGGTTTACTTTTGAGTGTCTCAATGTGGGTTGGGTGAGTTTGGTACTAGGAGCCATCTATTAGGGAGTACATACAACGCTTAATTTTCTGGGTTTGGGATATGTCACTTATATAATTGTTTCTAATGACATCCATTTCCCAGCAAATTCCAGTAATTCATCATTTTTGATGGCTGAGTAGTACTTCATTGTATAGATGTACCACTCTTTCCTTATCCACTCCTCAACTGTTGGACATTTGGATTGATTCCATGACTTTGCTATTGTAAACAGTGCTGCTATGAACATGGTCGAGCTTGTGCTATCGAGGCGAACCTCTGCTGTATGGGGGGTTATTCCCAAAAGTGGGATAGCAGGGTCATATGGCATTTCAATCTTTAATTTCTTTAAGAATCTCCAGACGGCTCGCCAGAGTGGCTGTATGAGCCTGCATTCCCACCAGCAATGTAGGAGAGTTCCCCTCTCTCCACATCCTCTCCAACATTTGGTGTTGTTTGTATTGTGGATTTTTGCCATCCTGACCGGGGTGAGATGATATCTTAGGGAAGTTTTGATTTGCATTTCCCTGATGGCGAAGGAAGTGGAGCATTTTTTAAGATATATGTTAAACATTTTAATTTCATCCCTGGTAAAATTTCTTTTAAGTTCCAGTGCCCATTTTTTAATTGGGCCATTGGTTTCCTTGGAGTTTAGTTTTCTAAGTTCTTTGTGCACTCTGGACAGTAGAGCTCTATCAGATATGTGATTAGTGAAGATTTTCTCCCATTCTGTGGGTTGCCTTTGAGCTCGTGTTACAATCTCTTAATCTGAACAGAAGCTCTAATTTCACCAGATCCCATCTGTTGCGAGTTGGTAGCAGTGACTGTGCCATTGGATATCTGTTTAGGAAATGTAGGACTAGTCCAATCAGCTCAAGGGAGTTCCCTACCTTTTCAACTATGGTTTTTATAGTCTCTGGCCTTATATCGAGGTCCTTGATCCATTTGGAATTAAGCCTTGTACATGGTGACAAGTACGGGTCCAGCTTTAATCTTCTGCATGTGGAGATCCAGTTTTGTCAGCACCATTTGTTGAAGATGCTGTTCTTTTTCCATTCCATTCTTTGGGCCCCTTTGTTAAAGACCAAATGGCTGTAATTTTGTGGGCTTATATCTGGGTCTTCAATCCTTATCCATTGATCTGTGTGTCTATTTTGGAGCCAGTACCAGGCTGTTTTTACAACTATGGATTTGTAGTATAGACTAAGGTTTGGTATGGTAATACCTCCAGAAGTGTTTTTGTTACTCAAGATTGTCTTTGCTATCCTGGGTCTTTTTGCCTCTATATGAACTTTGAGATTGTTTGGTCAACTTCTTTGAAGAATTGCTTTGGGATTTTAATTGGTATAGCATTGAATTTGTATATTGCCTTTGGTAGGATAGTCATGTTGATGTTGATTCTGCCAATCCAGGAACATGGGAGGTCTTTCCACCTTCTGGTGTCTTCTGCTATTTCTTTCTTTAGGGTTTTAAAGTTTTCATTGTAAAGGTCTTTTACCTCCTTGGTTAGGTTTATACCAAGGTATGTCATTTTTTTAAGGGCTATAGTAAATGGGATTGTTTCTCTCAAGGCTTTTTCATTTCTTTCATTCTGATCACATAGGAAGGTCTCTGATTTTTGCACATTTTTTTTTGTATCCTGCCACCCTGCTGAACTTCTCAATTAGTTCCAGGAGCTTCCTGGTGCAGTTTTTGGCATCACTCAGGTATAAGATCATGTCATCTGCAAATAGGGATAGCTTGACTTCTTCCTTGCCGATTTGAATCCCTCTTATGTCCCTTTCTTGTCTTATGGCTTCGGCTAAGACTTCAAGTACAATATTGAATAGAAGTGGTGAGAGTGGACAGCCTTGTCTAGTTCCTGATCGAAGTGGGAATGCTTCCAATTGCTCCCCATTGAGCATAATCCTTGCAATGGGCTTGTTGTATACAGCTTTTATTATATTAATAAAGGTTCCTTCCATTCCTACTGTCTCTAGCATTTTGATCATAAAAAGCTGTTGGATCTTGTCAAAAGCTTTTTCTGCATCTATCGAGAGTATCATGTGGTCTTGGTCTTTGGACTGGTTTACATGATGAATTACATTTATTGATTTGCGTATGTTGAACCAACCTTGTGTGCCGGGGATGAAGCCTCCTTGGTCCCCGTGAATGATCTTTTTAATATGTTTTGATTCCAATTTGCTAAGACTTTGTTGAGAATCTTTGCGTCTGTGTTCATCAGAGAGATCGGCCTATAGTTTTCTTTTTTAAGTGAATCTTTATTAGGTTTTGGGATTAAAACGATATTAGCTTCATAGAAGGAATTTGGTAGTGTTCCTTCCTTTGCTATTTGATGGAACAGTTTAAGGAGTATTGGTGTTATTAACTCCTTAAATGTCTGGTAGAACTCTGTGCTGAATCCATCTGGTCCAAGACATTTTTTGATGGCAAGATTCAAGATTACTTCCTCAATTTCCTTATATGTTATAGGACTATTTAAATAATTCACAACTTCCTGATTCAATTTAGGTAAGTTGTAGAAATTCATCTATCTCTTTTGTGTTGTCAAACTTCACAGAGTCCAAGTTTTTGAAATATGATGTTATAATTCTCTAGATTTCTTGGGTCTCAGTAGTGATAACTCCATGTTCATTTCTAATGTTGTTAATTTGGGTTTTCTCTCTCTTGCTTTTGGTTAATTTAGCTAGGGGTGTAGCAATCTTATTGATTTGTTCAAAGAACCAGGTTTTTGACTGGTTGATTTTTTTCTATCATTTTCCTGATCTCGATTTCAGATATTTCTCCCCTTATTTTGTTAATCTCTTCTCATCTACTGCTTTTGGGATCAGATTGCTCTAGTTTCTCTAAAGCTTTAAGCTGCATTGTTAAGTTGTTTATTTCTGATATTTCCATTTTTTTTGATGTAGGCATTAAGAGCTATGAACTTACCTCTTAGAACAGCTTTCATTGTGTCCCAAAGATTTTGGTAAGTTGTATTTTCATTATCATTCGCTTTCAGGAAATCTTGAATTTCCTTTTTAATTTCTTCCTGAATCCAGTTCTCATTCAGCATCATATTGTAAAGTTTCCAGGAGTTAGTGTATTTTCTCTTGTTTGTTGTGTTGTGGATGTCCAGCTTTAGGCCGTGGTGGTCTGATATGGCACAGGTTAGAATTTCAACTTTTTTGTATATGTGTAGATTCGTTTTGTGGCCCAATATGTGATCTATTTTGGAGAAAATTCCGTGTGCTGCTGAGAAAAATGTGTATTATTTGGTGCGTAGGTGAAAAGTTTGATAGAGATCTGTAAGGCCCATTTCTTTAAGGATTTGATTAAGTTCCAAAATGTCTCTGTTAAGCTTTTGACCTGTTGATCTATCCCATGTTGAGAGGGCGGTGTTGAAGTCCCCAAGAATTATCAGTTTGGGGGTTGATTTCTTGCTTTAGGCGCTGTAGGGTTTTCTTAATGAATGTGGAGGGGCCCGTATTGGGTGCATGTATGTTCAGTATTGTGAAGTCTTCCTGGTGAATTGCACCTGTGACTAAAATGTAGTATCCATCCGTGTCTTTTATGATTTTCTTTGGTTTGAAGCCCACTTTGTGTGATATCATAATGGCTACCCCTGCCTGTTTTCTGCTTCCATTAGCTTGTAGAATTGTTGACCAGCCTTTTATTTTTAGAGCGTGCCTATCTTTTGTGGTGAGATGGGTTTCCTGCAGGCAGCAGATTGGTGGATTGTGATTTTTAATACAAGTTTGTAATCTGTGTCTCTTGATTGGTGAATTAATTCCATTAACATTTAGTGTTATAATGGAGAAACTATTTTTAATTCTAGACATTTATTATGTTTAGTAGTTTTTATAAGTATATTGCTTCGCTTTTAATGGTGTTATATTTGCCTTCTGTTGTCCTGGATATGCCTGTTTTTTTCTTCACGCTTGAGTATCATTTCTAGCATTTTTTGAAGGCCTGGTTTGGTGGACATGTATCCCTTCAAGTTGTCTTTGTGCTAGAAGACTTTTCTTTCTCCCTCGATCATGACAGATAGTTTTGCAGGGTAAATCAGCCTGGTTTGACATTTTTGCTCATTCGATACTTGAAGTATGTCTCTCCAAGCTCTTCTTGCTTTTATGTTTCGCCTGAGAAGTCATTTGTTATTTTAATAGGTTTACCTTTAAAAGTGACTTGTTTTTTCTCCCTTGAAGCTCTCAGCACCAGTTCTTTATCTTGAATGTGGAGTGTTTCAGTATTATTTGCCGTGGCGAGCTTCTGTTTTGGTCGTATCTGTTTGGGGTGCGGAATGCCTCTTGTATATGGATGGGCCGTTTTTTTTTTATATGAGGAAAGTTTTCCTTGATAATCATTTGAATAATTTCCTCAGGGGTGGTATTTTGAGATTCTTGCTCTGGTATTCCATGAATACGCATGTTAGGCTTCTTCAGGGTGTCCCATATCTCCTGAATATTTCTCGTACGTATCTTTTTGGCTTTAACAACCTTTTCCATTGAGCTGGGTAATACTCCCACTTTATCTTCAAGGTCTTAAATTCTGTTTTCTGCTTCATTAATTCTGCTTATAAGACTCTTTGTGGAGTTCTGGGTTGAAGATAACTTGTCTTTTAGTTCAGTTTTTAACTCTGTTTGAGTCTGTTTTAACTGCTCTGTCAATTTTTGTTTTTTGCACTGTTTTTCTCAACTCCTCCAAGAGTCTGTTGTGTTCCTCTTCAAAGCGATTGATTCGATCATTTAATTCCTCCTGGATTTCCTCTTTCATAGTACTGAACATGGTAGTGATCATATTTTGAAAGTCGTTTCATGGCCATTTTCCGTGGGTTTGTTCTGGTTGGAGTCTAACATTATGGGATTAATTCCTTCAGTGGGAGATTTGTTTACTTGAGTGTTGCTTCTCATGGATTTGCACTTTGACTTTGGCATTGTCGTTTTAACTCTTAAGATCTTCTTTCAATTTCTGTGCGTTTTTCTCTAAACTGAATTATTTGGCCTGGGGTTCTGGGGGTGGGCAGGGACGGAGCTTACCTAGGTCGCGGTAAGGCCCAGCTGGACCGCGGCGTGCGTCCCCGGCGGCGGAGTGGGGGAATGGAGGATGGGGCGTCGTCGGCGGGGCGCTATTTAACCTGGGGGGAGCTGGGGCGGGGACCTGGGTGCTGAGGGGGTGTCCTCCTCCTACGCCCTGCCAGGCTCAGGCTGGATGGCAGGAGGAGCTGGGTCCCTTGGGCTGCCTGGGGTTCTGAGGCCATACTGCCATATTTCAATGCTGCTAAAGATTCTTAAAACATGATTTGTTAACTACCAATACAAGTGAATATTGATTGATCAGTGAGAAAAACATAATTTTGTTTTTTGTTCTATACATTAAACATTTTCAAACACGTGTGTGTGTGTGTGTGTGTGTGTGTGTGTGTGTGGGTATCAACCTGTGCCTGCACATTTGGAGGCCAGAGGTCAGCATTTAATGACTCTCTCTATCAATGTCCACGTTAATTTTTGAAACAGTCTTTTATTAAACCTGAAGTCTGCCATTTAGTGAGGTTTTGGGGGTTTTAATTCTGGGGATTAGTCTGTCTCTATTCCTCAAGTGCGGGGGTTCTAGTCATACACTAACATACCCAGTTTTTAAATGGGTGCTGGGGAATGTGAATCAGATTCTTGTGCTTAAAACAGGACTTTCCTCAATGAGACATCTCCACAGCCCCATCCACACTCATTCTTGAGACTTGCTTGTAGTATGAATGATAGCTATGGAATTCTTCACATTCAACTCTGATCTACAACTAAGCTTTATTGTCTATCCTGCTAAACTATTAATTAAATTAAGAGTAAAGGAGTTCATATGTATTGAGATTAAACACTTGCTTATTCTGATATTTTTAAATCACAAATTTAAATTTTCTAACTTAATTTTATTTCTTCATTGTATGATGCATGTTAACCAGAAGTGAATTGAAGAACCTGAAAATCACTTAAAACAAATATGCACACTTTTCTAGATGCATCCAGCTTTTGCAGACATGCCAGTCCTGTAACTGCTAAAAACCAACAGAATTTAATTAACATCCAGTTTTCTTTAATGTATATGAGTCTTGTTTAGATACTCAAGAACATGACTGGGAGTCATATGTCTTGTAATATTCCTCTGGATTTTGTTCCATGGAGACTTTAATCCAGTTTAGAAATAATAGTCTGAATGAGAACAGAAATATTCTTAATGAATTCAGAAAATTCACATCATAAACACACCTGCCTGAAAAGAATGAAAATATTTGAAATGACACATTAGTAAGTCACAGTCAGTGCCAATAGAGTTTTGAAGTTTTTTATTTTATTTTCTGTAGCTACCAAGAATTTTCCAGTTTGCTTCTGCCTCTAAGCCACATAGTTTTTTTTAAACGTGTATTTCAAGTCTCTTGGATTTCCTCAACAGAGAAGTTTTAGTCCTTTCTTTTCTTCTTAGTGTTTTTATTGTCTTCCAAGTATATTTTCCATTTCAAATTCCTGACAGGAACTCTAAATATTTCCTATTCTTTTTTTACCCCGTCAGTTGTGCATGCATAGTGATCAGGATATGTATTGATTAAAGACAACTACTAAAAATGAAGTTATTTGTATTTTATTGATTGGAAGATCTCTGACTCCAGAAATTCAGTGTTACTATTTAAATCTTCACCATGCCTTCAAAAGGCACGAAAGGTTTGGTCTCCAGTCATGAAGACAACAACTTCTGTGGTAGATTAATCCCCTGATTTTATAACAATGGATACTGAGAGTTGGAAGACTGTAAAGTAGAGTCTTGCTGGAATAAGCAGGTGCCCTAAAGTTTGCATTTGCTATTGCCACTGACTCCGAAGCATCTAAAGCAAGTAAATACGGACTGAAGTCTCTAACACCATGAACCAATTAGCATTTTCTGCATTTTAGGTGATTTCTCTCAGTGACAGAAAATTGGCTACCATATAGATAAATGATTTCTTCAAAATGTATAATTCAAACATAAAAATCTTTGACCAAGTAATACAGAGTCCAGTCAAGAGGTGAGAGAACAAGGGAACTACCTGATTTTTATGGATGATTTTGATTTATGTGCTTATTTATTTTCTCATTGAACTTACTCATCTTCTCATGGGAGACATTTGCTGTTCACATTACGTCTGTGCATGTGTGTGTATATCTTGAGCACATGTGCCTGTGGAGGTTCGAGTGACATCAGGACTTATATTGGGTTGTTCTACCACCTTATTATTTTCCTAAGGTGTTTCCAAGGTTTTATCTTCAAGGAGTGGAATTATGAACCACTGCCATATCTGCCCAGCATTTTCTTCTGTGAGATCTGGCGATCCAAACTCAACTCCATTTGTTTAAAGGCAAAGGATTTTAACCACAGAGTCATGTCTCAGTCCTCTGTATGTTCATCTTTATAGCAGAATATTATGTCATTGAAAATTCAACTTCATCTTTTTACCAAACAAGTTTTTCTTCCATTGCTTTGATTGCGCTAGTAAATTCTTATGATACTCCTTATGACTAACTGAAAAAAATTAAAATGATGGAAAAAAATGCGGGAATAAAGACAGAAGAAAAATTTATGTATAGTCTTAAATACAAGGGTGTTTTTGCTTGCACATACACTTGTGTGTATGTGTGTGTGTGTGTATGTGCGCACGTGCATGTGTGTGCGCCCATGGAGACCCAAGGGGGACTTTGTGAGTCAACCTGGATTGCTTTTACCTCTTTTTTGCTTTCCTCTGGGATTTCCCAGGCTCTGACTTCCAGAGTCAGAAGTACAGGCCATCACCATTTCTACTTTTTTTTTTTTTTTTTACATGGGATCTGGGAACTAAACTCAGATCCTTCTGTTTGGGAGGCAGAGTCTTAACCCCTGAGCCATCTCTCTAGCTCCTCAAATATATTTTTTGACCTTGTTCTCCATAAACTTTATAATTTTATTCATGTATTTGTGAAGAAAATCTCTTAGTTTGTGCTACGCTGGAGATTAAGTCATCCCCTGAGACTGTTATATATTGAGTAAGGTAGTAAAAGATCTTGATATGAGATAAAAATCGATTAATGGAAGTAATTGTTAAGAAATCTCAAGGAATGTTAAAATGTTTAAGATATGCACTGAGTACGCTAAGATGAAGACTATGCAGATTGTTTTTAAATGATTAACCAATTCATCTTTGCTTTTATTTAAACCCACAAATGCCATTTTAAAATAATAATATAATCAGAATTATTGGCGTGAGGAAAACAGCAGAAATTTTCACTAGTACTTCCAAGAATGCTTTTCAGGTAATTATTACTAGTATCTAAAAATGTTTGGAAAATTGTTGTTTATTTTTATACTAAAAATCCCTTAATGATAGAATTTCAGAGATATAGAGAAGACTGAAAGTTCATGATGCATAAGGGAATAATACTGAAGTGAACAAATAATGTTAAGGTATTCTGCAATTATTTCATTTTCTCTAAAAGTTTCTACAAAATTTTTGAATAATTATTTGCCAGTATTCTAAATAATAGTAAAAATATTGTGTAAACTTAATAAAATTGATATTTACAAAGTATTTAAATCATATAGAAAGACTGGAACTAGATCCCAAGACTCCCATTCTGCATTATTAGTAAGTGGTAGAAAACAATCATTTAGATTTGAGAGTCAAAAAAGTCACATTCTCCACACTTTCAAAGGAAAATACTATAAACTTATTCAAATAAAATGTACTTTTTAGAAATAAGGAGAGAGGAGATCATGCTTCAGAAGAGAAGATAAGTTACCATCAAGTATCGCAATTAAGTAGTGAGACATCTGGTTAAGTGCACTCTCACTTTCCTTCCTGGTCACTTGCAACTGAGAGGGTTTGATCTCACCAACCAGGAAGGGTATAGAGACTGGCAGATAGATGGTAACCATCCTGCAAATGGGAGACTGACCCCCCCCCACTGTGGTCTCCTACTCCTATTCCATCTACCTTTGAATCTCCTCTTATAGTAAGATTTCATTTAAACAGCCTTTTGTCTTTGGTTAGGAGGTGACCTCCAATACAATCAAGGATGGAGCCAAGGGTGGTGCAGAAACAGTAAAACTGAAAATAACAACAAACCATAATTCAGAACACCAAAGACCCTCCATTAATCACATGGAACCAGACCAGCCAAATCTCTCCCCATCCTAAAGCTCAGGGAAACTTGCGGAAGAGGGGGTGGAAAGACTGTAAGAGCCTAAAGATGGGGAGGACCAATGATATACATGATACTCAACACAAGTTAGGGACACAGTAGCCATAATCGGACTTTGCATGACCTGTACAATTACTGACATGTCAACGACCCCCCAAAGTCTAGCATGGATCACAGGCACTAGGATCCTTAGAGGCAAGGGATTAACAGTCACAATAGTGTTCCCATACTAAAGGGGAGCACAAGAAAGGGATACTGGCAATGCCACTGAGTCCTTACAATTCACTAGGAGTGAAGGACCCAGAGGGAGGTTTGGCATTCACAGAAAAGGATGCTCCAGGGGATGGGAGGGGGAAAGGGGGAGGTTCTGGGAGAAGGGGAGGGAGGGGGAAAGGGGGAGGTTCTGGGAGAAGGGGAGGGAGGGGGAAAGGGGGAGGTTCTGGGAGAAGGGGAGGAAGGGGGAAAGGGGGAGGTTCTGGGAGAAGGGGAGGGAGGGAGGGGACTAGCGTACCTATTGAGCTTGTATAATTGGGAAAAAATAAATAAATGCATAGAAAAGTACTTTCTTTCCATAAACTGTATCTATTATGAATGTTTAAAAACTGAACCCAACAGAAGATGCATATTCCACAGATGCATCAGCTTCCTTAAAATAACTTCAAATAAAAATAAAAACATGAGGAGTGTTAATTCATTAGACAGGAAGTATGTTGAATGCATCTTGGATAGTCACCAAAACATCTGTATCTATCTATTATAAGGTGTATATTCACACATATATATGCAATATGTATGTTGTACTTGTGAACGTTCATCTGAATGGAATGCTGCTTGATTATGGGAACTGCTACTGAAGGGAATTAGTGGTAATTTGCTTATCTTTCACTAAGTTTATGAAGTGATACTTATATGACTTTAGCTTTTCAGTAAGTGATGTTTTACTATATTTCATATCTTTCTTATATTCTCTCTCTTTGTCTCTGTAAATTCATGCATGCTATGATGCTTGTATGACTGCATCTGGAGATGGTTCTCTTGTTCTAGCATAATGGCTCTGGAGATTGAACCTAGATTCACAGTTTGGTAGGAAGTGCCTTTTCTTACTGAACTATCTCAGTAGACTTTCCTAAACTGTTCAGAGATTATAAAATTAAAACATTAAGTATTAGTTCACTTGCTCATAAATGAAGCAGAATAAATCACTACTGGAAATGTTCCCAAAAGAAATTTCTTCATGATTGCATATGTTTACATTAATGTTCCCACCTCATCTCTATACAATCAAGTAAATACAAAGAAGAATGAATCCACAAATGGCACTGAAAGCTATAGGGTGACAAAACAAAGGACACTGACCTTTGAATGTGGGATGATTTATTGACCCCCACACCTGGCAACAGCCACACACACACAGGTGATGCTTGGTTTTCCTATGTTTGGAGACAGCAGGGTTCAAGAGAAAGAGGGGTCTAGGATGATCAATCAGAAGAATAATGACATAAGAGTTTAGAAACAGGTTTGGAAGAATCCTAAAATTTAAGTAACTCATTTATGCCATGAATTTTGCATACTGTCAGCAATTGTTTTTTGCAATTCAAGCATGAAGAATTCAGTGGAGAATCAGAACTTGAACAAACAAAAACAAAAAAAAATTAGACTTACAAAAAGCAAGTGGCATTGTGTTTGGGCAAAGTCAGTCTTCAGACTAAGACAGCTAGCCAGTCACTCATAGTTCATGCCCCTAAGGAAAACCTAAGGACAGAGGCTCACTGAAAGGTAAAAAAGAATAACACACACACACACACACACACACACACACACACACACGTATTTATGCATGCATGTATGTATGTATAAAGAATGGAGAGAGAAGAGGGAGAAAGAAAAGAGGAAGAAAGAAGGTGAGAGGCAGAGAGAGAGAAAGAGAGAGAGAGAGAGAAAGAGAAAGAGATGTGAGATTTCCCAACAGCGTGTGCACAAACTTCATTTAAGCATTTGAAGGTTTCAGGACAGTAAAAATTCCACTTTCCCAAGCAAGACAAGGTTCTCTAGTTGACTGCTTTTAGATTTCATGTGCACCATTAGCTTTCCTTGATGTCTTGCCTACCAATATACAGTGTGTATCTGGTGTTACCACTTTTATAAGTGTGTGAACCAATTCCTTACACACACACACACGCACACACACACACACATACATAAACCATACACATGCACAGAGACACACACATATATTCACAGGCACACACACGCACGTTTCAAAATACCTCTTCTTTCCTTTCACCCTAATGACACAAATTTTCTATAGCAATAAGTAATTTTGAAAACCTAAGAATAAACAAGAACATCAAAGTCTATGGTAATAGTAACTGAGGGAAGGTCAGTCCTGTAGCCTCGGAGTTAATCCACTATTGATGCTGCTGCTGAATTGTCACCTTATAACACAAAGATATGAGATCATTAAAAACCAAAAAGGTTTATGGAGGAAGCATCTGAGAAAATGACTGATCTGGATGCATGAAGCATCTGATATGAAACATCTCCCACAAGCATGATATGAAACATCTCCCACAAGCATCTTCATGTGGAAAAATAAACCAAGCTCTTTGAAGACGGTGTACAGTGATGTTTCCCTCCTTAACATTTTTTTATCTCTATTATCTTTCTCAATTTCATTTAGGTTGCTCCTTTTAAAAAACATTTACTTCCTCTTTGGAATGACATAATTAGATTGGGAGTTCTGCATTTGTTTTCATATCATTTTAGTGTTATGAACTAACCAAACTTCTTTGGGGTCAAAGGTGTGGGCATCACTTCTTGGGCAGCAACAGCAACCTGAAATTTCCATAGTAATAACTGGCAGCATAAGCTCTTGTTTTCCTGCTGTTCTCATTGATTTACAAATAATATTAACATACTTGAAACCATACCAAAACCCAATAAGGTAGACAATCCAATTATCCCTGATTGTAGAATGGGCATTCAGGTAGCAATTTTAAGTAGCGATCCTTGGCACAACACTTAATTATTGTTATTTGCTCACAAATTGACTTCCTTTCTTTGTTTCACTTTCTATCCTAAGATATTCAACAAGCCAAAATTCAAATAATCATTATACACTCCCACACCACCAGGGAAAACTTCAAAATATCTATCAAATAATCCAAGTTACATAATTCTAAGGAAATGCATAACATTCTCAACTTTGCTTAGGAAAATGTATCAGATATCTTTTCATTCAAACTAAGTCTCCTTTGGACTCTCTGCCAATATCTTTTCACTTCATGTATGACTGAAAATTGTAAAAAGCTGATAATTTTCCATTATCAATATAACAGTTTTTAGAATAAAAAATTCTTTGCATAGATTTCAAATATCCACATTCTTTCAGTAAGGATGAGAGCTATGTTACCCTTCTTATTTTTATTGCCTCTCCTATTAGAGCCCGTGGGTGTCAAAGATACAGTTTTTAATGCCAGTTTGCTGAACAACATGGTCCCATAAAGGCTTGATACACAACCTCTCTTTTACTTATCTCCATGAATGCACTCATATATCAAAGCAACATTTTCATTCTCAGAATGCAATTGTTCCTACCAAGAAGACAAACAGGAAGAGAGCCTATTTGCTTGAGATTTAAGTAAGACTGTGCCAGCACTGAAACTTTGTAGTATTCTTTTTCATATGTCAGAATTATAAACTATCAAATTGAACATGGCAGTTTTATTTTAAGACTCTGCTTAGATTCAAATCAGTTTGGAAAAACCTTCAATCATCTTGTTAGAAAAAATAGCAATAGTGAAAACTTTCTCAGAAGCTCATTTTTACTGAAAGCTATATATCTCTGATGCATTTTTGACATGTCGGACTATGCTGTCGATATCCTTTTAAGATATGGTGTTATAACAATCATGACAACAGAGAAATTGCACTCCTCAGAAGAGACTTTATCAGGATTTCTGTGAGGTAAGTATTAAAAAGAGCTATGAAGAATATTTTTTAGACAGAAATTACTAATTATCCTTCATTCCCAAAAATAGAAAATCAGCGCAGAGTAGTTTGAATATTTGTGTAAAATTCATGTACTATTATATATAAAGGGATGATTCAGTTTTCACCAGCCTACCTACTCAACAATTAGTGGAATAAATATATTAATACATAGAGTTTAATCACTTAAATAAAAATGCACAGAGCACTTGATGTATGTCATTATGTTAGACACTATGAAATACAATGAATGGAGTCCAACTTGAAAATATTATCAGGCTAGGGGATAATCCAACATGAAAAAACTAACTCAAAATTGCTTTAGAAAGAACCAAGATGATGATAATCTGAGGTTGTACAGAGACAGGGGCATAGGGAATGGCCAGAAGAGCAAGTGCTAAATGAAAGAACTCTTCTCAGAAAAAGTGAAGGCGTCCATGAGGTTTAATTTTCAAGACAATAAAGAGTCCAAAGCACAACTAAGTACAAGGATCAAAGTCTTTATAAAGACAAAGTTCTTTAATCTTAGCTTAAATCTCTTTTCTATATTAATGTATATTATTTTGTTTGCATAATTTTCATTGCTTTAAGATATATTAAATTTAATCCTTGTTCATTAACTAGATATAACATATTATGAATCTTAAATAACCACTTTTTTTGAAACAGTGATCCCTCATGAATCCCTGGCTAGCGAAGAACTTGCAATGTAGACCCAGATGGCCCCAAGGTGAGTAGCAATCATCCTGTTTTCTAAATGCTGGAATTACAAAAGTACCACCACTCCCAGTTAAAAACCACCGTGACTTATTCTTTCTTAAAAAAGGAGAAATTTGAACCAAATTACTATGGAAAGTCTCCTAAAACAAACATGACTCTATTGGCTTTGTTGTCAATTATATTGTTAAAACTTAAGCATACTTAAGAAAATTTTGTGATTTTTTTTCAATTTGATGTGATATCTACACTAAATGTAATTATTTCAAATGTATAAATGTACAGATAAGATAAAAGGGACATGTAAGCATTCTACTAATCAGGAAAAAAGATAATTACTACATAAACAAGATTTCATATATAGAATTCTCTGGTTACATACATGAATAAATGGATATAAATTTTACATGGATTAAAGATGCTTGGTAAAAACTGCATTTAAGAGCAAAACATTTGCTTTTTAACTTTTAGATTGAAAAAGATACTTAACAGACTGTGCTTATGGTATTTGCCTGACCATCTATTAAAAACTGACTAAATTATCTAAACATCACTAGATTCAATGCTTACCAAATCTTGTTATCATAAATTTTCTTTTCCTGAAGAACTCATACTCATATATACTTAAGTGGACCTAATCTTATTAAAGTTCTTTTTTGCTAAGCTGGTACTTGAAGGGCATCCCTGAGTTCTTTCTGACATTCTTTTATATAATCATATGTCTACTTTATAGTCATTGAGAATTTGAATCTATTAACTCTTGGAAAATGCCTGACTCCATGAAGCATTTTGGACAGCTAATTGCAATGGCATTTTCCCTATCATGCCCACTTAATATTTTGGAAATATTTTCTATTAAAATATCATTTTTCAGTAGTTCACTGTAGGTGGTATAATTTCTAAGATGGTATATATCTAGAAAAATATACTTATTGCATTAACATTTGGAAGATAATTTATCCAAGTATTGTGAATCTTTAACGGTATTGTCTGTCACTGAGAACTTTGTAAGCCTGGCCTGTAATCCTAGTATTTGGAGGCAGGAGGATTGCTAAAAGCTCAAGACCATATTGGACTACATAGAAAACTTTAGGTCAGCAATAGCAGCAGTAAAATAAACAAAAAAAACTTGTAGGTATTGGCCTGTTATATGCTAGAATTCAAAATTAATAAATTTAGCACCTCTGAATGATTCCTAAATCATTTTCATTTCTATTTGAAAACATAAAGAACTTGAGATAATTACCTTTCAGAAAAGTCTAAATCAAGGTAAACTCATTATATTTACCCACAAAAATTGAAAATATTACTTTTAATATAGGAGTGTGTTGTGAAAGTTCATTAAGATCAATAATGTATACACATAACACTGTTGGGTTTTCCTAGCAAATTCATTAACCAAGCTATCAAGCATAGCTATCCACTGCAACAGCTTAAAACAACTCAAAACTCTCATCAGTATGGAAACAGACTTTGTAAAATCAAAACAGATTGGTCTATGACAAATGATTAGAAGGACAGAATTTCAGCAAATACAGTGAATGTATGATGAATGCACAGAAGTCAGCTATTTTCTTATTCAGCAGCAAGAAATATGTTTTAAAAAAAGCAAGAAAACAGAGGCTGTATGATGACAGTAAAAAATTAAAAATGCAGTTGTAAATCTATGGAAAGCAATTAAAACTATGATGGAGAAAATATCTAATATTTTCAAAATACTCACAAATTCCCAAGGAACTGAAGTGATATATGACATATATAATGATAAATATTGATCCTCTTTACACTAATCTATAACTGGAATTTAACCAAAGCTCTTACAAGACATTTTGTGCAACTTGAAAAGTAAAAACTCATGGCTAATGCTATAAAAGAACCAAATAATGATTTTTTTTCTCTCCCTGGCATAAAGACTTAGAATAAAAGTTTAATAATTATGACTGTGCTGCTTCCATGCAAGGTAAGTTAAGTTATAGATAAAGATTATGAACACATTCATTCAAACTTTTCCCTGTATGGAAAATCACTTGCAAGGGACAAGTATTACAAATATAAAACACAGTTTTAAAACATTTAAGAGCAAAAATAAAAGAATAAATATATTACACTGGACCTAAGAATTATATTTTAGACCAACCAACATGTTTAAAATACATATACTTAAGTGGAAAGGACACTTATATAGCAAATCTAAGGCTCTCTCCTTGAGACATACATAGAACAGTAAGAATTAATAGGAGTGAGACAATAGAAAAGTTGTTCATTCTTACTAATCTTCAATTTTATAAACAAAAAGTAAATTTTCTTTTAAGAGGTTTTCAAAAATTATGTGAACTGGTAGACAAAAAGCCTGCAACCCTGTATCTACTCACAAAAGCATTCCCCAGAGGTCCACATGATTATTGATGAATGCAGCTACACATACCTGTTCTGCTTTTATTTTTTCATTACCTTTATTTTGAGATGAATAGAAAAAGGCTTTTTACATAAGAGTAGGGTTAAAATGTAGAAAAAATGGTGCAACTAGAAATCCACGAAAAACCAACTCAAAAACTGATCTGAGCGAACATTGCTACCATCACTGAGTAGAGTGTGGCTGAGAGACATCCCAGTGTATCTTTACTGTGGATACTCTGCAGGACAGTGGCTTAGATACTTCAAGGCACTTATTACAGAAAGATTGGAAGAGAAGGAGATATAGATAATGTTCACATTGTAGTATATTAAGGTGATATATCTGTCAAATGTAATATCTGAGCAGTAGTTAATTTACAGCAGAAGGACAACAATACCAATGATGGAGCTCACGTTTATGGGTTGCTTGGGGAATTCTGTCACTTATTAGCACATCATTTCTCCAGGTGTGGTGATGAAGAACATCTTTACACAGAAAGGAAAGCTTCCACAGTGTTCAGGATGATACGTTCTGAAAATCGTACCCATTTTCTCATAGTTTAGGGAAGGGAAGCGGAGGCACAGTTGGCAAGTCATAACCCTTGAGGAATCCAGATGATTATGCACCTGTTTGCCTAACTACTTACTTTATACTGCCTGATGTTTTGAAAATTGTCAAAGTAATTTTTCAAATAATTTTATTTTTAATTGATATAGGGCAACAGGTACAAGCTAGTAAGCTTTTCATTGTGGCAAACAGACATTTAAGATAACACTAAAATTCATATTCCCCCTGAATTTATTTGCACTATTATCCCCTTCCCATCAGTGTAGGTGGAACGTTTGGATACTATGGGCTGTTTCATCCATGATTCAATTGTATGGCAAAAAGAAATTTGTATTCAGGTGTGATGAAGGTCCTTTACCTGCTGACAGTGGATTTATATAAAGATCATATCCAAGGAGAGCATGGCCTGGAAAAATGTGTCTGGAGTTTGGATGGAAACCGGAGAGCAATTGAAGCAGCAGAGTCCAAAAAAGAAATGCATGAAGGAAAAAGGGTGACTACTGGAAATAGGATGGGCTCTGTAGAGAGGAAAAGAGGATCTAAATACCATCAAAGTAAAAAAGACACTCATTGTTTTGTTCTATGATTATATGCTGATAGTCAAGAAGTAAGGCAAAGAAGAAGATCAAAGTATAAAGATGGTATTAGTTGAGGATTTCTAAATTCTGATCAGCTAGTGAACAACAGTGAATGATACATATTTCACATTCATTGAAAATCAGCTAAAGATTCTGAATGAAAATAACTATTTTCCATGTAAAATGGCTAAAGTAATAGTGGTATAACTGCCAAAATTTTAGTATATACCAAAGTTACCAAGCTACAAGTTACAATTGTGTATTTTAATTTTGTGTTTATGTAATAAAATTTTGGCCAATTATTTCTTTCCAAGTTTTAAAACTTAAGGTATGTGATAGAGAATGGAAATTTTAAAGGAAATTTTAAAAGATATACCTCTGTATGGTATGATAACACATCTCTTTCTATGCATCCATAAAATATTCAAAATCAAAAGATGACTTCTCTCACTTTAAAAATTTTTAAAAATCAAAAAAAGCATGAACTTCTTGGTTAAGTGTTACTACTCCATTTCTTCTCAGACAAACACACACACACACACACACACACACACACACACACACACAAACATATGCAGACACAAATAAATAAATAGAAGAATGGGTTGCTGGTGGTCATTCCAATGCTACAGACTCTTACCATCTGCTTACAATGTTGCTTTGTGGAAGAATAAAATATTAATTTATGCTTTAAAAACCTGTCTTGTCACTGTGACCCATTACCCAAGAAACAACTTAAGGAAAGAAAGATTTATTTTGGTTACTACTTTGAAAGAGTACAATCTTATAATCCCTTGTGGCAGGAAAGGCATGACAGAGTTTAGGAACGTGGGAATATGTAGCTGTGACTTCTCACCTCTCTGTGGATCAGGGCTCCACCTCCTATAGATATCAAAACTTCCCCAAAGACCACCACCACCTGGGAAGAAGAATTTAAACATGGGAGCTTATGGGGGAATATTTTACATCTGAATCCTTTACAATTTAATTTACTTTACTAACGATCTAAATAAAAAATGGTTCAGAATTTAATGTAAATTTAATTGAAATAACTTTTCTATTGTGTATGGAAATAAAAAACCCATGATTTGGTTTACACATAACGTTTGCTAATGAATTTCTGATATTAGTCATTTAAATAAAACAATCACTGGGGCTAGAAAGGTGGCTCAGGGGTTAAGCCTCCGCCTTGCAGGCAGAAGGTCCTGAGTTCGGATCCCAGATCCCACGTATAGATGCCAGGTGGAAGCAGGGGCGGCCTGCGCTTCTGGTCCTGATAGGGCGGAGTCTGTGAATCCAGGGGCAGAAGGAGGTGGAGGCGTCCATGGTGATTTGCGAATTCGTCCGTGGTTCTACACATACACAGACACACACACACACACAGACACATGCGCGCGCACATACACACGCATATACACAGAGTTGAATAAATAATAATAAAAAAATTAAAAAAATAAAACAATTACTGTAGCTTCTTTCTTGCAGTTGTCATGTTGATATTTGCATAATATGAATCATTTCATTTATATATTTTCCATAAGTCGAGTGCCTTATTTGTATTCAATTTGACTAAGTAGAAAACTCTGTGGGCATAAAGTTAAGCATGACTTATTTGCAACACAGAAGACATGACAAACCACACTCAAAACAATTTTTAAAGGCTAAAATAAGAACACAATTGAAGTGGTTGAGAGAGAATTGTCAGAATGAGTTTAACATGAACTTTAGAATTATAACATTAGTGGGCAATGCTATATGCACATCCTATCTAACAAAGATTACAATTTAATATAAATCTGAAACAGTTTTGGTATTCAGAAAACAATATTTTGCTTTGGTAATTAATATTTTTCTGCAGGAGTGAGATGCCAATTTACTATAAATAAATAAATAGTAAACTTTTAGCTATTCAATTAATTGTTATTCTTCTTATTTCCTTGAGAATGTCACAAATTATCACTACTCATACTGTCTTTATTCCTTAGTTCCAAAGAGAACAAACTGAAATCAAAGTACAATGCTAACTTGAATGAATATTTAAGTACTGCTAAAATTTGGTTTTCACATGTTTTCCCAAAAACATCTCAATGGTATGACAACCAAAATGTATTCAGTGAAAAATACTGTATTTCATTGGCCAGTTGGTGCAGTTAAGAATGTTTAGTTCTGTTGGGACCACACCCGCCATCCCTCCCATCTATACCTCACTTCCCTGTTAACCTCTGGAGTATTCATCAGCAAAGTGCATATTATAAAAAAATTCTCTTTTCTTCCTGCTGTCCTACCAGGGCGCCTGTGTCCTCTCTTAGCCATGTCCTCATGACAGCTCCTCTACTTGCTCTCCCTGATCTTAAGCCATCTCCTCTGCTCCAATGCTCTCCCACCTAAGCACTATGGCTTCCTCCTTGCCTCCCTTGGACAGTGTCTAAGAGTTTCTTTCCTCTTCTCTCATTTTCAATAAAATCCCTGCTTAAAACTCTCGATGTGTTCTGGTTTCATTCTTAAACTCTTGTACACAAGAACTCCAAATAAAGAGACCCCATATAGAAACCCTACATCACCACCACCTGGGGGAAAAATATTCAGGGGGGGCGGAGCTGGAGCTATCTAGAAAACCATTCACAATCAATTCAACTGTCCTGTGTGTGTGTGTGTTTGTGCACATGGGATTATATGTTTGTGAATGGTGTGTGTTTGTGTTTAAGTGTGTGTGTGTGTGTGTGTGTGTGTGTAATGATTCTGACCATAGAATTGTAGAAAAGGTTCCGTTTTAATTTAAAGGGAAAAACCAAACAGAAATGAGAATGTCTTTTCTTTGGTTCCCAGTTATTGCCCTACACAAGATCATAAACACCATGTAGGGGAAAATGATGTTGGGCTCTGTCAGTACTTCTTGATAAAGCTCTTCCTTAGATATTGTCCATAAAATTGAAAGGAGGGACCAGAGTATTTGTTCAAACCCGAAGGAGTCCTCAGCTTATCTGCCTTTCAGAAATGCAACCACAGGATTTATAAATAAATAAATAAATAAAATGTTCAGTTAATTTTGGTTTGGGATTAGGATCCACAGATACCCATAAACGTGCTTCCACCATCATAGTATGTATTTAGATATGTTGATATTATCAGGCTTCTTGAACATTTTCCACTTACAGTTCTTGTCTGACTGAAAATTTTGTTAGTTTTACTAAATCATAAAGAAATTTATATGAAAATAATTATTTGATGTGTATAATTTTACTAATTAACATATAAATACTCATGCTTATAAATGCAGACGTGCTTATTTTTTCTGTGAAGAATTTCTTCTTGGTTGAGTACTTGATGCTGCATCTTCAGAGTTGATTGATATTTTGTCTTTTATTCATCAAACCTGATAATATCAACATATCTAAATACATACTATGATGTGGTGGAAGCACGTTTATGGGCATCTGTGAATCCTAATCCCAAACCAAAATTCACTGAACATTTTATTTATTTATTTATTTTATTATTTAAGTGTGTGTGTGTGTGTGTGTGTGTGTGTGTGTGTGTGTAGGGCACTGTGTGTCCCTGTGGAAGACCAAGGGTGACTTTGGGAGTCATCCTGGATTGCTACTACCTCCTTCTAGCTTGCCCTGGTCCAAGGTCTACCCATCAGGACCAGAAGTGTGAACACGCTGTTTTCACCTGGCATTTTTACATGGAATCTGAGTTTTTACATGGGACCTAGAATTGGAACTCAGGACCTTCTGCTTGAGAGACAGTCTTAACCCCTGAATCATTTCTCCAGCCCCACTGAATTTTTTTTAAGGAAACTCAAATCCAACCCTCCAAACTCAACTTTTAATATAAAAATTTTTACATAAAACAATGAAAATATTGTCTAATTTTTTACTCATATGCTGAGACATGATGGATGGGCCGAGCCTGAGAAAACTCAGAGCAAAGCAATAAGGAAGTAGAGCAATTCAGGGTGGTTCTGGGTGTTACCCTTTGACCTACAGGAGCACACACGCTCATGACATTGACATGGAGTGACCTTGCTCCAGTGTCCTCCCCACTTTTAGACTTTTACAATCTTGCCACTCCCAAGATCTCCTGAGCCTTAGGATAAGAAATCCTTAATAGGACCCCCAAATGCCCAGGAAATAAGACTACCACTCAGCAAGTGGGACTGTATGAAACTAAAATGCTTTTGATCAGCAAACCAAAAAATTGTTAGTTGAGCCAAAAGGCAACATACAGAATGGGTGTGATGAAAAATGCAAAAACTTTGTACACACACACACATACACTGCACACATGTGCACATGCATGCATGCCTGGATGCATTTGTGCATGCACGAAAAAATCACAAATTGGTGAAGAGAGTCCTTGTATAGTTGGGAGGGATGAAAAAAGAAAGAAATAAAAGAGCTCCAAATTTTCAGTGAAGACTAAGTCAAATTTATGTTTTGTTTTAAAAAGAACGCTTGGCACATTGGTACAATTCAATTACAACAGCAAATAATTCAGATTACTACACAATTTACTCTCATTTCCTTAGAAAGATAAATGAACATGCACTCATAGACAAAGGAGGAAGAAGAATTAGAGAGAGAGAGAGAGAGAGAGAGAATATGACTTAATCAATCAACTGTATTTATTGCAAGTAAGTTCTTACTATGAAAAAACAGAATTTCCCTCAGTCAACATATGTAGATCTTGATCCCTCCTGTGGAGATCTCTTCTCTGATCTTTGTGCCTTTCAGTGTAAAAGAAATTCACCCTTGTTTTTTATTTTGTAGAAAAAAATGACACTGAATAATACAATATAAGCATTTCCAATTGCTCTAACATGATGCCGTTTTAGCAGTTTTAAGCAAAAAGGATGCTGAGCGCACGACATATATCATGAGTGCACTGAAAGTTAATTCACAAGATTGGACAGAGCTAAAGTCTGGATGATGGATACTTGGTCTTGGGAGATGCAAATTTATTTAACTTTACATTTAAATAGAAATAGAAAGTGCATGCTGGAAAAGAGGACTATTTACATTTTGCTGGCAATGTAAAAACTGGCAAGATTAAAGCTTTCCTTGTAGAAGTATTGTTACCAGCAAGGAGAGTCTGGTACGCTTCACGGAATCTTGTGGATAAATGCCAAATACAGAAACTAAAGCTCCTTCTCAGTAACTCACCCTGATTCAAAGTCTAGTACTTTTTGAAAACCTATTTCAAAGTTATTTCCCTCTTTTGATCAACTTTACGTACCTTAGAAAAATGCAAATTTAGAAAGGAATATGATCATGGCATAATAGTGTTTTGATGATAATTTTGTACTAGAATATGAGAAATAATGGAGAAATTGACTTTCTACAGTGAGAGCTATGAAATGAGCACCCCCATTACTTTACTGTTGTCTTAATAATCTATACATCACACCCATTCTGTATGTTGCCTTTTGGCTGACTAACAATTTTTTGGTTTGCTGATCAAAAGCTTTTTAGTTTCATACAGTCCTACTTGCTGAGTGGTAGTCTTCTTTCCTGGGCATTTGGGGGGTCTTATTAAGGAGTTCCTATCCTAAGGCTCAGGAGATCTTGGGAGTGGCAAGATTGTAAAAGTCTAAAAGTGGGGAGGACACTAGAGCAAGGTCATTCTATGTCAATGTCATGACAGGACTGCGCATCCAAGAGCTGACTGCAATGGTATCTATCCCCACTGGACCTACACAATGACTGACATATCAACATTCCCACATGTTGGTCCTCTAGGGAGAATTTCAGAAGAAATAGCTACATGCAGTGCAACTATAGGGGCAGAGGCTAGACAGGTGAAAGAGAATATCTCTACTTGTGGGTTTACCCACTGAAGAACCATTTATACTGCCACAGAAACCTGGTCCTCTACTAGCAAGCTCTGTGACCCATAGTAGCAGACAGACTAGAGGGTGGTAGGGAGAAGGATGGATTAGAAAAGGAGGAATAGATAGGAGAAGAAGGAGGGAGGGAGGGAGAAAAGGTGGGACAGCTAAACATTTTGTTTATACATAAAATAAAAATTCTTATAAAAATAATTTATGCATCTTAACCTTAATTTCTGCATCTGAAAGCTATAGCTTGGTCACTGGAAGATATCCTCTGAGATTATGCTTATATGCAAGCTTAATGTCCTCCAATAGTGATTATAATTTGGCTATGTAAAATAGGCAGAATTACATTTTATAAGTGCAGGAACAAATTAATAAAATTCCAACATTTGCCTTTCAAAGATTTCTTCTCTGTACAATAGTAATATCTGGGCCAAATGAATTTCAGTCAAAAGCATCTAAGTACTCAAGTATCCAAGGCAGAATGAAAACTGTGACCCAGTTATATAACCATATTACAACTATGTAAATTCACATATGAGAACAGGTAGAGAATTAAGTGCCAAATTAAATAATTCCAGAAAATAGTAGAATTTGGAAGACTAAAGGTCAAAGGATATCTACATAGGTATCAAATCTAATTGCTGGAGCATTTCTCCACCGAGGTTCAAATGAATCCTTCAGAACTGTCATACATGTATATATGAGTCACACATTTCTGCAACAGATGATGCACTGTGAAAGCCTGATGTCTGCTCTACAGTGGTGGATGATGGACACGCAAGGATAAGGAACAGAACGATCCTTGTGACCATGCCTGAGATATGCAGGTAGCATTGGCAATGCAATTTAGCTTAATTTTGACATAGATAGCCACATTTGAAAACATTAATACATACTTATAATTTTTTTTAGAAACAGAATGACTTCTAGATCAGACTGCACAAAGAAACTCTACAATGATATTAGAAACCACTAGGACAAATTTGGCAAAATTTCTTTTTTAATTATCATTTATATAATTGATATTGATATATTTATTTTCAATAATAATTGCATTTTTCCATACATACAATAAAGTTCAAATGACTTTGATGCATGTTTCTAACATATACCCTTACATAGAAAATGTTAGGGCTGGAGAGATGACTTCTGCTTCACAAACAGAAGTCCTGAATTCAGATTCTAGCTCTCACATAAAAATAGCAGGTGGAAATGGAGGCAGCCTGAATTTCTGGCCCTAGTGTGTAGAGCCTAGGAAATCCTACAACAAAGTAAAAAGGAGGTAGATGCAATTCAAGATGATTCCTGAAGTCACTCTTGGAACTCCACAGGGATATACAGTGCTCTCTCTCTCTCTCTCTCTCTCTCTCTCTCTCTCTCTCTCTCACACACACACACACTAAAAAACAGTAAAAAATAAAATAAAAACAGAAAGTATTGCAAAACAGCATCATATGTATTCATTGGAAGACAATGAGCATATATTGCCAAATTTGAAAAGTTGCAAACAATTACTACTTTTAACTTTACACTTTATATAAAATTTCTACTTAATAAAATTTTTCTATGTTCCAATAATCCCACTCTTTGACATATACCCATCAAAAACAGAGAGAAATGACCATGTCATTTCTTTCACATCAGTGTTATTTATATTTTAATATGGGGAAAATTCAAAATATTTGTCACTTGAGGCATAGAAAACTAATATTTATACAATGTAATATTAGTGAGTGACACAAGCAGATGGATTCCTGATGCATGCTACAATGAAAATACTCTGTTAAGTGAAATGTTAGTTATAAGACATCTGTCATGTATCTCTATTTATCCGTATCTATCTATCTATCTATCTATCTATCTATCTATCTATCTATCTATCTATCTATCACCTACTACCATCTATCTGAAACTTCCAAGAGATATTAATTCATTGAAAACAGTTGCCTAAGTTTAGAATATGAAAAATGGGACATGATTATTAATGTTTGTGGAGTTTCTTTTTATGATGATTAAATATCTCTGATTGATTGTGGTGGCAATTTCCATGTCTGTGAATACACTCAAGACTACTGATTTGTATGTTTTAAGTAGGTGAGTTTCATGGCATGCTGATTATATCACAACAAGACTGCTATAAAATTTTAAAAGGGAAGATGAGTTTTCAAAGATTTACTTTAAGTGATATATTTCTATGCTTTTTCATTTAACTAATAAATCGTACATTGGGTAAGCCTATTTTTCCAAATTGTATTTTGCATTTGCCATGGGGCCATAAGAAAAGAGGCTACAGACCAGATTTATGTGTGATGAAGGAAGCAAGAATGAGCCTTTCCATTTTTAATTGGTTTTAAAAAATGAGACCATTTCATGACAGGTGTAAATTATTCAAAATTCAAATTTCAGTGACAATAAAAGTTTTATGGGAACACTGCCTCACTCATTCATATATTGTAAATGGTGATTTTATGCTCCAGTAGCAGAATGAAGAAGTTGTAAAAGATATGTGATTGCCTGCAAAGTTCCAAGTATATATATTCTCTGGATTTTCATAGGAGAATAATGTTGCTAAACTTTCCACTCATGGCAAGTTACTTAAGTCAGATGAACTGTATTAAGGAAACACTACTGTAGATGAGTAAAGTGGACAGAGGATAATTACTGTCTGGTGTTCACCTCTACTCCTCACTGTGACCAGAGTCAGCTTTCTATAACAATTACCACTGTTGAACTTTTTCAGCAATGATTGAAAAGCCATTGATATGAAACAGAATCTGTACAGAACTATGCAGTAACATAAACAGTTGTGCTTCCAATGATGAATCTGGCAACATGAGCACTATTGCTAATGAATAGCATATCAAAAACACACAACAGTTTATGAGTAGCCAACGTGTTTCTTCAAAGGACTGCTTTATAAAAGAGAGATTGCCTCAATGGTCAGGTTGCTTCAAGTAAAAATGAGGAAGACAAGAGAGAAGGAGCTTAATTTAAGGAGATCAAATCACTTAGAAAAAGAAAAGAAAGGAAGAAGAAAGTCAGAGGGGAAAGGAGGAGGAAGAGACATTGGAAAGCATTTAGCATTTTGGTGTTCAAGTGTTTGTTATGTTACTGAAAGATTTTTTCAAAGCTGTAATAGTATGGAAATAAACACTCCACTTACCATACTAGCAAAATGTTCCTAAAATTATAAGAGTTCTAAGGAGCATTCTTTTCCTTACAAGTAAATCTTACACTATTTATGGCAAGTAATAATTATGCTCCAAATTATTAAGAAATCCACTGGAATGTACAAATATAAACCAAGATGCCAGCATTCAGCTAGCTGAACCACCAAAGAACAGTTAAAAGCCAGGCCTTGCCAGCTGGTATAAAGATATGATGTCATGTCAGGGAGGGTCAAATGATGCTGACACCCCTTAATGTGGGAAGGAAGTGTGCCTTACACCAGAAAGAGCACCTCAGAAGTTCACTCAGGACCAAGGACAGGTCAGGTTCACGTAATTAATGCAATTATATAGCACATGGGACAGGATATGCACTTTGGTGTTGCATACTGCTCAGAATGCATCACCTCTAAGAAAATCTTAGGAAAATAAATTAAATGACAGAATATATGTGGCATAACTCTCAAATGTTGGTTATACCTAGTGTAAAGACATCCAAGAATTGAGAAAAGGCTTTTAAGTAGCTTGTTGAATTTGAAAGTAATAATTAAAAAAAAAACAAAAACAACCCAACTTTTAACTACAATGACCCAACCAATTAATGGATGAAAATATTTAAAAATGATTCACCTTGAGACATGACTTCAAAAAGAAATTCCCATCATGATATTCTGCCAAGGAAAGAGATACTGGAGTATCTCGAACCTGGTTGACATAGTCAAGGATTTTCCTATGATTACATGAAACAAAATGTTATATAAAAGAAGACCAACAGTATTATAAAATCTAGAAAATTAGTCTGAGAAATAACTTAATATGTAAAGTGTTCGAAGGATAAGCATAAGGACCTGGGTTTGATCAGGCATCCACATAAAAAGAGAAAAACAAAACTTAGTCCATCAGCCTACACTTAGAATCCCAATGTGAGTAAGATGGTGGGAAAAGGTTCCTTAGGATTTGTTAGTCACTCTTCAGGTCCAGGGAAAGACAATCATTCAAAAAAAAGTGGAGAATGAGTCAGGAAGATACTGAATGTGCAACTCTGGCCTCTCTGCGTGCATTTGCACAGACATGCAAAAACACGAACATGCACACACACATTTTTTTAAAAAAAATCTAAATAATTTAAAGCAATTTTAAAACATTTTTTAAAAATTTAAACAAAACAATAAGGGCTTTCCTAAACAGATATCAGGTGATCTCACTACCTATTTAGAGACATAAGTGAATCAGTCATTATATCTAGACAACGATACAAAAGCACTTATCTGTCAGAGCTTTACTAATGCTAAGGAACATTTTCTTTGCATCATGCTCACCTAGGACCTTTGAGATTGTAATTAAAGTCCTATTCATTTACCAAGGATCCTTGTGTGTTCATGTTCAAAGACTGGTCTGTGAGAAATGCAACACAAATATTACTCTCTGAACTCCTGTTTCTTAACATGCTGCAAGCTACATTTTTATAGATGAGGAAAAGACCAATAGGAAGTAGAGTTTTAATATAAAACAGCTAATTATCCAGGATATTTAAGACTACACTAAAGAAGTGGATGGTAACAGTTCATTTGCAAAAGTCCTTTAACTCTCTGCAGTTACGTGTACTTCCACAAGAATTGGCCTACCTACATGAATGAGAGAAGATCTCAAGAGAAACTACTCCTCCTTGGGAGACTATTGAAGGCTAATGCCAGTCAAGAGAAGGGGAGCTTCTTCACTCAGTGATTTACCCACAGCTAAGTCACCAGTGCCTCAGCACAAATACTCAGGCACTTTGCCAATATTACAGAAAAGCACAAATAATATTCAGCGATGCAGAATAGCAAGGCTTATTTGTGCATCAGTGCAGTCCAGGGAGAATTCCTTTTTCCAAAACCGGTCTCTGTTCTTTGTTTCAGTTGTTTTTTATTGTGGTATAACTTTCTGGCCTTGAGAATTCTTACCCAAGCAGTTCAGATCCCTCCCCCTTCACAGGCTTTCAGCACTGCAGCTGAACAAGCCAAGTTTCCAAGAAACAGAAATGAACCTAAGCTGTTATAAGAGGAAAAAAGAAAACATTTCACATCAAAGTCACTACTTCAACAATATAGACATCCCAGACCCAAAAGACCACACATGAAAAAAGACTGAGAAGTAGGAAGGGGATTGGCTGGAAAGGAGAAAGTTTGGAGTGGGACAGAAGGGGAGGTTGGGATTTGGATACTAAGGAGTGAAAATGACAGCAATTGATTATAATGTATAAAAGTGCCAAAGAAGAAAAAATAACATGTAAATAAAAGCTCTTGCCTTAAGAGATGCTATTATTTAATATTTCTTTTTTTAACATGTGAAGTATATTGTCTCTATTTCTTGTCTCTTCAAACTCCACTTCTAAAATGTTTTCCACAGGACTTAGATATACTGTATGAAGTTTCCCTAGTTCCTTCTGTAAGCATAGTATGAATTATGTTTTTTTGCTGTTCGTGGACTATGACACTATATATAGTAGTTATATATTCATACTCTTTAATTCTCACCAGACTAAGTCTTAGGTTGTTGTACAGCATTCCCTCAGACTGGAAGACTCCCTCTTAGAGGGAGACTAAAAGAGACTGTAAGTTGCAGTATCACCCACAAAAGTTTCAAATTGATGATTCTCCTACTAGAGAATGTACAAGTAGTAAGCAATTACAAGGGGAGAATAAATTCTTCAGTGGAGTTATCTATAAGAAATGAAGGGAACTTTGGTTTACCGAGTGAGTCTTGGGTTGGAATTGCTTTTTTGGTCTGTGCTCAGAGTCTCACTGGAATGAAAGGCATCTTTTCATCATGCCCAAGGAAGTTTCACTCAGTAGTTCTACAAAATGGAAACTTTGTAAGAACCATGTCACACAAAATATGCACTGTAAAGCTGTCTTAGATGCAATGGACCTTGCAAAATATCCTAGGGTCTACAGGCACACCACACCCATTTCCAGGGTCATAGTATAGTTGCAAGTATATTACAAACATCACAAGAGTGCAAAGTTAAATCATGCTCCAAACTATACAGCTACAAAACAGAAGAGCCTATAAAGAGATTATCAATCATGAAACAAACTACAGTAGTAAAGTTATCAGCAACGTTAATCTGCCCTCTAATTTAGAGCTTAAAAATTCACAATCATAAATCTCCTGAGCATTTCACAGTATGTATTAACATGCTTGAAAACACTAACACTCCTCACAATCAGGAGACAGTCCCCATTATAGTAATTCCCAAGTTTACGTGATCATAAATTGTGTGTTTATCACTCTGAGAGGCCAGGATTACACAAAAGCATGTAAACAAATGTGACATAAAATTACTCAACCAGAATAAGTGAAGAGGGAAAGATCATTATGATTACAGTTCTTGCTTCTGAGTAGTTTTTCCCTGGTCTCTTTTAAGGTTTCTTGTGTGTCTTTAAGACACCCATTTATGTTTCTCAGCCTATTCCATTTTTTGTTCTTCTGAACTGTTATGAAAAAAAATATTAAGAACAGTTTTTAAATTTTCAAGTAGGATCCATGACTGTATCCTACATTTTTTCAGTATTCCACTGGCTTTGTGGTAATGATGCCTTCCACTAGACCAGAAGCAAAGGGAAATAAAGCAAAAGGAAATAAACGGTGCTTCAGCTGGAAAGCATTATCCAATGACAGGAGCCATCGATGCTCACGGCCTGTTGAATGTATTACTTTGTTTGCTTTAGAATCAGGAAAAAGAATAGTTTCACTCCCTGCATATGATTAGAAACATTACACCCCACAAGGCATGTGGAACATTTCCCTACACTTATACATGTTAACACGAGCCTTCTTGTCGTTTGTGTTCACATTAGCTCAGGAAGAATGACTGAATGTAACAGAGCATACATAATTAAGCCCAGTTGATAAATAATCTTGTGGTAAATCATTTGTTCTTGGTGGAGCGGGATAAACACTGCAAACAACTGTGATAAGTTCACTAGTTTTATCGTAGTCAAAAGTATCTACATATAAATAGCTGATCTAAAGTAACAAAAATAATCAGCTTTCTATCATTTGTAAAATTGCCCAATATGCCAACCGATTGCCTGAACAGAGTTTCTAATTAACTGGACACTATAGACAGAAGATAAAGGTCAATAATGAGTGAAATTGCAATGTTAAAAGCCATATGCTATAAACAGCATTCTGATTCCTTGAGGAAGGTAGGGGCTGTGACCACATATGTTTCAAATACAGGGAGCTGCTTTATTACCTACTAATCCTGAAATAAAAGTGAACCCTAAGAAAATCTATCTTTAGGATGTGAGGTGAAGGATTAGAAATAAATAATTGTACTCCCCGGGTCAATAGCATCCTTGTGCTCTTATTCACTGTTTAAATGAGTGAATAAATTTGTTCCTTGTTTATTCCCAGCACAACTATGAGAGTACAGGCATCCTTTGCTGTCCACTTGTCATTTTCTTTAGACATCTGACATGCAGACAGATTTGAGAGCAGAAAGAACACAGAAAGCTATTTTTATTGTTTAACTTTCAAGATGGTGATAAGTTCTAGAACTTTCTCTTCACTTTTCACTTTCTTCTTAGAAAAGGAAGAAATATTTCCTTGATATTCTTATTTATCTGTGTATATTCATTGTACATGTCAACATGTCAATTAATGTACTGATCTCAAACAATGAAGCAGAAAAGCACATGGATTAATCCATTCTTAATATACACACTATACTTTATATATATATGTTTATTACATATGTGGAAAATATATTATATATGCTATATAGAAACAGAATCAAAGTAATTCTATTTGCAAGATTTCTTAAAGTAGAAATCAAATGAAAAGGAATCTTATATATCATCCATATGGCATGTTTTGACTCAAATGATTATTATATGATCACCTTTAATAGAAATAGCATAGTATGTACTGTAAATCAAATGAAGGACCTAGAAATTTATAAAAGTTTAATCTGTCAGATGCAAATGTGAAATCCAAAGTCAGTTTCAAAAAATAAGAGCTCAGCTTACAGGAGATAATAAAGTAACATTATAATTATAAAGCGCATTTTCACTGGTTTTGTTTTTGATAAAATTATGAGATTGTAGTTTTATAATGTTAAAGATATGCTATGGCATCATAATATAAAAAAAGTTCATTCCTTGGCAAGTGGAAGCTGGTTTTTCACTGCTAACTCTGTCCTATTTCTAGAATGCTTTGTTCCTGAGTATTTTACAGTAATGCAAAACTGCACACTACTATTGTTGGTGTAAGAATTCAAATAATAAAAATAACATATTCTAAATATTTTACTGAAAACAAAATTATTTGAACCCTAAAGTAATTCCTTCCTTCCTTCCTTCCTTCCTTCCTTCCTTCCTTCCTTCCTTCCTTCCTTCCTTCCTTCCTTCCTTCCTTCCTTCCTTCCTCATTCCCTTCTATTCTTTTTTCTGCATTTTTCTTTGTCCCTTTCCTTCCTTTTTCTTCTCTCCTTCCCTCCTCCTCTCCTCTTCTAATGTCATCTCCTTTCTTTTCCTGTTCTTTTTCAGTTCTTTTTACTCCCTCTTTTCTTCCTTTCCTTTCCCTGTTCCCATCTCCTTCATCTTTCTTTTCTTTTTCCTCTTTTGTTAATATTAAGGAGAAACACCATTGTCAATGTCTCCATCTTCTCCACCTTGCCCCACTTGATGCTTTAGTATTTATGTGCATGGAGTGTCATCTTGCCAAACATGCTCTCAAGGGATCTTCTATCACAGCTGACAATTTTATATATGTAGACACATGCTGTAAAATAGTGATAACAAGTAATGTTCACAAAATCCATAAACCATTAACAGAGTTGATAATTAGCAATCTCAAGTATTATTTACTATACACACTGTGCTTTGCTTTTATGGGATCACAGCTGCAGCAATGTTTTTCACACGAACACCACTCCAAACATTCAAGTAAGACATTATACCATGAGGTCATGATAGGTCATAGGACTTTCAGTGTTAAAGATTCATCAGCTCTGTAGCATATACAGTCCATTACTGACCAAAACAACTTATAGAACACATGATTTTGGTATTTTGGAGTACTATTATAGTTTGAGTATTGAATGTCCCCTATAGACTCATGGCTTGTTAGCTGATGGGTGGTAAATTGATCGGCTTCAGAATTTCTGATTTCTTCAAAGGATTAAATCCCCGTTAAATCCCCATTTAAAGGTGGTAGAATATAAGAGGCAGTGTCAAGTTGGTGTAAGTAAATCACTGGAGCTATCCCTTGGCCCTGACCTCCATTCTTGGCAGCTGTAAAGGAATCAGCTCTCTTCCTTTACACCCCCTGCCCCCGTCTTGACCTTGAAGCTCTGCCTCAATGCAGACCATCTTTGAGGCCAAATTTAAATCAGCTGTGAAACATCTTTCCATCACTTATGTTAACTTAACAACATGTTTTAAAAGTATCAGTAGAGAATCTTAAAACTCTGCATGCATTGTAGTAAAGGTAATTTCACAGTTATTCATGTTCTGCGCTGCTACCAAAACACCAATGTGCAGTTATCTTTAGAAGTCAAACTAGAGATATGGACTTTGTTAATGACTATTTAGAAAAAACACAGAAAATAATTAGAATACTAGCTCTCGTATTTGTTATTTGAATATAGTAAACTGTATAACGAAAAAAAACTCTAGTCCAGTCATCAGGACAGGTGCTCTATACCTGTCTCACAACACTGGAGGCATAGTAACAGAAAAATAAAAATTCCTGGTCATCCTTGGCTACTAAGTGATTTTGAGGTCAACTTAGGCTACATTAGATTCCATCAAGAGAAAAAAACTTCAATTTATCCAGACATTAAAAAGTATTGGCCAAAGGTTTTCAAAATAATCACCAAAGAAGTTAATATGAAAAATTGTAAATCAGAATTATACAAAGCAATTGGTGGCATGAACAGTAAATGGCAAGCTATCATGTTAAGTGATTAAAGATGTTTGCATTACTTAATAGTTGATATTACCTAAGAACAATATTGTACAATTTCAATAATATAAAAAATATACAGAGTAATGAAGATTTAAACAGGCAATATCTAGCAGCTCCTCATTTCTGTAATGAATCTGCAATTTATTACTTTCTGTGCTTAGAAAGAATGCTGGGATTCATTTGTTTCAGATAATTTTCAAATTTTAGGCAAAATGGCTCTAAAGTAATAACAAGTTTCTGAAGCACATATTAGAATATTAATCTCTTAAGAATGTGATTGCAGAGTAGAAATTAGATCTAATCACCAACTTTCATTAGGGTTCAATTGTGATGGAATAAAACTAACACCCAAATAGGCAGCTCCATCAGACTGAGTATTACTAGCAAGAATATTCCTCTGCTAGCTGTGTCTGCCTTTGGGAATGGAAATAATGAAATCATTTCACAACCATTTGCTCTGTTATAAATGCATAGAAAACCCCAAGAAGTTCCACAATGCCACAGTGACAATTTGGTGGTGTTCACTCAAGAAGAAAATTCTATGAAGAGTGTTTTTATTTAAATATATGCAGCCACTGCACAGCGTAAATATTAATTGAACAATTTATTTTGGAAACTGTTACCAAAGAGAAAAAGAAAGAAGAGTTCCAGTGTCACAGGCTGCAAATGACTTTGACTTTTAAGATGAATTTTGTGGTTACTCTAACGAATTTCACCGAGATATTGCAAGACAGTTGAATTTCACATAAGAAATGAAGTTAAAGAAAGAAACAAACAAAAAAAGAGAAGCTAGCACATATAGACTATTTTTGAAACCACAACTCAAGTAATTTTGGTGAGTGGAGAAACAATAAAACTCAGTAAAAACAGGGAGTATCAGAGTTCTCCAAGAATTGTTAGGAAGATGCATTATCATTGGTGGGGGCTAATCTTGATTAGCATGAGTAATATTAGCTTTCCAAATCAGGAATTCACATCATTACTCAATTATTAAATAACACACAGCAAAACTTCAGCAAGTTTGCTAAGGCTTAAATGGAATTTGAGTTAACTTAGCAACAACATTGTGCCTCAACTCCCGTGGCTTGTCACTAAAGTAGCTGCCTTATTCTTATCTTTTCATTCTGTATCTGAATCTTCTAGGTGGAAATTGTCAAATTATGAGCCAGATCACACAAGAGTCCTGGCATAGTCTTCTGAAAGAACAAATATCACTTCCACGGGCTGTAATGATGCCGTTAAACAGTTAAACACCCTGCACTCTGACTTTACACATCATTCTAACGTTAGCCACCTCTCTTGCTCTGCTACCTAGAAAGTGACCAATGGTCACCTCTACACTCACTGACTCCATAAGGTAACCCTTAAGTAACTAATAGTCTGCAACTTCCAAACACTGAATTCCACTTAAAACCTTTCCAATGCAGAAAATCAAAGGCATTGACAATTTCCCTGGCAAATTTTAATGGATATCAAGAAACAAAATTATACTTTCCAAGGAAAAATAGAAGAGGAGCACAGTCCCAAAGCCAGTATCATGACTTATGGTTGAACTGAAACACAGAAAAGACATTCTTAGACAAATATTAATCCGGGGATTAATGTCTCATCATACAGATGCAAAAAATCTCAATTGAATAGAGGCAACTGTAATCGAGCAATACACAAACCATAGTATGTAATAAAATGTAAGGTTTATAATAATAATATAATACTGGGTCAGCACTGAAAACTAGTGAGTGTAACTTCTCAAACAGAAAAAAACATAAATAATAAAATATATGAGGTGCAGCAAAGAATCTCATCCATTCATTCAAACAAAAGACACAGCAAACAGGCCAGAAGGAAACTCCTTCAACACGAGGAAAGTCCTCCATAAAAAAATATAAATTTAATGTGTATAAACTTAGAATACTTTCTTCTGAAAGTCACGAACAAGTGTCTTTCTTCAACATCACACTAGAGAAACCATCAACTTAGTAACATGAAAATAAAGACACAAGACAAGTTAAGATTGGCAAGAAGGATGAGAGACATAGAGTGTAGTGTCTACTCACAGATCTGGCTATCTGAGTTTGAGACTCAGAAGTATATGGTGGAAGGAGAGAACTGGTTTTCAAAAGCTGTCATCTTACTTCTACATTTACTACTGTATGTGTTTATATATCATCTTTCTCAATTTCTCTCTCTCTCTTACACACACACACACGCACACACACACAAACACACAGATACATTCTTCCTTTCTCTTTCTCCTTGCCTCTGAAATAAACACGCAAAATTGAAAATATTGGCAATAAAATATACAATATTCTCTATTGTCAAAATTCAGAAGAATATATATACATTTAAAAGGTAGTGGGCTGGAGAGGTGGCTCAGGGGTTAAGCCTCCGCCTTGCAGGCGGAAGGTCCTGAGTTCGGATCCCAGATCCCACGTATAGACACCAGGTGGAAGCGGGGCGGCCTGCGTTTCCGGTCCTGGTGGGGCGGAGCCTGTGAATCCCAGGGCAGAAGGAGGTGGAGGCGTCCATGGTGGTTCGCGAATTCGTCCGTGGTTCTACACACACACACACACACACACACACGCACACATACACACGCACATGCGCACAGTTGAATAAATAATAATAAAAAAAAATTTTAAAAAAAGGTAGTAAGTAAATTTGTCATTGTCATATTAAATTATACAAATGTATAAAAGCTTTATGTATACTTTCAATGATGTTTAAGAACTAAATTTTATTAAAATAGAAAGAGAAAAAACTTTAAAAATTTTTTTTTTATTCAACTGTGTGCATGCGTGCGAGTCTGTATGTGTGTGTGTCTGTGTATGTGTAGAACCACGGATGAATTCGTGAACCACCATGGCCGCCTCCACCTCCTTCTGCCCCGGGATTCACAGGCTCCGCCCTACCAGGACCAGAAGCGCAGGCCGCCCCCGCTTCCGCCTGGCGTCTATACATGGGATCTGGGATCCGAACTCAGGACCTTCCGCCTGCAAGGTGGAGGCGTAACCCCTGAGCCACCTCTCCAGCCCGAGAAAAAACTTTTAAAATAGCCTCTAGAAATAATTCTAATAAAATAAGTCTCAAGCTTGTATGCTGAAATACTTCATACTACCACTGAAGAAATAAAAGTTAAAAATGCATATATATTGTTTTCATACTTAAAAAAGATAATATATCAATTCCCTTCAGATCATCACAAATTCGTAGACATTTACAACTGGATCATAAGATAAGCAAAAAATAAAGGCAAAAAACTAATCAAATAACATTGTACAAAGAATAAAGTTGAACAGAAAGTTTTAACGTGTATAAAGAATAAAGTTGAATAAGAAGGTGTAGTTTGGTGGTACAGTGCTTACCTATTATGCTCAGGTCCCCTGTGTTGGTTTATTCAAAACGAACTAAAATAGTTGGACTACTAGATTTTAGATTTCTGGACTTAGTGTAAAACAACATTTATTAGTAGAGTGGATATTGGCAAAAAGTTGAAAGCAGAGTTAACAAAGAACAAAAAAAATAAAGTTCTAAGGAAAGAAAGTGTATAACTGGTTTCAACAAATTATAAAAGTAATTCATTAAGGAAAAAATATCAGTTTAACTCTGGTTTCTAGAAGTATTTTATCCATACACACACACACATTCACTCCTACTCTATACTTTTATGTTACATACAAATGAGAATCAAAATCGATCTCAAACAAACAAACAAAAAAAGTACACGAGGCACCACCATCCCAGGCCTTAAATCATATTATAAAATAGTAATACAACAGCACGGTACTGGCTCCAAAAAGTGATATAGACCAATGGATTAGAAGTGAAGACACAAATGTAAGCCCACTCACCTATAATCAACTGATCTTTGACACAGGTGCTAAAAAAAAAACTGGAAAAGACATCTTTAACAAATGGGGCTGGCAAAAGTGGATATCTACATGCAGAAGAATGAAACATCAGAAAAATCAACTCTGAAATGGATCAAAGACCTCAATGTTAAGTCAGAAACTATTACCCTCTCTCCGTTTCCCCACCCCGCTCCGCCGGTCGGGACGCTCCCATGCTGTCCAGCCGGGCCTCAAGCCGCAACCTAGGTAAGCTCCGTCCCTTTCTACTCCCAGAACCCCAAGCCAAATAATTCAGTTTAGTGAAATTGAAAGACCTTAAGAGTTAAAACGACAATGCCAAAGTCAAAGTGCAAATCCATGACAAACAACACTCAAGTAAACAAATTTCCCACTGAAAAATTAATCCCACAATGTTAGACTCCAACCAGAACAAACCCACAGTTAAAAGGCCAAGAAAGCCTGACCCAGGATAATGACTTTCAAAATATGATCATTACCATGTTCAATACTGTGAAAGAGGAAATCCGGGAGGAATTACATAATCGAATCAATCACTTTGAAGAGGAACACAACAGACATTTGGAGGAGTTGAGAAACACAGTGCAAGAAACAAAAACTGGCATAGAGCAGTTAAAACAGACTCAAGCAGAGTTTAAAACTGAGCTACAAGACAAGTTATCTTCAACCCAGAACTCCATAGAGAGTCTTATCAACAGAACTAACAAAGCAGAAAACAGAATTTCAGACCTTGAAGATAAAGTGGGAGTACTAACTACAGCTCAATGGAAGAGGTTGTTAAAGGCAAAAAGATACTTGAGAGAAATATCCAAGAGATATGGGACACCCTGAAGAAGCCTAACATGCGTATTCATGGAATACCAGAGCAAGAATCTCAAAATAGCACCCCTGAGGAAATTTTTTAAACGATCATCAAGGAAAACTTTCCTCATCTAAAAAAAGAGAGGCCCATCCATATACAAGAGGCATTCCGCACCCCAAACAGATACGACCAAAACAGAAGTACCCCACGGCAAATAATACTCAAAACACTCCACATTCAAGATAAAGAACTGGTGCTGAGAGCTTCAAGGGAGAAAAAACAAGGCACTTTTAAAGGTAAACCTTTTACAATAAAAAATGACTTCTCAGTCGAAACAGTAAAAGCAAGAAGAGCTTGGAGAGACATACTTCAAGTATTGAATGAGCAAAAATGTCAACCCAGGCTAATTTACCCTGCAAAACTATCAGTCATGACCGAGGGAGAAAGAAAAGTCTTCTAGCACAAAGACAACTTGAAGGGATACATGTCCACCAAACCAGGCCTTCAAAAAATGCTAGAAATGATACTCAAGCTTGAAGAAAAAAACAGGCATATCCAGGAGAACAGAAGGCAAGTATAACACCATTAAAAGTGAAGCAATATACTTATAAAAACTACTAAACATAATAAATGTCTGGAATTAAAAATAGTTTGTCCATTATAACACTAAATGTTAATGGAATTAACTCACCGATCAAGAGACACAGATTACAAATTTGGATTAAAAATCACAATCCATCAATCTGCTGCCTGCAGGAAACCCATCTCACCACAAAAGATAGGCACGCTCTAAAAATAAAAGGCTGGTCAACAATTCTACAAGCAAATGGATGCAGAAAACAGGCAGGGGTAGCCATTATGCTTTCAGACAAAGTGGACTTCAAACCAAAGAAAATTATAAGAGACACGGATGGATACTACATTTTAGTCACAGGTACAATTCACCAGGAAGACTTCACAATACTGAACATATATGCACCCAATACGGGCCCCTCCACATTCATTAAGAAAACCCTACAGTGCCTAAAGCAAGAAATCAACCCCAAACGATAATTCTTGGGGACTTCAACACCGCCCTCTCTACATGGGATAGATCAACAGGTCAAAAGCTTAACAGAGACACTTTGGAACTTAATCAAACCCTGAAAGAAATGGACCTTACAGATCGCTATCAAACTATTCACCCACATATCAAAGAATACACATTTTTCTCAGCAGCACACAGAACTTTCTCCAAAATAGATGACATATTGGACCACAAAACGAATCTACACATATACAAGAAATTGAAATTCTAACCTGTGCCCTATCAGACCACCACGGCCTAAAGCTGGACATCCACAACACATCAAACAAGAGAAAATACACTAACTCCTAAAAACTTAACAATATGATACTGAATGAGAACTGGATTCAGGAGGAAATTAAAAAGGAAATACAAGATTTCCTGAAAGTGAATGATAACGAAATTACAATATACCAAAATCTCTGAGACACAATGAAAGCTGTTCTAAGAGGTAAGTTCATAGCTCTTAATGCCTACGTCAAAAAAATGGAAACATCAGAAATAAACAACTTAACAATACAGCTTAAAGCTTTAGAAAAACTAGAGCAATCTGATCCCAAAAGTAGTAGAAGAGAGGAGATTAGCAAAATAAGGGGAGAAATATCTGAAATCGAGATTAAGAAAATGATAGAAAAAACCAACCAGTCAAAAAGCTGGTTCTTTGAAAATATCAATAAGATTGATACACCCCTAGCTAAATTAACCAAAAGCAAGAGAGAGAAAACCCAAATTAACAAAATCAGAAATGAACATGGAGTTATCACTACTGATACTCAAGAAATCCAGAGAATTATAACATCATATTTCAAAAACTTATACTCTGTGAAGTTTGACAACACAAAAGAGATGGATGAATTTCTAAGTAAACACAACTTACCTAAATTGAATCAAGAAGTTGTGAATTATTTAAATAGTCCTATAACATATAAGGAAATTGAGGAAGTAATCTCAAATCTTCCCACCAAAAAATGTCCTGGACCAGATGGATTCAGCGCAGAGTTCTACCAGACATTTAAGGAGTTAATAATACCAATACTCCTTAAACTGTTCCATCAAATAGCAAAGGAAGGAACACTACCAAATTCCTTCTATGAAGCTAATATCGTCTTAATCCCAAAACCTAATAAAGATTCACTTATAAAAGAAAACTATAGGCCGATCTCTCTGATGAACACAGACACAAAGATTCTCAACAAAGTTATAGCAAATCGGATTGAAAAACATATTAAAAAGATTATTCACGGGGACCAAGTAGGTTTCATCCCTGGCACACAAGGTTGGTTCAACATACGCAAATCAATAAATGTAATTCATCATGTAAACCAGTCCAAGGCCACGACCACATGATACTCTCGATAGATGCAGAAAAAGCTTTTGACAAGATCCAACAGCCTTTTATGATCAAAATGCTAGAGACAGTAGGAATGGAAGGAACCTTTATCAATATAATAAAAGCTGTATACAACAAGCCCACAGCAAGGATTATGCTCAATGGGGAACAATTGGAAGCATTCCCACTTCGACCAGGAACTACACAAGGCTGTCTACTCTCACCACTTCTATTCAATATTGTACTTGACGTCTTAGCCGAAGGCATAAGACAAGAAAGGGACATAAGAGGGATTCAAATTGGCAAGGAAGAAGTCAAGCTATCCCTATTTGCAGATGACATGATCTTATACCTGAAGGATCCCAAAAACTCTACCAGGAAGCTCCTGGAACTAATTGAGAAGTTCAGCAGGGTGGCAGGATACAAAATAAATGTGCAAAAATCAGAGGCCTTCCTATATGCCCAGAATGAAAGAAGTGAAAAAGCCTTATGAGAGGCAATTCCATTTACTATAGCCCCTAAAAAAATGAAATACCTTGGTATAAACCTAACCAAGGGGTAAAAGACCTTTACAATGAAAACCTTAAAACCCTAAAGAAACAAATAACAGAAGACACCAGAAGGTGGAAAGACCTCCCATGTTCCTGAATTGGCAGAATCAAAATAGTAAAAATGACCATCCTACCAAAGGCAATATACAAATTCAGTGCTATACCAATTACAATCCCAAAGCAATTCTTTAAAAAAGTTGACCAAACAATCTCAAAATTCATATGGAGGCACAAAAGACCCAGGATAGCAAAGACAATCTTGAGTAACAAAAACACTGCTGGAGGTATTACCATACCGAACCTTAGTCTATATTACAAATCCATAGTTATAAAAACAGCCTGGTATTGGCTCCAAAATGGACACACAGATCAATGGATAAGGATTGAAGACCCAGATATAAGCCCACAAAATTACAGCCATTTAGTCTTTGACAAAGGGGCCCAAAGAATCCAATGGAAAAAGAACAGCATCTTCAACAAATGGTGCTGGCAAAACTGGATCTCCACATGCAGAAGATTAAAGCTGGACCCATACTTGTCACCATGTACAAGGCTTAATTCCAAATGGATCAAGGACCTCGATATAAGGCCAGAGACTATAAAAACCATAGTTGAATGGATAGGTAACTCCCTCGAGCTGATTGGGCTAGGCCAACATTTCCTAAACAGACATCCAATGGCACAGTCACTGCTACCAACTCTCAACAGTTGGGATCTTGTGAAATTAAAGAGCTTCTGTTCAGATAAAGAGATTGTAACATGAGCACAAAGGCAACCCACAGAATGGGAGAAAATCTTCACTAACCACATATCTGATAGAGTTCTACTATCCAGAGTGCATAAAGAACTTTGAAAACTAAACATCAAGGAAACCAATGGCCCAATTAAAAAATGGGCCCTGGAACTTAAAAGAAATTTTACCAGGGATGAAATTAAAATGTCTAACCAATATCTTAAAAAATGTTCCACTTCCTTAGCCATCAGGGAAATGCAAAACAAAACTTCCCTGAGATATCATCTCACCCGGGTCAGGATGGCAAAAATCCACAATACAAACAACACCAAATGCTGGAGAGGATGTGGAGAGAGAGGAACTCTCCTACATTGCTGGTAGGAGTGCAGGCTCATACAGCCACTCTGGCGAGCTGTCTGGAGATTCTTAAAGAAATTAAAGATTGAAATGCCATATGACCCTGAGATTCCACTTTTGGGAATAACCCCCCATACAGCAGAGGTTCACCTCGATAGCGCAAGCACGACCATGTTCCTAGCAGGACTGTTTACAATAGCAAAGTCATGGAATCAACCGAAATGTCCAACAGTTGATGAGTGGATAAGGAAAGAGTGGTACATCTATACAACGGAGTACTACTCAGCCATCAAAAATGATGAATTACTGGAATTTGCCGGGAAATGGATGGAATTAGAAACAATTATATTAAGTGAAGTATCCCAGACCCAGAAAATTAAGCGCCATATGTACTCCCTAATAGGTGGCTCCTAATACCAAACACACCCAGCCCATCTTGAGACACTCATAGGTAAATCTATGTATTATCTACAGTAATTGCAAGGATTATGAACAGGAGGGATGGGGTTGGAGGGCCACACCCAAAACAAGGAGAGAAGTGACCATGTTACAGTAGAGAAAATAGGCCTCCATCAAGGACTGCAAGAAAGTAATGTGACACCTAGTTAAGTTCACAATTCTTTCCTGATCATTTACAACTAAGAGGGTATGAACTCACCAGAAGGGGAGGGCATATAGTCTGGCAGATTAAAAAGTAACCATTTTGCAAATGGATGATTGACCCCGCCCATTGCCAAGTGCCATATGACCCTGTGATTCCACTTTTGGGTATAAGTATTACATCTACCCTTGAATGTGCTCTTATAATAAGACTCCAGTTTAACAGCTTTATGTCTCTGGCCAGGGGGTGACATACTGTGCCCATCACGATGGAGTGAAGGGCATTGCAGGAGCAATAAAACTGCCAAAGAAAATCAACGAACCACTATCCAGAACTTCAGAGACTCTATATCAACCACCTAGAAGTAGGCCAGACTAATCTCTCCCCATCCTGAAGCTCAGGGACATTTGCGGAAGAGGGGGCGGTAAGAGTGTAAGAGCAAAAGGATGGGAGGAGCAATGATTTGCAAGATACTCCACACAAGTAGGGCCAAAGCAATCATAACTGGACATTGCATGTCCGGCGCAATGTCCAACACACTATTGACCTCACAAAGCATCTAGCATCTGCTAATGGCACCAAGAGACTTGGAGCAAGGGATTGACAGCCACAGCAGTGTTCCTATGCTTAAGGGGAACACAGGAAAGGGTTCAGGGAAATGCCACTGGGTCCTTGTACGTCATCGGAGAGGAGGGCCCAGAGGAGAGTCAGGCATGCACAAGAAAGGACTCTGGGAATTGGGGCGGGAGGCACGGGGTGGGGAGGGATGGGGCGGGAGGGGTAAGGGGAGGGAAAGCAGGGGGCTCGGGGGGCGGAGGAGGGAGGGAGGGAACTGGTGTACCTATTAAGTTTGTATGAGCTGAAATAATAATAAAAATATATTAAAAAAAGAAACTATTACACTCTCAGAAGAAAAAATTAGGGAATACCCTCAAACTGATTTTCCTTGGCCAATATTTCATCAATAGAATCCCAAAGATACAGAGAATAAGTCCAATACTAATAAAGTAGAACCATATGAAATTAAAAAGCTTTTGCTCAGCAATAGAGACTGTTAGCTGAGCAAAATGATAACCAACAGAATGGGAAATTATTTTCATTAGTCAAAGAACAAAAAAAAATAAAGTTCTAAAGAAAGAAAGTATATAACTGATTTCAACAAATTATAAAAATAATTCATTAAGGAAAAATATCAGTTTAACATCCAACACAGGTCTCATATCCAACATACATAAAGAACTAATAAATTAAATAGCAAGTAAGTAAATATACCCATTAAAGAAATGGGCTATAGAACAAAAAAGAAACTACTCACAAGATGAAATTCAAGTATCTAGCAAGCATCTTGTTTTACTCCCTAATCATTAGGGAAAATGCAAATTAAAACCACTCTCAGATATCATCTCAAGGGGCTAGAGAGGTGGCTCAGGGGTTAAGCCTCTGTCTTGCAGGCAGAAGGTCCTGAGTTTGGATCCTAGACCCCATGTATAGACGCCAGGCAGAAGCGGTGGGGGGAGGGGTGGCCTGCGTTTCTGGTCCTGGTAGGGCAGCGCCTGTAAATCCCTGGGGCACAGTAAAAAAGGAGGAGGTGAAGGTGTCCATGGTGGTTCCCGAATTCGTCTGTGATTCTACACACACACACACACACACACACACACACACACACACACACACACACATACATACACACACATGCATACACACACACACACGCACAATTGAATAAATAATAAAAAAAGTTATCATCTCATTCCAGTCAGAATGGCCAAGATCCAAAACATAAACAGCAGCAAATGTGGGTGTGGATATGGTGAGAAGAGGACGTTCATACACTGCTAGTGGGATTACAAGTTCATACAACCCCTCTGGAGCTCAGTTTGGAGGTTCCTAATAAAAAGGTTAAAAATTGAAATTTTGTGTGACCCAACTATATCACTCCTTGGAATATTCCTGCATCTTTTTTTATTTTATCTATTCATACAAACTTGATAGGTACCCCATTCCTCTCCCTCCCTTCACCCCTCCCTGGATCCCCTTTCTCCCTCTCCCCTTTTCCCCTTCCTTTCTCCCTCCCTCCCTTTCTCCGAGTGCCACTCCCCCCCCATTCATGGAGCATCCTTTACTGTCCATGCCATACTTTCCTCTGGGTCCTCCTCTTCTGATGAGGTGTAAGGACTCAGTAACTTTGCCTGGAGCTCTTTTTTTCTGTTCTCCTTTAGTATAGGAACACTAATATGGCTGTTAATCCCTTGCCTCTACGGATCCTAGTGCCTGTGATTCATGCTAGCCTTTGGGGGGTCAATGATATGTTGGTTATTGCACAGGTCATGCAAAGTCCTATTATGATTACTTCGGCCCTAATTTGTGTGGAGTATCTTGCATATTGTTGCTCCTTCCTATCTTTAGGCTCTTACAATCTTACCATCCCCTCTTCCGCAAATTTCCCTGATCTTTGGGATGGGGAGAGATTAGGCTGGCCTGGTTCCTGGTGATTAATGTAGATTCTCTGATGCTCTGAATTCTGGTTTGTTTGTTTTTTCTTCCAGTTTTGCTGTTCCTACACTGCCCTTGGCTCCATCCTGATGGGTACTGGATGTTGCCTCCTAGCCAGAGATAAAAGTCTGTTAAAATAGTCTTATTATAAGAGTAGATTCAAAGGTAGATGAAATAAGAGTAGAAGACTGATATGAGGGGGGTCAGTCCCCCATTTGCAGAATGGTTACCTTCTATCTGCCCTGTTTGGTGAGACCAAACCCCATCAGTTGCAATTGACCGGGAAGGAAAGTCTGTAAGCTTAACCAGATGTCCCATTACTTACTTACAGTACTTGATGGTGGCCTATTTTCTCTGCTGTAGCATGATCCCCTCTTCTTGTTTCTGGTGGGGCCCTCCTTCCCTCCCTCCTGTTTATAATTTTTGCAATTACTGTAGGAAAACACTGCATCTTGCAAACAAAGTCACATGCACTAACATGTTCATAGCAGCTCTTTTCACAATAGCAAATAAATGGAACCAACCTAGATGTCCATCAGCTGATGAGTGGTTAATGAAAATGTGGTAGGTATATACAATGGAATACTTACTATTCAGCTGTCAGGAAAGACGAACTAAGGAAATTTGCCAGTAAATGGATGGAACTGGAGGAAATCATATAGAGTGAACTATCCCAGATGCTGAAAGACAGACAGATTCTGCATGTTCTTCTACAAGTGGATGCAAACATGAAGTAGTCAGTTTGGTATAATCAAACAGAAGCTCTATAACACCCACAAACAAAATAAAAGAACTCGAACACCCAATCAAATCATAGCCTATAGGAATGGAAGAGCTGTGAAATAGACAAAAACAACTAAACAGAGAGCAGAGCACCAGTGAACCTAAAATGCTCAGTGGAATCAGGCTAATCAAACCTTTTCCCATACTAAGACTCAAGGTCTCTTACGGAAGAGGTGTGGTAAGATTGCAAGAGCCTAAGGCGGGGAGGTCCACAGCCAGCACTGTCATTCCACTAAAGATAAGGCTGCTGCATCCAGAAACTTAGTAAAAGACTTACCCTCACCTAACACATCAATGCTTCCCCACAGACTGGTGATGAACTCAGGAGAAATAATTACATGTAGGTAGAACCTTAGGAACTAGGGTTAAAGAGGTGAAGTAGAGTATGTCTATCAGTGGGTCTATCCAAGGAAGAGCCACTTAATCAACCACAGAGACTTCACTGCATACCAATACAGACAACCCAAATTGAACCTTATGATCCACACAAGCAGAGTCAGGAGGGTGGATGGGAGAGGAATGGATTGGTGAAGAGGAAGGGTAGGAAAAGAAGAGAAGGAGGAAGAGGAAAGGAGGTGTCAGGGACAACCATTCATTATGTTTGTAATTAAGAAGACTAAATATTAATTAAATAGAAATATTAAAAAAGAAAAGAAACTTTAAGGAGAACTTTGTGATGTTAGCTTTAGTAATGATTTCTTACACAATTACAAACATGAATCATTAAAACAAATGTCATTAAGTAAATGTAAACTAACAAAAAATGTAAGCTAACATTATAAGGAAGTAAAATTATATACTTATCAGAATGGCTATCACAAAATGAAATGTTAACAACAGTAAGTGCTGGTGAGTATAAGGGTGAAAAAAGAATTTGCTCTTATGTGTTGCTGTTGTGAATCAAGAGTACACTTTAGGAAGCTGTCAGTAAGCAGCTAAATATATAATCAAAACACAAATAGCACATGAATGTTCAAGTATTTACTAAAATAAATAATGCTTACAAATAATACACTGAAGGCAGGTTATACTTATATGTTAATGTTTATTTATGATTTCAAAAAATTAGAAAAGACTCATATTTTGGGTCAAAAAATGTGACAAATCCATTTAAATCGAAAGATGATGATTTTCTTTTAATACAGAGACAAATACAAAATGCATTGTGTTAAGCACAGAAAGGGAGATTCAAAAGGCTGTGTTCTGCCTATTTCTTAACTATATTCTTAGCCGTATTCTCACCCATTTGGGAAATTACTCATAGTATGTAAGTGTGGAAATTAAGTAGTTGATTCTGATGGAAGTAACTGTGTCTGCTATCAAGTTTGGAATAATAAGAACAGCATAACCTTTTATGTACAAAAATTAATTATATAAGTTTGGAAGGAAATGAAAAGTCAATACAGCTGAGGATATAAGCTAGACAATGGCATCATTTAACCTATGAGTAATGAAAGAGAAAACTACAAGATCAAGCCTAAATTCAAAAGAGATTTGCTTAAGAAGTCAAGAAAATACAGTTTCTTATTCTTTCTTGTGCTTAACTATAGGCAATATTTTTAAAGAAACAAATTACCATGTAGAATTTCTTTCATAAAATCTTACAGATTTAATTTGGGTTTAAGGAAGAAGCACTCAACTGAAATTTTATGCAAGAAATTCAAAACTTCAAGATGCTCACAATTTCCTTGAAAGTCTAAGATGAAAATATCTCATTCTTATTTTTTAACCGTGGTTGTTTTCTAGGGTACTCAGAAGACATTTAGGTCTTTTTGAAATAAAATGATGGCCACCTATCAAATTCCTATGTGTGAATAAGAAAAGACACATAGATACAAAATATTAAATACAGGAGGTGATGGGCATGTTAATTAGCTTCACTACAGAAATCATTTTAGAGTGTATACAGCTATTAAATCACTACATTTTATACCTTATATATAAAGTTTTAATTTGTTAATGTATTTCATAAATTGGGATAACCCAAAACAACAGTGTTAAAGAAAAGGAACAACAATCAGAAAATATTACTTCCTATCGGCTGTGATAAATTTTCTTTGATGTATAGATGTATTCACCTGTTAGGGAACATGAAAATAGTATTTCTTTTTTTGCATAAAAATCATCTATTTTTATTTTCTATAATCTAGAATAGAATTCACAACACCCAAACTTTTTCATTTTATGACACTTTTTTTTTTTCAAATCCCATGCCTGTAGTCTTGAAACATACTCTACAACTGGATTTGTCTAATTATGTTTGTCAAATTTAACATAGTTAAATATTTTAACATATACATTTCCAGTTATAATATCAGTTAGACCCTTTGTCAGAATGTACCACTGGTAATCTAAGTTCCATTACCATTGTTTTTTATTTTTATTTTTTTATTATTATTTCCGCTCATATAATCTTAACAGGTACACTGGTCCCCTCCCTCCCTCCACCTCCCCACCTCCGTTCCCCCCTCCCCTCCCCTCTCCTTCCACCTTCCCCCGACCCTCCTACTTCCTCCTCCCCTCCCCTATCCCTCCCCTCCCCCAGTGCCTCCCCCCCCCCAATACCCGGAGCATCCTTAAATGTGCATGCCAAACTCTCCTCTGGGTCCTCCTCTCCGATGAGGTGCAAGGACCAGAGGCATTTCCCAGAACCCTTTCCTGTGTTCCCCTTAAGCTTAGGAACAACACTACCGTGACTGTCAATCCCTGGCCTCCAAGGATCCTAGTGGCTTTAGTCCATGCTAGACTTTGTGGAGTGAATAATGTATTGGACATAGCACAGGTCATGCAAAGTCCTATTATGATTGCTTCGACCCTAACTTGTGTGGAGTATCTTGCATATCATTACTCCTCCCATCCTTGTGCTCTTACAATCTTACCGGCCTCTTCCACAAATTTCCCTGAGCTTCAGGATGGGGAGAGATTAGGCTGGCCCAGTTCCAGGTGGTTGATATAAGGTCTCTGATGTTCTGAATTATGGTTTGTTGATTTTTTTTTTCTGTTTTGCTGCTCCTGCAATGCCCTTGGCTCCATCCTGATGAGTATTGGATGTCACCCCCTGGCCAGAGATAAAAACCTGTTAAATTAGAGTCTTGTCATAAGAATATATTCAAAGGTAGACGGAATAAAAGTAGGAGACCACGTGAGAGAGTGGTCAATCACCCATTTGCAAAATGGTTACCTTCTATCTGGAAGCCTATATGCCCTCCCTTTTGGTGAGATCATACCCCATCAGTTGCAAATGATCAGGAAGGAAAGTCTGTGAACTTAACCAGATGTCTCATTACTTACTTGCAGTCCTTGATGAAAATAGTATTTTTAAAGAAGAATACATTGATTTCATAGATATAGTCTTGTGAATATGGTAAAACTGATCATCAGTAACTCACTGAAATACATGTGTTAGGTATTATCATCTTCCGTCTTACTGATGCAGTTGTTCACAAGTTTAGTGTGTATTAGAGTCAGTTAGAATGCTTCTTCACAAACCATTTCTAGAGTTTCCCCTTCCAGAACATGAGATCCAGCAGGTATGGGGAGGAGGCTAGGAATACATACTTTTAAACAAGATCCCAAACAATGCTCTTGCTTCTGGTCTCAGAACCAAGCATAGAAAATTACTCCTGAATATCTATACTGTGGCTACTGCAATCTCTGTGAAGAACAAGTTAAGCACTCCTTTACTGGCTTCTCCACACACCTCCTAACAAAGACACTATAATTAAACAAGCCAAGAGTGGTCAGATAATGCGGTATCTTTTAAAACATGTCACAGCCTTCAAAGTGCGACTCAAAGACAAGATACTGAAATGCTGCATACTTCCATGTTCACACAGAAGGATATGGACTCAACCTCAGGTGTTTGTGAAGTTCTATACTACTGATCTATTGTGATCATAATTTTATAACATGATTATGGTACTTTTGTAGCTATGGGGGACTTGTTTTTGCAGTCATCAGTGTGAAAATCTGCTTAAACTTAAAGTCTCAGGAGAAAACAGGAGAGAAGTACTGCTTCTACACTCACTTAAAAAGAAAGCCCATATAGCAAATGACACAGCTAGGTGTAAAGTCAGAGTGTCTGAGAAAGGAAAACAAATATTTTGAGTTTGTCTGATGTGGCTGTTAAAAACTCTAAGTTATGACATCATGAAATAATGAAGCAGTCTATTGGAATTGCAAGCACAGATTATGGTATTGGTGGGAGCAGTGGGGCTAAGTGTTCAAATGTGTAACAAAGCAAACTTTGTGCTCCATTCTTAATGACAGTGTTTAATAATACTTAAAAATCAATAATTGTATGACTCTGTGCTCTTACATAAACAATATTATACTTTTTACAGATACCATCCTGCATTTTTAAACACAGATGATGCTTTTCTCTTTCACTGATTAGAACTCCAAAAAGAAAGAAAGTCACATTATAGAATCACATAATGCATATTTTCATTTCTCTATTACTAGCACATGGCTACATAAAGACAAATTTAGGAAGTCTTTTGCTAAAATATATTACCATTATGAACCTTTTATATTGCTAGTTTGAAGATGTCTATATTTAACATTGTTTTGCTACTTTATGCACTGATTGTTTATTTACTTGTCTAACCAGTGAGGATGGGTCTTAAACAACCTTTCATAAACCTCAACACTACATTCAGTAATACTCCTGGGCAAACAGTTGCAAACAAATTTGAAGTGAATAACTATTGTTAAAAAAAAAAACTCCCAATGCCATAGCCTCATGCAAAATGATAATCTGCTAAATGAAAACCAAATTAGACAACTTCAGGTATGGCTAGACTTAATATTAATATAGGTCATTGGTTCCTCTTTCAGGAACAAGCCATATTTGTTAATTTATGACCAGAATTATATCACAAAAAGATGTAAGTTACAAAAGTATAATCAAGAAACAGAATTTTATGGTATGAAATTTAACCCAATAGAGCATCCTGAAATTTTAGAAACAGTCTTTCAATATATATGGCCATTTTCCTACAATGTGATAATATACTCACATCTATGCTTTATGCCAGAAAAATATTGAACACTTTATTCAATTTTTTTTATTTAGTTTTTTCCTCAATCATACAAGCTCAGTAGGCACCCTGGTCCTCTCCCTCCCTCCACCCTTCCCCAGCCCCCCTTGCACCACCTCCCCATTTTCCCTTTCATTTCACCTCCCCTTTCCTTCTGTCAGTGCCTCCCCTCCCCTCCCCAATTTCCTTTTGTGTGAATGCCAAACTTCCCTCTGAGTCCTCTACTCTAGTGAGGTATAAGGACTCAGTGGCAAACCCAGAGCCTTTTCTTGGGCTCCCCTTTAATATGGGAACACCATTATGACTGTTAATCCCTTGCCTCTAAGAATCCTAGTGCCTGTGATCCATGCTAGACTTTGGGGGGTCATTGACATGTCATCACTGTGCAGGTCATACAAAGTCTGATTATGGCTACTATGGCCCTAACTTGTGTGGAATATCTTGTATAACATTGGTTCTCCCCATCTTTAGGCTCTTACAATCTTACTACCCCCTCTTCCCCCAAGGTTCCCTAAGCTTTAGGATGGATAGAGATTTGGCTGGATGGGTTCCAGGTGATTAATGTAGGGTCTTTGGTGTTCTGAATTATGGTTCGTTGTTTTCATTTTGCTGTTCCTGCACTGCCCTTGGCTCCATCCTGATTGGTATTGGAGGTCACCTCCTAACCAAAGGGAAAATACTGTTTAAATGAAGATCTTACTATAAAAGGAGATTCAAAGGTAGATGGAATAGGAGTAGGAGACCACAGTGAGGGGGAGGGGGATCAGTGTCACATTTGCAAGATGTTACCATCTATCTGCCAGTCCCTATACCCTCCCTGATTGGTGAGATCAAACTCCTCAGTCGCAAGTGACCAGGAAGGAAAGTGATAGTGAGCTTCACCAGATGTCTCACTAGTCACTTGCAATACTTGTTGGTGGCCTATTTTCTCTATTGAAGCATGATCCCCTCTCTCCTTATTTCTAGGGGGGTCCTCCTTCCCCTTTCCTTCTGTTTATAATCTTTGTGATTACTGTAGGTATTATAGAGATTTATCTTTGAATATGTCATTAAGTGGGTTTAGTACTAGGATCCACCTATTGGAGTACATATGATGTTTAATTTTCTGTGTCTGGGACACTTCATTCAATATAATATTTTTCCAATTCCATCCTTTTTTTGGGAAAATTTCATTAGTTCATCTTTTTTGATGGGTGAGTAGTATTCCATTATATAAATGTACCACATTTTCCTTATCCACTCGTCAATTTTTGGGCATTTGGGTTGATTACAAGACTTTGCTATTGTTCTAATATTCCTCAGTTATAATCTTTTCATCTGCTATACTGGGCATTTGAACTGAACAAAGCTGGCAAAGCACAAAATTATGCATCTCTTCTAGAAATCACACAAGGTATAAATCATCTCTTAAACTCCACTGATGACAGCATACAGAAGTGTGAACACTTTACATTTTACTTTTTTAATATTACTGCTTGCAGCTCATATCTTGTGATTGCTTAATATAGTTTTGGGGGAATAATTTTTCTTAACCAGCTAAACAGTTTCTATCAGTTGGGAAAGTAGATATTGAGTAATAGAAAACTTTTTAATAATATACAATTTAGAGTTGGTAGACATATGGTTTTATTCATTTTGGTCACATTGGAATAGTTCTTCTCAGTAAATCAGGATTATAAACAAATGGAAACATAGATCTAGTGTATTTTCCTTAGTTTTCTAAATATCTAGTGATGCTGAATAAACTCTATTTAATTTAAAAAAATAAGTACCTCAAATGTGGACTTTTTTCTTCAACAGTTTTTATTTTAACTAATAGAGAAATGTATAGATAGTTTTAGACCTTCACATACAATTGCTCCTGAAATGCCAAAATGCATCTAAATCATCTTTGGTAATAAATAAATACAATTTTGGCATAGCCCTTTCACCATTTGAGATAACGTTATAGTTTTTTTTGTGCTTCAGGTGCCATTCTAATATGTTCTGTAAAAAGAAAGATACTTATACCACCTGCTAATGTTATTGGATGAAACAGATGATCCATATGTCTGAGAATTTTCCTTCAATTAGCAGAGAAATTTTCATACAATTTTGAATCTACAGAGGTATATACGAAAAACAAAGAAATTAGGAATTCATTTAAAAAGAAATTATTTTAAACATTGCATTTAAACTATCAAAATATGTAAAACGACATGTCAATGTGTACATGTGTGATAAACTAACACCCCATAAAATTACATACTGAAAATTTAAAGAATAAACTTTTCTTTTTTTTTTTTTTTTTTTTGGTTCTTTTTTTTTATTAAAAATTTAATTATACATTTTAAAATTTTTTACCAGTTCCCTCCCTCCCCCCTCTTCCCCCTCCCCTTCCCCCAGTGCCTCCCCCCCAATTCCAAGAGAGTCCTTTATTGTGTGCACCTAACTCTCCACTGTGTCCTCCTCTCCGATGACATATAAGGACCCAGTGGCATTTCCATAAGCCCTTTCTCTTGTTCCCCTTAAGCATAAGATCACTTTTCTACTTGCTTAAATATAGTTATATTTTGCAATAGAAAGCTTTTCATTTTTAACTTTCATTAGTGAAATGCATTGTCGTTTTCCCTCAAAATTTTACTATAAATATTTATAGCCTGTAAATCATTGAATGCTCAGAGGACGTTCACTAGAGTCACTGAGCTGGAAGCAATCTAGTGAAACTCTATGCCACTTTTCAATAATTTCTTTCAATGAACTGTATTTTTTTCAGGTATAATCTTTTTTGGAAGCAGAATGATTCACAGCAGTGAGTGCCAGCAGTGCAACCTGCTGTGACATTGAGGAGCACTTTATTGCTTGCAGACCCCTGAACCAGATCCTTATTCTGACAAAAACCTCAGAGCTTGCTTTCCCCACAGGCATTTCACAACTTTGCTCGGGCAGGACACTTTCCTACTTGCTTAACTGTAGTAGCAGGATGTGGTGTATGAGGATGTGGTGAATGGATCTGTTTAACATACGGTATATAGTTATATGAAAATGGCCTTTTGCACACAGTGCAGGCATAATGAATATGCTTAATGGAAACGGCAAAACAGTCATAGTTTGCAGGATTTATCTTGTCTTTCCAAATGCAAGGCAGTGTGTTTAAGGAGAGGCCTGGGACTCATTGATGATCTGAGCAGCTGGAACTGTCTGCAGTCACCCCAACATCTGCAGTGCACACTGCCAAGAAGTTTCAGTGCAGATTTTCTTCCATTCTATGGGTTGTCTTTTTGATCAGTTTATAATCTCTTTAGCCAAATGGAAGCTCTTTAATTTCCTAAAATACCATTTATTGAGTGTTGGTTCTAATGTCTGTGCTATTGGGGTTCTGTTTAGAAAATGTTGGCTTAGTCCAATTAGTTTGAAGGAATTCCCTACTCTTTCTATTAAGGCTTTTAGAGTCTCTTTTTTGATATTAAGGTCCTTGATCTATTTGGAGTTGATTTTTATGCATGATGACAAGTACAGGTCCAGTTTTAAATCTTATAGATGTAGATATCCAGTTTGCCCAGGAACATTTGTTGAAGATGCTGTTCTTTTTTCATTGAGGTTTCTGAGACCCTATGTCAAAAATCATATGACTATAAGTGTAAGGGCTTATGTTGTGGTCTTCAACTCTTATCCATTGATCTATATGTCTATTTCTGAGCCAATACCACACTGTTTTTATTACTATGGATTTATACTATAGATTAAGGTTTAGTATGGTGATACCTCCAGTAGTGTTGTTACTTAGGATTGTTTTTGCTATCTTGGGCCTTTGTATTTCCATATGAATTTTGAAATTGTTTGGTCAATTTTTATAAAGAATTGCTTTGGAATTTGATTGATGTTGCTTCCATAGGACTGTCATTTTTATGATGTTAATTCTATCTATCCAGGAGCATGGGAGATCTTTCTATCTGGCTTCTTCTGTGATTTCTTTCTTTAGGATTTTTAAGTTTCAATGAACAGGTTTCTCATTTCCTTGGTTAGATTTATTCCAAGGCATTTTATTTTTTTAGGAACTATGGTAAATGGGATTGTTTCTCTTAAGACTTTCTCACATTTTTCATCCTTAGTGTATAGGAAGACCACTGATTTTTACAAATTAATTTTGTAACCTGCTACTCTGCTGAACTTATGTATTAGTTCCAGAAGTTTCCTGGTAGAGATTTTAGCTTCTCTCAGGTATAGGATCAAGTCATCTGCAAAGAGGAATATCTTGACTTCTTTTCTGATCTGAATCTCTTTTATCTGCTCTTGTCATATGCCTCTAGTTAAGACTTCAAGTACAATATTGAATAGCATGGTGAGACTGGACAGCCTCGCCTAGTACCTTATCAAAGTGGGAATGCCTCAAGTTTTTCCCCACTTAGAATAATCCTTGCTATATAGGCTTATTGTATATAGCTTTTATTATGTGGATATAAGTTCCTTACATTCCAATTGTCTCTAGGGTTTTGATCACAAAAAGATGTTGGATCTTACCAAAAGCTTTTTGAAAACATCATGTGGTTTTGGACTTTGGATTTGTTTATATAATGAATTAAAAACATTTATTAATTTGCATATGTAGAATCAACATTGTGTGCCTGAGATATATCCTACTTGATCAGAGTGAATGATTTTTTTGACATGTTTTTGAATGCAATTTGCTACAATTTTGTTGAGAAGCTTTGCATCTGTGTTATTCAGAGATTGCCTATAATTTTCTTTTTTAATTATATACTTATTAGGTTTGGGGAATAGTATAATACTAGCTTCATAGAAAGAATTTGTAAGTGTTTCTTCCTTTACTAATTTTTTGGAGTAGTTTAAGGAATAATGATGCTAGTTGCTCTTTAAGTTACTAGTAGAATTCTGCACTGAATCCATCCTTCACATTTTTTGGTGTGAAGATTCATGATTACGTCTTTAATTTCCTCATTTGCTATAGAGCTATTTAAATAACTTAATTCCTACTGATTTGACTTAGATAAGTTATGCTTACTTAGATATTCATCCATTTCTTTCTGATTGTTGAATTTTATGGAGTATAACTTTTTGAAATATTATAATTCTCTGAATTTCTTGGGTATAGTTGTGATGATTCCTTTTTCATCTCTAATTTTGTTAATTTGGATTTTCACTCTCTTGATATTGGTTAATTTGTGCAGGGGGTCTATCAACATTATTGACTTTTTCAAAGAACCAGCTCTTTGTTTGGTTGATTCTTTGTATTGTTTTCATTATCTTAATTTTGGATATTCTCCCCTAATTTTGCTAATCTCCTCTCTTGCTGCTTTTGGGATTGGGTTGTTCTTGTGTCTCTAAAGTTTTAGGTTGCACTATTAAATTATTTACTTGTGATGTTTTAATTTTTTGATGCAGGCATTAAGAGCTGTAAACTTACCTTAGGACAGCTTTCATCATGTCCTAGAGATTTTGATATGTTGTATTTTCATTATCATTCACTGCTAGGAATTCTTGAATTTCCTTTTTGTTTTCTTTCTGTACATATTCCTCATTCAGCATCATGGTATTTAATTTCCAATAATTAGTGTATTTTCTGTTGTTTGCTTTGTTGTGGATGCCAAGCTTTTTAGTCCATGGTGGTCTGATAAACTACAGACTATAATTTCAATTTTCCTGTATATATCCAGAGTGTACAAAGAACTTAAAATATTAAATACCAAGAAGATAAATAGCCCAATTAAAATATGAGCTGTAGAACTTAAAAGAAACTTTTCCATGGGACAAAATTGAAGTATCAAACAAATATCTTAAAAATTTTCCTCCTACTTCACCTTCAGGGAAAGGCAAATCTACCCTGAGCATCTCACCCAGGATGGTGAAAATCCAAACTACAGGGAATGTAGGGAGGAGAGAACTCTCATTCATTGCTGGTGGGAATGCAGGCTTATACAACCACTCTGGAGATCAGTATGGTTGTTTCTAAAAAAATTAAGGATTGAAATGCCATATGACCTTGCTATACCACTACTGAGAATAATCCCTAAAAATGCAATATTTCACTCTAATGACACAAGTACATCCTGTTCATTGCAGCACTATTTACAATAGCAAAATGCTGAATTGATAATGAAAATGTGGTACATTTATTTATACAATGGAATATTACTCCGCCAACAAAAAATGAATTAGTGAAAATTTCCAGCAAATGGATGGAATAAAAAGAAACTATACTGAGTGAAGTATCCTAGGCACAGAAAGTTAGAATCACATATTCTCTCTTATAAGTGGATCCTAGTTACAAACTCTCTTAATGACACACTTAAAGGTAAATCTCTGTAATACCCATTATAACCACAAAAGATTATAACTAGGGGTAAGAAGACCTCAAGAAAAAGGAGACCAAAAACACACTTCAGTAGAGAAATTAGGTCATGGTCATGTACAGCAGGTAAGTAACAGGACATCTGATACAGCTCACTCTCACTTCCCTTCCTGTTTCCTTGAGATTAGACAGATTTGAAGAGCTGGGCATATCTCCCTAATCGTGTCTGGAATTGGGGCTGGCAATAGATGGTAGCCAATTGGCAACAGGGAGATAACTCCACTAATTACAGTGCCATATTCCTATTTTACCTCTATCTTTAAGCCGTTAACTTATATCAAGACCTTCTTTTAAACAGTCTTCTATCTTTGGTTAGGAGAAGACTACAATACCCAAACAGAATGCAGCAAAGTGCAAGTGCGAGAACTGGAAAACTGAAAACAACAACCAACCTTAATTCAGAATACCAGTGACCCTACAATGTTCACTCAGAACCAGATCAGCCAAATCTTTTCCCAGCCTAAAGCTCAGGGAACCTTGCAAAAAGAAGAAGCAGCAAGATTATAAAAGCCTAAATATGAGTAGGTTCATCGATGGACAAGATAATCTACTCAAGTCTGGACTGGGGCAGCCAGGATCTCATTGCAATATGGTCAGACCTTACCTAACATAGCTGTCATGTTGACAAGCCCCCAAAGACCAGTGAGGATCTCTGGGAAGATGGCTTCAGGCAGTAGGATCCTTAAAGGAAGGAGGTTAGACAGATATACAGAGTTGTTGTGTTAATGGGCAGCCCAAGAAGGTGCACAAAGTCTGAACTCCCACTAATGTAAACAACTCAAAGGGAACTGCAGGACCCATATAAGATGAAGCTATGGAGGGTGGGAGGAAGAATCAGGGAAACACTAAGAGGTGAGGGAGGGGAGAAAGACAGGAGAGAGAAAGATTGGGGAATAGAAAGGGGATGGAAAGGAGGAGAGAAGGGAAAAAGAGGGGAGGGGTGAGGGTACCTACCCATTGATCTTATATAACTAGTTAAAAATAGAATTAATAAAAAGAATAGGTTTCAGGATGCCATTTATGTATGTTTATAAAAAATGGGTTAACTGCAAAAAAATTTAATATTTTTCTGCCATAATACCTCAGCCTGTATCAAATGATATACCTTTGAATTGAAGTATAATAGAAGGTTTAATTCTAAACTTGCTTTTTATAAAGTTCATAGAAGCACATACATGCATCAATGTACAAAATCTGCATTCATCTTTAATAAGTGATAACTTTATAATCTAATAAGGAATTGCTTTAAAATAAATTTTAGAAGTAAATATTTGATTTGTACTCTTACTATATATTAAATAATTTCAGATTAAAATACAAAGTGGTTTAATCTTGACAGCTTCATGTGTGTGAAACATCATAAATTTTTCCCCTTATGTCTTGTGTCCCTCCCCAAAATGCCCATTTTCACATCACATACCTTGTGTTATAGAAAAATTTCCCAGTTGAAAAGCAGTTGTCGGCAGATGATAAGTTTGAGAAGCTCTCCTCTATTGCAAACTCGATCACTAAGATGTTTACATAGGTTAAGTTTCTCATATGCATTTCCATTAGTAAGCTGAGAATCACCAACATATAGTTGCTTAGAGTTTAATCTTTGTATATGATATTTATATTTTAAAAGGAAAGCTTATATTAAATAAAGCTTATATATTTAATATATAGCTTATATTGATACTTTGGCTTAAGTGTGCATTAAAATATATGAATCAAATCTTCCTAAAACGGACACTATTAAAAGGACTCAAAATATTTTTCATTTTTGTTATCTGAAGTTTTTCAGAGAAAAAAACTTATCTTTTTTCATTTTCTTTTCATGAAATTTGTATATTACAGCAATATATTTGTGCAAGAATTCAATTTTACTGAAATTTGTCTTACATTAATAGAATATCAATTAGTAGATAAAAAGGACTTTTCAATGATGACATACGAGCTGTAACTAGTCTATAAGACCAGTGTTTCTCCACTCAAGGAAGTGTAGCTGATGAGAACACAATGACTGCCCGTGTCAGAGAAGACTCCTCCTTCTTTTCCAGAAAACAGAAACTCCAAAATTAGGAAGTATATAATCTAGAGAAATTCTTTTAAGAAGCATGATCCTCAACAAGCCTAGGAATGATTCTAGACTAATTAGCATTCTCAAAGTAGATGAAACTATTTTGACACGATACTTTTAAAATTGCATTAGATATGCAAACATTTGCCTAGAAATTGTATCACTGAAAGAAAGACTTTCTATAATACTCTCCAATAAAATTCATGGCTCATAATGGTACTGTTAAAATATTTTAGGGGAAGTATATATCCAAACATTCCCCAAAAAGCTAGCTATTTTCTTCCAGTTCTAACATCAACATGTGTGGATTATGAAAACACCTGGGACATACCAAGGCATAGTTGACAAAAATTATAAATTTCATGAAAATGTAAATGGCACTTTCTGCATGCATTAGTTATAGAAGAGGGTGTAAATCATAATTTCACAATGAAAAGGAAAATAAATGAAAGCTAGCAAAAATATACCAATGGCAATATAGGTGAGTCTGATCAATTTCTGTGATCATAAGAAGAAACAAACATGCCTTTAGTCCATATGATCTTTGTCAATTACTACCACGCACACCTTGAATAAAATATAAAATATAATCTGTGCAAATCAGCATGCACACCTTGAGTGAGTAAAATTTTGTCACTGACCATATCCACTTTACAAAATCTTCTCAATCACCAACCCATGCACACTTTTAGGATCTACAACCTTTATCAATCACTGCTATGCACTCCTTGAATATATGCTTTGTCAATCAGCATACACACTTGAGTATAAACAATATTTGTCAATAACAACCATGCAGAGTGTGAGTACATGCAAACTTTGTCAATTAAATATTTTGAAATGAAAAAAGGACTTGAATATTTCACACAGAAATTAAAATACGTATTTTTCTAAAAGAAATATATAAGGAAATGATCCAAAGCTACAGAACATTGCTCTATTTTCAGGATTGCTCATTGTAATTCACAGTAATGAATGATTAAAGGTAAATTTATGTCATATTTTATTACAGAAATATACTTGCCAAAAGCCAAAGTACTAATATGGAATATCCATTATTCCTAAGTTGGCTGGTATTTTTAAGATTTATTTCTATAAATCAAAAAAATCTAATTTTTTGACTTGGTGTGGTCTTAAAAGTATTTCATCTAAGAGATTTCTTATCATGTGGAGGTGGTATTTTGGAGGGAAAAACTATTAAATTGTGAAGCATATATTGTTCTCTGAAAATTTAATATATATTATACAATAGATAAAATGATAATATCTGCATGCATCCTCCACAGTTTATTTCTACCCTTATTACCTGTCTTGTCTTTATATGCACCACCTACTCATAGACTGAGAATGTACATACAATCACACTGAAGGCAATAATTTATCTATAAGACTTTAAGTATATGACTCACTAATTTGCTTTCTAGATATAAGATTGCATTTTAATAAAAATCCTTTGTATGTGTTGTTTTTTACTAACTTGTAGGTTTTTCAGTGATCTTAGAATTCTCACAAGTATTTGAACTCACGATGTAATGTAAGTCTGTGGCTAAAGGGAGAGATGACCTGGACAGTAGGTTGTTGGTGATGCATTCAAGAAAAGACCTCATGATTGCTTTTCAAATGGTAGGGAGGAACATTTGAATGTGTGAAGTGTTGAGGGGCCATGGATTGAGTAAGGAAGCATTGAGACACTGACAGGAAAGACAATTTAATATCAAACTACTTTTGACCAACAGACAAACAACAACACAAGCAAAAATAAAACACTTTCTTCTTCTCTCAGAAAAACACAAACATAAGAAAACTGCCAAGATCCATCCATTTTTCGTACCAGACAGAAACTAAGAATAATATAGAAAATTTTAATGAAGTTGAGTCTTCAAAGAGATGATCACTCTTGACAAGCAAGAACTGTTGAACATCTTTTGTCAGTCCACCCTCTCAACATGTTACAGTCACTAATGGGACATTATCTGGATACATTAAAGAGAGACTTTACATTAGCTACTCCATCAGTTTTTAAAATGTAAAAAGTTCAACACTGTGTTCATTAATCTAGATGAAAATCTTAGAGACCACAGAAGGAAGGACTAGAGGAAAAATCAAATACACATGATCAAAGGGATATTCTTATGCCTATAAAGGAAGTCTAATGAGACATCTTTTATTCTGGTTTCTCCTGATTCTCTGCTTAAGACTTATGATCCCTTCCCCACCCGCCCGGGATACGTACAGTTCAGCCAGGACACACTGTGCCCTAGGTAAGCACCCCCTGCTCACCCCCAAGCCCCAGGTAACACACTAGTCCTAGCTCCTCCCACCAGCCAGTCAGAGCAGGCGCAGCTCCAGGCCAACTAATTCAGTTCAGTCAAAAACACACAGATACTAAAAGAAGGTCTTAAGAGATAAAACAACAATGCCCAAATCAAAGTGTAAATCCATGAGAAACAAAACTCAACAAAACAAATCTCCCACTGAAGGAATTAACCTCATAATGATGGACTCCGACCAGAATGAATCCACAGAAAATAGCCAAGAAAACGTGGCCCAAGATAACAACTTTCAAAACATGATCATTACCGTGATCAATATTATGAAAGAGGAAATCCAGGAGGAGTGAAATAACTGCATCAACCACTTTGAACAGGAACACAACAGACACTTGGAGGAACTGAGAAAAACAGTTCAAGAAACAAAACTAGGCATACAGCAGTTAAAAAAGACTCAAGCAGAGTTTAAAACTGAACAAAAAGACAAGTTATCTTCAACCTAGAACTCAACAGAGAGTCTTAGCAGCAGAACTAAGAAGCAGAAAATAAAATTTCAGACCTTGAAGACAAAGTGGGAGTATTAACCAGCTCGATGGAAGAGGTTGTGAAAGCTAAAAAGGTACTCAAGAGAAATATTGAAGAGTTATGGGATACCCTGAAGAAGCCTAACATGTGTATTCATGGAATACTAGAGCAAGAATCGCCAAATACCACACCTGAGGAAATTTTTCAAACTATCATCAAGGAAAACTTTCCTCATCTAAAAAAAAGAGAGGCACATCCATATACAAGAGGTATTCCTTACCCCAAAAAGATATGACCAAAATAGAAATTCACCACGGCAAATAATAGTTAAAACACTCCACACCCAAGACAAAGAAATGGTCCTGAGAGCTTCAAGGGAAAAAAAAAACAAGCCACTTTTAAAGGAAAACCTATTAAAATAATAAATGACTTCTCAGTGGAAACAGTAAAAGCAAGAAGAGCTTGGAGAGACATACTTCAAGTATTGAATGAGCAAAAATGTCAACCCAGACTGATATACCCCACAAAACTATCTGTCATGATCAAGGCAGAAAGAAAAATTTTCCAGCACAAAGACAACTTAAGGGATATAGGTCCACCAAACCAGGCCTTCAAAAAATGCTAGAAATGATAGTCAAGCTTAAAGAAAAAAATAAGCATATCCAGGAGGACAGAAGGGAAGTATAATACCACCAAAACCTAAAAGCAAAACAATACACTTACAAAAGCCACTAAACATAAAAAATGTCTGGAATTAAAAACAATTTCTTCATTATAACATTAAATGTTAATGGAATTAACTCACCGATCAAGAGACACAGATTACAAATTTGGATTAAAAATCACAACCTATCAATCTGCTGCCTACAGGAAACCCATCTCACCACAAAAGAAAGGCACATCCTAAAAATAAAAGGCTGGTCAAAAATTCTGCAAGCTAATGGAACCAGGAAACTAGGGAAGGGTAGCCATTATGCTGTTAGACAAAGTGGACCTCAAATAAAAAAAAAAATCATAAGAGACACAGATGGATGCTACATTTTAGTCACAGGTACAATTCACCAGGAAGACTTCACAATACTGAACATATATACCCTCCCACATTCATTAAGTAAACCCTACAACTTCTAAAGTAAGAAATCAACCCCAAAATGACAATTCTTGGGGATTTCAACATCGCCCTCTCAACATGGGACATATCAACAGATCAAAAACTTAACAGAGACGCTTTGGAACTCAACCAAACCCTTCAAAAAAAATAGACCTTACAGATCTCTATCAAACTTTTCATCCACACACCAAAGAATAAACTTTTTTTTCAGCAGCACAGGGAACTTTCTCCAAAATAGATCACATATTGGGCCACAAAATGAATCTCCATATATACAGGAAAGTTGAAATTCTAGCCTGTACCCTATCAGACCACCATAGTCTAAACCTTGACATCTATAACACAACAAACAACAGAAAATACACAAACTCCTGGAAATTTAACACTATGATACTGAATGAGAATTGGATTCAGGAAGAAATTAAGAAGGAAATTCAAGATTTCTTGAAAGTGAATGATAATGAAAATACAACTTACCAAAATCTATGGGACACAATGAAAGCTGTTTTAAGAGGTATGTTCATAGCTCTTAATGCCTACATCAAAAAAAAATGGAATCATCAGAAATAAATAACTTAACAGTGCAGCTTAAAGCTTTGGAGACACTAGAGCAATCCAAATGCAAAAGCAGTAGAAGAGAGAGACTAGCAAAATAAGGGGAGAAATATCCAACATCGAGATTAGGAAAATGATACAAAAAATCAACCAGTCAAAAAGCTGGTTTTTTGAAAAAAATCAATAAGATTGATACAACTCTAGCTAAATTAACCAAAAGCAAGAGAGAGAAAAACCAAATTAACAAAATTTGAAATGAAAATGGAGTTATTACTACTGATACCCAGGAAATCCAGAGAATTATAACATCATATTTCAAAAACTAATACTCTGTGAAATTTGACAACACAAAAGAAACGGATGAATTTCTAAGTAGACACAACTTACCTAAGTTGAATCAGGAAGTTTTGAATTATTTAAATAGTCCTAAAACATATGAGGAAATTAATGAAGTAATCTCGACTCTTTCCATCAAAAAATGTTCTGGACCAGATGGATTCAGCACAGAGTTCTACCAGACATTTAAGGAGCTAATAAAAACAATACTCCTTAAACTGTTCCATCAAATAGCAAAGGAAGGAACACTACCAAATTCCTTCTATGAAGCTAATATCGTCTTAATCCCAAAACCTTAAATGTAAGATACACTTAAAAAAGAAAACTACAGGCCAATCTCTCTAATGAACACAGACGCAAAGATTCTCAACAAAGTTTTAGCAAATGGGATTCAAAAACATATCAAAAAGATCATTCACGGGGATCAAGTAGGCTTTATCCCAGGCACACAAGGTTGGTTCAACATATACAAATCAATAAATGTAATTCATCATATAAACCAGTCTAACCTTCAAGACCACATGATACTCTCAATAGATGCAGAAAAAGCTTTTGACAACATCCAACAGCCCTTTATGATCAAAACACTGGAGACAGTTGGAATGGAAGGAACCTTTATCAATATAATAAAGGCTGTATACAACAAGCCAACAGCAAGGATTATACTCAATGGGGAAAAACTTGAAGCATTCCCGCTTTGATCAGGAACTAGACAAGGTTGTCCACTCTCACCACTTCTATTCAATATTGTACTTGAAGTCTTAGCTGAAGCCATAAGACAAGAAAGGGAGATAAAAGGGATTCAAATCAGCAAGGAAGAAGTAAAGTTATTTCTATTTGCAGATGACATGATCTTATACCTGAGTGATCCCAACAACTCCACAACGAAGCTCCTGGAATGAATACAGAAGTTCAGCAGGGTAGCAGGATGCAAAATAAAGGTACAAAAATCAGAGGCCTTCCTATATGCCCAGGATGAAAGAAGTGAAAAAGCCCTGAGAGAAACAATCCCATTTACTATAGCCCCTAAAAAAATGAAATACCTCGGTATAAACCTAACCAAGGAGGTAAGAGACCTTTAAAATGAAAACTTTAAAACCCTAAAGAAAGAAATAGCAGAAGACACCAGAAGGTGAAAAGACATCCCATGTTCCTGGATTGGCAGAATCAACATCGTAAAAATGACCATCCTACCAAAGGCAACATACAGATTAGATGCTATACAATTAAAATCCCAAAGCAATTCTTCAAAGAAGTTGACCAAACAATCTCAAAATTCATATGGAGGCACAAAAGACCCAGTATAGCAAAAACAATCCTGAGTAACAAAAACACTGCTGGAGGTATCACCATATCAAACTTTAGTATATACTACAAATCCATAGTTGTAAAAATAGCCTGGTATTGGCTCCAAAATAGACGCACAGATCAGTGGATAAGGGTTGAAGACCCAGATATAAGCCCACACAACTACAGCCATTTGATCTTTGACAAAGGGTCCCAAAAATCCAATGGAAAAAGAAAAGCATCTTCAACAAATGGTGCTGGCAAAACTGGATATCCGCAAGCGGAAGATTAAAACTGGACCCGTACTTGTCACCATGTACAAGAAATAATTGCAAATGATCAAAGACCTCAATATAAGGCAAAGGCTATAAAAACTTTAGTTGAAAGGGTAGGGAACTCCCTCGAGCTGATTGAGCTAGACCAACAGTTCTTCAACGGACATTCAATAGCACAGTTACTACAACCAACACTCAACAGATGGGATCTTGTGAAATTAAAGAGCTTCTGTTCAGATAAAGAGATTGTAACTCGAGCACAAAGGCAACTCACAGAATGGGAGAAAATCTTCACTAAACATATATCTGATAGAGTGCACAAAAAACTTAGAAAACTAAACACCAAGGAAACAAATGGGCCAAAATGGCCAAGGGCAATTAAAAAAATGGGTCTTGGAACTTAACAGAAACTTTACCAGAGCAAAAGGATGGGAGGAGCAACGATTTACAAGACTCTCAACAATAGTTGGGGCCAAAGCAATCATAATGGGACTTTGCATGCCCTGCGCAATGTCCAGTGCACTGTTGCCCTCATAAAGTCTAGCATCTGTTAAGGGCACCAAGATCCCTGGAGGCAAGGGATTGACAGCCATAGTAGTGCTCCTATGCTTAAGGGGAACAAGAGAAAGGGCTTATGGAAATGCCACTGGGTCCTTATATGTCATCGGAGAGGAGGACCCAGTGGAGAGTCAGGCGTACACAATAAAGGACTGTCTGGGAATTGGGAGAGAGGCACTGGGGGATGGGGAGGGAGAGAAGGGGGAGTAGGGGGTTCGGGGAGAGGAGGGGGGAGGGAGGGAACTGGTAAAAAATTTTTTAAATGTATAAATAAATTTTTAATAAAAAATTAAAAACAAACAAACAAACAAACAAAAAAGAAACTTTACCAGGAAAGAAATTAAAATATCTAACAAATATCTAAGAAAATGCTCCGCATCTTTAGCTATCAGGGAAATACAAATCAAAACCTCACTGAGATCTCCTCTCACCCTGGTCAGGATGGCAAAAATCCACAATCAAACAACAACAAATGCTGGAGAGGATGTGAGAAAGATAGGAAGTCTCCTGCATTGCTGGTGAGAATACAGGCTCATACAAGCACTCTGGCAAGACATCTGGAGATTGTTAAAGAAGTTAAAGATTGAAATGCCATATGACCCTGCGATTCCACTTTTGGGAATAACTCCCAATACAGCAAAAATTCACCTCGATAGCACAAGCACAACCATGTTCATAGCAGCACTGTTTACAATAGCAAAGTCATGGAACTAACCCAAATGTCCAACAGTTGACGAGTGGATAAGGAAAATGTGGTACATTTATACAATGGAATACTACTCAGCCATCAAAAATGATGAATTACTGGAATTTGCTGGGAAATGGATGGAATTAGGAACAATTATATTGAGTGAAGTATCCCACACACAGAAAATTAAGCATCATATGTACTTCCTAATAGGTAGATCCTAGTACCAAACCCACTTAGAGACACACTCAAAGATAAATCTCTGTAATACCTATAGTAATTGCAAAGATTATAAACAGGAGGCATGGGGAAGGAGGGCCCCACCAGAAACAAGGAGAGAAGGGATCATGTTACAGCAGAGAAAACAGGCCACCATCAAAGACTGCAAGTAAGTAATGAGACATCTACTTAAGTTCACAGACTTTCTTTCCTGATCATTTGCAACTGATGGGATATGATCTCACCAGAAAAAAAAGACTTATGATGATTTTTTTTATGAAGGAACCTACTTTCAGGATTCGCCCTCCTGTCTCTGTTTAGATAATGATCCGGTGGGAGTATGGAGTCTATTTGCCCTCCTGTAAGCTATCTTTTTTTATACTTTATTTCTTCCCATTCATACAAACTTAAGAGGTACACTGGTCCCCTCCCTCTCTCCACCCCTCCCTGGCCCCGCTTTTCCCTTCTTTCTCTTCCCTCCCTCCCTATCTCTTAGTGCTTCCTCCCCCCATCCCTGGAGAATCCTTTAATGTGTATATCAAAATTTCCTCTGCGGTCTCCTCTCTGATGAGGTGTAAGGACTCAGTGGCATGTCCTAGAACTCTTTTTTGTGTTCCCCTTAAGCATAGGAACACTATTGTGGCTATTAATCCCTGGCCTCTTAAGATCCTAGTGCCTTTGGTCCATGCTAGACTTTGAGGGGTTAATAATGTGTTGGTCATTGTGCAGGTCATGCAAAGTCCTATTATCATTGCTTTGGCCCTAACTTGTGTGGAGTATCTTGCATATCATTACTCCTCCCCATCCTTCTGCTTTTACAATCTTACTGCCCCCTCTTCTGCAAATTTCCCTGAGCTTCAGGATGGGGAGAAATTAGGCTGGCCTGGTTCCAGATGATTGATATAGAGTCTGATTCTGAATTATGGTTTGTTGATTTTTTTTTTCAGTTTTGCTGCTCTTGCAATGCCCTTCACTCTCCATCCTGATGGGTATTGGATGTCACCACCTGGCCAGAGATAAAAAGCTGTTAAAATAGAGTCTTATAAGAGTATATTCAAAGGTAGATGGAATAAAAGTAGGAGACCACAGTGAGGGGGGTTGTCAGTCTCCCATTTGCAAAATGGTTACTTTCTATCTGCCAGACTATATGCCCTTCCCTTCTGGTGAGATCATACCCCATCAGTTGCAAATGATCAGGAAGGAAAGTCTGTGAACTTAACCAGATGTCTCATTAATTACTTGCAGTCTTTGATGGTGGCCTGTTTTCTCTGCTGTAACATGATCCTTTCTCTCCTTGTTTCTGGTGGGGCCCTCCTTCCCCATGCCTCCTGTTTATAATCTTTGCAATTACTATAGGTATTACAGAGATTTATCTTTGAGTGTGTCTCTAAGTGGGTTTGGTACTAGGATCTACCTATTAGGAAGTACATATGATGCTTAATTTTCTGTGTGTGGGATACTTCACTCAATATAATTGTTCCTAATTCCATCCATTTCCCGGCAAATTCCAGTAATTCATCATTTTTGATGGCTGAGTAGTATTCCATTGTATAAATGTACCACATTTTCCTTATCCACTCGTCAACTGTTGGACATTTGGGTTAGTTCCATGACTTTGCTATTGTAAACAGTGCTGCTATGAACATGGTTGTGCTTGTGCTATCGAGGTGAATTTTTGCTGTATTGGGAGTTATTCCCAAAAGTGGAACAGCAGGGTCATATGGCATTTCAATCTTTAACTTCTTTTTTTTAATACATTTTTTATTTTTACTGCTCATACAAACTTAATAGGTAGACCCGTTCCCTCCCTCCCTCCTCCTCCCCCCTAACTTCTTTAACAATTGCCAGACATCTCACCAGAGTTTCTGTATGAGCCTGCATTCCCACCAGCAATGCAGGAGAGTTCCTCTCTCTCTCCACATCCTCTCCAGCATTTGGTGTTGCTTGATTGTGGATTTTTGCCATCCTGACCGGGGTGAGATGAGATCTCAGGGAGGTTTTGATTTGCATTTTCCTGATGGCTAAGGATGTGGAGCATTTTTTAAGATATTTGTTAGACATTTTAATTTCATCTGTTGTAAAGTTTCTTTTAAGTTCCAAGGCCCATTTTTTAATTGGCCCATTTGTTTCCTTGGTGTTTAGTTTTCTAAGTTCTTTGTGCACTCTGGATAATAGAGCTCTATCAGATATGTGTTTAGTGATGATTTTCTCCCATTCTGTGGGTTGCCTTTGTGCTCAAGTTATAATCTCTTTATCTGAACAGAAGCCCTTTAATCTAAGCTATCTTTAACTCCTCCCCATCATTCTTCCTGTCTTTGCAAGATATGAATAGAAGCAGAAAATGGGCAAATGTAGCTTTATATACTCCTGATCCTCTAGGTCATGGTGCGACACTTTTCCTGTCCTCTCTAAAAAGTATGTTCTCCTTAATATGCAGGAAATTTTGTTATTTCTCTGAGGACTTTAGTGTCTAATTTTTTCACCAAATGATCACCTGTCAACTTCTAGCATATCTCCTCTCTGAAGTTTCTAGATTCGCAGATATTTGAATTCACAGAATTTCTGTTTCTGGTGTTATGTTTTTTCAAATAAATGTCAACATTCACACACACACACACACACACACACACACACACACACACACACACATACACGCACTCCACCATTTCTGTGGTGAATTGAATGTGAAACATTCTGCATAAGATTGTGCGTTTGTAACTTGGTTTCCAGATAGTGATGCTGTCTAGGAAGTTTGTGGGAGTTTTAGGAAGTAGAGCCTTGGTAAAGGAAGTATTCCACAGGTGTTGGGTAACCTAGTTCCACTTCCTGATTTCTCTCTTTTTATTGCCTCAGTACAACTGTAAGGTAATAACAGAACACCTTCTACTGCCTTTTTGGCTTCTACTATGCAGTCCCCACCATGAAAGACTCTATTCTTCCAGAACTGTAAGCTGAAATAATAAGTCCCTTTTTCATTTATGTTGCTCGGGTCAGAGTACTTAATCACAGTAATGTAAGAGTAACTGGAACAATTTCCTTCTCAAAAGTATCCCACAATAATTTAGTGCTTTCACTTTCTATCTCATTTACAGTACTATTTTGCTTAAAGAAAATCTACCCAGATGTTTCTGTTACTTGCCACTGTTACATTGGTCCTTTTTACTCTTCATTATTCTCTGATGTGAAACCCAACAGTCTTCATGTTATTTTTAGTCTCTCAAAAACTGGACTATAAACAAATAATCACTCTTCCAGTGTAGTCTGTTGGGGTCCAATAATGAATATAATGCAAGCTTTATATCATATAGGAGAAAAATAAATTAGTTATGTTATAGACTGACCAAGGTATAGTTTATACTTAATCATCAACTGCTGAGAGTATAAACATTTCCAGCCATAGGACTTCATAGCCTGTGTTCAGATGCTACAAGCTTCAACATATTCGCAATTATCAGACATTGTGGCACTATCGATTCAGAGAGGCCCTAGCCCGGGCTCCTGAATCCAGGAGGTCTGGCACAGGCAAGCCCCAGACATGTCCCAATAGAGGAACCATACAGGCAGAGGGATAGACAACTAATGGGAAGAAGGAATGAACAACCAATGCGAAGGAGGGATGAACAAGCAATGAGAAGCGACCATCTGACCTGGACACCTAGTAAACAGCTAAATGATTGGTGGCTGCTTCCCCCTTCCTCCCCCTCCCCAGCAGAGGGATGGCCACACCTGATTGGACCTGTGACCCTATATAAGCCAAAACGCTTCCTGAATAAAGCTGAGTCTGCAGCCAACTCATCCTCTGCCTGCTGCTTCTCGCCTGACTGTGTGACCGTGTCACCAGCTCGCCCATTCGCCTTGCGCGCATGAGGCCCCTGCCATTTCCCCTCCTCCCCCTGGCTGGCACGATGGGGATTCGGCAACATTGGTGCTCCAATGTGGGGGGGTGGTGCCTTCAGTGTAGACGAGACACCCATTCCGCTAAAGTTTGGTGCGTGGCCCCTTTAGTTTTGTGTTCCTGTGCTTACAGTGCCTGAAGTTGAGCAGGTGGCCCCCTCCTCTTCCCCTTTCTCTGTTTGTCCTTAGGAACACAATCGCTCACTTTATTTGCTGATAATCAAGGAGCCCCATTCGTTTGTTTGACTTCCCCACAATCAAAGAGCCCCTCTAAAACAAGGCTTTTCCCCAGCGAGTTCACATGAGAAATTGGTCCCCTCAGAACTCAGAGCCCAGGTTCAATTATATTGAATCTGCCTGACTGGGGGCATATGGCCCAAGGGAGTAACGAACCCCTGAAGTCCCTCACTAAGCACAGGACGCTTAGATCCAAAACACCTCTGCGATGTCCTGTACTAGTTCTCGCCTTAGATTTTGGTTACCCTTTTAGGAGTTGTTTTCACTTGGTTCTAGTCATTGCTTTTCATTTTCTGTCCTCTTTTGCCTTGTCTGCTTATCTCCTAGTCATCTCTGATCCATTAGAGATCCATAATGGGTAATTTACCATCCCATCAGAAGGCACCCCAGCTGACTGCCCTTAAGGCTCTACTAGACTTATGTAGGATCAAAGTGACTCTGAAAGACTTAGAAAATTTTTGAGAGGAAGCTTCAATCTTAGCTCCTGGGATTTCCCCAGAAAATGTCTGGGACTCGCAGATTTGGATGAGAGAGCTCTTCCTGGCACATAAGAGGGAAGTCCAGGAAGGCCATATCCTTCCAGCTCTTTGTTCCTATCCTCCTAGGCACCATAGCATGCCTTAAAGGATCCTCCACTGAGGAAGTGATTAGTTGCTACAATGTCACTTGTGGAGAGAACCAAAAATTAGTCCTTTGTTCTTCCTCCAGATCCAGATCCCTCCCCTTCATGGTTGAGGACTCTGCACAGGGCTCAAAGGTCCACGGGGGGGGGGGGGGCACATTCCATCCCCTCCTGACATCCCCTTCTCTGCTATTCTTGACTTCCCCTCTTTCCTGGCTGTATTTTCTGCTTCAGATGATGCTTGTCCCCCAATATGTGTCTTAAAATCTCTTCCAGAGACTAGAGGCTTCAAGGCTAAGACTGCTGGCCTAGAGGAATTTGGGAATGAGGTTGTGGTTTTAGCACCTTGGATTCCCCCAGAGAAAATGTGGGAACTGGACCTATGGATAAGGATGCTTTTCCTTGCTAGATGTTTTTTTTTTTATTAAATTTTTATTATTATTATTATTTATTCAACTGTGTGCATGTGTGTGTGTATGTACATGCGCGTGTGTGTGTGTGTGTGTGTGTGTGTGTGTGTGTGTCTGTGTGTGTGTAGAACCATGGACGAACTCGCGAACCACCATGGACGCCTCCACCTCCTTCTGCCCCGGGATTCACAGGCTCCGCCCTACCAGGACCAGAAGCGCAGGCCGCCCCGCTTCCGCCTGGCATCTATACGTGGGATCTGGGACCCGAACTCAGGACCTTCCGCCTGCAAGGCGGAGGCCCAACCCCTGAGCCACCTCTCCAGCCCTTGCTAGATGTTTTTGATAATTAAGCTAAGCTGCCAGACTGAATATGAGGTCTTGTTTTAAATAAGGTTTTCCTAAATGTTAATCCACCTTTATAAAGCTTTCAAGGGTAATTTTAAGACAGTTGCTGGTAAATTGTATAGTTGCCGGTAAAATGTTGTTCATGAGCTTGTATGTTTATATGTTCTGTGTTTACATGTTGTGTGTCTTGTATCTGTGGCCACTTTAATTTTTTTTCATTTCTATTGTGTGCTGATATAAAAATTTTGGCATGCCATTTTTAAATACATGTATGCATACTTAAAATAACAAATAATTTTGATAACATCTAAGGCCTTAACTAATGGTTTATATCAATCACAATTGTTTTTCTAATAGATTGTAAGTTTTCTTTCATACAAGTTTTCTTACAGGTTTTTTTCATATATTCCCAAAATAACAAAGATTGCTTCCCAGGTCTGCAGGGCATCCATTCAGACTTCGGACAGTCCTAAGATCACCAAAGGCCCATTGGAAGCCTGGGTGTCCGCCATTAGAGCTATGCCTTACTAATTTACAATTGTTAGATTCTGATTTATGTTTCCCCAGCTCTTCTGGATCATTTCTCCACCTGCCCAGCCTACAGCCTCTCAGCCTGCTCCTGCCTGGACAACGACCTCCTTTTCTCTGCCACATACTCGAGTTCCCCGTTGGGACCATGATTCCTTCTCTGCGACGGTCTCATGACTGGTAGTCAATGACCGGTAAGGCTCCACACGAGGTTGGTGTCCAACCTAAGACATGCACAGTCATTTATATTCCGTGCAGCTAAAGAGGCTCGGGGTTACCCCAGCTATCATAATCCCCACTGAAAAAATTTATAAATAACTAAAAGGGTGAAAATGTGGCACTATCGGTTCAGGGAGACCCTAGCCCAGGCTCCCGAATCCAGGAGGTTTGGCTAGCCTGAACAAGTTTGGACATGCCCCAGGCATGTCCCAATAGAGGAACCATACAGGCGGAGAGATGGACAACTAATGGGAAGAAGGAATGAACAACCAATGGTAAGGAGGGATAAACAACCAATGGGAAATGACCATCTAACGTGCTTACTCAATAAACAGCTAAATGACTGGTGGCTGCTCCCCCCTTCCCCTGAGCAGAGTGATGGCCACAACTGATTGGACCCCTGACCCTATATAAGCCTAAACATTTCCTGAATAAAGCTGAGTCTGCAGCCAACTCATTCTCTGCCTGCTGCTTCTCGCCTTACTCCTGGGGTGTGGGTGGTGACTGCGTCGCTGGCTCGCCCATTCGCTTTGTGCCCATGAAGCCCTGCCGTTTCCCTTCTTTCCCGGGCTGGTCTGGTGGGGATTCAGCAACAAGACACCTCTATACATCTCCCCATCATACAAATAATGACATTGAAATCCCTGTATGATCGATTTGGTTCCTTTCCTTCATCAGTTGAAAATGGGGGTGGTATTCCACAGCCACAGGGAAATCCATTATGACAGCTGACTATGCTTCTAGGAATTCTGTGATCTGTTCCTAAAACATGGGTAGATTGTCATCACTCATGGTGAGAAGATGGGAATTCTGACTTTTCATACCAGCAATGGCCAGAATTACAGCATTCATACACTACCATACTACAAACATTTTCCAACCTTATGCCTGATTTCACACTATTAAGTAAACCTCAGTAGAACAGATTGTGCCAGCCCATTCCTATGACTGATGAAATCTGATGGAATGTCGGTGTCATTTAATTATTGAAGTGAGGTATCATCCTTATGTTAGTAAAGTAGAGATAGCATTAGTGGACCTTCTGAATTTTTAATGCTGTTTTTTTTTTCAGAAACTGGAAAAATATTGAAAAATTGGCATTCATGATTATGTTAAAATTTAATGTGGACCATGTGGGTTGGGCACTACCTTATAGTGTCCACAAAAGAGACTGTGATTGAGAGACACTCTACCTGAACAGATGTGTTTCTTAGTTAAGGAAAGTAGGTTTCTTTCCTGAACTTTTTTCAATACTCTTACCTATGAAGCCTGCATTTTACTTTGTATAAAATTATCTGCATTTAAAATTTACAAAGTTGCAATTCCTTGGCCTCCACATACTTTGTGCTAGTTATGGTTTCCTTGCTGTAAAAAAAATACCTGAGAGAAACAAGTCAAAAGGAAGAAAGATATGTTTTCAGTCACACGATCAGAATTTTTTGGCCATGTTTGGCTGACTCTGCTGTTACGGGGTTAAGGATTCCTGGGTTCAGGGAAACTGCTCATCTCAAGATGCACCTTCAAGAGTGATTTGTCATAAGCCTATGTCCTTAAGAACAGATTAGTGCCATATGTGAGTGGTCACTGTGAATGGATTTCATGTACAAAAGGTTCAACGATGCCTGATTTTCCTCTGTCTCACCAAGCAATGTTTTCTGCTATATTGTGACATAACATGAAAGACTTTATGAGATATGACATCTGAAGCTTGTACCCCCAGCCTTGGTAACCACTACACACAGTCATGTGTGTTTCTGCTCATTTATCTGGTCTATGGTTTTCTCTTTACAACTCAGAAAGCAGATGACTTTTTTTCACTTTAAGAATTCAAGACTTTATTTTTGCTGTCAAATAATAGTACTTCCCCTCCCATATCTTCCTCTGGGATGTAATCTATCCCCTCTCTCATTACCAGGAAGGGCGGTGTCATAGTTTGAAATATGAGTTGTCCTCTACAGGCTCATGTGTTTGAATCTTTAGCTATTGTCAGTGTTTGGAAAAGTCATGGCACCTCTGGGAGGTAGAACCTTTCTGGAGGAAGACACACCACAGGAGGTGGGTCTCCAGATTGGTTAGCTCTACCCTGCTTCCTCTAGTAGTCTTCTCTAATAGTTTGTAGCTTGCCTCTCAGCCTCAATGTTGTATGTGGTCGGAGCCTCCTCCAGATTCTGCCATCTTTCATGTCTTTTCTGCCATTATATATATCTCCCCTCTGGAGTTGTAAGCCAAATAAATCTCCCTTTCTCTCCTTAAGTTGAGTTTAAGCAAAAGGAAGAATGCCCTTCTCTAGGTCACGTATCTAGGCAATCTCTAAGGTCCCTCTGGTGAAAAGCACATGAGGGAATGAAATGACCTTAATTCCAGATACAGCAGTTAAACTGGACTAAATTGTTCTACTTCTTGTTTCTGGAAGGCCAGTTATGTATGAAAAATGAGAGCAATGAGAATGTGAAGTTGTGGGCATCTCAGTAACTGGGAGAATCCCTAAAGAGGAGGCTGGTTCCAGCAGGATGAAGGTGAGGAACATTGTGCACACAGTCTGGATTGTGAGCGAAGAAACACATGCACATCTTAGCTTTGGATGTTCTGACCTCAGCTGCCAATCCAGGAGAGCTTGATGAGGAGTACTGCACTTTTGGATCTTGGCAGTATTGAGCAAAACAGAAAGGCTTTCTCCAGCCACTGAGTTTTAAGGCAACACATTGATGCAGTAGGTAAATAAGCACTGATGTGTCTTTTATTGACAATTATGTGTCTTTTATTGACAATTATTCAAGATGAACTTAATTTTTAGAATTATGATTTGACAAGTATGAAAATTTCATTACAATTTCTTTGAGGCTAACTCCCCAATGCACATGGCCCAGCTGCTCTAAGCCTCTTTCTTCATTGTGAAAAAGGCTCTTCCTAAATTTAAGGGAGTTTCCTAATGGTAAGAAAAGACATTATCAAATCGTTAATTAAACAACATGCAGAAAAGAACTCAAAACAAGTTTAAGAATCAAAATTGTTATCTGACTATTAAAATAATTTTATATGTAAATTAAATTACCACAATAAATTAACATGACAATTAGACTTTAAGCTTACTTGTGAATGCTTTTGTAGTTGAGTACACTGAATTCTTATTTTCAAGAAATAATCTAATAGGTACTGAATATAAAGCTGTTCCTCAAAGGGTAGAGATAACATTACGGATTTACTAGTTAATGTTCTTTCACATTTAAAATTTTATTTCAGGGTCCCTTAACAAAAAAGTAGAAAGATATATGTCTCACAATGGAGACAAAAGTCCAAGGCTTAAAGAACTCTGCAGTTATTTCAGATAATGATGTAGACTTAACTGCTACATATTTATGTATTTTAGATGAAAGACAAAAAATATGCATTTAGCATGATTGAAGTGGCATTTTTCTGAAAGGTAATTCTCTTTAAAAGCTTGCTCAAACTGTGTTATGAGAGTTTGAATAAGATTACATGAATTCAGTTCTACGGAAAATTGTTCTTTGCATTTAAAATTTATAAAACTGTAGTTCCTTGTTGTTATGAGGAATTTCAGTTTCCTGCCATATTTTCCTATCTAGGATTTTGTAATTTTATGATTTTTTTATTATATTAAATATAGGGATATTTTAAAATATTTGAATTCATCATATAATATATACAACTCTAAAATAACTAAGCTTTATTGTTAATGCTTACAATAATCAAAATTTTGATTTTCCATGGCTTTCTTTATGTAAAATACAACTATCATTTAAATAAATACATAAAATTAAAAAAAACAAATTGACATTAGTATATATTTTGTTGCATAGTTAAGGAATGTTTTGATGTATATTCACATGTAGAAATAAACACTATATTTAATCAAACTAATCATTTTCTCACACAATTTAGGAATGCAGATAATGGACTGATAATAAGCCATCTTTGTGGAAGAACTTTTCAATGACATATCATTTTAAATGAGCCATATTGTCTTTTGGTAGTACTTTAAAAATTCTTTTTCTGACAAAAAGATGACAGATGAAGGTTACATAGATGACAGATAGATGACAGATGAGGCCTTTAGGTTTTAAGATCGTTTATTTATAGAAATAAAGAAATAGGGTATATCTGAGAATATTGAAAAATTTTGAAAATTTATTATTAGAACTGTCTTTCATTAGTGGTTGAGGAGGAAAATGGAAGACAATCCAATGGATCATGTTTGACTAAATCTAGAACAAAGTATATATATGTGCTTTGGCTTAAAATTTTCTGTGGAATCAGAAAGCATTTTGTATGGTCGTGTAATCAGAAAGATATCTGCATTCCCAAATGATCACCAAATTGTCTTCCTGAAACTATAAAAAGAATGAGCTAGTAGTCATTCAGGTTGCTAAAGTCTGAAGGTCTTTAGTATAAAACAAAGGCAACTGGGATAAATATGCCCCAAGTACAGACTTGGGAAGAGGAATCTTTGGGTGGCTTGCAGCCAATGGTGGGATTCAATTACAGACTGGTGTACTTTGTGTCACCTGACACAGCTGAACACACCTGAAGCAATGCCCTCAAACTTCAGTGAAGATTCACTTTTTTCTATTTACTCTTTCTGCTCAAACTTCAGAAACTTTTATAGTGTACATTAAAATGGGGTTGTTTAAATATCTTAAAAAATGCTCCACTTCCGTAGCCATCAGGGAAATGCAAATCAAAACTTCCCTGAGATATCATCTCACCCCAGTCAGGATGGCAAAAATTCACAATACAAACAACAACAAATGCTGGAGAGGATGTGGAGAAAGGGGAACTCTCCTACATTGCTGGTGGGAATGCAGGCTCATACAACCACTCTGGCGAGCTGTCTGGAGATTCTTAAAGAAATTAAAGATTGAAATGCATTGGACCCTGCTGTTCTACTTTTGGGAATAACCCCACATACAGCAAAAATTCACCTCCATAGCAGAAGCACAACCATAGCAGCACTGTTTACAATAGCAAAGTCATGGAATCAACCCAAATGTCCAACAGTTGACAAGTGGATAAGGAAACCGTGGTACATCTATTCAACCCAAATGTCCAACAGTTGACAAGTGGATAAGGAAACCGTGGTACATCTATACAATGGAGTACTACTCAGCCATCAAAAATGATGAATTACTGGACTTTGCCGGGAAATGGATGGAATTAGAAACAATTATATTAAGTGAAGTATCCCAGACACAGAAAATTAAGCACCGTATGTGCTCATAATATGTAGCTCCTAGTACCAAACCCACCCAGCCCACCTAGAGACACTCAAAGATAAACCTCTGTAATACCTACAGTAATTGCAAGGATTATGAACAGGAGGGATGGTCTAGGAGGGCCACACCAGAAACAAGGAGAGAGGGGACCACGTTACAGCAGAGAAAATAGGCCTCCATCAAGGACTGCAAGTAAGCAATGACACATCTGGTTAAGTTCACAGACTTTCCTTCCTGATCATTTACAACTGAGGGGGTATGATCTCACCAGAAGGGGAAGGCATATAGTGTGGCAGATAAAAGGAAACCATTTTGCAAATGGGTGATTGACCTCTCCCTCACTGTGGTTTCCTACTTTTATTACATCTACCTTTGAATATACTCTTATTACAAGACTCTAGTTTAACAGCTTTTTATCTCTGGCCAGGGGGTGACATCCAATACCCATCAGGATGGAGTGAAAGGCATTGCAGGAGCAGCAAACCTGCAAAAGAAAATCAATGAACCATAATCCAGAACTTCAGAGACTCTATATCAACCACCTAGAACTAGGCCAGACTAATCTCTCCCCATCCTAAAGCTCAGGAAAATTTGCAGAAGAGGGGGCGGTAAGATTGTAAGAGCAAAAGGATGGGAAGAGCAATGATATGCGAGATACTTCACACAAGTTAGGGCCGAAGCAATCATAATTGGACTTTGCATGCCCTGCGCAATGTCCCACACACTATTGACCCCACAAAGTCTAGCATTTGCTAAAGGCAACAAGATCCTTGGAGGCAAGGAATTGACAGCCATGTAGTGTTCCTATGCTTAAGGGGAACACGGGAACGGGTTCAGGGAAATGCTACTGGGTCCTTGTACGTCATCAGAGAGGAGACCCAGAGGAGAGTCTGGCATGCACATTAAGGATTCTCCCGGAATTGGGGGGTGAGGCATTGGGGGATGGGGAGGGAGGGGTGAGAGGAGGGGGAGCACAGGGGTTGGGGGGAGGAGAAGGGAGGGAGGGAACCGGTGTACCTATTAAGTTTGTATGAGTGGAATAATAATAAAACATGTAAAAAAATAAATAAATAAGTAAAATGGGGTTGTTAATGTGATTGGACCTGATCAGCACACTGGTTGACATATCAACAATCCTCCAAAGTCTAGCACAGATCACAGGTGAGAAAGCTTCAGGTAGTAGGATCCTTAAAGTCAAGGGTTTAAACAAACATAATAGAGTTCTCATACTAGCAGGGATCCCAAGAAAGGGCCCCACTATGCCACTGAGTCCTGAACCCTCATTAGTGTAGACAACTCGGAAGGAAATTCAATGCCCACATAAACAGGTGTTCTGGAGGATGGACGGAAGAAGGCAGGAAACACTAGGCAAAAAAGTAATAAAAAAATGGGGTGTTAATATATGTTATGTAGGAAGCCATTTAAAATATAATTTCACTCAACAATCTAAATGTCATTCTGTCTGACTGTTGCAAAAGATCTATGCAGGCATTCTCATGCTGCTAGGATCACTATACACCAAGATCTGACTGATATTGCTATGGAACCACCGGTCCAATGAACCAATGCTTCCATTATCATCAGATTATATCCAACAAAGATGTGCAAAGGAAATAATATAGTATTCAGTTGATACTTGTTGTGTGTAAATTGTATATTTACTATTTTAATAGTCACTAAAATGTATTTGATTCCCACAAAACCCATCTTTCATGAACAATGAACAAAAAAAGCAGAGAAAACAGTAGTCACCCAATATCCACCCTAAAATGCAGAAATCTCCCCAGCATGAGAAGGTTGTTGTGTACCTGAGAAAAACATACATTAGACAATCTTTGCCTTGGCTAGAGTTATAGCTAGAGTGGCTGTAAATTCAATATTAATAAATTAAAGTCTGTATTAAACATTTTAACTACCCTTAAAACAAATATATGTACTGATGAGCTGATGATATTACTGTTTCCAGGCAATGAAGACCCCACTCAATCCCTCTGAGCACACTGAGGGGAAACTTAAGGCCCTTTCCTTTTAAATCAAGCCATATTAGTTCTTGAATTCACTGAACAAACATGAAACACAGAAAGTAAAAATGTCTAGAAGTATTTTTGGATTCCATTGTAAAAGAAAAATGGCTTCTAAATTTAGGTTTTATTCGTACCACCAAAAAATGTCAGCTAGACATCTGTGGGCATACTTACAAAGCTGAGACCTCTTTTTGGTTTCCTCGTGTTAAGCAAACACTTCAGTTACTTAAAACATTGAAAGTGCATGTTTTCAAAGGAAAAACATGACATAGTACAATGTTCATTAAAGTGTTATAAATGAACACTTTCCCCATTCTAAGCTTTTAGAGATCTGGAAAACATTTTCTTAGCTTTAAATATACTTACTCAGGTTTTAAGATTTCTACAGTTAGACAATAATTTACTGGACAAGAGAAGTACAAAGATATCAGTTATAAGAACAGTCTCTCAACTTGCTAACTTCTAATATATGAGATAAATAAATTAGCTTAATCAAGTAGTTCATCTTACTTGCTATTTTGATTTATTTGTGTGTGTGTGTGTGTGTGTGTGTGTGTGTGTGTGTGTGTGTGTGTGTACCAGAGGACAGTATCAAGATTGATTTCGGGAATCATCCTGGGTTTCTTCTATATCCTTTTCCTTTTGCTCTGGGATTTCCAGAGACAGAAGTGCAGGCAGCTACTGGTTCTCCCTTGCATTTTTATATGAAAACCAGGATCTGAACTCCGAACCCTCTGCTCCTGAGGCAGAGCCTTAAGCTGAGCTATCTCTCCAGCCTTATTAATTTGAAAAATAAAAGGACTTAAATATTGAAATTGACACAATGAACAAGTTCAACTTGACATATAGATTAATGAGCAGAAAAATCATTTTAATAATTGAAGTTTGAAAACCATGTTTAAAAATGTGTGTTCTACAAGAACAAATGAAACAAGGATAATGGTCTTTTAAAATGCCTTTCCTTTTTGAATTTTATGAACACAAACTTAGTAACCTATAATTTGACTAAAATACCGTTCTACTTAAAAAAAAGTTCTCTGCATAAAGTTGTTACTTCAATTCAGAGGGATGATGTCCTTTTGGTCTGCATGACAAGTGCAATTGCTGAGAAAACAGAGGTGGTCAAGCAAGAAAAAGATTGCCAGGAGAGGTAATTATGACAGGAAGTTTTCAGTACTAACTCCACACAAATAGGATGGAAAGATGGATGTTCATCCCTTCCTACCAGACCAAGACACCTTCTAAGAGAGATTTCTAAGGTTCTGTAATAACAATGAGGTCCAAAGATACAAGAGGTCTCGGGATTCTGGGACTATAATTTGCTATTAATAAAGAGCCATCAGAAAAAATTTAGAGGAATTACTCTATTATTCATGCTTCTTATATAATTTCCTTTGTTTTCATTATCTTCTGAAAATTTTTAAGATATAGTAGAAATGTACAAATGTGAAGCAACCCAAAGCTTCAAAATGTGTTCCTTTTATGTATTTTTATGTATTTTCATTTTCAATTTGACCCATGCATTCTCATTTTGGCAATGAACAATTTATAGCTAAGAATGGAATTATCTTTTCAAAGTACATGAAATGAGTATATTTAATATTCTAAATCCCATGGTTTGCAAACATTAATGAACTTATTTTTTCTTCAATTTCTCCCCAAAATGTACCATATAAAAATTTTCATGCTCTGTTCTATTCATAGCATGCTCCTAGATGATAAATACACAAGCAAAAAATAGGCAAGTTTAAAATTACCTTCCCATTTTTGGTTGACATGTTCCCCTCGAGTGTGAGCCTCAAGGAATATGAATGGAAGGTGCTTGACTATTTCCTTTCATCCCTTTCAAGTACCTGTCCGGTGAGGCTGTGTGCTGGTTACTAAGGACTGTGCAGGAGCTTCACTCTTGCCGCTGAATTCAAGAAGAGATGCAGGGGCAGAAATGCAAGGATCTCATACCTTCACTTCAACATTTTAGAATAAGAAGTGCTTCTCTTTCCCACTGGCAGCTTTCCCACAACCACAAGAGAGATCTTTCCAGTGTGCTTTAGGGCCTTTCCCATGACCAATTCCCCAACACCATGCATTTCTTACACAGCCCTGCTGCCAGAAAAGTAGAGACCAGACTATCTCAGTTCATATTTCTATTTCTCTTTCAAAATCTGTATCAGGCACTGATGCCTTCACATAATACAATGCAATGTGTTTCCAATGCCAATGTATCCAACCAACAAATAGATCACAACTGAAGTGGATCAGATCCTTTACTAATATTAGTTTGGTATGAGTTCAGTGAATATATTAATTACTGGAGAGATACATGCATACTTTTTAGGATGACTTGGGGTATTTACAACCTATTGAAGATATTTTAGATGTAGTACAAAAGGCATTTTACTAATAAGTAAGTTAAGATGTTGCCATGCAAAAATCCACAATAGAAACAACACCAAATGCTGGAGAGGCTGTGGAGAGAGGGGAACTCGCCTACATTGCTGGTGGGAATGCAGGCTCATACAACCACTCTGGCGAGCTGTCTGGCAATTCTTAAAGAAGTTAAAGATTGAAATGCCATTTGACCCAGCTATTCCACTTTTGGGAATAACCTCATATACAGAAAAATTCACCTCAATAGCACAACCACGACCATGTTCATAGCAGCACTGTTTACAGTAGCAAAGTCATGGACCCAGTCCAAATGTCCAAAAGTTGGCGAGTGGATAAGTAAAATGTGGTACATTTATACAATGGAATACTACTCAGTCATCAAAATAGATGAATTACTGGAATTTGCTGGGAAATGGATGGAATTAGAAACAATTATATCGAGTGAAGTATCCCAGACACAGAAAATTAAGCTCTGTATATACTCCCTAATAGGTGGATACTAGTACCAAATCCACTTAGAGTCACATTCAAAGATAAATCTCTGTAATACCTACAGTAATTGCAAAGATTATAAACAAGAGAGAAAGGGAAGGAGGGCCCTGCCAGAAACAAGGAGAGAGGGGATCATGCTACAGCAGAGATAATAGGCCACCATCAAAGACTGCAAGGGTGACATCCAATACCCATCAGGATGGAGCCAAGGGCATTGCAGGAGCAGCAAAACTGAAAAAAAATCAACTAATCATAGTTCAGAACATCAGAGACTTTGTATCAGTCACCTGCAATCAGGCCTGCCTAATCTCTCCCCATCCTGAAGCTCAGGGATATTTGCGGAAGAGGGGGCGGTAAGATTGTAAGAGCACAAGGATGGGAGGAGTCATGATATACAAGATACTCCACACAAGTTAGGGCTGAAGCAATTATAATAGGACTCTGCAGGATCTGCGCAATGACCAACATATCATTGACTCCTCAAAATCTAGCATGGATTCAAGGCACTAGTATCCTTAGAAGCAAGGGATTAGCAGTCACAATAGTGTTCCTATACTTAAGGGGAACACAATCAAGAGTTCTAGGAAATGCCACTGAGTCCTTACACCTCATCAGAGAGGAGGACCCAGAGGAAAGTTTGATATACACATTAAAGGATGCTTCAGAGATGGGGGAGGGGGCACTGGGAGAATGGGAGGGAGGGAGGAAAGAAAAGGAGAAAAGGAGGGAGGGAGCAGGGAGGCCCAGGGAAGGGTGGAGGGAGGGAGGGGACAGAGGTACCTTTTTTGTTTGTATGAGCAGAAAAATAAATTTAAAAAAAATAGATAGCTCTCTCTGAATCTGAGAGAGGCATCCCAGAAAAAAAAAAGATGTTGCCATGATTATAACCTATGAATAATTCTATAATTTACATTCATTTTTCCAATTCAAAACTTAGATGAACTCAGAAATATGAAAGAAGCATTTCTCTACATGTATCATCTTTTGGTTTTAGTTTTATAGAATGTACATGAAGATGCACATTGAAAATACCATAATTCCTAATCTATCATGTCGAAAATTGGTTTATTCTGTATTTTCACACTAAATTATTTTAGGCAAGTTATTACAACCCTTATTTTATTTCTTTTTTACAGCTTCTTTTCATTAATAATAGGGATTCATCAATAATAATAGGTTCACAAATATAATGATACACACCATTAGCCTAGATTCTGAAGAATTAAATGAGTGTAGAGTGTGCCAATTTATTAACAAGTTCTGCAATTGACCTTCTCCCTCTTGATTTATGCCTAAATTTATCATTAGTTCTGATAATTAAATTAAAATCGGGTCAGCAATGCATACTCATGAGAGACAGAACTGATGAAAAATAAAGTTTTAATTACTCTGGTGTCATCCTTCATTCAAAATCCTTTATGGAATTTTAAGCATTTCATTAAATTATATCAGTCCATAAGAGTGTTAAATAATCTTTTCTCCCCATGGTGGGGGAGGGGGGAGGAAATCATAATTCTCTTCTGAGACCACAGGTAGCCAGAGATATTTTCTTTTCTTCTCAAAATGTGCCAATTTAATGAATTCATTAGCAGCAAAAGAATGTTTTAAGTTATTATATTAATACATGTTGATGGATCATTTCCCTTCCAAAGAATTAACAATAGCATCTTTAACAATGTCTTATGACCCTTTCTGCCCACCCGCCTGGGAGCTCACAGTCCAGGGAGGACACACTGCTCCCCAGTCAATCCCCCCCTAGTTCATCCCCAAGCCCCAGGTTACCTGCTTCTCCCAGCTCCTCCCACCACCCAGTTGGAGCAGCACCCAGACTGTTCCGGGCTGGGAAGGGCCCATAGGCCACACCCCCAGGTCTCTAAGCCATCACCATCATCTCTGCCCTTTCTACCTGCCGGCCGGGACACTCGGGGTCCAGGGAAGACACACGGCTCATCAGAATTCAACAGATTCCAAAGAAAACCCACGCAAAGCTCTAAGGGACAAAGGCCACACATCTGATGTCCTCTAAAATCATCCTATCACATGGGAGAGACAAGTAACGCCCCCTTTTTGCCATCCTTTTCCTTTCAATTATTACTTACTGTAGAGTAACTTTTCCATATAGCCACCCTCAAAACATATACAAATTCAGGGACTATCACACTCACCCTCACATATCACCAAGGAACTAAATCGTAAAAGAGCACTACCATACTAATATTCACCCCTTGTCCACTAAATCTGATTTAATTGATGTACTAGCAGTCTAGTAGCCTCATCTAGGAAATTACAATAATAGACAAGTGTACCCAACTCCAAGGCAAACACTAATAATAACTGCTCAAGAGTAGTGATAGCAACTAATTCAGTTCAGTCAAAAAAACACAGAAACTGAAAAAAAGGTCTTAAGAGATAAAACAATAATGCCCAAGTCAAAGTGAAAATCCATGAGAAACAAAACCCAAGAAAACAAATCTCCCACCAAAAGTATTAACCCCATAATGATAGACTTCAACCAGAACAAATTCACAGAAAATAGCCAAGAAAGTCAGACCCAAGATAACGACTTTCAAAGCATGATCATTATGATCAATAATATGAAAGAGGAAATTCGGGAGGAGTTAAATAACTGCATCAACCACTTTGAAGAGGAACACAACAGACACTTAGAGATGTTGAGAAAAACAGTTCAAGAAACAAAACTCAGCATAGAGCAGTTAAAACAGTCTCAAGCAGAGTTTAAAATAAATGAAAGACAAGTTATCTTCAACCAGAACTCAACAGAGAGTCTTATTAGCAGAACTAACCAAGCAGAAAATAGAATTTCAGATCTTGAAGACAAAGTGGAAAAATTAACCAGCTTAATGAAAGAGATTGTTAAAGCCAAAAAGATACTTGAGAGAAATATTCAAGAGTTATGGGACATCCTGAAGAAGCCTAACATCTGCATTCATGGAATACCAGAACAAGAAACCCAAAATAACACACCTGAGGAAATTTTTCAAATTATCATCAAGAAAAACTTTCCTCATCTGAAGGAAGAGAGGCCATCCAAATACTAGAGGGATTCCACACCCCAAACAGATTGACCAAAGTATAAACTCGCCATGGCAAATAATAGTTAAAACACTCCACATTCAAGACAAAGAAATGGTGCTGAAAGCTTCAGGAGAAAAAAAGTCACTTTTAAAGGTAAACCTATTAAAATAACAAATGACTTCTCAATGGAAACAATAAAAGCAAGAAGAGCTTGGAGAAACATACTTCAAGTATTGAATGAGCAAAAATGTCAACCTAGGCTGAATACCAAGGAAAACTATCTGTCACGAGGGAGAAAGAAAGTTCTCTAGCACAAAGACAACTTGAAGGGATACATTTTCACCAAATCAGGCCTTCAAAATATGCTAGAAAAGATACTCAAGCTTGAAGAAAAAAACAAGCACATCCAGGAGGACAGAAAGGAAGTATAATACCACCAAAATCTAAAAGCCAAATAATACACTTATGAAAGCCACTAAACAGAAAAAGTGTCCAGGATTAAAAGTAATTTCTCCATTATAACATTAAATGTCAATGGAATTAACTCACTAATCAAGAGACACAGATTACAAACTTGGATTAAAAATCACAACACATCAATCTGTTGTCTTCAGGAAACTCATCTTACCACAAAAGAAAGGCACATCCTAAAAATAAAAGGCTGGTATAAAATTCTGCAACCTAATGGAACTAGCAAACAGGCAGAGGTAGCTATTTATGCTATCGGACAAAGTGGATGTCAAACTAAAAAAAAATTGTGAGAGACACATTAAGCAAATGCTATAGCATCTAAAGCAAGAAATCAACCCCAAAATAATAATCCTTGGGGATTTCAATACAGCCCTCTCAACATGGCACATATCAACAAGTCAAAAACTTAACAGAGACACATTGGAACTTAATCAACCCTTAAAGAAATGGACCTTACAGATCTCTATCGAACTTTTCACCCATACACCAAAGAATACACATTTTTCTCTGCAGCACACGCAACTTTCTCCAAAATAGGTCACATAATGGGCCACAAAATATATATCCCCATATACAGGAAAGTTGAATTCTAGCCTGTACCCCATCAGATCACCATGGTCTAAAGCTTGACATCCACAACACAACAAACAACAGAAAATACACTAATTCCTGGAAACTAAATGCTATAATGGTGAGTGAGTATTGGATTCAGGAAGAAATTATAAAGAAAATTCAAGATTTTCTGGAAGCAAATGATAATGAAAATACAACTTATCAAAATCTTTGGGACACAATGGAAGCTGTCCTAAGAGGTAAGCTCATAGCTCTTAGTGCCTACATCAAAAAAATAGAAACATCACAAATAAATAACTTAGCAATGCAGCTTAAAGCTTTACAGACACAAAAGCAATCTGATCTCAAAAGCAGTAGAAGACAGGAGATTAGCAAAATCATGGGAGAAATATCCAAAATTGAGATAAGGAAAATGATACAGAAAATCAACCAATCAAAAAGCTGGTTCTTTAAAAAAATCAATATTGATATACCCTCTAGCTAAATTAACCAAAAGCCAGAGGGAGAAAGCCCAAATTAACAAAATTAGAAATGAAAATGGAGTTATCACTACTGATACCCAAGAAATTCAGAGCATTATAATGTCGTATTTCAAAAACCCCTACTCTATGAAATTTGTCAACACAAAAGAAACGGATGAATTCCTAAGTAAGCATAACTTACCTAAATTGAATCAGGAAGTTTTGAATTATTTAAATAGTCCTATAACATATGAAGAAATTGATGAAGTAATCTCAACTCTTCCCACCAAAAATTGTCCTGGACCAAATGGATTCAGCACAGAGTTCTACCAGACATTTAAGGAGCTAATAACACCAATACTCCTTAAACTGTTCCATCAAATAGCAAAGGAAGGAACACTACCAAATTTCTTCTATGAAGCTAATATTTTCTTAATCCCAAAACCTAATAAAGATTCACTTAAAAAACTATAGGCCAAACTCTCTGATGAAAACAGATGCAAAGATTCTCAACACAGTCTTAGCAAATCGGATTCAAAAACATATCAAAAAGATCATTCATAGAGATCAAGTAGGCGTTATCCCAGGCACACAAGGTTGGTTCAACATATGCAAATCAATAAGTGTAATTCACCATATAAACCAGTCCAAAATCCAAGACCACATGATACTCTCGATAGATGCAGAAAAAGCTTTTGACAAGATCTAACAGCCTTTTATGATCAAAACCCTAGAGAAGGTTGGAATGGAAGGAACCTTTATCAATATAATAAAAGCTGTATACAACAAGCCAACAGCAAAGATTATACTCAACAGGGAAAAACTTGAAGTATTCCTGCTTTGATCAGGAACTAGACAAGGCTGTCCATTGTTACCACTTCTTTTCAATATTGTACATGAAGTCTTAACTGAAGCCATAAGAAGAAAGGGACATAAGAGGGATTCAAATCAGCAAGGAAGAAGTCAAGTTATCTCTATTTGCAGATGAAATGATCTTATACCTGAGTGATTCCAAAAACTCCACCAGGAAGCTCTGGAACTAATACAGAAGTTCAGCAGGGTGGCAGGATACAAAATATATGTACAAATGAAAGAAGTGAAAAAGCCCTGAGAGAAACGATTGCATTTACTATAGCCCTTAAAAAAATGAAACACATTGGTATAAACCTAACCAAGGAAGAAAACTTTAAAACTCTAAGGAAAGAAATTACAGAAGACACCAGAAGGTGGAAAGACCTCCCATGTTCCTGGATTAGCAGAATCAACATCATAAAAATGACCATCCTACTAAAGTCAATATATAGATTCAATGCTATACCAATCAAAATCCCAAAGCAATTCTTTAAAAGGTTGATCAAACAATCTCAAAATTCATATGGAGGCACAAAAGACCCAGTATAGTAAAAGAAATCCTGAGTAACAAAAACGCTGCTGGAGGTATCACCATGCCAAACCTTAATCTATACAACAAATCCATAGGTACAAAAACAGCCTGGAACTGGCTCCAAAGTAGACACACAGATCAATGGATAAGGGCTGAAGACCCAGATATAAGCCCACACAATTACAGCCATTTGATCTTAGACAAAGGGGCCTAAAAAATCCAATGGAAAAGAACAGCATCTTCAACAAATAGTGCTGGCAAAACTGGATGTCCATATGCAGAAGATTAAAAGTGGACTCGTACTTGTCATCATGTACAAAAATTAATTCCAAATCAATCAAGGACCTCAATATAAGGTCAGGGATTATAAAAATCTTAGTTGAAAGGGAAGGGAACTCTCTTGAGATGATTAGGCTAAGCCAACCTTTCCTAAACGGAAATCCAGTAACACAGTTACTACAACCAACACTCAACAGATGGTCAATATAAAGTCAGAGACTATGAAAACCTTAATTGAAAGGGAAGGGAACTCCCTCGAAATGATTAAGCTAAGCCAACCGTTCCTAAATGGAAATCCAGTAACACAGTTATTACAACCAACACTCAACAGATGGGATCTTATGAAATTAAAGAGCTTCTGCTCAGATGAAGAGATTGTAACCTGAGCAAAAATGCAACCCACAGAATGGGAGAAAATCTTCACTAACCACATATCTGATAGAGCTCTATTATCCAGAGTGCACAAAGAACTTAGAAAACTAAACACCAAGGAAACAAATGGCCCGATTAAAAAATGGGCCTTGAAACTCCAAAGGAACTTTACCAGGGATAAAATTGAAATGTCTAAAAAATATCTAAAAAAATGCTCTGCATCCTTAGCCATCAGGGAAATGCAAATCAAAATATCCCTGAGATATCATCTCACCCCGGTCAGGATGGCAAAAATCCACAATACAAACAACACCAAATGTTTGAGAGGATGTGGAAGGAGGGGAACTCTCCTACATTGCTGGTGGGAATGCAGGTTCATGCAACCACTCTGCTAACCTGTCTGGTGATTCTTAAAAAAGTTAAAGATTGAAATGCCATATGACCCTACTATTCATTTCTGGGAATAATCCCTCATACAGCAATAATTCACCTCAATGACATAAGTATGACCATGTTCATAGCAGCACTGTTTGCAATAATAAAGTCATGTAATCAACCCAAATGCCCAACAATTGACGAGTCGATAAGGAAAATGTGGTACATTTATACAATGGAATACTACTCAGCCATCAAAAAGATGAATTCATGAAATTTTCCAGGAAATGGATGGAATTAGAAAAGATTATATTGAGCAAATTATCCCAGACACAGAAAATTAAGCACTGTATGTAATCCCTAATAGGTGGATCCTAGTACCAAACCCACTTAGTGATATACTTAAAGATTAATCTCTGTTATACCTACAGTAATTACAAGATTATAAACAGGAGGACAGGGAAAGGAGGGCCCTGCCAGAAACAGGAAAAGAGGGGATCATGCTACAGCAGAGAAAATAGGCCACCATCAAATACTGCAAGTAAGTAGTGAGACATCTGGTTAAGCTCACAGACTTTCCTTTGTCGTCACACCCAATTGAGTAGGTTTGATCTCACCAATCAGGGAGGACATAGAGACTGGCAGATAGACGGTAACCATCCTGCAACTGGGAGACTGAGCACCCCACCATGGTCTCCTACTCTTAGTCCATCTACCTTTGAATCTACTCTTATAAGACTCTATTTTAACAGTCTCTTATGTCTGGCTAGGAGGAGACATCCAATACCCATCAGGATGGAGCCAAGGGTGATGCAGGAACAGCAAAACTGAAAGAAAAAATCACCTGGAACCAGGCCAGCCTAATCTCTCCCCATCCTAAAGCTCAGGGAAATTTGTGGAAATGGGGTGGTAAGAGTGTAAGAGCCTAAAGATTGGGAGGAGCAATGATATGCTAGATATTCCACACAAGTTAGGGCTGAAGTAATCATAATAGGACTTTACATGATCTACACAATGACCAACATAGCATTGACCCCCCAAAGTCTAGCATAGATCACAGGAACTAGGATCCTTAGAAGAAAGGGATTAACAGCAGCAGTAGTGTTCCTGTACTAAACACAAGAACACAAGGAAGGGTTCTAGGCAATGCTACTGAGTCCTTACCCCTCATCAAAGAAGAGGACCCAGAGGGAAGTTTGACATTCACACTAAAGGATGCTACGAGGAGGAGGGGAGGGGACACTGGGAGAAAGGGAGGGGGGAAAGGAAGAAAAAAAGGGGGGAGGGAGCAAGGGGTCTGGGGAAGGGTGGAGGGAGGGAGGGGACTGGGGTACCTATTAAGTTTGTATGAGTGGGAAAAATAAATTAATTAATAAAAAACCCAATGTCCTATGATGACAACATTACAGGAAATGTCTGCAAACCAATAATAACTGAGGATAAAGTTGGACTTCTAACAATCCCAAGCCCTAAAATGCAGGCATCAGTCTTGTATCTCAGCCTGTTCACCATTTCTTATATATTGACATTCTGAAATCTGCTCACATCCTGTTCCAGCATGTTAAATGTAACACATTTTGTGTCAGGTTATGTTATTGCATCTTCCCATACACTAAAGAACTCTTCTTTTCTTGCCAGTCTCCTATTTTTAGATTTTTAGTGCAACTCTTCAGGACCACTGTCTTGCACTGTGAACTCACTAGCTACTCCTCCATGAAACTGAAGGTCCCTGCAATTAGTATTCATATTTCTTTGCAGAAACACTAACAGTGGACAGTGCTTTTCAGTTACATGTTTTCTTATGTTCCAATATAAGCATTGTGCATGGTGCTATTGTATCAGTCAGTAGTTTATTATAAATGACAAAATGCTTAACTGAGTCATTTACCAAAAAAGGTTGAACTTATTTAGTTGAACTTATTTTCCCCCCTATGATTGAAAAGTGGTAACAAATCTAAATAGGATTAAAGGTAATTTTGTTTCATAATCACAACAGAAAAGTCATGGTTGTGGGTAAGTCATGCTAAGGAAATAAAGCTTAAAGTTCAATTAAGTGCAAAGCAATAATGGTGTTTTCTTAGCTTTAACAAGTCATTGTCATGGAAAATAGGAGTCTAATTCTGATGGATGGTATTCTAACAATCCCTGAAACCACTCTGTAAATATAAAAAATATTTTAATATCATCATAAAAATGCTCATTAGTTCTCTAATTTGTAATACTTACATTATTTCCCCAAGAAGACAAGTAAATGAGATACTTGAAGTAAAGTGATTAAGCATTAATTATGTGAATAAATATATATATTATTAATAATAAAATCATAAGACAAAATTGTTAATCTTAAAATGACATACAGTGGGTGTATTATCCATAGAAAATGATGAATTTGAGCCAGGAAGTTGTGATTTGGAAAGTAGAATATTAATTTCTCTTACACATACTGTTCAGATTAGGAACTAAAAGAAAAATTTAGAGACTGTTTCCTTATAATGATATAAGGAAAACATGGAATAGCAGAAGAAACAAAAGAATGGAGGAAAATATCAGAGAAAGCCAGACTAGAAATCGAAGCCACAAAATATAGCTTTACCACAATGTTCATGAATCTTAGAAAAGATAACTGAAATAATACATCAATAGAATGTCTTGTGCTAATGTGAGACTGTGAATCTGGCTTTTTAATTATGCAGGAAACACAGCTATATATAGTACCTCCAGTCACTGCAATTCAGAAAGCCCGTTCCTTTTTCCAGGGAGCTCATGGGAGTACAGAGTAAAAACACATGTATTCCTGCTCTTGGAGAATTACAGAGAATGTTATATGAGTAATGACCATGCTTATTTCAATAGTCAGTTGTAAGTAGTCTCCTAAAGAATTCAGTCTTCCTTTCATTGGTTTTTGACAAATCTTGTCATAGATTTAGCACAAATAAAATTAAGGCTAAATTGAGGTTTGGTGCCTCATACCTGTAATTACAACACTCGGTAGGATTAAGTGAAATACTGCTGAGAATTTGAGGTCAGTCTGGACTACAATGATAGATCATGTTTCGAGGAAAAATAAATATCTCCAAAGAAATCAAGTGTAGGAAAAAACATAGCAATAATGAAAAACTGATGTAAGGGTTTAGCTGCTTGACTATTGAGACTAATAAATAATGCTCTCAAACTCTGTCAGTGTTAAAAGCATTGTTTTGAAATTTCCTTTTTAAAACTTTATTTATTATTTATTTATTTATTATTTATTTATTTATTATTTATTTATTTATTATTTATTTAGTGTGTGTGTGTGTGTGTGTGTGTGTGTGTGTATGTGTGTGTGTGTCAGAAGGCATGCTGTGTGTCCCTGTGGAGGATCAAGGATTCAATAATCATCATGGATTGTTTCTACCTCCTTTTTACTTAGCACTGGGATTTCTTAGGCTTCGCCATCCGGGCCATAAGTAGAGGCCTCTTCCATTTCTGCCTGATATTTTTACATAGGAACTGGGAACTGAACTCAGATCCTTATGTTTGTGAGGCAGTCTTAACTTCTAAGCCATCTCTCCAGCCCTGAAATTTCTTTTAAATATTTTTAAATTTATTTTAGTGTGTGTCACTGTGGAGGACCAAGGTGACTTTGCGAATCATCCTGGATTGATTCTACCTCCTTGCTTGGCTTTGGGATTTCCCAGGATCCACCCACCAAAGCTGGAAGTGCAGGTCACTGTGGTTTTCTGCCTGGTGTTTTTATGAGGGACCTGGGATCCAAACTCAGGACCTTCTGCTTGTGAGACAGTCTTAACCCCTGAACTATCTCTCCAACCCTAAAATTTCCTTTTTATGCAATTGTGTTTTTCTAATCAGAAAAAGAAACAAAAATAAATAACCCCACAAATTCTGAACTTCAAAAAACACATAAATTAGTTTCTTCTAAATCTACAACATATATTTTATGTTTAAATATAATCAAATAGGAATGTTTTAGAGGAAGAGACATTTGGACATTACCCACTTCATTTCTATACACAAAAGATCACAGTATCTGTTCAATAAGTGAAGCACTTAGCTGTGTCCTCTTACTTTAAGCTTCCCGCAGCTATGGTAAACAAATACAATGTGAGATACAAGCTTCTCCTGACAAAGGAAGGGAGAACGTAACATTAATATCGACATGAAAACTTAGGACCACTACAACTACAGCATACTACAAGCATCATGTTTGTACTCTTGCTCTCTACACCACAGTCTACATTAGAATGGATCCATCGAGCACTCATTGGACCTGTTGCTCTGAGCTATGAATGGATCTGTGCAGCCTTTTAATATCTGAAGAGTTACATGATCCCACTAGAGTTGAATACTCATTTAAACTGGATCTGAAACTATGAAGAACATGCATCTATAACATAAAACAACCTTTACAACATATAATTCATCATTTAAAATGCCACTTGCAAATTACGAGTAATTCATTTAAGTGCCCCCTTCTGTCTCAGACCTGGACCAGGGTCGACTCCCTGCTCCTCAGGAGGTGACCTACAATACCAATGAGGATGCAGCCAAGGACAGTGCAGGGAAAGCAACCAATAATTCAGAACACCAAAGAAGCTACATTATTCACCTGGAACCAGATCAGCCAAATCTCTCTCCATCCTAAAGCTCAGGGAACCTTGCAGAAGAGGGGGAGGCAAGATTGTAAGAGCCTAAAGATGGGAAAGACGAACGATATGCAAGATACTTCACACAAGTTAAGGCTGCAGTAGCCATAGTTGGACTTTGCATGACCTACATGGTGATTGATGTGTTGGCGACCCCACTCCCCCGGGTCTAGCATGGATCACAGGCAATGGGGTCCTTAGAGGCAAGGGATTAACAGTCATGGTGATGTTCCCATGCTAGCGGGGAGCCCAGAAAAGGGCTCTGAGTTATGCCATTAAGTCCTTACACCTCACCAAGGTGAAGAACTCAAGGGAGGTTTGGCATTTACACAAGGCGATGCTCCAGGGAGTTGGGGGTGAGAGGGGCGGCACTGATAGAGGGAAAAGGGAGAGGGTTGAGGGGATGGGAGATGGGGGGGAGACAGGTTACTTATTGAGCTTGTATGATTGAGGAAAAATAAAATAAAAAGAAATTAAATGAGAAGATGATTTGTGGCTTTTACATAATTAGGACTTCATTTAACATATATATGAACTGACTCATCCAAACATCGTTTGCTGCACTCATAGATATGAATATCACATTACATGTTACAATGAACCTTCTGGATTTTTCTTGCTGTTCTCCAACTTGTTTTTCCTGAATGCTGCTCTTTGTAGACTTCGAGACAAAGTTCTGGATGTGCTGATGGATACAACTTCTGTTATTAGCAATAAATGTCAAAGTTCCTTGATTAAGATAAAGGAATGTTCCAGCAAGAGGCCTGAGAGAGTGATGGGTGAGTTTGAATTGCTTTTCTCTTCTTTCCAATCTATGGGGCCCACTGGATCTTCCTGTCTGCCCACCTCTGCTCAGAAACAGGCCTGATGGGGATTTCTCCAGGGTCATCTTGAATTCCGTCATTGATCTCATCTCTTTTCTTCAGGCCTAGCAGAAACTGATCTTGCTGTCTCCTGTGTTTTGCTTTTTTCCTTAACACACCCATGAAATGCTTTTCCACGGGAAAGCTTCTAATCACTCTGTCTGAGAACACCACCTGGTTTTTCCAGAAACCATGCCTGGGATTATTATGCGTGAGTGCCTTCAAGAATCTTGATCATCTACTCTGGGGAAATTAAATTCTAAAATCATGAGTTCTCAGGTACTGATATGCAACATGAGATAAGGAGTTTAGAATATCTAGAAAAAAAGATATTACTTTAGCCCATTGTCATCACATAAAAAATTAACATTTAACTAAGCAGAAAAAAATGTCCTCACATACTAACAAAAAAATAACCATTTTATAGCTGACAAATCAATAAAAAATCAGCTCAGAGAGAAGCCTGCTTAAAAAGTTTGATGAGGCTGGAGAGGTACACACACACATACACACACACACACACACACACACACACACACACACATACACACGAATGAATGAATGAATGAATGAATGAATAAAAAGGTTAGCTGACTATGAGTCAGGCTTCTTACTTTCCCTCTATCCTCACTCATTACTCTCCCTCTCCTCCTAGTATACAATGCATAGAAAGACAAGAGTGAGGAAGCCAGAGGACAGCCTGGGTTCCTTAGGCAGCATGCACTGAGTTGTCTTAACAAAGTGTCTCTGGAACTGCCCAAGTAGGCAAGTGCACAGACAGCAGCTCCAGGGAACCTTCCAGTCTCTGCCTCCCCAATGCTGGGATTACAAATCTTTGTCCCCGTTCTGGCTTTATCTGTGTGTGTGTGATCTGCAGAACAAACTCAGGTATGCTGGCCAGGCTAAGTGATCTCCCAACATAGGCTGGTTAGTTTTTGGAAAGAACATGAAAAGATAAACAACCCATATACCGTCTTGTTAATAAAATGAAGAAAAAAATAAATTCTCCAAATTAATAGAGATAGGTTCTATATCTTTACATCCAGAGCTGATATGTCTAAAGTAAATAGCTTGAAGCAGGTATGTGGCTCAGCAAAGTATCAGTAAAATTCTACCTTTCTTATTTCCAGGAAGACAATTCCAGGAAACACTACATCTTGGTGGGAGTACACAGAACAGTCTGAACATCAGCACTGAACAACACGGGAACCATTCAAATGCTCTCATAAGCCTATTTGCCAATTTTGCGATTCATTTGTTCTGTTTTCTCTTCATATTGTAGACTTCTAATATCAGAGGACTTTATCTTTAATGTGTTATTCTGAAAAAATTACAAAATACTCAGTAGGAATTAATGAGCACCATGAATGATTTTCCACAGGTCCAATCTTAATGCTCAGTTTTACTCTGTGCCATTGGAAAATATTTGTTCTTGGTAAAGTCAATACTTTTGTTTTTTCCAGCTTTCCAGAGAAAACAGATACAATTTATCTTCCATATATCCACAATTGCATTCTTTTGGTGAAAGTGCTTATATATATTATATAAATGCTTTCTCCATCATATGAAAACAGATTAAAACATTAATGTATGTATAAATTGATGCAATTGTTATCAATAAACTCACTGAATTTTTTTGAAAGTTGAAATCAGTGTGAACATGGTACTTGGAACTGACAAAAATGATTATTTGGTTTATATATGATCTGAGCATCGTTCTAGTATGCAAATAAGATACATATATTTTAATATCTGGGGCGGATACTTCAGTTTCTAATAAAATGGCAAACTTTTGGTTCAAGTTTGGCTTATAGGTATTTATTGCTGTATAGACTTCAGTGTTTTCAATGACATTTCCATTTTTTGACAAGAATTATTGTGTTTTGACAAGTCATTTTGACTCTCAGTACACTGAAAAGTGTTGTTTAGGGAAATTCTTTATAATATTTTGGCTATACTATGGTTAAATATGTTATTGTTAAAAGAAGTATATAGATTTCTCCAAGGATATGCCTTATAATTTATTTGAAAATGAGAAATAACGTTAAAAAGTTTTGACACGTTTTCCAACGAGAAAGTCTTTAGAATATATTAGAGCAAATAAAAACCATATCAAGAAGCAAATTCAAATTGACTACAGGTAAATATTTCTTTTTTAAAAAGATGTAAGCATATACATTCTGAATGAGTCTAAATGACTAATTGTTCTTCATACTAGATTAAAGCTGCCCATAATTTGCCTCTGATTAGAAATTCACCATCAAAATAATCCAGCTTTCAAAAGGTGTTCTGCTTCTTTGATATTTAGTCATGGGACCACCGTGTTGAGGATTTGGACAGAGTAGAAGCACACAATGCAGGGTCCAGACCAGAAGTCATATGCCAAATGGAGTACAGACACAGGTGACAATAACTTGAGTGGTGGCAACAATTAAGTATATCTGAGTTAGGAGAGACCACAAGGTTTGATTATGATGAGTCATTCTGATTTGGGGAATATATCATGAAATGTTTCATTGTTATAGTCATGGAAATCAGACCGAAATATTTTAACATGCTCTATTTGGGAATTTAGCTAAAATAGTCTTCTAATTAGGTGTCAGAAATAATGGCTAATTAATGTAAACTTCTTAGGATCAAATAATACCCGATAGATAGACCTTTGGGTACATTGGTAAGGGAGATTCCACACTAGGTTACTTGAGGTAGACAGACTCACCCTAGATATGGTCTGCACCATTTCATGGGGTGTGATTCTGGATTGAGGAGGAGAAAGTGAGTTAAGCCCCTGAACAGATTATGTCTCCCTTTACCTCCTGATCATGAGAACAATGTAACCAGTCACCTCACAGTCCTGCCACCATGACTTCTCTGAGCCAAAACAAACCTTAAGTTGCTTTACTTAGGTGTTTTATCAGTCATAAGAAATGTAACTAAGGTACAGGTGATTCTCAATACCACACAAGCACACTCACAACATTACTGCATAACACTATTTAAATCTCCATGCATCAGTTTCCTTTACTTTCTTCATATGTTGAAGAAATTTAATTTTTAAGTTTAATTTTAATGCTAATTTCTGCCTGATTCTATCTCTAGCACCAAAGTCAAAAATCAACGACGACTTGTTAATAAACAAAATTTTCTTTGTGCTTTGCTTCTTAGTCCTCTGCTACCTATAATTCTAAGCAATGTTATGAGTAGTTTGTAGATTGTATGTGCTTCCAAATGAAAAGCAAAAGGAAAACAGAGATCCTTCCCTACAAAGTTTTAATTAGTTTTAATTACCTTTTCCTATCCTTCAAAGAAAATACATAAAACTAAAAAGATGGAATTTAGTTTAGTATACTATTTAAAATAAAGATAAGGATAAAAGGCTTATCTAAGCATGTTTGGATTTCATAATCAAATAATTACATTTGAGAAAGCAAATCACATTAGTGTACTTTATAAAATTATCAGCAAGTAGACACTAGATATTAATCACTCTTTATTTCTAATTGTGGCACAGTGGACTCCTGCCACCAAACTCTTGTTTTCTCTGAATCTCTTTTTCTATTTCTCTTATTTTCACTAGTGTAGACAATATGGTACTTGTTAACTTCCTACACAAGCTTATTTTGGTAACATCATTAGTCACATATACTTTCATATTTCCCCTTTGTCTCCTTTGTCCCCAAAATATAAAAACCTCAATTCAGCTTGGGAAAGAAAACCATGCATTTCTTTGGAAAATAATGAGGTCACACTTAATATGACTCTACTTCTAAGATAGTTTTTTACTCCTTATAAAGCAGAAACATTTCAGGTTCCTTTTGCAAAGTAATATCTTATTATATTATTATTTTTTATGTATGTTAAATTCTCTTCTCATTTTTACTTTATTCTAACTGTGTCACTTAAAACCAATACTAAAAATGGTCAAATTTTAGGAACTATAATGAATTCTGCTTGATTGTTACATTTAGGTTACAAAACCTCAAAAGAACAAATTGAATTCTTTGTTTCCCCGCACTTTACATTTCATGAAAATTAGAATATCCCCTGCTGAGGATACACACCAACTGTGCTGCCACACAGAAAAATTTGAAGAGCTGGCTTTTAGTCATTTACATATATTTATATAATCTTTTCCCCAAGAATTGGGTTTAGTTCAACTTCAAGAATAGGAAGCTGAACAGAATGAACCAAAGTTTCACTCTTGTTAACCAAAGTGTCCAAGGACCAATTAGAGAAAGATGCAGTCAACACACCTACATCACATAACATCAAAGAGAGATAAAGCACACTTGGGAAGCATTCATATCAAAGTGTGGATTGAAACTGACGTGTGGCAATTTTAATTTTTTGCTGATTTTCTCTTTGGAAGCTGTTCCTGCAGGTGATTCCAACTAGCTACCAATCCTTTACTAACCCATTAGGAAGTTCCATGCTGAATCCCACATACTGATATCATTTCCACTTAAACTGTTCACTTGTAGCTTTCATTACTCCACAACTCAGAATGGACTTAATGGAATGGTTTTTATCAACAAATACAAGGCATCCTCCAAAAGAGTTTTTGCTGCGGGACTGTATAGATACATGATGTGTGACTCTTCATAGATTTTGTTTTTTCTGCAGCCTTCACTGAACATCTTTGCCCTAGAAGGGACACCTTGAAGTCATAACAGCCCTTGTGCATAAGGTTCCTCACTCTCCAATCTAATATAAGGTGCCATTTTGAAATCACACAGCTGTTACCAGACAGCTAGCGCATCTGAAGATGAAGCTGCAGACAGTCCTAGGAACAAGTCCTTCTTGAAGAACAGGAAAGTGAGATGTGATAATTGAGAGAAGAGAAACAAACAGATCCCTGTGTTGATACAAGTTTTTCTATGTCAAGCTTTCAATCAAAAAGCATTTAAGAAACTGTCAGTCTTACATCAGGGTATGTGACAAGTTGCTGGAATTCATATTGATTAAATGATTCCTTTTTAAAAGTGAGTTTATTATTAGTGTTTATGGAAACACTACCCATGCTGTGAGATTATTATCCTCATTAAGTATGATGCAGTTTACAATTATGTTCGGAACCCAGGACAAACTGTGAACTTCAAAAATTGCCATATCTGTGGATGGCCCAGATTTTCTTGCTCTTGGGTCTCAGATTCTGAATGCTAGAAACACAGGAGGCAGCAATTTAAGTAACAAAATATTGACAAAGTCTATAGTAAATATTACTTTCAAGTAAAAGCAGTGGCAATTGTAATGATTACTGTTTAAATTTTATTTAGTATCAATAAGATGCTAAGAACACTTTTAACAAAGCTTACACTTGCCTGACACCTCTGTGTAACAGAAACGCCACTGGGGTACACACACACACACACACACACACACACACACACACACACGATATTCACAAACACAGAGAACACAATATTCATACACATGAACACACATGCAGGGATACACACACATGCACGCAAGTACAACATGCACATATGTATTATTCATTTTCACACCCAGATATTCAACCTTTCATAGAAAAACTTACATACATACAAAGACACACATAGGCATACTCACTCAGATATGCACTGCAACATTCATAAACACAAGCACAAACATAGATTTGTAGTGCACACACAGAAACACAATGTTGGTAATTACGCAAATACGAATACACACATGCAGAAATACATGACTGTACATAATCAAAGGCAGAAATACCTATGCATATTTTCATATATGTACTCTTACACAAACACATATAGAGACAGAAGCACAGAGATTCAAGATATCTATGTGTAGATGTGTACATGGCTTTGTGTAGATGTGTACATAATAGCTACGCATATATAATGATAATATATATATAGGAAGATAGATGATAAATAGATGATGGATACACAGCTAGATAGAGATGATAGATATAGATACATAGATTGCAGATAGATGGTAGGTAGATGATACATAGTAGATTAGAGAGATAGATGATATATGATAAATAGTAGATTAGGTAGCTAGCCAGATATATGATATACAGAAGGATAGGTAGATATATAAATGATGATAGGTAGGTAGGTAGGTAGATAAATGATAGAAAGATATATAGTTTCACAAACACACATTCACGCAAGTATACAGGCACACGCATACACACATAAATACTTACAAAGCCAAAGACAATGAAAGATCATCATTTTCCATATTAGATTGGAACTAGGGAGTGCATGTCTTTCTCAAGTGTCTTACGCAGTAGTAAGTGACTTAAATTTCAGTGAACTTAATGACAGAACTTTAGAATTTTATGCTGGAAGGAGAGAGGCATTTCTGCTCATCTTGGCTCAAGGTATTAATGAAGACCTCCAGTGAGAACCGGTGGACGGAAGGGAACCAGGGAATAGACACCGTGGTCTGAGTGTTGGTGTCTCACAGATCACTTTTCTGAATTTCACATCTCCATGGTGATGGTGTATAGAATGAAGCTTTTGAAAGCTGATAATCTTAAGAAGGCAGAACCCTCTGGATTGGTAATAGTATATTGATAAAGGAAGACCAAGAAATACTCCTAACCTTGTGTGAACCTACAGGTAGAGAAGAGTCATTAATAAGCCACAAAAAAGCATTCACCAGAGCTGCACCAGTTTCTAGAACTATGGTAAGTGAGTTTGTGCTGTTTATAAGCCACCCGACTGGTATCTTGCTACACAAGTCCACATGAGCTAAGACACTGTTTACATGTATCCCAAAATGCTTAGCAACATTCGAGATTCCAAATTTAAAAAAAGTCACATGATGCAGGCAAAGCAGCCTGTTCTTCCTCCTCTCGTACAGAATTTAAAAGACAAGATGTCCCTTAATAACTCCAGTCACTTAGGCATTGAGTTAAAATAATTGCTGAAATTCCCAAGAGAAACCACTTTTGTGAGGCTTAAAGGCTGTTAATCTGGATTTGCTGAATCCTGCAAAGATTTGAGAGTCTCATAATCTTCTAGCTGAAGGATTAATCAGTTAATGCCATACATGAATGCTTAATAAAAACAATTTTTGAAGCGAAAATGATTCACTGTAGCTTTTAATAAAAAACAAAGACCAAAAGCATGGTGCAAACAGGAGAGGGGCTTTCTGCATTTATAAGAATGTGTTGAATAAATATGCCTTTAAATACCCTTGACATTTAGAATTTCTATTACCAAAATGGAAAGACGCACTAATGTAATCAAAATATTCATGGAAAACTGATGTCTGAGGATATAGTTTATAAATACTCATAACTTCCTTAGCCCAAAGGGAAGTTTTAGAGGGTCCACATGGACACATGCTCTCACATGCACGTGTACACACACACACACACACACACACACACACATTACCATATGTAATAAATCAAAAATAAACAAATCATTTAATCAGGAGCAGTGTTACAACTTCTGCAGTTTCGTGGAAGACGCTGATAAGAATTACCTTTTAAAGAGCTTTATTAAAAAAGAGTGTCTCATGACCATGGAGTGGACAGACAATATCAGGCCTCGAAGTAGAAAAATCCTAGAAGAGACAGTTGACATATACAGCACAGCAATAGTCTTGAAGGAAAAGACATGTCTTTTGGTTTCTGGAATATAAGCAGAAAAGCATCATTCATGGGGTTTTGAAAGGAGAGAGGGGGAGAGAGAGAGAGAGAGAGAGAGAGAGAGAGAGACCTTCCTTATAAATCTAAAGGTCAGAGGGAATTTCTGACTCTGTGTGTGCTAGGGGTACATGTGCAAGTGCTCCATATCATATGGTGTAGGCTGTCCTGGCCTATAAAAGTCTAACTTTATTAGGGATTTGGGGGTTGGGCTTGAGAGCTGGAGGGGGCAGATGGCCTGACTCTTGGGATAGTAACATTGTTAGAGGGTCTGTGACCTCATAGTTTTGCATAGTTTCTACTTGATATTATTTATTCCAGACTTTTGACAGTACCTATTAAGAAAATGCAAAAGGGGCTCGCTTTTATAAACATTATGGAAGTATAAATATAGACAAACAAAATAGAGGATTATACAGCAGAATTGGAGCCTACAGGAAAAATACAACTAATATGAAAATGTCAAGAAAGATCTGGAAAATAAGATACCCTACAGGAAAATGGCTCACAATTAGCTGATTTTTGTATCTAGGCAGAAGGAAGTGGCATAAAGTAACTAAAGAAAAGAGAGACAGAAAAACATCATCTGAGTACTTAAGTTAGTTCATGGCACCTAGAACAGAGATAATGTGAAAGGGAAACCAGAGAAGAGCAATTAGGCCACAGTAGGAAGCAACGCTTTTGAGCTGATCCTGAAAGTGTAAAGAAGAAGAATGATGGGCATTGTCACAGGACTACTTGGTAGACCAGATGGTCAACTTGGTAGACCAGATGGTGGAGAGACAGAATTGAAGGAAATGGTAACTTCATGACCATTTCTATTTGAGTTTCTTTGGACTCATGTACTGTATGCATGGACAGAACAATGTGAAATCCTTTGGGGAAAAAATCCCCTTATATTTTGAAAAAGGGGGAATATGACTGGAGGGAAGCCCAATTACAATTTTTATTAGTAAATGTTGTTGCTTGATAATTCCATTCATGAATTTTGACAGTTTTTTTCTACTCTCTCTGCCTCCCTCCTACCCCTGCCATCCCAACATCTTTCCTACAATTTTTTTCAGAATATCCATGACTTTAGCTTTGCTTCGTGCTCCACTGTGTTTAGCCAGGGCTATCTGTGTGATCATGAATTTGGAACTGAGTCACAGAGGGCTTCATGCATATGTGAGGTTTCTATGCTCTTGTCACTTAGAAATAAATAAAATAAGACTGAGCAGAAGTCTCAATGGATAAAATACATACCATGAAAGTTTGAATTGCCCCTCAGAACACACAGTAAAAGCCTGGTGGGCATGGTGGCCAGGATGTAACTCAAGAGATCAAACAGCAAGTAGATAACTAAACCAGTTGAATTAACAAGCTGCGGTTCCTGAGAGAGTCTACCTCAGTAAATTATATGAAGAGTGCTAGAGGAACACAATATCTATCTGTGTCCTCAGCAAGAACATGCACACACATGTGCACATAAACCAACACATGTGTACCTGTGCACATGCAAATCTATACATACACATGTATGGAGACCACACACACATACATACCAAAAATAAAGATGAATAAGGAGAGAAGTCAATTATATCTAACCTCTATAAAACAGCCCATAAATAACAATAAAGAATTAAGAAAATTTATTTTTGAGCACAAATGACATATTAAAGGAAAGCAGCCTCCAGCAAAGTTTTCTCAAACATACACCATCAAAATATAATTACATTAGCCAGATTTATTTGAAATGTGCATTGTATATCAACTATGCATATTCAAGCCAAGTTACAGATGTAATCAGTAAATTGCCTTCACATTTCCTTTTTAGGATATTTTTGAATATGAATTATGACACATTATTCATTGGAAAGTTCTTACTACAGAGGTAGATTTTTATTCATGGAGGAAATAAACGTGGAAGCTAGACAATAATTGATACAAAAGTAACTATCTGAGCAGCTTGTATTCCTAATTGTTAACCAGTGGCCCAATGTGAGAAGAAGGGGATACTGAACTATATAGAAAGCAAAATTCCAAGGACATGGACATATTTCAAATAGTCAATGAATATGAGTCATTAACTATTATTGGTGTTATGAATAACATAAGCTTCAACAAAGAGATGAAGAAGAAATGTCAGGAGTCACTGAATTGGTCAGCAGGTAAGGACAGTGTAGGTAAAACAGACAAGCTAAATTCAATCTCTGAAACCAAGTTTTCTGCTTTCCTATGCATGCCATGCCTGTCCTCTCTCTCTCTCTCTCTCTCTCTCTCTCTCTCTGTCTCTTTCTCTCTGTCTCTGTCTCTGTCTCTCTCTCTTTCTCTCCTCTCTATTATATATACATAAATTAATTAACCAAAAAAATCAAATATTTTTAAAAAGATGAACTGGAAGTAATAAATTTAAAATGAGTTATATACCATTTGGAGTAAACAGATGGGTTGTAGAATACATTAATAACACTAGTTTTAAATTCTAATTAAGCTTAATTTATTGAGTTTGAAACATAACAAATTAAGTAGTACAAACAAAGGAATTTATTTTTGAAATGCATCCCAGAACTAAAACAGTTTTTCTGTATCAGGGGAGGAGGGAAAGAAATATGCTCTGATGTGGTGATTTTTGACTAAAATAGTTGAACAACAAATGTTTATATTTGTAGATAGAAGCAAGTTTCAAATCTTGTAACTCTTATATTTCAGACAAATTTGAACTTTTCAATGCCTCCACTAAATTCTGGTTTTAATTTGGATACACTAAAGTCAGTAGAAGTCTCTTTAGAGAATTGGCATTTCTAACTAGTTGTTCATTCTTTTTGGAGGGAAAAGATTAATGCTGCCAGTATTTGCATGGATATAAAAAAGATAAATGAGTTCAAATTGCCCATAATTTAGCTTTTTGAATTTAAATGACAAGTCATTTGCCAATACAGCTGCAGGTAATTTTACTGAAAGAGAAGGATTACCAATATTTTACATTTCATGCCTTCGCATATACCCCCCTTCCTCAAATGTTCTGTGTTTCCATCTGTGAGCAAATAGAATCTTACTCTGTGGATCTTACTTTAATCAAAATAAAAAATAAACTTTTGCATCAATCAACCATCTCACAACATGTAAATATGACTCATTCTAACATTTAACACATATGTCACATGCAATATCATGGATGAGGAAGAGAAATAAGAATATCACTATACTTTGCATTTTTGAAAGTAATATACGTAATTGCCCTATATTACCCAAGATTTTTCTCTTATTTGTGAATTCAAAAGTATTTAAGTGGTATGTCTGAACCTTTGTGCACAAATAGAGCACCACTATTTTTATCTCCAAAACTACATTCAAACATTCAAATGCTCATCAATTGATGGATGTATACATAAGTGTAGTATATATAATGAGGAAATATTGTCTGGCTTTATAAATGGGGTGCAATTATATGGTATACTCCTTGAACCTCAAATATGTCCAGATGAAAAGGAAAGACACAAAATGTAGGCTATCATATGATTCCCTTCACAAAGTATATCCAGTAGAGGTGAGCTCTTTAATATACATTCCCATAGAGGTGGGCTATGAATAATAATGGTGACTACAGACAGAGAAGCATTTGGGGATGAGGAAAATGTCTCCACTCTAGGTGAGCATAACAGATACACACAATGGTGAGTGTCCTAAACACCACTGAAATTTGCATTTCAGAGTCAATGTCATACTATGTTACACTTTACCTCAATAAAAAGTGAAAATAAATTTTTAAATGTTTTAAAATGAACTAACATAGTTTTTTGGCACTGAAGAGAATAATAGAAATGACGAGTTCTTTCCTTTGAAGTTTTTAAACCAAATAACCTTCAGAGAAATAATACCAAACATATACAGTTCATGCATAGAAAAATCTGGTGTCTGGGAAATGCTTCCTTGGGAAGCAACCATGAACTGAATCAACTTCGTACAACGCCCTTTACAAAGAGTTGCTAAGGTGAACAACAATTGTCATCACATGGCCACAGCTGCCCTTTTGGTTTGATGCCAATGCCCAGATATCATGACGTACCTCACAATTGAATCCCAAGCAAGGATGAGTACTGAACCCTCCGAACCACAAAGGGCTTTAGAAATTCCAAGTGGTCTACTAGTTGGCTAGATCCCCATCAGCTTATCAGATTTGCACATGATAAAACCAGAGAACTGAAGGGAAGTAATGTTCCTTCCTTCTCATCTCTATCAAGTGCTAGTGCTGGATTCAAATCCAATTCAGAATAATGCATGAGCTTAACTACCACGATGTGATTACAGGTTCCTCAGAGAATCCACATCAGAACCGAACAGGTGACACATGACGGTGATCCTATAAGTATCAAACAAGTTAATATCCTATTCTTGAAAAATAATATAAAAAGCATATTAGGAGTTCTTAATAGACCTTTAAACATCAAATGAGCATAAAATAATTCCAAATACAGATATCTCTTAAAGATGAGCAAATTGACCCTACTTGAAGGAGAAGGAACAGGCCAAGTGAAAACTCATTAATGGTGAGTTACTTAAGACATGCAAATCACAAGGAAAAGGAAAGACTAATTGTGCAGAATTTGCACACCATCTGCAATTATTCACATTCTCTGGTTCCTTTATTTGTCTTATGCCATTTCCACGTTCTGTGGAAACTGAACCTTAATCCCCAGCTTCAATGTTATCTTCTTTGTGAAGTCCTTTTCCAAACTCCACCCTCCTCCAGCAAAAACAAGTTGTTCTTTTGTCTGCACATTTTGAGAACTTTCTTGAGTCTTCCTTGAGGAGCTCATCAGATGAGATATCATCACATACCTCTGCTTTCCCTCTGCTAGAGACCACACTTTCAAACCTATGATACCTGTAGTGTTTTTCCCTGGGAAGCAGCTGTCCTATGATCAATTCTCATATGCCTCTTCTGGTGCTGTTTTCAGTATAAAAAACAACACATTTTTAATCTAAATTTAATACTGTTGGGTCTGATGTATGTTCGGATGAGACAGGGATTATAACTATTGCATTTAGAAATTTCTTGGGCATCAGTTATCTAGTTATATGCTTGAATGAATCACAAGATACAAGCAACAGTATAACTTGATACTATTTTTGGGTGAAATACAATTTCAAAATGCATCATACATATATTGCAGCTTGACTGTGAAATGTTCTTTACAACCTATATGTTTGAACCCTAGATTTCCAGATGGTGGTGATATTTAACACACACACACACACACACACACACAGAGAGAGAGAGAGAGAGAGAGAGAGAGAGAGAGAGAGAAAACAGACTTGCACCTCTGCATGTGTGGACCTCAGTTCTCTCCTTCCACCATGTGGACAATGGGAATTGAACTTAGATTGGTAGGTTTGCATGCAAGCATCTTTACCTAACATTAAGCACTTTTATCTGCCCTGGTGGTGTTATTTAGGGTAATATTGCTTTTAGATGGTAGAATCTTGCTATAAGATTGGGTTACTGAGTGTGGGCCAATTCTGGTCACATATTTGATTCCTGTTCCATAGGAATTAGAAATTCAGAAATTCCAGTCACATTCTCCTGCTGCCATGCAAATGACTGCAGCCATGACTTCCCTATCATGATGAAATGCATATCTTAGAACTAAGATGCTTTTGTCAAGTATTGTCATAGCAATAAGAAAAGTAGCTATGCCTCACAGTTGAAGAACAATAGATGTTGTGTACATAAATGTCCTACTGATGTTATATATTATCTTCTTGTGTCATCGATTACAAAGTTGTTCAAAAATATGAATGAACTTAGATCCCCAATAAAAATGTATACTAAAATTATATAAAGTCACTGCAAAAAAGATGGATAAGAAAGGAGCTAGCCATTTACTGAATAAAAATAACTAAGATTTATTATGATAATTTGACTTCCTTTTAAAATTTGTAAGTAAGCTTTGGCTATAGAAATACATCAGTAAAAGCTCTAGCGAAATGTTACTATAACTTTTTGGTACTGATGTTGAGATTGCTTGTTTTTCAGCTTAAGGACTGAATTAATATGAATGCAAACACACACACACTATACTAGGAAGGCAATTTAGAGAATTAATTAGAAAAGTCAAAGTTTGATATCTGTCTTCTGTTATAATTTCAAAAGTTGAAATATGCAACCAATTTTTAGTTGATTAAGAATTAAGTAATGGGATTTGAAATGATTCAAAGAACTGTAAAGGTCTTTACCTCCCTATTCAATATAAGCTTCACGTAGATAATATACAGTTGTTTTGTTCAGTTTGAATATTGAAATTATACATAAAAATTCTTTTTTGTTTCATAACCAAAATTCCTCACACTATGATGAACAAGTTACATTTTTTAAAAAAGAACAGAAATCCCAAGAAAAAAATTTTTGGAACAAAAAAGAAGTATAGAACAAAGATCTGCTGAAAATAGTCAATACAAAAGATAGTGGTTGTTGGAGAAGGTGTCTTTTTTCAAGGCTGCAGCACACAAAGAAGCCCTGGTTGAATTATCCTGTAATATTAATATGAAACACTGTGTATGTAGTAGGAAACATATTCATCATTTGTTTTGCTACCTTCTTGTGTCTACCTAATGATAAACCCAAATTATGTATCAAAATAAAGGAGAACAGTGTTGATTTAAACCTCCACACTATAAATATTGTTGACATTATGTTAACTGAAAGCAAACAAAATAATACAAATGCACAGAAGCAAGACATTAAAAGCCAAGGGGACAGTAATTACCATATATAATGAACAGATTTAAAAAGCCTTAAGTAGAAATGTATGCAAACGTTAAGAAGATACAAAAGTAAACATGTGGCTATTAGTTTTCTTAGTGGGAAGTAGCAGAGTAGTAACATCAACATTTTACCCATTTAAAACAAGAAAATGGAGAGAAAGACACTAAGAAGAGGAAGGAAAAATATAAGGAAAAATGTCTGATTTTCTTTACATGTAAATATAAATCATCTGAAAAGGAAAAATTAGTGAATTGAATTTTAGATCAAAAAATAACAAAATAAAAATAAATTAAAAATCCCTCATTCAATGTAATATCACATAATGCTTTTCTAGAACTTGGACTTCATAGAATTTCATCCATCTAGCTTACTGAAATACATTCATTTAGCACACGATCAAGAACAAACTTCATATGCAGGTGGAAGTCCCATATAATTATATTACCTAGTGAATTTGTGGGCATGCATGATATTTATACAATAGAGTTGCCTAGGAGATCCCACAGGTAAGAAGGAATGATTGTAAAATGCCAACTCAATGTATGTTTAAAGAACCCTTTCCTAGTCCAAGTTCAACATCTAATAGAAATTCTCTTTCTGTGTCTCGTGAAAGATCAGAATATATATCTGTATTTATTAGGAGCCTTGCAAGCTCTTACAAAAAGTCTGTAAGACTAATCCTTGAGCTCAGTGAATTCCAAAGAGAATCCTTGTCTCATCTATCTTCATAATCTCCAGTAGCATTCTGGGCTTAAATATTTCAGAAATAGAAATATTTAGACCCAAAAGGTATTGAAAGGAGTTGAAAGACCATGGGGCTAGGATCCTGTAGATTAAACAACAATAAAAAGGACAAAGACTTGGCTCTTTGGCCTCATTGTTTGACAATTTTTACAGGGATACCTGCTGCAGAATTCCCAAGAGATTGTCGCACATGGAACTCCAGCATAGAACAGCTTCTCTAGAGCTATTAATACTTTCTTCACCATCCCACATGTATAACTCCCACAGTAGCGAAAGGTTGTGTGTCTCCACATGCAGACTTCCATCCACAGTCTGCAGTGGGGCACACCCAGGACTCTTGCATTTTGATGAACCATTCATTCTGTGGAGCCACAACCTAATCTGGTGGGGGAATACAGTTTTCCTTATGTCTCCCAAGGAGGTGTTAAAAGTGAAGTGCTAGTAGCTCATCCTGGGAGACACAGAGAATACCTGGAAGAAGAGTTAACCATTGGGAATGCAAAGAGGGCCACAAGTCAACAGGCGCCTGGGGAATGGTGGAGACATGTATCCAACTCAGCCCTTTCTGGCCATCATCCTAGATGTAGTAACACTTACCATCCATCTGGAAATGACCTCAAAATACAATGCTCAGAAAAGAAGCCTAAAATTCAGTGATGAATAGCAACTAAAAATGCATGGTGAAAAGTGGAACTAAATGTACACACTGGAAAAGTTAGGTTTGAGTAGAAAATGTTACTGTAGTTGCAGAATGAAATCAGTGATACAGCATTAATACAAAGGGCATGTTCGGCAAAACTTTATTTAGCATACAGCAAATCTGAAGTGGAAGAATTTATAGAAATAAATGGCAAAATCCCACACATAAACTGCATGTTGCTCCTATACATAGACTCCCTAGTAGAGAGTTTTAGAAAAAAGTGCTATAAATTTAGGAACTTCACATTTCTTAAAAACTATGCACACATAGGAAATTTAAAAGAAAATATCTGGGCTCTTTGTTTGTCATGTGTGCAGGGTCAGAGACAGGCCAAGCCTCCAAAACTCTTTGCACATTGAATCACTCAGTGCACTTGGGAACAGGAAGCAGAATAGAAAAACGTCCTCACAGCGTGGTTTTCAGGACATAAGAATTAGACCGTGAGCTTCAACTACTGGGGTTAATTGTTGGCCATTTTGGTTGGCATGTATTTATCACATTAAAATTAACTTAGAGAATTGATGCTATGAAAATCATGGAGATCACTTCAAAGTTTTCTCTAATGATCTCTGTCATTTCTTCTGCCCATGTGCCAGGGATTCTTGTAAAACATCTAATGGAAAGTTCTTCACAAGTCAAACCTATTAGATTCTTCTCACTGAATTAAACAGCAATATATTTTTTAAAAGACTCTATTGAATCTCAGAAAAGAAAGAAACACTAAGAAAAACTGGAATTTACTTTTTAAATTATATTTTGATATGCAATTTAGAAAGTTTCTGTCTAGCTGTATGATACATTTAAGATTAATTTTTCTCCCCCCCTCCTATATCCTATACCCTTACTTCCCTCCCCTCTTAAAACTTTCCTCCCCGTCAATACAATCAAATGCTGTGTGTGCAGATCTATCAGGACTCTGCGTGGTTCCTTTTGTAGCTGATAGATAAATTCAAATGTTATTAGATGCAGATTTAAACCCGATTAAAACCTGGGGAGTAACAAGTAAGGTGGAGGAGAGCAGCTTCTATTTTTAGCTGAACCACAATTTTTATAACTGCTACTTCTATGAGTTAGCAAGAATTAAACCCATTAAAATGAGCAAATCACTGTGCTTTCAGGTCAAAAAGACATGTGAGTCTTGAAGCTTTGGTTGATTAACCTGACATATGGGGAGGGAAGGGGGAGGGGAGGGGAAAAAAGGGGGATAGGGGGTTGGAGGGAGGGGGGACTGCTGTATCTGTTAAGTTTGTATGAGTGGAAATAAAAAAAAAGATGAAATGCACACTCGTTGTTTGGGTTTTGTTTTTTTGATGAAGTCCTAGGAGACAACCCTTTAGCTCTATTAAAGCATTTTACATATTTCATGCACAGCACAAATCAGTTCCTGATGCAATATTTCTTTTAAATTGCATAAAGTAATGTCTTAACTAAAAAGAAAATTTTCTTTTTCTTTGAAGAACATAGTTTAAGCTTATAAACTTTGGAAATTAACTTCTAAGCATAAAAGCCTCCAAATGTGTTACTGTTGCTAATAGTTATTATATAATTAGGCACACTTTGAATGCAATTAATTTCACTTAGTGTAGACTTGCTGAAACACAGGAAAATAGCAATTTGTTCCCCATATTTTCTCAAAACAGAGTTATGTTTATCAAATACAAGATAGTTGCTATTGCTCAGATTTACTGATGATCTTGATGTGTTTTATTCATCTCAGAATATTTAAATGACAAGCTGATTTAGTTTGATAATCTACAAAGGCACTACTCACATACTCTGAACTATATTATACAGTATCATAGAGTTGAATTTTAACTTCCTTTCAAAATCATTCCCTCCCTTTCATTATCATGGAACATAGGATGCCATAATTTAACACTTGTGGTTGAAGTAAACACAGTATTTACATGTAGGATGGTAACACTGTTAATATACATAACATTTTAAAAATTGGGATAATTATTCTATGCTTTTGTAAATTATAAGCAGAATGAACACTGGCTGTCAAAATGTCAAAAGCACTGTATATTTCCCTTTTACTGAAACCCTAGTTTCACTGTAGACCTAAGGTCAATGACATTAGGAAAAGAAATACTACAAAACATTAATGATGTTTTCTTAGATGGACAAAAAAAAACCTAAAAAAGTCATCTATAATACTCTGCTATTTTTTATTATTTTATTTATTTATATTTTTTGAGAAAGATAGAAGGAGGGAGATAGAAAAAAGAGAGAGAAAAAGGGAGATAGCTTTCCCATCACAGTGCACTGGGCAAGGTCATTGGACAACTTCCTATCACGTGACTTTCTGTGAGGTCAAACTCAGGTCACCAGGTTTATAAGCAGAAACCCAGTGAACTATCTCTCCAGCAATGTCTGATATACTTTTGCAAAACAAAAAACACTCATGTATTTCACCTAAAGAAAGAGCAAAATCTTAAATTCATGCAATAATTGCATCATGACAGCCATCTTAAAGGGGAAGAAGGGGTGATTGATCAGAGTGGGTCTGACTTCTTCAATTTTCTATGATATATGATTTTAATTCTGAAACTATTGTGTACCCTCAGCTGTGTTTAACATGTCTTCAAGACAATAAACTTTCACTCACAATAAATAAATAATAAACAAGCAAAAACAAAAGTAGAACCATTCTATACCTTAAATCTGAATTATTCCAAAGTAATAAAGACACCCACAGGAACTGTTGTTTCTTTCAGAATGCCTGAACTGAAGACATGGACCTACTGGAATATCAGGAAGGTAACCAGATTGCCATCAGTGCTGGATGACTTTCTAAACGTGTTTGTCTCTACTTCAGTGCATCAAATCAATCAATGAGTCTCCAACACAGGGTAGAACTACATGAGTATTTATCATTCATCAAATCAAAATGGACACAGCTGGTCCAGGTTGTGATACCAGAAAGAAAACTTGGTATGCAAAAGGGAAAGCTCTGAGCGTAGATGGAAACAGACAGGATAAGTTACAGTGATGGGAAAACTGGGCATAAATAAAATAGATCTGAACATAACACATCACTCAAAAATATTTATAGGTGAACCAACCATCTACAGGTGAAACTACAAGTTGCACCTGAAATCTTAAATTATTATAATAAAATATAGAAATATTTCATGATTAGAGGACAAGAAATTTCCTCAGAAATAAAAAGCTAGGTATGTGTTTCTAAATGTAGTATGCTAGTCTTCAAATGACCTTAAAAATGGTCTTACTCTAGCCAGAGTGAAGCATACAGGCGGAAGGGTGGGAGGGAGTGGGGGGGAACAGATGGAAAAGAGGGGGGAGTGAGGGAAGCTGGGATGAATACTCAATATGCTTATAAAAGTAGAAAAACAAAAACAACTTAAAAAAGAAAAAAATATATACTGTCTACATTTCATCAGGGATGGAGAGGGAAGCATGAGCACTTACCTTAGGCTGAGAACTATTGGAAATTGGAGGCTGGTGAGGGAGGGAGTCATTATTCTGAATGGGTATGGTTACTGGTAGGTTGTACATGCTCCAGTGGCTGCTCCATGTCTAAGCACAAGTAGACAAACTCATTGGACTCATTAGCTTGTCAAACAATGAGAAGAAGGCACAATAATGGGAGGGAGACATGTTGACATGAGGGTCAAGAGAGCACGAGAGATGAATATGATCAATATACACTGACAATTTCAAATATGAAATTGTCAAATAATAAATAAAATATTATTAAATAATAAAAAATGATCTTGCTATGATCATTAGGATATAGATTTAGAAATAAAACCAAGTGGGGAAAACAATCAGAAAGTTAAGTATACATTTAATAGTTTAAGTGAGTTATCTCTTTTTGTTCGTCATTTTAAATCAGAATAACTTTGATTTACTATTGTAAATATCTGGTCAAAGATTGCCTGAAAGATACTTTTATAGTTTAAAATTATAATTCTATAAAAATTACAAAAGTTGATTTTATAAATGATGGTGCAGGTAATAAAATGATGTTTCTTATAATATATAATTTAATACATTGAAAATTCTAGTAAAGATGTCAGCTATGATCATACAAAATAAATTTATAATTACTGAATTATTGATTACTGAATAATTAAGTATAAATTAATTAATGTATGAGTAATACATAAATACAATAATGCTAAAATACAAAAATGTTTAGGAAAAAGGTATTTTCAAAGCATTTTATACAGCTGAAAGGGGAAAGGACAGAAATCACATATTATTTAGGATGTCTAGGTAAAGCTTATAAACCAGAAGTTTTATGAATACTCTTAGATGATTGGTAGCATTGTAATAAGCCATGATATTGTGGTAGAAGAAAAATGTATACACATAGTTTTATATATAATTGAGAGCTCAGAAAGGAAATTTTTCAATCCATGTTTTCAATCTTATGTAAAATACTGTAGTCATCAATAAGACAGGGTGGATCTTCTCCATGTCCACTGTTTAAATCTCTCTCTCAATTTTATGGACTTGTTTTTTTATATTATTTCTGCCTCCATGGTTATGACTCTACGGTTATGATTGTGCTACTCTGACCTCATTGATCTGACTACCTTGACACACACACACACACACACACACACACACACACACACACACACACACACACAGGGCCCTAAGGCACTTAATGGTGCATATTTTCTTTTTTTTTTTCCTTTTTTTTAATTTCCACTCCAACCCTCTGTCCCCCTGTGCCCCCTTCCCCTGCCCCTTCCTTCTCCATCCCCCAGTGCCTCTCCCTCTCATCCCCAGAGCATCCTTTAATGTGCAATGGTGCATATTTTCTGTTCACACTGTCTTCGCCCTGTTCCTACAGAATTATTTGCTCAGCACTCTCTCCAGGCTCCACCTTCTGCATCTCTTTCAAAAATGATACCGCCAAAGTCCTTTTCCTTGGTTATCTCTTAATATTAAAAAAAATAAGAGTCTCTCATATTTTTCCCATCATCTTCATTCATCCTGGGAAATTGTGAGTGTCCATCCTACTGTGTGCTTGCATGCTTGTTTGATCCCATATTATGTGTGTTCCTGGAAATGAGGTGGGTGCTCTTTGTGATGTTTCTGGGCATGTAGACGTTACATGCAAAGAGCAATTCCTTAATACAGTCAATATTTCAATAGTTTCATTCATAAAAATGAAACTATAATGTTCTTAAAAGTTACCTCCCCTCAAATATTTAATCTATATGCATGAAAACATGAAAGGTTAGGTTTGTTTAGTGAGTTCAATGATATTTAATGTCAATTGAAATTGGTTATTCCTATGGTAATAAACAATACAATTTGAAACTTTAAAATTAGGACAGAAACTTTAAAATTAATCAGATGATTAAAGAACTACATATAAAAACAATCAGAATAAATATTCTGCAGTTAGAATAGAAAATAGCAAGTTGAAATAGGGTCTGACTTCCTAAATAATCCGTAAAATAAATTTAAAAGAAAACAAATATGATTTAATAAACTTTTTTATTTTATTAAAACATCTTGTATTTATCTTTCTACTTTTATAAGTATATTGAGTATTCATCCCACCTTCCCTCCCTCCATCCTCCCTTCCATTCCCTACCTTCCCTTCATCATTTCCTCCCACTCCCTCCCACCCTTCACCTGTGTGCTTCTATGGACCCAGTGTTACCAAGGAACAAAACCCCACAACAAACTTCAAATACAAGCCACACTTTGAGAAAAGACAACAATATTTGAAGATATAGCTTCAGACACTAGTATTCAAAATATATAGAATTCCTTCAGGCTGTGGCAATGACTACATTGGTAAATTGTTTGTCATAAAAGCATGAGGACTGAAATTAGTACCCTAGAACACATGTAAAAGACAGATGCAGTGACACGTGTCAACAATCCCAACTCTGGGAAGACAGAGACAAAGATCTTTGAGGTCCTAGGTAGGGCTATCAGTCTTTACATATCAATAAACTTCAGTTTCAATGAAAGGCCCTACCTCACAAAAGAAATTATGATGGAGAGAGATGGAGGAACATGTCTGACAGAGACCTCAGCCAACCCCACACATGCTCAAATATGTATAATGCACTCACACACATACACACACACACACACATTCAAAAAAGTAATCATATACACATATATACACATGAACACACTCAAGAGGGCAGTGACACACAATAAACCCTTAAGAAAGAGTGCATCACATAGAAAAATAGATATTTATGTGAAATAATAATTGACAAACTAGAAAAAATGGTTGTTCTAAAAACATGAAGCATATTTCAAGTGCAGACAAATGCAACATTTAAACTGCGTACTCAAGGAGGGAAGAAGGAAAGGTCTCATATATATAGGTATTGGTAGAGACTCAGAGCAAATAGTTCTCAAACAATGGGTTGTGGAGAGCCCTTGGAAACACCAGCCAACAGACTGGCAATGTCCAGTAAACACAGACTAATGAATGTCCATTGATTCAATTCCATCCATCCCTCAGCAAGAAAATTACATAGCTGGATCACTAATCATTATCATCAATAAAACAAACTAAATGTAGACTACAGAGTGTATCTATGAAATAAGAGCCTACACAGATCTCTATAAAATGAATAAATGTAACACTATACAAAGCAATTAAGTTCCAAAGGTATAATGGTGAGCTAAAAGCTGTAATGGTGAGTCCAATCACAGAAAGCTTAACTATACAAAGCACCAACATTTATTGTTTAAAGAAGTCCCCAAATAGAAATTATTTATAGAGTCATAATCTGAGTTTACTCTTTCAAGAGGCTATAATGAGACAATGAGTTTTTCATCTATTTTGCTTCTATGAAACAGTAGGAAACTATATCTACTATAAAAAATCATTTGTATTGAAAAAACTTTGTTCTTTGTGTGAAATGTTCCAAACTTTCAAGAAAGTTTGTAGGAGTAATTCTTGCTGAAGAAATGTTGAGGTTTCATCTCTTCTAAGTAAGAGCACTGACATGTGAGCAATCAGGAAATGTCTAGTAAACTGAAAAGTGGACATGGATGAGTTTTAAAATCTAGTATCTTGGCCTTTGACCACACACTGTAAAGATATGTGAGTATGTATCTAGTCAGATATAACTACATAAGTGTGTTCTTTTATGGTTTGTTTGCATTGCTTTGTTTCTGTGGTACTAGGTATCAAATTCACACAATGTTAGGCAGGCACTCTGTACCAGAGCTATAATCACAGCCCAGTGACTATGTTTTTGCAAGCAAGGTTTATAATAGTAAAACCAGTGGAAATTCACAAGGCCCACTAATGGAGTTGGGGTGGTTTAGTAGAAAATGTAATGGTTCAAATGAATAAACCAGATAAGAACATTCACATAGATAAATACTGCTTAAAATTCTTCACCATCATTATGTCAAGAGGTCAAACAAGTCTTTTACTCTAAATATTTTTCTTTTTGAAAAAATATAAAATATAAACTACAAAAACAGTACTGGATAACGTAGATCAAATGTGGATAGTTTACATTTGTGCACAGAGTTTTATGATTCCCTGTAATTTCTGGTAGATTTAAAGTATTACATTTGAAGATAAAGCTAAATACAACAAATGGTAGTTATTGTGCATACCTCTGAATTACCATTTTAAGTTTAATTGGTACTCTAGATAATGAGAAGCCAAGAGAAATTTAAGAAAGGAATTACAGGTTTTGTACCGAAATTTAGAAAAATAATCTATCTGTAGTGCATGGATAATTGAACAGATAGCACAAAGAACCATTACTAAGTCACAGTAATTCTGAGCCTTGAATTAAAGAGGCAGAATATTCCACTGAGAAGGAATCAAGGGTGCCAGACTCGGTGTTCAGTCCCTGAAAGATATGACCATGACCAGATACAGTTCATGAAAGAAGGGAAGACCAAACTTTCCTTCTGAAGTCTAGCACTGAAGAGTTTTAAAAGGAATAGCAGCTATAACAGAAATATCTACCCCTACACATGCGACAAAGTCCCTGATTCAGGATGGAGAATAATGTGCTCTACTTAAGCTCACTGCAGTAAGGAATAGAAATTAGGACACATGAGTCTGAAAATTCAAAGTGAGAATGAAGTTTATAATATCTAATGCAGGGAAATGTTTTAAGGAGTGAGGCTAAAACTGTAGGGATCAGAATTAAGGATTCCATGTAAAAGAGAATATACTTTTCAAAAGTGAACCACTAAGGGCTGGAAAGACAGCTCAAGTCAATGAAGTGCTTCCTTTGCAAGTATGGGGGTCTGAGTTTGATACCCAGCAACTACTTTAAATGTCCAGCACCTACTTTAAAAAGGTAGGTATGATGGTATGGGCTTGAAATCCCAATGCTGGGAGATGGAGAGAGGCACCTTCCAGGGCCCCCCGGCTAATCCATTAGCATATTTGGTCAATTTTATGCTAATGAGAAACAAAAAGTGAACAACTTCTGAGGACCAACATGTAAAACTGTCTTCTGAGCTCCATATATACCCCACCCATGCATAATAAACCACTGGGAGAACTCTTGCAACGGAGCAGCAGCTGAGAACGATCCTGGGAAATGTCCAGTCAGGATCCAGGAGTGGACTTCCGAGGTGGCAATGTACTTCTGATGGCTGGCATAAATGCATGGCTGGCATAAATACAGAAATTACATAAATGCATAAATACAAAAATTCTCATGAGTGACAGAAAAAGAGCTAGGCAGGAAGGCAAAGATCAGGAATCCCAACATTCCAGGTGAGGAAACTTGGAAATCCAATCCAAGACCAAGAATCCATCACACAGGCAACCCTGAGCTGGGTCCATTTTCTCAAGGCATCAGCGCACATGAATAATTTTGTCATATTAATATATCAACAACACATTCAGTCAAGTAATTACAATGCACCATGCCTTCCCACATTTTGCCAAATATAAATCTCAACAAACTAGTGTTTGTTTTTTTTTTCCCCCCAAGGCAAAGGGAAGTCGAAAGAAAGTGAAATTAAGCAGAAAAAAATGGTGACGCCCCATGTCAAAAGTTAGTTCAGGGCTGGAGAGGTGGGTCAGGGGTTAAGCCTCTGCCTTGCAGGCGGAAGGTCCTGAGTTCAGATCCTCGGCCCCATGTATAGACGCTGGACCGAAGCAGGGACGGCCTGCGACAAAAACTTATGGCCCGGGAATAAATTCAACATAAAATAAATTTTAAAAAAAGTTAGTTCAGTATTTTTATTTAGTTAGCTGCCAGTGAAAGGCACAGCAGATGTGCCACATGCCAGGTATCTGGCATGTTCTGTGCAGTGGGAATACCATATGGCAGGTCCTTGGGATGCCTTACTCAATGAGTATTCATATGCCAAGTCCATGACATCTTTTTACCCAGTGGGTATGCCATGCAGAATCCATGGAGTGATCTCTCTTATGCATGGTTTATAAGAACTCAATGGGACACATCCACTTCGACTTCACACATTGATAAATGGCATGCAGTGCTACAAAGCCAGCATACTCAACAAAAAGTGTCTCTTTCTACAGCTCTCCCTCTCTACTGTATTCCAATCTCTTAAGTGTCACACTTGAACCAAGGCTTCAATTGTGTCAATAATATAAAGGACTTGGTTTTCCTGAAGCCAAAAATATTGGAAAGTTGTTTTGGAAACAAAGTGTAACACAGTGCCTGGTAGAAGAGGGAGACAGAAATGGCCATATGGGTTATTAAACCACTTGGTAAGAAAAAAAAAAAACCTCACCATTGATATGGAAAGAAATTAATTCCAGATTTTCTGCTTGGAGAACATAAATACCCTTGAGAGGTTTTCTTAATCTTGACCACTTGAAGGTGACACAAAGCTCATGGAATTTCCAGATTGGTACATGTGCATCTAACACAGGACAAGATAAGTGTCAGGGTTGACTTATGTATGCATACATGTATATCTAACACAGACATTATAATAGTAAGAACTAGTGATTGGCATATGTATGTATGCCCAATATAGACACGATAAAAGTTAGGATTGTCTTATGTGTGTATGCATGTATTCCTAATACAGATAGGATAAAAGTCAGTATTTGCAATTGGTATATGTAAGTATGCCTAACACAGAAATGACATGAGGCAGGTCTGAGGGATCACTGACAATATTGCCTTTCACATTAGAAACTGAAGCACCAAGGATTGGAAAGTGGGAGAGAAAAACCTCCATGAAGGAGTCTACTAAAACAGGGACTATATATTATTTCTATAAGTTACTCAGAAAAAAGAAAACCAGACTCAGTGTAAGACGACATCCTCAGACCTACCTATGGGGGTAGGAGGTTAAAATATATTGCCAGTAGCTGGGTGCAGTGGTCATCCCAGAGATTCTGAGCAGTCACTAGGGGTCAGCCCTGTAGAACCAAGCCTTCAGAATCAATGTGCTATCTTATGTGTCTGAACTTCTCTGTCTTCCTAACATGAAAATAACAAATGACTCATCCATCCAACAGCCCTATCTGGTAAAGGTAAACTACATGTATAAAGGCATGTGATAAGTTGCAAGACCAATAAGATAAAAAACTGATAGGTACACTCCTTAGGAAACTTCCACTCATTGGAAAACTCATCACAAGATCATAATTTATGTATCATTTTAAATTTCATTGTATATATTGAAATAAATGAACAAGTGGATAATAGTAAAAATGGCACCTAAAGAATATATATTATTCATATATATGCTGGGACATTATTTCAATTGTTCTTGTCTTTTTCTTATAACTCAGGTAAATTTTAAATTACATTAAAATTCATTCCTTCAATTTATTCCTTTAATATTCATTACATTTTTGTACAACTCACTCTTAACAATCTCAAATTTTATTATCACAAAATTCCTCCAAAAATGTGTTTGACTTAAGTTATAAAAAGTGTTTTATGAAAAACTAAACATTGACTTACATCTTTTAGGTAAAGAATTGCACTTTCTGGCTGGATATCCTTTGAATTACAATGCAATTGAAGTTTTTACAGCTAATTACAAAATTGGAAATTGCATAATGCTTCTAATGAAGGCAATATCAATATGCACATATCAATCAAAAATACAGTGGCACCATTCTGAATATAAATTTTTGTAGCTACAGCATACATATCATTATCAAGTTTTGTACTTAGCATACACAGAAATGAGATTGGCATTTTCATGTGTATTTATTTTTGTATTGTTTCATATTTTATATATTTTATATATAAATATATATTTTGTATTTCATAATTTTTGAACAAATTTTTATAATTTGTTCTTTCCACTGCCCTCCTTAGCCCTCTTGCTAAGTAGGTCCCTTTCTTCCCCAACCGCCAACAGTCTCCTTCAACTTTCATATCACATGTCTTGATGTAAACTCAATTTAGCAAATGCTTGTGGCTATTTCTGTGGAGCCAGACTAGAATTGCAACAGATCTTAGTTACCCTTGTATCTTGCACCTGTGACAAATTGCCAGGGTTGTAGGTATTCATGTTACTCTTTTGCCCCTTAAAGATTCCTTGTTCTCAATGTATTTCATATTTAGTGTATTCTTAACCAATTCATGTTACACACCAACTCAACATCCTTAATATTTATGAATGCAAATGTGCCATTACAGTATAGAAAGAAGCTGCAGAAACAAGCAAGTATTGCTTCAGCACTGTTCCAAATCCTACATAGACTGAATAAACAGCTGGTTAAATGTTAAAGATATAAAAATGATACTTTTAAAAAGAAATTTATTATCATACCCTTCAAACTTTTTATTTTAGTGTTGCATGCATGAGTATAGCAAATCTATGATATTTTCACCCCTTAATCCATGGTTCCATCCCTTTTCTTTTCCTTTCACAACCCTTCATCCCCCCTGTCGAACTCCCTCCTATTTTCAAGTCTTTTCACTTGTGTGGCCCACTGTGTTTCATTTAGTTTGCCTTGCATGACATATGCCTGACATGATCCATGTTCCAGCAAGTATCACAGATCAATGGCACAAGAACAGCCCAGGGAACTGTCCTATCAACATCTAATCGTGAAAAGGTCAACATCCTTTCTTTGAGATGTTACTTATTTGGCATTGTGGCAATTCTTGCAAAGTAGCTTTGAGTGTTCATTTCCCTGGCCAGCAAGGCAGCAGGGCACACTCTGGAGAGGCATCAAGTCAAGAAATTGTCTTTTTCTGAAGACGCGAAGTGGAATTGCATTGCCATGTTGCTGAACTTTCTTTTTCCCTTCAAAGTTGTTTTCTAATGTTGACCCAAGACCATGCTACAACTCACCCCCAGAGCAGGGGAGTTGTGCATTTCTGGTGTATACAAGTCTCTGGGCTACAGAAAATTAATCTGTTCTATGGGCAAGAGCTGCTCACACAAACTTGATTCCATGAACATAGTGAAGCCGAACATGTAAATGATTGATATTTATGTTTTTCCAAATTCCAGGGAGATCATGGAATGTTTCAGCAATAACTGATAATGTGTGTATTTGGGCAGGGAAAGCTTCACTTACAAATATATCTTGATTTGCTGCTTATTCCTTGCTAAGCTTAGGAAGTCATTTTCCATTTGAAGTCAAAAAAATTGTCCTCATTGTATATTATGAAGACTTTTAAAGGCCAGTGAGACGGCTGAGTGGGTAAAGCTGCCTATGTGCTAACTTGGGACCTAAGCTGATGCCCAAAGCACACATGGTAGATGGACAAAACCAGCTTTTCAAAACAGTCCTCTGACTTATGTGTTCTTGCTCTCTCCTTCCCTCCCCTCCCATTCTCTACCTCCCATATCCTCCCCTGCCATTTCATCCCTCCTCTACTCTACTCTTCTCTTCTTCTTCTCTTCCTCCTTCTACCTCTCTTTCTTTCTTCTCTTCCCCACTCTTTTCCCAAATAAGTAGGTAATTTTAAAACACTACTAATACTAAATATAAACCCTACTTTACACATTTCTAAGAACCCACTAAGAAAAGCTATCCTGATTCATCAGGCTAAGATTAAAAAATATAAAAGATATCAGCTATTATAATAAAACTCATCTGCCTTAGATATAAAATGGAGTAAAATAGTACCCAATATACAAAAACAAGCAAAAAATAAACACAGAGGCAGTATTTTAAATGACTGGTATTTAAATGAAAATAATCAACACACACACAACCTTCATGGTTGTAAGAGGTTGTAAGATAAAAAGAGCATAAAAATACCTTATCTCTGACATAGAAACTAAAAAGACAAATGAGTCCCAATGATAGTACAGAGGATCAAGCTAAAGCACATGGAGGAATTAGAACAGAGCTAAACCTCTATAGACCACTTCCAGATAATTTTCATGTCATGTCATGTATATGTAGCTGCTTGGCCCATCCCTCCTTATTTTCTGTCGTGTTCTAGGCCACACGTGTGTTTTACATGAGACTAGACAGAGAAGAAAATTACTAGGTCAGACAAGGTCGGTGAGATAGCCTTGAGTAATTAAGGTCTGAGCATTTAATTAAATAGGTGAGATTTTAAAACAGCACACACATAGAGGGTTGTTAAGTGGTCGGCAGAGAAGCAAGATGCTTCTCTCGTGCTTTATTATTATTATTTATTATTTATTCAATTGTGCATGTATGTGTGTGCGCATGTGTGCATGTATGTGTGTGTGTGTATTTACGGACGAATTCAGGAACCACCATGGACCTCCTCCACCTCCTCCTTGTTTACTCTGCCCCGGGATTCACAGGCTCCGCCCTACTAGGACCAGAAACGCAGTCCGCCCCCGCTTCCGCCTGGCGTCTATACGTGGGGTCTAGGATTTGAACTCAGGACCTTCCGCCTGCAAGGCAGAGGCTTAACCCCTGAGCCACCTCTCCAGCCCTCTTTTTCTCGTGCTTTTGTTGCAGTTTTTTTTTCTTAGAAAAATTCAGTGATAGAAAATAGAGTCTTCTTTTACAAAAAAGGATTCTGAATGACTCCAAAAGAAGAGACTTTTCTGTACAAATTACTCATGTGGACACGGAAATATCGTTTCAATAAATCAAACTTGCACATTCTAATATTTATTATCCAAATGCTGAAGTTTCATATAAACTCCCTCCCTTTTTTATTTCTTCCCTTCCTTGCTCCATCTCTCCTTTTCTCTCCCTCCCTCCCTCCCCCTTCCTTCCTTCCCTTCCTTTCTTCCTTCCTTCCTTCTTTCCTTCCTTCCTTCCTTCCTTCCTTCCTTCCTTCCTTCCTTCCTTCCTTCTTCTTTCCTTTCCTTCCTTTCTCTTCTCCATCCTTCCTTTTCTTCTCTTTTCATTTCTTCCTTTCTTAACTGAGGAAAGCTCTTCTGTAGATCTTGAGGACAAAAGAAACAGAGAAGCAACGGGGGGCGGGGGAACACTGTGAACTGTGATTAATCAATTAAGAGTGATTATGTGCTAATTAAGCTAACCACATAATAAGCTCAGTAAATAATGAGTGTAGTCATTATAAATATTATTATGAATACATACTCAGTTCCAAGTTCCCTAATTCTTCTAAGTTTTAAATTAATATTTTTACACATTTAATAGTTTTGGTTTATATGTGAATTACATATTTGAAATATTTTTACCTAGCTTCTTTTTAGCATGGTGTGTGTGTGTATGTGTGTGTGTATATGTATACCACAGAGGGTTCTTCACTGTGTAAATCAGGAATCATGCTGGATTGCTCTACCTCCTTGTAGCTTTGTTCTGAGGTCTCCCAAGCTCCACCTTCCAGGGCCTGAATTACAGGCTGCTGCCACTTCTGCCTGGCATTTTCACGTGAGATCTGAGATTCAAACACAGATCCTTTTGCTTAGGAGGCACTTCTGAGCCACTCTCCCATTTATTTACCTGTCTCTTATAGGTCAAAAAATATTGTTTTCTTGTTTTAGATGGGTTGCTTACAATTTTCCCCAGAAATTAGCTTATATATTTTGACTTGAGGCAGTACATATGAAAGAACACATGCTTTCTCACATGTTTTAAAAAACAACCAGAACATTACAATGTGTTATCAGTAGGAAGCCCCCCCCAAGAACTCTACTTTGAGTGTGATCACTGACTTAGAAGTGACTAAATGGATACTCCCTGCCTACCCTTATGCCCATGATAGTCTTTAAAAAGCCATAGAAGGTGGCAAGGAACTTTTATTTATTCAAGTTACTGCAGAATTTCTTTCCCACTATGTTTTTGATGCTACAACAAAGTTCACAATCCATTGAGCAAAATCTCAACATAGCTAGATAAAAGAATGAAGAAACAGAAAATGTCTCGAGTTATTACTTTTCTCAAATGTATGAAGTACTATACACAATTGCTTGTCTTCCATAGAGGAGAGGTGTTGCTTCATTATACATACTGGACGCCTGGAATCTTCAAACTCTCTTCTCTGCTAGAACTTTAGCCAGGTATAGGCCAACATTTCCTAAACAGACATCCAATGGCACAGTCACTGCTACCAACTCTCAACAGTTGGGATCTTGTGAAATTAAAGAGCTTCTGTTCAGATAAAGAGATTGTAACACGAGCTCAAAGGCAACCCACAGAATGGAAGAAAATTTTCACTAACCACATATCTGATAGAGCTCTACTGTCCAGAGTGCACAAAGAACTTAGAAAACTAAACATCAAGGAAACCACTGGCCCAATTAAAAAATGGGCCCTGGAACTTAAAGAAATTTTACCAGGGATGAAATTAAAATGTCTAACAAATATCTTACAAAATGCTCCACTTCCTTAGCCATCAGGGAAATGCAAATCAAAACTTCCCTGAGATATCATCTCACCCCAGTCAGGATGGCAAAAATCCACAATACAAACAACACCAAATGCTGGAGAGGATGTGGAGAGAGAGGAACTCTCCTACATTGCTGGTAGGAGTGCAGGCTCATACAGCCACTCTGGCGAGCCGTCTGGAGATTCTTAAAGAAATTAAAGATTGAAATGCCATATGACCCTGCGATTCCACTTTTGGGTATAACCCCCCATACAGCAGAGGTTCACCTCGATAGCACAAGCACGACCATGTTCATAGCAGCACTGTTTACAATAGCAAAGTCATGGAATCAACCCAAATGTCCAACAGTTGACGAGTGGATAAGGAAAGAGTGGTACATCTATACAATGGAGTACTAATCAGCCATCAAAAATGATGAATTACTGGAATTTGCCGGGAAATGGATGTCATTAGAAACATTTATATTAAGTGAAGTATCCCAGACCCAGAAAAATTAAGCGCCGTATGTACTCCCTAATAGGTGGCTCCTAATACCAAACACACCCAGCCCATCTTGAGACACTCATAGGTAAATCTATGTATTACCTACAGTAATTGCAAGGATTATGAACAGGAGGGATGGGGCTGGAGGGCCACACCAGAAACAAGGAGAGAAGTGACCATGTTACAGTAGAGAAAATAGGCCTCCATCAAGGACTGCAAGAAAGTAATGTGACACCTAGTTAAGTTCACAATTCGTTCCTGATCATTTACAACTAAGGGGGTATGAACTCACCAGAAGGGGAGGGCATATAGTCCAGCAGATTAAAAAGTAACCATTTTGCAAATGGGTGATTGACCCCTCCCATTGCCAAATGCCATATGACCCTGTGATTCCACTTTTGGGTATAAGTATTACATCTACCCTTGAATGTGCTCTTATAATAAGACTCCAGTTTAACAGCTTTCTGTCTCTGGCCAGGGGGTGACATACAGTGCCCATCACGATGGAGTGAAGGGCATTGCAGGAGCAACAAAACTGCAAAAGAAAATCAACGAACCACTATCCAGAACTTTAGAGACTCTATATCAACCACCTAGAACTAGGCCAGACTAATCTCTCCCCATCCTGAAGCTCAGGGACATTTGCGGAAGAGGGGGCGGTAAGAGTGTAAGAGCAAAAGGATGGGAGGAGCAATGATCTGCAAGCTACTCCACACAAGTTAGGGCCGAAGCAATCATAATTGGACATTGCATGCCCGGCGCAATGTCCAACACACTATTGACCTCACAAAGTCTAGCATCTGCTAAAGGCACCAAGATCCTTGGAGGCAAGGGATTGACAGCCACAGTAGTGTTCCTATGCTTAAGGGGAACACAGGAAAGGGTTCAGGGAAATGCCACTGGGTCCTTGTACTATCGGAGAGAAGGCCCAGAGGAGAGTCAGGCATGCACAAGAAAGGACTCTGGGAATTGGGGCCTGAGGCACGGAGGGGGGGGGGGAAGGGGGGGAAATGGGGGGGATGGGGCGGGAGGGATGAGGGGAGGGAGAGTAGGGGGTTCGGGGGGAGGAGGAGGGAGGGAGGGAACTGGTGTACCTATTAAGTTTGTATGAGCTGAAATAATAATAAAAATATATTAAAATAAAAAAAGAACTTTAGCCAGGTAGGGTGGCCATGCTGTGTGTTCCTTTTCAACGAATTGCTTGGAAGATGCGGGAACTGCAAATCCTTTAGACCTTTTCAGCATTTAGAACAACAAAGTCCAAGTACTACTTTAGATTTTGTAGAATATTTGACTTGATGTTAGAAACACAATGTTAGTGCTCTGGTTACAGTTTTACAGATATGAAAAGAGAGGCCCAGGAGCACTTGAAACTCACTGAAGGTTCCAGAAGTTATAAAGTACAGAGTAATGTATTAAATCCTGGTTGACCGACCCTAGAGGCCATATTTTTTGTGCTGATGTACTGAATCTTGGCCAACTAACCATACAGACCATAGGCTTTCTGTTTTCTTCAGCAACCCAACTGCCCTGACTGTAGCAATCCTGTTGGGGGAAATGGAGCAATGTCCCATATTTCATCTTAGAGTTTTAATTAATTTTTTGATTTGGGGACAACTATAGTATACAATTGTCACAAACAGTGCAGAGTGGATCATATGTACTGAACCCTGTATCCTACAGTATAACCTGCTATGAAACTGTAGTCTAACATTGCAATCAAGACAGGGCATTTATATTGCTACAGAGACACTTTCCACCAAACATGTAAACCTCCCTCCTACTTTCAGGTCCATAAATAATGGATACGTGTCCTTTCCTTGCATTGTTTATTAATCTGTTCTTCATTTAAATAACATTATTACTGAAAGAATGTTACATGAATGAAGGCACACAGTATGCAAACTGGATTTTTTTTTACTCTCAGTATAACTCAACACTCATCATATTGCATGCATCAGCAATTTGTCCTTTCTGTAGCTGAGTCACATTGTATGATGTGAACAGAGTACAGCTTGCTTTACAATCCTTGAAATGATGGACATCTGGTTTGTTTTCAATTTGGGACTATTTCAAATAGAGCAACTACAAACATTTACTACAGGTTTCTGTGTGAGCACAAGCTTCTATTTCTCTGGGACAAACATGCTTGACTGCAACTTCCAGGCCAAACTGTCATTGTACCTTTAGGCAAAGAAATTTCAAAACTAAGTCCTTGCCATGGCAACTGAATAAGAAAAAGAAATAAAAGCTATCCAGCTTGGAAAGGAAGATATTTGAAGTGTACCCACTTATAGATGACATGAAGTTATATGCTGAAATCCTAAATATGCAACCAAAAAGATTTTAGAAATAATAAATAAATAGAGTAAAGTTGTATTTTAAACATCAATGTGTAAAAAACAGTAGGACTTATGTGAAGTAGCAAAAAAGTATCTTAAAGCATTCAAGGAAAAACCATGTTAGAATACAACAAAATGAAATATTAAGAGCAAAGTTACCCAGGGATATGAATTATCAACTGTAAACAATGCAATACTGAAGAACAAGACTGAGGAAGACAAAAATAAAGGGAAAGATATAACGTCACAAATCAGAGGAACTAATATCATCAAATTTTCCATAAAAACAAAAATAATCTATGGAACCAATGTGATTCTTGTCAGAATTCCAATGACATTTTCATTAATGCAGAATAATTCTTGAACCCTCAAGTACCTCAGAATTACCAGAGCAATCATAAGGATATATCACAACAAAGAACAAAGTCAGAACATCTACGTGCTGACTTCAAACTGTACTACAGTGAACAGTGAATAGAAGCCCTGGGATGGGTATAAACCATACACAAAGATCACTGAAACAGAACAGTGAGCTGAGAGGCAAATGTGCAGCTTTAAAGTTCACTGATTTTCCAAACAGGTGCCAAGTATATGAATACACAACGCAGAAAATTTTTTCAATGAGTGGTGTTGAACCAACTCAGTATCAACATGCTGAAACATAAAATTAGGCTATCTTATGCCATGTACAAAATTATACTCAAAATGAATTAAAAACATACTCATAAAGCTAAAATTGCAAATCTCGTTGAAAATTTACTTAGAAGAAAAGCTGCAAGAAATGAGTCTAAGCAAAGATGTAACTTACGTATATGTGTGTATATGCGCATATATTTGAGATGACATCAAAAAACAAACTTCCGCAAAACTGTAGAAACAATTGATATGGTAAAGAGGACACCTGAAGAGTAAAGCATAGTTATAAGCCACAGACATATAAAGGACCAACATTAAATACTCAGAACTCAAATAACAGTAAACAAAGTCATCATCAAAGTCAAAGATATCTTCTAAACATATGAACTTCAACTCCTGACTCTTAATAGAAACAACCAGCAAAATGAACCATCAAGGCTCAGCCTCTCAGGTAGACAGGATAGTATCGTGCAGTGCTGTCCAGTACTCAAAATACTTAGTTAAAATTGCCACAGTACTTTCTGTTTGACCCTATCACTGTGTCTCAATCTGTCAGATTCCAGTGATGCCAGATAATTCCTGAACACATTGTCCTTTAAATGAACTCACTTTTTTGCTATATTAACTTGAACACAATACTTCCCTTAAAATACCTTAAATAAAAGATCATACCCATAAATAAAGGTAAGGCAAAAAAAATGAAGCATTTTTTAAATGTTCTAAACTCTGTCTAGATACAATCAGCTAAATATTGAGGGCCTGCATTGCTTTTGTGAAAAGGGAGATTAGTTTAGTTGGAAATTTACTGTTAATGAAAATAGACTTGTTCCCCAGAGAAAGACCTAACAAACTTCTCTATAATGCTTTTTAGTGCATCCTAGGTTTTTTCTCTAAACAACACTTTTAGCTGCAATTTAAATAAACCTGTTGAATTTTTGTCATTTTTATTGGATTTGAGTGAATGATAATATTAATTTTATGCAAATTGAGAAATGGTAGAAAATGCATTTATTTGAGGGGTCAGAAATAGCTCAGTTTTTAAAGTACTTGCTGGTTAAGCACGAGTAAACGCAGTTCAAATCCTAACGCCAATGGAATTGAATTGGAAAAATCAGGTGTGGTGGCCATGGGTAGAGATATAGGGAAGCAAAGACAAAAGTCTCCCTGGAGCATACTGGACTGCCAGTCTGATCAATTTCAGGAGCTCTGGATTAAAGAGAGAGCCCATCTCCAAAAGCAGTGTGAAGAGTGATTAAGACAGTAGTTATCATTAATAAGTTGAAACACCATGGCAAAAGGATAGCTCTACTTAATGAAAGGCCTTTCTATTTTCTGCTTACAACAAAATACTCTTATTCAATTTGATAGACAGGTGCAATATTCTCATTGAGAAAATAGTGCTAAGATATGAAAACAAATTACTTAGAGCATACTTCTGATCTGTATCTTAAAATTAAACTAACAGGATTTATGTGGAAAGTTAATTAAGATGTCTTCTGTCTAGAATTTGTAGTCTCTGTGGATGAAGCTATGAGAAACTGAAGCAAAAAGAAGCTACTTGTTTAAGTGAAGTAAATGTAATAAAACTAGAACTAAAGATATGATAATGTGTCTTTTAATTCTTTTGTCTCATTTAATAGAAATTACATTTCCTTCAAAACCTACATTTCCAGACATAGGACATCCATATATTATCAACAAATGGAGTCAATAAACCATTACTTAATTTGAAACTGCAGTTGATATAAAGTCAAATATTCTAAAGACAAAGCTATTTTCTATCTCCACTCAAATGTATCCTCAGAGCACAATATCATCTAAACACAGCATTGCTTACCAATAAAACTGCTTCATGAAGAAGATATGTGGGCCTGGGAAGGTGACTCAGGAATTTATTTCACCAACAAAAGGACTTGAGTTTGAATCTTCAGGTCCTGTATAATTTGCCAGATGGAAACAGCCTGCAATTCCAGCACCAAAAGGTGGAATTTTGGAATCTTCAGATCGAGCAGGCTAGCTAGACTAACCACAATGGTAAGCTCTAGCTTTAATTAGACACTCAGTCTCAAAATAAGGTGGAAGAGTGATTGAGGATAATTCCCAATATCACCCTTGGTCCTCTATATGCACATGTGCCCCCTCACAAATCTGCTTCCACCCATATGAATATATGAACATATACATGCACACATCCTATATACACATACATGAGAAGAAGTTGGAAAGAAGACAATTATATCAAATATGCAAGTTTCAGAATGGACTGAATTCTTACACCTATAAACCAAGCCACATATCAAACATTGCTCTTCATTTCTGGAAGCATTTGAGGCAATTGAGGATACCTATGTTACAAACATATTTGTGGCATATGATTGAAAATTATTAGTTTTCATTATTTGAAAAATGGTTTTAAGTACTGAGTGTTATTGTGAATACTTGTGAAAAAAATGCAGTCTTCAAAGTGCACACTCCAGCAGTGATTTCCATATACATCTATCTACGAAGAAAGAAGCTGAGGTGTGAATCATATCACTCCTGATTTCTACCTTTCCCACATACTGCACTGGACTAATTACTTAACCACAAAATCTAGGCTTGGTTTTACAGTTGAGCATTCTTATATATTCAGTTTTGGTCTCAAGTTCTTAAAATTTGAACATCAGGCATGTCCACATGTACACTCATAGATCGAAAAATTTTAATTGAACTAACTATGTTACCAGACTTTCTAAGTCTATGCTAAGTCATATGTACTAATATATAAATATCAATAATGTCTAAGAATTGGACAGTATAAGTATGACTTCACTCTGAAATTAATATTTGAAGATACATGTGTATAAATATATACATAGAAATAAGTAGCATACTGTTACAACTATATGTAATTGTAGACCTAAAAAATCTAGAATGAAGATACAACTGGAAATTTTCACACATTTTTAGTCTATGTTCAATGAGAAAGTCTTAATTATAAGTAAACATAGGTATTACATATCCTTTCATGAAAGAAAGACACACAATATTCCAGAAGCAGTACACAATGAAACACACCCAGTCAATTTATATATCTTAAATGAATTCTCATTTGAATGTATGATCCTTCTTAGGTTGTGAGTGTTGAGATTATTATATATACATTTTATTCTAATGAAGAACAATTAGACATCACATGCATACTTGACATAATCTCACTTCACAAACTGCATATAATGATCCAAGAGACAAAATTTTCAAATAGGCTACTAGATAAAAATCTGTACAAATCACCTCACTTTACTTTTCGGTTTGTGTTAATGAATATGCTTCTGTGAAAGGTTCTACCTTCAAGCTGTCTCTCATGAACAATTTCCCTCTTCAGCTATTATCACCAGAGGAAAGGTATTTGTAATCAAAAGGGAAACTCTAGGTTTTCAGAATGGAGATCAAGAGTGAGGAAGCCAGGAATTCAGATGTCTTGATCAGGGAGAGAGAGGAAGGAATCAAGAGGCAGATGAATTATTATTGGTTATCACTAAAAAGGTAAAGACTGTGTATGTGCAGCTTCATGAACCAGCACTTATCAGGGATTTCAAGCAGTGTTACTCCCCATTCCCTGTCTTCCTCTACCACCAAACGGCAGACAGTGACTACAACTAGGTGCAAGGAGTTGAATAATGCATAATAGTTTATTATAGACAGCATTGGTGTCCCACAACATGACTGTTACACACACACACACACACACACACACGTTTACACCACCATATAAACTCCACAATCACTTGGCTGTTGAATATGTAATCTGATACACCTACATCGTAAAACCCCAAGACACTCATTTTGGACCCTTATTACTGATAGCAATCATTCACATGACTTTGAGTAAAGGATATTAAAGTATGAATAAAGTACTGTGTAACCTCTATATGATATGCTTGTGAATATTCACACTGATAAATATGGTGAATATCTTTATCTGAAATACTTGGGTCCAAATTGTTTTCCAATGTCACATTTTTTTTTCAGTTATTCACACCATATTCACAGGACTGCTGAAAGGGAGGCAAACCTCACTTGCCAGACAGCAAGTCTGTCTAAGTATAGGAAAGAATTCAACTCTCTGAATAGGCGATCTCAATCTTATCCATCTGTCCAGAGAAAGGCCCCACCCACCATGGGCTGGGTCATCCCTCCTCAATTAGACAACCTCCTTCGGACTTACTCAGGGCTTAACTCAAATTAAATACTAATTCTTTATGAATGCTCCCAGAGCTCAAGCCTCCAATTGACACCATACCTAACTATCACAACTTCTTATTAGCTTATATTACAACAAAATTCCTTGAAGACAAAGCTCTTCAAGACTAGGTCACCTTTTAGCAATCTAAAATTCGTTCAGTAATGTTAGAGGGGATGACTGTTACTACTCCCTAATGATGCATTTGTCTTGAAAAATTTAAAGAGCTGACAAGAAAGATATTCAGTTCTAATGTTTCCTGTGATTGGTTTCTTAGTTTAGCTGCAAATGCAGAAGAAATTGGACATCTTCTGCCTTGCCTACTTTAACTTAACCGATCAGAGCACAGAAAAAGTATGGAGTAAACAATTTTGGCAAGCATGCTTTCAGTGTTGCTAATGTTTGTAGGCATCCTTTATCTTAATATGAAGGCAAGCAAAACCAGCTGTTTGGCATGAGATATAGTACCAATCATGTAACAGAAAGGAGCCAGAGGAACAAGACACTTACAAAGTGTTACCAATGAAAAATGGTGAAACCAGAACACAATGACTCAAAACTCATGTCATACTTTTAAAAACGTGTATGATGAACTTTACATATAAAAGTCAATGATTTGAACAATATCAAAGAGGAATTATAATATTTGGGAATGTGATTCTATTTTTATTTTTTATTTTTAGTATAAATTTATTTATTTACAAACAAACTGGGTTAATGTCTTTGACCTGATCCTCTTCCCCACGCTTACCCCCTCTCCCACCCTCTCCATCCACACAGCATATTCTCACTCTCCCTTCAACTATCCTGCTCTGTTCTCCCACCTCCTCCCCACCCTGGTCATCCTCCTGCTTGTATCACAGAACTCCCTTTGGAGTGCCTGTGTTGGTAAGGGAGTAAGATTCCTGTTGAACTTTTCAGTAGATAAGTTGTAAGTGAGGAGGAGATTCTTCTTCCTTTGTCCGGACCTGTCCCTGAGGTACTCTCTGAGAGGAGCTGTTTCTTCTAGTTAGTCCTTGCGGGAATGTTGATAATTTGGTTATTGTGTATTAATGGCAGGGAAACCATGCCTGATACTGTAAAGCTATTTTTTTCTAACAAATTTTCATAATCAGTTTTGAGAATAAATTTTGAGAAAGCTGAGAATGTATCACAATTGATACAATTCTTGCCTGACATGCTCCATGCCCTGAGTTAAATCTTACAGTGGCATGGAAGTGTATGCCTAGAATCTCAGCACTCGAGAGGTGGAGGCAGATATACAAAACTCCAAGGCCATTTTTGCCTGAATAGCAAGTTTGAGGAAAGTGTGGGATACAAGAGGTTCTCTCTAAATAGCAATAAGGATAATATAGTAGTAAAGTAGTCAAACCAAATCTCCAGGCTATTTTCTTCTCATCTGTTTTGCCCACATGCATGCAACAGATTGTCGTAGACTGTATGATAAGGAACATGGAAAATGCTATTCAAGCACTACAACTTGGCACCAACTTGACTTGAGAGCAGGACATGCTTTAGCTTCCTCTTCCCCATGATTGAGCAAGTCAGGGGCAATTAAGAGTACATTAATTAAGGAACATTTCTCAGTGAATATGTTTTCATGTCCCAAGTAACTATGATACAATTGACCAAATTTTTAGGCCAATTTTCCATTATCAGAGTAAATTTTTTTTTTTTTTTTTTTTTTTTTACAGCAGGAGCTCTGTTAATAATAAAGCCAATATTTAGGGCTGGAGAGGTGGCTCAGGGGTTAAGCCTTTGCCTTGCAGGCGGAAGGTCCTGAGTTCGGATCCCAAATCCCACGTATAGACGCCAGGCGGAAGCCGGGTGGCCTGCGTTCTGGTCCTGGTAGGGCGGAGCCTGTGAATCCCGGGGCAGAGTAAACAAAGAGGAGGTGGAGGCGTCCATGGTGATTCCCGAATTCGTCCGTGGTTCTACACACACACAGACACACGGATACACATGCGCACACATACATACATACACATGCACAATTGAATAAATAAAAAAAACCTTTAAAAAAACTTTAAAAAAAATAATAAAGCCAATATTTACACATATCCAATTAGAAGTATTTATGTGTTGAAATTATTGGCGACAAACCAATAAGAATTGCCCTGTATCCCTAGACTTAAAGATATTTTGTTTGAGAAAGTGTGTCATTTTTATTTCATAACTTAGGAACATATGATATCAATTATGAAAACAAATATTAAAGTCTAGAAAAGTTTATGAGGTATGTGGAGTGTTGATACATTTTAGTTTTTAAGATGTACATTGTAGGATTTGCCTAAAGTGTCAACTCACTTATGAAACCCCACAGAACCATCAATGTGGAACTTTGGTATTTCAAATTTTGCCCACAAGAACATTCTGAAAAGTCTCTAAAGTCTCTTTCATAAATGACATTCTTAAAAATAGTCAAGCAAATTTTAAAAAATCATCTCAACATTAAACTTTGAAATTTATACTCCTTGCAAAGAAATGGAAGACAAACAATTTGCATACAGGCACAATTTCATTTTTTTTAATAAAATCTTCCCTTTTTTGTAAAGCATTAAGTCTAGATACACAAAAAAGCAAGAAAATGATGTTTTGCTCTAAGTACGCATGCATATATGCCACAGACTGTGGATACACAGTTATCTAGGAAGAACGTGATTGGTTTTATATTGGATTCTAGGTTTTATCCTGGAGGACTTAAATGATGAAAGAATCCTAAAGATTCTAGGAAGGGATTCTCCGGGATTTCAGTCTCGTTTTCCATGTTGGATGACAGTGACAGAACACAGAATCATACCTCCCAGGGTGTGAAGACTTAATTTTTCCATTAGTTCATACAGTCCAAAAACTCAGGCAAGAGGCTGGAAGTGTAGAAGCACCAAGTCAGGGAGTAAAGGTAGATAAAGGGGAAAGTTAAGTGCACACCCCTCCAGCTGAAATCCCACATTGCCTTTCTGGGCTGCCAGTTATGAGGGTGACAGATTGGATCTCTGTGTCCCGGGTCACTCTGGCAGCCTCAGGTTTTACTTGAGATCATTCCCTCATCTGCGGAAAAGAAAGGAGCATGATTTTGTACCCAAGAGCCCTTGAAACCTGAAGCTGGCCAGAATTCAACACCCAGAAAGGGCTTACAGGGCGCCAAGTTGGGTGGATGAGGATGTTATGTTTGTAGACCTTGCTTTTTAAGTCTTTCTGGTTTGCAAACATGCTGAATGTGATAAACGACCCCTCGTGTTTTTGGGGTTCAGTGTCCACCTTCAATGGACAAGCCAAGGGAGTCGGTTTGCTTTCCCTAATACCTGTCTTGTTAACTCTACACAAATCACTTGTAGTCGAGGGATGATCTTCCCTCTTTACAGACCTGTAAGTAGCTCAGTTCGACTCCCAGCGCATTTCCTTTATAGGAAAATGATGTTTCCCTTCTCCAAGTTGGAGTATTCGCCCACTCAGCAAAGAATGGCCGGGAACATTCCAGCTTTGGGAACTTTGTGCCCAGGATTAAGGAGCATGTCAGGACTGGAACTTTTGAGCCCAGAGAAACAGAGACAGAGAAATTCCTAAAACTGCGCTTTCAAGAATGTCTCTTCCCTTCCAGGACTGGTCTGCACAGGTGAATGTGGGGCCACCTTACACATTTACCGGCTACCTCCTGCTGCTTGCCTCTCTGTCCCCTCGCCTTGGCCCTGTCTGGACAAGCCCTTCACCCTGGTGCCCGCCCTTTCCTTCCCGTCCCTCCGTTTCCCCTTTCTGGACAATCCCTCTCACAAGTCACTAGATAAGTTTTGTATTAACCCCCATCTCACCGCCCCTGCACACAGAGGGTCTAGCTCATTGTTGAATCTTCCAAATCGAGCCAAACACCTTACAAGAAGAAAGTCGGCTTCCATAAACTTTGCCGCTACGGACTCGCCGGGTAGCAGCGGGCGACTGCTTGAACACACACCTGCCCGCGCAGGGGCGCAGGTACACAGGTGGAAAATATACACACGGGGAGAGACGGCGGGTCCTCGGACCACTGCTTAGGGCACGTTAAAGTCGCTCGCGGTAGCCAGCGGAGACTCAAGGCGCTGATAAGGAATCAGAAGAGAATTTCGAAATAGGCTTGGGAAAGAAGGACCAGAAAATGGTGATTCTAGACAGATACGCTGCCACCCACTCCCCTCGGGCGTCAGCACTCAGCCCTGCTCCCGGGAGGCGCACTCTTCAGAGTGTTTGTGGCTAGCACCGAGTATAAATCTCAGAAGCTCGGTGGTGTCTGGAAGTGACGATCCTTACGGTTCAGTGGACTTCTCACCGTGGTCGCAATCAGCCCCACGCACCTGACGATGGACAGCCAGGGCGACCCCCGTCCCAGCCTTCAGCTTGTTGTGCACCGCCCCCCAACCCCCCAGGTAGGCGTCGAGCCTCCGCTGGGTCAAGCAACAAGCGGACTATCCCCGGGAAGGCCGGCTGGCCCCAGTCCCCGCGCGGGTCACCTCTCCCCGCCCCCACCCCCAGCAGCCAGCCCGGCCACCCTGACGCCGGGGAAGGAGCCAGCAAAGCGAGCCACTCACCCCCAGCTTCCTGCTGCGGATTTTCACGTAGCCCTGCTTGACTATGTCGTTAAAGTTGGAGGCCATGGCCGGCGCGGTCGGGCTGGTTCTCTGCGCGATCCGCTTGCAGGAGTCCACAGCCGCGCTCCGCTGCCGGCTCCGCGCAGGTCTCGCATCCAGGCGGCCGCCGCCAGCCGCCGCCAGCCGCCGCCGCCGGGTCCTCCCCGAGCTCCGGCCGGCAGGGACGCGGGGTCGAGGGCGGGCAGGGCCGCCGCGCGCGGGGGGATCGCGGCCCGGCTCCGGCGAGCAGCGCCAGCCTTTGCTTTCGCGATCGGACGTCACCTTCGCCCCCGGCCGCCAGCCGAGCGCCGCGGCTCGCCCGCCGCCGCCAGCTGTGCGCCCCCTGCGCGCCGCCGCCGCCCCCGGCAGCACCCACGGGCTGGCGCCTCACTCGGCGGCGCACAGCTGGCCGGAGCGCACCATCGCGGTTCCCCGGCGCGGGGGGAGGGGGAGGGACGGCGGGGCGGGCCGATCCGCTCCCCCTGCTCCCTCCCACCTGGCCCGTGGGGTGGCGGGGCTGGAGGATGCTCGCCAGACACACTCCGCCACTCTCCCGGCGGGCATGGAGCTCCGCCCGCCACCCGCGCCCCGGGGACCGCTCCCACCCGCTCGCGGAGCCCGCCTCGCTCTCCTGGGCGCGGATTCCCGAGGAGCCGGCTCCTCTTTCCTAGTCTCTGCTCTCCAACTCAGCGGTTGGGAAGACTTCCCGGGAAAGCCAAGGGAGCGTGGCAATTGTTTATTTCAGTGGCTGCGTCCACCGTGCATTTTTATTCCGAGACACACACGGTCTTTTCAGGTCTCTGCCCCATTAGGAAGTGTAAATCGATGCCAAGCCCTTGCCGGTGCACACAAAGAGACCAACCCTGCGCATGTGTCTAATTCACCGCTGCCGAAGTAGGAAGCAATCCAGTGAGGCAGCCGGGTCGTCCACATCCTCTTATCTAGCAGAAGGGAATGAAACCCGTGTGTCCGCTGGACGCCTGCTTTTGAGTTAACTATACCTCAAAGTGGCTTCTGGCTTTTCATCTACTTCGCACATGGGAGACAGAGCTATTATCCCTACCTTCACTGCAATGTTCAACTTGCACAAAACAATGGAGAAAACTTTCTCCTCGTAATGTAGGAACACATCAAAATTATGCTTTTTCTCTAATGTAAAAGATGTGTAATTTTTAAAAGTTATGCCATTTTATAGGATTCAAAGGAAAAAGAGAGTACTGAGTTTTGGCTGGACACAATATATTCATCGTTACTGTAGGCATAATACTCACCGTTTAGTAGGTAAGGCTATTCTAAAAGAGAAAAAAGGGTACAAAAAGATTCTAATCTTAATGGCGACTTCATTTATAATAATTATATGCTTCATGAGTGTGCATAAGACAATTGCACTTACTTTGGTTCTCATTTAAATTGACTTTTTGGAACATAATCACATTAAGAGAGAAATGATACTGAATTTGAGGGAAGAAATTAAGATATGAAAGCTTGGAGGGCAAAGTCCTTTCCTCTCAACTAAGGGAACTCCCCTCCCCCCCAGTGAGTATCCAAAAGGTGGTTCTGACCCACCCTTATTAAGAGTCTCTCCCTTCCCCCACACTTCCGGATAAGTATTCAAAACCAATTGGTCATGTATTTAGCAATCCTCTACATCTTCCTCTTCCTCCTCTTTCAGCTCCTTTCTCTCTGTTTTTTTTTTTTTTTGGTCTTCTTGCCTAGGAAACATAATGAAACAGGTAAACAGCACAGAAGATCTACAGAGTTGTCTCTCTGCAAGGCAGTGTCTGTTTTCATAAAACTCACTTACCCCACACACACACCCTTTCACTTCTGTGATTCTCCCTTCCAAATGCTGCAGACATATTGTTTCTTACACTAACATTGCCTGATTATACGTGCCTCCACAGCAGGTTTTAAAATAGGAAGACTGCTTCAGACTTGTAGCATTTTTAAATGTATCATTTCATTCAGTGCCCTTTAAGACCACAAATGTTGAATGAAGTCTGTTTCCCATTGTCCAAGTTGGAAGCAGAGACCCAAAGCCCTCCATGACAGAGCCACAAAGTCAAGGTTCATTTTGAGTCTGCAATAAAATTCATGATTACCGCTTCCGCTTTCCTCTACCTAATAATGTGTGTACAAGTTACTTTTCTCAGTGATGTCTGACAACAATCTTCAGGGAATAAAATCCAATAAGAGTGGAAAGACGCCAGAACCATAAGAAACAGCTGTTAGGGGGGTCATATCAAGACTGCTTCCCTTCTTGGCGTGTTTCATCTGGGGTCCAGCCCGCATTCAGAATCAGTCTTTCTTCTTCTGTTAAGCTTTTCTATAAATTGCCTCACAGATATGGCCAGAATTGTGTTTCATCCTTAATTCTAAATCCAGTCAACTTGACAAAAAAAATTAACCCTCACAGACGTTTTTCCATTGGAACTCCAGCAACTTGTGGGAATTATATACTAATTGAATATAATTGCCTGAAACAATGTATTTCTGATATCAGCATGCTTAAATGATTTACATCTTTTCCTGTATTAACTTACATGATTTATGTATTGTCCTGAATTTACTTTCTGTTGAATATGCTGACATTTTCATAAATTGCGTGGGTCTTCCATTTTAATGCCTGTATGTTTATTTCCTACTTGAAATGTGGGCCTAATTGCCATTTATATTTCTTCACTTTTGGATTTAGTTGATTTTTATCCTTGTGATTTTATTTAATATAGTTACCTAAGTTGATGTTTTCCATTAGCAATGTAATAGAAAAACTTGGTTACATTGTTTTTGTCTCAAGGTTAATTCATGAGAAATGTCATATTTATCCATCTGAATCACAATGAGTTGAACAAAAGGTCTTTTTAATAGATTGCAGGGTTAAAATGTCAGTCCGAACTACACATTACAAAATTATAAAATAAATCTAGTATAAATAACACCTAAGTTATACTGATCTAACTTTTCCTTTTCCATCCCTCTTTTTTTTTCTCTTTCTCCTCTGACGTATGCTTTGCAGTTCATTTTTCTAGACTATAAACTTATTTAGCAACAGTAATTTTGCTTTCACTCTTACTTTAAGTCTTCCATTCTGCTGAATATGTAGCTACTTTCTCTACTTAAATTTTAGATCGCTCAGCTTTCTAAGAAGGCTGGAACTGACTTCTTGTAATCTTCTGTACATGTAGCTATGTTCATGTTTTCTCACTCATCATGGACATACTTATGGCATCTAGAAGGGTGTTTCAGTTACTCTGCATATTGCTGATAAATTCATGACCAAACAGCTTAGGGCAACAAGATGTTATATTCTTGCTTATGATTCTCTATTGCAATCAGCTCACAATTCAGCTTGATAAGGGAGTTTACCTCAACACCAGGTCAGCCATATCCACAGAGATTGCTGAAAGAGGGGCAAACTTCACCTGTCAAACAAGTCTGCAAGAATATATTGATGTACGCCAGGCTACTACACCAGCTTCCTCCATCTAATCTGTCTACCCAGGGAACAGTCCCTCCTACCATGGGCTGGGGCTTCCCACATTAATTAGATACTGTTTGCTCAGGACTTGCCTAAACTATCAGTTCTTCACAGATGTGCCCAGAGCTCAGCCTTCGATTGTCAAATTCACACCTGTGTCTAACTAGCAGGAATGATGAATCCTTCCCTTGTTTCCTTTACCTTTTTCCACCACTGTAATCATCAAGCTCTTTATGGAAGTAAATTTATTACATTTTAAGTTTTGGAAGTCAAAGTCATTCTGGTCTTTGGAATGGCTATCAGCAGAATTCAGAGACTCCAGAAGCCAAGAGGTGTTAAACCTCATCAAACATCCATATCACAGCTCTTGGGCCAGTAGGTAAAATGCTCAAAAGTAATAATGTTACTATGTGTCTGGAATCAGCCTAAATTCCAACAATAAATGAATGGATAAGAAAATGTACATATAAACAATGGAATATTATTCAACGGCCAAGAAAAAAATGAATTAATGAAAAATGCTCATGAAATGGATGGAGCTGGAAGAAATTATAGTGAATGAAGTATCCCAAATGCAGAAAAACAGATGCCACATGTTCTTTCTTATAAGTGTATCATAATATTAAATCTTCAGAATGATATAATGAAACAGAAACTTTTATAACACCCACCCACAAACTGCAAAGGAACATTAAGTCAGGGGATGGAGGAAGATCCCAAAAGAGTGGAGATGAACGTAGGCAAATACTAAAAGGTGAGAAGTTACACAATAGAACACATGTCTTAGCATTCAGTATGAATACTACATAGTAAACCACCATCTAAACACCTTTCATTACATCCTTAGGTAAGAAAAGACCTCAGCACTCAACCAAGATGCATGGAAAATTACAATGGACAATTAGTGGGGCATGAAACCACAATTGATCAAAGTGCAGAGTAGTAGAATATCAGTGACCCCAAAATGCTCAATCCTAGTCAAGCAATCCAAATCTCCCCATCCCAAGGCTCGGGGAACCTTGAGGAAGAGGAAGTGGTAAGATTGTAAGAGCCTAAAGGTAGGGAGGGGTGCTGGCAGCCAGGACACTCTAGTCATGACAGGGTTGCTGCATCCATTGCAATGTGATAGATCTGCTAGCACCAGATCTACACGAGGGCTGACACATGAACATTCTCCCATGAACCAGTGGAGGAATCTCAGGAGAAGCAACTACACTCAGAGGGAATCTAGGGGCTGGTGCCAGGCAAATGAAGGGAATCTTCCCCGCCTGTGGGTTTACCCATTGAAGGGTATACTGCCATAGAGACCTGGTGACTTAACTAGTGCAGTCACCCTTAAAAAAGCTCTGTGGTCAACAAATGCAGAAAGACAAGAGGACAGGAGGGACAGGGACAGATGGTTGAAGAAAGTGGAGAGTGAAAGAGAAGGGGTGAGAGGGGGCTTGGAAAAAAACTTATTTTGTGTATGTACATATATATATATACATATATATACACATACATACACATATATATTTAACTCTGTTAAAAATGAATCTTTTTTTTCCTGTCATTCTCAATGGTGAGGCTGATATGTTCTTGTTCTGTGTTACGCTAGGTGTGCTGTATTCCGACTTTGTTGTTAAAGGGACAGAACACAGGCAGTGCAGACTCTAAATAAGTCCCAAAGCTCTGGGGCGTTCAGAGTGGGAAAGAGCATTGGGGGGGTTAACCTAAATGCAGCAGATGCACTGTCCCTTAGCAGTGGAGTCAGTCTGACCTTGAAGCTTTAAAACCAGGTATTGACTTCTCTCCAGGATGTCTTCTCCAGTAGAATCTGTGTCTCCCACATTAAACATCTGTTATGGGGTGCAAGCTCCTTTAGCAATGAGCTCAGCTAGACCTTCTTGAAAATGCAGTATCTCTACCAGTATTTGTTGCTTCCCTATATGCTTCTGTATGGTGTCGATAGCTTCTTTTCTTAGTTTAGATTTTCTCTGCAGTCTCCTCTCTGCCTTAAACCTCCTGCCTTGCAAGAGAGCTAGTGCCTTGCTCCATGAGGCTGTGGATAAGCAGAATGCTCCTTTGGTTTCATCTCCTATACAGGTCACAATATCATCATTTGTGTGGACAACAAAACAGTAGTTTCCAAGTGCTCAATGGACTTTTCCTTTGCTTTCACAGCTGGATCTGTCACTTGGTACAAGAGGCCTAGCTTTTGGCCTACCTCGACTCCTATGTTCTGTTCCTTCCTTTCAGACCTTCACCCTTTCTGATGACAATAGTACCATAGTCCCTTTGGTGTGATCGCTTAGGGGATGATTTCAAAGCCATATTTTGTCAGTTACTAGAGAGGGGAGGAGAATCAGCAATGGAACTGTGGACAAAGGGAGCTATCAGAATACACACACAAGTAACCTTATCTTTTATCTTCCATGGGCATGATTTTGACAGCCCCAAATAAGCTACTAACATCATTCTCTCTCTCTCTCTCTCTCTCTCTCTCTCTCTCTCTCTCTCTCTCTCTCTCGATTGCTTTCACCTCCTTTTTGTTTTGCTCTGGGATTTCCCAGGCTTTACCTTCCAGGGCCTGAAGTACAGGCTGCCATTTCTGACTGGCTTTTTTCTGTGGGATCTGGGGTGTGAACTCACGTTCTTCTGCTTTAGGAGCAGAGGGAGGCTTGATCCCTGAGCCATCCCTACAGCTTCCAAATAACTCACTTAATGCAATATTGCTATGAACCTTCAATTTATGAAGATTTAATTTTTAAAAATGTCTATAAAACATAATAGAGTGAGGAATAGAAGAATGATGTATATCTTTTCTTCCCCCAATTTATCCCTCTTAATTTATTTTTTCAGGCTTTTTGTTTTTTCTTTTTCTCATTCTTAAGTACCTGAATAATCTTCTGAAAAGAACCCAGGCATTGAAGGCTGTGACACTGCTTCTAAGATCACTTTTGAGTGCATTTTAAGGCATTTTATATGATGTTCTTATTCTAATTGTTAAGCCATGAAGAATAGAAACTTTGACTTCATTTTTATTTCAAAGACCATTTAGAAATAAAATATAGCATAAAATTAATGAAAGCTTTGGTTAACACACAGACCTTGATTTAAAATTGTATTCCATTGTTGGCAGATGAAGAATCCTGTATAATTACATAATTATAATTTTACATAATTATAAATTTTATAAATAAGACAATGAAATATTATCATTGCATTATCATTTTTCTTTTAGACAAATATGAATGATTTTATAAAATACTCTCAAAGGGTTGAAGAATCAATTCCATCAAAATTTGTACATAATGAAAATTGATCTTAATTACATTTTTATTCTACTGTATTTTCATGTGTTCATTGAGTGTGTTGATCTCAGCCTTCTTTTCTGATAAATTTTTCTTTTGGTATTACTATACAAAATTATCTCTGCGATTTTTCTAATGAAGCTCATCAGAACTACAGCTACAGTTCACACAACTGTTAACTCTTGCACATTTTTATTTTATTTGACACACACAAAGAATATTGATAACTAACAAAGTTTCCTATGAGTATTTTTTTTTTAGATCAGAAGGTAAAGAGAGAGTGAAGTATGTATGTGGGGGGGGTGTGTGGAGATTTCTGCACATGCATGCCAAAGAAGAAAACTCTCAGAATTCAGTTCTTAATTTTATCATGTGAGTTTCTGAGCCCCAACTCAGAGGCCATGTTTGAGAGTAGGCATCTAACCCACTAAGCTATCCTCCCTATGAGCTGTTTATTATTGAATATGTCTATTTTCAAACTTATAACTCAGAACTGGTTTTTTTGGCCTATGTCTCTATGTTTGTACATGTGTGTACCAAAGGCACTTGAGTGTGTGTGCCTGTGCAGGCCCAGGGGTGATTTCAGGAATTATCCTGGACTGTTCTACCTCCTTATTGTTTTGCTGTGGGGATTCCCAGGCTCTGCCTTCCATGGCCTGAAGTGAAAACTACTGCTATTTCTGTCTGGAATTCTTATGTGGGATCTGGGGATATGAACTCAGTTTCTTTTGTTCGCACAGCAAAGGCTTTAACCCCATCCATCTCCTAAACCCACTCACGACTCAGTAAAGGTTAAGTATACCTTTCTGACTTAAAATAGTTCTTTCTTGCATACATGTTAAGGTGGTGTAACTCAGTGCATAAAATCTTCACTATATCATGCTTGCTTTTAAATATATTGCAGTTAAGATCAAATTACCTTTGTTTTTTTCTAACCTTTTTTCTGCTTAGTCTTTTATTTTTTTAATACATTTTTTATTATTTCCGCTCATACAAACTTAATAGGTGGACCAGTTCCCTCCCTCCCTCCTCCTCCCCCCAAAACCCCTGTTCCCCCTCCCTCCTTCCCCATCCTCCAGAGTCTCCCCCCCAATTCCCAGAGAGTCCTTTATTGTGTATGCCTGAATCTCCTCTGGGTCCTCCTCTCCGATGACATACAAGGACCCAGTGGCATTTCCTTGACCCTTTCTCATGTTCCCCTTAAGCATAGGAACACTACTATGGTGGTCAATCCCTTGCCTCCAAGGATCTTGGTGCCTTTAGCTGATGCTAGACTTTGTGAGGTCAATAGTGTGTTGGACATTGTGCAGGGCATGCAAAGTACTATTATGATTGCTTCGGCCCCAACTAGTGTGGAGAATCTTGCAAATCATTGCTCCTCCCATCCTTGTGCTCTTACAATCTTACCGCCCCCTCTTCCACAAATGTCCCTGAGCTTCAGGATGGGGGGAGATTAGTCTGGCCTAGTTCTAGATGGTTGATATAGAGTCTCTGAAGTTCTGGATTGTGGTTTGTTGATTTTCTTTTGCAGTTTGCTGCTCCTGCAATGCCCTTCACTCCATCCTGATGGGCACTGTATGTCACCCCCTTTGAGTGTCTCAATGTGGGCTGGGTGAGTTTGGTACTAGGAGCCACCTATTAGGGAGTACATACGGCGCTTAACTTTCTGGGTTTGGGATACTTCACTTAATATAATTGTTTCTAATGACATCCATTTCCCTGCAAATTCCAGTAATTCATCATTTTTGATGGCTGAGTAGTACTCCATTGTATAGATGTACCACTCTTTCCTTATCCACTCGTCAACTGTTGGACATTTGGGTTGATTCCATGACTTTGCTATTGTAAAGAGTGCTGCTATGAACATGGTCGTGCTTGTGCTATAGAGGGGCACCTCTGCTGCATGGGGGGTTATTCCCAAAAGTGGGATAGCACGGTCATATGGCATTTCAATCTTTAATTTCTTTAAGAATCTCCAGATGGCTCGCCAGAGTGGCTGTATGAGCCTGCATTCCACCAGCAATGTAGCAGAGTTCCCCTCTCTCCACATCCTCTCCAGCATTTGTTGTTGTTTGTATTTTGGATTTTTGCCATCCTGACTGGGGTCAGATGATATCTCAGGGAAGTTTTGATTTGCATTTCCCTGATGGCTAAGGAAGTGGAGCATTTTTTCAGATATTTGTTAGACATTTTAATTTCATCCCTGGTAAAGTTTCTTTTAAGTTCCAGGGCCCATTTTTTAATTGGGCCATTGGTTTCCTTGGTGTTTAGTTTTCTAAGTTCTTTGTGCACTCTGGACAGCAGAGTTCTATCAGATGTGTGGTTAGTGAAGATTTTCTCCCATTCTGTGGGTTGCCTTTGAGCTCGTGTTACAATCTCTTTATCTGAACAGAAGCTCTTTAATTTCACAAGATCCCAACTGTTGAGAGTTGGTAGTAGTGACTGTGCCATTGAATGTCTGTTTAGGAAATGTTGGCCTAGCCCAATCAGCTCAAGGGAGTTCCCTATCCTTTCAACTATGGTTTTTATAGTCTCTGGCCTGATATCAAGGTCCTTGATCCATTTGGAATTAAGTCTTGTACATGGTGACAAGTACGGGTCCAGCTTTAATCTTCTGCATGTGGAGATCCAGTTTTGCAAGCACCATTTGTTGAAGATGCTGTTCTTTTTCCATTGGATTCTTTGGGCCCCTTTGTCAAAGATAAAATGGCTGTATTTTTGTGGGCTTACATCCGGGTCTTCAACCCTTATCCATTGATCTGTGTGTCTATTTTGGAGCCAGTACCAGGCTGTTTTTATAACTATGGATTTGTAGTATAGACGAAGGTTTGGTATGGTAATACCTCCAGCAGTGTTTTTGTTACTCAGGATTGTCTTTGCTATCCTGGGTCTTTTGTGCTTCCATATGAATTTTGAGATTATTTGGTTAATTTCTTTGAAGAATTTCTTTGGAATTTTAATTGGTATAGCATTGAATTTGTATATTGCCTTTGGTAGGATGGTCATTTTTACAATGTTGATACTGCCAATCCAGGAACATGGGAGGTCTTTCCACCATCTGATGTCTTCGGCAATTTCTTTCTTTAGGGATTTAAAGTTTTCATTGTAAAGGTCTTTTACCTCCTTGGTTAGGTTTATACCAAGGTATTTCATTTTTTTAGGGGCTATAGTAAATGGGATTGTTTCTCTCAGGGCTTTTTCACTTCTGTCATTCTGGGCATATAGGAAGGCCTCTGATTTTTGCACATTTGTTTTGTATCCTGCCAACCTGCTGAACTTCTCAATTAGTTCCAGGAGCTTCCTGGTGGAGTTTTTGGGATCACTCAGGTATAAGATCATGTTATCTGCAAATAGGGATAGCTTGACTTCTTCCTTGCCGATTTGAATCCCTCTTATGTCCCTTTCTTGTCTTATGGCTTCAGCTTAGACTTCAAGTACAATATTGAATAGAAGTAGTGAAAGTGGACAGCATTGTGTAGTTCCTGATCAAAGTGAAAATGCTTCCAATTGTTCCCCATTGAGCATAATCTTTGCTGTGGGCTTGTTGTATACAGCTTTTATTATATTGAGAAAAGTTCCTTCCATTCCTACTGTCTCTAGTGTTTTGATCATAAAAGGCTGTTGGATCTTGTCAAAGGCATTTTCTGCACCTATCGAGAGTATCATGTGGTCTTGGACTTTGGACTGGTTTACATGATGAATTACATTTATTGATTTGCGTATGTTGAACCAACCTTTTGTGCCAGGGATGAAGCCTACTTGATCCCTGTGAATGATATTTTTGATATGTTTTTGAATCTGATTTGCTAAGACTTTGTTGAGAATCTTTGCGTCTGTGTTCATCAGAGAGATTGGCCTATAGTTTTCTTTTTTAAGTGAATCTTTATTAGGTTTTGGGATTAAGACAATATTAGCTTCATGGAAGGAATTTGGTAGTGTTCCTTCCTTTGCTATTTAATGGAACAGTTTAAGGAGTATTGGTGTTATTAACTCCTTAAATGTCTGGTAGAATTCTGTGCTGAATCCATCTGGTCCAGGACATTTTTTGGTGGGAAGATTAGAGATTACTTCTTCAATTTCCTTATATGTTATAGGACTATTTAAATAATTCACAACTTCCTGATTCAATTAAGTAGGTTGTGTTTACTTAGAAATTCATCCATTTCTTTTGTGTTGTCAAACTTCACAGAGTATAATTTTTTGAAATATGATATTATAATTCTCTGGATTACTTGGGTATCAGTAGTGATAACTCCATGTTCATTTCTAATTTTGTTAATTTGGGTTTTCTCTCTCTTGCTTTTGGTTAATTTAGCTAGGGATGTATCAATCTTATTGATGTTTTCAAAGAACCAGCTTTTTGACTGGTTGATTTTTTCTATGGTTTTCTTAGTCTGGATTTCAGATATTTCTCCTCTTATTTTGCTAATCTCCTCTCTTCTACTACTTTTGGGATCAGATTACTCAAGTTTCTCTAAAGCCTTAAGCTGCATTGTTAAGTTATTTATTTCTGATGTTTCCATTTTTTTTGATGTAGGCATTAAGAGCTATGAACTTACCTCTTGGACAGCTTTCATTGTGTCCCAGAAACATTGGTAAGTTGTATTTTCATTATCGTTCACTTTCAGGAAATCTTGAATTTCCTTTTTTAATTTCTTCCTGAATCCAGTTCTCATTCAGCATCATATTGTTAAGTTTCCAGGAGTTAGTATATTTTCTCTTGTTTGTTGTGTTGTGCATGTCCAGCTTTAGGCCGTGGTGGTCTGATAGGGCACAGGTTAGAATTTCAATGTGTAGATTCATTTTGTGGCCCAATATGTGATCTATTTTGGAGAAAGTTCCGTGTGCTGCTGAGAAAAATGTGTATTCTTTGGTGCGTGGTTGAAAATTCGATAGAGATCTGGAAGGACCATTTCTTTCAGGATTTGATTAAGTTCCATAGTGTCTCTGTTAAGCTTTTGACCTGTTGATCTTTCCCATGTTGAGAGGGCGATGTTGAAGTCCCCAGGAATTATCGTTTGGGGGTTGATTTCTTGCTTTAGGCGCTGTAGGGTTTTCTTAATGTGGAGGGGCCCGTATTGGGTACATAAATGTTCAGTATTGTGAAGTCTTCCTGGTGAATTGTACCTGTGACTAAAATATAGTATCCATCTGTGTCTCTTATGATTTTCTTTGGTTTGAAGTCCACTTTGTCTGAAAGCATAATTGCTACCCCTGCCTGTTTCCTGGTTCAATTAGCCTGCAAGATTTTGGACCAGCCTTTCATTCTTAGGATGTGCCTATCTTTTGTGGTGAGATGAGTTTCCTGAAGGCAGCAGATTGTTGGACTGTGGTTTTTAATCCAAGTATGTAATCTGTGTCTCTTAATCGGTGAGTTAATACCATTGACATTTAATGTTATAATGGAGAAATTGTTTTTTATTCTGGACATTTTTTATGTTTAGTAGATTTTGTAAGCATTTTTTTAAATTTTTTTATTATTATTTATTCAACTGTGTGTATGTGCGCGCATGCGTCTGTGTGTGTGTGTGTGTGTGTGTGTGTGTGTGTGTGTGTGTAGAACCACAGATGAATTCGCGAATCACTATGGACGCTTCCACCTCCTTCTGCCCCGGGATTCATAGGCTCCGCCCTACCAGGACCAGAAGCGCAGGCCGGCCCCGCTTCCGCCTGGCGTCTATACGTGCAATCTGGGATCCAAACTCGGGACCTTCTGCCTGCAAGGCGGAGGCTTAATCCCTGAGTCACCTCTCCAGCCCCAGCATGTTGTTTTTTATTTATGTTTTGGTGGTATTATACTTCCCTTCTGTCCTCCTGGATAGGCTTGTTCTTTTCTTCAGTCTTGAGTATCATTTCTAGCATTTGGTAGACATGTATCCCTTCAAGTTGTCTTTGTGCTGGAAAACTTTTCTTTCTCCCTCAATCATGACAGATAGTTTTGCCGGGTATATCAGTCTGGGTTGGCATTTTGCTCATTTAATACTTGAAGTATGTCTCTCCAAGCTCTTCTTGCTTTTACTGTTTCCATTGAGTAGTCATTTGTTATTCTAATAGGTTTATCTTTAAAAGTGACTTGCTTTTTTTTTTTTCTCTTGAAGCTCTCGGCACCTTTTCTTTGTCTTGAATGTGGAGTGTTTTGACTATTATTTGCCATGGCGATTTTCTATTTTAGTCATATCTGTTTGGAGTGTGAAATGCCTCTTGTATTTGGATAAGCCTCTCATTCTTTAGTTGTAGGAAATTTTCATTTATGATGAATTGAAATATTTCCTCAGGTGTGGTATTTTGGGATTCTTGTTCTGGTATTCCATGAATGCGCATGTTAGGCTTCTTCAGGGTGTCCCATATCTCTTGAATGTTCCTCTCCAATATTGTTTTAGCTTTAACAATCTCTTCCATTGAGCTGGTTAATTCTCCCACTTTGTCTTCAGGATATGAAATTCTATTTTCTGCCTCATTTGTTCTGCTGATAAAACTCTCTGTTGAGTTTTGGTTGAAGATAACTTGTCTTTTAGTTCAATTTTAAACTCTGCCTGAGACTGTTTTAACTGCTCTATACCTATTTTTGTTTCTTGAACTGTTTTTCTCAACTCCTCCAAGTGCCTGTTGTGTTCCTGTTCAAAGTGGTTGATACGGTTGTTTAACTCTTCTCGGATTTCCTCTTTCATAGTATTAATCATGTAATGATCATACTCTGAAAGTCGTTATATTGGGTCTGGCTTTCATGGTTATTTTCTGTGGATTTGTTCTGGTCGGAATCCCTCATTATGGGATTGATTCTTTTGGTGGGAGATTGGTCTTCTTGGGTTTTGTTTCTCGTGGATCTGCACTTTTACTTGTACATTGTTGTTTTGTTTTTTAGGACCTTTCAGTTTCTGTGTGTTTTTCACTGAATTGACGTAGTTGGTATTGTTACACTTGCCAGTTATTACTAGTGCTTGCCTTGGATTGGGTATGTTTGTGTATTGTTATATTGGGTATGTTATATCCTAGATGAGGCTACTAGGCTGTTAGTACATCAGTTAAGTCAGGTTACGTTACCAGGGGGTGAATATTAGTTTGGTAGTGCACTGTTACGATTTAGTATCTTGGTGAAATGTTGGGGTGAGTGGGGTACTCCCTGGAGTTGTATGTTTTGGGGTGGCTGTATGAGAAAGTTGATCTACAGAATTGATACTTTAAAGGATCAGTAAGGTGAAAAGAAAAAGTTTACTTATCTTCAGGCTGGATGAGAAGAATCTCGCCCACCTGATATAATGGTTGTAGTGGAGTTCAGATGTATGGCCTGTGTTCCCTTTGTTCCTTAGAATTTTGGTTGAGTTTCCTTTGGACTCTATTGAATTCCGAGTAGCAGTGTGTCTTCCGTGGACCACGTGCATAGGTCCCCGGTGGGCCAGAGAGGCAGAGGGTCTGATGTTGATGGCAGAATTCTTCACCTGCGACGTGGGGAAGGGACGGAAGCGCGTGGGGGCGGGAGGGTGCGAGGGGCTGGGGTCCGGGGCGGTGACCCGGGGGCTAAGCCTGCGGCCGCATGGCGCCGTGCTGCTCACCAGGCGGCTCCGGGGTGGGGGGCCAAATTACTTTTGTTAATAAACTTTCATTTTCCTTTTTCATGGTATTTTTCAATTAGGACTTTCATATTTGTACTTGTGACCATATCCAGTGTCTGCTGCATTTACATGTTTTGGCTTACATGCTTCTTGATCAACTATTGGGATATAGTTTTGCAAACTGAGATTTTCTTATTTAGTTAATCCAGCAATCTGTTTAGTGTGATGGTTCTGTTTTTTACTTTCATAATAGTTTCTGTGTTTTTCATATTTTCCTACATCGGTTAATTTTTATTTCCTTTATAGTCATCAACGTTTTGAAAGAAACAATCTATTTTTAATATCACCACTTATTCAAGTATGAATAAAGTGTATATTTTAATAATTGAAGTAGACAAATTGAAATATAACCTTGGTTTACTCTTACTTTCTGCAGATTTTGTTTGTTTTGTTTATAGAGATAAGATTTGGCTCTGTAGCCAAATCTGTACTGAAACACACAGTGATGCCCTTGCTTCATCTTCCTCAAAATGTCTATGCATCTTAAATACAATATTTTATATATTATTTCAATATAAAACATACATATGGTATAATATTTAAATATTTAATATTTAAATATTCCATATTTATATGATTGCGGTAAAAATAGAAAGAGTAGTGATAGGTTTAGCAATCCGTAGGTAGACTGAGGGACAGATAAAGATACAGATAAAGATAAAGATAAAGATAAAGATAGTTCTCATCAGAATCAAATACAAAGTTAGGTATATACAAGTTATTAGGCACCAAGTGCCTAAGTTGAAAACTAATACACATAGATGTTATAACCTCTTTGTCTTTGACTCAACCTATGATGCTCTGAGAAGATCCCATGTCAAACTGTCCTTTAAGATGAAATGGTGTGATCTGCAAACTGTGTGAAGGATGTTGTGTACAAATGTCACATCATCCAATATTAATGGACATCTCTGAATTATTGATATATTTCATTCGCTGGAAAGGCTGGTGCTTGCAGACACTGTTCTTTCACCTTGGTCTGAGGCGCATGCTGTTTCTGTAATACAGTTGTCTTCAAAGATGATATGTGAGTGGTAGAGCAGAAGTTCTTGAAAAGTAGAGAATTTAGATATCCTAGGTAGCACCAAATGTTTTCAAAGGAGCTTTGGAGACAGAAGAAGAGTGCTAAGAATGATTTCTCTGGAGTAACACCCAGATCATATGTGATTCTAATAATTAGTTTTCAGTGGACCTCCCATTCTATTAATCATAGAGGCCACACCTATTCATGTTCCCACCAACAGAGTGTGAAACTTCACTTTACATTCTCAACCTCACATGTTATTTGTGCAGTTTTGAAAATAATCTTTTGAACAAAGGCCAAATCTCCGTGATTGTATTTTTATTTTCTTGATAGCCAATGAGGTTGTTTTCTTCACAGCTTTGTTGGCTTCTTAGTTGACTGTTCTTTTAGAGTCTTGTCTAAAATCACTTTCTCTGCCATAGGTGTGTTGCATAATGGATTTAACTGGAGGACTTGATATTAAGGTATATAAGTCACATGCTGCAAGACAAAGATCACATGTTCTCATTTATATATGTATGTTATACATGTTAACTAAATGTAGTGGAATGATTGCTTGATTCTCCAGTTAAGACTCCTTTAAGAATTATTATTAGTTCCTATAATAAGTAGTCATACCTTCCAGATTTCTTCAGCTCAGTGGGGTAGGCACAGTTTATGACAACCTATTAACAACCTATGCATTACCTATAACAATTATTTATATCTTATCAGTTATTGATAGTAATTATTTATCATGCAATTATTAACAATATTAATTGATTGAAATTATTAAATAATTATTACAGAATATTTGAAACTAATTAGAGGATAGATCTTTACTGTACTTTAGGTTTGCATTTGACTTTGCAGTAACAAATGCAGACATACGTCTGATATCTTTCATTTGTATGAACAAGATGTTCATGATGCTTCAATGAAGCCATGAGCACAGACAACTGTCTAAACAAAGTAAAAGAGTTCAACAAGTGAAAGATACACCTTAAAGAAGGAACTTACAAAATTTTTTAAAAATAAAAAGAGGGCTGGAAAGATGGCTCAGAGATTAAGACTCTGTCTCGAAAGCAGAAGGTCCTGAGTTTGCATCCCAGGTCCCATGTAAAAATGCCAGAATGATTTCCAAGGTCACCTTGGTCCTCCACAGGGACATATAGTACCCCCTAATACACACACACATGCATGCACATGCACACACATAATATAATATAATATAATATAATATAATATAATATAATATAATATATATAATATAATATATATAATATAATAAAAAGAGTATCAGTTTCAGGGAAAGAGAAAAGCTACTGGAAATTTATATTTGAGTAAACAAGAAAAAAATAGTAGAATTTTTAATTTCCTCTAAGGATATCCCATACTATAGAAGGCTGAAGTGTTCCTGGAGTATTAGAGACAATGGACGACACTGTCATAGTTTGAATGTGAATTGTCCCCCACAGACTCATGTGTTTTTGTCTTTTAAATGGTGCTGATGTTTGGGAAGGTCCTAGTACTTTTGGAAGTTGGGGGCTTGCTGGAAGAAGGTATGCCACAGAAGGCAGGCCTTGAGGTTGGATAGCCTGCCCTGCTTCCTCTAGCGTCTGCTCTTGCAATTGCTCTTTTCTCTTTCTGCCTTCATGATGATGGATGTGACCTAAACCATCACCAGCTTCTGATGTCTGCCATGCCTGATTTCCATAATGGACTATATCTCTCCTCTGGAACTATCAGTCAAATAAATCTCCCTTAAGTGGGTCATTTGAGTATTGTCTCACAACAGTAGAGAGAGAAAGGGACACACACCAACCATGTTCTACATAGTGCTTGTCATGACTTAGAAAGCAGATTTTTACAAAGGTTTCTCAATCCTTGGTTTCTTCTTATCTTTCCATTCCATTCTCTCTCTCTCTTTCTCTCTCTCTCTCTTTCAAAAATACCCCAAAACATTCCCTGCAATTGAAAGGGCCCCAGAAGAGTCATTAGAGGTTATTTTACTCATATTTTTAATTTTTATCGCCCTGGGGTAGTCTATTTGTGTGTATGAACATGTGCATGCCGTGGTGCATGTTTGTCATAACAGACATATGGAAGTCAGGTGACAATTTTTTTGGAATTGGTTCGCTCCTTCAAACTTTATGCCACCTTTATGTGGCATCAAACTCAGGTTGCTATTTGTGTGGCAAATATCTTTCCTTGCTGATCTGATTGGTCCAAATGCAATTGTTTTCAGAACCTTGGATTAAACCTAGTTATGCTTTTAGCGCAGAAAAAAATGCTCTCTAATTGAACTACAACCCCTGCTCTTGTTTTCTGAATTTTAAATATGAATTAGAATAGATTTCTCTGAGTAGAACACATGGATTCTTCTTCATGGTTGGGTGAATAGTATGAAGGGTTTTAAATTTTTTTTCCTTGAGTGTTATTGATTTTATGACAAGAAATTTAAGCCTGAAGGAGGATGAAAAGAAAAGGTCTGTTATACCTATAATATTGTTTGAATGTTGGAAATCTTGTCTATCAAAGGATTTAAAAAGCCAATAGAAAAGAGTCTTGGTCATTTCTTGGGGGAAATCATCATAAAGTGCATCAGAAATGTATTTGACAACTTTGCATGTGAAAAATACAGGTCAGAGAAAACATGAGCTTGAAATTAAATCCAAATCTGAAGCACTATTACAGGCATCACCAAGTGCTATTATTTGCATATAGTATGAGTAGTAAATGGCCAGGTTTCAAAGAAATGTGTTTGACTGAAAACTTTGCCATTGTTGCTTGCCATGCGCAAGAAAGACATCCATCCATGCCAAGGATTCAGGCATTGATTGAGGAAAAGAGAAGAATCAGAGACACAAGAATGAAGAGCAGCAAAAGATATAGACACAGAAATACAGGCAGAGAAACAGAGGAGGGAAGGAAGAAGACAGATATGGAATCTAAAGCAATTTCAGCCAGATGAAAGACGATGGAGAGTCTAGGAGATTTTTTTAAATCAAAACTATGCTTGGGTTGACTTTATTTTCAACATGTGTTTGGATGAATTACCCTACTGAAGTAAGAATCTCATTCTCCTCTAAATATTTGGAATAACTGTTAGGAAAATATGCAAGTATTTTAAAAATAGATTAAGTTGATTTTTCTCTTGATTATTAAACTATGCAGTTCAGCCTTGTAAAGTGGCATAAGTTTTGTCCCTGCCCCTAGATCTTTCCAGGAGAAGGAAACACATGTGTCTGTACCTTACATCAAATACTTCCAGTGTGACTTCCAGAGCCCTGAATTCTGTGTTTCATTACCAATGACAATTCTTATCTGTTCCCCATATCTTGGTATATGGTACGCTTTTACCTATCTCTTCTTTCCTTGATATCTCTCCTGAATTGTGCTGTGGTTGACTTAGCATGAAAACATGCAGCTGATCTACACCGCTCCTCATATGATGGACTCTCTTAATGAACAACAGTAGGGGAATCTCTCTCTCTCTCTCTCTCTCTCTCTCTCTCTCTCTCTCTCTCTCTCTCTCTCTCGGAGCTTGATGATTTACCTAGACTGGTTACCTAGATCAATGGTCCCTTCTGTTTAGGAAATTTTATTTGGTGTCCTTGGCTTCATCATCGTCTTCCTCATCTGTTTTTCTCTGCTTTTTCCTATTATCTTCATCTCATCTATAAAAATATGTTTCTTTCTTTCTCTCTCTCTCTCTTTCTTTTTTCTTTCTCTCTTTCTTTCTTTCTTTCCCTTCCTTCCTTCCTTCTTTTTCTTCCTTCCTTCCTTCCTTCTTTCCTTCTTTTTCTTCCTTCCTTCCTTCTTTCCTTCCTTCCCTTTCTTTTCTTCCTTTCTCTTTCTTCCTTCTTTTCTTCCTTTAGTCTCATCTGTCACAAACTGATCTCAAACTGACTCTGAGGCTAGGGTTACTTTGAACTACTATTCCCAAGCCTCCACCTACCCAAGTGCTTGGATTTTAGTATTTTCCACCATGCCTAGTTCCTTCTGATGCCTTTCAAATTGTCTAATGTCCATCGAATTAATCTTCTTTTACTTCTGCTCAAAACCCTTGCAGTCCCCCTTCCCTAATCCTTGGGGTATGAATTTGGACTGAGTTGCAGAAGTCTTCTTTTCTTTAATCACAGATGGCTTATTAATTTCAGTAAGAGTTGTTGGGGCTGTGGAGATGGTTCAGTTAGTAAGTCATTGCTGCACAAATGAGGACCTCCATCCCAGCATCCATGTAAAAAACCATTGGGAATAACACTATTTGTAATCACAGTACTAGGAAGGTGGAACCAGTCTAGGTAAATCATCAAGCTTAGAGAGAGAGGGGGGGGGATAGTTTCCCCTACTGTTGTTCATTAAGGAGAGTCCATCATATGAGGAGCGGTGTAGATCAGCTGCATGTTTTCATGCTAAGTCAACCACAGCACAATTCAGGAGAGATATCAAGACAGCTCATTGAATTCTATGAGTCCTGAAAATGGGTAGGAACCAGGGTATTCTGGGACCATGAAGCATAGCATTGGTCTAGAAGGAGAGGCTCACCAATCTCCTCTGTTCCTCCAACTGTGCTATTCTCTTGGTCACAGATGTGTTATTTCATGATTCAGTGATCTGCAGACCTCAGGAAAGCCAAGATACTGTGTCCCTTCAGCTTTAAGAACTGAGAAGCACTTCGATGTGCTTGGTAGGGCTCAGCTAAATTCAGCACAGAAGATGGAGATGAGCAAAAACTGATAAATACCAATTTGAGAAACAATGAAAGAGCAACTTATCATCTACTCTCAGATAAATTTTAGGCTGAGAAAAGGCAGAGTCTCAAAAATGGTTTTTAAATGACTTCCGGTAGATCTCATTCCAAGCCTCATTGCACAGGTTAAAGATTAAAACCTTTCGTCTGTCCCAAAGGTGCTGAGCATTGTCATGCCATTGCATCACATGGTGTCTATGACCGCGTAGAGATACCCACTCATCTCTGCTCTGTTTTGTGTAGGTGTCAGGACTATCATTGGCTCAAAGCCTGGGTGACAGGGAGGATGCAGACTCTCAGCTGGCAGCACACATTCCTGAGTCATTATGTGTAATTCTGCATTTCTGATACGCTACTTGCAGATCACTATCCTGTGCTGTTCATTGGGGCCATCTGTGGCCAGCAACCTCAGTGCCTCCTGGAACTCTCCAGTTCACAAACTTACCTGCACTTCCTGACATTTGCTGTCCATACAGAGATAGTTCAGTCTCTGCCACAGAGCAAGACTGGGACCAACTTGACTTCTTTCAGATGAGGACAAAAGGAAATAAGCTCAAACACCAATTAATCTCTTACTGCCCTATGATAGTTAAGCCTGGGTGTCAACTTGACACATTGGTATTAACTAAGCTGGGTTGAGACCACCTCTGGAAAGGATCAACTGAGACTACTTGAAAGGATTATACCCGCCCCAGATCCTATCAGGACCTCCAAAGCTCTCAAAGGATCCTCCCAGTTCTGCATCATATAAAAAGGAGCCATTCCTCGGGGTGACCAACCAGCAACGTGGTGGCAGTTTGACTACATTGGACCACTTCCAAGATGCGCTTTGTTCTTACTGGGATAGATACTTATTCTGGCTATGGATTTGCCTTTCCTGCACGTCATGCTTCTGCCAAGACTCCTATCCAGGGATTTACAGAATGCCTTATCCACCATCATGGAATTCCACACAGCATTGCTTCTGACCAGGGAACTCATTTCACAGCTAAAGAAGTACGGCAGTAGGCTCATGACCATGGAATTTCCACCATCCTGAAGCAGCTGGCTTGATAGAACGGTGGAATGGCCTTTTAAATTACAGTGTCAATTAGGTGGTAATAGTCTGAAGGGATGGGGCAGAATTCTCCAGAAGGCCTTAAACCAGCATCCAATATATGGTACTGTATCTCCTATAACGAGAATTCACGGGTCCAGAAATCAAGAGGTGGAAACAGGAATAGCTCCCCTTACTATCACTCCTAGTGACCTATTAGGAAAATTTTTGCTTCCTGTTTCTGCAAGCCTGTATTCTACTGGCTTAGAAGTTTTGGGTCCAGAGCAGGGAATGCTTCTTCCAGGAGACACAGCAACTATTCCTTTGAACTGGAAGCTAAAGTTTCATCCTGGTTATTTTGGACTTCTGATGCCCTTGAGTCAACAGGCTAAGAAAGGAATAACAGTGTTAAGAGAGGTGATTGACCCAGACCACCAAGGGGAAATTGGGCTGGTTCTCCACAATGGTGGTAAGGAAGAATATGTCTGGAGTGTAGGAGATCCACTAGGGCGTCTCTTGGTATTACCATGTCCTATGATTAAGGTCACTGGAAATTTACAACAACCCAACACAGGGAGGACAGTAAATGGTCCAGATACTCCAGGAATGAAGATATGGTAACTCCTCCAAGTAAAGAGCCACGACCTGTGGAAGTGTTTGCTGAAGGTGGAGGAAATACAGAATGGGTAGTAAAAGAAGGTAGTTATAAATATCACCGAAGGTCATCTAACCAGTTACAGAAATGAGGATTATAATTGCCATGAGTGCTTCTGATTTAGACTGTCAAGAATAGACTTGTACATGTACACATACTCTAAGAAGATATTTATGTTATATAATGTAATGTTAATCTGTAGCTATGAGATGAAATATCGTAATCTACATTATGATATTGTGTTATGGGATACTATTAAGACTAAGCATTTCTCGAGTGGCATTGTCATTAATCTTTTAAAAAATAATGTGTGTGCAGTTGTATGTGGATAGCTATACTATGTTAAGTGGAACTATGAATCTTACTGTTTTTATTTGGAGATTTTTTTAATGGCCTAAGGAAATGTGATTTGGTGTCAAGTTGACAAGGGGTGGACTTGTGATAGATAGGCCTGGGTGTCAACTTGACACACTTGGTATTAACTAAGCTGAGCTGAGACCACCTCTGGAAAGGATCAACTGAGACTATTTGAAAGGATTATACCAGCCCCAGATCCAGCAGGACCTCCAAAGCTCTCAAAGGATCCTCTCAGTACTTCATCATATAAAAAGGAGCCACCAAAGAGAACAGAGGCCCTTCTTGCAGCTGTGCTAGGAATTGTTCCTCCTTCCGGCTGCCCGGTTTTTTCGACCTTCTAGCCTTTGACTAGACTAAGACTCTAGGAGTTCTCCAGCCTTCAGCCATCACCCACTTGACTACTGAATTGAGCAGCTAGTTATTGGCAGCTATTGGCTAGCTATTGGACTACCTCGGCTACTGGCAGCCTTCGCTGGACTACCTTGGCCATATCTGTAAGCCAACTTAATAGATTTCATATATATATATATATATATATGTATATATATATATATATATATATATTTATTCTGTGAATTCTGTGACTCTAGAGAACCCTAACTAATACATGCCCACTTGTTCAAGATATTTTCTATATAATTTGTTTTCTAATTATCCTTGAAATAACACAAGGAAAATATTATTCCAATTTAGGGAGAGAACCGAATTTGTAGGAATTAACTTGTTCAAGATGTGACTCTGTCTTTCTTCACAGTGTATAATTTCCTTTTATTCCTTACCATTAGCACAGAATCTGGGAACAAGGTAGAATACTGGGTCTCTGCCACATGGCTTATATGGCCCAAATCATTTCCAATGATAGGCAAAGGGGGAGTGAGGGATGGAGACATTCTAATTCTTTTGTTTTCTGACCTCTAGATTGATCATTGGATGACTGAGTTCACCTGGTCCTGATGTGATCTTTAGAGACAGGTGTCAACTTGACAACTCAAGCCTGCACTCTGGGCATATTTGTGAAGAATTAGTGGTTAAGTCCTGAGTAAGCCTATATAAGATTGTCTAACTAATGAGGGCAGATCTAGCCCAAGGTTAGTGGGACCCTGGACAGGTAAATAAAATGAAAGGAGCTGGTTCAATAAGTTGGCATTATTTGGTAAACCTGATCAGAAATGCTGCCTGGCAAGTGAAGTTTGTCTCCTTCTTGGCAGTCCTTTGGATATGGTATGAACTATTCCCTCAGCCCCTGGTATTGGTATGAGCTTTCCTGCTTATTATACATCAGAAAAAAATCCCTTATTTCCATAAGCCATTTCGTTATGAATTTATCAGCAACAGTCAGTCAAACTGAAACACTAAGAGTTCATTTGATTTTCCCTGTACACCTACTCCAGGAGACAGGGGCACAATTAGCTTCACTATAATGTGTGCTTACACCTTTCATTGCTTCATAGTAAATCACGAGGCTCATAATTCTCATTCAGCATGACCTTTGGACAATACTTGTTTAAGGCAAATTTAATTTTTCAACACAAAAGCAACATAAACATGGCATGAAAATTAGAAACTATTAAAAAGAATACTTATTAATACTTCAATAGTTAGAGGAACAAAGAACTGAGAACACCATTAATTATAATAACCAGCACCAAGTCATAAGGTCAAAAGGATGGGATCAAAGTAGATATTAGAAAATTTTTCATGGTTATTAAATATAAACAGTGGTGTGAATGTGAAGTAGGACTGTAAAATCTGAAGAATTTGTTAGTGATAGAGACAGAGGAAAGGTGACTGATATACCTTCATTCTTTCATTGTTTTATTCAGAGTTTTGGCACTTGTAAATGAATTATACACTTTTTAATTAGTGCTTAGAGCACTCCATCCCATAATAGGTTTTCTATAAACATTTGTTTAATTGAACTTTATGTAATCTCTAATGCAAAGGCACTCAACACTTAAAGCATTTGTATGTGGGTAATTTTTATACTAGGGATATTAAATTATAACAGGAAAGAAAGCAGAGTGCTTTGATATTGGTAAACAAGTAGTGTGCCTTTGAAGGTTGCTTCTAAAAGCCCATTACCATTTTCTTTAAGAGGGCAGTAAATTGTGGACACATTTAGCCTCATTGCTCTTCCAAATGAAAATACGATAAAATGGAACAAGGCATTCTAGCTTTGGTTTCATGATGAGAATAAGGAATGGTCCTTGGCTGGAGTTGATGTGGAGAATAAATTCTAGATGCCAGCTTGCTTTCTGTCTAGCAATTCTATAATATGCTTCCTGTGAAACACCCAACTGTAAGAAGTGGAGAAACGTGGGAATGTGTGAGACAATAACAAAGTAGAGATAAGCTATGGATTTGAGGAAGGTTTGAGTACAAGTTTGACCCTCAGATGTGTAAACCGTATGAAGTAGTTGTGTTTCCAACCCTGTTCTATCATGTACCACTGCAAACCACTTTTCTGAATGTCTGTCAATCCGTCCTTCATCTGTCCAAAGCAGCTCTCATCAGAAAACCATCAGAACAAGTGCTCATCTCTCTCCCTGACAATGCACAGTTCTTGGCATAGGGCTTTTTTTTTTTTTTTTTTTTTTTTGTACAAAAGCCTGTGAATGTCAGGGGGTGACCCAGCAGTTAAAGCACTTGTCATGCAAGCAGAAACCCCAGAGTTCAGACACAGATCCCATGTAAAATGCCAGGTGAATGTGTCAATCTCCTTGAAATTCCAGTCTCAGAAGGCAGAGCCTGGGAATCCACACAACAACCTTGCTAATGAACTAACCCAAAGGATGTGTTCTGGCTTTGATTAGAGACCATGTCTCAATATAATCCTGATACCAGACTTCAACCTCACATGTACAAATGCACATACATATGCACTTCCCCACACATATATGTGAAAAACAGAAAAAGTTTTTAAAGTCCACAACTCTTAGAGAATGTCAAGTGTTATTTTATAAAGTTATTTGCACTTGTACACTGTGAATGCTCATGAAAATATCTTTCAAGAACAGATGCCTGTATGGAATAACATTCTGGCATCCATATTCAACAGGAAATGGAACTACCTTAGTATGTCAAACCACCTTTAACCTAAGCCCAGAGAATGGGAACAACAGAAATGCAATAAATTATCAAATTGGTCATTTTCTTCTTAGACTAAGCAGCTTTGAATGTTCCACAAAATGTAAAGAAGGAATTATATGTCAGGTTGAAGAAAATCTGGAGATACATAGAATGTATAATATAGATAAAATGAAGCTGTAATTGTAAATTCATTGGGAGCATTAATGAGAAGGTAAGAAAAGTTATTAAAGCATTGCTTTGGGACCAGGAAAGCAGCTCATTGTAGATTGCTTACCTACAATGTCCTGGAGTCTAGAATTGATTCCATGTACTGAAAAACAATTATAAAGATTCACTGTAGTTGAAAACATCAGCAGAGTTATATTAAGGTCAAGGTATTAGGACCAAGAAGTGGAAGTGAAGCAAGCACTCAGAGTGACATATCGGATGTTGAAGCATCCTTGAGTCAGAACTGAGTATAGGAATAGTGCCTGATGAGGTTAAAACTGGCAATGAATGGCTGCCTTTGCAGTGTTTGAATGAGATGTTATGTATTTAATATTTGAAGCTCATTCATGAATGACTCATTTGCTTCTATAGAAGTATAAATCTGAGCTAATTTTAAAAGATTATATTAGCATTTTGAAACAGAATGCATTTCAAATATAAAACTACTTTGAATTATTAAAGGATACTATTTCACTGTTGCCACAAAATAAATAGGATGGTGTTCAATGCATCATCTCAACTTCAAACATTCCATTATTTCATACTTGCCACCTCTCTTTCCTGACTCTTATAATTGCTTGACTATGAGGAGACCTGCCATTAATTTATCTCACCTTCATCCCCACATACATACTTGCCCCAGTTTTACATTCTTTACCTAAATTGTGTATACACTACTTCCTGTCCACCGGGACATATGTTTTTTTTTTTGATGGTTTCCCTCTCTGCCCTCTTTTCCAGTCTCTACAGATGCTCCTTGTCTCTGGTTTCTCTTGGGTTTGCCAGTGACAATTTTGATTGCCCTTATAGTGACTGGAGAAAAGACAAAATCAGTTAGAGTGCTCTCATTTCATTCTCTGAGATGTCAAAATTGATGGTTACACTCCTTAGGTAAAGGTTAATACTTTTCTGAATTTTAACAAGTCTACTAACATAGAGATTGGGGTAATCCTATCCCTTTCATTATCCTGGTCTACAGAAAAATTATTTTATTGCTTCTATTCATTGATCATTCCCTAGCTGAACTGTTTGGGGTTAAACGTGTTTTTGAATTTCAGAATATTTTTGGAATTTGATATTTGGGAGGAGTTGGAAGCATTTATTTAAATAGTGAGCTACATTAAAGAAAGAGCCTAATTGCATTTAGGCTCCATGTGCACTCTATACATAGAGGATAAAGCAAATTTCATACAACATTTAAAATAATTTTGTGTGTGAAATAAGATCTCGTAATGTTTATTTCTGCTTGTAGCATCATGTCAGCAATGACAAGTTGCAGACTGTGGAAAATTTGGGATTTTTAGTTTGCGAAATTTACTCACTTATGTGCTGTCACTTTGAACATTTAACAACGAATCTTCCACTCAAAGACATGAATACATTTCTGTCTTATTTGGGTATGTTTCTTCTTGCCACACATATTTCCTCAGAATGCATCAACTCTTTGTCTTCTTGCTCAAGCTCAAATGGCTGTCTCCTCTGTAGAGTTGCCATTGCTGATGAAGGTAACTGGAGAAAAGTATGAATCATTGTGACTAAATGTGTCAGAGAGAATACTGGTTTCTCTAAGAAGTCTACATTTTAGTTCTACAATCCCATGGGTAGGTGAGATGCATGGTAATCCCTGGTTATATTTACAATTCTTGAGAAGCAAAATTTAGTTCTAACTTTATCGCGATCTTCTGACAGCATAGAACCTTCCCAAGGTTCCCTGAGAAATACAAGAATGCCAAGAATTGACCACTGGCTAGTTTTGGGAACAGAAGACAGGATCGCATGGCAAAGACACTGTATGAGGCAAAGTAGCAATTCAGTTCTATAAGATAAAGCCCCGAATTCTACCAGGAGCACAGTTGAAGAGATGAAATATTTTCTTCTAGGGTCCTGCTGACACTTATTTCAGTCAGTCATTAGGTCTTCTGACATATAGGTTTGAAAAAATAATGATTTGCATTGCTTTAAGCCATTGGGATTGTGGTAATGGAAGCCTGGGCATCCTGTAAATCTGTGGTTGGTAACTAAATTTTAATGTTGTCTCCAACCTTTGGAGAGGCTATATTTACATTAGATAAAATATACCTCACCACTAAGTGTGTTACCTGAGATAAAATGGGGTGTTTGTGGTGATTTAAATAATGAAAATTATCACATGAGATTCATCTATAAATATGCATGCAAATACTAGTAGAGCCACAACACAGATGAAGTAAAAATTGTTAGAATTTTAAAATGGAAATGGCAACACCTACCAGAGACATTTCCGCACCTCGCTCAGCAATTGCTGTGACTAATGGGTTGAGAAAATTCCGGCAGACAAAAGACTGAATAAGAGTATTCTGTTCTTTAAGCTTTATTGTAGTTTATGAAAATCACAGAAATATTTTTATTTTGTTAGCACAGGGTCATTCAAGATAAGAATGAATCCAGGACATGACCCCCATGTCAGGTAAGTATGCCACCTGGACTGCACAGAGCCAGTTCCAGCTCCCGTCACCCACCCACCCACCTTACATCCTGGGACATGACCCCATTCCAGGTAATCACAATGTACAAATTGCATGGAGTCACCCCACCACCTTTGTGGTGCCAGAACATAATAGAATCCGCAGAAACTACAAGTCAAGGACCAGTGGACCAACATCAAACAACTTAGGACCCCAAAAAGCTTACCATCTAACAGAAGAGAATCTTCCCATCTAACCCTAAGATAAATAACCCATCTTATTTTTCCTTTAACCTCAATTGACATCACAACAGTTTAAGATTTCTATACAACATACCCGAAACATCCATCCCTTTGGGTCTTAACCATTCACCTTTTCACACCTTTAAGGCTCTAAAAGCTGCCATATCACATTTTTCACTAACCCATGACTACTAAACCCACCTTTTTAAAACGGATTTCTTTTTTTAAATTTTTATTTATTATTTATTCAATTGTGTGTGTGTGCGCGTGTGCATGCATGCGTGTGTATGTGTTAAACCCACCTTTTTAAAAATAATCTTAAAGCTGCTCTGAGTCCACAGTCTCAGATGGCCTCAAGCTGCTTTGCTACTTAATCCTACCTTAACTAATAGACCTAGATAACCAATCTTAAACGCCTCAATTAAAATTAGACTAAGACTCTGTAACCCTCTTAACCAGAGGTGAGCTTATGTACTCCTCCAGTGCTATAATAACCTTATCCACAAAACAGCACCAAACAACTCTGGACTGACCCCCTTAACACCGAAGCAAACAGTCACAACTGTCAGGGTGTGGTAATTCTGTCTGAATCAAAAACACATTTAAAAAAGATACTAGAGAACAAACACAAAAATGCTCAAGTCATGGTAAATGCATGAGATGCAACAAAAAACAAGACAATAAAAATCTTGTATAAAAATGTCCTCCCCATAATGATAGATTACAACCAGAATAACTTCTTGGATATTAGCCAAGAATGCAACAACCAAATAATGATTTCAAACTTTGATTATTAATATGAACAAAACAATGAAAGAGAAAATCTACGAGTTAAATAACCACTTTTATGATTGCATTTTGGTGTCAACTTGACAGTTGCAGACTGGGGTACATTGTGAACAAGTCTGCAGGTACTTAATTGATTGCTGTGGAGAACCCAGCCCATAGTGGGTGGTACTTTCCAGTGGTAGACCAGATAATAGGAGGTGCAAGGAGAAGGGACTTGCTCTTCCCCTCTCTTATGTCGACTTGCTGTGGAATCCACTCTGCACATCATTCACTTTTAGAGCATTGTGGTCTTCTTCTTTGCTGCTGCTGCTGCTGCTGCTGCTGCTGCTGCTGCTGCTGCTGCTGCCTCCATCCTTAGCTGACTTGGAGCTTCACCTTTCCACTGCGTTGTTGTTGTTCCTGCTGCCTTTGGAGCTTGGTGTCTAGGCCTTGCTGCTGTTTGCTATTCATTGCTGATGTTGGAGCCCAGTTGTTCTTACCAATATCGGGATCCAGAGTCTTCCACCCTTCAGAGAAGTAAAAGCTTGAGACTTTCTCAGGATCTTCTGGCTTTGTGGAACATTCTGGTCAAGAATGAGGTGGCTGTGGGTGGGTACTTTGAAGGATACTATTTTTATTGTGAGTTATTTTAATAAACATATATATATTATATGCTATAGATTCTGTTTCTTTAGAGAACCCCGACTTATACAAGCACATAAGACAAATATGGGCAGGAAAATAACAGGCATCTGGATGAGATGAAAAAGGCTACTGATGAAACAAAACTAAGCATAGAGCAGTTGAAAAAAAACTCGTGCAGAGATTAAACTTGAAATTAAAAATAAGCTAATTGCAATTCAAAGCCAACAGAACAAACAGGCAGAAAATAGAATATTAGAACTAGAAAACAAGATTGCAGAACAAATTTGCTAATTAAAGAGGTTGAAAAAGTTAAAAAATACTTGAGAGGAATATTCAATAACTATGGAACAAACAAGAAACCCAAAAAGCTACACTGGAAGGGATTTTTTTTCACACTATTAATGAAAATGTTCCACATACAGAGTGAAAGATCCCCATTCAAGTATGAGACAAAACACTACAGATACAGGACAAAAAGAATGTATTGAGAGCTTCAAGAGAGAAAAACCAAGTCACATTTAAAGGTTAACCTATTAGAATAATAGCTAATTTTTCAATGGAAACAGAAAAAAACCAGAAGAGCTTGAAAAGATGTACTTCAAGTCATGAATGAGTACAAATGTCAACCCAGTATGATATATCCATCAAAACTATCAATCATGACTAAAGGTGAAAAAAAATTTCCATTATAAGGACAAGCTGAAGACCTACACGACCACCAAACCAAGCCTACAGAAGATCCTAGAAAAGATACATGAGCTCGAAGAAAAGTTCAAGCACACCCAAGAAGACACAAGGGAAAAACAATACCAAAACAACTACTAAGCAAAGAAGTACACATATAAAAACTACAAAACTCAGAAAATGACAGGAATAGACAAAAAATTCTCAATTGTAACCCTAAATGTCAATGTTATTAATTCTCCAATCAAGGAATATAGGCTACAAATATGTATTAAAAAATCACAAACCATCTATTTACTGCCTTCTGGAATCACACCTCATCATGAAAGGCTGGTCAAAAGTATTCCAAGCAAACTGGACAAGAAAACAAGTGTGAGTAGCTACTCTAACATCTAACAAAACAGACTTCAAACCAAAAGAAATCACAAGAGACACAGAAGGATATGACATACTAGCCAAAGTAACAATTCATCTGGAAGATTTCACAATACTGAACATATAAGCACCTAATGTAGGCTCACCCTCTTTCATAAAACGAACATTATAACATGTAAAACAATAAATCCGCCAGAAAACAATAATAGTATGGGACTTCAACACACCACTCTTTACACTGAATAGGTCAACAGGCCAAAAACTGAACAGAGACACACTGGAGCTGAATCAAACCATACCCCAAATGGATCTGACTGACCTTTACCGAACCTTCCAAGGAATACACATTCTTCTTAGCAGCCTATGGAACTTTCTCCAAAATAGTCCATGTATTGGGGCCACAATGAATACCTCCATATATATGGGAAAGTTGAAATTATATCCTGTGCTTTATCAGACTATCAAGGAATGAAACTAGATATCCACAACAAGGCAAATGACAGAAAATATATAAGTTCCATGCAAATTAAATAGCATGATACCCAACAAGGAATGGGTTCAGGCAGAAATCAAAATGGAAATTAAAAAAATTCCTAGAACTGAATGATAATGAAAAAATAGCATATCAAAATCTCTAGGACATGATGAAGACTGTCCTAAGAGGAAAGCTTATAGCACTCAATGCCTATATCAAAAAAGTGGAATCATCACAAGTAAGTAACTTAATAATGCAACTTAAAGCTTTAGAGAAACAAGAAAAATCCCACCCCAAGAGCAGTAAAATTAATAAAATCAAGAGAGAAATATCTTTAATTGAGATAAGGAAAATGATCCAAGGAATCAACCAAAGAGCTGGTTCTTGGGGAAAAAAATCAACAAGAGTAATAAAACCCTAGCCATACCAAAACCAAAAAAGTGAAAACCCAAAATAATAAAATTAGAGATGGAAATGGAGTTATTGCAACTGATACCAAGGAAATTCAGAGAATTATAAGGTCATGTTTTTAAAACGTTTTCAAATTTGATAAACAGAAATGGATAAAATTCTTAGTATACACAACTTGCCAAAATTGAATCAGGATTAATTGAATCATTCAAATAGCCCAATATTAAGTGATGAAGTGAAAGAAATGATTACCAATCTCCCCATGAAAAAAATGTCCTGGACTGGATGAATTCAATGCAGAACTCTATCAGATATTTAAAACACAATTAACAGCACTAATATTTAAACTATTCCATAAAGTAACAAAAGAAAGAACCCTTCCAAGCTCTATGAAGCTAATATTGCATTGATCCCAAAAACCAAATAAAGATACACTAAAAAAGAAAACGGGGCTGGAGAGGTGGCTCAGGGGTCCTAGACCCCATGTATAGACACCAGGTGGAAGCGGGGGCAGCCTGCGTTTCCGATCCTGGTAGGGCGGAGCCTGTGAATCCCGGGGCAGAGTAAACAAGGAGGAGATGGAGGTGGTCCGTGGTGGTTCCCGAATTCGCCCGTGGTTCTACACACACACACACACATACACACACACACACACACACACACACACACACGTACACACATGCATACAAACACAATTGAATAAATAATAATAAAAAAATTTAAAAAAAACTATTGGCCAATCTCATTAATGAACCCTAATGCAAACAACATCCTGATCAAAATTTTAGCAAACCAGATTCAGAAATGTATCAAAAAGATCATTCATCATGACCAAGTAGGATTTATTCCAGTTACACAGCTTGGTTCAACATATGCAAAACCAATAAATGTAATTCATCATATAAACAAATCCAATGACTAAAACTACATGCCTATCTCCATAGAAGCAGAAAAAGCTTTTGAGAAGATTCAACATGCCTTTATGACAAAAATCATGAAGACAATAGGAATGAAAGGAACTTATATAAATATATTGGAGGCCACATAAAACAAGTCTAAAGCAAGGCTGATCCTAATGGTTAAAAAACATCAAGCATTCCTCCTCTGATCAGTAACTAAGCAAGGCTGTCCACTCTCACCACTTCTTTTTTTGACAGCATTATTTTTTATTCTTCTTTTCTCCCACATTTTATTTTTTCCTAATCATACAAGCTCATTAGGTACCCCTATCCTTTCCCTTTCTCCTCCCCTCCCCAGTCCTCCCCCATTGCATTCTCCCCTTTCCTCCATTCCTTTCACCCTCTTTCCCTCCCTCCCCCTTTCCTAGTGACTCCTCCTTTCTCTCTTCCATCCCCTGGAGCAAGAGCATCCTTTTGTATGAATGCCAAACCTCCCTCTGAGTCCTCCACCCTAGTGAAGGTTCAGGACTCAGTGGCATAGCCCAGAGCCCCTTCTTGGGCTCCCTGTTAGTATGGGAACTATATTATGACTGTTTAATTCCTTGTCTCTAAGGATTCTACTGCCTGTGACCTTCTCATGATCCATGTTAGACTTTGGAGGGTCATTGACATGTCAGCCATTGTGAAGTTCTGGCAAAGTCCAATTCTGGCTGCTGCAGCTCTACCTTGTGCATTCTCACCACTTCTATACAATATTTTACTGGAAGTCTTACTTACAGCCATAAGATAAGAGAGGAATACAAATAGGAAAAGAAAATGTCAAGGTATCCTTATTTGCAATTGACATGACTCTATGCCTGAGAGACCCCAAAAACTCCACCAAGAAACTGCTAGAACTAATATATATGCTCAGCAGAGAGGCAGGTCACAAAATTAATGGTCAAAACTCAGTGGCTGTTCTATATACTAAGGTTGAAAAAAGAAAGTCCTAAGAGAAACAATCCCATTTACCATAGCCTCTCAAAAGTGAAATGCTTGCTATAAATCTAACCAAGGATGCAAGAGACCTGTACAATGAAAACTTTAAAACTCTAAAGAAAGGAATTTCAGAAGATACCAGAAGATGGAAAGACCTCCCATTCTCCTGGATCAGTAGAATTAACATCATAAAACTAACCATCCTACCAAAAGCAATGTACAGATTCAATGCAATTCCAATCAAAATTCCAAGACAATTCCTTAGAGAAATTGATAAAACAATCTTGAAATTCATATGGAAGCACAAAAGATCCAGGATAGCAAAAACAATCTTGAGTAATAAAAACTCTGCTAGAGGTATCACCATACCAGACCTTAATCTACACTACAGATATATAGTAATAAAAACAACATGGTACTGGCTCCAAAATAGACACATGGATCAATAGATCTTAACATCCAGACAGGACCCAGCCTAGTACAGTAAAAGAATAATGAAATAGACAACAGCCAGTCAGAATGCAGAATACAGGTCACCCTATGATGTTCACTTGGAATCAGGCCAGCCAAGTCTCTCCCCATAGGAAGGATCAGAGAACCTTGCATAAGAGGAAACAGTAAGATTGTAAGAGCCTAAGGATGTGAAGTTTTATCTCAAGACATGCAACTCAAGGTAGGGCTGCTGCATCCAGGCTCTCACTGCAATTCACAATGGCTGACAAATCAACATGCCCCTATAAACTAGGGAGGGATTCAGAAAAAATGATTTCAAACAGTAAGAACCTTAGGTGATAGGGCTAGTTACTTGAAGCGAATGTCCCCATCAATGTGTCTGCCCAAGAAATGGTCACTTGCTTTGCCACAGAGGCCTAAACCCTCACCAGAGAAGATGATCCAGAGGGAACCCCAGGAATCATAGAATCAGATGGGCAGGAGGGTAGGAGGGAATGGGATGGAGTGATGAAGGGAAGGGAGGGATGGTGGAAAACAGAAAGTGAAGGTGGGAGGGAGGGAGGCAGGGAGGGAGGGATGCGGGAAGGACAAGGTAGGGAATTACTACTCATTGTGCTTGTAAAACTAAGAAAAAATAAATGAAATTTTAAAAGAAGAATGAATAACCCTTGTCTAGGTAGAAAATGTAGGAAAAACCAAATTCCAAAAGAATTGTTGGAAATCTTTATGAGTGTTGGGAAGGCTCACAATCTTCATTGTAATTTCTTAGGTATACAAACTCTGAGAAACTGTTTAATGCACTCCAATTATATATCTTTGAGTTAAAATTCACAGCAAAATTTTAATATTAGTAAAACAATGAAAAGATATTTATAAACGGACAGCTTATCAACTGTCAAGATGTTCAAAGCTCCCTTAATTGCTAACTGCAACGATAGGATGTCATATTTTTTTTGAGACTTTAATATTTTTTATTATCTCCGCTCATACAAACTTAATAGGTACACCGGTTCCCTCCCTCCCTCCTCCTCCCCCCACCCCTCTGCTTGCCCTCCCCTCACCCCTCCTTCCCCACCCCCCAATGCCTCCCCTCCCCCAATCCCCGGAGAATCCTTTAATGTGCATGCCTGACTGTCCTCTGGGTCCTCTTCTCCGATAACATACAAGGACCCAGTGGCATTTCCCTGAACCCTTTCCTATGTTCCCCTTAAGCATAGGAACACTGCTGTGGCTGTCAATCCCTTGCTTCCAAGGATCTTGGTGCTTTTAGCAAATGCTAGACTTTGTGGGGACAATAGTGTGTTGGGACATTGCGCAGAGCATGTAAAGTCCAATTATGATTGCTTCGGCCCTAACTTGTGTGGAGTATCTTGCATATCATTGCTCCTCCCATCCTTGTGCTCTTACAATCTTACCGCCCCCTCTTCCGCAAATTTCCCTGAGCTTCAGGATGGGGAGAGATTAGTCTGGCCTAGTTCTAGGTGGTTGATATAGAGTCTCTGAAGTTCTGGTATAGTGGTTCGTTGATTTTCTTTTGCAGTTTTGTTGCTCCTGCAATGCCCCTACTCCCTCCTGATGGATATTGGATATCACCCCCTGGCCAGAGATAAAAAACTGTTAAACTAGAATCTTGTTATAAGAGTATATTCAAAGGTAGATGCATAAAAGTAGGAAACCACAGTGAGGGAGGGGTCAATCACCCATTTGCAAAATGGTTACTTATTATCTGCCAGACTATATGCCCTCCCCTTCTGGTGAGATCATACCCCCTCAGTTGTAGATGATCAGGAACGAAAAGTCTGTGAACTTAACCAGATGTCTCATTGCTTACTTGCAGTCCTTGATGGAGGCCTATTTTCTCTGCTGTTACATGGTCCCCTCTCTCCTTGTTTCTGGTGTGGCCCTCCTACCCCATCCCGCCTGTTCAAACTTCTTGCAATTATTGTATTACAGAAATTTATCATCGAGTGTCTCTAGATGGGCTGGGTGGGTTTGGTACTAGGAGCCATCTATTAGGGAGTACATATGGCACTTAATTTTCTGGGTCTGGGATACTTCAGTTAATATAATTGTCTCTAATGACAGATAGGATGTTATATTTTGTTGTATGACTTTCCTGTGGAGATATGAACAAGCATCTGTTCTCCCTAGATAGGTGCTGATAGGAAAGCAGTAAAGCAGCAAAACATTTGTGCTCTAGACACACAAAGACAGTCCAAATATAACAGAAGATTGGAGCTTGAACTTGGAGCAAGATAACATGACGTAATGGCTAATCAAGTCTTCCAGCCATTTAATTTTAAATGTATTTAGTTTGAGAAACATGGAATAAACAAATATGAGAAGTTTTCAGATAAATACAAAGATGTTTATCAGTCATTTAAATAAAGCTCAGAGGTAATTTTTTTTTGGCTGAGAGCTACTTGGTAAATATCTAATGCCTGAAAAGAAATCATATAACCAGGGGTTTTCGTACACACAGAGTTCACAAATCCAAGCTCTAGTATATATCAACACTAACATTTTGAGGGGGACTCTTTCATTCTAGTATGGAGGATGCTGAGGCAGGAGAATTCTAAGAAGTTCCAGGTTTTCATGGGCTATATAATGAGTTCTAGGCCAGATTGAAATCATGTGAGAAAAAATAAACGAAAAAAATTGAGGGTTTGGTAACAATTAAAAACATTTCAGTGGCTCAGTTTTGAACTGTGTTCCAAGACACTTATTCATTTTATATATCCCTGAGAAGATTCATGTATGCTTTGTATATTCTTACATAACTCTGTGATGACTCACAATGCTGTGTAAAATGCAAATTTATTGGCTGAATCCTCAGAATAATAGATACTGCTATCATTCACAGGTATTGACAGAAATACTGTAAGAAGTAAAAGGCATGAGGTCTTCTAATAAGCATATTGGGTTCAGATTCTCTGGGATCTGGACTTGGTGCCACTAATGACTATACCCTAGCCTCTTTATTTATTTAATCTATTGCATTTAGCTGTCATCAGAAAGAAGGACAAATGGTAAGAGATTTTCACCAATGTGTCAGAACTGACCCTGGGATGACGGAATAAGGAGCAAGGAGCAAGCAGTCACCTACTGATAAATAAGAATAAGAACTCACTATCTATGACTTTCTAAGTCTGCCTCCTGTCTGGTTCTCCTGGCTCCTCGTTCTTTTCCTATTCTCTTCCTTGCACTCTGAGAATTTGTTTTTAATCCATTATTCTCAATGGTCTCACCTGAAATTCATGGCAGAAAAATGCCACACAGTATATGGTACAAGCATGGAAGTGTTCAGAACAGAACAACTTATACAGGTGTAGAGTTTGAAAATTCTTTCACGATACAACCTGCTTAAGTTTTCTCAAGCTAACGTCTATAATTTCTCAATAAGGTCTGCCATGAATCTAATCAGATATATAAATTGGGAGTTTGTGAAACTATTTTTATTTTCTGAAGCTTATATTTACACAGTTCTCTCCCCCTCAAATTTGATGGCATTTACTTGATGTCCCCATGGAGGACCAAAGGTGACTTCCGGTATCATCCTGGATTGCTTCTACCTCCTTCTTGCTTTGTTCTGGGATTTCTCAGGCTCTTCCCACCAGGGCTGGACATGTAAGCTGTTACCTGGCATTTCAAGTGGGACATGGAATCTGAAGTCAGGACCATTAGTACTTGTGAGACAGAGTCTTAACCCCTGAGCCATCTCTCCAGCCCAGCTCAACTCATCTTATCTAAGCAGTCAAAAGAAACAAATATTGTTAACTTTCCAAAGTTAGCTACAAGGTTATAAGAAAAGCTTCCATTTACATATCCTGTATTTTAAATTTAACTCCAGCAAAAACTTCAGTCCTTTAGCTGCCCTAGTATTCAATCATATTCTAAGTTAAAATACTTTAATTTCTAATGGCTTCTCAAATGTAATAATAATTTCTTATCTTCCTGTAACCATTTGGACAAGCTATTTAAAAGAATGTGGACTGAAGGCAGAAGTCATTTAGAAAATAAATGATTTTTTGATGGGCAAATTACAATAGTCAAGGGATGGACACAACCATAAACATGTTATCTTTTTAAAAGAAGTCTGTGTTGGTAATTTCCAGGGATTGAAATTCAAGCATATAAAATAGAGGAATGATACATTGATTTGCATAAATATATTTCTGGTTGTCTGGACTTTACAATACCTTCCATTTATATCCTGGAAGCATCCATACATATCTTCCTTACCTTCCTTACCAAAGTCTTGATATGTGATATTTCAGAAACAGATACTTATTGATTTAACAAAGATCTCAATTGTCTTGATTGTGTTTTCTGCACTTTCCTTTTAACATAGTCGGAAATTACCCTGCAAACACACAGTCATAAAAGTCAGTTCTGACAAGAGGTGAACCCTGAACTGATAAAAATAGATGAATATTTCATATAAAGCAGAGAATTGTCACGGTAATGTCCAATAATGATAGGCATGAAGAACTATATCAAAAGGAATATTAAGACTGAATTATCAAAGTTGATACCTCAATTAATGTATAATTAAATGCATTTTATTTGCTTGTTCATTTTAATATTCTTAAATTTTAACAATTTTTTGGATAGAATCTGTAAATTAATGTAAGCAATGACATGCATTCTTTATAAGTAAACCAGAAGTTTGACTATATTTGTTTGTTTACATAAAAATTCAGAGGAAATCTGGGGCTGGAGAGGTGGCTCAGGGGTTAAGCCTCTGCCTTGCAGGCGGAAGGTCCTGAGTTTGGATCCTAGACCCCACATATAGACGCTGGGCGGAAGCTGGAGCGGCCTGCGTTTCTGGTCCTGATAGGGCGGAGCTTGTGAATCCAAGGGCAGAGTAAACAAGAAGGAGGTGGAGGCGGTCCATGGTGGTTCCCGAATTCATCCATGGTTCTACACACATGCACACACACACACATACATATACACACATGCACACACACACACAATTGAATAAATAAAAAAATTTAAAAAAATTCAGAGGAGATCAATAATACTATGACTTTTTCAACATATTATACTATTTGAAAAATATATCATTTATCATAACTGTCTTCCCTTCCTGATGTATTTACCCATCAACTACAGAATTACCACATGGTGCTGAGAGAATTTCTCCTTGGTCTCTATGTTTCCTTCTCCTACCCACATAGCATTCATACAGTAGACAGAGTGAGAACCACAACTAATGCTGATTGCTCTTGAGGTTTAGATGGGAGGTCAAAAGGAAGCAAAAAAAAAGTGTAGAAAGGAAAAAAAATAATGGGGACTCAGAATACCCGATCAAGCAAAAGAATATGGTTGAGTAATGAAGGCGTGAGATGATGGACGTAGTTTTAAGAAAATACTGCCTAATGAGTATGCAAAAGGAGAGAGGAAAAGTCAAATGGCATTTTATATGATGTTTTGGTCCATTTTTGGGCTCCTGTCAGCAAAGATCAAAGTCTATTCTCTTGAAGAGTTTCTTGCTATATTATTCCATGTTAGAAGATGGAAATCAAAGAAGGAGGGAACGAGAAAGAGAGAGAGAGAGAAAGAGAGAGAGAGATTATGAGCAAGAGAGAAAGAGAGAAAGAGGAAGAAAATGAAATAGAGAGCAAGAAGAAGTAGGAGGATGAGGAGAGGAAGCTACAGGAGAGAGGAGGAGAGTACTTTTATGTTATATCAAATCCTTCTAATGAACCTGCTTCTTCTGAGAGTGATGTTACGATAATGAGCCCATTTTACTTGGCTTGACACTGGACCCTTAATTGCTTAGCCACCTCTTAGAAGTCCCACCTCTCAAACATATGCTTTGACGATTAAGATTCCAGCTTGTGAACTCTGGTGAACACATTTTTCCCATAGCAAGTGATCAATCGTACTATGACTTTTTCAGTATAATTTAGATTACTTTTATATGAGGGAAGATCATATCTCGAAATGAGGTCTACTCTGTTTTTGCTTTTCTCCTTACATCTGGATGTGTATTAAGAAGTTTCATTTTGTGTACTCAGTTGAAGATCCCAACTGAGGGGTACTGTAACCCCAGTGTGATAATTTGTATAATGACAGGCTATGTAATGGGATTAAAATTAGAGTTTGGCAGATTACCATAGAAACTCTGAAGATAAAGGACAGGGAGATGACAGAGGCTTATTTCATGTTAGTTCAACATCATATATTTAGAAAGACAGGTCAGAATTCTGGCTCAGAGAGGCCAAAGTCTGCAGTGCAGTTCCCTGTCAGCTTGGTTTGGAGGCTGTGAAAAGTCTCTGGAAATATTTGTTCTGACAGCTTTCTAAGGCTTCAGCTGACTTTTAAGTTGGAAAAGTTCAGCGCTGTGCAGATATTTCAGACTTTTTAAGTTGGAAAAGTTCAGCACTGAGCAGACATTTCAACAGTCAGTTGTGTCCACGTTTACAGATCTCACCTGTATTTTTCACAGCCATCTTGAAGAAGTTTCTTTTTTTACCAGAGACTGTTTTATTCACTAACAGGATTTTAAAGGCAGTTGCTAAACACATCACAAAATAACCTAAACAAGCTATGTAGTGCTAATTTCCATGCTGAAACTAGTTTCATTCTTATTTTTCACTTAATTTGCTTGAAGATGAATGCTCTTAAAAATAGAAGTACAAAGAAAATGACAGAATTATTATGGTGAAAACAAAGCAGCATGTTTGAAGGGAATTCTACCCATATGTGACTCTTTGGAAATAAACTGGGGCAGTGAAGAAAGCTTCCAGTTTGGGTTTCTGGTTGATGGTTTCAGGAATTTTGATCTGAGTGATTTATGGTGGTTTATATTAAGACAAGTGGATATTTGTCAGTGAGAAATTTGCTTTCCACTGCTGTAAGTTGAGTGAAGTGATTTAAGTTGGCTACACTGCTTGTTGGCTTGAATTGGTGATTTTAGTCTATTGCATTTTTTTTTAAATTTTTGTTCTACAGTGCCAGCTTTCCCTTTCAGACTACTCACAGTGTCCTCAGCGAGGAAAATAGACATCCAGACATGTGCTGGGGTTGGAAGTCAAAGCTGCCTTGGAAGTACATGTCAGAATATGAACATTTGATGGGTCTCATCAACAAATACTGTGAATGTCTTAGAGAATCATGAAGACACCAAGAGCCCCCCACCGAGTGGAAGTTTTGGCACCTAGTTTGTATATAGTCTTAATAATGTGTACCTCCTTTGGTTATAGACTTACTGATAGGCTTAATAACCCTAGTGTAGACACATATACATGTGTGCATACTTGTATGTACATTTGTACACACACACACATAACACATACTATGATATCAGCTTTGATGTCTCTGATTTTTGTGAGCTCACTTATATTCATTAATACAAAAGTAATAGTCCTTATCCACATCCAAATAAAGTTGAGGCGAGGTCCTTATAAGTCATGTTGGTGTTACAGAAACAATATGTGTTAGTCAGACTTTTGTCACTGTGAAACAATGTCATGGATAATTTAGAGGGAAAGAAATCATTTGGCTCTCGGTTTCAGAGGCTTTGGACCATATAGTTCTTGGCTCTGATAATTCTGGGCCTGTGATATAGTGAGCATCATGGTAGCGGGAGCATGAAACAGAAATTGCTCGCTTTGTATAGACAGTAAGCAAAGAAAGTAAAGGAGGTTGTAAGCTTTCTTCTCTGTGCCCCTTTATTCCATCTGAGCACCCCCAACATATTGGAGTATCAGTCACATTCTTTGCAGGTCTTTCTATACTTAACAAATCCTTTCTGGATTACTGACACAGTTAGAGGTGTGGCAATTTCCTAGGCATGCATCAGTTAATCATTTCCTTGCTTCAGATGCAAAGACATGCACATGTTTAATAGACTGTGATGTTGAAGGCCAGAGAAGATAGCATAAATGCAGAAAGAGAAGCCTTCAGGTTTGATTATTTAACTAGAAGATATCCACTGTTTATTAGAACCCAGAAACTTTATTTATATTCTTTTCTGTCCAGTGAAATTTAATAGCATTCATGGTAAACAAATGAGAGTAATTTTCCCCTAAATAAACCAGAATTCCAACCATGATTATAAAGTGGCATTTATACAGAGATTCACAAGTATAGTGACTAGAAGAATTATACAGAGGTCTCAGGGGTGCTGGGCATGGCTCAGTGGGTGAAACACTTTGTGCAAACATGCAGACCTGAGTTTAGACCCCCAACACACACACTTACACACACACACACACACACACACACACGGAATTAACTAGAAAAAAATTGCAGAAACTTTACCAAATTGATACTAAAAATTACCAATTCAGATTTAAAAAGGAGACTAATAAATATCAGTAAAAAGGTAATAAAAATAAATTCTATGAAATCTCATTGCAGAAATAAAGAAATTAAGTTAAAAAATAACTGGATTATTAAAAATTTGATCTAGTATGAATTATTATGAAATAACTGGATTCTTAGAAATTCAGCTGAACTAGATGTCAAAGTGGAATAATCATGAATGGTGGGAAAACAGTTGTGTACCAAATGAGCTGTGATTCATTTCTGGATGTGAGTCTATGAAGCACTAGAAGAGGTATTAATACCAATTGAGAGATCTCTAAGGGAAGGGGAAGACAATGGCATTTAGACTCCAGGCTCAGGTAGGCGATGATATGAAGAGAATATTTAACTTTCAGAAGTGAAGGAAACTCCATTATACACATTTAGAATATGCATAATTATTCATGGTGAGGATAAAATATAAATAAATTAGATTTTAAAAAAGCTTCTGAGCCACAAAGTAAAGTATCAAAGAGCCCTGGATTCTATTAGTTGTATGACTTTTCCTAATGAGAGATGAGCACCAGATAAGGCACCGATCACAGAGCAAAGAAATGATTCCTTTCAAGTCTAGCTTAGCAAATCAGTGCAATGACCGGGTTACTTATTGGACCAGGGGCAAGGTTACTGATAGGAATATGATTTATGCAAATACAGCAGCGTCCCTAAAAACCACTGAGCACAGGTGATGACTTGTGTTACTGAAGCCTCCCTGCACAATTCATAGGAAGTTCCAACAAAGATCTCACCTTCTTCCTCCAGTTTTTGTGTGAATTCATGGTGAACCTCTTAATCTTGTGAGCTTTCTGAGGCTTGTGAAACTCCTCCTGTCTCCAGAAGGAAATGTTTCATTGGGAGGAGTAATCACACCCATTGTGAAAGCAAATAGCTCTATAATGTGAACGAACAGACATGAAAATATCACAACGTGGCCTGGTGAAGTAGCTCAATAGGTAAAGACACCTGCTTGCAAGCCTGGACATCTGAATTTAATCCCTGGAATCACATATGGTGCATGTATGCATTTCTCTCTCTCTCTAAAATAACAAAATCAAGAAAATTACAATGTATTCTGTAAATATATATAACTGTCCTTCAATAAAAAGTCAGTTTTATAATATTTATATGTATTAGAGAAGTAAAACAATTGAGCAAAAAAAAGAAAAGAAAGTTGAATTCTTAAAAATCCATTTGAGTCCCCATGAAAGGAACAAGGCAAGTGCAGAAGTAATAAAGCAAGACAGAACTTGGACACAAAGAAAGTGTGTTAGAGGAAACTTACACAGGAAGTTTCCAAAGCATCAAATAGTAAGCTGTAGGTCAGGAATCAGAGATGTTTTTCCAACTGAAACACAAATGGATAAAGAAAAACCAATTACTAAGAAGAGGGTTTCACTGGATTTAATTTATCCTATGACAAGAGGTAGTGCCCTGATACACTGTGACCCGAATATGAGAAAAAGCTACCCAGAAAATAGCAGATGTTGTTCCAGTTATGCTTCCTGATGTTTACAGGAATATCGGATTTAAACAACTTTGGAGAAGAATGCGTTTATTCTTGCTTGCGATTATTGGTTATTCTTCATCCTCATGAGAGGAGAATGAGAGGAGAATTCATATCAACATCTAAGGGAACTTATCATACTACATCCACACAAGAGCTGAGAGAGAAGCATGCTTTCTCACTTGCTAGCATGCCTGTATGTAAGACTATGTCAAACCGCGGAACCAGGTGTATACATCCTCCCACATCTCCCACAGGTTTGCTCATGGCTTGCCTTAAGTACTAATTCTTCATAGATGTGTCCAAAGGTTCAGCCTGCAATTGTCAAAAATGGCATCTGGAAGTAAGTGCCACAAATGTTACCACAGATAGACATAAATTTTAATATATGGGCATCAGTTAAATGGACGTCCAACCACAGGTGAACATTACCCTAATCTGAATGTAAAAGAAAAGTTCCCCCATGATAAATAGTTGTGTAGCAGTTACTCTTTGTGCTGCTGTGAGGCACTACTGAGGTACAAACAACTTAAGTGGAGAAAAGGGAGATCTATTCAATTTATGGTTCTAGAGGGGAGATACAGTCTATTATGGTGGAAAAGGGATGGTTGGGTGGCAGAAACTGGTAGAGGGTCAAATCACTTCAGACATCTTGAAAGCAGAAAGAGATGAAAACTAAAGAACAGACTAACTGAAGCATGGTGGGGCTAACCAACCTCAAGGTCCCCCTTGTGATTGTCATTCATCTCCTAAAAGTGCCATGATCTTCCCAACACATGTGCCTGCAGGGAACAATCACATTTCAAACCATGACAAGTTGTCTGGTGTCCTATTCATCAGAATATTCTAGATTGCCAAGAAAATGGCAGCATTTCAAAGTCAGTGGATGAGACACACTATCGTGTCAGATTGTAGTCTGTATTCTCTGGCATGTATATACCTACAGACAAGCACAAACAACAAGTCCAGACAACAGAATTCTATGTATTCTGAAGGGACTGACGCAAAGAATCGGTGAACAGAAAGAAGAGAGAAAGAAGAGAGCAGGGGCTGACTTGCTCTCTATGCTAACACCACAGGTAACTAGGGCTTACACTGAGGAGTTTGAGATGTAGTATAGACATGATTCATCTATATTGTGACAGAAAAGCAGGGTGCTTGGCTTAGATGCTCCAATCTTTAATTAGTTGTTTTTGTAGGAACATAAATTCCTAGGTCTGTTCAGTTGAACCAGAGCAGAATTCTACAGTCAATAAAAACCCTGAGGGACAGAGGTCATTAGAGTTATAGACAAGAGTCATAGAAATTATTAATTCAGAGAATATTTAGTTTGACATAAATGGCATTAGTTGTGTCTAGTAGTACAACTCTAGTGGAAAACAGATATATAATCTAGGTGAAATCATAAAAGATTCCTCAGTATATTGCATTGTAGCACTATCCATATGAACTACCTTTTATGTACATGGGATTAGAGCATAATACCATAGACTGAGCATGTAGTCCTAAGAGAAAGAGAGAGAGAGGGAGAGAGAGAGAGAGAGAGAGAGAGAGAGAGAGAGAGAGAGAGAGAGAGAGAGAGAGAGAGAGAGAGAAAGAGCATGCTTTTTCGGGTTCTCATGTAAATTTACCTCCTAAAGGTCTTTCTCAAAATATCACAACATTAGGAGTTAGAGCATCAACAAGTGAATGGGTTGGGATATTTGGTCTAATTTTGATGAAACAGTGGGTTGAATTATTTCCCTTAAAAATAATATATTAAAAGTTTAAACCCTATCACTGCAGAATGCAATTGGGAAATATAGAAACATTGCTAGTCCAAAATGACTAGAGTCCTTGGGGAAGAGGTCTTGTGACAATGGACACAGAGTTTAGTGTGACTCATCTACAGAAAAAAAGTACCAAACATTTTTTTCTCTGAGGTTCCCTGAGTATGTAGCCCAACTGACATTTGATTTTGGAGTGACTGATTCCAGAACTGTGACATAAAGTATTCTGTTGTTTGAAGCCATCTACAACAGTTCCAGGAAACTTATTCTGATGGTGCCTGCCTGACATGTTCCTTCTAGGAAGAAAAATGATGAAGATTTCTTAAGTGTCTGGCCAACAGGAAGCAGATTGAGAAAAAACAAATAAATCGTCACAATTCTGTACTCCAGCTGGGTCTTAAACTCATGATTCTCTGACTCAGAGTCTTGCGTATTAGGAGCACACATGTACTGTCACAATGGCACTTTTATTGAAATGCTAAGCTTTAAAAAAAAAAAAACACGTAACTGCCTGTCCAGACTGACATTAAACCAAGTAACTTGAAGTAGTATGCTCTTCCTTACAAATCTATCCAAAGTGGGTGACCTTTATTGCAGGCAGGGAGGAGATGGCAGAGATAATGTACTTGCTGTTGGGCAAAGAGGAGAATAGGGGCAGACTGTGACCAAGACTTAGGGAAGGATAAGTTCACCGCAGCAGTGATTTCTCAATTCTATTGCCTTTGATTTTCAAAGAGGTGCGCATTGTCTTAAAAATACTTCATTCATATGATTTGATTATTTAAAATTTTCGTCAATGTGAACCTCTTCATGACATTCATGTTGCTAGTAAATAAGTCGGCAATTTCTGTAATAAAATGTAGCTCTAACATTTATAATAGATTCATCCATAGGTTGAATTAGTTTTGTGGCTGTTTTCTCTCTCTTTTTTGTCTTACATAATGAAGACAGAAAATTCTGTCATTGGAGATCAGTCCATATGCCTCACATAAACCATTCACAACATTTAGATTTTGGTTCACTCGATTACAGTCAATAAATAGTTTCTGATCATTCACTGTGTTCTAGTGGCACAGTAAGAAGCATGATTACAATTACAGCCCACATTCTCACAAAATCTGAGTCTGTTACAGGACAGCCACACTGAAAACACAAACACATTATGTGTATTTTAGACACTAGAACAAATATGACCACAGTAATTAATCAGTTCTCCAGGGTGGTGTGCAGTCTTCACATATCACATCACTGATACTCTGACATCCCAGATGAATATCGACTTCCGCTGGCACATGTCCACACTGTCAGAAGCCAAGATGCATGTGATACATCAACCCTGTTGGAGTTTTAGTTGTCACAGTAATTTAGACAGAACCTCCTAAGATACCCCAGTGAAATGTGATGTAGAGAAATTTGAACATATAAGAATGGAAATAGCTTACAATAGACCTTCATGGGATTCTATTTAGCCAGTTTCACGAATCCTTCCACAGTACACACTGTGTCCATTTATGTCCATTTCTAGCCTCCAGCACACATGTAATGTTTGCTTTTGTGCAAGCTCCTTAAATTCCCAGGATTATCTCCTTAAAAATAAGATACTAGTTCTATTTATTTCTTAGAGTTACTGTGAGGATTCACAGTGTGACATAAACTGAGTGACATAAACTGGGCATCAAGTATAAGGGTATACGAGACAATTACCAAAGTAGGGTTAGTATTTACTTCATTTTTCAAATGTCATTTTACAGATCAGGACTAATTTCACAATACAGTGTTCAGAAGCAGAGCACTTCAAAACAATTTCAAATTCTGAAAGGCCTTCAATTGTTCACTATTCTTCCAATGATACCTAGAAAGTACAACCTGATATTTTCTTAATCATTAGCACTTTCTGTGGATTTGCACAGAAGTTGATTTATTCTTAGGTAAATTATTATACTATTATCTGAAAATTAAGATCAAATCATGACTTTCTGATAATACATTGAGATGGTTCCTTATAAACTCACTATTTTTTCTTTTTATTCCTTATCACTTGTACATTAAGAATACAAAGAAAACAAATGAAATATTCTTGTTTGATGTTTTAAGTCAAATTCATTCATAGGCAGCACAGAAATATAAAGATGACTTTTTGTCTAATTGCTCTGACTCTATATGAAAAAGTACAAGATGTCTTGAACCTTTTTTCCTCTTTAATTCTCTGTAATCCTCAAGAAAAAGATAAATTATAGAGCAGCATGGTCAGTAGACATCAAAAAATATAATGTGACAGAATATGAAAAGGATTATAGTACCACACATACAAGTATTCAGTTTGCTTAGAAATATTCTAAATGTTTTATATTATTAAAATTGAATCACCTCTAAATTCAAATTATAATAGACAAAAGCATTAGGAATCATAGTAATTTACAAGACCTGATATGATTTACATGTCCTGTCTCCTGAGGATAAGGGTACTTTACAGGATAACGTTTAGGAAAAATTAGTGTGCTAGTATATGGAATTAAGATATTGTAATGATATCACAATCACTACTCAGGAGAAAGGATAAAGAGAAATATTGTTTTGAAAATGCAAATAGAACACTTAGTCTTTCTATGGGAGTTTTTTCTCATCTGCTCTGTTCAATGTTTTGTCAGTTTCCGGAACTCTGACAAATGCCCAGGAGAAGCAGCTTGAAAGGAGGAGGATTTTATTGTGTCTCATGGTTTCAGAAGTTTCAGTCCAGCATGACCTGGCTTCTTTGTTCCTAGGCTGTGGTCAGACAGATCATCAAGGCTAAGGATGTAGAGAAATAGAGCTGCCTATCTGCGGACTTCCAGGAAGCACAGTCTGATGGGATGAGATGGGAACAAGAGTAAGCTGTGTAGTGACACACACTCCTACCCCAAAATCAAAGTCACACCTTCGGATTATGCTGTCATATTATGAATCCATGAAGATAGCAATCCACGATTATACCAAAACCTCCACATTTTGATAACCTCTTTGTGACTGGATCCAGTATCTGAGGACCAGGCAGCCTTTAAACCATGAACTTTTGGACTCATATTTGAACCATAGCAGATACACATAGAGAAATCTCTATCACACTATCTCCATAGTTGTAAAAGCTTTGCCAAAAGTTTTTAGTCCTTATGACTTTGTAAAACAATGTGTATAGAAAGTAAATGAGTAGTGCAATAAGTTCAATACACGGGGGGGGGACAGTATCATACCTAAAGCTACTCTTTGGGACATTATTTTACATGTTTTGGAGCTTTATCTTTTACACATATTTATTTTCTAAGGTAACTACCAAAAGACTGTTTTACTTGCTTTCTGAAATCCTAGAAGATTTGCAGTGCCACATTATATCCAAGCCCCAAGGTATTAGTACCACTTCACAGGTTAATTTTAGAATTGCCACGTGCTGCAATTTGCCTGCATGTCACTAATAAATCCATGGCCAAACAGCCTAGAGAAATGAGTTTTATTCTTGATTACAATTGTCTGTTTCAGTTCATGATTAAGCATGGCAGGAGAGTTCATGCCAACACCAGGAACTAAGGAAAATGGTTACATCATATTTCCAGGAAGTGCTGAGAAGCAAACGTCACTTGCCAGACAAGTCTGGCAAGATATGTCTACTTACTGAATCAGTTTCTTTCATCTTATTTACCTGCCAAGATGGGATCCCACCCACCATGGGCTGGATCCTTGAGTCTTCCCACATCATTAGCTAGTCTCCTACAGGTTGGCTTAGGGATTACCTTAACTAGCAATTCTTCACAAATGTGCCCAAAGCCCATAAGACTCTGCATAAGACTCTCAAAAGATTGCATCAGAGCAGCCATGTTTTAAACTTCTTGAGACCTAACATCATTAAGCATTTTTGTTTTTCAATATGCCTTTGTGAACATAGCTTTGAACTCTTTCTCCAATAATTCCACTGAAATGCAAAAAATAGAAATATTTACTTGTGCTAGACCTGATCATGCCAGAAGCAGGGCACTGAGAAAACTGATTCATTTGCAGGTTTATAAGGTCAGAAAATTCCCTTTAAATAGGGAGGACCAGTCATATTTCCATAAGCACCCCAGACATGGGAACTTATTGGACCACATAGAACAGCCTCAGAATCTGTTTAACAGCTAATAAAACATATCACTTATAATTTTATTTATCTGTAGAAAACTAATGTATGAAGACTTTGAACTTTTTTAGTGACATGAATCCTGTAAGGACTTCACTTTTCATTTATTATAAAGATTGTTATGGGCATTACAGAAAATCTTTAAACTTCCTTTAAAATTTTATTTTATTATGTGTGGGGAGGGTACAGCAGGTTGCTTGTGGAGGAGAGAACACAGCTGGCCAGAGGTGATCCACTCATTCCACCATGAGGGTTTTGGGGATTGAACTCAGTCATCAGACTTGGCAACAAATGCCTTTACGCAATGAGCCATCTCAGTGGTTCTGTCTCAAGAAATCTTTGTAGGAATTGCTGCTAAATGTTGACAGGTCTCCCCTAATTATATGACTCTAAGCTTCACTAAATAATATCTACATTTGTTAAACAACGATCAGAGGTATTTCTATAGGCTAAGAAAGGTGACATCAATAATTTCAGTTCTATATTTAATCAATTAAAAGGAAGAAACAAGAAATGTTAAGAACTTACAGAAACCTAAATTCATTAAGAAAAGACATTTAACAAATGAAATAATTAATTTTAAGAAAGGAATATTTGTATGTATTATCAATTTTCAAGATAAAGGGAGAAAATATGACAGAGAAAATGATATGTACTGTGAAAAAGAATTCACATTCTTGGAAATTCAAGGCATGATTTATGATTGCTGAAATAGGTTATTTCATGAATAGACTACACAGCACCATAGCTTATCTTTGGTGAGTGACTGAGCTGTGGGAATCTCTTCAAAAGGGAGACATATTTACTTTTTTAAATTGAAAGACAATTGGTTGCAATTGGAGGTATGCAAACATGATGATGCTGTAATCATAATAAGTTGATCCACAGAACAAAAAAGACACACTGGCACTTGTCTTCAAGTGATAAATTTAAAACAAGGGGTCTAGCATTCTTATATTCCTGCCAACCAAAGTAAAAATCCAAAAAGAATGAGGGGAGAAAAGGAGAAAAGAAGCAAATTCTTTTGAGTAAAAGAAAGATATATGTATATACTAATATATACATATATGTATACATTTATAATGTATATATTTATATATAGAGAAATAGATCATATCTAAATATATGCATATATGTAAAAAGAGAGAAATAGAAAGAGAGAAGACAAAGTAAGGTATAAAGTGACTATATATATATATCCACATACATGCTCTCTCTTTCTTTCTGAGTGTGTACGTGTGTATAAGGAAGAAAATCACCATCAGACAGAACTTAGATATTACTATTTTGAGCTCAGTGGTAGAGAATTTGTCATACATGCATGTTTCTTAGGAGCACTTTCCCATACACTGTGGTTATGTACTTATGGTCCTTGAGCTGAGTGTGTAGATCTCTGGAACTTGCTGGCCAGCTAGTGCAGCCTAATTAGTGAACTCCAGACCAATGAGAGACTCCATCTCAAAGGAGCTGGATGGCATTCCAAGGTTGTCCTCTGGGTGCCATATGCAGGTGTATGCACATGTATCTGCACACATGTACACATACATACACATTGCCCCCTGTTGCATGAACACTTTTTCTGGGGAGTCATCATACATAATTCTCTGTCCACCCCAGATACGAGTTCCATGACACACTAAAGTAACAGTTACACCAAGGACCAACTTGAAAAGCAAAGGAATACATACTTACAGAAGTAGGGGTGTCATAGTTAAGCACAGGTGTCAACTTGACTGTTGAGGGTTTGAGCTCTGGGCACATTTGTAGAGAATTAATGGTTGAATTAAGCCCAGAACAAACCTGTAAGAGATTGTCTAGCTGATGAGGAAGGCCCAGTCCATGGTGGATGGGACTAGACCCTAAACAGCTGGTTGAGGAAGTTAGCATCCTTCTGTATACTTGGCCAGACATGTTGGTCTGGCAAGTAAGGATCGTCCCTCTCTCAGCTTTTCCATAGCTATGGTGTGGCTAGTTCCCTCGACCTGGTATTCGTGCATGCTTTTCCATCGAGCCGGACTGAGAACTGTAGCTGAACTGTTGTAAGGATGGACCCCTTGTTTGCTTAAGCCTTTTGATGATCATTTATCAGCAACCATGCAGATGGACTGCAACAAGGGGTGAAGGTTACTTTCTGGAATAGTGAGGATCAAGCATGGCTGATGGCTTCCCCACAGCTGCATAGATGGAACACCCTCCCCCCCAATCTCATGTGTCCAGGTACTAGGGTGGGCAAGTACACAGGCAATTGACACTTGTCAATTGAGTTAATGTGATTTTTTTAATCTGTTCTGTACAAAAGTTTAATTATGACTTAAATAACATTTTGGAATCTAAAACATTCAGTAATTTATATGGGAAATAGAAGATGTTTTTCCATGTTTTTAATCCTGAAAACTTACATGCTGTTTTATCTAGTACCCATGAATAAACTAGAAATATGTCAACATGGGAATTCACAATTTTATTCCTAGCAGTTAGTGAAAAAAGAAACAATAAAGGCACAGGTGAAAAGACAGTAATAGAAATGTTGCCTTTGCTTTGGTTAAATTATGAACTCTGTTACCTGGAGGACATTCCATGTGCTTTGCTTTATTACTTCAAAAGAAATAACTGAAAATTGTAAATGATGAATTACTTTATTCCCAGAGTAAGAAGGAAGAAAATGGAAAAGTATATAGAAAAAAATCTTTTTCCTGGCTAAGACTCTCAATCTTTATCTTAATCTGTCTCTGAAAGTATGTGAATAAATCTAAAATGAATATTAATATAATTACACACTGCCTTAAAACACATTTATTTGTAACCTCAATTGACTGTAATAAAGTATAAAAGACATAGCCATGATAGTAATGGAAAATTATGTTACATGAGCCTAAGAAAAAAGCAATTGTCAAATCCAAGTTGGAATGTAGTAAGAATCCTGCCTTTATATTGCAACTCAAAACCCAATCCAGCCTAGATTTTGTGTCTCTTGAAATTATCCATGTTCTGACAAGTACTGGCTGAATTCTAGGCAGGATTAGGCAGTGGTGCTATAGATTACTGCCTCGGTGTTTGCTTAAATGCACTGTGAGACAATGAATTCATAGCACCAAAGAAAGAAGGTGGCATTTGAGACAATATTTAGAGTCAAAGGCATTTTAAACTAAATAAAATATAAATTATTTGAGACATTTCAGGGGGAAACATCCATCACTGACAAATAGAGAGAAGACAATTTGCAAAGAGCAAATTGAAGGAATCAGTTAGCCAGCCAAGGATGGGAGGTGATTTTAGGGAGACAAATATATGAATGAAAATCTTGCTAGCACTCCTCCCAATTAGAATCGTGATTTTTCCCCCAGGTTCCCTACTTTGCTGAGTAAAAGTGCAATTCTTTCTACCATATACAAAGTTCCTATGGAATCAATCCATATAGTATTCCACTCATTGACTTTGCTTCTAATTCTTTTTCCTGATTTTTTATCTGATACAGATTTTTTTTCCCCTAATTTCAATAAAAGATACAGGAAAGTGACTTTAAAATAGACATAATTGCTCTGTAGCTTGCAAGGTTCAATGCTTTACCTCTACAAAATAAACCTACGCTCCTATGAAAATCTGAATTTCCAAAAATAAAAAGAAAATCTATGCCTGCATGCAGCCAGATGAATTCACCTGTGTACAAATCTGAAATATATATAACAGATGGTTATGCCAACTTCCTCTGGACCAAAGTCAGACTGACTAATTAGAATTATATGTTCTTCAGTTCAGTCAGTTTAAAGGTCTATTACCAGAAAATCAATTGGCTTCAGCTTAAAAACTCTGCTAATAACAAAGATGATAGAATGGAAGACAAAGAGGAAAACAGTTGAGACACAGAATCATAAAATGTGAAAGGCACATGCACAGCTTGGTCTCTACTGTATAACTTATGAAGAAATAATAGTGAATGTTTTAAATTTGTTATCCCCTCCCCATATTGTGCCCATATACTTCCTGTTAATTTTTGCACAATATTATATTTGTTTTTTGTATGTGTAGATATGAGTATGTACGTGTGTGTGTGTGTGTGTGTGTGTGTGTGTGTGTGTGTGTAAAAGGGCACCTTACGGTACCTGTGTAGAATGATTCTAGATTGTTCTTCTTCTTTATTGCTTTATTCTGGGGTTTCGCAGGCTCCACCTTCCAGAGTCAGAAGTAGAGGCTGCTACCACTTCTGCCTGGCATTTTTAAGTGAGATCTGGAATTTGCACTCAGGTCTTTTTGTGTGGTTAACCCCTAAGTCATCTCTCAAGCTCTACAATATTGTATTTCTAATCTTTTACTTTATACCTTTTTGCATCAATATATTTAATATTTGTCCTTTGGAAACTCTATACAAAGTGGTTTAATGATCCAAGTGTTTTTAAAATCTAATATTACACTGTAAGCATAAAACAACTTTAGTGTTCTTTTAAAATTTGTAGGTGCTGCAACCTTTCTTCTTGATTATAATAGGTGTTACTCGGTCTTATATCCCACCTTTTAACAATATTGACATATCTGCCTTAATTTCTCCAGTTACTTAATATCCACTTAACTTTATTTTTTACTATCTGCTGTTCTTTAAAACCTTAAGTGTTTCTGTTGCAAGCTGAATTGAACTATTATTTCCATAATTTAGTTTCTTTTATGGGAAAATCAATACGTTAGCATTCATGGAATAAATATCAGACTGTCCGTGTTTAATTCACATAATTACATTATCACCAGTATTTTAGGTTGCAGTCTATTTTTCAAAAGCTCTTGGCAGTATTTTCCTTCTCTTCATGTGTCATTGAGTGAAGCCAGCAGATACAATATGCCATCAGATCAATTACTATTATCTACTTTAGTCTGACTTTCCTGGAGAGACATGAATAATTGTTGACTCACTACAGAAAGTTCTCCAATGATAGACTAAAGATAGAATTCCGCTCATGTCTACCTTGGTGTACCAGTGAGTTTGCTAAGATTCTTTTTTTTTAAATTTTTTTATTATTTATTCAATTGTGCATATGTGCGTATGTATGTAGAACCACGGACGAATCGGGAACCACCATGGACGCCTCCACCTCCTTCTGCCCCGGGATTCACAGGCTCCGCCCTACCAGGACCAGAAGCGCAGGCCTCCCCCTCTTCCGCCCGGCGTCTATACGTGGGATCTGAGATCCGAACTCAGGACCTTCTGCCTGCAAAGCAGAGGCTTAACCCCTGAGCCACCCCTCCAGCCCTCTAAGATTCTTACAGGAGCATGTGGGAAGGATTACCCACAGCGACACAGGAGACTCTAGGAGAGTCACTCAGTAAGGGTGAAAATGCACCAAAGCTGAATCAATGGAATACCTGAAAGTCTGGAAGTTATATCTTGTAACTTTAATGAGTTAGGTTTGTAAGTCTTAGTTTTTTGTTTCTTAAGAGCCTCCTTCCCTGCACTTAGAGGGTAGTATTTTATTTCAGAAGAAATGCATATGATTTTTCATGCTTTTTAAATTTCTTCCACTTCTCATTGTCATTGTAATTATAATTATTTATTGTTATTATTTGGTTATTTATCAAAGTTGTCATCAGGTAGGTTATATGGGTTATAATAATATATAATATAATATAATATATAATGTATAATATAATATAATAATATCTTGGAATCTGTCAGACATCTCAAAGTGCAGATTTCACTCATCTTGAAGAAAGACTGTGGAATTGCTGCTTTACTCTTACCTAGTTCCATTTTGCTCATTACTTGGCTTTTATTTTTTATATAATATGCTTTGTCACTCTGAATGACTTCTATCTCATTATTGTGCTATTTGTTACCTTATATTTCTTTCAATCTTTCTAGGTCAACAAAACTCATGCTTTATTTCTTGCTGATTATTGACTTAGTAAGTTATGCTCTGTCAGATCCTTTCGTGTGCATGTGGTGAACCAGTGTCCATGTACTGTAGGTAATTTCTAATCATTTTTACTATTACCCACTATGTTGATCTATAGTGGCACTTATTTCTTGTTTGACCTCCCTCTAAAATGGGAAAAATTATTTTTCTTATTGTGTGTTAGTGATAAGGATTTTTTTACTTGAACAGTCCACCTTGTAACATTTTTCAACAATTTTGGATTAATAATTGTCTGCTGCTCTCCTGGCCTCCAACTGAATAATCTAGAGTGCAGGATATTCATATGGCATGAACCACCCAAGGGAACTTTTCCTTTTCCTCCATATAGTTGTGTTCCTGCTTTGTTTGGTTAAGCGGGTGGTTGTACACTGTTTGTGTTCGAGTTACTTCTCTGTGCTTTGGATACTGATTTGGATATCTACTGTCATAAATATTTCTTGAATTTTCAATAGTAACTTCAAATAAGGTTAAAAAATATCAAACAGTTGTATGAACTGTCAAAGAATAAAAAGTAAAATAAAAAGAATATGTAAGTATATTCTAACACAATTCCTGTTCTTGCCTCCTTTAATTTCTGCAATGTGTCAGTAACACTATGTGGTTCTGAGCAAGGGTTTAGAAGGGACAGGACTATAGCAGATCAATGTGACATGCTGCTTGGGAGATATCAGATATGGTGATGCAATACAGGTAAGAATCATTATGAGATGAACAACCAGAACAGCTAGCGAGCAACTGCAGAATCAAGAATACAGGGTAATTGCTGTAATATAGGTATTTGAAGGAATTGGCAGCCAAGTGAGGTGCAGGGAGGTCCCTTCCAGGAAGAGAAGCCAACACCAAAACATAATAATGTCGAATCACTTGTTTCATTACTACAGCACTAAGTTAAATAAGTGATATGTTCTGCACATCATTGGCCATAGAATTGTGGGTTCAGGTAACAACTGTGTTATTCACCTTATATATTCCCCATCTTCAAAGTTTATAAAGTATTAGGATAAAAATTGCTCTTGTGTGAGGACAACAGCCTCCAAACTGTGAAAAAAAGAAAAGATAAATTCTACCTAAAGCCACACCCTCAGCAAAGCTTAAAGTTAAAGATTATTGAAAGTGCAAATTGACATTGATGGCAAAGAAAATTCAGCAAATCTGATCCTCCAATCTCTCTTTCTTCCCTGCATGCCTAAAGCTTTATTCTTTTGCTTTATATGGAAGAAAAGAATATCTGACACTTGCCAGCTCATTTCAGTTTACTAGTGATTATACCTTCCTTTAACTTCTGGTAAATAAAGATGAGTTGAGAAAGAGGCATTTGAACAAGAGTACCTGAGTGTAATTTGGAAAACAATAAAAGTTTAATCTATTCTAAGATAATAATAAGAAAATGCTTAGATCAGAGACAGAATAAAGGTAAAGAATTTCAGAGAATACTCAACTAAACCTCAGGTAATGATAGAAAAAGAAAGATGTGGCTAAACTGAACAATCATATATACACCTATGTTAAATATTTATATTATAAATTACATATAAATATACAGTAATATATGTAATAAAAATTTTCAAAGTTTTGATTAACCTCCCTCTCTCTTTATGTATATATAAATATGCACATGCATGCATATTTGTATATATGTAAATAAATACATTATATATTTATATTATCTATAAATATATACATAGTCATATGTATGTGTGTTTATTTGTGTGTGTGTGTGTGTGTGTGTGTGTGTGTGTGTGTGTGTGTGTGTGTATTTTCTGGAGTATACTCTAGGGAGTTTAAATACCTACACAAAACAGTGGTTTTATTCTTTGTTCCCCATTTTTATTTTTTCCTACTTTTACAAGCATATTGAGTATTCATTCCAGCTCCCCTCCCTTCTTTTCTCTCCTATCCCCTACCTTCTCTTCATCATTCTCTCCCATTATCTCCCATTCTTCTGCCTGTATGCTTCTTTGGACCCCAGGGTTCATTCTGGCTTGTTTACTCCTGTGGGGGCTCAGGCCTCCATGGACTATCAAGTTACATCTCTTTAGGCCACCCTATTGATAAGTGCATTTCCCTTCACTTATCCAGCTTTAGACCCAAAGGTTTCCACTGTAAATTCCCATTCTATGGGTATAACAACAGCTACCTACAGCGAAATTTGATGTACTACTTATACGTTTATTGGCTGTCTTTCCTATTGATCTATTTCCTACCCCCTCCTTTTTTTTTAGGTTTTTGTTCTAGTTTACAGTAACAGGATGTGTACCATTCTGACAAGCTGGTCTTGAGTCTAATCAAAAAGCTGTTGGTTGTCTCCTTGATATTCATGCCACTATTACATTGGTGGTCACCTGTTGCCTTGGTGATTTATATTGCAACTTGTAGATCTTGTGCAGTTGATGGGGCTTGTGAATATTTCTCTACCCTTGTAGTTTCTAAAACACACCTTGGTACTATCTAGCAAGGAGAAAGTCCTCAGACCAGTTCCAATTGATATATTTTGCCCATGCTCTATAATCCATTTTTGTTGCATCTTCAGTAATAGGGTCTTACTGACAGGTTTTGGAGAGCAACCAAGAGCAATGGCAAAAGCAATTATAGCAAAAGCTATAATGTTTGGGGTCCTTTAAGACCTCTCTGACCAACATTTTATCAGGAAGAACCACATTCCTGTTACTTCTAGAATAATTTTTCCCCTCTGGGTTCTCAGGTCTTTTGCTCCTCAGCATAGGGACTGCCCATTCTTATTCCTTTCTTTAAAAAATCATTTTTGACATATTATTGGCATAGGATCTTCTTTTGGGGTTGTTCCCCATAATCTTAGGGTTTTTCTATAAGTCCCTCTGTCTCTCTTATCTCCCATGTCTCTCTTATCTACAATTCCCTCATTCCTTGCTATGTATTTTTCCCAATATTCCTTCTCTCACTTTTGTCCTGGGATCTTAAATCTCCCCTTTAAAAGATTTCACCCTTCCCATCCCTTCCCATCTTACTACTTATAGGTGTTTTTTGAATATTCTGCTTTTACAATGCTTCCAATACAAATACATTGACAAGGATAGTAGTTCAACCATTAGCATATAAGAGAGAACATGAGGTGCTTAACTTTCTGTGCCTGAGATACCTCATTCAGTATTAAAGTTTCTAGTTCCATCTATTTACCTGAAAATTCCATAATATTATCCTTTCTGATGGCGGAATAATATTCTATTGTGCATATGTACTACATTATCCATTCCATTGTTGATGGGCATGGGTTTTTGCTATTGTGAATAAAGCTTCAATGAACATAGATGAATAACTGTCTTTGCAATAAAATGTGGAGTCTTTTGGGGATATTCCAAGGAGTGGTATAGCTGGGTCATATGGTAGTTTCATTTTTAACTTTCTGAGGAACCGCCACACTGATCTCCAAAGAGGTTGTACTAGTTTATACTCCCACCAAGAGTGAATAAGTGTCCCCTTTACTGCACATTCTTTCCAGCATTCTCTGTTGTTTCTGTCTTGATTTTAGCCATTCTGGCTGGGGTAGGATGGTATCTCAGACTTGTTTTGATTTGCATTTCTCTGATAATCAGGGAGGGTGAACATATTTTAAGGTATTTGTTGGACATTTCAATTTCTTTTTGTATGAAATCCCTGTTTACTTCTAGGGCCCATTTTTTAATTGAAATGTTTGCTGTTTTAGTGTTTAATTTTCTGAGTTCCAAAATATGGACTGCTTCATGAATTTGCGTGTCATCCTTGTGCAGGAGCCATCCTAATCTTCTCTGTATTGTTCCAATTTTAGTATATGTGCTGGCAAAGTGAGCAGAACAATGATTTTATTCTTAAATGCTAAAACTTACTAACAGATAAGACCTGATAATATATGAACAGACAAATGCACTGGCAAGTCCAGAAAATGGAACATTATTTAGAACTAAAATTGAAATTAGTAAAAAAGTCATGAAAAAAATTCATGGGAGAAACTGAAATGCCTTTTGGCAATGAAAAAACTAACCTGAGCTGTCTACAAACTCTGTGATTCCAGCTAAATGCTGTTAAATAGAATCAGCACCATGATTCTTGGTTGGCAAGACTTGGGGAAGGAGAGCAATATGTGAAGAACAGATGTTGTAGTAAAATACTCTGAATACCATTATAATACATTAATGATATGACATTAATGTTCCTACACACGTACAAGGCATATAGCCAAACAACATCCTGATGTGGAACATAGGCTTAGAGTTACTATGATTTGGTAAAACAGGTCCGACCATTTCGACCAAAGTCCTATTCTGGTAGGGGTTGTTGTATGTGGAGAGAACTTTGAGGGAGTCTCTGTTCTTTTTTCAGAACTTTGCTATGAACCTAAAACTACTGCTATAGGAGTAGTCTGCATAAACATGTACTCTTGTGGAAAATATTTCTTGTGTTTTATTTTCACATATTGTGTTAGTCTGCATTCCATATTTAAGTGGCTGTGTGATTGTTTTTAAATTCCTTTAATATGTGCATGAGTACATGTGTATATGGATGTTGGTGTCCGGTACCTTCCTCTTTCATTGTTGAGGCAGGGCCTCTCATTGATGCTGGGGCATAGTTTGCTAGCCAGTTTAGCTTGAGGGGTCCTGTCTCTGAATCTCAAATGCCTGGTATTATGGTCAGTCCTTATATTTATGGGGTTTTCTATAGGGGTCATTACAATCCAAACTTAGGTCTTCACACTTATTCAACAAGCATTTTACTTACTGAGTTATAGCCCCATTTGAATGTCAATTAATTATTAAGAAATTAAAACAATTTGCATGAATGGAGAAATCTCTATTTGATACCTATTATACTTTGTTTCATCTATTTGATACCTATTATACTTTGTCTGTTAATATTTTGTTATGTGGGGGGGGGTGGAGATGGCTCAGTGGATAGGGTGCTTGCCCCATAAGTGTTAGAAAATGAGTTGTATCCCATGAATCTATGTAAAAGCCTGATGGGCATGAAAGACTGCTGTACTCCAGCTCTCAGAAAACAAAGACTGGTAAGTCCCGGGGCTAGATGGCTAGCTAGGAAATTCAGTATCAGTTACTCTTAATTGTTGCTGTGAGAGAACACCTAAAGTCAAACAAGGGAGAAAGGGAGATTTATTCAGCTTATAGTTCCAGAGGGGAGAAACAGTCTTTCATGGTGGAGGTGACACGGCTGGCTGGCGTGGACGCTGGAGAAAGGCTATGTCACACCCATTTGAAAAGCTGAAAGCTGCAAGACTGCTGCTCCAAAAGGCAGACTTCTCCTGGAGGATGGGATTAATCCACTTCAAGGCCCACCCCTTGGGATCATCTTCTTCCAGCAAAGCTCCATTTCTCAAAGGTGCCATGACCTTCCCAAACACATGAGACTGTGGGGGACACATTTCAAGCCATGACACTCAGTTAATTAATTAGTTGTAGGTTTTATTGAGAAACCTTGTCTCCATAATAAAATCGAAAAATTGAGAAAGACGCCTGACTGCAATTCATACATCGATGTGCACATGTACCTATGTGCTCTTTTAGTTACAAATGTGCAAAATACGCATACATGAAAAATATACATGCAAGATATGTATGCCTGCAAAATGGGCACACACATGCACTCTTTACACATACACAAACTAAGAAAACAACAAAAACAAAACAGATAATTGAACAAAAACTGAAAATCAGAATGTTAGTCTATACACTTATATCTGAAGACTTAATATTGTTAAGAGAACAGTACATCCCAGATCAATCCACAGAATCTGCTCAATTATATCACAATTCCATGGCCTATGATGTGGCAAAAATTGACAAGAAAATATTTAAATTCATTTGAAAGTGCAAGGATACAAGACTACCAACCAGATCTTGAAAAGGAAGACCAAATTTGGAGAACATCCACCTACAATTTCCAGATTTCTATAAGCAGAAGGTTAAATACACCAATATGTGAAATAACCCTGATAGTCCAGAAATAAACTATGATCCATAAATTGGTTTTCAATATTAGTACTAAAATAATTCAAAAAATAGTATTTTTGACAAATCATTACAGGACTGCTGCAAATCCATCTGCAAAAGAATGAACTTTGGATCACCACCTAACACCATATGCAAAGTTCAATTTAAAAAATGGAAGACTTCAAAATAGAACTAAATAGTTCAAAAGAACTAAATAGTTCAAAAGAACTAAATATTTTAGCAGAAAGGAATAGGCTATGCCTTTCTTGTTCAATTATTTCTGAGTTATTTTTCCTAATGGCCTGAGTACATTGAGGGAAAAAAAGAGATAAACTTAGATAAATTTAATTGGAATGTTTTTCAGACCATCAAAAACTCAGCATAACAGCAATAGAATGCGAAAAAATGTTTTTAAATCTTGTCTGTGATAAGCAGCTTGTACAAAGAACACATAAAATGCTTTGAATTCTGTGATAAAAAGACAGATCATCAGATTCAATGGGAATAAAAAGGACATGTGTGCGAGTGATAATTGTAGCACCAAACATTTAACAGTACTTGCCATGATGGTGAAGGAAAACCAGTCTACAATGAAGGACCATTGTGTCTATACCAGCACAGAGAAAATACAGGGAAATAAAGAGAGCCATGAAGATTAGGAAAATGGAATCTCCCAACATTGTTTTGAGAATGATAAAAAATGGCACAATTTGGAACTGTCTGGAAAGTTAAATCATTATTATAAAACCTGTACTGGCTTTCCTGAGATATGTCCAAAATAATAATAAGTTGTATTCTGTCTGTCTGTCTTAGCCTCTGTGTATGTCTGTGTCTTTGTTTCCCTCTGTCTTTCTGTCTGTTTCTCTTTCTCCCCTCCTCTGTGAGACAAGCACACACATCACACATACTGTCAAAGCTAAGTATAGCATTCATAATTGATTTTATTCAAAAGACACAAACAATCCAAATGTGTACTAATGAGTGAATAACCATTAAGTGTGTGTCTTAGTTATTTTCATTATTGCCAGGATATAATTCTCTGGTGAATTATATTTCTCCTTAAGAGAAAAGGTTACTTCTGGTTCACAGTACAGAGGATCTATTTCCTCATGATGGGGATGTTAAGTGGTCTCGTTACTTGCTTCATTTCATACAGTTTTACATCCTCTATCCAGGCAATGTACCCACTCACAGTCAAGATAGTCCTCCACCAATTAACTTTAGATAATTCCTGAGGATGGTCAGTGAATAAAGCGCTTGCTCTTCAAACATAAGAAGTAGAGTTCAGATCTCCATAAACCACACAAAAGCCAGGCAGGTGTGCCAGCTGCCTTCAATCTCAGTATTTGGGAGACAAAGATAGATAATCCTCAGCAGGAGACTGGCAATTATCTTAGATGACAGGTGATTGTTTGGCTACTCTAGCTTAACAGTAAGAAGAGGGCGATGGAAGAGGACACCTGTTTAGTTATTTCAGCCTTCAGAGTTTGCAAGATGAAGCGGCCTCAAAGAAGACCCAAAACAGGGAAAAGTCCTTAACATCAGAGGATAACTCAAGATGGTGTTTTCTGCATGCTGGGTGAAGAAAATGTTTTTAAAAGACACAACACTCTGCATTGCTTACTGGCCAAGTAAGATGATTTGGTCATCTGAAGCCTTCAGAAGGGGAATTTTTCCACCTGTGAGAGATGGAAGCCTTGGGGAGGGTACAAGAAACAAAGGAAGGCAGGTAGTGGGTTAAGCAGGGAAGGATTGAAAGTACAGTGGAACCAGAAGATCCATGGAGATCAAGGGAGTTTTTGTGATGTTTTTGTTGGTTTGTGTCTTTGCTTTGGTAGCAATGATTTCAACATATCTAAAAGCCAATGAGAATATCTTGGGGAGAAAGAAAACAGATAATGCAAGAGGAAGATGTGGACCCAGGTTGGGTAGATCAGAAAAGAACCAATTATAAGTGAAAAGACTTGGGAAACAATGAGTAGGTAATTCACAGGACTGGAAGTCCGCTCCTAGATAAGGGATTTTCTGAATGGATGGCTGTGTTAATGAAGTAAATGCAAGTCTTTAGATTAGATCGCTAATTAACTAGTTCACTTCATCAGACTGAGAGAGCATTTCCCAGGGCTGGGCCAATAGAAAGGTCACTATGCTACTTAACTCACTTTTTCCATGGTTCATATTAATTCAGACCTCAGTCCATACAAAGGTACTGTTCCACACTGGAAGGGTTTTTCTCCTTCGGTAAAACATCTCTGGAAACATCTTCACTGACATACCTAGAAGTGTAGTTCTAGATCATTCCAAATCTGTTCAAGTAAATGAAAATACAGAAATGAAGGTGGCTAGTTAGAGGTTTGAGAACTTCTAATAGCTGTGTATCTATGTGGCCCTGAAGGTTTGTTTTGGCTGGGCCCTCAGCTATGTGAACTCCTATCTAGTTTAGTCACCCATGATTCTAGATACTGCTGTGAAGGTAGTAGACATAATTTGCACAGTGGTGACACGGAAGTTAACAGCAATATATTGGATTTCTGGAAATTGCTGATTGGGTATATTTTCGACTGTCCTCAACATTCTTACAAAATATAAAGTTAAATATTAAAGATACCTATAATATATTAATCAGCTTGATTTATCCAATCTAAGATTGTTTTATTATATTTATTTTTTTCCCAATCATACAAGCTTAATAGGTACCCCAGTCCCCTCCCTCCACCCCTCCCCAGTCCCCCTTGCACCCTCCCTCCCTTTTCCTCTTCCTTTCACCCCCTCCCTCCCTTTCTCCCAGTGATCTCCCTTCCAACCTTCCATTCCCTGGAGCATCCTTTAGTGTGAGGGTCAAACTTCCCTCTGCATCCTCCACTCTAGTGAGGTATAAGTACTCAGTGGCATTGCCCAGAGACCTTTTTTGGGCTCCCCTTTAGTATGGGAACACTATTATGACTGTTAATCCCTTGCCTCTAAGGATCCTAGTGCCTGTGATCCATGCAAGACTTTGGGGGGTAATTGACATGTCAATCATTGCGCAGGTCATGCAAAGTCAATTATGGCTACTGCGGCCCTAACTTGTGTGGAACATCTTGCATATCGTTGCTCCTCCCCATCTTTAGGCCCAATCTAAGATTTTATGGAAATTATTGTTTTACTCTCTTACCAGTGAAATAAATGTTTCCATACATATCAATTTAAGGTTTGTGTAGCAATAATTAATGCACTTATATTTCAATTCATTTGAGACAGCATGATTTAAATGTATTTGGGTATCATATATACATATAATGTTATTTAAAGATTTTATATATCTGTGTATCTATTATTGTGTATCAATTTTTTGTGTATCTTTAAGATGATAATTTTAATAACATTTAACTAGTTTTATGTATAATACCATGGGATATCTTAAAAAATCTTTAGAAGCTAATGTTATATATAAACTTCAAGACTTTGTTATATTTAATTTCTTATAGGCTAAAGAATACAGCTTATCTAAATTATTGAGACATGACATACTTTTAAGCAGTTTCATTAATTCATATTTCATTTTCTATTCTAGTCTTAAATTTAAAAGTTGGAATTGAGAATTGATTCTTCATTATTGGATTGAGGCATTAATCCAGAATTTCTTTATCTATAAACATAGATCATACTAATAGTTTTGTATCATATTGCATTGTAGCTTAGCAAAAAGCTTTAAAAAGTTCATATTGTTAATAAAACTGAGTTACTAAACCCAATGTAATATTTCATCATAACATGTAAGTTAAATAGCAATCCAACTGTAATTAAAATTGTTTTTTTCTTTTTCTTTTTTATTTATTTTTCCCAATCATACAAACTTAATAGGTACCCCGTCCCCTTCCTCCCTCCACTCCTCCCCAGTCCCCTTGCACCCTTCCTCCCTTTTCTCCTTCCTTTCACCCCCTCCCTCCCTTTCTCCCAGTGCCCCCCACTTCCCCCTCCCATTCCTTGGAGCATCCTTTAATGTGAAAGTCAAACTTCCCTCTGAGTCCTCCACTCTAATGAGGTGTAAGAACTCAGTGGCACTGCCCAAAGCCCTTTCTTGTGCTCCCCTTTAGTGTGGAAACACTATTGTGACTCTTAATCTCTTGCCTCTAAGGATCCTAGTGCCTGTGATCCATGCTAGACTTTGAGGGGTCATTGACATGTCATCATTGCACAGGTCATGCAAAGTCCGATTGTGACTACTACAGCCCTAACTTGTGTGGAGTATCTTGCCTATCTTTGCGCCTCCCCGTCTTTAGGCTTTTACAATCTTACTGTCTGTCCTCTCTTCTGCAAATTTCTCTGAGCTTTAGGATGAGGAGAGATTTGGCTGGTCTGGTTCCAGGTGATTAATTTGGGGTCTCTGATGTTCTGAAATTATGGTTGGTTGTTGTTTTCAGTTTTGCTGTTCCTGCACTGCCCTTGGCTCCATCCTGATTGGTATTGGAGGTCACCTTCTAGCCAGAGATAAAAGGCTCTTAAAATGGTATCTTACTATAAGAGTAGATTCAAAGGTAGATGGAATAAGAGTAGGAGATTGTGGGGGGGGGGTCAGTCTCCCATTTGCAGGATAGTTATCATCTATCTGCCAGGCTCTATGCTCTCCCTGACTGGTGAACTCTAACCCCCTCAGTCACAAGTGACCAGGAAGGAAAGTGAGTGAGCTTAACCAGATGTCTCACTACTTACTTGCAATACTTGATGGTGACCTGTTTGCATAAAATTGTCTTTATTCTGTGATATGTAGGCTAAGATTATGTCCTTTAAATTGCAATGAAATAGCACTAAAATGAAGGTTGAATACTTAAACTCATTAGAATCAATTAATAAATCCTTTATGACACAGTTTGGTTGAATCTGGAAGTTTATCAGTAACTTCAGTGTGGTTGATAAGCTTTGCACCTTCGGATGGGCTGCATGATCATTAGTCAGAAGAGTTGTGCTTTCTGTTTCTTGACTTCAAAATCTGTATTGAATCAGCAGAGAGTAAACAATTAATTTTACTCCTTAAGAATGCATTTTATTTAAATTTGTTCTAGTGCAAAATACCCTGATTATCCATTCTTATTACAATCCATTAAATCTATTACAATGCAAAAAACCTTCTTGAGCTTGATATTTAATTAGTAGATCTACGACTAGCACCACAAAAGAAAATTGAAGAACATTGAATTTGCATTATAATTTTATGTAATCAAGGTAAATTTTACTTATGATTAAGCAAGTGGTTCTTAAATACACAACTGGATGATATTTTTCAGATTTATTTTGACTAGGTAATTTAGGAAGAATTGAATCCCCACACTCCCTTACCCGCTCTCTGCCCAGTCCTTGTGGCTGAAGAATCTAGTTTAGAGTGACACACTTCCTTGATTCATCCTTAAACAGCAGAAAACACTAAGGCAGACAAGAACAAATCCATTCCCCAAGCCCTTGGAATAGACAGTGACCTTACTGAGTCCAAGAAAGTGCAGCTTGAACACTTCCAAGGGCCCCACCTCTCAAAACCTTTCCATAGCATGAAGAACATGCACAGTGTAGGACATCCATCTTCTGAGATGCCCAACATTCTGCCACTGCAAAAGTTTCCTGCACTACCACTGTTAGTCTGTGCCATCTTTTCAGAGGCAACTGCTGTTCTGATTTCTACCACAATGCATCAGTTTTAGATGTTTCTTTTTAAAAAAAATATTTTATTTTGTGTTTGTGTGTGTGTGTGTGTGTGTGTGTGTGTGTGTGTGTGTGTGTGTGTGTGTGTATCAGAGGGCATTGTGTGTCTTTGTGGAGGTCCAACGGTGATCTTGGGAATCATCCTGGATCGCTTTTACCTCCTTCTTGCTTCATGCTGAGATTTCCCAGGTTCTGCCCGCCAAGGACAGAAATGTGGGCAGTGCCTTTTCCTGCCTTGCGTGTTTTTTTTAGGGGAACTCAGGAACTTCTGCTGGCTAGACAGAGTCTTAACCCCTTGAGCCATCTCTACAGTCCTTAAATGATTCTTGAACTAAAAAGAGCAAGGCAGGTGCTTTAAAAAGCAACAGGAAATGATCTAAGACATGTAACTGCATAATTAGATGATCTTTAATTTCATTCATCAGTTTCTAAATTCACTGCTTTTCACCACAAAGAGAAACCTTTCTGAATAACACTGAACATATCATTTGTGGACCTTAGAAAGAATCATAATATGATTGTTTAGCTAAATATTTATAAAGCAATTTGACACTATATCAATTTAGCTGAAAACGTTAGACCCTTCCCTAAAGCCCACAATTTCCCAAGCAGTGAGATTTTGAGTGGGTTTCAGTACTAGGCATACATTATGTCCTGTGGAAGGGGGTCTTAATAAGAGAACAGTTAGTTACCACTTAGCTATGGTGTTACTCTTGTGCATCTTGCTTGGTAGGTCAATATTGTAGCTTTCAGGTTCACAGCTGGAATGACTGTTGACGCATTTTTTCCCCTGGTAATGTGAAAATGAGACATCAGAGAGAAAGCTTCCAGTTCAGGGTCAGCTTGAATTTTTTCTATACTGCAATAAAATATACAGTGCCTTCCTCAGTAGTATCTTATGTAGTTCTGGTCGGCAACCAAAAGGAATGGCAGGAACCTTTGGGCACAAGGAGGCACCCCACGCCTACTTTCGTAAGTTTTGTTTAATAACCCATAACCTCTAAGGAACATAGTTATACAAACTCTTAGATGATTTCCCTTCAAAATCTTTTTAAAAAAGCATTTTATTTTTTGCTTGTTTTATAATTATGTAGCTCAATTCTTTGAAAGATAATAGACATCCATGTGACTTTTTCACACATATTTCAATATACTTAATGCAAATTTTAGAGGTATTTTTTGCATACATTAAGGAAAATTTTCAGAAGAACATTTGAAATGTATTAGTCAAAACGAGACAATGTCTAACTCAGATAACAACAACATCAAATGTTTAATTATAGAGCGTGAAACAAAGGTATCTATTTATGGCTAAAAATAACAGTAAAAAATTTCAACACTCTGACTTATTCTGATTGCAGTATAAGGTTGTAGACAATACGGAAAAAAAAGAAGGCTTTTTTTTTCTTCTTAGCAATGGTTTTCATGGTATTTTGGTGCAAGATATGCAGTAATATTTTCATGAATGGAATACTAATAAAACATTGTGGAAATCAGAAAAAAAGTATTGTCTGATGTTTCATATCTCAGGAGCCCTTCAGGAATTAGATGCTATGAATCCCTTCAAAACAGCAAGGAGTGAACATGCTAGAATGACTGACAAGTTATAAAACAGAAAAATAGACAATAAACCAAGGGATCAATAGACAGTGACTAGAGATCACCCTAAGGCTTTAGCCCCAAATGCATTCGAAGGAATAAAGATCATAGCCAAAATTTAAGCAGGAACAAAACTGTGGAGAAGTTGATGTTGCTGAGGCATTTCTTGAGACTCAGATTTAGTTCAGTAGAAACAGGTCAATTAAGTATTGATCTAAAAGATAGCATAGCAGAGAATGGCTTTAGAAATCATATAGAATAGACTTGGTCATGCGTGGAACAGTGCAAAAGATTAGCATGGCTGGGTAGATCAAGGGAATTCCCATCTATGTCTCCTTTGTCCTGACGCAATTTTAATTAATTTATTTATTTTTTAGTTTTACATGCATATCGAGTCCTAATCTCTGCTTCCCTCCATCCCTGCTCTCTCCCATTCCTCCCTTCCTTTCATCAATCCATTTCACTCCCCTTGCTCTCCTACCTGGCTGCTTCTATGGACCCCAGGGTTCCCTATGGCTTGTCTATTCTTGTAAGGGTTCAGGCCTTTGTGGCATATACGAAGTTGCCATCCCTTGATAGGGGCGTTTCTCTTTACTCATCCAGCTCTAGTTCCTAAGGTTTCCCCTGTGTGTTCTTATCTCTCTAAAGTGAATACTTTCTGTCTTTTTATCTAACCAGCTTTAAATTCCACTAGAATGCAAGATGATACCGTTACTCGTTTTAAAATGAAATCTATAGTTGCAGTGCTTCTTTATTGCTCTTCTAGGAAAGAAAACTCTGCATTGAATTCCAACAAAATGCAAGAAACTTTCTGTCCTCCACTCCACCAGCCATGGGATATATTGGAATGTGTGCTCTAAGACAGTCAGTAGAGAAGCATATGAGCCCCATAATCATAGCAGATAAATTTCAAATCCATTTCAGCAACTTATACTTCTGCTTCGTTGCAGCTGGCCAAAAGACCGTTCTTACTGTCAAGATGATAAATGAACCTCAATGTTCCACATATTTATCATATCTTGACTTCGTCATTATAATGCACTTTGTCTGAACATTATCACAGCATGCAAATAAAGCTGCGGTAAGCACAAAGCAGATTGGTTCACCCACTAGTAGAAGCAAGTTGTTCATATACATAATGATAGATATTCACCATTTCGGAGAGCACTATCATGGCTGCCATATACGAATAGCAGTTTTGTATAAGCAAGGTTCCTGTTGTATCTTTCTGGAGTGCATGGCCTCCATTGTCAGCTCATAGAATTATGAGTCATTTCTTTTCTAATACAAAATTGTATTAGACTGTTCTGTGAAGTAGTTGTAATCTTGAAAAAAATCATGCAAACCTTAAACTATTAGATGGCAAGAGTTCAACAAATTATTGCGATTCATTTCTCAATATCTTTTATAAAATAGTCTAAGTTATTACTTTTTCATTGTTTGCAATGGTTCTTTTAAACAGTTCATTTAAACTGGTTCTTCAGAAAGAAACCATGGGGGCTGGAGAGATGGCTCAGAGGTTAAAGACTTTGCCTCATAAACAAAAGGATCTGAGTTCAGATGCCTGATCCCACATAAAAATGTCAGGCAGAAATGGCAGTGGTTCACACTTCTGACCTTGAAAACTGGAGCCTGGGAAACCCCAGAGCAAAGCAATAAAGAGGTAGAACAATCCAGGCTGATTCCTGAAGTCACCCTTGGACCTCCACAGGCGCACACAGTTTGCTTTTCTGCACATGTCTGTACTCACACATCCACTCACACATACCTATACATACAAAACAAAAAGAGACACTGCTACTGCCCCACTAAAAATCATGTCAATAACTTATCTCCTGTGAATAATGGCATTGGTCAATATATAAATCAAAAGTTCTTTTTTTTTTTTCCTGGCCAAATTTATACTGAATCCTATACAATGAAATGAGACTTTACCAAAGTCTCTGGTCGTTATACTCTACATTGTCTTCAAACATACTTTACTTTTGAAATTTTTAATCTAATTCTCTTCTTTTTTTGTGGTTAAAGGGATCACATTTTTTGAATTAAATTTTATTTCTTCCATTCATACAAAGTTGATAAGAACCCCATTCCTCTCCATCTCTCTACCCTTCCCTGGATACCCTTGTCCCCTTTCTCCTTTTCCCCTTTCTTTCCCCCCTCCCTCCTTTTCTACAGTGCTCCCCCCCCACTCCTGTTCCTGGAGCATCCTTTAGTGTGCATGTCAAACTTCCCTCTGGGTCCTCCTCTCTGATGAGATGTGAGGACCCAGTAGCATTGCCTAAAGCTCCTTTTTTTGTGTTCCCCTTTAGTATAGGAACACTACTGTGGCTGTGAATCCCTTGCCTCTAAAGACCCTAGTGCTCTAATTCTCTTCTTTTGCCTCAGATTAACTGGTGGTATCTATTTTAAATTTCTTACTAGCTTATTGGCAAGTCTAAGAAATATGAGTTAACTTTCTGTGAAATTTTTTCATGGTTTCATCTTAAGTACTACCAAAAAGTTTTTTCGTAAGAATGAGGAAAATACCACAATATTTCTAATCTTTGCACATTATATATTTTATTTTCTTTATATATTCATATATCTATTCTCTGTGACATAATGAACATTTTAAAATAGAAGTAAGGACTTTGTAGAATATCCTTATATTAAAATATTCATCAGCTGCCAATGCCTATAGAATATTTATGACATTCTCAACAGTTCCACAGTATAAATGTTTTCCATAAGTATATGTAAATTATTAATATTTTATTGATATTATAAACTACAAAGGGCTTCCATAAAGATCTCATTGAATATTAATCACAAAGCTAGCTAAGGAACATATATTTTCTCAAAATCTAGTGATGCAAAAAATTTTATTTTTCTTTACTTTTTCTTCAGTAAGAATATATTTGTTAGTATTCTATTTATTTCTGATTTATCATTTTTAAGATTTTAAACATTGTAGTCTGGAGCCTGGGAAGCCCGAGAGCAAAGCAATAAAGAGGTAGAACCCATATTTCCATATTTCCAACCCATACCCATTACCCATATTTCCAACCATGATTGAATCAGAGATATCATTAATAACTCCATAGTAAGCAACAAAAACTCATGAAAATAATTATATTTTTTTACATTATAACGGTTATATAATTTATTTCTTCATCTGTTTAGCATTATGGACACTATAATATGTAACTTTGGTGGGGATCACCAGGGATCACATGCTGAAGACACAAAACAAAGGAGGATTCCCAAACTCTGCACCTGGGGCTCATGGAATTTAAAATTAAAGTAAGGGACTTTAAGAATATTCCATGATTTGTAGTATCAGTAAGTTTGTGTTCTGAAAAACTACATAAACTGAAACTCCTTGCCATTTAGTTACCTATCCACGAAGCATTATTCTCTTTAATCTTATTTTAGACTCTTCAGTGTCAGGGAAAATTAGCTATTTAGACAGAAAAAGCTTAAGTCTCTAGCTTGGTTACTGACATTACTGTGAAGGCACACAAAGACTGATTTAGTCTTATTCAGTTACAATAAAAAAGTTTTCTTAAATTATAATATTTATTTCACAGAACAAATATCAGCTTTTCACAAAAGATATCAGGTAAAGTCTTGGCGCACAACATAAAAGTTAAAATATAATCATATTTTATTGAAGAGCGGGGGAATCTCTTTTATTTCTCCCCGCAACATATTCTCTATAGTAACTGGCACTAGAACTCTTGAAAACAAATCTGGAAAATGGTCAGAGTGAAATTTATCTTGACGTGTTGGTACATATTGAAATCTTGGTGACATTCATTGTTTACATTTCTTTTCTTATCCCAAGTTGAAATTTACCAAATGTAGGAGTCAGTTGAAATATACACACCCATTATAAGATTTGGGCTACATCCATGTTACCATGGGGATTTTATTTTGGCTTAGTGCTTAGTAAATTTGTCTTGATTAAACTGTCTATGTTGTAGCAGTATAACTTCTCCTTTGAATATTATTATTTTGCATTAAATATGGTTGGTGCCCATAGACTAGGAATACCTCTTGAGAACAGTGGTCTCCAGATCCGCAGTGTACTGTACTACAAGTGCAACACACAATGTTGGTATTTATTTTTAGTGTGAATTATGGTAATAAAGTGTGATTACTTGAGCATTCAGATTTAAGTAGATGATTAATGGCAAATCTATTTAAAATGATGGATTAGGGAGTTCCATAATGATAGTCTTTTATCACCATGATTTATCTCATTTCTCCACAGATAGCGTCAACATTCTAAAAATATATAACTTTTAGACAAAAATTGCATGTTTTAGTCATTTTCAAAGTAAGAGTATCATTTAAAACTAAATTATATCTTTTATGCTATAAAAAGATAGTGTTTTGCCTTGAATAGAATGGCTGTCCATTGGAGCTCTACATTTTGTACTTTCGATAGAGACAAAGGTACCCATTTTTGTTTGTTTTGAGATTTCACTAATAGATTATGAATTAACATTCTCTCTTCATATGGGAATTCCTATTTTAAAATTGTTTGTAAAGTCTTATTTCTGAATTGTACTTTAAAATAAAATAATCTTTCTCTATTTATTGGTGCATTTTCTGATTATTTAAACTTTTTGCATCTTTGTCTTGCAAGGCGCCCAAGTTGTTACAATCCTTCTACCTCAGTCTCCTGTGGGGTGAGTCAATGTGGCCTGCAAACAACATTTTTATGAGCAGTTTTCACTCGAATAAACTTTATCCACTATTTTCTGCTGACACCATGTAAAGGAAAATTTTAATTAAAAATAGGATTATTTATGCTCGTATGTCTTCTTTATTTGGAAGTGAGTGAGATAATTTCATTTATTCAGAGAAAGAGAAAGAGTAAGAGAGAGAGAGAGAGAGAGAGAGAGAGAGAGAGAGAGAGAGAGAGAATGACAGAGACACACAGGCAGGATGACAGAGATTTCAAGACTATTGTCAGAAAATTCCCAAAATTTAGGGGCTAGAGAGGTGGTTCAGGGGTTCAGCTTCTGCCTTGCAGGCAGAAGGTCCTGAGTTCAGATCCCAGACCCCAGTGTATAGACGCTGGGCGGAAAGCAGGGGTCGGCCTGCGTTTCTGGTCCTGGTAGGGCGGAGCCTGTGAATCCTGGGGTACAGTAAATAAGGAGGAGGTGGAGGCGGTCCATGGTGGTTCCCAAATTCGTCCGTGGTTCTACACACACACCACACACACACATATGCACACATGCACAATTGAATAAATAATAAAAGAAAATTCCCAAAATTTAAAAATAAAAATTTTCAGATTCTTGAATGTGTACAATTACGAAAATGGATAAGTATGGGAATCGCATCTAAGTAAACATGCCTAAGGTGTCTAAAATATAGAAAAAGAAACAGAATCTTGAAAAATGACCTTTATGGGAGTGATAATAGAAATGGTTGCTAATTTACAATCTGAAACGAGTCCAGGAGGCAATAAATCAAGGAGTGTCACAGGCAGAAATACAGTGGTCAACCCTGTTTTTCTTTCTACAACATAGAAGTTGAGCTGAGGACATTATTTTGGAGCAGCAATTGAGAAAACACATCATGAACAGGAATGAAATAAAAGACAAAAGCAATTTCTGTATTTACTAAAGTTAAGTTGAAATCATAAGAACATTCAGATTCTCAAAAAAGGTATGAAAAATACCTAAAAGGTTAATCATATTTAGTAACTGTACAAAGATATATAAACACACATGTATGTGAGCACATACACACAAACTACTAAGTAAAATATATTCTGGTTTTACCTTAATCTCTTTAAAAAGATATTCAGAGAAAAATTATAATACAATAGCAAGCACTATAACAATGTCTAAAATTTATGAAGGACAATGTCAAGTGTTGACAAGTGTTGACAATCATAAGACCATACAGGAAGAATGGATGTACATGTTTTTATGTATTTTTACTTTTCTTGTATTATTAAATATTTCACTTGCCATAGTTTTTTCTTTAGAGTTTATTATTCTCAAACATTAGTTTTTCCTGACATTGTCTCTCCTTTACATATTTACTATAGCAATTATGAAATATGAAGCCATTTGTGTTTTTAATCAAATAATCACATGTGGAAATAAGTGATTATGGAAATTTTAATTTTGCTTTAAAAGTAAAGCTATGACCTCTATTTGATTAGTACTCCACCAATCCTCTTTACAGATTCATTAATAAAATGCAGATTATTTTTTCAATGGTTACTTAGTATTATGATAAATTACACAAGTAACTATGTATATCTTTCCAGTATTTTTTATCACTGATTACTTTGCATTAAATTGGATTAGCAATATAATTATATCATTTATATTAATGCATATATGATATGAATGTGTTTCTATATGAATGCATTATGTTATTCAATTTTCTCTGAAACAAAGAATAAAAAGTAAACATTTTGGGGCAAAATAAGCTATGCTCATATGAATACATAAGATAAGGTCTCAGTGAATTGGTTTTGCATTCTCTTCCTACAGTTTTCATTAGGATTACTGAAGTTACAGTTCTTTTGCTGAAAGACAGTACTCAGGTCTAGACAGAATGGAAGAAAGGGTTCTTTTCTTGGCTTATGGTTCCAGAAGGGATATAGTCTATCACAGTGGAAATCACATAGCAGAAGGAAGAATCAGGAAATTGGTTCAGGTACGTCATTGATGATATTATGAGGAAAAGAGAACAAAAAAGCTGTGAGGAAGAAGCGTGGGCTACAAAGACTCTAGGACTGCCCTAGTGATATTGACATTAATTCCTCCAGAAGGTTCTATATTTTAAAGGTGCCACAAATTTGCCAAATACTGACACCATCTAAAGAGTCGAACCCACAAGACCTTTGGAGGGGGGTGAATCACATTCAAGCCATGACGAAGGTACTGATGTTTTTAAACTTATATTGTAAATAAGAATCACACTTTTGTTTATGTCAATATAAATTGGATTTCCTTGTTTATTTTCACATATGGCTCTTTGCAATATCCTTTAAAACAAAAGAGTGTGTGAGTGTGTATATGTGTGTGTGTGTGTGTGTGTGTGCATGAGTGTGTTGTTTGTGTAACAGAGAATAGGAGAGAGGAGACAAAAAGAGAAAGAGTTGTCTTTTCTTATGTATCTTGTAAGTTTTTAGTTTGGTAAAGAAAATATTCTCCACTCTTAGTTAAATTATTAAACCATCTGGAGTTTATTTATGATAATATGTGAAAAAGGTTCCAAAATATGCTTTCCCAGATGGGTAACTGACTGTGCCAACTTCCTTTATTAAACATACTGTGCTTTGCATGCTGTAATGCAAATTTTATACATCCTAAATTATATCTTTATTTAGTATTAAGGTCTATTATGAAATTTATCTATTGTGCTCTATGATATTACATTTTCAGTAACTTCTGATATCTAGTTTTGTCAACAAAAAGGACCTCTTCACATTTCTAAAACTCAGTTTCCCTCATGCAGCTCATGATTCTCACATGTCTTGTTACAATGTACAGTTATCTAGTCTCTTAGTTGATTTAAGAATCATGAAGTCTAGACGCAGACAGACTGGAAGGTGTGAGGGAATGGCATGGATTGGTGAAAGGAGGGAAAGAGAGAAGGAGAGAGCAGGGATAATTGCTTAATATATAAAGTAAATAGAAAGAAAAATTAAAAAATAATCATTAAACATTTCTCATCCAAAAATTCATGAAGTCATTCTTGAATTTTCTGCTTTACTTATAGATGGCTCTCTCCATCTTGACTCTTGCTGGCACTGGCCAAGGACATTCTGTCTTCATCTCAGCCTTGTGCCTAGGCACAACTGATTTGTGGCTTCCAGTGATATCCATTCACCAATCCCAGTCCTTTCCCCACCGCAGAGTTCCTCTCATTCCTGATCTCACTTGTAGTGAAATATGAAATCCTCATCACCTCACACAGATCTTAGAGCAAGTGGTCTATGGCTACAGAAACCCCAGTTCTGGCCATTACTGGCATTTGGCTCTATCAAACTCCAATTCCTGGACTTCACTCTATGTTGCTTTGTTGTTCTTGTAACACAGAGTGTTGACCTCACATGTCTGCCTTCTGTGTACACCTCATCTCCTCCATGCGATTACACAGCAGTAATGGGTTGACAATCTGTAGTTGCATTTGGATTTAAAGGTGCTTTGTCAGAGAGTTGTTTCCTATGGGTTCTCTTAAATCAAAGTCTCATAAATTAAGTAAGTTTTCTGCTTTTCCTCCATAGTAAGAAGTATTCTACCTCGCATTATGCTGCATAGCATTGAGATGACCTTCTGCCAGAACAGATGCACTGATGACAGAGATTCAACCTGAATGACAAGATTCCCAGGCATGGCATTATTTAGCAAACATCGTGGGTGAAAAAAATCAATACTGTTTTCCAAAGAAAAAATTAGTTATGATTTTAATCAAAATTGTATTGCCCTGAACTACATCAGCTTTTTATAATTTGTATCATGTTCTGACATGCGTAGAATACACTCCCATTTTTCTTATTTTTTAATAGTAATTTCTACTTTGAACTGTACTTCGTTAAACTTATTTCTAACTATAATTTATACTCCTTTAATTGAATATTTTTCTTTTACTATCCAGTCATTAAAAAGGTAAATCTAAGACATTATTTATCATGTAAGGTTTTAGAAAAAACATCAGAAATGGTTTTCATTTTTAAATCTTTAATCATTTTTCTTGTTATGATCGCCTACCTCTTATTTTATTTTGCATGTATGAACATGTACAAGAAGGCACTTCAGTGTGTGTGACTGTGAAGGCCCAAGGGTGACTTCTAAAATCATCTTAGATTGGTCTACCACCTTATTGATTTGCTCTGGAGTGTCTCAGTCTCTTTCTTGCAGGGCCAGAATTGGAGGCCACCTAATCAAGTTTATATACTGAGATTTTATTTTAAAACTTGGACTGGGGAGATGACTCAGGGTTTAAAATTCTGCCTCCTAAGCGAAAGGTCTTGAGTCTGGATACCAGGTCTCACCCAAAAAACGACTGGTGGAAGTAGTGGTGGCCTGCACTTCCAGCTCTGGTGGGTGGCGTCTGGGAAATCCCAAAGCGAAGCAAAAAAGGAGGTAGAAGCATTCCATGATGATTCCAGAAGTCACCTTTGGTTCCCAACAGGGACACACAATGCCTTTGATACATACACAAAATAAAATAAATAATAATAAATAAAAAATAAAATAAAAAAAAATAATAAAAATACAGTCTTAATTGAATTTCATTCCCTTGTATCCTCAATGGTCACCTGCTGTGGGTCACCTGACTAGACACAGACTATTGTAGGACTCTGTGTGGTGCTCCTAGGAAGCTGGCAGCTCAGCAGTTGTCACCAGAGACATTTGACAGGCAGTAGGCAGGTCAAAAGTCCAGGTTTTTTTTTGTCAGTGGTTGAAGTGTCTTGACATGGATGTGTCTATGGGACCGATCATACCAGATATCACATTCCATCTTTCCCCAGATGCTCTTTGATGCCCTGACCTTAGAGATCTCTCGCAGTTAATTAAAACATTCTTTTCACCCCCTGTCTGCTTTATTTCCAGCCTCATTTGTTTAGTAGATATATCAAGAACTCGGCTTAAGAACTGGTGGTGGATTCTGAATTCTCTTCCTGGGATGAACCTTTTAGTCTTGTATCTGTGATTGCTTTTAGATATATATGAAGATATGAATATTTTTAGTTGTAGGAACCTAGAAATAAGATATGTAGACTTCACTTTGCAATTACATCTTCTGGTAGAAGATGAGACAAATATTTTGAATAACCTGAATTTACTTTTTCTACAAAATTTCTTAAGTTTATACCAAGTAGTGATTTAACAAGTTACAAGTGCACTCCTGGGTTTATGTATAACAACTGAGCCACAGTAACAAAAATGACCAGGTACTTGCATTCAGAAGATGACACACAGCATTAAACTGACTTACAGACACTTTCATTTTGTTTGTTTTATGAAACCATACTTTTCAGAAATGGTGCTTAGAAAACTGTGCAGACACATGTAGAAAATGAAAATAAATGCATATCACTCACCCGCACAAAATCAATTTACAATAATCTAAACCATCAGCATCATACTCAAAGTTTGATAGTTTGATACAGGCAAAATACTTGAGTATGTAGTCCTACAGGGGCTTTCTGAAAAGTATTCTAAAGTAGTTGAAGAAATAACCCCAAGAACTAACCAGAACAATAGGAAATGAAAAAATGCACAACCAAGAAATTTACCCAATATTAGAGACAGCCTTCAGAATGGGAAAAATGTTTGTCAACCAGAAGATTTCTATCTATCAAACAGAAGATTCATATCTAGAATATGTGAGGAATTGCAAATGTAAAGCACCAAAAAGCCCCCAGGAATTCACCATTTGATAAACACGGTAATGATTTAAATAGACAGTACTCAAAGGAATGTTCACAAATGATTGACAAACATTTGAAAATACATTCACCATCTTTTGTGGTCAGTGAAACGGATAAAAACTCCTTTGAGTTCTCATCTTCCTCTGATCAGAATGGGAAATATTATTAAGACAAATGGCAAAAAAAAATGTGGGTTCAGATATGAAGGAAGGGGAGCTCTTACAAACTGGTGCTCAGGATGTGAATTAGGGCAGCTAATGTAGAAATAAGTAGGGGATTACTCAGTTAACTAAAAGGAGAACTATGGAGACCATGTAACCAAGCCTCTCTGCCACTGAGTTCATGTCTAGAGACAGCCCTGTGCAGATGCAGGAGTACATCCATGCCTATTGCTGTGCCAAGCAGCAAAAGAAAGCAACCAGCCTAACTGTTCATCTGCAGAAGGAGAAACTAGAAGATCCATGATGGATTTCATTCATCCATAAAGGAAAATGAAATATAACTAGAAATCATCCTGTTAGGCAAAACAAGCCATACTCAGAAAGAACAGATATCTGCTCTCATGTACGGAACCTAGATTTAAGAGTGTGTGTGTGTGTGTGTGTGTGTGTGTGTGTGTGTGTGTGTGTGTGTATTTGTGAATGGAGAAGGAATTATGAAGGAGAAGAGAACTAAAGAGAGATGGGATGGGCAGAAATGGGGAGAACAATATACAGGTAACAGATAACAGGAGAGAGAAAAGGTGCTATTGGGAGAAGGAAGGGGAGAGAAGAACGGAATGGGCAGAGAGAAGTGGACCAATCAGAATATAAGAAAATGCCCCAGAAAAGCCCATTGCTTTGTGTATGAGCTTAAAAAAAAGTTCATGTATGACTTATAGTTCTACGTGATATTAACTCAATGTCTATGTGATCATGATAAACAACGGATTTATAGTTTCTTTTTTTAAAATTATTTTATTATTTATTACTTATTCAATTGTGCGTATATGCGTGTGTGCGCATGTGTGATGTATGTGTGTGTGTAGAACCATGGCCGAATTCGGGAACCACCATGGACGCTTCCACCTCCTCCTTGTTTGCTCTGCCGCAGGATTCACAGGCTCTGCCCTACCAGGCAGAAACGCAGGCCGCCCACGCTTCTGCCTGGCGTCTATACGTGGGGTCTAGGATCCGAACTCAGGACCTTCCACCTGCAAGGCAGAGGCTTAACCCCTGAGCCACCTTCCCAGCCCCTGATTTATTGTTTCATTTTTGAAGTGAAAATCTGCAATGATACCAAAGTAAAGACATCAGAATATTGAAGAGAAGTACCTTCAAAATTAGCCAGTTTGAAATAAGTTTTTTTTAAAGATTTAGCGACACCCATACTACCAGATGGCATATTACAGAAGTAATCAAACATTTATGAGCATGTGCTTGGGATTTTAGAAGCTGTTCTATTGCTATTACGGCACTGAAGATTTTAGTGAATGGTTAATGATAGATGTGAAAATAAATTAATTTTTAGAGAAGCAAAAAATTAATCCCTGAAGGTTATACATTAATCTTGGAGTAAAACTTTAGCATATCATTCTGTACGATATCAATAATGTCTTCATTTAAGCAAAAGGAGTAGTATAAAGAAGTTAGTGTGTCCACATGGACTAAGAAATCTCTCATGCCAATGGTGATTGGGTCCCAGTTGTTTGTTGTATTGGGATGGATGATGTTTTCTGCTAATCAGAAAGCATGGCTTAAAAGATATTGCCAGGAGAAAAGAATCATGTCCTAACTGAGGGTTTTTTCTTCCTGACCTGCCCTCTCCAGTATTCCATTTTTTTATCAGTTTATACCTTGGTCTATGTAGATTTTGAGAGTTGATTTCCCAGGCTATGTGCTCACTGATGCACTTGGGACTGACCAGTTAATTTGATCAACCCAACTAGTTAATTTAATGCATTTAATTGTCTCCTTTAGGAATAAAATCCTCATGTATGATTTCATTAGCACATAAGCCTTTTTGTCCTTAACAATTTTGCAAATCAAACAAAAGTGTTTGGGTCACCAAGACCAGACTCCTGCACTTTATATAGAACTATGTTCTCCAGGTGTTTTCTATTTCAGAATACCTCAAGCATTCTGTTGCAAAACACATCTGATGGTTAACTGTGGAAGTCACCGGAGGCTACATTCTAAAGATTATACTTCTAGTGTGAGAGGTTTTAGTGGTTCATTTGAAAGAGTATTTCTAACTTTGTGCTAATGCTTTTTTATATCTCAAGAAATTATCGAAACAATGTAAAAAAGTAAAAGATGGAGGGAGGAGGATAAAAAGAAGGAGGGGAAGAAAAAGAAAAGAGAGAAGGAAGGAGAGAATCTGTCTCTCAATGGAACCTGGAAGGAATATTATTCAAATTAGATTCCTTCAAGACATTTCAGTCTTGGGCTATTTCTGAACTGGCATTGTCTCAGATTCTGAATGCTGCTCCAGGAGAAAATACATTGTGCCTTGAAACCCTTATAGATCTGCTTTTAGAATACCAAAATCCAGTGATACTTAGAGGCAATGCATAAAATGTCAGAATATTTTAATTTAAGCTAAGCATATCCTCCCATACTTTATATTATCTCTAAGTAATTCATATTAATTGGTATAATGTAGTCTACATACACAGTTTTAAGGTACATTGTTAAATTAGAGAAACTGTTTAGAAAATGGGTAATATTTGCTTTTACTATTTCAGTACAATGTTATTGAACCCATGGATGCAATGTCTGTAGGTGTGGAGGGATAGCCGTCTTTAGCAAAAACAAATGACACATTAATGAGTGTCAGGAAAGACTCGGTAGAGTGGGTGACTTGCATATAGGATGCCCTTCCCATTAGAAGGGGAGGGATGGGAAGAATCTCAGTACACTCCTAGCTCACTAATACAGTAATAATAGGATAAAGAGAAGTGTGATGAAATCTGTTATACTTTTCAATTAGATAAAATTATTTTTAATTTTAGGTAGTAACACAATTTGAATATTGAATATGAAGTAATACAATTTATATATACTTATTATTGGTTAGCATAATAGTAATTTTAAGAAAACTAAGATAAATATTTCTAAGTGTATGAAAAGACAACTCGGTTGAGTTTGAAAGTTAAAAGTTGCATCAGGATAAATCAACTTTAAAATAAATGAAATGAAGAGTGACATTTCTCCCTATACTTTCTCTTCTCATTGAAAATGTATCTAATTGTTTTTGAAACCAAAAATGACCTTCTGTCAGTTTTATGACCCCAGGGACGTCTTTTCCAATGACTTGCTTTTCATGTCCTTGAGGCAGGTCCATCAGGGGACAGTGCTCTGCATTATCCGCAGAGAAAGGCGCTGCTCCAACCTCCTTCCTCCACTTAAACTCACTCGATGTCCTTTAACTAAGACACAGAATGCAGATTGATCCTTTCCTTCTCCTGACAAGTAGAATTAGCTAACAAGGAGACAAATGTAAATTTCACAAAAATAATGTTGGACAAAACAGTGGTGTAAAGTTCTCTTCATTAGGGATTGGCTACTTGTAAACCTTCATGTAATTGTGAGTATGTGCTTTACTACACATTCAACATATATTCAAAAGGAGATTTATTTCTGTTTTGGGGAACACTTAATACACTATACACAGTGCTCTAGTTGGATTAATTAAAGTTTTGCTTTCTGGGCTGGAGAGGTGGCTCAGGGGTTAAGCCTCCGCCTTGCAGGCGGAAGGTCCCGAGTTCGGATCCCAGATCCCACGTATAGACGCCAGACGGAAGCGGGGGCGGCCTGCGCTTCTGGTCCTGGTAGGGCGGAGCCTGTGAATCCCGGGGCAGAAGGAGGTGGAGGCGTCCATGGTGGTCGCGAATTCGTCCGTGGTTCTACACACACATACACACACACACAGACACGCGCGCGCACATACACACAGTTGAATAAATAATAATAATAAAAAAAAAAAAAAAATTTAAAAAAAAAAAAAAAAAAAAAAAAAAGTTTTGCTTTCTTTACCACTTTTGTGGGCAATGACACTCTTTAATAGCATCTCATGGATGTAAGAGTAATGCAAGTAAGGCTTAGGGATGAAAAAAATTAACTTTAGAAAAATAATGGATAAGGTGATATAAGTTTAGATTCTTTAATGATAAAGGTTTTATAAGCATTTTGTGATCCATGGTTCATATTTAAGCAAAAGGTGTAAATCAGTAGAAACTTAGTCTTAGAACCAACTGGGTCTCACCTGAAAGGAAAAATAAAAAAAATAGATCTCATTGTAAATAAGCATCCAAATTGCTGAGGACTTTCATCTTCATTGAGCAGAAATATATTGAATTTTGTTATTAGTGTTCATCCTATAGTAATTATAAATAAAATTTGATTTAATTTCCTAAATAAAGTCATTTTCTAAATTAGTAGGGATTAATGTTTTATTTTCATTTTTTTCAAATTTATTTAACCTATATATTCTAGTTACAGTGACCTTGGAAATATAGCCTATAAATTATAAGTTGGAAGAGAAGCTTTCCACTGAGTTAAAAGTATACTATAATGTCTTCATGATGTTAAATGTTAACTCTGATTGACAGGATTTATTAAATATTACTATACTTGTTCTCCTTTAGTTTATTTGAGGACAATACAAGTTTTGAATTCAGTATAAAAAGACTACGAAATGTAAATATATAGTCTTTGGATTACAATGCAATACCTACGATTCATACTTGGTAGGTCAATAAAACATGAGCAAAGCCATAGAAACATATAGTAGCAAAATTAGATGAAGTCATTTTATTTCCATTAACCAGAAATTAAGGTGTGTGTGTGTGTGTGTGTGTGTGTGTGTGTGTGTGTGTGTGTGTGTGTCTTTCATGAATACACAGGGACTAGATCACAAGCCTATAAGGTACCTAGATTTGTTAGTTCAGGCAAATCAGCAAAATGTTATCCTTAGATGATTAGCTGGACAATATTCCCTATAGTTGAATTACACTCAGGACCAATTTAGAATTGAGAGGATAAGAGAGGTCTTAGGGCCTAACCATGGGAGACAATTCGAGGATGGATGAAAGATTATGGAAACAGAGCTATTGCAATGTGTAGAAAAAAGAGTTGAATAGTTCATCATAACCCATATTAGAAGCCAGGCATTGCACCATTTTAGATAAAAGACATACACTGACAGATCAGTTTTGCAGATATAGAACATATACTTAATAACCAAAGAAACAGATTCAAAGCACAGGACTTGTAACAATTGTGGGTTGATTACATCTCATATTTCTTTTGGTCACATTTTAGTGTTTAATTGAATGTGTGTGCATATGTTTCCAATAATGAAGCATAATCTCAGAGTTTTGCACATATGAGTTAAGTGCTAAACCATTGAGTCACATACACAACCTAAATGTACATGGTTAAAGTTTTGCAATTACTATTAAAATTCTGTGCTGGGAAACTGAGAAGATAGCTCAGAAGGTAAGGTATCTGTTCCCCAACCTGGCAACTGGAGTTTGATCCTCATAAACTCACATGGTGAAAGGAGAGAACTGACTTCTGAGTTTCCCTCTAGCTTCTCTCCATATGCCATGGCATGCCTGTATTTTCTTTCATATCTCTCTTCTTTCTCTCTCCCTCTTCCACTTCTTTGTCTTCTCCTTCTCTCATAAATAAGTAAATTTAAAAATTATGTACTGACTGTGTTAAATGTGTCATTGATAAATTAATGACTGAATCCTTCCTTATTTATCCAGTACGATTCTCATAATGAGCATGGGGTATATACAAGTGTATGGGAAATAAGGAACACCTATCTGTTTTCATGGAATTATCTAAAGTCTTGCACCTCTGTTGGCATCCTTTGTTAATTTACAGTCTGCACAGAATCAGTCATAGATGCTGTCATGTAAAAAGCTTAGATAACCTTATGACATGTCATACACATCACTGTGGACTTCTCTTGTCCTCTCTTGTGTACTTAAGCTTTCTTCCTATCGTGCACTTGTTTCCTTTTGTTTCTGATATATGTCCTGAGTCATTGTTGGCCTAAGATGTTGCCGGAAACACGGGGTGATTACTCAAAGGTTGTCAGGAAGAAAGCCAATGAGGAATACATTTTCTTTGACAAGAACAGATGTGATGCTGAGAATATACCTATTGACAAAGAGCCATAGGAAAATGAAGAAATAATGGCCAGGGTTACTCTTACACATTCTTCAAAAATGAATCCAAGCAATTACAGACAAGTTGGAAAAAAACGTAAGTATAGGATTTTAGAGCATTCGTTTCCACATAAACATCAAAGAATAAAACATCTCTTAAAAATGAAATTCTCTCTAGAGAGGATTATTGCTACCAATCGAATGGAATAAAGAATTGAAAAATGTGTTCTGTATTACAGAACAGCTTCAGACGTGTGAAAAAGCATGTGATCTGTGGAGAAATACTGGAAGAGTGGTCTCATGGGACCCTTAGCAGGGGTGGTCTGTGGTCATTGTGCTTCATTACTATTGCAGGTAGGGAACTATTCTTGGTTCAATGTAGTTAACTATATCCCATATTTAATGCTGTTCTTTTAGATTGTTTTTTGGTCAAGTATTCCTTCCAGGTAACCCATTTAATTGTCATGTTCCTTTGACTTCCAGATTTGTGAGTTTCTGAGATTCTGCTCATTTATGATGTTTTGGCAATTTTGATGAGTAGTGGTGAGGTATTTTGCAGAATGCTTCTCAATTAAATTATCTTTCTGATTTTTCCTATGACGATTCTGTGATTGCCTGTTTGGAGAAAAAAGATTCCAAGAAGTCTATTTCAATTCTTATCTCATTCTAGTAAGATCACACTACTGTGATTCATCCTTTGAAACTAATTAAAAACTGGGAGTGTCATGGGAGGGAAGGCTCTTAAGACAGATGAGCAGATTTCAGAGCATTGCATGGACTTGACATAGTTTCCAGTAGGTAAATTTCAGTAAAGGGTTGGGGAAATGGCTCAGAGGTTAAGCCTTTGCCTTCAAAGCAAAAGGACCTGAGTTTAGATCCCAGATTCCATACTTCAAACAGAAGTGGTGACAGCCTGTATTTCCAGCCCTGAAAGGCAGAGCCTAGGAAACTCAGAGCAAAGCAATAAGGAGGTGGAACAATCCAAAATAATTCTGGATGTTACCCTTGGACCTCCACAGGCAAACACAATGCTCTCTTCTACACACAGCCACATCCCTACACACACACACACACAAAAAAAAAAAAAAGGAAAAGAAAAGAAAAATAAAAAAGAAAGCTATAGGAATGTTGAATTATAACATCAGTCCTGGAAGACTGTTATGAATGGTTCATTAAGGCTAAAGGATCTTTATTTGTGATTGGTAAGTGCAAAGGAAATAACTCTTCCACTGAAAACATTGAAAGCACTTACTCAATTTTTCCATTGCAGCTTAAAAAATAAAAGCAGAAAATTTTGTTTAATGTATTTTCTTATTCATATTAGGAATTTTGAAGGGGTCTTTCTAATTTTGTAATTAAACAAAGTTAAATTTGTGTTAGAAGATGTGAAAGAAAAACATTTTGCCACCAGACTTGTAAAGAAATTTATTCAGTATTCTGAACCAAGATATATTAACTTATTTTTAACAATAGTATTGAATAGATTAGAGCTTTACATGAAGTAAAAATATCTAAACTCCACATGAAAAATGAAAATGAATTACATCTTATTATTTTGAAGCTAAATCTCTAATGAAACCCAGAGCAATCGTTAGAACTAGTCTGGCTAATCAGCTTTCTCTGGGGATTCCGAGGCTCTGCTTTCTGAGGCTAGAATTACAGGTGAGCGGCTCGTAGCAGTAAATGTTTTACATAGGATTGGACATCATGACCCTGATCCTTTTGCTTGTGTGGCCAGTACTTTAACTCCCCTGCCCAGGAAGAATTATTTTTAACTTGAGATGGGGAACTTAATGTTTTAATAAACGAATGACAGAAGACAGAGAATGTGAGATGATGGAGCCATAAAATAAAGATGAAAACAAGAGATAGATGATTGACAGAGGAAAAGAAAAATCTGAATGAAAATTTTAGATAAAGAAGAAACAAGTTCAATAACAACTTCTAGGAATTTGTTTGGAGAATTCCTCGGGTTTCTTCTGCTTTGTTTCTACAAGAGTGCTACAGATAATTTGTTTCTAACAAAGGATATGAAAGAAGTTAACTTTACAAGAGTCAGGAGATTTGAGGAAGGCATAAAATAATCCCTGTGGGAAATATAATAGTTCTGTAGTTATCAATCAAAACAGAGTAGTTTGACCTCAGGAATAGTTGGACTTAGTAAAGGTCATATACCTACAGGCTTTTGAAACTGAAATCTGTGTGACCACATCATTTTCTGCCTTTTCTAGCATTGCACTAATTTTCAGTTTCCAGAAGGGACAATGAGTCACCAGGTAACTCTCTGATCGGAAAATTTCCAGGCAAATAACAGAAGAGGAAAAAATGAGTCAAAAGACTGAAAGATGTTGGCGAGAAGCTCTCTGTGTGCACAGTGTGTGGGAAGGTGGTCTTATATTCTTTAGTTCACAGGAAAAGGAATTTCTGGGAATTTTAGTTAAGATTATAACTTTACAGTAGATCTCATGCCCTATCTTGCTAATATTAAGAGCAATGTATGAGTGGTGTCCATTGTTTCATCACAAACATGAAGTTGAAGTGGGTGGTTGAATTGCTTTGTAGAAAGAAAAAAGAAAGAACGAAAGAAAGAAAGAAAGAAAAGAAAGAAAGAAAGAAGAAAGAAAGAAAAGAAGAAAGAAAGAAAGAAAAAGAAAAGATCAAGAAAAAGAAAGAATAAAGAAAGAAATAAAGAAAGAAAGAGAATAAATAAAGAACGACAGAAAGAAAGAAATAAAGAAAGAAAGAAAATAAATTAATGGAAGGATAAGGAATGACGGAGGAAGGAAGTAAGGAAGTACTGAATGGTAAGTAAGTCAGGAGTCAGGAAGTCAGTCCTTCCTCCTCCCTAATCACTTTCTCTATTTCAATTCTCTTTGTTACCCAGTCTTCAGCACAATTTTTGACTCAGAAACTTGCTGAACTTGGAGGTGTGCCAATAGGCAGAAGGATGCAATGTTCCTCCTGCCTCTCCCTCTATCAAACTAGGGTTACAAATCTGTATTGCCACATCTGGCTTTCAATGTGGGTGCTATGAATTTGAACTCAGGTCTTCATGTTGAGTCCAAGTGCTCTTACTCACTGAGTTATGACTCAGAACAACTTTCTCCAATGTTTCCTTCCTTGATTCTTACAGCAGCAGAAGTGATATGTGACTTACAGGAATATGATACACGGATGGAGCTGTATTTCTGACATAATTTTGATGGAGAGAGGCAGAATTTTAATAGTCAAGAAAGAATCATACGCTCAAAGTCCTTATTACTGCTAGTCAACATGGTTTTCTTCTGAATGTACATGTGAATAAAATCCTGTTTATTTTTTTCAGATTCTAGGCACCAAAGTAAATATTCACAATATTCATTAGCTCCTGTGATGCAGTGTATGGTTCATGTTTGGGATGCATTTTGTTTTAAGTCATATTTCCATCTTAAATGTAAAACAAATGTTTGTTAATTCATTTAATCTCATCTGAGTTTTCTTGGCTCAAAGAGTTTATAGCTTGTTCTGTTTTAAATTAGAAATGTTGGAATAATTAATTAATCATAAATCCAGATATGAAGGGTTTTTCTTTCTTATTGCATGCTGGAACAAAAAGACCTGTGGTGCTGAGAGCATGTCTGTGATAAAATGTTTTGGTAACTTGAGCTGCTTGGGGAACCCAGTGAACATTGTTGTGGTGGTTGAGCTAATGTGTCAGCAACTCTGGTTAAATTAGATGAAGGTGCTGTTTCAGAATTGGGACTTGTTTCTCCATATTCAACAGATTGTCAAGAAGACTCCTTCCCCAGAAACTAAGGGCATATTTGATCTGATGTGGAAATGTGGATCTGTGAGTCAATGGATGACCTCACTATTAACTTATGAATCATCATTCAACACGAATCTGGAAGCAATGTGTACCCTCCAATGCTATCATGTGGTTTCACATTTAGTATCCATACCTCAAATATATAAATGTTTCTCATTCTACCAACAAAATCAATACTGATAGTATAGATATTTAATGCTGTTGTCACAATAAAATTAATATTAGGACAGCCTTCGGGTGTAAGACATTAATCTTTTATCAACTATTATATCAATTCTTAATTTCCAATGTATCCCTCAATTCACATCTCTTAAGTAACATCCAGTCTCTTTGCAAAGTGGTCTGACATTCCTTCTATGTCAACATAACATGAAAAATACTCAAGTTGCCAGGTGCTTGTGTAGCACATTGCTATAGTATAATATCATTTTTCATCTTTTACTATTCCTGGATTTTGTACACTGATTGCAAATCTTCTTATCCTTAAGTAAAAGCACATACAGCAGATGGAAAAAAAGAATATTAAAATATTCAGAGAAGTATTCTGTTTTTCATTTTCATTCCCATAATGTCTGTTGTAGACCTCAAATATTTATTCTTTTATACACAAAGGAAATTTCAATTATCAAAAAGGAAACTCATGATCATTTGGATGAATAGCTATAAAACAATAAAATTTTAAGGGAAAATTCCTAATGTTCATTTAAACAATGTTCTTAATGTGTTACAAATAGGATGGTGTATCCAAGTAAAGATGAGATGTGCAAATGTTTATTGCAACTGAAGCAGAAACCTTGAAATATAAATCCAATGTTTAAAAATTAAAGGAGAATGTGAGTTCTCATTTCAACTCTAATGATAAAAAGCATAGTTGTATACTATTTCTTTAAAAAATACATACAAAAAAAATTCAATTCAAGGCTACCAGGATGCATGGATATCAATTCATAGAAGTAAAGTCAGTGAATTACAAATGACACAACATTTGGCCTTTAGTGTTAAGGGAATAGAGCTCTGTCCCAAAGGCATTGACTTTCATCAGGAGTCCTAAGAACAAGCATTTGATATAATATGATCTTCTCTCTCAAGTAGGGATGAGACTGTGTGAGGTCCAGGGTCCAACAACAGCTGTCACTGAAGCAACCCATTGGATGGAAGGATTGGGAACATGGCATTCTGATGTTTCCTTGTCCTGTTCATCTGAAAGCAAAAATGTATATCATTATATACTCTGAATTTCCAGTGGTCATTTCAGACTCAAAGAACTGGATTAGTTTTAATTATCATGTCTAGGTGAGCTTCGTAGTTGAATTTCATTACTCGGCAGTAATCTCTGATTGGTGTGAATACTCATGCACATGAAAGACCCTTGAAATAAGGCAAATATTTTGCTTCATATCTCTTCAAAATAATGAGGATTTTGTGAGACCAAATTATTGACATTCCTCTTCCTGTCATCACATTGTGAGTCAGAGTGTTTTACAAAATTTCATCCCTTCGCGCACATCTTGATGGCTCCTGAACAAGGAGCACTCCTTATGACAGGAACTACAAATGCGTAGCTGTTAATGTGAATTTCATGTCATCTTTTTGACTAATCTTTTATTGCTGCTTTTGAAATTCATTTGCTGGATATGCTTGTCATATTCTGTTCAACATGCAAATGTGAATTATAATGATTTTATATTTATAGAAATCAAATGATCAATTCTTATCTAACAACAAAGAAATTATCATATGCCCTCCAAAGAGATACGAATAGCTTTTCACCAAGATGGAGCTAAAAGCAAAGATGGAAGCTCTTGCCCCTCACAAAGCTGAAGCCAAAGTCAAGGCTTTAAAAAGCCAAGCAAACAGTGTTGAAAGATGCCCACAGCCACAAAAGGAAGATTTGCACATCACATACCTTCCAGCAGCCCAAAACCTTGTGGCTTAGGAGGCAGCCCAAATACCCTTGGAAGAGCAACTCAGGAGAAACAGGCTTGACCACCATGCCATCATCAAGGGCCCCTTGACCACTGACTCAATCATGAAGAAGAGAGAACACAATGAAACACTTGTGTTCATTGTGGATGTTGAAGCTAACAAACACCAGGTGAAAAAGGCTGCAAAGGAGCTCTATGACACTGATGTGGCCAAAGTCAATACACTAATCAGGCCTGTGGCAGAGAAGAAAGCCTACATTCAATTGACTCCTGATTATGATGCTTTAGATGTTGCCAACAACATTGGGATCATCTAAACTTGAGTCCAGCTGCTAACTTTAAATACACATCTTTTTCACAAAAAATTGAAAAAAAGATACGAATAAAGAACTTTTAGTTTTCAAACATCAATCACAATATTTCATGAGGAAAATAAAAATTTTAGGGCTGGGAATATAATGCAGTGGAAAGTGATTGCCAACCATGTGTAAGAACATAGGTTCAATTCCCAGTGTCACAGACTTTGCAAGCTAGATGCAGTGTGCACGTCTGTGTTCTCAGACTCAAGAGGCTAAAGTGGGAGAATTGCTATGAGTTCAAGGCCAATATGTAATAAATAGCAAGTACTAACCTAGCCAGGGATTTCTAGCATGATCGTATCTCAAAGCATATAAAATAATAATAAAAAAATAGCACAAAGAATTTAAAGTTTTTTTTTTATCAAAAATAGTCTGCTACTGTTTAAAGTTGAAAGATTATTCTCTGGAAAAATCTTTTAATCATGCAATAATGTTAATTATATTTTTATCCAAATTTATTGAAACAGTATTGTAAGAGTCTTCATGGTTGTGAATAATTTTATTCTTTCAATGAGAGAAATATTGATTTTCAAGAACTAGAGGAAAAAAGGTTTTATTTGATTAACTTGCAGAAGAAAGAGGTTATACAGTTTAAATGAAAGAAATAATTGTGATCAAGAATATGCACATGACATCTTATTCTCTATGAGATCAAAGGACAAAAAATACTTCATTTATAGTCAAGTGTGATATGAGTGATTGTAGCAATCAGTAACTCCCCCTTCACCAATCCCTCCCATTTCCTCTCACCCTCCTGTCCATTTGCTTCTGTGATTCTCAGGGTTCCCTTTAGACTATCTGCTCTAGTGGGGGATCAGATCTCTGTGACAGACCAAGTGGCCCTTCCCTGGGTAGACTCATGGAAAAGAGCACTCTCCCTCCCCCATCTAGCCCCAGTCCCCAAGTTATCACTGAATAGAATTGTTTCTCTTGAGATCCTCACTAGTTTATAGAGGAATGGTGAGATGTCAGCCATTGTGCAGGTCTGGTAAGGATAAATCTCATTGCAGTGGGTTCCTAGATGCAGCAACCCTGACCTGAGTGGAATTTCCTGGCCAGCGATGGGTCTCCCCATCTTTAGGCTCTTACAATCTTACTGCCCCCCCTCCCCAAAATTCCCTGAGCCTTAGGATGGGTAGAGATTTGGTTGGCCTGATTCCAGCTGTGTATTTCAGAGCTTCTGGTACTCTGCGTTCTGCTGTTGTCTATTTCACTGCTCTTTTACTGCACTAGACTGTTTCTTGTTTGGGTGCTGAGATCTTTTCTTATCTAAGGATAAAATGAGAGGTGCTTAGATAGAGGTTTACTCTCAGGTGTTAGTGGTTAGTATTGAGACATCTGATCCTGTCTACTATCGATTTTTACCACATTCTGTTTTTTAGACTGGTTAACAGTGTTGGGCATGTGTTCTCTGTCATGGAAGGGGGATGGGGTTAGGGGCTAGTAAGTGACTGGTTACCTGGAGGCTAATCCCATTCTCTACTGTGTCCTATTCTTATTCTTTCCTCTCATTAAGATTTTTCTTACACAAAAGCCTTTTTTATCTGTTTACCCATGGTTGTTCATTTTTTGAAAGAAATTTTTAACATATTATTAGCATAGGAGGTTCCTATGAAGTTGCCTCCCACAATCTCAGGGTTCTTCTCTAAGTCCATTAGTCTCTCCTATATCCCACTACCTCATGGTCTGTAAGTGTTTTTCTCCTTTATTCCCTCCATTATCCACTTTCCTGGTATCCTAAATCTACCCCTAAAAGGTTTCATCCTAATGATCCCTTCCTTTCTTCCCCCTCATTGATCTCTTTGAATTTTCTATTGGGAATATTGGACATGTACATGTAAAAGAATAAAAATGGACTACTGCCTCTCTTTACACAAAAATTAACTCCAAATGGATCAGAGACCTTGATGTTAAACCAGAAACCCTAAAACTGTTAGAAGAAAGAGTGGGGAGTATACCTGAATTGATAGGCCAGGTAAAGATTTTCTAAACAGAACCCCAAAGGCCCAGTAACTCAGACCAGTGATCAACGAATGGGACTTAATGAAATTAAAAGAAACTTCTGTTCTGCAAAAGAAATTGTTACTTGTGCAAAAAGATAACCCATAGAATGGGAGAAAATCCTTGCTAGCTATGAATCTAACAAGGGATTAACCTACAGAATATTCAAAGAGCTCAAAAAACTAAGCATTAAGAAAACAAACTTTTTAATTAAAAAATGGGCCCTGGAACTTAACAGAGGCTTCACACAAAAAGAAATTGAAATGAAAAACAAATATCATACAAGATGCTCAGCTCAACTTCCCTGGACGTCAGAGAAATGCAAATTAAAGCTGCCCTGAGATACCATCTGACTCTAGCCAGAATGGTGAAGATCAAGAACACAAAAAACAAAGAATGGGGAGGTTGTGGAGCAAAGGGGACACTTATTCAGTGCTGGTGGAAGTGTCAACTAGGATAGCCTTTTTGGAGATCAGTGGAGTGGTGTCTCAGAAAGTTAAAAATGGAACTACCATATGACCCAACTATGTATATATTTTAAATTTGAATATATTTGTATATATTTGAATTTCATCTTGTGAGAAGTTTCTTTTCAATTCTGCAGCCCATTTTTAATTATATTGTTTATTTCTTTGGTATTTAATTTTTGAAGTTCTTTACATACCCTGGATAGTAGTTCTCCATCAGATGTGTGATTATTGAAGATGCTCTCCTGCAGTGTCCACTCACCCACCGCGTGGTGTGTTTCAGCCCACTCATACACTCATTCACACAACTGCGCAGCCTGCTGCCGTGACGAAGAAAGGCAAAGTCAGTTGTTCCCAGCTCTGCTTCAGTTTCCCAGAGACTCGGCAACGGGACAGGGAGTTTGTCTGAGGCAAATCTCAAGTTTATTGGGTATCAAAGGAGCTTATATAGACAAATAATTAGATGGTGCCAAATGGGCAGCCAATTGTGTCAAAGGTCAAGGCAACCTTCAGGTGCTAATGGTCAAGTTCAATGCCACTCAGCACAGAGGGCAGGTCAGTACCTAAAAGCCAATTAGGGCTCTCTGTAATGTGATCAAGTTACGCCCAAGCCCAAGATACTAGCTCTCAGCACTGTCTTTAGTTCCATGTGCTCGGCCATGCCCTGGGGCAAATCCTGGGCGGGCCCAACACTCTCCCATTCTGTAGGCTGACTTTTTTTTTGCTCAGTTTAGCATCTTTTTTGCTGAGCAGAAGTTTTAATTTCATTTATTTCTGCTTGTTTATTGTTGGACTCATTCTCTGTGCCTTTGGTATCCTACTAAAGAAATGCTGGCCAAGGTCAATCAATTCGAGGGTATTCCCTATGTTTTCTTCTAAGAATTTTATAGTCTCTGGTCTAACATTGAGGTCTTTGATCCATTTGGAGTTGATTTCTGTGCAGGGAGGCAAATAATGGTCTAATTTCATTCTTCTGCATGTAGATATCCAATTTTGCCAGCACTGTTTGTTGAAGATGCTGTCCTTTCTCCAATGGATTGATTTTTTTTTATGAAATTGATATATCATAGAGTCTTGCACATTCTAAGGTAGTTTTCCAGGTTGATGTAGAGTTAGTTGAATATGGACTTTAAGTAGTAAATGGTGAAACAGTAGATGATAGAATCACTTTGGAATTGTATTTGGTTTCCAAAAGCAGAAGCCAAGTTGGGTTTTAGCATCTGTTGTACCTGATGGATCCTCTGTGGCTACATGTAAGGGATGATTTCAAGAAGTGGTATGCCCACTGGCCCAGTGATAGAAATCTACAAAAAGAAGTGTGAGACTTAATGGTTCCTAGATGGTGGGTACCAGCAGAGTAGGATTTCTGATCTCCAATGGAGGTTCCACAGGGGTTGGGAAGGATGAGAACTGGCAGAGGGCTCAATGAAATGAAATGAAAGCTTTATGAATTAGAAATTTACCAACTAGAATAGCTTAGAGCTACTGGGATGCTGTGATAGTTAAGCCTGGGTGTTAACTTGACACACCCGGTATTAACTAAGCTGGGCTGAGACCACCTCTGGAAAGGATCTGAGACTACTTGAAAAGATTGTACACGCCCCAGATCCTATCAGAAATCCAAAGCTCTCAAAGGATTCTCTCAATACTACATCATATAAAAAGGAGGCACCAAAGAGAGCAGATCCTTTTCTGCAGCTGTCCTAGGAATTGCTCTTCCGGTTTCTTTGTGCTAGGAATTGCCGCCTGGTTTCTTTGACCCTCTAGCCTTCCAACCCTCCTAGTCGTTGGGTAGACTGAAGATTTTAGGAATTCTCCAGCCTTCAGCCATCACCCACTTGACTACTGAACTGAACAGTTACTGGCAGCCATCGTTGGACTACCTCGGCTACTAGCAGCAATTGTTGGACTACCTCGGCCATATTGCAAGCCAACATAATACATTCCCTATATTATATATATTCATTGTGTTGATTCTGCATCTCTAGAGAACTTGACTAATACAGATGCTAATTAAATAATGCTCCATTTTATGACTTTTATATATAAATCCTTTCAAGAGATCATATTTTATCTACTTTTTTGTTTTGTTTCTATGAGGGTCTTTAAAACCAATCAAATTCTTACTTGACTTTGAATTGTTAAACACTGGAAATGACCATTCGGAAACAATGGACCATGTCTTTGAAGAGGACTTTTTCATATTTTGTGTCCCTTGACAATTAAGTGGGGTCATGGTCATTCTGACTTCAAAGTAATAGGATGAATTAAATGTCTTTATGGGTTTACTTGTTAACTTGTTTAATGAATAGTTTTATAATGCTGAACCAGCCTTAAATTTCATGGAAATAAATATTGCCTTTTAATTAGCCCTCTTAATTCTAAGATTTTTGGCCTTGACTCAGACAGTGAAGATTTCAAGGTATCTGCCAAGGGGATGTAAATTCTACTCCAGGGACTTTTCTGTTCCTCTCACAGTCATTGTTCTAGCTCACCATTCACAGAGTTGCAGGCAGCAAACACAGATGTACCATGTATCATTTAAGCCGTAGTTTTTACAGTAGTGTATTTTCAGTTAATTACTAATTGGTGCTTATGTCTTTTCTGACTTAGAATCCTTCTTCTTAGGAGGAAGGATACTAGGAATTGAACATGTGACCTTATGTTTGGTCAGCACACATGTCCTTTCTGTGGTGTCCCTTGAGATTCTGCGCTTACATCATGCTCAATTTTTTTATTCTACAGCAAATTACAAATTTGTAGATTTCTTCCCATAAAATATCAATGACTTTTTTAAAAATAATTACCTGATAAATAAATATATCTGATAACAATTTGACCCACATAAAATTGCTATTATCTTTTTGTCGTCTTTGTAGGGGGTCATATTGATCTTTTCTGTGTAGCTCTAATTTTGATATAATTTTGAATGCTAATCCTAATATAACACAAGATAACACAAATTATCCTTCTGGAGAAAGTATTTGGAAAAATCTGAGCCCACTGAACAATCTAAAAAAAGATCATGCACCCTGAGGACCTTTTTTGCTGTGACTAAAGGACAGACGGTAGCTAGTTATGCAGTAGTACTAGATGCCAGCCCAAACCTGTATGTTGCTGTCTTAAATACTCTAGGAATTCCACAACCTCCATATTAAGACTCAGTCTCTAGACTTTGAAAGTCATATTATGTCCTTAAGAGCCCATGAGTTTATCCTAAAAGTGCTCATTATAAGTTATATTCATGATTATGGAAACCCTACATTGAATTTCTCCATAATCTCAGGAAAGCTTTTGTGAACATCTGGAGTTTTTCAGCTGCTACTTCTCTGAGGTCATCATATAATGTCTGGCTTGTTTCTGATATCATTCTCTGTAAGCCCAGCATCTGTAAGAACCCAATCACATCAGCATTAAGAATAGTGACATCAGATGCACTCGCCCAGTGTGTATTCTGGACAAATCAGATTTCTTCAGCATTTTTAAAAAAATTATTACATTTTTTTGCTATCTTCAGTGTCTTAAAAGAATTCTGTGTGGTATGACTCATGACTTCCACTTTGGTTTAACCCATAACACGTCTACAAAGCAAAATTTTGTGGCAATTGAATTTGTCCCAGAGTATGATCTTTTTAATATTGTTATTCTTGACAAACATCTCCAATTTAGGCCCTTGCTCAATGTCAGAATTTCTTTGGAGAAAAGAAGCAGTTGCTAACCTGCTGTGAAATATAAGCACACATTTCAAACTGGGTATAATGAAAATCATATTTCCATATTTTCTGGGAAAAGCAGTTTTTACACTTTTTTTTATACTGGGGGAAAAAAGATGACAGCAGTTGGTGACATCATTTGTAATTGTGACTTTCGGCTCTCTACCATCTTTCTTGCTGTGTTTCAACATAACATACATCTTGAATGAGTGGAAAGGCTGAACCACACTGGAAAGACAGACTGAAATCTCAATGCTGCTTGTACCTTACCTCATTTTTTTGGGAGGGGGAAGGGTCTTAGAAAACCAAGGTTTTTAAAAATCATTTCTTTTTATTTAGATAAACATGTGACTTACAAAGAGTAATGTAACATTACAGACCATGTGCTTGAAGATCACAAGAGACCAGGATGTTGGTTCTATGAGACTGAAGGTGAAAATAGTGTGTTGAGTTACTAGCATGAAGTGTCCATCATGGAATGGGTCTCCCTGCAGAATTTTTCTAAGGTAAAGAGTTGGAAAAAAAGCTCTGATATCAACTAACAAATGGAAATGGGCTAAAGAAATTGAGCACAAAATTCATATCCTCTTTACATGGCATCACGGAACGTAGAGCTGTTCATCTGACCAATGAATTCAGGCAGTGGCAGAAATACTGCTCTGATTGCAAAGACAAATGCTTAATATAGTCTGTGTGTTCCTTCACTAGGACATGACCAAGGATAACATCTTCACTGGATTGATTTTATTCCAGATCACATGAACTCTGTACAATATACTTGTCTCAGTTAGGTACAGATGCCAATTTGACACTCGAGGGGTAAGGCTTTAGGCGAAAACCTGTGTAGAGTTAGAGTTAAAGCAAGCACTGAGCAAGTCTGTGGGAGATTTTCTGATAGATGTGGAAAGATCCAGCATATACTCGAGGGAACCATTCTTAAGGCAGTTGGATTCAAGACAGAGAGTATATATATATATGGAAGGTGGAAAGAAAAAGCATGTTCCTTTTTTTGTGAATACAGTAGACATTTCCCTGGATTCCTGGTGTTGGTATGAATTATCCTGCTAAGCTGATGAAGTGCAACAGAGAATTTTAAGCTAGAATAAACTCATTGTTTCCTTACATGCTTTGGTTATGGTATCATGTCATCAACAGAAAAGTTTCTATGAATGCAAAAGTTTCTATGAAGAAGTAGTTGGAGTTCTACATGCCATTACTCTGTTGTTTGCTATTAACTGTTATATTTTAGTTCAAATATATTCATCAATTCAGATGCCAAATAAAAATATTTCTTATTATTCAAGCAAGTGGCATTGAAAGAAATATGCACAACATTGTTCTGAAAGTGAATTTCCTCCACATCTAAAAGAATGAAATTTGCTATCATGTATTCCACACTTTTGTCTAAAGAAGAACTTGCATATTGAAAATATCTAATCTGGCATGTACAATGAAAACATTCTATGTATTATCTAACTAACAGAAGTAGCCTTTAAATTTCATCATTGCAGATAAATTAATTAACATATTTTAGTATTTTCTTCTAATGAAGATGTATTTGTTTGAAGCAAAAGGGAAATAAAATATTATTAAATTATAAGCCACAACATAAAACACAATTTCATGAATGCATAATAATATAAACAAATATATGAATAAAAATAAATCAAATCTCTCACACAGAAGATTTTGAAATAATTTTTGTAGATGTTCTTTCCTAGGAAGAAAAGTCTAATTTCCTACTATTAAATGTGGGCTGGGCATAATTTCTTTCCAGAAAACACAGTAACGTTACTGCAGAAAAACCTGACCAGTACTAACTTTGTCTCATGATCAAAATCAACATAAAAAATGATTAGCTATATAGACAGTAGGAGCATTTGTTGTGGTTGGTGAAAAATGACAATTTTGCTTTGGTGTTTTTCTGGAAGCAGAACTCCCAAGCCTTACGATGAGCAAAACCTCAGACAAATTCCAGTAAAAGCCATCATAAAATTTCTTGATGAGTTCTCTTTCATTAGTACTGAAATTTTATAAAATAAGAAAAGTGTGAAAAACTTTCACAGCCAAAGAGATATTAGAGACACATAACAAGCAAATATAATGTGGTACCTTGGATGAAAAAATATATTATGTAAAAACTAAGGAAACATGAAAAAAGTGTTGGCTTTACTCAATAATAATAATGTATCCATATTGCTTGATCTATTATAACAAATATTTTACATTGATGCAAGGTTAATAGCAAAACTTAGCATAGGGTCCATGGACTACCCAGTCAGTTTTCATGCAAACCTAAAATCACTCTAAAAATAAAGGCTAAAAAGAAAGATTATATGTGCACATTTAAATTGAAAATTTCACTTGAATATATGATCTGGTATAACTAGCTGCATATTCAGAGAAAATAATATAAAAAATCATTAACTCAGAATTTCAACGGGGGCAGTTCTTTCTTAGTTGATAATAATTTCGAACTTCTTGATTTTTGAGGCATTAAAACACTCTTTCATACGTAAATTACAGGACAGGGAACTTAACCTTATTGCCTGACAAGATATGAAAAATGTCTCTTGAATTTTCAGATTTGTATCTTAAATTCTTTCTGGTTTTGATAACCATGAGTTTGTCAAAAGCAGAGGAATTTATCATCAGGTTAATTTTTATACTACGTATTAATATGTCCCTAAACTGTGTATTTCTTAGTCTGGAGGATTGGAGGGTATGGATATGCATCCAGGGTGGGCTTGTCAGTTACATTGTTTCCACTTCTCACAATCACAGGTTCATGTTCAGTTGATCTTCTGATAAGACCATCTGGAGGCTCAGATGCTAAGACGCTAGCATAGGAGGATGTCCATACACCATGCTGTATAGTAACAGTTTAGTGAACTTCAACATTCAGGTAAAGACATGATGCTATAATTATTAAGTGGGCTCGACATCAAAATAAAGAACCTTCACATGGAAGGGGACATGAAGAGAAGGCAAAATGAACTGAAAAAGCACAGGCAGAGATGCACATGTGCTGGCTTGAGGATGGATGAAGACACAAAGGACGCTTAAGGATCTTTTTTTTTTTTAAACATTTTTTATTATTATTTCCGCTCATACAAACTTAATAGGTAGACCAGTTCCCTCCCCCCCTCCTCCCCCCCGAACCCCCTGTTCCCCCTCCCTCCCTCCCCATCTCCCAGTGCCTCCCCCCAATTCCCAGAGAGTCCTTTATTGTGTATGCCTAACTCTCCTCTTGGTCCTCCTTTCCGATGACATAAAAGGACCCAGTGGCATTTCCCTGAACCCTTTCTCGTGTTCCGCTTAAGCATAGGAACACTTCTGTGGCCATCAATCCCTTGCCTCCAAGGATCTTGGTGCCTTTAGCCGATGTTAGACTTTGTGAGGTCAATAGTGTGACGGACATGGCGCAGGGCATGAAAGTCCTATTATGATTGCTTCAGCCCTATCTAGTGTGGAGACTCTTCAAATCATTGCTCCCCCCATCCTTTTGCTCTTACAATCTTACCGCCCCCTCTTCCACAGATGTCCCTGAGTTTCAGGATGGGGGGAGATTAGGCTGGCTTAGTTCTATGTGGATGATATAGAGTCTCTGAAGTTCTGGATTGTGGTTTGTTGATTTTCTTTTGCAGTTTTGCTGCTCCTGCAATGCCCTTCACTCCATCCTGATGGGCACTGTATGTCACTTTCTGGTCAGAGACAAAAAACTGTTAAACTGGAGTCTTGTTATAATAGCACATTCAAGGATAGATGTAATAAAAGCAGGAAACCTCGGTGAGGGAGGGATCAGTCACCCATTTGCAAAATGATCACTTTTCATCTGCCAGACTATATGCCCTCCCCTTCTGGTGAGATCATACCCCCTCAGTTGTACATGAACAGGAACGAACGTCTGTGAACTTAACCAGGTGTCACATTACTTACTTGCATTCCTTGGAGGTCGATTTTCTCTGCTGTAACATGGTCCCCTCTCTCCTTGTGTCTGTTGTGGCCCTCCAACCCCATCCCTCCTGTTCACAATCCTTGCAATTACCGTATTACATAGGTTTACCCTTGAGTGTCTCAATGTGGGCTGGGTGAGTTTGGTACTAGGAGCCACCTATTAGGGAGTACATACGGTGCTTAACTTTCTGGGTCTGGGATTCTTCACTTAATATAATTGTTTCTAATGATATCCATTTCCCGGCAATTTCCAGTAATTCATCATTTTTGATGGCTGAGTAGTACTCCATTGTATAGATGTACCACCTTTTCCTTATCCACTCGCCAACTGTTGGACATTTAGGTTGATTCCATGACTTTGCTATTGTAAACAGTGCTGCTATGAACATAGTCGTGCTTGTGCTATCGAGGCGAACCTCTGCTACATGGGGGGTTATTCCCAAAAGTGGAATAGCAGGGTCATATGGCATTTCAATCTTTAATGTCTTTAAGAATCTCCAGACGGCTCGCCAGAATGGCTGTATGAGCCTGCATTCCCACCAGCAATGTAGCAGAGTTCCCCTCTCTCCACATCCTCTCCAGTATTTGTTGTTGTTTGTATTGTGGATTTTTGCCATCCTGACCGGGGTGAGATGATATCTCAGGGAGGTTTTGATTTGCATTTCCCTGATGGCTAAAGAAGTGGAGCATTTTTAAAGATATTTGTTAGACATTTTAATTTCATCTCTGGTAAAATTTCTTTTAAGTTCCAGGGCCCATTTTTTAATTGGGCCATTGGTTTCCTTGGTGTTTAATTTTCTAAGTATTTGTGCACTCTGGACAGGAGAGCTCTATCAGATATGTGGTTAGTGAAGAATTTCTCCCATTCTGTGGGTTGCCTTTGAGCTCGTGTGACAATCTCTTTATCTGAACAGAAGCTCTTTAATTTCACAAGATCCTAACTGTTGAGAGTTGGTAGCAGTGACTGTGCCATTGGATGTCTGTTTAGGAAATGTTGGCCTAGCCCAATCAGCTCAATGGAGTTCCCTATCTGTTCAGTTATGATTTTTATAGTCTCTGGCCTGATATCAAGGTCCTTGATCCATTTGGAATTAAGTCTTGTACATGGTGACAAGTACGGGTCCAGCTTTAATCTTCTGCATGTGGAGATCCAGTTTTGCCAGCAGCATTTGTTGAAGATGCTGTTCTTTTTCCATTGGATTCTCTGGGCCCCTTTGTCGAAGATCAAATGGCTGTATTTTTGTGGGCTTATATCTGGGTCCTCAACCCTTATCCATTGATCTGTGTGTCTATTTTGGAGCCAGTACCAGGCTGTTTTTATAGCTATGGATTTGTAGTATTGACTAAATTTCCGTATGGTAATACCTCCAGCAGTGTTTTTGTTACTCAGGATTGTCTTTGATATCCTGGGTCTTTTGTGCCTCCATATGAATTTTGAGATTAATTGGTCAACTTCTTTAAAGAATTGCTTTGGGATTTTAATTGGTGTAGCATTGAATTTGTATATTGCCTTTGGTAGGATGGTCATTTTTACGATGTTGATTCTGCCAATCCAGGAACATGGGAGGTCTTTCTACCTTCTGATGTCTTCAGCAATTTCTTTCTTTAGGGTTTTAAAGTTTTCATTTTTGGGGGGGCTATAGTAAATGGGATTGTTTCTCTCAAGGCTTTTTCACTTCTTTCATTCTGGGCATATAGGAAGGCCTCTGATTTTTGCACATTTATTTTGTATCCTGCTACCCTGCTGAACTTCTGTATTAGGTCCAGGAGCTTCCTGGTGGAGTTTTTGGGATCCCTCAGGTATAAGATCATGTCATCTGCAAATAGGGATAGCTTGACTTCTTCCTTGCCGATTTGAATCCCTTTTATGTCCCTTTCTTGTCTTATGGCTTCGGCTAAGACTTCAAGTACAATATTGAATAGAAGTGGTGAGAGTGGACAGCCTTGTCTAGTTCCTGATCGAAGTGGGAATGTTTCCAATTGTTCCCCATTGAGCATAACCTTTGCTGTGGGCTTGTTGTATACAGCTTTTATTATATTGATAAAGGTTCCTTCTATTCCTACAGTCTCTAGCGTTTTGATCATAAAAGGCTGTTGGATCTTGTCAAAGGCTTTTTCTGCATCTATCGAGTGTATCATGTGGTCTTGGACTTTGGACTGGTTTACATGATGAATTACATTTATTGATTTGCGTATGTTGAACCAACCTTGCGTGCCGGAGATGAAGCCTACTTGGTCCCTGTGAATGATCTTTTTGATATGTTTTTGAATCCGATTTGCTAAGACTTTGTTGAGAATCTTTGCGTCTGTGTTCATCAGAGAGATCGGCCTATAGTTTTCTTTTTTAAGTGAATCTTTATTAGGTTTTGGGATTAAGACGATATTAGCTTCATAGAAGGAATTTGGTAGTGTTCCTTCCTTTGCTATTTGATGGAACAGTTTAAGGAGTATTGGTGTTATTGACTCCTTAAATGTCTGGTAGAATTTTGTGCTGAATCCATCTGGTCCAGGACATTTTTTGGTGGGGAGATTTGAGATTACTTCTTCAATTTCCTTGTATGTTATAGGGCCATTTAAGGAATTCACAACTTCCTCATCCAATTTAGGTAAGATGTGTTTACTTAGAAATTCATCCATCTCTTGTGTGTTGTCAAACTTCACAGAGTATAAGTTTTTGAAATCTGATGTTATAATTCTCTGGATTTCTTGGGTATCAGTAGTGATTACTCCATGTTCATTTCTAATTTTGTTAATTTGGGTTTTCTCTCTCTTGCTTTTGGTTAATTTAACTAGGGGTGTATCTATCTTATTGATTTTTTCAAAGAACCAGCTTTTTGACTGGTTGATTTTTTCTATCGTTTTCTTAGTCTCGATTTCAGATATTTCTCCCCTTATTTTGCTAATTTCCTCTCTTCTACTACTTTTGGGATCAGATTGCTTAAGTTTCTCTAAAGCCTTAAGCTGCATCGTTAAGGTATTTATTTCTGATGTTTCCATTTTTTTGATGTAGGCATTAAGAGCTATGAACTTACCTCTTAGAACAGCTTTCATTGTGTCCCAGAGATTTTGGTAAGTTGTATTTTTGTTATCGTTCACTTTCAGGAAATCTTGAATTTCCTTTTTAATTTCTTTCTGAATCCAGTTCTCATTCAGCATCATATTGTTAAGTTTCCAGGAGTTAGTGTATTTTCTCTTGTTTGATGTGTTGTGGATGTCCAGCTTTAGGCCGTGGTGGTCTGATAGGGCACAGGTTAGAATTTCAACTTTTTTGTATATGTGTAGATTCGTTTTGTGGCCCAATATGTGATCTATTTTGGAGAAAGTTCCGTGTGCTGCTGAGAAAAATGTGTATTCTTTGGTACGTGGGTGAAAAGTTCGATAGAGATCTGTAAGGTCCATTTCTTTCAGGGTTTGATTAAGGTCCAAAGTGTCTCTGTTAAGCTTTTGACCTGTTGACCTATCCCATGTTGAGAGGGCGGTGTTGAAGTCCCCAAGAATTATCGTTTGGGGGTTGATTTCTTGCTTTAGGCGCTGTAGGGTTTTCTTAATGAATGTGGAGGGGCCCGTATTGGGTGCATAAATGTTCAGGATTGTGAAGTCTTCCTGGTGAATTGTACCTGTGACTAAAATGTAGTATCCATCTGTGTCACTTATGATTTTCTTTGGTTTGAAGTCCACTTTGTCTGATAACATAATTGCTACCCCTGCCTGTTTTCTGGTTCCATTAGCTTGTAAGATTTTGGACCAGCCTTTCATTCTTAGGATGTGCCTATCTTTTGTGGTGAGATGAGTTTCCTAAAGGCAGCAGATTGTTTGATTGTGGTTTTTAATCCAAGTTTGTAATCTGTGTCTCTTAATCGGCGAGTTAATACCATTGACATTTAATGTTATAATGGAGAAATTATTTTTAATTCTGGACATTTTTTATGTTTAGTAGATTTTGTAAGCATGTTGTTTGATATTTATGTTTTGGTGGTATTATACTTCCCTTCTGTCCTCCTGGATACGCTTGTTCTTTTCTTCAACCTTGAGTATCATTTCTAGGATTTTTTGAAGGCCTGGTTTGGTAGACATGTATCCCTTCAAGTTGTCTTTGTGCTGGAAAACTTTTCTTTCTCCCTCAATCATGACAGATAGTTTTGCCTGGTATATCAATCTGGGTTGGCATTTTTGCTCATTTAATACTTGAAGTATGTCTCTCCAAGCTCTTCTTGCTTTTACTGTTTCCATTGAGTAGTCATTTGTTATTCTAATAGGTTTACCTTTAAAAGTGAGTTGCTTTTTTTCTCTTGAAGCTCTCAGCACCTTTTCTTTGTCTTGTATGTGGAGTGTTTTGACTATTATTTGCCATGGCGATTTTCTATTTTGGTCGTACCTGTTTGGAGTGCAAAATGCCTCTTGTATTTGGATAGGCCTCTCATTCTTTAATTGTGGGAAGTTTTCATTTATGATGAATTGAAATATTTCCTCAGGTGTGGTATTTTGGGATTCTTGTTCTGGTATTCCATGAATGCGCATGTTCGGCTTCTTCAGGGTGTCCCATGTCTCTTGAATGTTCCTCTCCAGTATCTTTTTGGCTTTAACAATCTCTTCTATTGAGCTGGTTAATTCTCCCACTTTGTCTTCAAGATCTGAATTTCTATTTTCTGCCTCATTTGTTCTGCTGATAAGACTCTCTGTTGAGTTCTGGGTTGAAGATAACTTGTCTTTTAGTTCAATTTTAAACTCTTCCTGAGACTGTTTTAATTGCTCCATACCTATTTTTGTTTCTTGAACTGTTTTTCTCAACTCCTCCAAGTGCCTGTTGTGTTTCTGTTCAAAGTGGTTGATACGGTTGTTTAACTCTTCTCGGATTTCCTCTTTCATAGTATTAATCATGGTAAGGATCATACTCTGAAAGTCGTTATGTTGGGTCTGGCTTCCATGGCTATTTTCTGTGGATTTTTTTCTGGTCGGAATCCCTCATTATGGGATTGATTCTTTCGGCAGGAGATTGTTCTTGAGTTTTGTTTCTCGTGGATCTGCACTTTGACTTGTACATTGTTGTTTTGTTTTTTAGGACCTTTCAGTTTCTGTGTTTTTCACTGAATCGACGTAGTTAGTATTGTTATGCTTGCCAGTTATTACTAGTGCTTGCCTTGGATTGGGTATGTTTGTGTATTGTTGTTATTATATCCTAGATGAGGCTACTAAGCTGTTAGTATGTCAGTTAAGTCAGGTTATGTTACCAGGGGGTGAATATTAGTTTGGTAGTGCACTTTTACCATTTAGTTTCTTGGTGAAATGTGGGGGTGAGTGGTGTACTCCCTGGAGTTGTATGTTGTGGGGTGGCTGTATGAGAAAGTTGATCTACAGCATTGATACTTTAAAGGATCAGTAAAGTGAAAAGAAAAAGTTTACTTATCTTTGGGCTGGATGAGACGAAACTCGCCCACGTGATATAATGATTGTAGTGGAGTCCAGATGTATGGCCTGTGCTCCCTTTGTCCTTAGAATTTTGCTTGAGTTTCTTTGGGCTCTATTGAATTCTGAGTAGCAGTGTGTCTTCCATGGACCACGTGCGTAGGTCCCCGGTGGGCCAGAGAGGCAGAGGATCTGCTGTTGATGGCAGAATTCTTCACCTTGGGCGGGGGCGGGGGCGGGGGCGGGGCGGCGCGGAGGGGCTGGGGCCGGTCCGGGCCGGGGGCGCAGGCCAAGCCGCAGTTGGCCTGGGTGCTCACTGCAGCCGGGAAGTGTGGGGCTCCGGGTTGGTTGGGCAGAATGCTTAAGGTTCTGCATATGCATAAGGTTCTGTATCTTGGCCACGTGAAATGTGTATTGTCTTTAAGATCGGCATTTTCTTTAGGTATTATAAGCCTTAGAAAATTAATACATTATTTCAGACAGATCCCATGCTGCTTGTGAGTTTGATACTTCATTTCTTTGTATTGTGATGTCTTCCTTACTAATGCTTGCTTTCTCCAAGGATTATGAATCATAGTCAAGCTATGAGTCATAGGAAGAAGTCAAGCTATCCCTATTTGCAGATGACATGATCTTATACATGAGTGATCCCAAAAACTCCACCAGGAAGCTCCTCGAACTAATTGAGAAGTTCAGCAGGGTGGCAGGATACAAAATAAATGTGCAAAAATCAGAGGCCTTCCTATATGTCCAGAATGAAAGAAGTGAAAAAGCCTTGAGAGAAACAATCCCAGTAAGAATCCCAAGGTGAAGAATTCTGCCATCAACATCAGATCCTCTGCCTCTCTGGCCCACCGGGGACCTACGCACGTGGTCCACGGAAGACACACTGCTACTCAGAATTCAATAGAGCCCAAAGGAAACTCAAGCAAAATTCTAAGTTTTGGGGTTGATAAATTGTTATTAATAAAACCATGATTTGGGACATAAAATAATTATCCTGTACTTTGAGACTCAGACATGAAAACCTGGAATGAGTGCTTGGCATGTAAATCTTCCAGTTCTTTCCCCTTTTTAATAACCTTTTTAATTTTGTTATACATATGTTTTATCTATTATTTATTTATTTGCTTATTTATGAGACAGAGAGAAAGGCAGAGGGAAAATCTTCAAAGATATATTGATATCTTAATTTAAGCTTTTTATAATATTAAAAAGTATATTTGTTAGACACTGTATGTTTCTATAATGTCATCATTTCAGGTCATCATTGGAATTCTAGAATCACAGCTATGCCTTTTAAGAAGCCCTGGGAGAAGATCAAGTTCCAGAGATTAACCAGAACTCTCCGTTCTTTGCACACTCTTACGGAACACTTTTCTACTCGCTTAGGCAGTTACTCCTCTATGTTTGTACTTGTCCTCTTCAAGAGGATTTCCTGAACACAGGGAACACAGAAAATTTGATTTGTGATCAAATTTAATGAAAAAGATGAGGTTCTGAAGCGGTGGTATGAAGCCCTCACCCTTTGTAGAATTAAGATAACTTTGATTTTACAGCTTTTGAGCTAAAATAACTTTTGTAAAGATTAAGCTCATTTAGATTTTTTTGGTAAGTATTTCAGCAGGATCTGCTGCAGGGGTTTTGTTGTTTTGTTTGTTTGCTTATTTTTAAATTAATTGTTTCAAGCTTTGGATACTTCAGGCTTTAGAGGGAAGACCCAATTTTCAATTATGTTGGCTTTTTATAAAGCTTGAGTTATGTAAGATTTAAATAAAAGTTTGCTACCAAAAAAAAAGCGCTGGGAGAGAAGAGAGAGACCTATAAAAATGAGGATTTAACAATGGAGTCAAACTGCCTTGAGAAACTCAAGTGATAGCTTGAATTGCATTGTCAGAGAATTAGAGAATGCAAAGACATTTGGTATGATATACAGAGATTAGAGCTGTCAGTCAATAAGAGAATTGTCAAGAAGAGACTGGCAAAACAACTCAAAGGATGTTTTGATAAGGGCTGACCACAGAAATGTCAGCTGGGTAGCAAAGTGAAACCCAAGCAACTTGACTGAAGTCTTTAAAGACATTACCATCATGATAAATAGAACAGGTAAATGGCAGAACTTCTCATTTACTTTCCAAAATGAGTGGAACCTTGTGGAAGAGGGGGCAGCAAGATTATAAGAGTTTGAAGATGGGGAGGACTAAGGATATGCAAGATACTCCATACAAGTCAGGGCTGCAGCAACAATGCCATCGGACCTTGCCTGAACTGCACAATGGCTGATATGTCAACAATCCTCCAAAGTCTAGCATGTATCACAAGGAAGAAAGCTTCAGGAAGTAGGATCCTTAAAGGCAAGGGGTTAAACAGTCATAACAGAGTTCCCATACTAGTGGGTAGCTCAAGAAGGGGCCCCAGCTATACCACTGAGTCCTGAACCCTCACTAATATAGACAACTCAGAGGGAAATTCAGCATCCACATAAACAGATGCTCTGAAAGATGGGAGGGAGAAAGATGGAAGCACCAAGAGAGGAGGAGGGAAGGAAAAGGGGTACCTATTGAGTTTGTATAACTAGACAAAAAATGTAATTAAAAAAAGAATAAGTCATGGATAGTGTTAACTACTAAAAGCTGAGGTCAGAACGCATTATACAGCTTTTTTGGGGGTCAGGGGGGATAGTGTCACTCTTTAGTCCAGGCTAGCCTTGAAATAATGGCAATCTTCTTTCTTCAGCACATCAAGTACTGTGATCATAGGTATGAACCACCGCAACTGATTTAAATTACACACTTTTAAAGTGGAGTGAAAAAAGTCCATATAAATTTACAAGATAAATATTTGTTCTGGCTTTTTTGGTGTACACGTATCCCAGTAAAGGGGACCATGTTGGGCTAGAGGAGATTAAGTGGAAGCAGCTCTCTGTAGGATTCCTGTTGTGGGTTCTAGTGACTGGTCAGATCTTGCAGTGCCAGTATATTGAGATAAATGTGATGTCTCGTGAAGGTGAGGTACAAGTCTGACCAATTGTGTCTTCTGTGGGCTTCTTAAATCACTCACCTATAATTAACATGATTATATATGCATGATAAGTAACGTTAATGTCAACTTGGTGGAAAAGTCTCTGGCCGTGCATTTGAAGGAATGGTCATAATTGGGTTAGCTGAACTTGGAAGGTGTACCCTAATATCAGGCAACATCACTCCATGTGCTTAGGGTTCTGGAATGAATAAATCAGAAAAGAAAGTGACAGTTATTATTCTTCCAACTACTCAGATTCTTGATGGTGGATGCAATGTGACCAGTAGGAGCTGCTTCAAGTTCCCATTGCTTTTATTACCCCAACACAATGAACTGTGCTCTTGAAGTATGAGCCAGAATAAATAATTTCTGCTTCAATTTGCTTTGATCAGACTATTTTGCTGTAGCAACAGGAAGAGATACTAAGACAGTATGGCATGTATCTTTCTGTAAAAACATGTTTTGAGAATGAATATCATGACCCATTTAAGTTCAGAGTTATATAGCAATTTTAATATGTAATGCTTTGAGAAATGAGAGATAACTGTAACTTTCAAAATGATGTATTTTTTTGTTTAGTTGGTTAGTTATTTTGCATATTAAGGATATAGCTACTCCTATTGGGCTAAACTAAATTAATCTGTGTGAGTGTGAAATCTATAGTTAAACTGGGCATTGTTTGGTATGGTACATGTCAGAAAGTATATAATTTAGAAGGACAATAAATTATTGTTGCATTTTTAAAACAATATGAGAGAGAAGTTTGGATGACACTAAATGAATGAGAAAAGTTTTAGTGTTTAGTTTATTACATTTATTATTATCATTTGACTGGATAAACATAATGATGTTTTCCCAGAAGGAAGGATAAATGATTTTATCTTGACCATTTGCAACAAATCTGATTTTGCCTATTGATTTTGAGCTTCATTTTATACACATTTCACTATTTTCAAATTACAAGAAGGAAATGTACCAATGATTGGATGGAAGAACTCTGCCTATTGCACTTACTATACATTCCCAGGGTGACCTCAGAAAAGACATTCTGCACCTGAATTCAAGTAGAATGTTGATTGTGCATTCTGTCTAGGTCAGTTAGTACACAGTAGAAAACTATTCTGACCCCAGGGAAGATTCTGAAAGAGAATAGAAAAGGATAGAAAGAAGAGAAGGACTTACATTCAATACATATTACTTCTGATGAACTGCCTCAATTATCCAGACTCTTGATTTTTGATGAATTAACAGTCATAGGAGATATGGAGCAATCAGGTGAGAATGAAAAGCATTTTTTTTTCTGTAGGTCTGTGGGTTTCAAAGACAGTCTATATGGAATGAGCACTTTGCGGCTGGCCAATAACCTGAAAGGTCATGATGTAACATTGAATCTTGTAATTTTACATTTTCTAGACTATTTCTTATAACATATATGCAACAGCTAATTCAATGACTGTATCATCTCCTTTCAATACCTAATCTCAATATCTAAGTTTTCCAAATGAAGTTCAAAAGAAATTCTAGACATTTCAATATGTGATAATTTTTGATTCTGTGTTGCAGTTTCTCTTCATGCTGCTGATATGAATACATATCTAAACAACTTAGGTGAATAAGGGCTTTCTTCTTTCCTATGAATATCGATTAAACTCCATAAGCTTGGCAAGAGAGTTCTTACACAGGAGCCACACATATCCACAGAAATTTCTGAGAAAGAGCCATATTTTTTCTCTTCCCTGTGTAGCAAAATAGTGAACCAACTCTCTCCATTATCCACCTTCCTAAAGGATGGCCCCATCTATTATGGGTTAGGTCTTCCACATCAATATTCAGGACTTGTTTTAAACAATTCTACATAGCTATGTCTGAAGGTTAATTGTCAAGTTGATACTTACATATAACTGGCTTACTTTCTAATCTGTATAGAGAGATGTCATTTTGCTCTGGGAACTTAGTAAACAGTACTGTATTATCAGCAACTGAAAAAAATGTTTTAAGGATGATGCAAGTTATCATTTTGTTTTCCATTTCCTGACTAGACCTTGAAAAGTAGGTGCAGTAGTATGAGTTTATGCTGACAGTTTTGTTATGCTAACAAGGAAGTTTCATGTGATTTTCCTCTAGGTCCAGACTATTAAATTGAGTCATAAAGAGACATGGGGAAATACATATTTGATTTATAGACCATGTAATAGGTGCATTATACAAACATATATATATTTTATATATAAATACAAAGTGTTTAATATATTATGTATATCATAGATGATATATTAGTATATTACATGTATACTATATATGTATATACTTTAATATATTATACATATATATTCTATACATACATGTGTTCATATACATAAACATATATAAGCTATGTGTTCGTGTGTAGATATTTTAGTATGCACATTAAAGGATGGATGTGGTAACAATGTCAGATAGAGCTGCATGTTCCTGAGTGTGTGCAGATGAGAAAGTTCTCAAAATAATCTCTTCCTTACTCATGGTGAAGCAGAGTAGAAATGTATGTGTGATGTCTTCATGCCTTTCCTTCCATAGATTTTGAACTTCATCAGATGGAATAAACCTTCTGAGGGGTATACAATACACACATTAGTTGAAATGTAAGAATGTCACATGACATTGGCTCTCCATAACTGAGATTCCTGGAGCTCAGGCCACATGAGAGACTGAAGGATTTAGTTCAATGGCAAACAGATATTCAGTGCAGTTTTCAGTAAAAACATGTGACATTGATTAAGAGTTATGAGTAGATTCTGGAAGAAATGAGCCTCTCATCAGGAATAAAACTGATATCAAGTCCACTTACACACGTTGTGCAAAAAGTACTCATTTTAAATTTAGAATCCTGTTATATAGATTAGATGTCAAAAACAAAAAATGATCCATGTTTAGCTGGTTAAATCAGATTTTATATTTGCATAAATCTTTTAAGCTGTATAGGGCAAATTATCCATAGCTTTTCCTATCAATATCTGTTCTTCTATTTTTTTTCAATTTACTGAGACAGTCTACAATGGAAAGCAACTTTTCTAATTAACACTAAACTCTAAATTCACATTTATATCAAAGACCAAAGAAGAGCACTAGAGTAATTTGGACAGTTACTGGGAAAATGTTAAGTCAATCAGTCTTATTCCTGTACGCATTACCCATAAAGTTTAATCCACTGAGAATAGAAAATATAGTTAGTATTCTCTACTTCAAAAATGCAATGTTTCAGAATGACACTTTCAGGATGACTGTGGAGTTGGGTATTTATGCCTTTTCAATGTTTAATATTGTTTACTTTATAAACATTGTCCAGTGAAATCTTTTCATGTCAGTTATAATTTCTTACTGGATAGCATTAATTTTGACTAAGGACATCTTGGCAATTTATGTTTCCAGAATCTTCTCCCCCCCTCAGCACCAATATTTTATACTGTCACTTAATGATTTATACTCTGGAGTTTCTCAGGAGGACATCAGCAACTTATTCTAGCAGCTAATGTATAAAGTATAGATATAATATACATACTATAAAAGAGAAATTTTATCTTAGTATGAATAGTAACAATAGACAGCTTATGACAGTAGAACTTTCAAGTGAAGTAATTGTCCACCAAATATATATTGAATGGTTACTCTTAATCATTAGAACCCTAAGCTCTAGGAAGAAAGAGGGCTTAGTTAATAGATAAAATAGTTTGGTGACTTGCAGACCAGTGGCAGAATGACAATAGCAATCAACACAATTAGAAGGTTGAGTTCAGAATGTCATGATGCTAGCAGTGCTTTGGAAGTAGTGTGATGGTCAATTTGACTTGCTTTCAAGGGAACCTCGGGTCGTTCCTGTGAAGGTTATGGGGATTAGGGTGAAGTATGAAAACTCACCCACTGTGACTGATACCATTCCTTGGGTAGAAGATCTGAAACCTCCCTTCTTTCCTTTTCTTTCTCCTTTTTTGTTCTGTGTATGTGCATGATATAAAGAGTGTGGTTGTGCCTATACCCTGGTGCACATATGGAGGTAAAAGATTAATGTTCACTTATTTTTTCCACATTTTCACCTTTAGGTCACTTCTTTTCCTTGCTGCTGTGTAAACCAGACTATTTAAACAACGAGTTTCTGGAGATTCTCAGTCTCTTCCTCCCATTCCCAGTTGGAACACAAAGATTACAAAACTGTATCAGTATGTCTGGGTTGTACATAGGATCTAGGAATGACATCTCAGACTATCATCCTTACACAACTTGAGTTTTAGTCTGTGCATACTCCCACCCACTTTAGTTTTTAGATAGGGTTTCATGTATCCCATGATGATCTTGAGGTTACAATATAACCAAGGACAGTTCTGAACTCCATGTCTCCACTTGCAGATGGGATTGCTGTCATGTGCCACCACACATGGCATAGGATATTTTTCCTATATGTGATGTATAAAATATGTTCTAACAGTAGAAAACATAGATAGCAAGCACAATAGCTGAAAAATTAAAATTGTCTGGGGTTGCTGAATGAATTCTATATGTTTTATCAACACAGAAAATTAATGACAACTTTGTGTGTTTGGGCGACTTTACATTGAAAAGTAGACACAGAAAATTGCTTTCTTTGCCTTGAATTTGACTAAAGCAATATAAAAACTTTACAAAGCATTCAGTGTGTCACTTTGTATACTTACAAGGCATTTCAGTTTCAACCATTATTGTTTCTGACTTTCAGAGAACATATGCATTTTGAAACTCCTTATTCTTTTATGTTTTTCCATTGAAAATGTGTCCTACAATAAATCACTTTGATGTTGAATTTCTGATTTCTTCTCATTCTGGTTCTATGGTTATTTGAAAAAAGAATTGGGTGAATGACATTGGAAAATTGTAAATTTCTATTTGAAACATGTATTGTAGCTAAGATGAGAATAATTGCTGTGCATTTTGAATCGAAATTGTAATATGATAATTACCTAACATTAGAACACTCTATATAATCTTTTCTGTTTTTCAAAATTCTGTATGGAAATTATATTCCTTATCATTGTACTTGTAATGGATTCCCTAGTTTCTTTCTTCAGTCTGCTTTGTGCTACTTTATGATGGAATGCTTTCAACACCAGAAATGCATCAATTTACTAAGAAACAAATGTAATTTGATTGTAATTTATGCAAACATAAATATAACATCACACCTTACTATCAGAGTAACTCAATTTTAACTTATGCAAACATTAATAGAACATCACGTTATTATTAGAATCCTCCTGTGTTTATTCATATGTTAATAGCAGTTACACACACCTCCTATGTTCAAGGTACCAGTGCTAGGTTATTGGGACCTTGGCGTACAATTGGCATCAAAAAAAACCAGAAATATTAAAGGAAAACAAGTTTAATAACTAGAGTCCATTAATTTTTTAAAGCTCCATAAACACCAAAAATTCTAGAGGAATTCAGGAAAAAATTAGTTTTGATAAGGTACACAAAAAGTGGAATTCCTTTGAATACTGCAGATATGGATAATTAAAAATAAGGGAAAATATATTCCAGGTATTCAAAAATGAAAGAATAGCATAAGCCAAGTTATAAAAAGGGGACATGTATGGTACATTCAGGGTGTAACGTAATTGGCAAGACTAGAATATAAAACAGTAGTCCCTCAATATCTGTAAAGGTTTGTGTCTAGGACCCCTGTAGATTACAAAATTTACAGATGCTTACAGAATTCAGTGGTTTTAAGTATGACCTAGGTGCACGTTCCAATGTAGATTAAATCATCTCTATGTTGCCTTTAAAACCTATTGCAATTTAACTGCTATATTGCATTTAAAGAACTATTATCTGAAAAAGTCTGTACTTGTTTGACACTGTTCCAATTTGTTACTTTAATTTTTTTTATCTAATGTGTAAGTATAGAATCTGGGGATATGGGAGCCAACTATATTTGAATAAGAGAGGTTCAAGGTTACAAATATAATGCGGAGACTTTGTTGCCCATGGGTATTTTGTGATATAGAACAATTTCAGGCAGCAATATAACACTGCTGAGCCTGGCAGCATGCTCAGTGTAAAGGGCATCACCTTACATAGTGATACTTCAGTGCCATTCACTTTTATAGTGTGGCCTATATGTCCGTTTGTGAGTAGTGACTCTGCCTAAACTTTCCCTAGTAATGTTATAGGACACAATCTAAACTCAAGCAGAGGCTTTGCATTAGAATTAAGAAACAACTATTTTGAAGAATTCTTGAACATTTTATAAGAAGGCAGAATTTCTTAATATATGAATTTCAACCCACTTTTGACTGTGGAGTATTAAAGCGGTCTTTTCAATAGTGATGTCAGTGTTAGTTGGGCATGGGCTAAAGACAACTCGATGTAGATGTCTGAGAAGTTCAGAGTCCTCCGGTCCATTAAAATCATCCTTTTGACTTTGGTATACAAAAGAATTTCAGGATGCTCTGGACATAGCTTGGCTGGTACAATGTTTGCACACATGCATGAAGCTCTAGACTTCATCCCTTGCACTGCATAAACCTAGAATGGTGATACTTGACTGTAATCCCTGAACTCCTGGAGGTGGAGAAATTCAGGGTCATTCTTTGCTGAAATTCCTGAGTCTTGGCAGTCAAGAGACTTTTGGTAAACTTCAATATGAGGGGCTTCCTTCCCTTTCCATGACCCTTAAGTTTCATGTTTTCTTAACCTGCCTCAGTGGTAAGTTATTAATAAATTCTTAAGTATAAAATCTGTACAGGAAGATAAAAAGTGACATTAGCAGCCATGTTAAGATGTGTTAGTGGAGATGTTTGTGATCACAAATGATGATTGTAGTCATTGTAGACATGAGGGACAAGAGAGTGACAAAGCAAACCTATAATTCTTAAATGGGAGTAAAAAGTTTCACAACATGGTGAAACTTTTGGCTATAGCTAACCAAATCAAAAGATAAAGAAATTTTATTGATGTCTAATAACACTGTGTTAAAATATATGCATGTGCACTGTCTAAATATAGAATGTATATTAAAAACCCCTCAAAGGAGAGGGCCAAATAAAATGAAAATGAAAATAAATAAAAAACTCATTAAAGTGTTTGAAAACTCTAATGTAAGAGGAATCTGTTTGTGAAAAACCATTTTTTGAATTCTGACTGGAGTAGAATTTCCCCTTGTCATATTTACATTCCTCAGGATTAAGATTTTTTGGGGAGTAGAATAAATGTATTCTGGGGCATAGATAACTTCAATCCCTATCTGAACTTCTCTTCCTAACAGTTTCTATGCAGCTATTTTCTCAGAATTTAAAGATTCTCTCTTAGAGGAAGGCTTATCAGGTTACAGGAAATAAATAAAACTTAAATTTTCTCAGAATAGAAACATTCTTTCCTGGAGAAAGATTAGCACTCAAGAAGCAAATGAAACTTACAAGGCTCAGGAAATAAGCAGAAGTCACCCATGTCTCTAGATGCTCCTGAAATTTATAACATTCAAAAGATTACTCCTCAAAGTTATATGAATAATACGATTATAGGAGATGTCTGACTGGTGGAGCACCCTGGAAATTGTAAGGGATTGTCAAAGTTGCAGCTTTCCTGATTCATCGCCCATGCTGGGGTGGTGGCCTATTCAAGGATTCTGTTACTATTGTGTCTTTTGTGCTCTTAGGTACCTCTTACATGTGCTGCTGTAACCCTAATGGAATAGTTTATTTGGCCTATAATCAATGCCCTATCTGAGTTGAATAGATATTTGCTATATCCTCAGGACAATTCCCAGCAACAGATATGCAACCAAATTATCTTTAGGAACCATGAGGTGAATAGATACACCCAAGTGCATGAGGTTATTGTTTCTAATCTTGCTATTCTCTGAATTCTTTTATTAACAACAACAAAATCAAACGTAACTATATTAGTTCAAACACTTTATTGAGTTTTTTATTTGGCCTTCTCCTTTGAGAAGATTTGAATATACATTCTATATTTAGACAATGCACATGCATATATTTTAACACAGTGTTATAAGACATCAATAAATTTTCTTTATCCTTTGGTTTTGTTAACTATAGCCACACCATGTTGTGAAACCATGTTGTGAAACTTCTTTATTCCCATTTAAGAAACATAGGTTTAGTCTCTCACACTCTTGTCCTTCAGGCCTTACTGGTCTCTTTCAGAGACTGCCTTCCCTGATTAGCTGGCCACTCTCTCACTCTCTCAGTTTTCCTGCCTTATGAGTTCCTGTAGGCCATGAAAGGGACCAGCTACCAGAGGTACATTCCTAGCAACCCTCTTGGCCACACCATCTGTCCCATAATGAGATAAGTCGCCAGAAGTTTCTATTTGTGTCTTGATTGATATTCCTTCAATATTTTGTCTTTGCCTTCCCCAGTGACTTCATGCAAACATTTGGTGATAAGTCAAAAAGAAAACTTTCAACCTATCCTAGTTCCTTCTTCTATTTTTCTATTCTTGCTTTATATCTATCTCAGTCTTCAAGCCATCTGTAAAATGGACCTCTTGTTCTTCTACTAGATGCTAGAGAATCTATCTCCTCAGGTTTTATACACAACTTGACCTAGGACATACATGATTCTTTCCTTCTTTTCTTTCTTTCAATTGACCTTACAGATTGCAAGACAGCTATCAAGAAATAAGATACAAACACTTTGTTTTCTCATTTATTTGTGAATAAAACAAAATGAGTGTTAACCTACACATATTTCAGATTAAAACAAACAAAAAACCCTTAGGAGAAATAAATGCTTACATTCTCAGGTATGAGAGTAGTCAGGACCAATGAATCACAGTTCTTATTTTGCAAACTCCTGCATGATTGCTTTCCATATTGAGTTTGTTACCCATGAAATGTGACAGAAGTAGTTCTGTTAAATATCCATAGCTAGGACACATTTCTAGAATATTCCTCTGGGATATGTTTGGCTATTTTGAGTAGAGTTAGGTGAGCTATGTTGTAAAGGGCATTTGGAAAGGGATCAATGTTGGTACAACAGACATTCTACCAAGGGCTACATATTTTGGAGCGGCCAGCTCAGCAGATGCTAGTGGAGAAGAATCAGATGTCTGGCACGTTTCTGCCAGGCAGTCAAGACAGGCTCTCTGGGTTTTGCATCCTGAGACCAGATACCATGTGGCTGAAACAGTTTCTAATGTGCCTGTCTAAACTTCTGACTCATGGAAACATAAGTAAAAAAAAAAAAAAAAAAAAAAGCTCGTTTTTAATGTCAGCAAAAACTAGCTAATACCTACGCAACAGTGAATGACAGAAGTAAATCCTAAACCAATTGTTCAGACCATCTTTAGAAGTACTGTGGATAAAAACCACATAAATAGCAAAAAAATTGAGAAAACTTATAATCAGTGTTAGCTTTTCCAGGTAACTTCAGTTTATATTTTGAATTGATGAAAGATTTTCTTACTTGAGAATTATGAAGGATTAACTTCTGGAAAAGAGAGAACAAAAAGTATATTTATTTATTTGTTTCTATTCACTGTGTTATTTCAAAAGCTGCCATTAAAATGCATATGTTTAAGTCGAGTACAATAATTACCATTCACTGGATGTATAATTAATGATTTTCAATTTAAAACAAAGTAATTATGAATTCACAAATCATATCTTTTGAAGGGCTTATTAGTTGCTTAAAAAGTAATAAAAATAGTTCCAATATTTCAAAATAAAAGTGAATGTAATTTTTACCTCTTCTCTAGGACTGCCAATGTCAACTCAACATATTTCACTACTTTTCAATGGCAAGTTGTATACACAGAGGGCCACCTGATTCCATTCCTTTAGGGAAAGTGGTTGAATTTAGTTGATGGAAAAAACAATATCTTTCACTGTAGGTTTATCCCACTGTTATAAGGACTGCTAGGAATGGGATAATCAGAGACACAGTGTGGAGATATTCAGATTTGCCATTATAAGTTTTCTGTCCTTTGCAAGATGAATTCTGAGAAAATGAAGATAGTAAACAAGATGCTATGAAGTGTGGGAATTCAAAGCCACTGAGGTTTCCCCAGTAACTTGTTATGAAAGAATGGATCCTTTGAATTTTGTAATGTCCCCATGGCTCAAAGTACCTTGCAACAGAGGAGAAAGTGTGAATGTAAGAGCCTTAAGGGTGGATGCTGTCAGACCACAACTTAGTCATAACAGGGCTGCCACACCCAAGGACTCACTGCAGTGATTGGGCACAAAACCTGCCCAATAGCTGACCTTCAACATTTCATCACAAAAGAAGGAAGATCTCAAGAAATACTGTATGTTCCTGAGAGAATACTAAGGGTTATGCCAGATAGGAGAAGGGGAGTGATTTCCTTCAATGATTTCTCTGCTGATAAGTAACTCATGCTCTATCAAGTACTCAGGGACTTGACAGTACAGACATGCCAGATAAAAACCAATGGACCATACATGCAAAAAGATGGGAAAACAGAGTTATTGTCTGGAAAGGAGAAAGTGTGAAGTGAGAAAGAAGTGTGAAGGGGATAGGATTGGGTAGTAATGGGTGAAAAGAACATAAATTTGCTATGTTCATGTATGAAAGTGTCAAAGAATAAAACATATTCTGGAAATGTTGAAATTGTTTGGGAAGTTGAGTTGGGGCTGCTGTTGGGGAAATCTCTGCAAACCTCCAAAATCAGGGGGGCTTGAATCCCATCAGTTCAGTTCAGAGGTGGAATCAGATGTGCTAGAGTTTCAGACTGAGAAGATGGAGAAGCTGAGATCAAGGAACTAAGAAGAGGAAAAGAGCATTTTCAAGATGAACATCTATTCTATGGTTCCAACCCTTATATCCAAACGAGTATGTATGAATTTATTAAAAGAGAATCACTGTGTGAGATTTGGGGAGTGGGTACAGGTAGAAAGGAAGAAGATGAGAATCTACCAAACCAGTTGGCTTGATCCTGGCCAAACCATATCATGAATTGGACTAAGTTTTCTAAAGCACATTTATATTAAGTGACTTGTAAAGAGACAAAAACTATAGATTTAGTAGTAATATTGTTAAAAACTTATTTATTTGGTGTGTGTGTGTGTGTGTATCAGGGGGCACTATGTATTCCTGTGGAGGTCCAAGGGTGACTTTAGAAATCATCCTGGATTGCTTCTATCTCCTTTTAACTTTGTTCTGGGATTTCCTATGCTCTGCCCACAAGGACTGGAAGTACAGACTGCCACCGTTTCTAACTGGCGTTTTTTATTTTTTAATGTGGGATCTGAACTCAGGACCTTCTGTTTGAGAGGGAGTCTTAACCTTTGAGCCATCTCTCCATGCCTGGAAATAATATTTTAAATCTTTATGCCCGTTAAATCTAATTGTCACATAACTCTCTTATTAGGTTTAACTTGTGGCTAAAGATGCATGTAGTCTTACTATTATTAGTAAAGAACATCAGTCACTGGCCATGGGAGATAAATTGTTTATGAAGATATGCTCATATACATACAAGTCACCTGAAACCCAGGATTCATGGAGCAATGAGAGAGGGGGTGGTGAGAATCGAAGAGCCCGAAGGTGGGGAGGGGTGCGGCCAGACACTGTTTTTTGGACATGATAGTACTACTGCGTGCATGAATTCACTACAGCTGTTTCTCCTTCACGGAACTCTGAACAAGATTTGTTCTATCACCATTTTACCATGGAAAGGGAAAAAAATCTCCAGAGATGTCATGCCTCCCTGAGAGACAAATGAGGCTCAATCCTGCCTGGATGTAGGGGAAGGGAAGATGCTTTCCTCCATGGAATATCCACTGATGTGATTTATCCTCCAGCAAGTGCTCAGGCACATTCTATCACAGGCAATCCAGATAAAACTCAGTGGACCACATACAATACATAAAAGGACATGAAACCAGGGGGAAGAAGAGTATGAAAGAAAGCTTGTAATGGAACAAAGAAGGGGATTGGGATTTAGTAGTTAGAATTTATGTAACATGAACTCACTGAATTCGTGTATGGGGCTCTGAAAGAATATGAATAAATTAATTTAAAAATATCCATCTGTATGGTTTTGTGTCACAGTGGAGAAAAATTTGTTTACATTGAATAATTCATTTAAAATCTTAAAAAGCAGAATCCACATTCCATAGAACATATAAGCATAGGACCCAGCAAATATATTAGATGCGATTATCAGGCTTGCCCAATTTAGTTAACTGAGCCCTTATCAAAGCATAGCCTTTCCATGCTATAGACAGAGTGAATTGTGAGCTATTGCTGTAGAAAAGGAAGCTTATGCATTTTAAGAAAGAGACATTCTGAGCCAGAACATGCAACAGAAACTGGAAGTGACCTGATTGGCAGTCAGCAAAACATCTGATGGATGTTACTTCAGCTCCATCTCTGTGTGGAGCTGAATTGTAGAATAATCCTAGTGTTTTGGAAACAGATTTCCTAAAGAGTTTCCAGGTAAGTGCCTGACAGCTGATACTGAGAGTCTACGTCTACATGAACTGATGTAGAATATGTTATTTAGTCCTTCGAGATTTGTGACTCATTCATGACTGAGATGATTTATTTGAGTACCGAGAAGAATGTAATTGTTTTATAGCAGCAATAGAAAACTTATTTATTAAGTCAAATAACTTAATACACACCCTGGATGTAGACAAAGCAAGTACATGTTTACAGCCTATTTATTTAGACCTGACATCAGGCAAAAGGATTAGAGTGAGCGTGAGAAGTTGAGTAGTTACTGTAGTACAGTTCTCTGGTAGCCTTGGGGCAATAGCTTCTTACTGGTGGTGTAAAGCTTATATGTAGAATGTGTTAAGAACACATTATTCTGAACTAAGAAGTTGGTTGGAACAGGCTAGTGTCTGTTCTAGAACCTTCCAGAAAATGGCTGCCCTTTATCAGATGATTTCCAGGGTGTAAAGTCAAGGCTTGGCGGATTTCCAAGCTTCCTCGGATGCAGCTCAGAGAGTCACATGAACATAATTGTCCATGGAGTTTCAGACACCCTGAGTATTAGAGGATAGGCCTTCCACACTGTTGCTCACATGTAAGGACCCTACTTAGTGTCAGTTGTGTGTACAAAATCTCAAATTCCATATCATACATACACATATCAAAAGTTGATTGCAAATCACCAAATAATTAAAGCTTAAGATAGAGAATGAATTCTATATTTCTATCAATACAGGACACTGAAGAAGAAAACAGAAAACGAACATAACCCCAAATCAGCAAAAAAAAACAAAATGTTTCCAATATTATTCCCAGCAATGAAAAAAATTCCTTTTTGTTGTTTTTTTCTCACCTGGGCAATTAAATAAACAATAAAAATTATTATTTGCAAGTGTTGCTATTGGTAAAATTCTTAAAAAGTGGAAACTTTAGAAAGTAATCATGTGGTCAAGAAACAGAGTCTCAGTGAATTTTGTAGGTTTTCACTGTAGTTTAAAGCTTCTTCAGCCACAAAGATTAGGTGACATTCCTCTCCATGTCACATTAATAATTTGATGTGCTTTACAAGCTTGTGCATTAGAACAGAGTACACTCTGCATCCACTACTCATAAAATTTTACTTTAAGACTATGAAAATATTGAATTGGCTCATGACACTTGTGCTATTGAATCAAGAATTTTTCCTTTGAGACTATTTATCCACTATTAAAAATAAACAAGGAATGAAGTAATGTTTATTTTCTGACAGGTTTCTAGCATTATTAGAATATCTATGGAAGCATCATTAAAATTACATCAACACCCACAAAATGGTAAAACTAGACTCTTGGGCACTTCAATTTAATTGAATGATTGAATCTTACCTTTTATGCCAAGAAATGAACAGAAGTTTGAAGCTAAAGCAATGTAATGCAATTTCCAATCTCTGTTGTCAGGGTTATAGTTTCTTTGTGAAACCATATCCAAGTCATAGTCCCGCTGAAAGGAAATGCAGAAGTTATTTGTATTTCATTTCCCTGGCATTTAAAATCTCCTATTCTTTTATTTATCATATATATATAATCTTTAAAGCAAAGCACAAATGTACAAAAATCATACTGGCATGGAATACATTGCTTGGAACATAAACCATCTTAGCAATATCGTTACAGCAAAAGACAAAACAAAATGAAGAACAAGTAAATTGACTTATCATCACCCCTCATAAAAATTCTCAAATCTTAAATCTGCTACTTGTGTATACATTAGCCTTGAGGATTAAAAAACTGAAGAAGAAAACACCACCTCTGAAACTTCTTTTCCATCTTCAAAATGCATTTTTAAGGGAAATTTAATTGCTCACATTGTGACTAAAGAATTTCAAGCAGAACCTTTATCAATATAATATAAAAGCTGTATACAACAAGCCCACAGCAAAGATTATACTCAATGGGGAAAAACTTGAAGCATTCCCACTTCGATCAGGAACTAGACAAGGCTGTCCACTCTCATCACTTCTATTCAATATTGTACTTGAAGTTTTAGCTGAAGCCATAAGACAAGAAAGGGAGATAAAAGGGATTCTAATCGGCAAGGAAGAAATCAAGCTATCCCTATTTGCAGATGACATGATCTTATACCTGAGGGATCCCAAAAACTCCACAGGAAGCTCCTGGAACTAATTGAGAAGTTCAGCAGGGTAGCAGGACACAAAATAAATGTGCAAAAATCAGTGGTCTTCCTATATGCCCAGAATGAAAGAAGTGAAAAAGCCCTGAGAGAAACAATCCCTTTTACTATAGCCCCCACAAAAATGAAATACCTTGGTATAAACCTAACCAAGGAGGTAAAAGACCTTTACAATGAAAACTTTAAAACCCTAAAGAAAGAAATTGCAGAAGACATCAGAAGGTGGAAAGACCTCCCATGTTCCTGGATTGGCAGAATCCATTGGCAGAAAATGACCATCCTATGAAAGGCAATATACAAATTCAATGCTATACCAATTAAAATCCCAAAGCAATTCTTTAAAAAAGTTGACCAAACAATTTCAAAGTTCATATGGAGGCACAAAAGACTCAGGATAGCAAAGACAATCCTGAGTTACAAAAACACTGCTGGAGGTATCATCATACCAAACTTTAGTCTATATTACAAATCCATAGCTTTAAAAACAGCCTAGTACTGGCTCCAAAATAGACACACAGATCAATGGATAAGGGTTGAAGACCCAGATATAAGCCCACAAAACTACAGCCATTTGGTCTTTGACAAAGGGGCCCAAAGAATCCAATGGAAAAAGAACAGCATCTTCAACAAATGGTGCTGGAAAAACTGGACCTCCTAATGCAGGAGATTAAAACTGGACCCATACTTGTCACCATGTACAAGACTTAATTCTAAATGGAGCAAAGACCTCGATATAAGGCCAGAGACTATAAAAACCATAGGTGAAAGGATAGCGAACTCCCTCGAGCTGATTGGACTAGGCAAACAGTTCCTAAACAGTCATCCAATGGCACAGTCACTGCTACCAACTCTCAACAGTTGGGATCTTGTGAAATTAAAGAGCTTCTGTTCAGATAAAGAGATTGTAACACGAGCTCAAAGGCAACCCACAGAATGGGAGAAAATCTTCACTAACCACATATCTGATAGAGCTCTATTATCCAGAGTGCACAAAGAACTTAGAAAACTAAACACCAAGGAAACCAATGGCCCAATTAAAAAATGGGCCCTGGAACTTAAAAGAAACTTTACCAAGGGGTGAAATTAAAATGTCTAACAAATATCTTAAAAAATGTTCCACATCCTTAGCCATCAGGGAACTGCAAATCAAAACTTCCCTGAGATATCATCTCACCCAGGTCAGGATGGCAAAAATCCACAATACAAACACCAAATGCTGGAGAGGATGTGGAGAGAGGGGAACTGTTCTACATTGCTGGTGGGAATGCAGGCTCATACAGCCACTCTGGTGAGCCGTCTAGAGATTCTTAAAGAAATTAAAGATTGAAATGCCATATGACCCTGCAGGAGATTCCACTTTTGGGAATAACCCCCCATACAGAAGAGGTCCACCTCGATAGCACAAGTGTGACCTTGTTCATAGCAGCACTGTTTACAATAGCAAAGTCATGGAATCAACCCAAATGTCCAAAAGTTGACGAGTGGATAAGGAAAAGGTGGTACATCTATACAATGGAGTACTACTCAGCCATCAAAAATGATGAATTAATGGAATTTGCTGGGAAGTAGATGAAATTAGAAACAACTATACTGAGTGAAGTGTCCCAGACACAGAAAATTAAGCACCGTATGTACTCCCTAATAGGTGGCTCCTAGTACCAAACCCACTTAGAGACACTCCAAGATAAATCTCTGTAATACCTACAGTAATTGCAAAGATTATGAACAGGAGGGATGAGGAAGGAGAGACACACCAGTAACAAGGAGAGAGGGGACCATGTTACAGCAGAGCAAATAGGCCACCATCAAGGACTTCAAGTAAGTAATGAGAGATCTGGTTAAGTTCACAGACTTTCTTTCCTGATCATTTACAATGGATGGGGTATGATCTTACCAGAAGGGGAGGCCATATAGTCTGGCAGATAGAAAGTAACCATTTCTCAAATGGGTGATTGACCACTCTCTCACAGCGGTTTCCTATTTTTATTACATCTACTCTTGAATAAACTTTTATAACAAGACTCTAATTTAACAGGTTTTTATCTCTAGCCAGGGGGCGATATCAATACCCATCAGGATGGAGTAAAGGGCATTGCAGGAGCAGCAAAACTGAAAAAAATATCAACAAACCATAATCCGGAACATCAGAGACTCTATATCAACTACCTAGAACTAGGCCAGATTAATCTCTCCCCATCCTGAAGCTCAGGGAAATTTGTGGAAGAGGGGGAAGGTAAGACTGTAAGAGCACAAGGTTGAAAGGAGTAATGATATGCAAGATACTCCACACAAGTTAGGGCCGAAGCAATCATAATTGGACTTTGCATGCCCTGTGCAATGTCCAACACATTATTGACCCCACAAAGTCTAGCGTTTCCTAAAGGCACTAGGATCCTTGGTGGCAAGGGATTGACAGCCACAGTAGTGTTCCTATGCTTAAAGAGAACAGAGGAAATGGTTCTGGGAAATGCCACTGGGTCCTTGCAACTCATCAGAGAGGACCCAGAGGAGAGTTAGGCATGCTCATTAAAGGATGCTCTGGGGATGGGAGGGGGAGGCATTGGGGAATGGAAAGGGAAAGGGAGGGAGGAGGGGCTTAGGGGGGTGGGGGTGGAGGGAGGGAAGGGACCGGTGTACCTGTTAAGTTTGTATGAGTGTGAATAAAAAAAATAAAGTAAAGAATTTCAAGCAAGTAGGGTTTGTGAAATAATATTTCCATGTATTATATGATGATTTCATACATGTATATAATGTATTGTGATCCTTTACCATATCCTGAAATCACCCAACATCTTCTTACCTTCATGTCTTCTTTTGTTGTTGTAGTTATCAATAACCTAGTAAACCCGTTCAATGTCATGCTCATGCCCTTGTTTGTGGGAACGTCCACAGGGACACGATAGCCTACATGATAGCAGTTACACAACCAAACAAAGCTTCCCTTCCCAACTTTCTTTTCCCTTTTTACCAACTGACAAAAGCTCCTTAGCTAGGGGTGGGACCTTCTGATCTCTTCCCCCAAGAATATTTCTAATAATTAAATATATTTTGGACAAATGCCATCTTCATTTTAAGAAGGAAGAAACAGAAAAAATAAATGCCTTACAAAAATGCTGATTTGTCTATATAATTATGCTAGTCTTAAACAAAAATGATAATGGATACATAAAAGAACTTAAGTGCTTGAAAACAGATCTGAAATTTCAAGTTAGGTGATCATGATGGTGTAGTTGGGACACATTTAAGAAAAGGAATCCTTTGTTATTTTCAAGTGAATTTCACTCTTTGGAGATCTATAAGGTCAGATGTGCTAATAAGGTTTTTCCAGATCCACAGTCACCTGCAATTTGTTCAAATGTTAGCTCAAACGAGATGGAGTTCAGAATATGAAAATATTTAAATAGAAAATGTGTTAAAATTGCCACAGGTTAAATGTGCCTCAGTGCTTGAGCAACATTGATTTGGTGTAACTGTGCTGGGGCTCAGTTGCAATGCTAGGCAGCCAACCATTTATTTCAGATTGGAGCTGCTCCATGGAAACGTCATCTGGAAACTGTTTATTTTGGTGAAGTACCAGTTAAAGAAAATGTGTCTTAATAATCTCCCAAATCAGTTCAGATGCAAAAGATCCGTATTATTCAGGCAGGTGGCACAAACTGTAATTAGTGTATATACACACAGAAGCATAGCTGAACTCTACTACAAATGCAATGAGTGCTGTAGCTAAGTATTATTACATAGTGTCTCATGGGATTCATGGTAAGTTACTGGAACCTGAAACAATGTCGTTGGTCAAGAACTGTGCTTCTCTCTCCCATGGCAGCTGACTTGTTCAAGGAGAGGAACCCTTCATGAGGAAGCTGAAGCATTGTTGACGTTCTTGGAAGAGCTCTGGGAATCAAGTCAGCATATCAGGGGAGAAAGACAGTAGTCCAAACATGAGACTGCTGGCAGAATGTTGGAAAGAGAGATTTATGAATATCTAAGAAAAATACAACCATAAATGAAGAAGTGGTTGGCTTAAACTCTTCGTTTGCTCTGATACTAAAAATGTACTATTCAGACTGTGTTTAATGTACAGGTATGAATTAAATGGGTTTATTGTCTAGCTGGGGTAATAAAGAAGGCAAAAACAAAGTTTATATTAGTAAAGAAAGAACTCATGAAGTTAAAACTTAGAAAACAGTTACTATTAACTATATGTGGACATAGTATTTCATGTTCCAGGAACCTAGGCTAAAAAAAGAAGAAAAATATACAAAATAGCCATAAAATAAAACAGCCTAGTGAAAATATAGATATTCAGGAAGGATAGCCCCAGTGTTTTGAACTGAAGGATAACTAGCAGGAAGTTGCAATAGACTTGCCATGTATTCAGAAGTTTGACATGAGAAAAGAAAGAGGGAGAAGAGACATTATAAATTAATAAGTAGTTTGAAACTGGATGGAGTTGAGCCATGATTGACTGATGATTTCACAGAACAGGGATACTAAAGGGAAGAGCGAGGGGTCTGAATTTCATTTATGTGAAAAAAGGGTAAAGCTGGAGATTAAGTCAGAAAACATTAAAAATAATTAATCTAAAACTGCAAAAGAAAATCGACAAACCACAATCCAGAACTTCAGCGACTCTATATCAACCACCTAGAACTAGGCCAGACTAATCTCTCCCCATCCTGAAGCTCAGGGAAATTTGCAGAAGAGGGGGCGGTAAGAGTGTAAGAGCAAAAGGATGGGAGGAGCAATGATTTGCAAGATACTCCACACAAGTTAGGGCCGAAGCAATCATAATTGGACTTTACATGCCCTGCGCAATGTCCAACATACTGTTGACCTCACAAAGTCTAGCATCTGCTGAAGGCGCCAAGATCCTTGGAGGCAAGGGATTGGCAGCCACAGCAGTGTTCCTATGCTTAAGGGGAACACAGGAAAGGGTTCAGGGAAATGCCACTGGGTGCTTGTATGGCATCGGAGAGGAGGGCCCAGAGGAGAGTCAGGCATGCACAAGAAAGGACTCTCTGGGAATTGGGGCGGGAGGCACTGGGGGATGGGGAGGGAGGGGTGAGGGGAGGGGGAGCAGGGGGTTCCGGGAGGAGGAAGAGGGAAGGAGGGAACCGGTGTACCTATTAAGTTTGTATGAGCTGAAATAATAATAAAAATGTATAAAAAATTAAAAAAACAATCTAAAATACACATGTGCCTAAGAGATGTATGAGAAGAAAGGGATTATTGTCTTTACATAAAATAATACAAGAATATTTGGTAAAAAATCAGAAATATGACTTTAATAACTATATTATTATAGTAATACATAGCTATAACTTTAAAGATATATCTCATAAATATTTCAAATTATACACACTTGTGAATGTAGGAAGTGAAACAGGAAAACTTTATGCTAAAATAGTTAATTTTTTATGAAACTGCTATCCATATTACTATTGAAAATATCAATCAAATTAATTTATATTTACCCTACCTTAATATTAATACAAATATATTAAATAGTCTTAAACATAAAAACAGTTCTATGTAGTTAAACACATGCTCAGTATAACAGAATCAACCTTTGTGTTAATGGAAAAGTTAATTCAAACAATTGAATATAAAAACTTAATTGCCTTGGAACACTGAAATTTTGCAGTCTTTCATTTTCTAACATTAGTTAGACAGTATGATTAAAATTATAGTTGAATATTTGCATCTATACAAGAATCTGCACATCAAGTTTTGACAGTCTTATTCATAATTTTCAAAATTTGGGAGCAATAAAATTGCCCTTTATTAGATGAATGCATAAGCTATAGTGAAGTTTTACAATGGAATATTATTCAATACTAAGATAAAATGAGATATTGTGGCACAAATCTTGTAGCAACATAAATGCATTTTACTAAGTATTTAAAACCCATCAGAAAAAGCCACAGCTATCTGAGTCTAGACGCATGATAATCTGGGAAATGCAAAGCTATGATGCACTAAATGTTTCTACGATCTCCAGGGTCTGAGTAGGTGAGGGATGAGGAGGTGGGTTGCATTGGAACTTTGTGATGACAAAGCCATTCTCTGGGATGCTGTAGAGGTAAACACATGCAGGTCGACCTCAATCAAAAACTGTAGAATATACATGATAGCTCATTATGAACATGTATACATATTTTTCATGAATCTTAACTAATGTTTTATATTGACAAGGGATTCTGACTCTGTGTGTGTGTGTGTTTGTGTGTGTGTGTGTGTGCGTATTAGGGTGGTTCTCTAATCAATGTTATTGTTAATCTATATTACATTTGCGAAGCCTATTAATCAGTTGTTTGATAACTCAGTGGATAAAGCACTTGTTCACAAACCTGGAAATGTAAGTTCAATTCTCTGAAGTCCACATGGCAGAAGGAAAGAACTCACTTTGGAACATTGTCCTCTGACTTCCATCCATGTGACAAGGTCTTCCCTCCTTCCCCTCTCCCCTCCCCTCCCCTCCCCTCCTCTTTCCTCCCCTCTTCTCCCCTCTTCCCTTCCTCTCTTCCCCTTGCCTTTTCGCCTTGGTCCTCACCTTGGTCCTCACTTTGGGTCCTCTCCTCGCCTCTTCTTTCTCCCTCTCTCTCACTTGACCTCTCCCTTCTTCCTTTTCTTCCCTCCCTTTTTTCTCTCACTCACTATCAAATAAATAACACGAAAACCAAAAAAATTATGTTAATCAAACAAAACAACTTTCTGACCTTAGTAAAATCTACTTTTAACTAATAGATGTGTCAGTTGCTAACCCTACCAAAACTATGGTGCAGACGTGCTCTGTGAAGATGCAGCCTTTCTCAGTGGTCAGGGCAGTGTGGGCTGCACCTCGACCACTGTATACGCGATGGGGGAGTTTCAGAGAGAGGTTCTAGAAGCCCCTGGGGAGTCTGTACCTCCTTCTCTCAGCCTGTGGTGTTGTGGTTTTGCTTGCAAGGGTCTACTTTGTGGGAATACCATGCTGGAGAAAACAGTGTTCTCTGGACCCCAAAGCAACACAACAGTGAGGGGAAAAAATGCCCTCACTCAAAGGGTCTCAGCAATGGAACTTGTTCAGAAGTCATCCTGGGTCTTTTATTTTAACCTCTGTTTGCAAGTGTCTCGTTCTGCTCAGAGCACTTACCAGTGTATCTACGTGCTCTGATGGGAGATGGTCTCTCTCAAAATGACAACATACCACAGTTGGAATGCACATACTTCTGGCCCAGAACTAAATACTCTGTATTTGGAAATAAAAGTAGAGATGACTGCATTTGCTAAATGATTTTGCTGTCAGTGGAAGCATAAATGTAAAAGAACAAATCCTCACAGGATAGGGTGGTAATTCTAGGGTAATTCTTACTGGCAGTTACATCCTCCAGCACACAAAACCCTTGCTTCACTGTAAGCAGACTTCACAGTCTTTCCATCATCACCTGCATCTGTACTGTGTAATTTCTATCTCATTCTTTTTGTTCCCCTCCCTCCCTCACTCACTCCTTCCCTCCCTTATTCTCTCTTTTGCTCTTTCTCTACCCCTGTTCCTCTTTCTTACTGTCACACACATACGTATTCTTTTTTTTATTAATACATTTTTTATTATTTCAGCTCATACAAACTTAATAGGTACACCAGTTCCCTCCCTCCCTCCTCCTTTCCCCGCACCTCCTGCTCCCCCTCCCCACCCCCCTCCCTCCACATCCCCCAGTGCCTCCCGCCCCAATTCCCAGAGAGTCCTTTCTTGTGCATGCCTGATTTTCCTCTGGGCCCTCCTCTCCGATGACGTACAAGGACCCAGTGGCCTTTCCCTGAACCCTTTCCCGTGTTCCCCTTAGGTATAGGAACACTGCTGTGGCTGCCAATCCCTTGCTTCCAAGGATCTTGGTGCCTTTAGCAGATGCTAGACTTTGTGAGGTCAATAGTGTGTTGGACAATGCGCAGGGCATGTAAAGTCCAATTATGATTGCTTCGGCCCTAACTTGTATGGAGTATCTTACATATCATTGCTCCTCCCATCCTTTTGCTCTTACACTCTTACCGCCCCCTCTTCCGCAAATTTCCCTGAGCTTCAGGATAGGGAGAGATTAGGCTGGTCTAGTTCTAGGTGGTTGATATAGAGTCTCTGAAGTTCTGGATTGTGGTTTGTTGATTTTCTTTTGCAGTTTTGCTGCTCCTGCAATGCCCTTCACTCCATCCTGGTGGGCATTGACACATACCTATTCTTTAGAAGTTAAATTAAATTTGAAATTAGTAAAGGACATTGGATATTATAAAATCTTTACATTTATTATTTAAAGCACAGTTTCAGAAAGGTAAATATATAGTCCTACATCTTTTTATTAGTTTGCTTTTTATCGTACAGAAATTTTCATTTAAACACATAGAAAATTTTGTTTTCCATGCTGTAAATGACTCTGAAGTCAGAATGAACACATACTAAATATTTTCTCTTGACAAAGACTCTACACAACCATTTACATTGTAAGATTTCCAATCTCATGCTTTGCCAAAATGTCCGGTGATCCAAGTGAGAGTGGATCCCCAGTCACACAATTTCATAGCTAGAAGAAATTTGAAAGATAATTTCATTATTTGATTGTTACTTTAATTCACTCATGCATTTACTTATGAGCAGCATTAAGAACACAAGTATTTAATATTGCATATTGAGAAATAAAAGTACAAATAACTGCATTCCTTAATGTACTTGCTATCACTGGTAACATTAAAATAAACTTTCAATGTCCTGTGAAAATTCTTGGTTTTTTAGTTCATGATATTCAGGTCATATTATGAACCTCCTATGTAGTAGCTTGGACCAGGGTGGAAGTCTCTAAAAATCTCCCTCCTCTCTACTCTTCACAAATCTTCTTCCTTAATTCTGCTTTGTCGTGCTATTTTGAAGGCAAATGTCAACAGAGTGAAATAAAATATAAATAAGTGGCTGTGACCATAAGATTAAGATGATAGATAATAATAGAGAAAGCTACAAGTCATATAGAATTGGGGGGAGAGAGAGAGAAAGAGAGAGAGAGAAAGAGAGAGAGAGAGAGAGAGAGAGAGAGAGAGAGAGAGAGAGAGAGTCACTATAAAACATTTTGCTGAGCACAGATGAGACATCTTCCATGTTCCCCAGCAGTCTTTCCAGTTGGCTCTTGTACACTTCAGATTTCCTCTCTCCTCCAGTCTGTATCACAAGTGTTCTTTCTTCCCACATACTGACACTGACACCTGCTTTGGAAGTAGACAATTTTTGCAAAGGGTTTTCAGTTGTAAATAGAGAGACAAAAAAACTGGGGTGGTGCTACTCTACATATGAGATGGAGAATGCCCCTGTGTTGCCTTCCCAGTGAGCACTTTGGAGTAAGCAGCAGCTCTATCTCCAAAGTCCACACCAGAGGTTCAGTTCTCTCCCCTAAGAGTGTCTGGCACTCCTTGTGTCTTTAACACTTAACTCACAGACCTCTAAATAATAGACCCTGGCCTATAGAGGTTGTGTATCTATTTGAAAAAAAAATATATTTGCTTAAATGACTTTTCTTTTCTGATAAATGATTCTAATAGTTTTTGAATTTCATAAATGACTACTGATATTTGTTCTCTTACTTTATGGCATTCATGGACATCTCTCTCTCTCTCTCTCTTTTCCTTCTCTTCCTTCCCTTGCCTTGCTTACCTTCCCTCCCCTCCCCTCCCCTCCTCTCCCTTCCTTTCCTTTTCCCTTCCCTTCCCTTCCCCTTCTTCTTCTTCTTCTTCTTCTTCTTCTTCTTCTTCTTCTTCTTCTTCTTCTTCTTCTTCTTCTTCTTCTTCTTCTTCTTCTTCTTCTTTGTCTTCTTCTTCTTCTTCTTCTTCTTCTTCTTCTTCGTCTTCTTCTTCTTCTTCTTCTTCCTCTTCCTCTCCTTCCTCTCCTTCCTCTTCCTCTCCTTCCTCTCTTCCTCCTGCTCCTCCTCCTCCTCCTCTTTATCTCCTTCCTTCTCCAAGGCATAGCTTCATGCCAAAATTTATTCACATTTTTTATTTTTTGATGGAATTTTGTCAGCATGATATTTTCCTAAATTACATGAAATAAAAACTAAAAAGGTGGAATCGCAGGGTCATATGGGGTTAGGCAATGGGAGGGGTCAATCACCCATTTGCAAAATGGTTACTTCAGAGACTCTATATCAACCACCTAGAACTAGGCCAGACTAATCTCTCCCCATCCTGAAGCTCAGGGACATTTGTGGAAGAGGGGGCTGTAAGAGTGTAAGAGCAAAAGGATGGGAGGAGCAATGATTTGCAAGATACTCCACACAAGTTAGGGCCGAAGCAATCATAATTGGACATTGCATTCCCAGCGCAATGTCCAGCACATTACTGACCTCACAAAGTCTGGCATATGCTAAAGACACCAAGATCCTTGGAGGCAAGGGATTGACAGCCACAGTAGTGTTCCTATGCTTAAGGGGAACACAGGAAAGGGTTCAGGGAAATGCCACTGGGTCCTTGTAAGTCATCGGAGAGGAGGGCGCAGAGGAGAGTCAGGCATGCACAAGAAAGGACTCTGGGAATCCGGGAGGGAGGCATGGGGGGATGGGGCGGGAGGGGTGAGGGGAGGGGGAGCAGGGGGGTTGGGGGGGGAGGGAGGGAGGGAACTGGTGTACCTATTAAGTTTGTATGAGCTGAAATAATAATAAAAAATGTATTATAAAAAATCTTGCAAATGCAAAAAAAAACTAAAAAAGTATACAGTATATAGTTCATCAAGTTAACATTTCTTATTTTTCTCTTGAAATGTCATTTCTGTTAAATTCTCCTGCCTTTATGTCATTCAATTTTGGATGTGACTCCATTAACCTTGGGAACATATTCTACCTACTTGTGGTACCTTAGAATGCTTGACGCTCATTTTAGATGAACAGAACATTTTAAATTTTTTATTTGTTTATTCAAAGAGGGGAGAAAGAGAGAGGGAGAGAGAAAGAGGATTATACACATATATACATGTATGTTGTTACAGTATATAGTGGAGGTCCATCCACCATGTGGTTGTGGGCTTCTGGGATCAACCATTGGCCACTACTTTTGCAAACACTTGCCTTACCCACTCAGATATCTGGATGGGCCAAAGATGGTATCATTCTTGACCAACAACTGTTAGTGGACAGTGATAAGTAGCCTCAGGACAGCAATATTTCTAGACCATTTCAGGAAACTGCAGGAACTTAATAGGTACACCAGTTCCCTCCCTCCCTCCCCCCCCCCCTGCCGAACCCCCTGCTCCCCCTCCCCTCACCCTTCCCGCCCCATCCCCCCATGCCTCCCGCCCCGATTCCCAGAGTCCTTTCCTGTGCATGCCTGACTCTCCTCTGGGCCCTCCTCTCCGATGACGTACAAGGACCCAGTGGCATTTCCCTGAACCCTGCAGGATGAGATTATTCACACTTCGTCAAGTAGAAATTTATACTCATTTGTGATTCAAACCTAATACTTCTGCATTTCTTTAAAATGACTGCTTCTATAATGGAATTTGTGATCTTCTTTGAAGTAATTCCTGTCCCAAGAATGCACAGGAATGTGTATGAATTATTTTTCTGCACTGACAGTTAAAGACAGAGATAAGTTTCATCTGTTCCTCTCAGTCAGTGGTAAATGGCTTTTCACAGAGTCCAGTTCTAGATTCTTATGACGTCTTTTGGACACTTGTCATTACTTTTCTGTTCATGTTGAAGTGTGGAGCAGCAAGGTGACTTTCAGACAACCATCTTGAGAATAATTGGAAAAAAACAGCCTTCATCTGCTTTATTATACAATATATATTTTGAAAATCACATTTTAATTTTAAATGAAATTTAATATTCACCTTCAAAATTAGAAAATACATGTTAAACATCCAGAAATTCATAAATGATTTTTGAAGCCATGCATGGGGAAGATGATTCTTCCTGACATTCCAAAAATCTGAATGTTTGCTGTTAGATTTAGAAAATTTCTCTAGAAAACAAAGGCCACTTAGCTGTGGACTATTTAATCCTTTTGTAATTTTCTTGGTTTAGAGTCTCTTCTTATCATCTATTGGCTGAATTTCTTTTCAAATTTAAGATTATGCTCTCAAAAATATGGAGAATTTTTAGCTTAACAGATCCTGTTCCCATAAATTTTAGTCTCATCAAAATGACTCATAGCCACTAGGTCTCTTTTAGCTAGAAGCACATGCACTAAAAGAAATAAAATGAACAGAAGTCTATTCATATTTTAATAAACAGAATACCGTCTTTTCTACTTTCTTAAATCTTTGTCTGGCAGGGCAGCTCTGCCTGGCCTCCTGTGCTTGCTGGTTCCTGTGTCTTCTGTCTTACTTTATTGTTTCCTTCCTTCCCTATGGGCAACAGAAACTACAGGGGATATTCATGGAAAGGAAATAGTGAAAGCAGAGGTCACTTATTTCACCTCGCTCTTCCAAATGTTGTCAGGTGCATGGTTCCCCAAAGTTGTCCACTTCCTGGGTGTCTGCTCTCCAGAGCTGCATGGTTTTCAGCCCAGGGATCACACATCATCCCTGTACTTCACAGTCACTTCTACATTAATTCCTCTCTGAAAGATGCCAGTACGAGCAGAGCACCACTTTATTGAGTTCCTGAATGCTTCATAAAACTTTCAAAAGTTTCAAAAGAAACCTGAGCGCCCCTAAATAAGCAATTTAAAATCAATAAATGTATATCTATATGATTCATAGTACTTCTATGATATTTCAGAGATAAAACATTCTTTTTATGCAAATAAAAACACTTCAGATCCTAAAACACAATTAGTTATCAATATGTAATTCTTAATATTTTAGGCAATACTTCCTGCAAAAGATATTTCAAATACAATTCCTTTACACCTTTTTTTTTTAAGTTTCAATTTATTTAGGATAAAGTTTATCTCTTTCTGCTATCCAGTTTCAAATTTAATGGTCACCATTTTAAGAAGTTAATTGAAAGAAAATAATCTTCTTGGAAGAAATCTCAAGGGTTCAATGAGGGGATGTGGCCTTCTGGGATTAGAGAACTTCTATTGGTTAAGACTCAAAGAATGTAAACACTTTTCTCCCCCATGGCACATTTATTTGTAGAGAACTTATATTAAAATGTCTGAAAAGCTGAATCATTGATGTGGCTCAGTGCAAAGATTCCTGACTTGGGGGGAAGGGAAAGCAAGTCAAGTTATTTCAGATGATTTTTAAGCAAGGTACAAGAGACAAGCTCTCTGTTGATTTGAGAATAAGATCATATGCTGATTTTATTTTGTGTGTGTGTGTGTCTAAAAGCATCATGTGGCCTTTTTGGAAATTGCAGTCTATTTCAGCTTTACTTTTAAAATTATTATTTGTGATATTAATATTAATATTCTACACTTGCATCCCAGAGTCAGTGGCTAGATCTTGATTGTGAGGTTTTGTTCTTTTGCTCTCTTGTAAATCACGATTTTTTTAAAAGTTAGGTAAGAAAACGTTTTTTTTTGTGCTGAACTTGTATTTAGATTTTCATCATAATTCTGTAAAATTTGCTTTCTGATGAAACATGAGCAATAATAGTTGAGCAAACCCTCACAGTGATGATTTTGACAGGGTTTTGTAAGGGTCCAATAGACATCAAAATGTCCCAATTGCTATATTAATGATATTGAAAGCATGCATGTTGAAAGACATTTAAATTGTTTGAGGATATTCAGTCATGCGTAGACTTCTATTATCTCTGTTTAATCAGCAGATCTCACCTGACCAGGGAGTGTTTGCTTATAAGGAACTGGGTTTTTTCCTAACCAGTGAGAGATGAACAGTTCTTAGGCAACCTGGTTGAGATCATTGTAGAGAACCCTAGCTGGTAAACAACAGTCAAGCTGTATCTGAAGGATGCTAGGCTGATATGAACCAGATTTGGGAGAAGCTGGTATATCCAAAGTTAGTGATACTGTGGCCTTCAAAGACTTCACTTCTATCTGTAAACAACTTCTTGGGAAGGCAAGATTATCAGTGAGGAAGAAGGTGTGTGTAGTCTTTGTAAAACACGGCATAATAAATTAAAGGGAGATGTGTTTGTTGACTTAAATTAAGAATCTCTTTTTTTTGAGAGAGAGACTACAGTTATTGGGTCAATTTCTTGTTATAATCTTCCAAGTGTATCAGTAACTAAAGATCAGGCCTAAAATGCAACTTGAGAAAGGTTTTGAAAATGTGTGAATTAGCACAGCTTCATTATCTTAGAAGATCAAAAATACAACTATTATAAACTGAGACTGTAAGCAACTCATCTAGCCTGGCTTGAAGAGTGGATTGCAAGAAAGACCAAGAGGGAACACCTAATTAAAATGAGTAATACCTCTACTGTCACCCTTGTAATGAAGAGTCTTCCATTGAAATCTCTGCTTTCAACCAGAAAGTTATGATATTAATTTTTCATGTGGACAGCAATATACTTTATACTATTTTTCAAGAAAAGTGCATTCTTGATGATCTCAAGGAACGGATAAATTATTTTTACTGTTTTTATTATATATTTGGGATCATTCTGATGTTTGCATTATACTCAACTGCTATTATTTTCATGTTACATCAGTGCATTGAGTTCTTGTGGATATAATCCACAAGATATAATCAAGGAAGAAACACATATTTCATTATAAACAAAAAAATAAAATTATTATCGGAAGTGAAAGTATCATTCATTGCTAATCAAGAATGCTTTATTGAAATGAACTGACTTCTGCCCATTGATCTTCTAGAATTCATGGTGACCTCACCATGTAAAGCTCCCTTACTTTATTTCATTGGATTTTTTTTGAAACTTTCATTTGAATCTTACCAGATAACCTTCACTTCTTGAAGCGATCATTTGGCTTATTTTTGTGCATCCTTTATTTCCCTTCTTGCTTATTTCATTCTTTGGAGTTTTTGTCACTTTAATCACAAGCTTAGCTGTAGCTGTGAAGAATAGATGTCGGTGCTTAGGTATTAGGCAGGCCTCAGAATATTCTAGATGTGTAATCACAGTGCAACTATAAACCATATATTTAAGTCTCTCAATATTCTGCGAAAACATGTGTTCCTGGATCATACCTTGACAAACACTTGCAGAGAACATGGTAATTGCTTCCTTCTTACCACCAACACTTTCTTCTGTTAAGAATGAGCACTATGCTGAAAAGTCTGCACTGACATCTTGAAAACTAACCTATTACTGACCATGTAGACTTTTATGATTTATGTGAGTGCTGATTGGCACTCACCTACTTTTTTTTCATTTTTTATTATTATTTCCGCTCATACAAACTTAATATGTACACCGGTTTCCTCCCTCCCTGTTCCTCCCCCCTATCCCCCTGCTCCCTCTCCCCTCACTCCTCCCTCCTCATTCCCCAGTGCCTCCCTTCCCAATCCCCAGGGAATCCTTTAATGTGCATGCCAGATTCTCCTCTGGGCCCTCCTCTCTGATGATGTACAAGGACCCAGTGGCTTTTCCCCGAACCCTTTCCTGTGTTCCCCTTAAGCATAGGAACACTACTATGGCTGTCAATTCCTTGCCTCCAAGGATATTGGTAGCACTCACCTACTTTTAAATACAACTACTTTTTTCATATTATCATTGGTGATACTCTCAGGTTTTTGTTCCAGCTGTATTATCTGTATTGATCTATTTCTCACATACAAACCTTTAAGTCTTACTTTTCCAATAAGTATCAGAGTAGTTATTATTTTCTTCATCCAACTATTCAGTATATCCATTTGACTATTTGTAAACTAAAAATGCTATCAATATGTTAATTATATCAATTCCATTAATATTAGTTGGATTCTTAGTAGGTAGATAATATGGCCCAGAATCTAGCATGGTTTTGCCACTCACTGTAAGACTCCTCCTAGACAGAGGGAGCATTCTGTCTTCCTAAGTCAATGAGGAAAGAAAGGCATTGTAGAACTTTCATAGCAACTTTAGGAGAGTCTCTTACTATTAGTAGTAAGACAATAAAAGTAAAGCACATGGGAAAATAAACATCAACAAATCATTTATCAATCAATCAGCCCACCAACGAAATTTCAGGAAGAAACCTGGAATACACAAAAGAAACAGTTTGAAAAGAGAGAAGAATGCTCGTTAACTGCCAACAGCTTATTCTGTGTGAAGGTTTCAGGTAGGAGTATGTGTAACACAGATCACACTGTGGGTGGTGGATAACCCATGTGGAATATGATTGCAAGTCCCACATTGACATCATCGAGAGAATCAGCATGACCACCAAACTGGAGGAAGCCAACTGCTGGCCAAGGTGGCAGCAGTGTTCCTTCAGCCCAGTGTCACAGTTAGATACAGGTGTCAGCTTGACAATTGCTCCAACTCTGATCACATTTGTGAAGAATTAGTAATGGAGATAAGTCCCAAACAAACCCATAGAAGATTGTCTAATTGAAGGGGCGAGACCCAGCTTATGGTGATTAGGACTCTTCCCTGGAAAAGTGGATAAAATGGGGGGAGTTGGTTCAGGAAGTTAGTACTTTTGGAAAGATATCCTGGTCTGGCAAGTGGGGATTATCCCTTCCTAAGTAGTCCTGTGGTTATGGTGTTGTCATTTCCCTTGGCCCCTAGTATTGGTGTGAGCTCTCTTTCCAAGCTGGACAAGAAACTGTAACCAGGGAATGTAAGTGAAAATAAACCCCCTTGCTCCACCTTAAGATGTTTTGTTATTAATTTCTCAGCAACTAAATTCAGATAGATATCCATAGCTGGAACTATAAGTGTCGATTGCTTATGGGAAGGGTTGAACACTTTAGAAGGATATGATCAAGGGAAAATAAAAAGGAAAGAGCTCAAACGTTTCAGATTGATGTTATCTTCAGCTTGTTTGAGCTTGAATTTGATGGTTTTGAGGGAGGAATGTATGAAGTCAATGAGAAGAGGCTGTGCAGAATGTAAAAGAGAAGACACTTGTGTCAGCGAGTTACAGGAAAGATGACCACAAGACGAAACCAAAACATCTCAAATCCAAGAGCAAGACCCAGCAGCATAGAGACCTTGTGGAGCCCTTGACTCAAGTTCATGTTTGTAATGTCAATATAAACCCTGAAGAAAGGGCACAGAACACAGAATAGATCAGACCATGTTAGAAACTAAGCAAACACTGTAACTGCTCTGAGTCATCACTGGGCTGCATGTACCACCAGAAGGCATGAAAGCTCTAGATTCATTAAAGGTACTGTGTCACTTATTATTAAAGTATAATCTATCTTCTTTCAAAACCAGGGGTTTAGTTGCTTACAGCTCCTTCCTTAATAGCTCATTTTTCTTGCTCCTGAAGTGAGTTCTTAGGTGGTTCTTTCTCTATGAAATTGCATATCTCTCCTTTTTTCATGATTTAGGCCCAGAAGATGGTTTCTGTGTATACTCACACACAAAACAATTTTAAAGTCTTGTCAATTCATATGCAATGAAATTTGGCCCCTTTTAAATAATGAAGAATATAATACAGTCAATAGAACAAAATAAAGTTAATCATTTATGATATAAAATATCCAGCCTTGAGACAGATTACACATGTAAAGAGTTACAAAAATTTTCAGAATAGTTCAGTAAGTCAAAACAGGTAAAAAGCACATTCTAGTTTTCCATTAAGATATGAAGGTTGTTTCTGTGTTTGGAGCTGAAGATAACATCAATCTAAAATGAAGTCACTGTTCCTTACCAGCACAGCATCTTTTGGAGCAGCACAATGGAGTGAGCTGGGGATGTTTACTCTCATGACAGAACAGCTGAGTGGCTGCTGTAGCTTACTGCAGTGACCTAGTACTATAAGAGTATCAATGCCTATATCCCCAGGAATCAAGTATGGTTTGCATGTCTTTGTCATGCCATCTTAAAGTCAAGAAGTCTTTTTTTTTTACATTTTTATTATTATGTCAGCTCATACAAAATTAATAGGTACACCAGTTCCCTCCCTCCCTCCTCCTCCCCCCGAACCCCTTGCTCCCCCTCTCCACCCCCCTCCCTCCCCATCCCCCAGTGCCTCCCGCCCCAATTCCCAGAGAGTCCTTTCTTGTGCATGCCTGATTCTCCTCTGAGCCCTCCTCTCCGATGACGTACAAGGACCAGTGGCCATTCCTTGAACCCTTTCCCGTGTTCCCCTTAAGTACAAGAACACTGCTGTGGCTGCCAATCCCTTGCCTCCAAGGATCTTGGTGCCTTTAGCAGATGCTAGACTTTATGAGGTCAAGAGTGTGTTGGACATTGCTCAAGGCATGCAAAGTCCAATTATGATTGCTTCGGCCCTAACTTGTGTGGAGTATCTTGCAAATCATGGCTCCTCCCATCTTTTGCTCTTACACTCTTACCACTCCCTCTTCCGCAAATGTCCCTGAGCTTCAGGATGGGGAGAGATTAGGCTGGCCTAGTTCTAGGTGGTTGATATAGAGTCTCTGAAGTTCTGGATTGTGGTTTGTTGATTTTCTTTTGCAGTTTTGCTGCTCCTGCAATGCCCTTCACTCCATCCTGATGGGCATTGTATGTCACCCCCTGGCCAGAGACAAAAAGCTGTTAAACTAGAGTCTTGTTATAAGAGCACATTCAAAGGTAGATGTATTAAAAGTAGGAAACCACAGTGAGGGAGGGGTCTATCACCCATTTGCAAAATGGCTACTTTTTATCTGCTAGACTATATGCCCTCCTCCCCTAGTGAGATCATACCCCCTCAGAAGTAAATGATCAGGAACGAAAGTCTGTGAACTTAATCAGATGTCTCATTACTTATTTGAGTCCTTGATGGAGGACTCTTTTCTCTCCTGTAACATGGTCCCCTCTCTCCTTTTTTCTGGTGTGCCCTCCTACCCCATCCCTCCTGTTCATAATCCTTGCAATTACTGTAGGTATTACAGAGCTTTTTCTTTGAGTGTCTCTAGGTGGGCTGGGTGGGTTTGGTACTAGGAGCCACCTATTAGGGAGTACATATGGTGCTTAATTTTCTGGGTCTAGGATACTTCACTTAATATAATTGTTTCTAATGACATCCATTTCCCGGCAAATTCCAGTAATTCATCATTTTTGATGGCTGAGTAGTACTCCATTGTATAGATGTACCACTCTTTCCTTATCCACTCGTCAACTGTTGGACATTTGGGTTGATTCCATGACTTTGCTATTGTAAACAATGCTGCTATAAACATGGTTGTGCTTGTGCTATCGAGGTGAACCTCTGCTAAATGGGGGGTTATTCCCAAAAGTGGAATAGCAGGGTCATATGGCATTTCAATCTTTAATCTCTTTAAGAATCTCCAGACGGCTCGCCAGAGTGGCTGTATGAGCCTGCATTCCCACCAGCAATGTAGGAGAGTTCCCCTCTCTCCACATCCTCTCCAGCATTTGGTGGTGTTTGTATTGTGGATTTTTGCCATCCTGACTGGGGTGAGATGATACTCAGGGAAGTTTTGATTTGCATTTCCCTGATGGCTAAAGAAGTGGAGCATTTTTTAAGATATTTGTTAGACATTTTAATTTCATCCCTGGTAAAGTTTCTTTTAAGTTCCAGGGCCCATTTTTTAATTGGGCCATTGGTTTCCTTGGTGTTTAGTTTTCTAAGTTCTTTGTGCACTCTGGACAGCAGAGCTCTATCAGATGTGTGGTTAGTGAAGATTTTCTCCCATTCTGTGGGTTGCCTTTGAGCTCGTGTTACAATCTCTTTATCTGAACAGAAGCTCTTTAATTTCACAAGATCCCAACTGTTGAGAGTTGGTAGCAGTGACTGTGCCATTGGATGTCTGTTTAGGAAATGTTGGCCTAGCCTAATCAACTTGAGGGAGTTCCCTATCCTTTCACCTATGGTTTTTATAGTCTCTGGCCTGATATCAAGGTCCTTGATCCATTTGGAATTAAGTCTTGTCATGGTGACAAGTACGGGTCCAGCTTTAATCTTCTGCATGTGGAGATCCAGTTTTGCCAGCACCATTTGTTGAAGATGCTGTTCTTTTTCCATTGGATTCTTTGGGCCCCTTTGTCAAAGATCAAATGGCTGTATTTTTGTGGGCTTATATCTGGGTCTTCAATCCTTATCCATTGATCTGTGTGTCTATTTTGGAGCCAGTACCAGGCTGTTTTTATAACTATGGATTTGTAGTATAGACTAAGGTTCGGTATGGTAATAACTCCAGCAGTGTTTTTGTTACTCAGGATTGTCTTTGCTATCCTGGGTCTTTTGTGCCTCCATATGAATTTTGAGATTGTTTGGTCAACTTCTTTAAAGAATTGCTTTGGGATTTTAATTGGTATAATATTGTATTTGTATATTGCCTTTGGTAGGATGGTCATTTTTACGATGTTGATTCTGCCAATCCAGGAGCATGGGAGGTCTTTCCACCTTCTGATGTCTTCTGCAATTTCTTTCTTTAGGGTTTTAAAGTTTTCATTGTAAAGGTCTTTTACCTCCTTGGTTAGGTTTATACCAAGGTATTTCATTTTGGGGGGGCTATAGTAAATGGGATTGTTTCTCTCAAGCCTTTTTCACTTCTTTCATTCTGGGCATATAGGAAGGCCTCTGATTTTTGCACATTTATTTTGTATCCTGCCACCCTGCTGAACTTCTCAGTTAGTTCCAGGAGCTTCCTGGTGGAGTTTTTGGGATCCCTCAGGTATAAGATCATGTCACCTGCAAATAGGGATAGCTTGACTTCTTCCTTGCCGATTTGAATCCCTCTTATGTTCCTTTCTTGTCTTATGCCTTTCGGCTAAGACTTCAAGTACAATATTGAATAGAAATGGTGAAAGTGGACAGCCTTGCCTAGTTCCTGATTGAAGTGGGAATGCTTCCAATTGTTCCCCATTGAGCATAATCCTTGCTGTGGGCTTGTTGTATACAGCTTTTATTATATTGATAAAGGTTCCTTCTATTCCTACTGTCTCTAGCGTTTTGATCATAAAAGGCTGTTGGATCTTGTCAAAAGCTTTTTCTGCATCTATCGAGAGTATCATGTGGTCTTGGACTTTGGACTGGTTTACATGATGAATTACATTTATTGATTTGCGTATGTTGAACCAACCTTGTGTGCCGGGGATGAAGCCTACTTGTTCCCCATAAATGATCTTTTTAAGGTGTTTTTGAATTCGATTTGCTAAGACTTTGTTGAGAATCTTTGCATCTGTGTTCATCAGACAGATCGGCCTATAGTTTTCTTTTTTAAGTGAATCTTTATTAGGTTTTGGGATTAAAACGATATTAGCTTCATAGAAGGAATTTGGTAGTGTTCCTTCCTTTGCTATTTGATGGAACAGTTTAAGGAGTATTGGTGTTATTAACTCCTTAAATGTCTGGTAGAACTCTGTGCTGAATCCATCTGGTCCAGGACATTTTTTGGTGGGTAGATTTGAGATTACTTCCTCAATTTCCTTATATGTTATAGGACTATTTAAATAATTCACAACTTCCTGATTCAATTTAGGTAAGTTGTGTTTACTTAGACATTCATCCATTTCTTTTGTGTTGTCAAACTTCACAGAGTATAATTTTTTGAGATATGATGTTATAATTCTCTGGATTTCTTGGGTATCAGTAGTGATAACTCCATGTTCATTTCTAATTTTGTTAATTTGGGTTTTTTCTCTCTTGCTTTTGGTTAATTTAGCTAGGGGTGTATCGATCTTATTGATTTGTTCAAAGAACCAGCTTTTTGACTGGTTGATTTTTTTCTATCATTTTCCTAATCTCGATTTCAGATATTTCTCCCCTTATTTTGTTAATCTCTTCTCATCTACTACTTTTGGGATCAGATTGCTCTAGTTTTTCTAAAGCTTTAAGCTGCATTGTTAAGTTGTTTATTTCTGATGTTTCCATTTTTTTTGATGTAGGCATTAAGAGCTATGAACTTACCTCTTAGAACAGCTTTCATTGTGTCCCAGAGATTTTGGTAAGTTGTATTTTCGTTATCATTCACTTTCAGAAAATCTTGAATTTCCTTTTTAATTTCTTCCCGAATCCAGTTCTCATTCAGCATCATATTGTTAAGTTTCCAGGAGTTAGTGTATTTTCTCTTGTTTGTTGTGTTGTGGATGTCCAGCTTTAGGCCATGGTGGTCTGACAGGGCACAGGTTAGAATTTCAACTTTTTTGTATATGTGTAGATTCATTTTGTGGCCCAGTATGTGATCTATTTTGGAGAAAGTTCCGTGTGCTGCTGAGAAAAATGTGTATTCTTTGGTGCGTGGGTGAAAATTTCAATAGAGATCTGTAAAAGGTCCATTTCTTTAAGGGTTTGATTAAGGTCCAAAGTGTCTCTGTTAAGCTTTTGACCTGTTGATCTATCCCATGTTGAGAGGGCGGTGTTGAAGTCCCCAAGAATTATCATTTGGGGGTTGATTTCTTGCTTTAGACGCTGTAGGGTTTTCTTAATGAATGTGGAGGGGCCCGTATTGGGTGTATATATGTTTAGGATTGTGAAGTCTTCCTGGTGCATTGTACCCGTGACTAAAATGTAGTATCCATCCGTGTCTCTTATAATTTTCTTTGGTTTGAAGTCCACCTTGTCTGATATCATAATGGCTACTCCTGCCTGTTTTCTGCTTCTATTAGCTTGTAGAATTGTTGACCAGCCTTTCATTCTTAGGATGTGCCTATCATTTGTGGTGAAATGGGTTTCCTGCAGGCAGCAGATTGATGGATTGTGATTTTTAATCCAAATTTGTAATCTTTGTCTCTTGATCAGTGAGTTAATTCCATTAACATTTAGTGTTATAATGGAGAAACTATTTTTAATTCCAGACATTTATTATGTTTAGTAGTTTTTATAAGTATATTGCTTCGCTTTTAATGGTGTTATATTTGCCTTCTGTTCTCCTGGATATGCCTGTTTTTTTCTTCACACTTGAGTATCATTTCTAGCATTTTTTGAAGGCCTGGTTTGGTGGACATGTATCCCTTCAGGTTGTCTTTGTGCTGGAAAGTTTTTCTTTCTCCCTTGATCATGATTGATAGTTTTGCAGGGTAAATCAGCCTGGGTTGACATTTTTGCTCATTCAATACTTGAAGTATGTCTCTCCAAGCTCTTCTTGCTTTTACTGTTTCGACTGAGAAGTCATTTGTTATTTTAATAGGTTTACCTTTAAAAGTGACTTGTTTTTTCTCCCTTGAAGCTCTCAGCACCAGTTCTTTATCTTGAATGTGGAGTGTTTTGACTATTATTTGCCGTGGCGAATTTCTGTTTTGGTCGTATCTGTTTGGGGTGCGGAATGCCTCTTGTATATGGATGGGCCTCTCTTTTTTTAGATGAGGAAAGTTTTCCTTGATGATCATTTGAAAAATTTCCTCAGGGGTGGTATTTTGAGATTTTTGTGCTGGTATTCCATGAATACGCATGTTAGGCTTCTTCAGGGTGTCCCATATCTCCTGAATATTTCTCTCAAGTATCTTTTTGGCTTTAACAACCTCTTCCATTGAGCTGGTTAATACTCCCATTTTATCTTCAAGGTCTGAAATTCTGTTTTTGCTTCGTTAGTTCTGCTGATAAGACTCTCTGTGGAGTTCTGGGTTGAAGATAACTTGTCTTTTAGCTCAATTTTTTTTTTTGGTTTCTTACAATTCTTTTTTTTTCATTTTTTTTTATTTCAGCTCATACAAACTTATTAGGTACACCAGTTCCCTCCCTCCCTCCTCCTCCCCCGGTACCCCTTGCTCCCCCTCCCCACCCCTCGCCCTCTCCTCCCCCAGTGCCTCCCACCCCAATTCCTAGACTTTGTGAGGTCAACAGTGTGTTGGACAATGCTCAGGGCATGCAAAGTCCAATTATGACTGCTTCAGCCCTAACTAGTATAGAGTATCTTACATATCATTGCTCCTCCCATCCTTTTGCTCTTACACTCTTACCGCCAATGTCCCTGAGCTTCAAGATGGGGAGAGACTAAGCTGGCCTATTTCTAGGTGGTTGATATAGAGTCTCTGAAGTTCTGGATTGTGGTTTGTTGATTTTCTTTTGCAGTTTTGCTGCTCCTGCAATGCCCTTCACTCCATCCTGGTGGGCATTGTATGTTACCCCCCACCAGAGACAAAAAGCTGTTAGAGTCTTGTGATAAAAGCACATTCAAAGGTAGATGTAATAAAAGTGGGAAACCACAGTAAGGGAGGGGTCTATCACCCATTTGCAAAATGGTTACTTTTTATCTGCCAGACTATATGCCCTCCTCTTCTGGTGAGATCACACCCCCTCAGTAGTAATGATCAAGAACAAAACTCTGCTTGAGTCTGCTTTAACTGCTCTATGCCAGTTTTTGTTTCTTGCACTGTTTTCCTCAACTCCTCCAAGCGTCTGTTGTGTTCCTCTTCAAAGCAATTCATTCAATTATTTAATTCCTCCCGGATTTCCTCTTTCATAGTATTGAACATGGTAATCATCATATTTTGAAGGTCGTTATCCTGGGTCAGGCTTTCTTGGCCATTTTCCATGGGTTTGTTCTGGTTGGAGTCTATCATTATGGGATTAATTCCTTCAGTGGGAGATTTGTTTACTTGAGTGTTGTTTCTCATGGATTTGCACTTTGACTTTGGCATTGTCGTTTTAACTCTTAAGATCTTTCAATTTCTGTGCGTTTTTCACTAAACTGAATTATTTGGCCTGGGGTTTTGGGGGTGGGCAGAGACGGAGCTTACCTAGGTTGAGGTGAGTCCAGGCTGGACCCCGTGTCCCTGGCGGTGCAGTGGAGGGAAGGGAGGATGGGGCGGTCAGCGGGGCGCTATTTAACCTGGGGAACCTGGGAGCGGGGGCAGGGCGCAGAGTGGGTGTCCTCGTCTCCCCAGGGCTTCTGCGGGGCTGCTCCGGCTGGATGGTGGGAGGAGCTGGATCCCCTGGGCGGCCTGGGGGTTCTGGGGGTGTGCGCGGACGGAGCTTACCTGGGTCACGCGGTGAGGCCCGGTGGACCAGCGCGCGCGAGTCCCGGGAGGTGGAGTATAGGGAAGGGAGAAAGTCAAGAAGTCTTAATTCCAACCACCCCATACTGGGAAACTGACTCTCTTACATACTAAAGCTACTAAACTCACACATATAAATATATCCCTCACTCACTAGACTGCTTGGGATATGACAAATTTTTCTTCTCAGAATTCTCCATTACTCTCTATATTCATTCAGATTTGGTCCCATGGGTGATGGGGGGAGGGAGTTTCCTTCTTTCTGATTGCAGTATAGCCAGTAATTGTACTTTAGGATGAAAATATTGCATCCACAAAATGGAACCTGAATAACTCTATAATTACAGTTTCTGTCAAGACTTATGAATTGATAACAGTTTTTCACTAGGGATCACATCTCTTCCCAGAGAACCTTTGAAGATAGATCACTCTAGATACTTCCTCATACAGCAATGTGTGGAGGGATAGAAGCAGAATTCATAAGCACATGGGGAAATAGGATTAAAATGGAATATGCCTAATAGAGATTTAGAGATTTGGAGCGTAGAGGATAGGAAAGATTCGTGTTGTCTCTAATGCCATAGCTGGTCAAAAATGTCAGAGATTCCAAGTTGTGTCACTCACAGCTATCTGTGACCTCATCTTTCAGAGCAGGGCCTCACATTTGCCTATGGATTCCTGTTGACACAATAACCATGTGAATGGTGAATGGAGAATCCAGTGTGAAGTATAATTACATTCAGTTGGTAAATGATTCAGTATGATCATGAACCCAGCTCTGCTTCATAAAATGTAAAAAGTATGCAGTTGAGCTACTGGTAAAGAGTTAAATCTGTGATACAAGAAAGTCATAAAAATATTTCACAACATGCCTTTGGATACATATTTTGAGGATGTGGTAGTTAAAATGGCTTGATTTTGTAGAAACAATTTTCAGGATAAAGGTCCTCAGATTTAAAGAAAAGAAAAGTGTCCAAAAAATATTACCATATAGAGCCCTATGTAAGCTAATTTTAATGAGTTAATAAATTTTCTTATCTAATCCTGCTTCAAACAAGCTTTTGCTCACTCTGGTCAAAAGCCACCTAACATAAACAACATGTTGACTGTGATCCTAATTCCTGGATGGGTGTGTAGAACTGGGTACAAAGGTTAAAACTGAATAGTTTTCCAGAAATACAGAATGGCTCCTATATGCATGCATGCATACATTGTGTATCCCTGAGTCACAGATCTGCCTTACAATCTCTAGAGGACTATAGCATGGAGTATAGTTCCCTACCTCTGACAGTTTTGAAAAACAGCCCTGTTCATTTCATTCTGGATCTGTAAGTTTGATGAATGTAAGGTGTCGAGACTGTCTTTTCAAACCTATTCTTACAATTCAAAGAAAAAACAAAAAGGATTTTGCCTAAGAACAATCTCACACAGACTGAGTACATTTCTCTTTGGGTACTTTTATTAGTCTATTTTTTTAACTACTGTGACAAAATACCTGAGATTTAATAGTTTACATTGAATAATTTGGGAAGCTGAGGTGCATATGAAATAGCCTGTCCCTTGTGACAGGTCCCAGCCTTTACCCCACCTTGATGGATGGTGTGGTGATGGGAGCAAATGCAAGAGGGAGAGATGTCATAGCAAGGCAAGAAACTGGTGTTCAGAATGGAATGGTCTAAGCCAGCTCTTTTCATAAATAAAATCATGGGAGAGAGAGAGAAAGAGAAGGTGTAGCCTGAGAGAAAGTAAGATGTGTGGTTCTCAGATTTAAAGAATCTGTGCCAGGGTATGCATATGGAGGTCAAAGGGCAATTCTTGGAAATCAGTTCTCTGTCCTTCCACCACATCAGTTCTGGTTATGAAACTCATGTTGGTCCTTAGACATTGTCATCCTTTGAGCCACCTCACAAACACCAGGCTAGCTCTTTTATAAAAATTTATTTCCATAACCAACTCATACTTACAGCAATTTTTATAAAGCTACTAGAAATTTTAGATTACATGTGAAGTTTTATTGAAGTCATTCATATTGTCTATAAGCATATAAACAATATACAAGAAGGAATGTAAGTTAAAATAAGCAACGGGGCTAGAGAGATGGTTCAGGAATTAAGCCTCTGCTTTGCCCCTTAAAATTGCTAGGCAGAGCAGGAACAGCAAAACTGAAAAAAAAATCATCAACAAACCATAATTCAGAACATCAGAGACTCTATAACAACCACCTGGAATCAGGCCTGCCTAATCTCTCCCCATCCTGAAGCTCAGGGAAATTTGCGGAAGAGGGAGCAGTAAGATTGTAAGAGCACAAGGATGGGAGGAGTCATGATATGCGAGATACTCCACACAAGTTAGGGCCAAAGCAATTATAACAGGACTCTGCATGATCTGTGCAATGACCAACATATCGTTGACCCCTCAAATTCTAGCATGGACTAAAGGCACTAAGATCCTTAGAAGCAAGGAATTAACAGTCACAATAGTGTTCCTGTACTTAAGGGGAACACAAGAAAGAGTTCTAGGAAATTACACCTCATCAGAGAGGAGGACCCAGAGGAAAGTTTGATATACTCATTAAAGGATGCTTCAGAGAGGGGGGGAGGGGACACTGGGAGAAAGAGAGGGAGGGGGGAAAGAAAGGGACAAAGCAGGGAGGGAACACGGAAGTCCAGAGAGGGGTGGAAGGAAGGAGGGGACAAGGGTTCCTATTATGTTTATATGAGCAGAAAAAATAAATAAAAATAAATTTCTAGGCAGAAATGGCAGTGGCCTATATTTCCAGTCCTGGAAGACAGAGCCTGGGAAACTCCAAAACAAAGCAAATAGGAGGTAGAAGTAATCCAGGGTTATTCCTGAAGTCACCCTTGGGTCTCTATAGGCACACACAGTGCCCTCTGATACACACAGACACACACACAGACACACACACACACACACACACACACACACACACACAGAGTAAAATGAAAATAAATTAAAGAATTTTATACTTATTATTTGACACTGATAATATCTGAAGAGGGTAATTAAAATCTTGAGTTTTTACACCTTGTAGCTAATATTTATTACTGATATATGTAATACTATTCTCCAATAACTTTCTACAGTGGTCTATGCTGTGTCTACATGAAAATATGGTTGGAGTTATCTAGCACAAGAACACCTTGCTATGTTCATGACAAAACTGGGTTTTGCCGGTTGAAATTTGATGATTATTAAAAATATAAATTCCATTTTGAGCAGCATCTTGGGTGGAAATCTTTCTCCTTTACCCAGAGATAAGACTCAAGGATATGGTGATATTCATATAACTGTGTCTATGAGCATTCCTGGCTTACACATTACTGTTTTTATGATTAGAGGAGATGGAACTTTCAATAATGGATTGCATTTAATGAGATACCCCAGTCTCCATAAGGTAAAATCAACTTATAAAAGCCGGATCCCTTGCAATATCATCTTTGTCTCCAATTACAGAAGATAAAAATTGGAGATGATGGATAGCCCCCAGTTATGATAGAAGGCAAATAGTTTTTTTAATTTTTTATTATTATTTATTTATTCAATTGTGCATGTATGCGTGTGTGTGTGTGTGTGTGTGTGTGTGTGTGTGTGTGTAGAACCACGGACGAATTCAGGTACCACCATGGACGCCTCCACCTCCTCCTGTTTACTCTGCCCCGGGATTCACAGGCTCTGCCCTACCAGGACCAGAAACGCGGGCCGCCCCGGCTTCCGCCTGGCGTCTATATGTGGGGTCTAGGATCCAAACTCAGGACCTCCCGCCTGCAAGGCAGAGGCTTAACTCCTGAGCCACCTCTCTAGCCCCGGCAAATATTTTTTTAATTAATTTTTTCCACTCATATAAACTTGATAGGTACCCCATTCCTCTCCCTCCCTCCACTCCTCCCTGGATCCCCTTGCTCCCTCCCCCCAATTTTCCTTTCCTTTCCCCCCTCCCTTTCTCCCAGTGCCCCACCCCCCCATTCCTGGAGCATCCTTTAGTGTGCATGTCAAACTTCCCTCTGTGTCCTCCTCTCTGATGAGGTGTAAGAACTCAGTAGCATTGCCTAGAGCTTTTTTTTTGTTCCCCTTTAGTATAGGAATACTGTTGTGGCTGTTAATCCTTTGCCTCTAAGGATCTTAGAGCCTGGATCCATGCTAGACTTTGGGGCTGTCAATGACATGTTGGTCATTGTGCAGGTCATGCAAAGTCCTATTATGATTACTTTGGCCCTAACGTGTGTGGAATATCTTGCATTTTGTTGCTCCCCCCATCTTTAAGCTCTTACAATCTTACCGCCCCCTCTTCCGCAAATTTCCCTGAGCTTTTGGATGGGTAGAGATTAGGCTGGCCTGGTTCCTGGTGATTTACTGTAGGGTCTCTAATGTTCTGAATTATGGTTATTCTTTTTTTCTTCTTCTTCTATTTTTGCTGTTCCTGCAGCGCCCTTGGCTCCATCCTAATGGGTATTGGATGTCACCTCCTAGCCAGAGATAAAAGACTGTTAAAATAGAGTCTTATTATAAGAGTAAGTTCAAAGGTAGATGGAATAAGAATAGGAGACCACAGTGAAGGGAGGGGTCAGTCTCCCATTAGAAGGCAAATATTCTTAATGGATAAACATTTTCAACTTTTGTTGTCACATGACCACTTGGAATTTTTCAATTCTACCCTGAAGTTCAATGCTGCTTTAGGCAATGCAACACAGTTGTGTTTTAATACAGCTTTATTCATAAAGCAAGGCTCTTGTTCACCAAACTCCAGTCTATGTATATAAAAGCACCATTCATCAAAATAAGAACTCAAAATATTTTATATCCATTATTCTTGACCAGTCTTCTATCAAAATGACAAATTGACCAAAATGTGAAATAATCATTTTACTCCTATAACTCAAATGATTACCAATTTGAACGAGAAAACTTGTCTTCAGAGCCTCTTAAATTCTCCAAACCTTTGATGTCTGCCCAGAGGGTGTGAGTAGATAAGGCAAATCATGAGAACCCAGGGACCACTTATCATGTTCTGAAATTTTACTGTTGGTAACTCATCACCTGGTATCTGGAAGGCCTTCCTGTTCCCAAGCCCCTCTAACAAATGTTTCACTCTGAAGGAAACAGTAATTTACAGCATTTAGAAAATGATCACCGACAGGTCTGAGGAAACAAGATAAGGTCTGTGAGAACAGAGGAATTTGATGGACGACAAAGAATAAGAGGTGCATTTACTTTACATTTTGCCTGGGTGCTGATCATGTTTTAAGGAAGATATGTTTAGCTGGATTTCAGGATCATGTAGTTCTGGAAAGTAAGAATGAGCTTGTCTAACTCCTGCATTTTAAAAAGAAGGAAGCAACTCTGTAAATACAGGCCCACTGCAATCTAAAGAAAACTCTAAATTCTAAAGAAAATTGACTTCTGTGTTTACTATAGTGAAGCATAGCCAAGATTGCATCTTAGAAAGTAAGCCTGTATGTAAGAGCCTAAAGATGGGGAGAAGCAATGATATGCAAGATACTACACACAAGTTAGGGCCAAAGCAATCATAATAGGACTTTGCATGACCTGTGCTATGACCAACACATTATTGACCCCTCAAAGTCTAGCATGCACAAAAGGCACTAGGATCCTTAGAAGCTAAGGATTAATAGCCACAATAGTGTTCCTATACTTAAGGGGAACACAAGAAAGAGTTCTAGGAAATGCCACAGAGTCCTTACACCTCATCAGGGAGGAGGACCCAGAGGAAAGTTTGACATTCACATTAAAGGATGCTCCAGGGATGGGGGGAGGCACCTATTAAGTTTGTATGAGCGGAAATAAAAAAATATATATCACATGATTTTTTGAAATGCACACGTTTTCCTCCATTTAAATAAACTTAAAACTGTTAAGAAAAAAAATAAGCCTGTGATCTATGGGCCAGTGAGATGGCATAACAGGGAAAGGTGCTTGCTGCCAAGACTGAAGACTTGAGTTCAATCTCTAGAACCCGTAAGGTCGGAGAAGAGAAAAACTCCCATATGACGTCCTGTGACCTACATATACCTTCACTCACACTCAATGTAAGCAAAATATTTTTTTTAAAAAGTAAATCTGAAATCTAAATGCTACTTCAAATTCCTTTTAAAGGATTACAGATGAAAATGAGGATAAAACTGAAAATCATGAAAAATCCATCCTTTCAATAAAATATTATTTCACCTATTAAGACAGGATTTTTACACAACAGAGAATATGGATTGGGAACCACACAATATGAACTTGTTAGCTAGATAGTGGATGAGTTTTAGGGTTCAATTATTAAGTCAACTTTCTGGCAAAGGAATAACATTACAATTGAGCCTAGGAATTAAGACAGAAAGGAAAGAAGAAATAAATGTGTTACAGTACCTTTTTTTTGTTTAGTATCAGTGTTTTTTATTTTATCTGGAGAAAAGGAAGGAAGCATTTTCAGAACTTTCAAGTGTCAGGGGGCAGAACATCACCTGTGGGCTGGGCATGGCTCCAGAAAATTTCAGTCAATGCCTACTTCCAAAATGATGCACTATCCTGTGAAATAAGATCAGAGCTTTTCAGCAAGAGGAACCTGGTAATGCCTTAGCTACTGATGCCTGTGTACTTCATGGTACTGAGCTCAAACATTCGTGGAAACTGAACTGACTGACTAAGTTGACTCCTACTTTCAGTTTATTTGAGGTGATTTTTCAGCCCTCATAGTCATTTCTTTTCCCCTTTACTGTATCTCACTTAATATCCTGTGAGTATCAGGTGAAACCTTTTGAAATATATTAGCTTAGCAGACCACTAGCTCCCACAAAACAAAAAGATAAAAATATCTTCAGTTAACATCTTTGACCAATGGCAGAATTTTTCATGCTACAATAACTTACCTACCTGCTGTTTCCACCAATGCATTTACAAAGTGTTTTGACTTATGGTTTTCTTTGTTCTGTGGTTATAAAACTTACCACAGCAGAATACATAAAATTTTGAACAACGTGAAGCTGTGTTCTCAGGTCATAGTAACTCATATTTGCTCCAGATAAACTACCTCTTTTATCTTTGGAGTGAGAGTTGTGGTGATTGTTTTCCATCTACATTACCTGATAACACAAGAAAGAGTCTGTTTAAACTAGTTGACAAAGTCGAGGAGCATATGCACAGATCTATCCAAGCTGAAAAACATTTAAAGGGATAAAATTATAAAATATTTGAACTTAAAAATTACCATATATCATTACGAACTCTTATATTTTCATAGGTTCTAAAGCCCTTATGAAATTTCAAAGTTTCAGCTGCATTGTAAAGTAGAATACCCCAAATCTAGTTCCCTTGTCTGATTGGCATTGATCCAAGGTCATTTCTTCTTGTAATCTTTTGATATACTCAGCATCATCTCTGCTGACTACTAGGTGTACTCCTAACTCAGTGGCATTAACCAAAATCTTACTCACCATGAAAGTTATGACATGTTATTATGTGAAGAGTGAAAAGTCAGTTCTCCACATGACACTTATACTACCCCTAAAGGCTCGGGGACCATTGCAGAGAGGAGATGGAATTAACGTAAAAACCAGAAGAGGAAATATACATACTCCAAAAAATGGCATGGCTATCACAATTATTAAGCACCTCAGAGGTGGTTACTAAACCTACAGTGGATCTACCTGGCCCATAGTCAGCTATGAACAGAGGAGAAACCCATGTATGTTTACAAAGTTCTGATGAACAATGAGCAACCAATAGATTTAGAGGGACTAAGGGTGTGGCGATAAATATCCACTTGCGTATCTAAGGGGAACATACTAGTCTCAAGCTCAGGGCTGCATAAAAGGTAAAGAATTCAAAATACATACACACAAGGAAGGAAGACATCTAGGGAAGCGAAACCGTGTTGGGGTTGGGAGGTAGATAAGAAAGGGTAGAAGAGACAGTAACAAAAGTATATTATATATATATATATATATGTATATGCACACACACAAACACACACACACACATATATATGATATTTTCAAAGCACAACACTCATCAAGGAAGAAAATGGAAAAATAAGCAGAAACCTAAAAAGGACAGAATTTAGAGATTTGAGTTTGACCACTGATTGTTGGCCAGTCAATGAAGAACTGACCAATGATATTAGGCATATGAGGAAGGAGTGGAGAAGTGACTAGTATGAAAAACTAATGGAATATAAGTCTGTAAAGAAGCTAGACTGGGGGCTGGAGAGGTGGCTCAGGGGTTAAGCGTCTGCCTTGCAGGCGGAAGGTCCTGAGTTCAGATCCTAGACCCTATGTACAGATGCCAGGCAGAAGCAGGAGGTGGCCTGCATTTCTGGTCCTGGTAGGGAGGAACCTGTGAATCCCGGGGCCGAGTAAACAAGGACGTGGAAGCGTCCATGGTGGTCCCCTAATTCGTCCGTGGTTCTACACACACACACACACACACACACACACACACACACACACACACACATGCACAATTGAATAAATAATAATTTTTTTATTTAAAAAAGAAGCTAGACTGTTGAGAAGAGGAGGTTTTCAAGTTCTGAGAATATAGAGTTTCTGCAAGTGCAGTGCCCAAATTCAGACAGATGAGAAGCAGCATAACTTCTCTTCAAGCTCTTGGGATCTGTCTTGCCTGACATTTTAGCCCTGGACAAAGCTGCCCTACACTTGCAGTGCCGAGGAAACTGAGTGGAATTCTAGACTTGAGAAAGTAGTGGAGATAAGAGATAGTCCAACATGTGGGAAAGGATTTCCAAAAGGGAAAGCCAGTCCCAAAGTGGAAAGAAGAGGACACTTCCTGTAGACATCACTGATGCCTTCTGATTTTATTAGATGTTCTTGCTTTTCAATATTGCAATTTCTTATTGACTTATTTCCTCAAGCTTATGAAATTTTCCATTTTGAATTTCAGTCACAGGATTCTTTTTATTCTTGTTTAAAAAGACATTTTATCCATTAGAGAGTGAGAGGGAGGTATCTGGGAAATAGTTCTCTTCTTCTACCATGTGAACTCCAGGAATTGAACTTACTTTCCAGGTTTATACACACAGGTGCCTTTACTGGCTAAACTAACTTGTTATTACATAAGCATCACATTTTTTTTTAGAAACTGATCTAAGTATTGGGATAGGTAATAAATAACATGACACAAAACCCAAGGGAAAGAAGAGCTGCATACTTATGTTTATCTAACTTTATGCCCTTAGTTGTAGCTGTAACTGATGTGTGTGTATTTGCACACATGCATTTATATAGTGTCAATTATGTGATTCTAAACCAGTGCTGGCATAAAATACATAGAATCAATGAATTGTAAGAAAAGGAATAGAAAGCTTTCAGTAGGTTTTTAGAAACAAACCTATACTCTTTTAAGAGCAGACTACACAAATCAGTTCAGCAACTGTGTTGTAATTTAACAATAAAATGGATATTAGAATAAAGAGAAGGATTTCTATTGTATCACCTTTGTTGCTTCATATCTAGAACACTGCAGCTTCACATTATCAGGAAGTGGCTGGGCCTTTCCCTAGTAGGTACATTAATTATACGTTAAGAGATGCTGAATCAGAGCTTTACTGTATCTACAACATTAGAAAAGATGGCCGCACCTTTTAGTCGATCATCCAGTGTGAACAATTATCCTGCATTTAGAGAATGGACATGACTTTTTAAAATGACATACATTTGAGTTCATGGAATTGCACTCAGGGTCTGGCATACTCATGTTATGAATAGACTATGGAAGTCAAATTTGGCTACGTGCAGTTATTCTTGCATAGGTGCTCATTGTGAGAAGACAGACCATATCATCATTCTTTAAATCTTTACCATCCTTTTTCTCTAGTCTACATAACTGCATAAACTACAGCATCATATTTACAATCCAAGAAGAGAAATAAATAAATAAATGCAGTTTTGTTCTCTGGAAAATATATTCAACCATAAGATAAATAACACAGATTACATAAGATCTTACAGTTAATTTATGCAATGATAAAAAACGATACAGAAAATAGACTCCACAGCTTCCTAGCTAGAAGATGCCAGATGTCAAGGAAAAAATCCTGAGATATGTATGAGCCCCTTGCTTTAAAAAGACTAAAATATGATGAAAGACATTTTGGCCATTTATGACTATAACTTGGCACTACATACCTATTAAATTTTACGTACTCCTTATGGATATGTTAATGAGCTTCATTACATTTGAAATTCTGATCAGCTTTCTCTGGCATGTGGACTAATTTCATTTATCACATTCATCTCCTTTCTGACTATGAGAATCAAATCCATTCTTGGGAAATGGTATCCACAACAGGTATTTTCTCAGTCCTTATATGCCACCTAATCTGCCCACTTCATCATGAGGTAGGATCTTGACTACAGAGTCTTCCATTTAAGCAAGAGATACTGGATATGCTACCTAAGTTTGAATCTAACTTACCTTTTGGGGAAGTGAGTGAGTGTCTTTCCTTTAATTGCCTTGGAGATGAAACAAATAACAGAATAGCATCTGCCTAGTGGTGTCACTGTGAGATTTACTGAGGCTCTATTTGTCAAGAACTAGGAATCCTAGGGAATCATTTCTAAAAGTTGACTCTGACTTATGCCTTTCTCCTAGTTACATCTGTGGATGGTGTGGAGGCCCTTGTATTAGCTGCTTTTCCAATACTATGACCAAGAAAATTGAGAATAAGATAGAGGATTATTTATTTTGTTCATGCTTTCCAAGGGCTTTCAGTCCATCATGGTGGTGAAGGAGATGTTAGAAGCAGGAGGCAGAGAGGAAGTAGATGAGGCAAGCCAGAACCCCAGTTGCGCTAACCTTCTCCAGTGACACAAACCTGCAGGACACTATAGGTTCAAATTGTAATGATATTGAAATAACTATGGGTGTGATCTGTCATTTGAGGTTTCATGAAGCATTCCTTTCTAAAGGAAATGCCTCATTAATTTGTGCTATTTTAAATAAAGTGCTTTCTTCAGTTGTTACAGACATCTTCGCTGGTAAAGAACAGCAGGAATTTCTTCAAAAAGCTAATCGCTGTTGAGTTAGATGGCTTCTGCCTTTCTCTTAGAAGGGGTGTGTGTGTGTGTGTGTGTATTGTGTTTGTGTGCATGTGGAGATTAAAAGTGAATATCAGATGTTTTCGTCATTTTTCTCCTTTGTCTCTTCCCTTGTCCCCACCAACTCAACACCGGAGTTTCATTCCACCATGTCTGGCTTTTTACCTGGATGATCAGGATGTGCCCAGGGTCCTCATGCTTGTGCAGAACACACATCAGTGGCAAAGCCATTTTCCAGAGCCTTGGTTACGCATGCTATTCAGAGTCAACACTGAAATAGATGCCATTGCTCAGGCTGTTCGAAGAGATCATTTTAAAAAGTAGACTTAAAGCATTTCTAGAGAATCTTGCTCTGTTATTCTAATCACCCCTTATAGTGCTCAGCACGTAAAAGCCTATTAATTAGAGTAGGCTGAACTGAGCTTAAACTTTTATGATTGCACAAATTATGATTAGTAAGAGAGTTTATAAAATTAAGGTCTGTGCATTCCATGAAGGAAAATTTTGAGACCTTTGGGAATTCCTCATGAAGAACTCAGTGCTGAAGCCAGCAGGAGACTATAACCAGGTGGAAAACTGGTTGTCTCCACTTCTTACTATAAAATTGTATTGACTAGAAAAGGGAGTCATTACCTAAAATTAGTATGGAATTAACTACTCTGCTTCACCAGTTTTTGTCTACTTTCTTCTTTTCCTTCTGAAGCTTGTATCTTTTCAGAAATCTCAGTTTTCAGTCCTTTTCTTTTCCGTGCAATCACAATAGAAAATAACTATCCCTTACAATCAGACTAAGTTTCCATAAAGTTAGGGCAAGGGGGATGAGCTATAAGCTCTGTGATGCTTAGTTTTGATTATCAACCTGATAAAATTAAGAGGCACTTAAGGAGGCCTACCTTTTGGTGTGTCTGTGAGAGTGTTTCTAGGCAGGATTGACTGGGTATGGTGAGTGCTTAGACTGTGGGCAGCTCCAGTCTTCCTGACCAAGCCAGCCTGTTGACAGCTGTTTCTCGATCTTCCCAGATATGAGAATGCTTCTAACCCCCTTCCTATGGGCCACTCCCACCACCATCTTTTGTCTTCCTAATAGCTTACAGTCCCTCAAAGCAGACCTAAGCTCTGTCTTTCCTGCCTGATCATCTTATTGGGGGATTAAAAAGTGGGGGGAAAGTAGCTAGGACATGGGGTTTGTTCCTCACTCCTCCAGAGGAGTGGAATGTTCCCGAGACATCATTAAACACAAATCCAAGGTGATCTAGATGGATTCTGGAGCCAGTTCTGGTAATGAGTTCCATTCTGAGGATTCAGAGTCAAGGAAAAATAAGTGTTCTCACTTACTCAGAGTGATATAATATTCTGAATAATATGACATCAAAATGTCTGTGTTCTAGTTGCTACTCCTAGGAACACGCAGTCTCCAGGTGAGAATATCCTTATAATGGACCACTATTATTATACACATCTATCAAAAGAAGCCCAATCCTTCATGGAGAAATTGGCTGGATAGATGGCTCAGTAAACAAAAGCACTTGCTGTGTAAACAAAGGAATTTGGCAAATCAAATCCCCAGCACCCATATGAAAATCAAGGCATGACCACATGCATCTATAGCACAAGTGTTATATGTGAAAGAACAGAACGATTACTGGGGCTTGTTGGTAGAATGTTGAGCACCATGTACAGTGAGAAATCCTGTCTCAAGGAAATATATTGGATAGTGGGAGAGCAGGACACACAATATCTTTCTCTGGTAGATGCGTGAAACACTGTCTCCCTCCTCTTTCTCTTTATACACACACACACACACACACACACACACACACACACACTCCCAATTAGTTTATCTATGTAACTGCCACCTTCAGAAAGTGTCTTTTCTACATCTGCCCTGTCTCAGGGTGAACAGTCTGTATGCCACATGGAAGTAATGCCAGGTGTATGGGAACTTTTTATCTCTTACCTGTTTCTGACCTTCTCACCTGTCACGCAATCATTTGGGAGGCTGAGGACTAATAAAGCATTTATTCATCAGCAAAACAGAAGTGGGAAGAAGGATTTTATCCTGTTGGCCAAAGAGCTAATCTGTCTTTTCCTTTCCTCTCTGAGAAAATGTCAAGCCAGATGTCACATGAACTATTTTACAACATGCTGACTCTGACAGTGTCCTAGAAAACCAACATACATTTAAAACTTTCAAAAACCTTCACGTGCAAAGGTGTAACTTCTTTGGAATGTGTAACAGCTCCTGTAGTTTTGTTGGTGACATAACATTCAAACTTCCTTCTGAACCTGATGAGAGTGCAAGGTGAGGGAAAGTGACTTACAGTGAGATATAGCATCTGTATGGTTTTCCTCTGGACTGGTCCCTGAGTATCTGGCTTAATCCTTGTCCAGTTGGTTCCCTCATTAAAAACTTATCTTTCAGAGCTGAAAAAATGGCTCAGTGCAAACCAAGGAACATAGTTTGAATTCCTGGAAATGGGGTGAGGAAGGATGCCTAGGACAAGCTTCTGTAATCACAGTGCTCCTGTAGGGAGAGGAGAAACAGAGACAGGAATCCCCAGAAGTTCACAGTCCAAACAGCCAGGTGCTACAGTGTAAAAGAACTGTACAAACAAAGAGAAAAACAGGATCAACACCAGGACCTCTCATTTACTTCCACATGTGTACTGCAGCATGTGTCCACTCACTTTTACACACATATGCACAGTTATAAATGCACATACATAAACACACACACACACACACACACACACACACACACAAACACACACACACACAAATAAAAACATATCTAAAATATGTATGGCTTGAGTGGAAAAAATATTTAAAACACTGGAACTTTCCATGCTAGAATATCTAAGTAGAGTCTTCAACATCTTCTTAAATAATACAAAACTATTAAAATTAGTATTGTAGATAACTGGATGTGAGACTTAGAGTGAAATGTTAGCAAATACAGATCCTACAAGAAAAACATATATAAAAATTTTACAGAGAAAAGAAAATGGAAAAAAATGAGGGTTCTGAAGAAGTTGGCTTTGAAGATGGTGGGAGGAGAGGTTTATGCCCAAAAACAACAACAACAAAAAAAAAACCAAAACAACAACAACAACAAAAACACAGCAAAGGCTCATTAGATGAGAGATTAGATGAAGTGGCCAAGAAACCAACAAAGCTCCAAACAACTATTTTTATCCTAGGCTCAAGAGACACTACTGGAACATGAAAATTGAATTATATCAATCCAAGAACTGAAATGACAGCTAAAAATAGTTCAGTGGAGAGACAGACCATGAAAATATGAGAATGGCTTAGGAGAAATATAAACATAACTTCCATGCATTGTACAGAAGATGGTCAGTTTAAAGATGACCTGCTTGCTTTGCATGCAGCAGAATATAAGCATGGAGATCAATTGGAATTGAAAAACCTCTAAGTTTCTACCAGAAAGGGGGTTTGTGGTGCATTGAAACAATGATATAAGAAGCACAGAGTTGGTCACTTTTCTCTGTAATGAGGAAATATGCTTTTAGAATGCAGTGTAAATAAATAGCTTCCCTTCCTCCAGTGTAATTCCACACCATTCTGCCGAAGGAGCAGAATTTAAATCACCCCCCTTCTGCAGCCAAGAAGAGCACTAGCTAAATATGTATAAATAGAAAGCTACAGGTTGAATCCAAAGAAACAGGGGCCATTTCTCAGTAATAAGTACAAATGAAAAGCAGTAGTTGTTATAGCTTACTTAAAGAGAAACACACTAAGTTATATTGGGTTCAAATCTCCACAGTAGGGCTAACATAAAAAAACTAAAAAAAAAATTCAAAAAGAATCAGGTGTCAGTCTACCCCAAGGTCACCATCAGGGCAGTCAAAGCTACAGAACTAGACCTGAATGGGGGCTCTGCGTGGTCCTTGGAAGCTTCACAGTGTCCAGTGTCGGTTCTGCCCCATATACACTCACCAGAGACTTGTACTAGCTGCTGGGATAGTTCGTGGTGAGTGAATAGTTACTATCCTAAGCTTCCAGTGTTCACTGGCTTCCTCACAGCTCTGTTTCTTCCTCTTCACTAACGCCAGGCTGGCTACTGCTCTGCTGGTCATTTTCTGTATCAGTGATACCTCTGAAAACCTTTCTCCCTCGAACTTCTGTCGCTTGCTCTGATTAAGACCTGGTTGTCCCCTCCTGAGCATATCACTGATGACCATAAATCACAATGACATCATAGGAGGGAGCTTGTTCCAACAGAGCATCCTCCACCACAAAACCTTTCCCGTTTGCCAGGTTACTTGCCATCCTGGAAAGACTTCACACAGGAGGAAAGGCAACTTTCTGAGAAAAGCCATTGTTGTCTTTAAAATATTTTGGATATAATTCCTACTATGTCATCTTCTGTGGCAGCAATTTATAGTTTATGTATATATGTAATTGTTTGTTTGTGAAGTGTCAGGGTAAACCAAGCTGGCCTTGATATCATGGAAATCCTCCAACTACAACCCCCCTGAGTGCTAGGTTTATATGCATGAAAACCACATTCAGCTGTACCCATCACTTAAACATTCACTTCTCAATCAGGTCATAGAAGGCTATGATTTGCAGTGTAGCTTTGGGGTCATTTAAGCTTTGCAAATTATAGCTATCTTCTCTCAAATATTGTAGCCTCTTGAATTCTCCTTTCACTCATCATTTGAGATCAATGTTAATAAAGTCAAGATTATAGAGAGGAGTCAAGATAATGATGATATAATGTGATGGGCAGAGTGGCAGAAGCATATAGAAAATTCTAAGTTACTGCCATTGCTGATCTCACACAAGGACTTCCACCATCACTGAGGACCAGATCCCACATTAAGAATCTGAGGTTCTGTGCTTTCATTTGGGATCCTGTCTTTGTCCCCTTCCTGAGTCAGAGCTGGTATCTAAAACAAGAATGAGTCAGATATTTGATTTCTAAGATATTCATCTTTCCATTACATCACATCCCCATGGAAGAGCTTGGAAAAATTTCCTTTCGGGAAATGCTTATTGGTTCAACAATCTCTAGGTTCCATTCTGACCTGTTGGTTATCTTTGAATTACTTGTGTTTTCAGGGATGGACAGTTTGTGTCTTCATCCCTTGTGTCTGTTCTTCAAAATTTATTGTTACTGCCCATACAACCAAGACAAAAGATCAATGACTCTGTGCTTTGCTTGAACTATAGAAGACAGCCCATATCTATGGAATTGTTTGCTAAGGATTCTCTTGGGGGTGTAAGTCTTAAAAGATGTTTGAAAATACACTTACTTATACTATCATAATGTGCTGGAATTCTTTTAAGATAAGAAGTGCATGACAGGCAATATAATTGAACCATTTTGTATCTGCTAAAATAATCCCCTAATGCCAATATGTATCTGACAGTAGACCTCTCATTATTAACATCTAATGACACCTCATCATATAAATATTTATGTGCATGCATACGAATATCTCAGCAGTTTTATTACATCGAATCCTTCCTTTTAGTAATTTACACTCATTTGCTAGTTGATAGCTACAGATATATCTCTGCTCAAGTCATTCTTTTTTTTTAACTTCAAAAAACGAGTTTTATTTCCATTTAAAATCTAAAATATTTCAATAAAATTGCACTTCAAGTCATTCTTACAGCATAGTTAGACAAACTTTGATATTCTAGTCTGCATTTTTTCTTTCAAAAAGTTTATTTGAATTTGAGTAGTGTTAATAGTAGTCTAATATGAACATTAAAACCCAAGGCAAGAGTGTCTAGTCTCAAAGGTTAACATTTGGCTACAAAATAGATAGAAACACAAGCAAGTCAACTCAAGTTCATTTTAGAAAATACAGTGGCAAGTGATTGTGAGCTCTGTAATTGTAGCATCCATGTTAAATTAGCACAGTTGATACTAGCTATATATATGTGTGTATGTGTGTGTGTGTGTGTGTGTGTGTGTGTATACTGTATATAGTGAATTATTATCATCTAGTAATTCATCTTGTTGAAAGCCAACACATTGTACAGAAACCTTGATCCCTTTCATTATTCTGTGGTTTCACCCAAGACCTGTTGTAGTGAACTAAGGGATACCTATAACAAAATAATAATTAAAATCCTTGTCCTAATTGCTATTCATTTATTATATTTTACTACTATTTATTACTATGAGTCTTACTTTTATTTGCATAGACATTTACATAGACCTTTCCCTACAACAGAAGTATAAGGTGACTTCCCTAAAAGCCAGTGCTAAGCCGGAGGACCCTGATTAGAGACTAGATGATGTCTCACAGTTTTTGTTCATATCTAACAATAGACACCAGAGTTGGCAAGGCCCTCCTGAGATACAATCTCTCTCAAGTTAAATCTTAAAGAAAAGCTCCTAACAATGTGAACAATGTGATATTGTTATTGTTGTGTTGTTGTGGTTGAGTCAAACTTTGATACTTCTTTGAGTTTTTCTCTGTGTTATATCTCATTACTAAGTACACTTTTCTAGGATAGTGGGTCTTAAGAGATGTCTCTGCATGGGTGCAGCATTTTGACATACCATCCAGGGCCCCTCGACATCAGCTGAAATGAAATTCCCTGGCTACAGTGAAAAAGGCATTTCTTAATTTCTCTACTAAGATCCACGGGCACCTTCAACCTCTTTTACTTCCTGACAATCTAGGTTTGCACCACGCTTACATTCATGTTTGGAAAGACTAATAACCGGGGCACAGCATGCTTTTTCTCGTGTCTAGGACACAGTACTGCATGCTGCTGCCCACTCACTTCTCACACCACTCTTAATCATCTATCCAGACTTTATTGAGGGTATTTCTTTTAATCTGGGATGCATCTGTCCTGTTGGAGGCCAACTTTCCTTGAATAGACATATATGAAAGGAATGCTAGACCTGCAACTCTAGAGTTTAATCAAGTATATGAATGACTGCAAAATAATGGAATTGCTGAACCAATGGATTATGCCTGGGAGGAATGAGCAAAGAGGATGTACTGTCTTCATGCCTGAAAAACTTGTCCTGAAAGCTTGTTCCTGAAAGCTTGTCAGATGTGTCTAGGAGTACAGACAGTAAAAAACACTAGTATTTATTTTAAAAGATGTAGATGACCACAATGGGTTAATTAAAAAAAAAAGGTGGTAGGTGAGAATTGTTTGGGGAAATATAGACCTTATTAGTGTGAGAAAAATCTAGCCTGCTTTGTTTATTTGGCCAGCTCCAGTTCCAGCTCTTGAGAAACCCTGCAGGAAAAGAAGGAAAAGAAAATAAAAACCAAGGTGTGTCATGTTTGAGGAATGACAGCAGAGCTTGTCATCTGGGCTCCCCCAGTGGTTCACTTGGTGATATTTACCTGCACACGTGAATGTGCACACACAGAAATATTATCATAAAAGTGAAGCAGAAATAATTTGCATGTTCAGTTACATTTTTAAAAACCATCTCAGTCAGAACACAAGCTTATCACAAATACTTTAGGCCAATGTAATGTTTCCATGCATGATCAGATTCCATTTGACTCAAGATGCACTGAAACGCCTCGTTTTTTTTATTGAAAACTGCCTTACGCTTAAATCTAGTCTCCAATCTATATGCATAAAACTAAAACCACTCAAAATGCCACTACTATGAGATAAGTATTCTGTTATCTTTAAACTGTGCTTAAAAATCTGGATGAAAGAATGCTGACTATTGACTAAAAATACATAATTAAAGTTCTGCTCAGCAAATAGAAAAGCTAATTTAAGGAAACTGCTCTCATTTTTCTCCAGAAATCATTCCCTTGGTTTAACAAGTAATTCTTTTCAGTTCTCACTAAAGTCAATGCATTATTGAACCACCTTACATGATTTAACACTAAATAAATAATCATGGCATGTGGCAAAATGAGTAGAATGCTGATCTTCTCTCAAAAGTAATTTCTGCCATGATGTTACAGGTTAAGAAGAGGAAGACCTTCAATGTGTCTCAGATGTGTTGGTGAAATCTTTAGTTGGACATCTCTTTCTTCCTGCTCAGTATCTCTCCTTGGTCCTGTTTCTTAGGAGTCTCTGTCTCTGTGGGTTTAGTGGAGTTGACTTGCCACTAGAAAGCAACGTCTAATGTTCCAGAGAGATACAGAAAGAATTTCAAGTTCTCTTCACACCCAACATATGAAAGCTTTTTCTTTCTTTTGCCAGTCCACGTAGATGTACAGTCTATGGTCAGAGTTCTAGCTTCTTTCATAAAAAAGGGTGCCAATAAATTGCCACTACATAGCTGTAACATGCCTCTCTTCATAAACTCAACCATTGATCATCTCTTGCAATATTTTTCTCCCTTTCTGGGGACTGAGCATACTTCCTCTCACATGCTGGTTAAGCACTCTGCCCCTCGCTTCTACCTCCAGCCCCCTACCCTTTTACATAACTTTTTCATTTGAGACAAAAATCCCGTTAATTCTCCCACACTGGCCTTGAACTCACCATGCATCCCAAGCAAGCCTTCCACGTCTGATTCTCTGTCCTCAGCCATCAGAGAAGTCAGGATTAGACTATTAGACTTGTGCATTACTATGCCAGTCTCTCACAAAGTCAAAGTTCCCTTGCTCCGGAATTAGAATATTTACCCCACCTAGTAAGGTTCAGTATACCTGGACACTTCCTATTCTACCTCCTCAAATGTTATTTACTTCTCCAAATTTATTCTGCAGATGGTAGTCATAGATAAGCGGATAAACCCATGTCAGATAATTTGATGGAAAATTCATTATCTTTTAAAACTGAAATAATGACTTAAGTAAGCTAAGAGCCCTTGGGGGAAGGAAAAGGGCTGACAAGGTTGGAATTTGTGAAAACACAACAGGCTTTGGTAAGGTTTTTTTTTTTTCTTAAGCCCAGGACCTTTTGACCGACTTCACATAGTCTCTTGTTGAAAGCAACTGTCTTTTGCTATTCATAACAATGCCAGAGAAAAGTCAGTAAGTGCCTCCTCTCAATTATCTGGGAGGAATATCTGCCCCTTGGCCTGGCCTGGCTGTCAGCCCCAGGTCTGCACAGCAGAGGTCACCCAAAGGTTAAATGGTTTGGGACAGAGACTCACAAAACTGTTCCTTTAATGGAGTAGTTTTTCCTTCCTCTCATAAATCAGAGAAGCTCCCCTGAGGATTTTATAAGCGTCCATTTCACCCCCAGGAGAGAAAGGCGTGCTGGGCTCATCAATCTTTTTCTACCTAAAAGAATTAAAAGATAACGGAAGCACAAAGGTCCTGCATGGATACTGAATAGATAAATACATAGGAAAGGATTTGAAGGTATGTGCATAGTTTTGCTGTGAAGTCCAAAAACCTGTAAAATATGGAAGGTGTAGCTAGATGTTAATGCTTTCAGAAAGTAGAGAAGAAAGGGGAAAAAAATATGTACACCCACTAGGCGATGCCAAGTACTAGGAAGAAGGATAGAACAAAAAGGCATCTCTGTCCAATGAACCCTAAGCTCCCCCGAATGCAAAAATGCTTATAACCCAAATGGATGTTTACAACTATGGGAGATCTGTGAGCTTGAAAATAGCATGAAATTATGAAAGTAATTGAGCAGTAGAATTACTTTTAAAGTAAAGTTCTTAAACTTTAAAAGTAAGAAGGAAGAAAAAGAAGGGGCTAGGGGGAATTTATTTTAATTTAAAATCCCAAACAAGGGCAAGGCTCAGGGGTCAAAACCTTTGCCCCTCAAGCAAAAGGACCTGTATTTGGATCCTCAGATCCTGCAGAAATGACATGGCTTGTAATTCTAGCCCTGGTAGGCCGAGCCTGAGAAACCCAAGAGTAAAGCAAAAAGAGGTAGAACAATCTATAATGATTCCCATTGTCACCCTTGAGTCTCAAAAGGCATGCCCACTCAAGTGTTCTGTGGTACATGTGTGCTCCCACATGTGCAAAAAATTTAAAAAAAGATCAAAAAATAAAAAAGCCAGTCGTACCACTGTGACAGTAAGTTATTTTTTTTTATTTATTCAATTGTGCGTGTGTGTGTGTGCATGCGTGTGTATGTGTGTGTGTGTGTGTGTGTGTGTGTGTGTGTGTATGTGTAGAACCATGGGCGAATTCTGGAACCACCATGGACCGCCTCCACCTCCTCCTTGTTTACTCTTCCCCAGGATTCACAGGCCCCGCCCACCAGGACCAGAAACTGTGAAAGTAAGTTATAGGTGTCAACTTATCAATTGAAGGCTGAGCTGTAGACACATCTGTGAGAAAGTGGCAGTTAAGCAAGCCCTGAACAAACTTGTGGAGCATTGTCTAGTTGAGAGAAGGCCCAGCCCATGGTGGGTGCAACCATTTTCTGGGCAGGTAGATGACAGAACTAGCTCAGTACTTCGGCATACTCTGGAAGACTCAAAGTCTAGCGAGTGAGATTTGACCTTCTCTCCCCAATTCCTGTGGATATGGCAATGTCCATTTCATCTGCTTCTGGTGTTGCGAGGAACTTTCCTGTCAAGCTGCACTTTGAACAGTAACAGAGAATCATAAGCAAGAATAAAACCCCCTTGTTCTCTTACGTTGTTTGGTCATGAATTAAGCAGCAACATGTAATCAAACTGTAGCAATCACCTACATGGACTTCTCCTGTTGCAAGCAGCATAAAAGTCACAAAAGCACAACTATGCTGGTCAATGCAAAGAGAGAGTGGGATATTCCTGGAGAGCAAGGGAACCTGTGGGAGGGAGTGGGGTCCCAGGAGAGGGCAACTGGGAGGTTAGGACTCAAGCACAAGGCAGGCACACATGATGATGTCACAAGAAGCCCTCATTTTGGGCGATGAAGAAAGAACAACCATGCATAGTCATAAAGCAAATTTCAGCAAACTGAAAACTCATTATAAATGAGTACCCCACTTTTTCCACAGAGGAGAAAATACTTAAGAACAATCTGTGCTCATTTTAGAGAACGCTATCATTGAGGCACTATGCACTTCTGCATTCGCTTTAAAATTGTTCCTTTTCTTCCAATTGATTTACATTTTAAAATTCTCCTTCTTGGCTGAGTATGCTTGGATTTTAAATTTTGTTTTACTTTAAAAAACTTTGGTTTGGTGACATTTCTCTATGATTTGCTTAAGTTTAAGTTTCCTTTTAGCTTGTCTTGTCAACTCTGATAGAGCACCATATGCCAACTCTAAATGTGAAGTACCCCTGTTCCTTGTGACCCACGAATTCCTTGATAATTTTTCCCTCCTTCCCGCTTTTCAGCAGTGTCCAGGTGGCTGCACAAACTTTCTGTTTATCTGTGAGCTGTCGGCCAAGTAGACAAGCTCTGCCATCTACTCAGCTGACACAGGTTTGGGCTTCGCTTCTCTTTGATAAAAAACACTGCCAGAATAAAAAGCCAGGACGTGGGCCACATCTCTGATGGGATGGGATCAAACCAGGTTTGTCATTCAAACCATGAAGTGCTCACTTTGGAGGAGATGTAGAGACCACAGGCTCATTCCTTCTCTGAGCAGAATCATGGACAGAGAATCTTGCTCCTACCTTTCAAATGTGACTTTAGTTTTGTGTTCCACATCTACATAAGGAACATCTGAGTAGTTCAAAATAAAAAAGAAGGACATGTGTTCTTCCTCATGCCTTACCCTTTGTGGCAGTCACTCTCTCTGCCACTGTGAGACATGACTCAGGCTCAAGGAGCTTAAGAAGATATCATAGTTGGGCTCACAGGTGTCACCTTGACAGCTGAGGATTTGAGCTCTGGGCACATTTGTGGAGACTTAGTGGTTGAGTTAGGACCAGAGCAGACTTGCAAGAGATTGTCTACCTTATGGGGAAGGTCCAGTCCATGGTGGGTGGGATTAGGCCCTGGAATAAAATACTGAGAGCCAGTTGAGGAAGTTAGCATTCTTTTGTACACTTGGCCAGACATGGTGGTCTGGCAAGTAAGGATCATCCCTCTCTCAGCCATTATGTAGAAATTGTATGGCTAGTTTGTCCTTGGTCCTGGTATTGGTGTGTGTTCTCCCATCAAGCTAGCCTGAAAACTGTAACTGGACTGTTGTAAGGAATTAAACCCCTTGTTCTCTTAAGCCATCTGATGGTCATTTATCAGCAACCATGCAGGCGAACTGCAATAGGAGAGAAAGGGAAAGATTTATTTGGGTTTTGGAGATAAACAGGAGATAAAGTCAATTAAGGCAGAAAAGGCATGACAGTGTTAGATGCTAGAGGTGGCTTAGGTCACTGCAGGCATCATGTAATCTGAGCAAGCTGCAGACTGCAAGAGCAGACTTCTACTGGTTACTCTTTGTGTTTCTGTGAGAGAGAACAGCAAAAATTAAGCAACTTAAAGGAGAAAGGGAGATTTATTTAGTTCATGGTTCCAGAGGGGAGATAGTTTTTCATGGCAGAAGTGGCATGGCTGGTGACAGAGCTTGGAGAACGGTTATTCCACACCCATACAGGAGGCTGAGAGCTGCAAGGCTACAAGCTGCAAGAGTAGACACCTCCTGAAAGTAGAGTGGGAATAATCCACATCAAGGCCCACCCCTTACTGCCTTCTCCTACAGATGTTATGACCTTCCCAAACATATGAGACTTTGGAGGGACACATATGAAACCATGACACAGCTTAAGGAGAGAAAGGGATGATTTATTTGGCTTTTGATTCTAGAAGGCAGTTACAGTCCATTATGGCAGAAAAGACATAGCATTGTCGGAAGTTGGAGGTGGCTTAAGTCACTGCCATCGTCATGTAGGCTGAGCAAGCTGCAGACTCCAAGAGTAGACTCCTAGCAGAATCAGGGCCAAAGTCAAGACCTGACCCTTGTGGCAGTCCTTCTTCCAACAAGGCTCCAACTCTCGAAGGTACCTAGGCCTTTCCAAACATTAACAGGAGCTAAGGATTCAATTGCATGAGACTGTATGTATGTGTGTTGGGGGGACAAATTATATTCAAACCATGACACCTTTTAAGTCCACATCAATATCCTGCACTGTTTCTGATGCTTCTTAATTTGTTATGTAGGTTTAAGTAACTGTCTTAAACTATCAAGTCCAGTTGTTCATCTCTTTCTCAATTACATTTTATCTCAGCTTTGTACAATATTTAGTAGGTGATTTATAAACATATGCATCTGTTACAAAACAGCAGAAAGTGACTTTACATTACTAGAATAGAATAGGAAAAGAAGAATACATTATATGCACACATCCAAATAAGAGGAAATACCTGGATTGTGGAATCAAGTATAAGACATGAAACCACTGGACATGTCTGCATTCATTTGTGTCATGGGACATCTGTAAGCTATTCTCCAAGAAAAGATCTTGCTTATTATAATGAATAAGAATAAAACTGAACTTATAAAAAGGCATCTATCTCCATGTCATTTCGCTGAGTGATGTTAATCTAAACTATCCTTTATCTCAGTCAGAATTAGCTGTCCTGGATCCAAATAGTAGAAGGGAAAATTACTGTTAATTTCTCATTTTTAAATTTTTTTGCTGTTTGGTTTCTTCTCTACAGTATCTGCTTTGGAACCCCTCTTGCCTTCTAGTCACAGGTTGGCTCAGCAATGTAGTGAGCACATGGCTGTTGTGCTGACCCACTTTGGGGTACCAGAGATGAATTCCTTCGAACCCTCTTCCAGCCAAGTTGCAGCAAGTAGCAAGTACAGGAACTTCTACTTGTCCTCAGCATGCATTGCTCAGTGTGTGGTTTCTCAGGGCAAAACTTCAGTGGGTTTCATGCCTCTGTCCCGGTTACTTATCAATGTGCTTCACAGGATACCAGAAGTGTTATTGACAAACTATATTAAGAAAATAACCATTATTCTGTGGTTCATAAAGTGACTATACTGGATATCATTTCCATATAAAATTCAACATGATAAATCAGCATAAAGTACAATTGATTTCAAAATGCAAAACTTCATTTGCAGAAATCTTGAAAGGCAAATTAGAATGTGTACAAATTAGCACAGATGAATACATACTCAGTAGCCTTCTTTTTTTAACATTTTTATTATTATTTCTGCTCATACAAACTTAATAGGTACACCGGTTCCCTCCCTCCCTCCTCCTCCCCGCGACCCCCCTGCTCCCCTTCCTCTCACCCCTCCCTCCCCATCCCCCAGTGCCTCCCCCCACAAACCTCGGAGAATCCATTAATGTGCATGCCAGACTCTCCTCTGGGCCCTCCTCTCCGATGACTTACAAGGACCCAGTGGCATTTCCCTAAACCTTTTCCTGTGTTCCACTTAAGCATAGGAACACTACTGTGGCTGTCAATCCCTTGCCTCCAAGGATCTTGGTGCCTCTAGCAAATGCTAGACTTTGTGAGGTCAATAGTGTGTGGGACATTGTGCAGGGCATGCAAAGTTGAATTATGATTGCTTTGGCCCTAACTTGTGTGGAGTATCTTGCATATCATTGCTCCTCCCATCCTTTTGCTCTTACATCTTACTGCCCCCTCTTCCGCAAATTTCCCTGAGCTTCAGGATGGGGAGAGATTAGTCTGGCCTAGTTCTAGGTGGTTGATGTAGAGTCTCTGAAGTTCTGGATTATGGTTCGTTGATTTTCTTTTGCAGTTTTGCTGCTCCTGCAATGCCCTTCACTCCATCCTGATGAGTATTGGATATCACTCCTTGCAGTCCTTGATGGAGGAGTGGCCTTCTTTTTAAGGAGTTAAAATTTTATGCTTTCTCTTACATTAGGCTGGAGAATGAATTGTAAAGGATATTTCCACAGGAATTGTATAAAATGAGGGATAATTACATCATCATTTACCAATGGCTGACATCAGTGCATTCCTTTCCCTCAGAGACAATGCAAATAGCTGCAACTGTTAGAAGTTGCTAGCTGTCTCTTAGAAGTAACCAGAGAGCTGAGTGTTTCATACATCATATTTCTGCAATATTTGCATATTTATCACTGCAAGTATGGTTTTACATTCATATTCTAGATGAACATGCTGGAGTTCATATTGTCTACTGAACTACAGTAGACAAATTGGTATTTGAAACCAAGACTGATCTTCTCTGAAAGCAAGGTTTCTTCCAAGACCTTCAGTCATTGCTCCATCTTATGGGTATAAGATGCAGATGTGTTACAACAATGCAGACTTGGAGCTAGAGATAACTCAGAGGTTAAGCCATTGTCTCAAAAGTAGAAAGATCTGAGTTCGGATCCCAGATCTTACGCAGAAACATCAGGCAGAAATGAGTGTAGTCTGTACTTCTGACCCTAGAAGGCAGAGCCTGGAAAATCTCAGAATGAAGTAATGAGTAGGTAGATCAACTCAGGATAATTCCAGAAGTCACCATTGGACTCCACAGGCACATACGGTGTCCTCTGACACACACACACACACACACACACACACACACACACACACACACACACACAGGCTCACTGGCATCTACATGTATGCAAAAAAGAATGAGGACTCATATGTTTGAGGTTTATGCTAGCATATGTGTAGCAAGGTATTCTGCAATAAAAGCAAAATCTCCAACATTTGAGTCTGAATCTATTTATTCTTTATGTGTGTGTAGGTGCCAATGTGTACATGTGCGTGTATGTAGAAGAGGGTATTGTTGATTTCACTTAAACCTGAGAAAAGAAAACTAGGAAGCAAAAAACATGTTTTAATATTTTATGACATTTTTCTATTTTAATTGCTTTAATTTTACAATTTGAATATGTTATTGTGTTAGTTTGATACAGTGTCAATTGGACAATTGAAAGCTAAGCTTTGGGCACATCTGTGAGAAGTCGTTAGTTAAGAGAAGTCCTAGGCTAGACTGTAGGATAGTATCTGATTAATGTGGGAAGACCCAACCCATCGTGTATGGGCCATTTGATGAATAAGCAGATAAGATGGAGGGAGTTGGTTTAGTAGTTGGCAGACTTGGGCACACTTTGGAACACTAGCAGTCTGGAGAATGAGGTTTGCCCTCCTCTCAGCATCTTTGTAGTTATGGGTTAGCTAATTCCCTTGGTTCTTTGTGTTGATATGAATTCTCCTGCCAAGCTGGACTATGAACTATAAAACAAAATCATAAGCAAGAACAAGCCCCTTATTCCCTTAAGTTGTTTAGTAGTGAATTTATCAGGAACATACAGGCACACTACAACAATTATATTGTATTATAGATTCTTGTTTGACCTGAAGATATTTTCAAGAGAAAAGGCTCAAGCTAAAATTCAGAACAGAAAGTGATATTTTCCTGATCATTATTCCAAAACTTTATCAGGATCTTTTGTTCATATTTGGTTGTATTTAGAAGCCCATTAACACCTACTGAGAGAGAGAGAGAGAAAGAGAGAGATTGTAACAATATATCTGTTTCATAGATTGTCATTTTACATATGAATCTCAAAATTGGACATTTCCCTGGAGTACTGTCCTAAAAGACATCTTTTGCTGTCATTGTGAGTGATCTCAAGAATCATGGGAATAATATCTTTCCATATCTGAGGACTCTTCAATCTAGGTTGTGAAATAAATGTTTCATTATAATTACTACATTTTATTGGAGGGGAAACAGATCACCCCTATGGATAATACTTTAAAGAGAAATTGTTAGAAGGAGTTTTGAGTGCATCTCTCTTGGAAGAAAGGTGATAAGGGAGCAATGCCTAGTTTAAAGGAAAAGGAGATGAGATGTGGAAGGAAAATGAAAAGAAGAGTATGTGTACTGATTCACACTGAATGGGAGAGAACTGAATAATGCCAAGGCACTCAAGAGGCCACTAAGGCCTGAGTAAATCCTGTATCTGCCTTCACTTTTTGACCATGAAATGATGGTGCTTTTGCTCAAATGGAGAACTTTTTCGTTTCCAGAATCAAGAGAGCAGAATGAAAACAAAACTAAAAATAAGGTGAGGGCTTTAGCAACCAAATTCTGACAAGACACAGTGAACATTTTTTTCCTGAATGCTCAAATTGTAAGGGCTTCCAGTACATTAGACCATGTAATTTCAGATTTGAAAAAATTGACAATGCCTCCCCAAAGAGTGCCCCATTAAAGACTGTGTAATTGATTCACTTAAAGGGAAAAGGAGCAATACTGGAATTATGAAAATATAATTCTGTCTTCTATAAAGTAAACACTTACATGTCCCATTAAAACATACTCCATTTATTTTGTAAATGCTGTTCACGGTTTTTCCTGTAGCATAAAAATGAATTATGCATGATTCCAGTATCTAAAAGTATTTTTCTTTCTATGGTGTGAAAATATTAAGCAACCAGAGTCCTTTGAAAATGTAATTTTGTGAAAAAAGTGAAAATGCTTTTAAATATTAAAGAGGAACAAGACTGAGAGAGCCATTCACTTTGCTATTAATTGATACCCTTTCTCTGCATGGCCCATAATAGGAAAGAATGTAGGCAGGAGGTGTTGAATTTTGCAGATTTTAAGAGATAAGGCTTGCACTTATAGCCAGAGAGGGAGAGAGCTGGATCACAGAAGTGTGCCTATCAACCAAGTACATCATCATCCTTGCAAAGTCTATTATGCCTGGTTGATATTGTGCTGATGTTTCATGTCCATTAGACAAAAATTCTTATATCAACATCACATTCATATATTCTACAAATATGAGTTGATATTGAATATATTTCTTACATTATAGTAACATGTTTCAGAATGAAATTTCTATTTTCTTCTTGAAATAATCTACTTTTATAAGACTATTTTTATTTATCATACATACAGCATCCATAGTAACGTATTAGACAGAATAATATGAATTAAATGAGGTAAGCAATGCTTAATTGAAAACTGTTATCATAAAGCAAAGAGGTGGGAGAGAAGTAAAGAACATATATTCTGTTTCTTATGGAAGACTAAGACATTTCATTTTTGGCAAATGCTGCAATATTTAGCTGAACTTTTTATGTGTAATTAGATTATGAAATAATGCCAGCTGGCTTTGTACGTTTTAATGCTGTGCGAACACAGAGGCATACGGTTTTTTTTTCTCTGCGTCAGCTAATTTCAGTCTAAGTGGATATTTAAATGTTCCTGGTAACTATGGATTTGGAAGAAATCTTTCACAGGATAAAAGTATATTAATAAACATTGATGATATTTATCTTACCTTTAACAATTCAATGACACCTCTAGAACTTCTAAATATGTCAAGAATGCCCCTGTGTCTGCTTTTATCTTTCATCTATGATGGTAACACAGGATATTCATTGTAGCTTTCTGAATGGCTAGAAATAAAAAAAAAGGCAATTCAGAAATAAGGTCTTGTCCTGAAATTGTCTTTAGTACTGGAACCTATGTTAAAACTGGAACAATCCAGCTTCCGGGATGGTGGTATTGATTACCTGTCTCAAAATTGGCCAATTCCCATTTGTATAAACACAAATCAGTTCTTACTTCTTAAAGCTTTTGTCCCTTGAAACAATAAATAAATTAATTAATTAAACCTCAATAAAAATTATGTAATCTTATATTTAAAAGCAACATATTTGAACATTATATTTTTTATTTATTATCTTTTTCCTAGTTATATAAGCTCTATGCGTACCTTTGCTCCTCTCCTTCCCTCTCCCCTGTTATACCCCCACCACACAACTCCCTTCCCTCTTTTCCTCTCCCTTTTTTCCTCCCTCCTTCTTTTTTGGTGTTTCCTGCCTGATCTCTTCCACCTTCCAGAACATCTGTTAATATACTTAAATATTATAATTTTTAATTACTTATTTAAATGCTCTTTTTCTGTATTTTTAACTATTTTTATTATTATTTCAGCTCATACAAACTTAATAGGTACACCAGTTCCCTCCCTCCCTCCTCCTCCCCCCAAACCCCCTGTTCTCTCTCCCCACCCCCCTCCTTCCCCATCCCCCAGTGCCTCCCGCCCCAATTCCCAGAGAGTCCTTTCTTGTGCATGCCTGATTCTCCTCTGGGCCCTCCTCTCCGATGACGTACAAGGACCCAGTGGCCTTTCCCTGAACCCTTTCCCGTGTTCCCCTTAAGTGTAGGAACACTGCTGTGGCTGCCAATCCCTTGCCTCCAAGGATCTTGGTGCCTTTAGCAGATGTTAGACTTTGTGAGGTCAATAGTGTGTTGGACATTGTGCAGGGCATGCAAAGTCCTATTATGATTGCTTCGGCCCTAACTTGTGTGGAGAATCTTGCAAATCATTGCTCCTCCCATCCTTTTGCTCTTACACTCTTACCACCCCCTCTTCTGCAAATGTCCAGGAGCTTCAGGATGGGGAGAGATTAGGCTGGCCTAGTTCTAGGTGGTTGATATAGAGTCTCTGAAGTTCTGGATTGTGGTTTGTTGATTTTCTTTTGCAGTTTTGCTGCTCCTGCAATGCCCTTCACTCCATCCTGATGGGCATTGTATGTCACCCCCTGGCCAGAGACAAAAAGCTGTTAAACTAGAGCCTTGTTATAAGAGCACATTCAAAGGTAGATGTAATAAAAATAGGAAACCACAGTGAGGGAGGGGTCTATCACCCATTTGCAAAATGGTTACTTTTGATCTTCCAGACTATATGCCCTCCTCTTCTGATGAGATCATATTTTTGAAAATATTCCTTTTATTTTTTGCTTTATTTATTTAAATAAATTTTATAATTCACTACTGGATAATTTTTCAAATGTGTTCAGCTTTACTTTTTAAAATGAGTGCTGAAAACTGTTAGTAGGATACTTAGCCTTACATTCCATATTTTGTCTTGAAGTTTTTAATCTGTCCATTTTCTCTTCTAGAGCATTCTTATAATCTACCATTGCTGGACATTATCACACACATATCTCCTAGCTGCATCCCTTTATTATCCCATCATTCAAGGCCAGTGATCACTTTGGGTTTATACAGTTGACTATGTTCACCACTTCCTCTGATGTCTAGTGAATATCAAGTCCCACTTTGCTAATGTTTCCTGCTCATTGTGTACTAGCTATGTGTGCAATTTTTTTCTGTAGATTGTTTCAATGGGCTATGTAAGTAAGTTGAAAATACTTTTCAGACTTTCCAATACATTTGGAAATATTTATCACTTAATTTTGATCTGTTATTTTCTTCTTGTCATTTTTACCTACCTGGCTTGTTATATCTTCTGGATTCCAATGTCCACGAAGTAAAAGAGACCATAATTCAGGTATTTGACTTACATGTTGGAAACATGTAAGAATCATAAGCAACCTTTCTATAATTTTTGATGAATATAAATAAGAATTACATATGTATATTTGTACTCATTACACATATTTATTATCTTAGAATAATTATAGCTCGAGATAAATGAGCTAATCATTTTCTCTTAATTTTTATGCAATGAAATAAATTTGGTGTCAAAACCTCAGAAGAAAAACTACACCTTTCCTAACTCTTTCTGGTTTGTGATTGAAAATCAACTGGAAGTTTCACTTTTGCTATGTACTGGAGATTTACTTAAATCTCAAAGTGTTTGCATATGATAATGCCAGTATTAATTCCCACTTTCATAAAACTATTTTATCTCTTCATAAACATTATCTGTCTCCTCTTAGTGGAGAATAAATAGAAGTTGAATGTATAAAATAAATCTTGAATCTTACTCAATACATAAATGATATGGAAGTGTTCCAAACTGCTGCTTGTAGAATACCAATAGTATTGCAACTACTTTAAGTTGTTCAAATCATTTTAATGGAATCTGTCTGCTAAAATTAAAATAAGCTCATTGTAGCCTTTTTGGAAAGAATGGCATGTAGAAAGAGGTTAACTTACTTTATGAACAACTTATCTTGATAGCTTTCATACACTAGATATAAATGCAGTTAGATTCAGAAATACAGTTTCTGAAATTAAATATTAAAATAACAATTAAGCTTTAAAATTAAAACATCCAGTAAAATGTTATAATGCAGTGGTAGATTATTTGTAATTATTAAGCTAAAGAAAATCAACTTTACAAATCAATACATAAAATAAATATTCTTAAAGAATAAAATAACAGGAAAACTTCAACAATAAACACAATTCCTATTTTCCTCCCCACAAATCATATTTCCTGTACAGAATGAATCTAATATTTTTATCCCAAACTTTGGAAATTTCTGTTGTGAATCAATTTCTGAACATATTCATAGAAAAAAATGACAGTTTTTTGCAAGATTCCAAAGGTAAATATAAAACAATAAGATTTTGATAGATCAGATATTCTCTCTAGTCCACAATAGTAAGAAGGAAAAAAGCAATATAAAAGTCTAATGTGTAAGAACTATAAAAGGAAAATCACTTGGTGGAATACTTGACAACTTTTATAGTGAAGTCTTTTACACTTTTTATACAACCTTAACATCACATCTTTTGGCTTTAAGTTCTTAAGCATATTTCTGAATGACCCCAAAGAAGAAAGAACACTATTCTCTTTCACTGCATCCTTGTTTGTATATAATAGTCATAGTTACTGAATTCCTTAACTGAAAATGTTGGCTTTCTGATACAGTTAAAAAACACAAAAATCTGACAATATGTATGGAAATTTAACTTATATTACAAACATCAAACACAAAAAAGATGAAACACCAATCCTATTATCTCCCAGGACTGTTAGATCACCAAAAGCAACCGCAGGAAAGGACTTTCCTTTTCCAAAGGAAGTCTTTCTATGAGTCATAGGATTGTGTTTGCACATTTGTGGCAAATAAAAATTGTTTGTTACTCTTTATATTAGCGGTAATGTCAGTATTCAGTTAAAAAGTACTGTAGTTTTGGAAGATTCAAAATCAAGGCAGGATGCCTTGAAAAAAAAACAGAATATGAAAATATTGGTTTTTTCCCATAGCAAAGATGTATCTTCATTTGTTTTTATGTTCCCTATGCATGTAGCTCCACAAACACCCTGCTGTGAAAGCACTTCATTGCTATGCATAGGTGAAGATCTACCTGAATTTTCATGTGTCTTCAGAGTCTAGCACAGCATGCAGTTCTTGAAGGCCTCTGGACAGAAATAGTACTTGTGCACAGAAAACATCCAATTTCCACCAGTTTCCATTCCACAAGGAAAGGACACTTCCTATGGTGGGAAAACATGTGTAAGAGAAAACATACCAAGCAACATAGAAAGAAACAACAGAGAAAACTCACAGAACTAGACTTCTAAAACCTGTTATGCATGTCTTCTTAAAATGTGACAGTGGACCCTTTGGCAGGTCCTTAGAGGAAAGGAACCCATTTAGCACTAAACAGAAGGTGCATCATAAAGTAATCATAAGCAATGGGTAATAAGGAAACCGAAGCAAGAATAAATACTTCATCGTACACCATGAGGCAGCAGCCAGGAAAACTGCATGTCTAGCTAGTGCAAGATAATGCTCATCTTAATTATGATAAATAATAGATGAAAGTTATGTAGCAATTTTTATTAGGGATGTTTTTCAGAATTCCTTTACTAAGATGTTTACTAAAATAAATGTAGGTTTGAGATAGTGTAATGTCTTATTAAATAACCCAAAATTTGGATTAAGATATGCTCAAATTATACTGTTAGAGCAATCATGCATTCTCAAGTTCCACAAATCCCACCTGTATAATTTTGAACGTGTGTATGAAAATAAGGTAGCAGGAGAGATTATTTTAATGTTGTGCCTGAACTCCCAAAGTCCCACATGAGTAAGAGCAGGTAAAGAGCACTCTTTACAAAGCTCTGTCTAGGTAAACATAAATTCTGGCTAGGCATATAATTTGTTACACTGATTTTGCTCAGACTTTAACTCATTATGTTGCTATGACAAAATATAAATCATGACTGGAATTACATATAATTTCATTCAAATGTTATGGAATCGTGTTAACTATCTATTGCTTTATTTTTTGAAACACGGTTTAAATATTATATATATATATATATATATATATATATATATATATATATAACTGAAAACTCATTTGCGAAGGCATGAATCTGTGTATTCAGAACACCTAGAGAATGTCTGGAGGGTTTGTTTACTGTATTGCTACATAGAAATTGGTGCAGCCAGAATCCTAGTGCAGACACACTGCATGGCTTACGTTCAAATTTATCTTTTTATTGTTTTTATGGTCATCACTGGTCCCAAATCCAAATCTGATGAATAGCTATGTGAGTTCCATACTAGAGATAGGAAAGAATTGCAGGCACCATAAAACAAGCCCAAGCAACTTAGAAGCATGCATATGCACATTTGCTACTTGCTTGGAATTATTACTGAATATATTTTGAAGTAATGAATGCTATTTCTACAACTGACTAAGAATAAATATTATATATATACATATATATGAATTTTGCTGTCTTAGGAATTTAAGGATTTCTAAATAAGTCTTTTAAATTATGGTTTCAAAGCTCTTTGAAGTTAATTAGTAAATCTTTCTGTGTGCCCTGAACCTATGCCATTTTATCAGCTTTCTTTAATACACTGTTTACTATGAAACGCTCTAAAACCCAAAGGAAGCTACTTGCTTTTACAAGAATTTCCTGAGTTGAAACTTTCTTTCCAAGAAGGAGTGACTGTCCAAATATATGCTATAAATCATAAAAGAAAAATAGGCTCCTAGAAAGGAACTGAGAACAATTACTCTGAGAAGAACTTTATTAGGAGAGTATGACCATAGCCAGGCTGCAGTGGGAGACATTAGAAAGCATCATGACTATAAATGTCGAGAGAGAGAGAAAGAGAGAGAAAGAGAGAGAGACAGAGAGAGAGAGAGAGAGAGAGAGAGAGAGAGAGAGAGAGACTTGTTTTCTGGAAGTCTAAGGGCTTCTCATTCTCACAGGTTTTCTGGAGAGGCAGACAATCCCCATAGCACTTGGTCTAGCCTGTCCTACCCTACCTGCAAGTAGTGAGCATTGTTCTGATCTAGACTAACTATAAATTGAGATTGTTTCCCAACTGTGAGGGGGAGGGAAAGAACTTCCTGAGAGTTGGAAGATCACTAGATCATCGCACAATCTCTTAACAAATCTCCATCCAGGGGCTTGGTTTCTAAGAGAAACAGAAAGGCGGATAGAAGGTCTGTGACTTAACTTTGTTATCTAAGCATGTTATATTTATAAATAACAAAAAAGTTGCCTGTGCTTGAGTGATAAAAGGAGAACAACGGAACACATATTCCACAAGAAGAATTTGCTCCAAATCATCAAGTTTTCAAGGTAAGGTGGAATATGCACTGAGGAGGAATCAAAATGCAAAGCAGCTGAGGAGAAGTTAGAACCCCACTTCTTACTCTGTTCTTAGGAGTAAAAGGATGGGATTCAAGGAGCTAATATAAATACTCTAAGCCAGCAAGGGAAAATACAGAAAAAAATAATTTGAGACACACAGGATGAAATTAGTAGTTGAATTGATCCATTCTTATGGAATCAGGAGTGTGAAGGTGATGGAAAATATGTCCATTTTTGGACTAGATAATTGATACTGAGCATGGAGAGAAACGAGGGCTTTGGGAATTGGTGAGAAGACAAAGCTTAGAAGCTGTGGCAGTGGGATAGTCAGGAGAAGTAAGAAGGACAGGAAGTACACAGATGGGGGACTAGGTTTCTGAGTTGGAAAATCTCATATATTCTTCAATCAAATTATTTATTTTTGTGATTTTATACATTTATTTTGCAATTCAAAATCATGACTGTATAGATGAAACATATTTGAGGATTTGGCCAGCCACTCAGAAGTTAAAGGGGACAGCGCACAAACCTGGTGACTTGAGTTTCATTCTTGAAATCCACATGGAAGGAGAGAATTGACTTTTGAAAGATGTTGTCTACCTGTGCATTCATAGCACGCACACATCATAGCATGCATATTCCTCTCTCTCTCTCTCTCTCTCTCTCTCTCTCTCCTTCCTATCTCTCTTGCTATCTTATAGAAAATTTAAAAAAACCTTGAGAATCATTTTAATTGCAAGACATCATTGGATAGTTATTAGTTAAATCCAGGGCAACATCTGAACACAGACACATAGACATGCATACACTCATAAACACACTGATGTATACGCACCATGTACACACATATGATTAATACAATCTATTTTAATACAAGCTGTACATGGTTAATTTTTTGATAAAGTCTTCTTTATCTCATGATGAATGAGATAGAGTGAGTTGGGAATCCATTTGAGCGTGTGTGAATGTGTTGCTCTGCATGTGCATATGTGCAGTTCAGAGGTTGACATCAGGCATCTTCCTCAATTGCTCTTTCATTTATTATCATTTATTATTTTGAGACAGGACCTCTCATTGAGTATGAAACTCACTGTCTTGCCAGCCGGTGGACTCCAGAGACCTTCTTGTTTCATTTCCCAAGCATTTACACCACCATACCTGGTTTTTCACGTGGGTGCTAGGGAAGAAAACTCAGGTCAGGTCCTCATGTTTGCCCAGCAAACACTTTACTGATCGAACCACCTCCAGATCCCTTGAAATCCACTTTAATAAAACATTTTACTGCAATCTCCATTTCTTCCACTGTGCATTGTGATCAGATCTTTTTTTTTTCGGGGGGGGGGTAAGGGAGGAAAAACATTGAGCTTATCGAGGTAAGTTCCATTTTCCACATTATTGAACATTTAATAACCCTAAGGAATCAGCATCTAAGTTCCCCAGAGCCGATAAGACATAGCAAACAGATGTAACCTGTATTAATTAAAACTTGCTACTCTCTGGTAAATTTGGCTTCCATCTTTTCTGGTCGTTGTATGACTGTCCAAATGTCACCAACAGTCATTGTTACTTACCAAAGGCTTCACATTTATGGCTTATAGATAGACGTCTCTCCTGTCCATGTAAATAGTGAAACTTATGAAACTTATGCCATTAATTATATCCTTGTTTAGGAGGGAGTAAGGGCTCTATATTTTGGTTGACTTATACTTTTTCTATGGTAATTATTCTTTCTATCCTTATGTAAAAGGGCACTATATTTTCATATATACATTAAGAATATCCGCATAGATTCATACATTAAAACATTTTATTTATAGATCTACTCTGTAATTTTTAATTCCAATTTTATCTTATCTGTGATCTCATCCATCATCTCTTGGTCGAGCTCACCAAATATCCAGTGCTCTTTTCCCAAATAAGTTTTCTACTTCATTCATTTATGCTGTCTATATTAAGTATTCAAAATATTCAAACACTTGTATAGCTATAGTTCAAGTTATGATCTTCTCTGATGCATTTTAAATATTATGCCATTATCAGATATTAATTGTGAGAGATTTAACCTTTTAAAAATATGTATATGTTCTTATTTCATTCTGACATTTAGTATTCATTGTAAGTGAAGCTTTCCCTTCAATTTCCATTTTATGAAGTATATATTTGGAGACCATTATTATTTATGTGATTTCCAGGAAGGATAGTGATTCCTTTTAGGGATTAGGGTAAGAAAAGTAATGTAGGAAAGGTACAGCACTTGAGATTAGATTTATATACTTTTTTATTTTGGTGCATAAAAGGGGTCTGTACAATTTCTAGTTCATGTGATTTTGCAATTTTTTTTCTTTTGGAATTTCTAGTTGCTAATGTATGGTCTTTCTTTGGAAACAAATGTTCAAAATAGGAATTTTTCTTGTACATAGATAACAGCATGAATGTTTTTACATCAAAACTTCCTAAACCTTTCCTATCATATCTGATTGAGTATCACAAAATTTTTCATCTGTATTTGATTAATCATGTACTCTTTGTTCTTATGTGTGATATTGATGATATGTCCTTTACACAAAAGACCATTTTCTTTTTATAATGTAAAAGTGCTACCTTTTATATCTACCAGTGCTAGGTATATAAAAATGGCTCATTAATTTTCCTGTATAATAAGATATTTCTCTTACCTTTATAAAATACAAAAGAATGTTCATTTGACCTTTAAAATTATAATAAGATCTATCCTTTTATTGTTATGAAGTTTCTGCAGTGTATTTTGTCTTGGAACCTTTTTTTTAATTTTCATTGTAATCAAGTGATAGAACTAGAACCATTGTTATTTCTTTCTTCCTCCATCTTTCCCTCCTCTCCTCTTTTCTTTCTACTCTTCCATTCTCTTTTTTCTGTTTTCTCTTCTCCCCTCTTTCCCCATATTGTTCTTGCTTCATAAATTCTTCTCATTACTTGCATTCTAATTTACTTAGAAATCATTTTAAATATAACTTTCATAAAATATATGGCTATATTTGTTTTAATCTTTATGTTTATTCTTTAGCAAAGTTTACATGTATATTTCCATTTTATAAATCCTGTTTTACTTTATTCCAATATGTTTCTGTGTAGTGGTTTCTTGTATTTCTTTTTTGTCATTCTTCAGCTATATTGCATGCTGAAAACACTCGAAACATTAAAAATATCTTAAATGATACTAATAATTTGTAGGACTTACCATATATTATGTTGTCAATATATTCAGATTTTTATGGATTAATAAACAATTTCAGGAAGTACAATAAATAAAATCTACTTGTCCCATTTCTATCAATTTCCATGTGGGAAACAAAGGTTGAGTTCAGACAGTATTTCAAATGAAATATTTCCTAGGTAGAATGTCATGATCTGCTTGGGAACATATGATGAAGAGACTTGACTGTCGTGTGACATGCAGTTTCCTGATGACGGCCACCCATGTGCTGTACTGTCTGACGCTGCGATTTTTTCATTCAGACACATGCTTTTCAGGCCATCCCAGCGCCCTAGCTAGTTTGCCACTGAGAAGAACCATTGTTCACCTGTGATGATCTACTCCTCTGCTACAATCACAGCAGAATAGTTTAAATTACATAGGGTGAGGAGTCTAATGATGAAGGTTGGTTTAGTCATAAGTGAGGAGAAAACTCTTGAGATGTATTTAATGCAGTTTTCTTCAGTGTGCTGGGGGAATTGATCCCAGTCTCAAGCAAGACTAATGTAGGAGTTAATGAACTTCTGTATATTATTCTTACCCTTCTGAATCTGCCACATCAACAGTATTTCCACAACTACAGAGAGAGAGAGAGAGAGAGAGAGAGAGAGAGAGAGAGAGAGAGAGAGAGAGAGAGAGAAACACCTGCTCTTCCTTTGGTAAAGGACAGAAGGTCAACTTGAGACATCCAACCTTTGGAGAATGTTAATCCTGTTGAACCAGTTCCTTTGTTTAAATCTAAGTTGTTGACAATTCCTATTTGGATGTAAGGTGTGTTGTTGCAGCAGGGCTTGCTCAAGACAGTCGGTTAAGCAAAATGAAAATACTGCTTGCTTGCATTAGTAGTTTTATTTGGCAGACTGAGTCTATAGAGTAGCTCTAAAGCCCACTCCCTACACCCAAATTGTTATAGATTTTCCATCTTCCAGGAGTAGAGAAAGGGATGAATCTATGTCCATTCCTTGGAAGGCAAGTGTTATGTGTGGCTCATATAAATGCTCTTTACATTACACTAACAATGAAGTATATGGAGACAGAATCACTAAGCTCACTTAAAATGTAAATTTATTTGGGTAGACATGTATGTAGCTAAACCTTCTTACATTCTAAATGCTAATTTGTTTTTTAACTGCCAAAGCAATAATATGTAAATGTTAAAGCCTACTTTGGTAAAATAATTACTTACAATTGCATCATCAGAAAATAGTTTTTTTCTTTGACATCATGTATAATAGCAAAATATACATTGTATGTTTGCATTTTGTTATTGCTATTACATATATTGTCCAGGGAAAAACCCACACACAAACAATAAGACATCAAGACTGTATATTCAATCATTCTTTTTTAATACTAGAATAACTGACCCAATATAAATAATCATTATCTGCAGATTCAGAACATAATAACTGAGCAGTTGTATTCAGATTACAATGAATTACATATGTTTTTAAATGCTTTTGAATACTATATATATGTATATATATATATATATATATACATATATATCATATCCAATAAGGATATGATGAGAAATATCTTAGAAGAAAAACCAAAATATAGGTCTGAAATTTCAAAAACGTAGAGTAATAGAATTTATGTGCCAGTTCAAAGCAACTGGGCTACACAATAAATAGGGTGCTGTGATATAGCCTCATTAAATGTATATTCACCTTCAGAGAATGGAAATGGGAGGCAGAGGTGGTGCTAATTAAGGACAGGACTTCTGTATCAAATAATGACTTACATTTCCTATGATTTCTAGAAAAAATTGATATGATAATTATAGATATTGGATGTGGACATTTATCATGGTAGTTTCTGAGCAACTAACAGGCTTAAATTTGTTTTTCTAAAAATGAACTAGGTAAGAATAAAATCAATTTAAATGCATCTTTAACTAGAACTTGGAGAAAGTAGTGTCAGTAGTTAGCCTATCATGGGCATTCATCAAAGATGACAAAGATTTCCTATCCAGTCTCCCAGGAATCAATCATAATATTGACGTGCATATCACAACTTCTTAAAGAATTATAGAGCATAACTTTGTCAAATTTATTAAAACTTGAATAATTTGCAATTTGGTAACAACATTGGATTAGCAGTTGTATATCAGGGTTGGGGAGACAACTCAGAAAGTAAAGTGGTCATCGTACAAGTATGAGAACCCAAGTTAGGCTCTTCAGAGTGCATGCAAAGCATGGCACAGTGGTATAGCCTGCAGTCTATTGTTCCTTCAGAAGATAGAAGACAGATACATTAGACTCCTCAGAAGCTTTAGAACCAGTCAGATTGGCATTCTCAGTTGTCAGCAGCATGAAAGGACAGGAACAAATTTTAGGTTATTCTTTTACTTCTACATTGACTCACAGGCCCCAACACATGAACAGACCACACATATACATGTAGACACACACACACAACACAGAGAGAAACACATATACATAAATATGCATATTTAAAATTATGAAAATAATGTTTCAAATTTATACACAAGCATGCACATATTATAAATCACATCAATAGTTGAGAAATATATATTCACATAGTAGAAGATGCACACAATGGTAAAACATACTCTACATGCATATAACATGCATTTCTGGTTTTAAAACATTACATATCATTTCTTTTCCTTTTTATATCTGATTTGTTAAACATGTATATTTGGAAATAGAGACATTGGAAAGAAAGTATTAACTTACCGATAAATCTTTGCAAAAAATTTTAGGAATTTTAAGCTTCTTTTCAATGGAAATGTTTTAAACTTTTCATTCTTTTTGCTGATCTCCATGGAGAATCTCGCACTGAAACCACAAGAACCAAGCAAATTCCCTTCCCTTCCATTCATTCATGTCCATCTGTGGAGCTGTAGGTTGTGATAGTATATAATGACACTTTGCCTATTCTGATTACAGATTTAAAGTGGTTTCCTTCATTAAATTGAAAGGTCTTCTTTTCAAAAATGTATTTTGTGTGTGTGTATGTGTGTGTGTGTGTGTGTGTGTGTGTGTGTACACTTGTATGTGTGCAGTGCACAAGTAGAGGTCAGATGACAACTTTGTGAAGTCAGTTTTTCCTACCATGTTATACATAGTTATTGGACAAAGTAAACAATCAACCCAGAAGAAGCAAGGTCCAGAGCTGCAACCAGGATTTTCTGACTTTACCCTTTGTTATCAATCAGTGGTCACCACTGAGAAAACTGAGCATACACTTAATGAAACACAATATTTTCATTTAAATTATAAGAACTAAATTTCATGTGTGAATGCTGATTTGCTTCACTTTTGCTTCTTACATTTTGAAATTGAATAAATAATGACATAAGTAAAACCTCAAGTTATACATATGTTATTTATATATATGTTATTTTTAGATTAACTTTCTAATGCAAGCTTTCATCATTTATACTATACATAAAACACGACTGCAGGACATATTGTCTTACACTTTGAATTTTTTATCTAATTTTAGCCAATAAAGGTAATAATTTTCTTTAAAATTTTTATTTTCATTTTATATTTCCATACCTACAATAAAGGTTAAAAACTTTCATATTCTAGCATATACCTTTAAAATAATAATGTAGGACTGCAACATTACCCCAGTTCACCTAGCTCTTCAGTGGTCAATGTAGGACAGCAGCATTATCCCAGTTCACCTAATTCTTCAATGGCCAAGATGATATTATTTGTGAAATGAAGCAAGGGATATGCTTTATATGGGGGTGAGGACAGTGGTATATGTCATTCATACTATAAAATACAAATGCTGAAGAATTATCTACCTTTATGTAAACAATGTAATAGATTATAGTGCTTTGGTAATGGAGGGAAATGTACTGTTTTCTTCTTGCTATGATGGTAAAGGAAGTTGGCATGATGTTGTTCCTTCTCTATTTGACTGAAGAAAAATGAAGCAAGTGAATTACAAAATTTGAATGTTCTTTGAGAATAGCAGAGACCTTTAAACTCAATGGAGTAGCAGCTGCTGATATCTTCTCTAAGGCAATTTGCTATGTTTGGGCCTAGTTTTCAGAAATACTCGGAATCCTAAGGATTCTATTTTTGCAAGCAAACATGCAGATTTTGTCAGTAATATTGGTTTGACTTCCATAAAGCAGAAGGATTGAATTCCATAGAGCATGAGTTTTATTGAGTCCTACAGGAGTCTGGAGCTTGGGCTAAAAGGAAACAGGTTTTGATGACCAAACTCCTCCTATAATTAACCCAGAAATCCTGTCCGCTAGATATTGAAAACAGGTATACACAAACTATGATTTAAAAAACTCTAAAACTCAATTCTGACACTGAACTTTTGCCAATAAATTCAATAATGTCAATAACCAACTCTATAAATGAAAAGGAAGACCACTTTTGGAGAGAAATTACATCAATGAAAATAGCTACAAGTCTTCAATGTATGAAATTCAGCATATTTTCAAACATCTTCGTATCAATTTCAATTTATAATTTTACTCCAAGTTTTCTTGAGGATTTTTATTATAAAAGAATGATTTTAAATATGATAAATCTGTTTTATGACCCTAAATAGTAAATTTGACCTTAGTAAATGCTCACAGTGTGGTGTCAGTTCTGTTGTTTCATAACAAATCATCCTGTAAATATCAAGTAGAATAATTTAACCAGATGATGATATTGAATTTTTTATACCCTTACTCATTTCTCTCTAATTCTATTTATTGAGAGTGATGTGTTAAGCCCTCTCTTAACTATAATTATGAGCCATCTGATTTCTATAAGAAGAATGAAGACAACAAACATAAGGAAGGACTTGAAAAATCTGTATTAGAATAGTAACTTAAGTGTATACCTTACGGAAGCAGTTTTATTCTGATAATTTCAAAGCTACTGCATATTTCCTGTTTAATATTTTACTCATTAATTTTCACATTACAGGAAAATGTGCTAACATTTACAACTTTATGGCTCTTTTAAAATTCCTAAAAAGAGTTTTTATTTTACTTTTCTACATTTGAAATTTCCCAAAGATTTGCCTCGTCAACTGCAGCATTTAAAACCATGGACCATGAGGATGACCCAAGGATTTAAGGGTATTTTATTCCCTATTGAAAATTCTGAAATAAGATCTCTTTCATTAGTATATATGCAACACACACAAAATCGCTCAAGGTGGCAATGCCTGTCGAAAGCAGGAGGGTCATTGCTAGCTTAAGGTCACCTTGTTCTATGTTTTAAGTGCTAGCTTTGCCCTAGAAACTTAAGTGAAGAATGTTTGAGACCTGAACAAATGTGTGTATCACTGAGTTCACTGTTATAAGTTTCTTGCATTGCTATGGCAACAGTTGACTAAATCATGGCTTTTTTTATTATTATTATTTATTCAACTGTGTGCATATGCGTGTGGATGTGTGCACGTGTGTGTGTGTGTGTGTGTGTGTGTGTGTGTGTGTAGAACGACGGACGAATTCGCGAACCACCATGGACGCCTCCACCTCCTTCTGCCCCGGGATTCACAGGCTCCGCCTTACCAGGATCAGAAGCGCAGGCCGCCCCCGCTTCCGCCTGGCGTCCATACGTGGGATCTGGGATCCGAACTCAGGACCTTCCGCCTGCAAGGCGGAGGCTTAACCCTTGAGCCACCTCTCCAGCCCCTAAATCATGGCTTTTTGAATAAACACCTTAGAGACCTTAAAGTTAAGAATTTAATGTATTTTGAGGGCTTGTTCTAGAGTATTCTTATGAAATTTATAGACTTCATAATTTACTAAAACCATAGATCCTTTAATTAAAAGAAAGAAAAAGATCTTGCCAATATATTTGACTATTTCTAATTATTTATACTATTATGATTTGGAAAGGAGAGATAAGAATCATAATGACAAATTGGAAAGATTTATCTTAATGTAAATAATAAGACATGAATAAATTAGTCCACATGAGCAAGACATGCTAACTCAAGTTCCCTATTTTCTTTTAGTTTGCTTTATGTGAGCTTGCCAAACATAAGCTTAATTAGCAGTGTGTGCAGTGATTCTCTTCTTCTCTGACTTGAAGAGTTCTTAGGAGTAGTTGAGCCTACAAGAAATTCATTTAAACTTGCTAAATGCAGGAACTTCTCAGAGGTATGGTAAGAAACTGATTTTTCTACTTAAAGAGGCAGGAATCAATTGTGTAGCTTGGTATGGATGGTGAGGAGAATTGAGAAGATTCCAGACAACAGAATCCGAAGAATGGCAGATCATTAAGGCCACTGACAATTTAATTTGTGCAGTGTGGATTGCGGTAATTGGCTTTAGTGATATGATCCATGACATATTCCTTAAGTCATGCTTATTTGGAAAGAACTAAAAAAAATAGGTTAAAAAATACAAGCCATGTTTTATGGTTAGACATTGAAAGACAGGTCAACATATCTTGAGCTGGCATGATGGTGCACGTCTTATAATGAGCACCTGGGAGGCAGAGGCAGGAGGATTGCAAGTTAGATGACAGTTGGGACTATACAATCAGTGACAGTGAGCCAGAACTATAGAGTCAGTAGCAGGGATCCAGGACTACACAGTCAATACCGGGGAGCAAGGACCACATAGTCAGTACCAAGGAATAAGGACCACATAGTCAATATGTTGGTAAGCCAAGAGTACATGGTGCTACTGTCTCAAAAAACTGTGACCCAAACACAAAACAACAGCAAAACATGAATATGAACTGTGACTGCTTTGCCTAAGAGAGGAGAAACAGGTAGATGGGACGATCTCTCATTTAATGAAGCTCATCAAGGATTAACCAACACATATAACCACTTGTATTTTGGGATTAATATTTATACAGCATGCAGAATTACCAAGATATGAAAAAACTCATAAAAGAATAAAATTTATATCCACCATTTTAATGATTTACTATAATGCAATACTTGGCTTACAGAGAAAATAAGCATGAAATATTTCATAGTCATCACTGTGACTTGAAGATATCTGTGACATTTATTGATAATGATATCACAGTTGTTAAAACAGGATACTCCTGGAAAGCAGGTTTGTGGACTTCTTGCAAGATACTCCACAGAAGTTAAGGCTACAGTAGCCATAATCAGACTTTGCCAGACCTTCACAATGGCTGACATTACAACAAGCCCCCAAAGTCTAGCATGGATCACAGGGGAGAAGGCTCCAGGCATTAAAGGATCCTTAGAGGCAAGGGATTAACAGACATAATAAAGTTCCCATACTAAGGGAAGGGCTCCAGGCTATGCCACTTGAGTCCTTATCCCTCACTAGGGTGGAGGACTCAAAGGAAGATTTGGCATTCATACAAAAGGATTCTCCAGGGGATGAGGGGGGGAGAAAAGGGGAGGCACTGGGAGAGAGGGATGGATGGAAGGGAGTGAAAGGAAGGGGAAAATGGGGGGAGAGTATAAGGGGTGAATGGGGGTGGAAGAAGGGAGGGAGAGGACGGGGATACCTACTGAGCTTGTATGATTGGGAAAAAATAAAATGTGGGAGAAAAAAGAAAATGCAGTTTGCATATAGTCTATATACTTCCTTAGCTGTAAGCAAAAAACACTTATGTGTAATTCTGACTGCATGTTTCCTTAGTTTTATTTTCTAAAAATTCTAAGATTATGCTTTTTTGTAGCATAAAATAAATATTTTACAGACTGTATTGGAAACTTGAATAATATACAGAATGAGATGCATTCAGAGATGCACAAACTGGGGGTTCAATTTCTAGAACTGAAAAATAAGCAAAGTAAATTTCATTCAATAAAGATACTCATAAGTATATCAAAGAATTTTAGCAGAACATATTCATAAAACTATCAAAGGTTTTACTTGTGATCCTCTATTAATAAATACCTGCTTTATTGCCACCAAAGGTAACTATTTGTGAAGTCTTTATAATTTTATATTATGACTGACTTCAACTTAAAACTACACTTGTGAGTTAATGTTGTGGGTACATGTACTATTCCATTGTATAAAATATCATTTATTTGGTAGCACTCTATTGTATAAACATATCTTTTATGTGATAATTCATTTGTGTGTGTGTGTGTGTGTGTGTGTGTGTGTGTGTGTGTGTGTGGCACACAGGTGAAAGTTGAACAACTTGTGCAATTCAGCTTTTTACTTTTTATTTTTGTAAGGTCAGGGATCAAACTCAGGTCATCAAGTTTGGCAGACAGCTCCTTATCTGTTGAGCCATCTCCGTGGCCCGAAGCACTTTGTGAATATAAATATGATGAGCATGAATTCTCACAGGCGTGTGCTTGTATGAAAATGCTAAGAAGACTCTGAAGCTAGTCCATTTAGCGCCACCAAACATAACTGTTTGTGAAGTCTTTTAATTTTTTATTTAAGGACACATTCTTCATCTGGAAAGGACTATACTGATGAAAGTGGTGAGAACATGTGTAGCAGTTACTCTTAACTATTGCTGTGAACATCCAAAGTCAAGCAACTTAAGGGAGAAAGAGAGATTTATTTATTCAGCTTACCATTCCAGAGGGGAGATGCAGTTTCTAAAGGTGGAGGTGGCATGGCTGGCTGGCCAAAGTTGGAGGAGGCTCGGTCACTGCAGACATCTTGGAGGCTTAGGGCTGCAAGACTGCTTGCTGCAAAAGCAGACTTTTCCTAGAGGTAGAGTGGACTAATCCACCTCAAGACCTACCGCTTGTGACTGCCTTCTGCCAGCAAGGCTCCACCTCTAAAGGTCCCATGACCTTGCCAAACACATGAGACTGTGAGGGACACATTTAAAACCATGACAACATGTAATTGAATGCAGGTTTTTAATGGGAAACTTACACTAAGCTTAAGAAGCACAGGTGACAAATGCTGCTTAATTTTTATGAAAACAAGTCTTTAACCAAAGTCCACATATTTTCATAATATCTACATACTATATTGTTAAACTAAGTTGTATAGAAATAGAAATTTCTTTTCTTTCCTATAGGCTACAGGAAGGAAAATTATTATTAAAGCAACCTATACTTCTGCTATACTCTTTCTCAGGATATTTATTTTATGATGACCAACCATGTGACCAATTCACTCTAAGATTGATTGTAAGCCTCTAATGTGTACAATGATATGAGACAAAACCAAATTCAGGTTATTTGTCAGAACTGAATTTTTATTTCCCAATCCTTTGTAACCTATTCAGATCACAGTTTTAATAAATCTGAAAATCTTTTATTTAAAGTATAAAGATTTTTTAATATCCACTTCAATACATTTCTTTAAATAAAAAATTTATTTGAATGGTAAATCAAAGCCACAACTAATTTTATAAGGGATTAGAAGGAAAAGCTCTAGTTTAAACATGGATTTGTAGTTTTAAAAGTATTCACATTTGAACTTTATTTGAAATAAAAATAACATTAAACATCTGAGAGAAAATGAAATGAAGTCTGTATGATTTATTTGTCATACTGCCATGGAAAAGTATTCTGTCCTCCCAGTTGAATTCAGAGCAAGGCAATACTTGCTGAGACTTCAAACTATATCAGGAGCAACCTGGTGTTTGTTGCTCCTCTCTGTGAGATCCAGATAGGCTTCAAGTGCAAATTACTGCTCCACTAAGAGGGGGGGGCAGTTCAAAATATTGTGCAAGTCTTATGAAGTAGTTTATTTTGCTGCCTCCTGGCCAATTAAATCTAGACTTCCCTTAGGTGTATCCAAGCAGATCGATGGGCGATTCCACAGACACCTGCATAACAGTGCTGCAGCACAATTCACAATGACTAAGTTATGGAAAAGACTTGGTGTGAAGAAACAGATCACACCAAGAAACGGATCAGAGGACAGAAGCTACATGATGGGATTTTATTTACTCATGAAGAAGGCAGGCATCTTACTTTTGCTGGGAAAGGGCTGCAACCAGAGATCTTCATATTAAGCCAGCTAAGCTAGACATGGGTTTCCTCACTGTGGATCACGTAGAGATTCTTTTTTTTTTTTTAAACGAAAAGTTTATTTAAACAACGAGACGCTTGACTTGAAGGGGAAACTATCTAGGATTCATTTTTTTAAGAGTAATTTACCCCTACTTAAAGACAGATTGCCCTACATGTAACAGCTACGTACAAAAAAGTTATAAAATTGTCCTTGGTTTTACAATGATAAATGAAAAACATTAAAATTCTCCAATCAAACAAGGTATGCAAGAATTTTTATGTTGTTGGTTTTATTTTGTTAAAACAATGAGCAAAATAACTTACTGGAATATAAAGATAAGAGCTGAATGAGCATGCCACTAATGGAGAGAGGGGGTATTTTCACAGAACCAGTACTTTCCCCATACCATCTCCATGTGATGTCAACCAAAACATAACATTGGCCATTTAGAATTTTTTTAAAAAAGCACAATATGCTTGTGCACATACACCAGTTACTTTATGTACAATAAAGGAAGGGGAAGGGGAAATGAAAGAATAGAGAAACTATACTGTAGTAGTCAGGATGTGGTGGAACCAAATTGCGGCTTCTAATTGAGAATGTATTCTTGGTCTATAACAAAATTCTGGAGTAAAGTAGCAGGTTCCCTTTTTAGTAGACACCTCCTGTTTGCTGCTGGAACACATCAATTGTGTCTTCATCCTCCATTTCCAATTGTGGCGGTGTATTTGTTTCATTGGTTGCCCATCAAATCGGAATCTGATCTGCCTCATTGACAAACCCTGTCGCTCACAATAGGCTTTCATTAGTTTACTCAGTGGTGTGTGCCTCTTAATCTTAAACTGTACCACAGAGCCATCCTGCCCGGCCACCTTCAAGTTAATGTGATCGTTGTTCTCAGTCTTCACTCCTTCCTTGGGTTTCTCGTCCGCCATGGCGAGCGCCCGAGTCTCCGCAGGTGCCGCTTCACAAAAGAGGCACCGGGTCCGCACCGAAGAAGCGCGCAAGCTGCACCCGGAGCGGCAGAAGAAGCAGGTAGAGATTCTTAAGCCATTCACATTTATAAGGCACATGAGAAGATGACAGTCTGGGAATTGTGGAGTGTGGGAGGGGGAGGTTGCAGAAGGGAGGTCGTGGAGGCTCAAAATGGTCAGATTTCAGGACACATTTAAAAACATGTCGGTTTCAGAAATCTTGCCCTATGAGCAATGACGTATAAACCAATAAAAAGGAAAAAGGTGAAAGAAGATAATTTTCCATGAACCTGTCTGGTTTGTTTCTTGGTGACATTTGAAAGAATGTGCTTTTCTTCACTGTTACCTAAAATGTTAGCTCTTCAGGAACCATTGTCACAATCACCGCACTTCAGAGGTCTGTGTTTCCTTTCCTCTAAGAAGATGAGGTATGGCCAGAGAGTGCTGAGTACAGTGGCTGATTCACGCTAGCATTCCTTCTAACTGCCATTTGATTAAGAGGGTATCAGAAGGGCCATCCAGGTGACTCAGAGGGTAGGATACCTGCTCACACCTATGGTGGCAGAGTTTGACCTTTGATGTCCACATGGTTGAAGGAGAGAGCCAACTTCTGAAATTGTCCTCTGACCTCCACCTGTGTACTGTGACATACATACATATTCTTTCTCAGTCTTACCTCTCTCTCTCTCTTAACATACATAAATGTATAAAATTTTCTTAAAAAGAAGAGGACATTAGAATGAAAAGTTTGTGTTATTAATGCAGTTGATTTTAATATTTAGCAGTTACTGTCTCCCCAGACAGAGTTTATCTCATTCTAGGTTTATGGCTAACGTTTCTGTTACCACAGCTTGTCAGGATACAATATGAAGCACACACACACACACACACACACACACACACACACACACACACTCCCCTAATGCTGGGCCTATTATGATTTCTACATCTTCTTTTCCACTTACAAAATCCATTATAGCAGATTTTTTTTAATTTCAGTAATGCATCCCTAAGCAGCAAGAGCATTTATATTTTTTGGTAATTAAACTTGCTTTTGATATAGCTACTTTTTAAAGTCGAGGTTTTTGGGGGATAGATTGAATGTAGCAAAACTGTGGTCTAGAAACTTGGAAAATTGTAAATCAACCCCCTCTTTGGTTCTAGCATTCCAGGGGTTCTAGCATTTGTGTTGTGGTGGCTTAAAAGAAAAATAAATTACACACACACACACACACACACACACACACACACACACACACACACACATATCTGTTCTCATAACTCCAGAGATTTCAAATTAAATTACTAGGGTACTAGAGATCACTTATGGTATTTTTTCAATTAAATGGTAAATTATATTAACATTAAATTCTTTAGATCTAATTAATTAATCAGAGAAAAAAACAATTAGCAAATGAACGAAGTGCTGACTTTTCTCTTAAAGGTTTTACTGACAGAAGACTATGTAAATTTTATAAACACAATGCTCATAAAGACTCAAGGAAATGTAACTTTTGATGTCAAGCTTGCAAAAAGAGGGCAATACACTGGTTTGAGTCTGGGAGAATAAGGAATAAATAAAAAATAAAACCAGAATGGTTACCAGTGATGTTATAAAACTGCTGATTTTAGAACAACTTTTGGATTCTAACACTGAATTTAATATTGTAGGAGTTGGCATAATGTTCCTATACTAAAGGGGAACACAAAAAAAGCTCTAGGCAATGCTACTGAGTCCTTACACCTCATCAGAGAGAAGTTTGACATGCACACTAAAGGATGCTCAGAGATATGGGTGGCAATGGGAGAAAGAAAGGGAGGGGAGTAAATGCAGTGGAAAACGGAGGAGAGAACAAGGGGATCCAGGGAGGAGTTGAGGGAAGAGGGGATGGGGTACCTATCAAGTTCGTATGAGTGGAAAAAATAAAAAAAACAAAGTGCAAAAAAAAAATAATAAAAGTATTCTAAGAGTTGGCTTCTAACACTGGGGCATGTGGAGGTCCCAGACTCTTTTCAAAGCAAGAATGAAGTGAATCATAACTCCTATAACTCTGGGCTTACAGCAAATGAAGTCTCATTTATATAAGGAAGTCCATCAAATCTACGTGGAGATAGCGTGAAGCATGGAGCAAAGGTGTATTTAGTCTTCCATCAGCAAAAAGGCAGGTGTGGCAGAATTAGGTCCAGTTCTGAAGCTGGGTTTGCTTTTCTTTCAACTGACAGACAGCTCAGAGCTGCAGCCCTGTGGAGAAGGAAGTTCACACATGTCCTACTCTCTTCTCTAGCTCGAGGATGCAGAGACTCTAACCTGCACTAAGACTGAGGACTGAGTTATATCCAACAGATGTAACTCAGAGGTGAGAGTTACATCCTGAGACTGGGGGCAATGCTCAGAATACCTTGATTGTGGGTTCCATGGCATGTTAGCGTTTTTATATACAAATAATAAATCTTCTTTTATTTAAAATAATCTCTCTCTCTTTTTCTCTCTTTCTTTTTCCTCTCTCTCTGTCTCTCTCTCTCTCTCTCCACTCCTGCACCCCACACTACAGACTTCTCATGGTATATTGTTCCAAAATATATTCAAAGAAACCAAAGAAGCCAATAAACCATAGATGAAATTCTCAAAATTCATGAAATAAAATCAAGCTTTTCACCTTTGACTCTCAAATATTTGTTTTATATGCAAATAAAAAGAGGATCCCACAGATCTCATAATTTCATAATTCTCTTCAAGGTTTCAGGTTGATCTGAGACTTCACTTGAACCCCAGTGTCAAAATCCCATTATCTCCCCATCAATCACCATGGAGACTAAACCTTCAATGTATGGACCTCTGAGGAGATGTTTATAATCCAAACTTTAGCACATAATGAGAGAGACAGTCTGGAAGCACCAGAGACTGCTCTTCCTATGAGCAGAATCCTTCCCAAGTCAGAGACCACTCCAAATGGAACAAGTCACTGGCCCAAAACAAGATGGAGACAGTGCAGTGTAGCCACTAGTGTGGTGAGATATGGTGCAGGAATGAAAGGACTAAAGCATCTTTCAAATGACCTAACAGTTTAGGAAGCGAACTCAGGCCTTGAACACAATGGAGGCTCTGCTGTCAGCTAGTCAGGAACAGGGCACTGGCTCCATGAAAGTTACATTTCAGAATTGCTCTTAATAGTAAACCTGCTGCAGGTTTACCAGAGAAACAGGGGGAAGAAATTGCCAAGGAGAGTTCTCTCGACATTGAGATAAATTTCATAGTCCAGATTCATGATCAGTCCTGTAAGAACATAAATAAAGATCAGGGATCAGCTTCTGTGTCAGGACCATGGAGAGCTGCAAGGAGACCTGGTGACAATCAGTGGAGGCCAGCAAATGGGTGGACTGCAGTGGACTCTGCCAGAGAAAGGCATCCAAACCCATGAGACCTGCTGTCATCCAAGAGTGAACGGTGCATTTCAGGCTGAGCTTTCAAGGAGTCCAGAACTCACAGAAATAGTTTCATAGAGTTCGTGTACATGAATACCTTTCAGAGGGGGGTGGAATAAGCCGGAAGGAGGGGGAAATTAATACTCAGAATCGTGTGCCATCTGAAATGTCCATTTTACAAAAAGAGATATGGTACATGCCAAAAATAAGGAAAGTTAACACATACACATGAGAAGTAGGTAAGACAAATATCACATTAAAGGCCCCGATGACAAAACTAAACAAATGGATTCAATCCATGTGATAAGAACAAATGATATCCATGTTTTATTATGTTGTTGAGCAGTAATATATCTACTTGGAAACAAGGATAACAGTAAATATTAATATTTTAAATGCTGAAAATACAGTTGAGAGCCAGAACAAGGTATTTGCTACAAGTGAACATTTTTTTTAAGTGAACATTTTTATATACAATTTTGAGGTAAAGAAACATCTCTCAATTTATTTTTACTGTGCAGTAGGAAAAGGAAATTATTTGGACAGATCACAAGGTGTGGTCTATTTATGCAGCATTTAGTGCCAAGAGTTATTATCACTATCTGAAGAAACATATCCAACTGTATTATGGATTATTAATCTTTGGAATTAGAATCTTGAATTGGGTGCAACATGCCAGATGAGGCTCATGTAGCATGTTTCTATTAATGAGGGGTGAAAAATCTTGCCAAGTAGCCCATGAAGGTAAAATTGATGGTTCTCATGAACTAGTAGTTAACCTGGTTCCATTTAAAAAGTCAAAAATAATGCTGTAGAATAAAATGCCTTACTTTCAGGTTTCAAAGATAAGTTTTCAATATAGATAATTTCTTGATAAACATAAGTAATTGCAAAGTAAGAATCACAGTGCAAGAAAATACCAAAGATATGTCTAATTAAAAAGTGTCATGTGATACATAATTAAAATTAAACTTCTAGTGATCACTCACCCTTAAAACTGAAATAGCACATAGATTGTACAATTTTGGTTGCAACAGTGAGGTGTGACTCCATTATCTCATTGCTAAAGAAATCAGAAGGGAAATGATTCCTAATAAATAATGCAGATATGAAAATGGTTATATCAGTAGTTTATAGATTGAAAAAGTGAGTAATAGTAAAATATACATGTAAATAGTAACATATCAACAATTTAATAAACAGTTTAATGATAATTTCATTTATACCATTTTTAAAATGGAATTTATGCTGACTGGAATAACAAGTAGTTTTTTTCAGTGCAGTAGTTAATAACACAAGAAACAAAACCTAATGGTAATTCCTACAATATTTAAACATTAAGTTAGACTGTGGGTTTTAATAGCCAAGTAAAATGTAAATGGGATGTTAAAATTTTTTCACATGCATTTTGAAGAAGTGTAGGCATTCAGCCCATAATTGGAATGGTCAGTAGATGAGACAGTTGTGATCATTATCTGAACCTCAGCCTAGTGGAACTATGAAATTCTAGGATCACAGACAATGCAAAGCTCTGTAGTAGCATCTATTGAGGTCACACAGGGTTGGACAGCCAATTTTTAGCAAGTTGTGTACACTGAAGATTATCTTCTTTAAATTTTTATTCAAGTATACGCATGTGTACGTGTGTGTGTGCGCGCGTGCGTGTGTGTAGAACCACGGGCGAATTCCGGAACCACCATGGACCGCCTTCACCCCCTCCTTGTGTACTCTGTCTCGGGATTCACAGGCTCCGCCCTACCAGGACCAGAAACACAGGCTGCCCCCGCTTCTGCCCGGCACCTATACATGGGGTCTAGGATCCGAACTCAGGACCTTCTGCCTGCAAGGCAGAGGCTTAACCCCTGAACCACTTCTCCAGCCCCCACTGAAGATTATCTTATAAACTCAATCAGAAATAATGTTGCTTTTAATTTGTAACTAGGCATTGATGATTTTGATTTAAGACTGAGAGAATTTGAAGTTTATCTTTATGATGATGGTAACTTAAATGGGTAATCTCCACCACCTCTAATCTTTTTGTAATGAGATAGGATTCTTGCTTTTTGTGTGAGCAACAACATTTTCTTTTCTTCATTTTTCAGAACTTGATGTAGGATAGGAGAATGAAAGAAACAAGGAAGGCTAAAAAATCTTTATCCTTGAGAGTTATCCTTGGACTGCCAGCTGCAGGGTCTTGCTGCTTCATGAAGACCTAAGACTTCTGCATCCAACAGATGAAAATCGTGAGTAAAATCCAAAGACACAGGTATCAAAGACGCTGAAGAGTGATCAAATCCTGCAGAAATCCGGGAACAGATCAGACAGGAAGTGGCACTGAAAAAACCTAAAGTCTAAAGGACTTTGAACTTGAGGACAGGCTCTCATAGGACTATAACGGACATTTAAAAATCTGTGAGAAACAAACAATTTTATTAGCTGAGAGATACAGGGGACAGTTGTCATGGAGGAAGGTGCTAGAAACACTCTTGACAGGGGAAAGTCACTATGTATGTCGTTAGTTTTTGTGCACGAACCCTGCACAACCCTGATCTGGCAGAACCTTGGACCACTTATGTGCTAGTTAACACAGGCCAACCTTAACTAATTAATTTTTTTTAATCTTTTTAAAAATTTTTTTATTTATTCAATTGTGCGTGTGTATGTGTGCACGCAATGTGCGTGTGTGTGTGTGTGTGTGTGTGTGTCGAACCATGGACGAATTCGGGAACCACCATGGACGCCTCCAGTTTCTCCTTGTTTACTCTGCCCCGGGATTCACAGGCTCCGCCCACCAGAACCGGAAATGCAGGCCGCCCCCGCTTCCGTCGGCGTCTATACATGGTGTCTAGGATCCAAACTCAGGACCTTCCACCTGCAAGGCAGAGGCTTAATCCCTGAGCCACCTTTCTGGCCCCCTTAACTAATTAATTTTTAATGATAGTTCAGTTTCTATGTTGCAAAGGCATGGAATTTGGAAGTAAATTGCCACAAAGACAACAGTTAAAAAATAGAAAAAAATAACTTTGTCCAGAATTTCTAAATTAATTCATTGTCTATATCCATGATGCAATTCAAAATGATCATTGTGTGTAAGACACTTGCGATTGCATCTGCTAGTCACTAAGACAGATAGGCATCTTCAGGAACAAAATCTAATATTAGTGCATATTCTATGCCCCTTTATTCTCTATTAATAGTTTATGATGCAATCAGAGCATGCTCAGAAACATCTCTGGCTACAAGATGGACCTTTAAGTCTGTTCTGGACGGCCATGAACTAAGCATTCACCACATGAATCCACTATCTTTTCTCCTTAATTATGATCCTAAATTGAGATTACTTTGAAATACTTTTTATCTGAGCATGTTTAGATATGGGTTAACCAATACATTTGTAACCCCAACATTGTAGGGAGAAGGAGGACAGAGACATGTGAATCATCCCTGGAACTCACTGACCAGCTAATCTAACTCTAGTTTCAGATTTAGCAAAGAGACCATGTCTCGAAATAAAGTAGAGAGTCAGAGAGTGGTAGAGAAGGATATCCTAACACGGATCTCTAGCCTCTACACACAAATACACACCTGAAAACCATATACACACATATGCATACACATAGACACACACACACACACACACACACACACACACACACACACACTCACACTCGTGATAGAACAAGAGGAAGAAGCCCCAAAGGAAGGACTTCACCTGGGAAGGAGTCCAGAACTGGCGGAGAGCCCATGCTTAACCCTTCTGTCACTTTCTCCAGGGGACCTAACAGGGACAAAGCAGAGTCAGTGAACACTGGTGGGCTGACCTGGCCCATAAGGAGGGTGAAGTTTAGGACAGCGTTGTAAGGAGAAGCCACATGCCCTGAAAGTTATGAACTGGAAATAACTCACTGCCACATAAGAAGGCTGAATGGCTACAAGTTTCTGGTGTCAAGCAAGCAGCAGAGGACTTCGGGGTCTAGCTCTCCCATGAGTAAGTTTAAGTTCAAGATAGCAATCAAAGAAAACTGCCTAGAAGATTCCAGCGTTGGACTCGGCAGACAGGTTTCCATATCAACTCCTGTACTTAGGAATGCTAAAATGCTCAAAGTTCAGAAATGTAATAGGACTTATCAAAATGAAAGTGGAAATCTAAAAAATGCAAAAGTAAGTATCTGTAAAAGAAAATCTTTTGTAAAACAATAGCAAGTGTTTTTTTACTTTGTTTATTCACTCATTGTGTATAGGTGTGTGTGTGTGTGTGTGTGTGTGTGTGTGTGTGTGTGTGTGTGTGAAAGAGAACATGTGTCCCTGTGGATGACCAAGGGACTTTGGGAATCATCCTGTATTGCTTCTACCTCTTTTTTGCTTCACTCTGGGATTTCTCAGGCTCCGCACACCAGAGTGGAAGTGTAGGCCACTGCCACTTCTGTTTATACGCAGGACCTGGGATCCAAACTCAGGACTTTCTGCTTGTAAGACAGAGTCTTAATCCCTGAACCATCTCTCCAGCCTTGTAAAAGAAAACCTTAAAAGTAGTGTTGACACGGCAAAATAAATGAAATACAACTGGAAGATATTACATCATTGTCATAGCCATCTGATTGAATAATATTGACAATGAATGGACCATTAGAATCTATTCAAATGTGTGAATACAACTTATTTTCATGTATTTATTTAGTGTGTGGGGGTGTATGTGTGAAAGTACAGATGCCATGGTCACATGTGGTAACAAAGAGTACAACTTGTGAAGTCAGTTCTTTCCTCTACCATTGGGTTTTCAGGGTAGAACTCAGTTATCTGGTATGAGGGCAAGGGCCTTTGCCAATTGAACCATCTCCTGGGCCTTAAATATAGGCTCGTAATGAAAGATGAGACTCTAACTCATTAAGGCAAAATATTTGACAGGATTTATAATTAGAAATTCAACAAAATTTGTATTTTATACATTTATGTTTTTAATAAATGGATATCAATGACCTACACCTGATATCTAATGTAAAGTAAGAGATTTACAAAGAATTGTTAGAATTTGTAGGGAATAATGACAAGAAAATATTCTCAGTATATGTTGAAAACATACAATTATTTTAAAACACATTCAATCCATGGTTGATTAAATCCATGATTCAGAGTACACAGATGTAGACAACTGACTATGCTCTAATAATTTTAAAACATTTAACTTTGAAATCATCCAGGTAAATTTTATACTTTCAAATTTTAGATAAGTTTTATACTTTATAGGTTTAAACACTAATTATCAGATGTGTTAAATATAACTTAAATAGGTCTCTTGCATGACACGCTTCTCGACATATTCAAATGAAAGTCTGAAATGATTTCTCATTAGGGACAATTATGCTAGAGAAAACAATTTCCTTTTTCTACCTGCCACATTGCTGTACCCCTAGCACACATGAGCCAAGTGCAGTGAAACAATTGTTAAAAGAGGTGGATGCTGAAGGAACAAGGAAAGAGGCATTGTTTAAAGGCAGTGAAGGAATTCTCATTAGCTAGACTGCAAGCTGGGTTTTCTGCCTTTTGGAAAAACCTAACTGATTTTGATTCACTTGAACAACTTAAAGAAGAAGAATGTTATTACAAAGAAGAAAAAATAGTACATTCTCAGAGTATTTGAAATTAGTATCCAAAATGTTATTGTCTCCCTAAGATAAATTTTTAAAAACTGATATTCATTTAATTACTAATGACACACCGTAGCCTAAATTCTTAATTTTTTGTGGCTCACCACATTTAAGGGTTTTAGAAATGATTAACTTTGATGCAGGAATTCCACAGCCGGAGTATGCATATCTTGTTCACACACATGCAAAGGTCTCATCAGAATTGTTTTTGGTAATGAACACATGAAAATAATCCAATTCTTCCTCCATCTAACATAGTATGCAAAAGACAAATTCAATTTAAGTAAATGAAATGTATCATATAAAAATAGTGAACTACAAACATATAAATTCAAGTGGATAAAAAGCATGTTGGAAAATAAAGTTAGGTGATGATGTATGATATAAGCATGAGTAAGAATTTATCTTGTTTATGGACATGGATATACACAAATGTGTGTGCAAAACTGCAATTAGAAGGTAATGCATTTACTCAATATCTTTGGCAGAGGGAGGGAACATGATGGGGAGGGAGAGAATAGGTAGGAATTACACAAACACACACAGTAGTGGAATGTGCATTTGGATTACATAATTACCTGCTCACTTAATTTCTCCTTGCTATTATTCTTAAATTCATCTATCTTTTTTCTTCCTTGAGAAATTCATAGTTTGTTAGTTATACTTACTAATGCTAATCTTCAGCTATGGGGTGTAAAGATTATTTGAAAATCTTAAAGTCCTGGTTGATATGCTTTATGAGACTCCTGAGTATGTTTCATTGAAAAATGACCAATTGTGCTCAATGTGGAGCAATGACACATTCAATCCTTACTTACAACTGAAGCAATCAAAAGGACTTTTTCCCAAAGTGGGAAGTGCTATTCTCATAAATAGCACCATTCAAAGTAGTACAAAGAGAGTGTATCTAATCTTGAGAGAAAACCACAAAGCCCTTGGAAATTTTCCTGGTGAAGCAGTTCTATCTAGAACCTTTGTGCACAGTAAATGATCTCTTATTACTATATGAGAGTGCAATTCTATAAATTGGAAAATTCTACAAATCGCTCTATGATGATAAAATACATAAAGCCTCCTGCTTTCCTTGGCAGAGTCATCTATACACAGAAAGGATTGAAGTCATATTTTTCTTGCAAACACACCCATCAACAATGGGATTGCTTGATAGCTCTCTGCTGACTTGGTCGGGAACTCAGTGAGAAATTGCATAAGCTCCAGGACATATTACACTCCCATGCTACATTTAACAAAATAATCTAAAATAAGGCCACATGATGGGGCATGAGTTTGCTACTCAAAACAATAAATATCTTTCCATTTTCCGATTTTTCTCAACATGTCAAGAGGAATTGTTCCTATGTCTCCAAAGTTGCCTCCATTTATCATTTCTAGCTCTATCAAAGTAAGAAAACTGTACACTATTATCAAAAGGTTGCAAACACTAGAAAATAAATAAGAAATCTCTGTAGTCAACAGTTACTTAAAATTTTGTGGATAACTGTTCTATAAAGAAACAGAACATTAAAATTCAGTAGTAAATTCTGTCTAAACAAAATGATTGGTGAGGTGGAGTATAAAAAGAAAGAGAAAAGATAATATGTCAATAAGCATATCATTTTGTTATATTACTGAACATTTTTAGGTTTGTAAAATCTATTTTTTATAATTTCATAAGTGTATGTGACTTGATTTCTTTTTGACAGTTCCATGCACATAAATAATGTATTTTATTTAAATTCACCTCCATTATTTCTCCTGTCTCTCTTCTATTGGACATCTGACTTTCAAGTCTTCTGATAGAGTATTTTTGCCATCATAGAACATTTAACAACAAACTGCCAAGAAATTGTGGATGAATTCATACCACATATTTTTATAATGTACTTCCACTCTACTCTGATTCAATTTCAGATTAAATCATGAAGCTTGAATAGAATCTCAGATATCACTATTTAACTTTTTGATCTGTAGACGAAGGAACTGGAATTAAAACAAGTCAGTGAGTAGCCACAAATGTGTGGCTATACAAATAGCATTACAGACTTAGTTCTGTGTTCATTCTGCACCACATGGAAAGTTTATCATTTTTTTTTCGTTTTTCTTGATATGAATATAAGTCATTGGTTACCCAACTCCAACCCTTTCCTTATTCCAATGGAAACCTTCTTCCCAGAGAGTGTCCCTCTCATGTACATATCTTTTTATCATGACCCACTGAACTTCATCTGAGTTGCCTATTCATGCCTGTGCCTGAGCATGTACTGGAGTGTTGATATATCAGTGGATAGACTACTGAGGAAAGTAGCTTTATTACCCAGAACCCATATTAGGCTAGTAGTCTTTCAGGGAGGTACAAAATCTTCCTATGTGCCAAAAACAAACAAGCTAAGAGAGAAATGATGAAACAATTCCAATCACATAAACCTCAAATAAAATGAAACAAGAAAGTTAAAAAAAAAAACCTGTAAAATGAAGACTTGAAAACACCAAAGAAAGATATTTAACAAAAAGACATAAGAAGGTAGACAACCTCCCATATTCATGTAGGATCAATGTTGTAGGGATAGTCATCCTATCCAAAGCAGTGATACAATATGATCCCCACCAACATTACATGCACTTCTTCACAGAAAATGGAAAGACAGCTTATTATTTCAAGAAACATTGAAATTACTCAATGGACTAGGCAAACTTTAAAACTACATTGAAGGCAAATACTTAGTAAATTTTAGTGAAGTTCATTGTTATTGAGTGAGTACATAAATGCCCCATGCCAGTCATTAGTATTAGAAGACTGATAAGATAATAGTACAAGGTTAGTATTATGAAAGTTTTGACATTACTCAAGAGTCTTGAAAGATTGTTTAGTTATATTTAATGAAAATTTACAAAATCTTGTATTATAAAGTAGTTTTATGCCAGAAATTGTGCTTGTCATTGAGAACACCAACATGAATAACACAGTTCACTTTTTAAAACTTTCTAAGTATTTAATGGAAGAAATTGATAAGTAAAGGTATATTAAGGACAATGAGAAAAGCACTGTGTTTAAAGCATGAAGAAATGGTTGTAGACAATTTTATTTCATGTCAGATGAAGGAAAATTTCAGCTAGTAAATCTTTTAGTAGCAATTTGAAAAGTGGGCTGGGTGAGGAAAGGTGTAAAAATGTTGGTGTGGGTGGGAAAAGACCATAAAAAGTGGTAACATGGACAGAAGAGAGTCAGCAGGATGGAAGCAGGAGATCGAAGCTGGTGATGCATGCTTGTCAGTGGCATGGAACCAGAGATGTCCAGGATTTTGAGAAAGATAGACCAGAGCCAGTTTCATTGATGGAGTCCAGTCCAGAGCTGTGTCCTGTGGCAAAGCTTCCTTTCTGGGGTCTGATATTTAACATGTCATTTTAATCCAGGCTAATGCCAATGTTTCTGCTTGTGCTGTGGGAAAATGATAATGCTTCACAAGATTATTGGAAGACATATGAGAAAATGTGCCTTTCCCAACTAAAGTACGGAACACACGCCTTGAGAAAGCATCAGCACATTTTGTGTTGTCTCAAGCATTTAGGAACAATCAGAGAGCAGACATTAATAATTGCCCATGTGGGCTGTAGAGATGGCTCAGTGGTTAAAAAATTTGCCTGATAAGCAAAGAGATCTGAGTTTGGATCCTCAGATCCCATATAAAAATGTTAGATGATTGTGGTGACCCACATGTAATTCTTGCTCTGGAAGGTGGAGCCTGAGAATCTCTAGAGCAAGCTGGCTAACCAGACTAGTAGTGATGTGCTCTAGGCTTAAATAGAGATCCAGACTCACAACAAGATGGAAGTATGATGGAGGATGATAATCACTTATAGGCCTTCACAAGCACACAAATTCAAGTGCAGTCATGTACATACATCACACACACACACACACACACACACACACACACACACACACACACCTCGACACAGCCATGTGCATGCACACACATGTCCCATAAACACGAATGTGAAAGAAGGAAAAATAATTACACATGCACAGGACAGTGTCTTCCAAGCAGGCTGATTAACCATATAGCAATTTTCAGAACTTTTGAGAATATTGGCTGTAATAATCTCTCCATATTCAGACTCCTTCATCTCTCTGACTAAACTTAGACTCACTAAAAATAGAGACGCATATCTGCAGTGTCATCTCAGGCAATCCAGCCCCCTCTCTCCAGCAGAAATAGCCTCTCCATTGCATGGCTTTGTTTAGTGGCGGCTCTGAGCTGTTCTTCTGAGCTGTCACATCCTTGTTCTCTTTTCTGTTTTGAAAACTAGTTTACTAGAGAATGTCTTCACCCTCAGTCCTGACGGGAGCTCCTTCAGGTATAAAACCTGCTTTCATTTTATTCCATTATCCAGTGGACATTGGAAGAGAAAAATTAAACATAGGTACCATGCTCCATGCCAGTCTTAGTGTTCCTCCAGGGAAAGGCTTATCTCTGATTCTGTCTTACCAGTGGGGAACTGCCTCATGTGAATGTTCAGCTGGTCTTCTACAGAGTTTTTGTAAAGAATAGAGCTAATGTTTGAGACATGCTCTGCTACTCTCCATTGTATTTTTTAAAAATTTGTCCAGAATAGATAAGAGTGCTGTTTACTGGTCTGCTGGAGACCTGAGCATCAAGCAAAAGGCATCTCAAGGATTTTGCAGTAAGCAAATGAGCATAACACTGAAAGGAACTCAATGAGAAGAAAAGTACCTTTAAAGATTCATAACTAGGGATGGAGAGATGGCTCGAAGGTTAAGACTCTGCCTCACAAGCACAAGATCCTGAGCTCAGATCCCAAGTCCCACATTAAAACAAAACAAAAGAAAACAAATCAAAACAAAACAAAAAACTCAAAGCCAAAATGGCGAAGGCTGTACTTTTGACCCAGGTGGAGGGAGCCTGGAAAATCCCAGACTGAAGCAAGAAGGAGGTAGAAGTAATCCAGAATGATTCCTGAAGTCACCTTTGGTCCTCCACAGGGACACACAGTGCCTTCTGACACACACACACACACACACACACACACACACACACACACACACACACTAATAAAATAAAATAAAGTATTTTAAAAAAATATTCATAACTACAGCTATGCCAAAAGACTATATTGTGTTCACTCACTGATGATTTATTATATTGTCTTCAACAGAAGCAGCTAGGTGAATATGTGACTTTTCAATACTGTGTAGCAGTTCCTTTTGGAATAATCTAAAAGTTTATTCTACTTCTGTGTTTCAGATGTTTTCAGGACATGTGTATTTATCCAAGGATTTCCTGCAAAAAGTATAAGTAAATGTAATTCCTTCATGTACAGCATACAAACAATTTTAAAGCTAATCCAGTCTATGGTTATGATAGTAAGTATTGATAATCACTTTGACTCAATGTATGATACTGTCAAAGTATATATAAATAAAAACTGAAAAGAATCAATAGGCAAAATGCCAGAAAATATTAAATTCTTTTACTTAGCACAACACATTAAAATTTTCAATTTGGGACTGGGGATGACTCAGGATTTAAGTCTCTGCCTTGCAAGCAGAAGGATCCAAGTTCAGATCCCAGATACCAAGTATAATGCTGGGTAGAAATGACAGCAGCTTGTACTCCTGGCTCTGGAAAGCAGAGCCTGAGAAACATCAGAATAGACAAAAAGGAGGTAGAACAATTGAGGATGATTCCTAGTCACTCTTGGACCTGCACAGACATATAGAGTTACTTCTGATACACACACACACACCACAGAAAAACTTAGGAAAAAGAAATTTTGCAACTTGGAAAAAAGAAAAACAGTTAAACATTGCTAAAGTTCAGAATATTTTCAAAATTCCAGGCACTGTGCTTTACACTTAGAATATCAAACACATTTTCATAAACTGTGAATCATGGGTATTTCTTTTGAAATTTTCAAGGTTTATTTTTATACTTTGTCTCATGCCAAGATAGTCTTTGGTGGTTCAGTGCTGCCATTGTAAGTTGATACATTTCTCATCAGGAACAGTTCACAGCTTGTATCTCCTTATTGTTTCCTTCTATGGAATCTTCACATGATTTTGGAACTCAATCTCAAACCAGATTTTTTTTTTTACTATTTTCTGGTTATGAAAACCAGAAGGGGGAATCGAAGGCTACAATCACTACAGATGAAAGGGTTTTGAAGTGATCCAAATTGCTATGCTCTTGAAGGAATAAATATTATTTCCATGAATTATATTTCCAGCAAATATCCCATCTGTGAGTTTTGTTGAATTATTTGGGCATTGGGAACTCTCCTCTTACTGAAAAAGTTTTGATTACTTTCTGTATAATCAAAGCATAGTCATATTTTTCTCAATGCAGGCTGATGGAAGGCCATAGTGTCCCCTCACACTTTAATTTCCTAGCCAGTATCATTGCATGGAAGAGACAAGACACTGAGGATAATCTTATTTGATTCAAGAGAGTTCATGGTTTATAATATTTACTCCATGATGTTAGTATGGTTATAACCTAGTCCCCATGTTTCAAATGAGTCAATTTAAAGTGTTCTTTACATGCTGGTCCTCTGTTCTTAAGTAAAATTTATGAAATCATAACAGAACAACCCATTGCATATTTTGTGGTACTGTCAGTGAAAGTCTCCAATACCAATATGGCAATCCATTCGGTTCCCAAGGTGCTCTGTGAAATTTACATTGAGCCAAGCACAATGATCTGCGTTTTCTCTAAAGTTCTGTCAATTTTCCCTTACTTCTCTGTATGTGTGTGCATGAAAACATGTATCCACTTTTTGGTAAATTTATATATTTAGTATGTGAACAATTCCAGAGACATTTACTTATTATAACATATATAATGATGACTCAGAAAGTACGTAGGCAACCAATGAATAGCTTCATATAATAATTTTATTTGTATGAACACCTGTAAATTATTAACAAAAGACACAATGGTAGTCTAGGACCATTTATTACAGGCTATATGTGTACTTTGTTATTCTGCTACTTAGGAAATTACAAAACCTTCATGCAATATGATTCCTGAGGTTTTTCCTGATTTAATCTGTTATTGATTTCAACTCATTTAAGTACATGATATTACAAAAAAGTATTTATTAGACTGGGAATTTTAAGGTCAAAAATTTGATTTGCCTTTTTTACCCTGTGAGTTTCCAGCGCCAAGGACAGACTTGGGTAGAAAGGTCTGTCCCTACATGTTATGAAACCAACCAACGTGTGCTGCGTGACATGTACTGACCCACATATACTGAGTGACTGAGTGACATGTACTGCCCTACAGATCCTCGCTGGCATGCTCCTTCTTAAGCCTTTTCTTCCTGGTGGGTAATTGTTACTCCTGACATGATCTTATGCCTTGTCCTTCTGAACTTGCATATGCACTGTAACACAGTGAGAAATTCTGCAGGAATTCAATTTCAAAGAATTTGTTCAATCACAACTTGAAATGATACAGTCTTTCATTTTTATTTATGAAATCTGTACATATGTGAAATATACCTATTTTATATTTAGCTGCAAATTTCTATAGATATGCTATGGACATGCAAATACACATGTACAATGTATATTTGATTTTTGAGATATGTTGCCGAATCCCCACCAGGCTGGGGGAAGAGGAGGAAGAGTAGGGGGCTTATGGGCTTGAGGCCAATGGGTGAGCAGGCCACAGGGTCAGCACCCAGGTCCCAGGAGTCAGGCGAGAAGCAGCAGGCAGAGGAGGAGTTGGCTGCAGACCCAACTTTATTCAGGAAGTGTTTGGGCTTATATAGGGTCGGGGTCCAATCAGGTGTTGTCATCCCTCTGCTTGGGGTTGGGGAGGAGCAGCCACCAATCATTTAGCTGTTTATTAGGAGTCCAAGTTAGATGGCTGCTTCCCATTGGTTGTTCATCCCTCCTTCCCATTGGTTGTCTATCCTTCCACCTATATGGTTCCTCTATTGTGACATGTCTGGGGCTGTGTCTGAACCTGTTCAGGCTTGTCTATAGCCAGACCTGGATTCGGGAGGCTGGAATTCCCTGAATCGATAGTGCCACAGAGATAGGGTCTAACTCTTTGGGTCTAACAGATTTGGAACTTGTGGCAACTCTCTGGCCACTGCCTCCTAAATACTGGAATTATGAGCCAGATTTACCACACATGACCCGGCATTAAACAATTACTGTCATACCAATGTATAAAAGGTTTTGTTTAGTTATTTCATAATTATTATTACATTTATAAAATGCAATTTTTAAATGTAATTTAACTTTGTCAGTTTATTCTGTGAAAACAACTACTTTATTTTACTTCATATTACCTAATCCTGTTCTACTCCTTCCAGTAAGTATTCTTTTCAGTTTCTTGCTTGCTTGTATGCCCATGTCATGTATGTATGTTCCTAATGGTTTCCATATGATTTACTTATAGTAGAGTACGCTTATGTCCTTATTGAATCATGGGTCATATGTGGTGGACATTGAGGGAAGTGCCCCCTCTTCCAGCATAAACTTTCAATAGTCTCTTAGTGGGATGTGGTACCCCGATGGTTCCATCCTCTAGCATGGGAAGCTATAGATGAGTCAATTCTTGTGCAGGTCTTCAGGAAGCAGATTCAGCTGCAGTGAGTTCATGAGAGTAACATCTTTGTCATGTCTAGCAGATTCTATCTGATATATCTGATACACCTTTCTTCATCATTTGGTTCTTCTATTATTACTGCAAATGGGAATCATTTTTATCTGATTTTTGTGTTACTAAAGAAAATATAATCCCTTGAGGTAGGAGGCACTTTATTTTATTATTAGCAAGAAAATGATAACAAGATAATGATCCCAATGTTATATTTATTGTGTGGCTACTCTGTACAAGGTCAATAGGCAGTCTTCAAAATTAGTACTTAATTGTTTGATTTGCCATAGTGTAGCTTCTTCTCATTTATATTACTACTAAATAAGAATTTAGTAATGATTAATTGTATTTTAAAACAGTAAAGCAGAGGACTTACTTCCAGTGCAAAAATAGCAGATGATAGAAAAGTAACTATAATGATATGATTCTGTTTGGACCAGCTACGTCAGAGGAGACCAAGCAGCATCCCTTTAATAGACGTGCCTGATGCTGCAGTGCTTGATGGAAGCCTTGGCCAAATGACACAATTAAGAACCAATGTACAATTAAGTATCATTCTCATGTAGAATGACCCCGTTTTCTCTTATTTGGTTTGTGAATTATGTTTTCATCCTCAGTTCCAGATTTTCCCCTTTCCCCAACTTTGCTCTCCGAATCTAGACTGCTATCATTACCTCCCCTGTTTTGTCTTTGTCCCATGTCACTCCTGGCAATTGTCTGTACTCAAGGGTATGCAAGAGGCTGTGGGATTGGAAGGGCTCCTTCCGGTCTTCTTAATTTGTTTGTGTTCTGCTGTTTCCTGTGGTGGTTCAGAGACTCAGTTATCCAGATCATAATAGGATGGCCCCAACCAATCTTTTCAGTGTCTAAGAAATCAAAGTTGTATTCTCCCAATAATTGAACTATTTTCCATTTTAAGATATCTGTAAGTTTTTTTCATGACATTAACAAAATACCAGAGAAAAACTACCTCCAAGGACTGATTTTGGCTCACAATTTCAGAGGTATCAGTCCCTGGACATCTAGCCCCTCGTTTCTGGGTTTTGTGGAGGCAAAATTGAGCAGAGTGTAAAGGTGTAGAAACAGGTTGCTCATTTCCTTGGCTGCCAGAAGCAGAGAAAGTCAGGAAGGGGTCAGAGACAAATATACCCTTCAAAAACACAGCTCTAATGACCCAACTCTTCCAACTATGCCCCCATCCCCTCTAACAGACCATCCTACTATAACTCATCTAAATCCACGGGAGAGTGAGAGCATGCTACTCAACCACTACTCAATAGCGCCACCAAATGGTCACTAAAGTTCCAGCATTTGAGCCTTTTGTGGGACACTTTTTCTGCAAACCAAGGCTCTCCTGGTTCCTGCATCCTGGAGCAGCAGAGTATTTCTACTGCTCTGATTGCTTCTGGTCATTAGAGATCTATTTCTCGATTTTCACTGGATAACTGTCATTTAATTAGCAAACAGTTCTCTTTATTAAATGTTCTTTGCTCAAATTCCTATTGTGCTTTCTCTCCCTTGCCTGAACTCTCATAGATTCAACTGGTTAACTTGTTTCTCTGTAACAGTCGCCTTGAAGATTTCATTAAAAGGAGACAAGTTTGGTTAGCTAAATTCTGCAATAGTTTCTTGCTAAATGGTTTTGTTTCTCCTTTGTAGGTTTTCTTCCTATAAACAGAAGAAACGACCAAAACAAATGAAAAAAATTTTTTTCTTCTTGCATAGTTTTATCAAGATCAGTTTTATCATTTTCATACGTTCGGTTATGAATGGTCAGATACAAACTAGTGACCTAGTAGTCAGAAAGTTTTATTTTCTGATGTGGTTAAGATACAAAAATATTTTAAAATCTCTGTGTAATTGGTTGTGCACCCAGAACACAGTTCCACATCACAACAATATTTGGACATGACTTTTGCGTTTCCATGATGCTAATATTTTATAGTTATAGTTTACAGCACAGTGCTGAGAATTCTTAGGTATATATGGTGGCACATGCTTGTAAGCCATGTGCTTAGGTGGCTGAAGCAGGGGAATAGGGAGTTCAGAGCCAGATTGTGCTGCACAGGAATTGCAAGACTCTTTCTCAAAAACTAAATGAAATTGAAATGAAATGAGATGAAAATAAACCAAACCTAACTAATCCAAATGAAACTGAATTTGTTTTTTAAGTGTCATAAGCAAACCCCTTTAGTGTGCTGCTGACAATAGGCATAACATCTTCATTTTGTACGGTCAACCTGGTTCTGACATAATTTGAGCTCCAGGATGAATTCCACAGACACTGTGCATGCAAGACGGAGATGGAAGGAAAAGCCTTGTACATACCACTAAGAAGAGGAAGCAACAGAATCTCTTGCCTGTCAGGCTCCCCAGAACTCTTAGACCCAGTCCTGCTTTTTCATTTTATGCTGTTTTGATTTTTCCTTCAGTTAAGCATCTCCTCCCACTTCCACTGGCATTTGACTCCCAAGGCATATTCAGGAAACGCAAGGTTTTTTGCCTGCCACTTGGTGTAGGTTAAGAAAGAGACAGCATGTCACTTTTGTTACTGTTGAATCCACATCAAGAAACACAGCACACTTTCTTGATTCTCTTTCGCACCTGCTTTCCACAGAAGTAGAGACAAAGGTTCAAGCAGAGGCTCAAACTGTCTAGACCCTCCTTGGAGCTTGACCAAATACAAGGATGGTACTTTCTCGCTGTCATGAATTTATGTATCCTGAGTGTTCTCTAAAAAGTTATAGATCTTCTCTTAGCTTTTTATATGTTGGAATTAAATGATTGGAAAGGTGGCTGTATGCTGCAATTTGCAATAGTCTGTTACAGAAGCAATTTTATCATTTTAGATGCATCCATACATTCATATGAAAGGGCTGTTATTATTTTTATTAAGATTTGTTTTGGAGGGGATGGAAAACAGACAATGACAGTAAGGAAGGAGCATGTTAAATGCCAAAGACTGTCCTGTAGAGATGAATTTCATGTTTAATTTCTTCACTTTGGAAGATTAATAGTAAATAACTGCCAGGCTAATTTTGGATGGAAAAGTACCACTATAGAGGAGAAAACACCATATGTCTCCCAATGTTCAGCTTCTCTAATGACATTAGGATAGCGATTAAGGTGCCACCATAAAGCACTCAGGTGTGGCTGGCATGTGGAACATTTCCTGCCTAACTGTGTGTCTCCACATGCTGGTCAACAAAAACCACTGATAAACTTTTATTGCCACTTGGATATGTCCAAATATGGATTTATTGTAGAGGTAAACTCTGCACTATAAGTAATCATTTATTACTTCCTGCCCTGTGAATGGAATGTTAAGGACTATCCACTTAAATTCAGTATTGAAAATTTAAAGATAATCATAGCTACCATTGTTTAGTGAACATTTTCCAAGGATACTTATCATTCTACTGGCTTTAGAAGTATATGGACTCACTTTTCCATGATCATGTCTAAGAAGTAGAAGACTCGAGAATCAGATTTTGGCGTTGGTAAATAAACACCCTGTGTTCCATAGTGTACTGCTCTCATGTTAAATATGATTTTTTTAAAAACTTGACACTTTTGAAAACAAAACATTGTATGCTATTCTTTTAATTTTATTTTAGGTTAGTAAAACTAATGGCCATCATGATATCTCCAAAGGCATGTGCCCCCATTCTTTGTTCTCAGGTGTCCCCTTCCCCACTACCTTCTGCTTTGACCCCTCCTGCAATTGGTTTACTTTCTTCACCAGTTAGTTCAATTTCTCCTTTCTTGTGATATCTCTTCTTTCATTTTCACAGTGTTTTGTTTCTCTAGTTTTGTGTTTCCTGAACTGAAAGCACGCACATATAATTACAAACACATATCTGTACTTTTAAATGTAGGTTTTGTATATAAGAGAAAGCAGCAGTACCTATCTGCCTATTAGTTCCTTATATCTCATATTATTCCAAGGAGCTTCTGCTCTCCTATAAATGAATGGAATGACTTAATTTTTCTTTATGAGTGCATGAACTCCACTGAGCATATGTACTACATTTCCTTTTATCTGTCATCCCCACCCCTTGCCCACAGATATCCTGCATTTACATTCCTTATATTCTTAAACTGACAGATGCATGCATGCTTTATTTTAAGCTGCCATATTGTAAGGATATTGACTCAGCATTATTGAATGATATAATTTGCACAGAATTTAATTTACTTTAAGAACAATAAATACTATGAGACTATTTAGGACATTGGAAAATCATTTTTTTAAATTATGGATGAATATTGTGTTATTTTTTCTTAGGAGTCCATTTCTAGTCACCCCAGATAGAGGTGGCAATGACAAACTAAAAAGCAATTCTGTGCAAATATAACTCAGTGAAATAGCAAACAGTGGGGCTATTTGCAAGAGCACGGACAACTCACAGGCAGCTAAGTTACCAAAGAATCATTGACTCCCAGCACTTGTTAACCATTGAGATAGACATGAAAATGGATGAGCTTTTCTGAGTCCTTCTTGCTTCCTACAAGTTACCATATTAATAGGTCCAAGCTAGACAGTGTCTATGATAGTGACCATATCTACTCATGTCTAAACAGGAGGAAACAATGAACTCACATATCTAGTAAAAACTTTCTTTATGAGAGCAATAGACATATTATATAATTTATACATACATCACATCATATTATATATATGCATAAATACAATTAATGGATCAATTTATCTAAAATGTCTGGAAAATGCTTCTGAGCATGATTTGTCAACTTAAAATAATAAGAAATGAAATATCTTCAAAGGTAATTTTTATTTCAATTTTCATATAAGTAGAACAGCATGTGATGACTTATTGTAGATGTCAATCACATTCTTATTTTCAAAGATACAGCAGAGGATTGAAAAACTTGCCATTGTATGTAATATTTACTGGTAAACTTTTGGGTATTTCCTTCAAATTTTCCTCTATACTGTTCTTTAAAAGTATATGCATCAAAAGGTCCTAATTCTATTTTCTACCCTGACTTCTTCCTTTTGGCTTGACAAAAAATATGTTGCAATCTCACAAGAAAGTGAATATTAAAACATGGTGCTTCTCCTTCTTCTGTGACCAACCCATTAGAATTTTAAAAGTATATTTCCAAACACACTAACAGTTTCTTATTTCATCAGATACACTCTGATATCTATCTTTCTGCTGCATCTCTAATCACATCTTCAATCTCTTCTGAAGTACACCAGGCACTTAAAACTTTCTTTCTTTCACCACAGAGGCTATAAAAGTCTTATGTATTTCAGTCCATCTCTATCTCTAGAATGCCTTTCCTCACAACTCTTGTCTTCCTTTCTTGCAATTTTTGCTTATTGGCATTATTATCATTGAGACTTGGGAAAGAAGGCAGCCATTTCCGTTCTACATGCCTGCCACACCCAATGCCCCTATCAATTTTTCTTTGTCTGTAGGACTGATCATTCAAAATGCTGTTTATTTCTATGTTGGCATGTTGTGATTTTCTTCACTTATGTGAAGTCTGGTGAACATGGATTGCTTTCTCTTGCTCACTATTGTGATAGATTCAGGTGTCAACTTGATGGTTGCAGGCTGAGTTTGGGACACAGTGGTGAACAAATTGATGGGTAGGGCAATCCCTTGAACAAGATTGATATGGAAGACCCAACTCCTAGTGGGTGGTACTTTTCGGTAGTGGACTGGATAAAAGGAAGGAATCTGATCTTTCTTGTCTGTGTTTACTTGCTGTGTTGAGCCCATTACTGCTCTATTACTACCTTCTCCACTATTGCTACCCCTGCCGATGCTGTTCTTGGCTGATGTCAGAGCCCAGTATGGGCTTTGCTGTTCACTGTTGACATCAGAGTAGAGCCTTTTCAGCCTTTCAGCCTGATTGAGTTTCTAGATTTTCTAGGGATCCTATTCTTTGCTGATACCCAAACAGTTATATGCAGCTACTCTTGGACTACACTAGTTTTATTTTGTGAGTTAAGTTAATAAATTTCTTTCTATGTACATCCATTATTTGAGTTCTTTTCCTCTAGAGAATCCTGCCTAATACAACTATTGATATATGTACCTGAATCTCCAGCTTTTGAATTAATTATGAACCTTTGACTATTGTGACAAAGTACTTTTTAGTGGTTATACAGTTCAGCCTGTTATGGGTTTGAGTGTTTTCATCTGTGTATTTCCATTCAGGAGTGGTTTTCCATTTTTTCTTGATTTTGAGCACCTTTTCTCTCTTAATTCTGGTTTTTTTATTTAAAACCTGAGCATTGCATGAGTTTCCAGAGTTCATATTTCCAGGAAATATGAACAGAAAATATTTTAATATTTTGGCTTTTTCACATGGTTTTTGCATCCTTGCTCTCAAAGCACTTCCTTACCCGGATGTTTAGTTGGCTTTTTTGTTTTGAATCTTACCACGAAAACTGGGTGCACAAGTATACACGTGCATCTTAAGTATCCTAAAAGCTGCACATATAGTGATATTTATGATAGCTAACTATATTTACTCCTCAGATAAGATGATTAGAAGTAAATATTTCAAATCTATTAATAGAGGGAATATTCCAAATTGACATTTTAGAAAATGTCTTCACTTCTAAAGACACAAGCTCTATAGTCATTATTTCTACTTTAAATGAGCTTTGGAATTCCTAGCTGTGGACATTGTTGAAATGAGTAAATTTGACATCCACATGCCACCTACCAACAACCCAAGCACTGTCTGTAAAAACTGAGGGAAAGATTATGTCGTTGGTAATGCTTAATCTACATAGTTAATCAAAGACTCATGTGAATGTTAAAAAAGTCAATATGACACAGATTTTAATATAAATATATATATGAAAGTGTGTTCCATGCATGTATTGTATAAATGTGAATTGTGTGTGTGTGTGTGTGTGTACTTGACTCATATTTGTCAAGCATGAAGAAGGCTTCTATGCTATCCAAAAAGAGAAAGAAAGGAGAGGACATCCAAGGGTACCATCTGTCTCCATGGCGTTGCATTCCCTACTTGCCAGTTCAGACTTTAAATTAGCTTTGGGCTTGGCATGACAGAAATACCCAATTGCTGACTCTTTATTATTCTATTTTTTTAAATTTTGTGGGGGTAACTGACTTCCAGTTGACATTGATGACAAAGGCAATTGCATTGCTCCCAAGTTCCTACATATGACTGCAGTGTAGACGTGGAAGAAGACAGACAGCATTTTCCATCTTTCTCCCATGGAGATTCCCTATGTGGCTGGATGCCACCCACCCTCCAACCTGGCTCAGCAAACATGCCTGCTCACAGGCATCCTTCCCTAATTAGGACTCAAATGTGCCAACAGTTTTCCTTACTATTAAATTGCCTCTTGCTCTTCTTACTAGAGACCTCTGAAGACAGCTTAATTATTAATATAATTCTCATATCTTAAAAATTAAAGTCTTTGTGAGAAGAAAATTGCATGTCTGTTAGCAACATATTATCTCATCATCCCTTGGGGCTTTACTTAATGATATATCAATTTTGCATACCTATTAAACAAGTTCTTTCATCTTAAAGAAAAGACTTTATCTTTTTCTTTGTATTATCTTATCAACATATAAATTCCATAAAGTCGGAAAAACATGCTATGATAAAAGGAAAATAAAGATCAACCACAAGTGGCTTCAAGTGGTATTTCTGAAGTTCTACATTATTTTAAAGTTGAAGGAAAAATAGTTTAAAACAAAAGAGCCCAAGACCATTGAAACTCCTCATACACGCTGGAAACATTCAGGGTATGGTTGTGTTAAAAATATTCTGCATTCTGTCTTGGGAAAGGGAGAGGAACCAAAGGACTTGATGTAGCTTATAGTATATATAAATAAGGTAAGAGAATGACTCATCTAGGACTAAAGTTAATTAACTCAAGACATAACATATGGTTATCTAAATATCAAGAGTATATGTGACATAAGTTTGCATATAAATCATAATTTCCTTATGATTAATTCTCAGCACATTGAAACCCAATATTATTATTTCTAAAAATCACAGTATGTATAGTTCCACTAAAACTGACACTGAAGAATGCCCATTGTAAACTTAATCAGAAGACTATGAGCTTAGGAATAAGACCTCATTTTTAGTACATTTTTAGTTTGCTCTACTTTTTGACCTATCCTCATTAAATCGGTGTAGTGTCTGCATAAGAATTTAGCTTTGAGAAGAATTTAGTAGTATTATTGATGGCTTCTTTCCTGTTCCACAGAAAGGTAATCTAGATATGCTTTCAAAGGCCTCAGATCCTTCAGTCTCTGCTAGATTCATAAGCAGAAAAAGATCTCCTTCAGGCTTTCACTTACAAGCAGCCAAGAACAGCTTCCATAGGATTAAATCTACCTGGCTGTTGTGACTTGCAAACAGTGAAAAGGAATTGATTGCTGGAACTTTCAGTCCTAATAACCAATCAAGAGATACATTTTTATAAGTAAAACAACCAAGCATACACCTGCTGAAATACTAGCCACCAATAATACATGTTTGAGATTCTCAGCTTTTGAAATCATAATAGAATATCATTGTTCTTCACAGGATAGAATGAATACTTTTATTCATTAGATTTGGGAGCTAAGTACCAAATTGATTGGTTTCCCTGAGAACAGAAACAAGACATTCTGAATTTCTAAAGATGTCACAAAAACAATACTCCTGACTGATTCTAAATGCCATTAAACTGACAAATTTTATTCAGAAGTCTGGTTATTAAAAATTCCAGGTGGACTCATCATTGTTTACCTCAATTCAGCTGGTATTATCTCTGCTTGGATATCTGGTCCAACAGTATTTGTTCTGAATTAGAACCATAGTTCTGGGATATAGAAAATGACCTACTTTTTGATGTGCACATGAGTAGACATTGATGGAAAAACTCACAGAAAGAAACACAACTTACTATTCAAACTATTGACTTTGCCATGGTCCATTGGCCCCTTCATATATTAGACAATGTCATTTAACATTGAATTCAAAAGTTGTGCCATCTAGATTATTGCTTAATTCATCCTTGTTTTAAGTGCTAACTGTTGTAGTTACTCTGCAAGTTGCTAATAAAGGTCAGACCAAATGGCTTATAGGAAAATAAGGAATGTTTTTCTGGTTTATCATTGTCTGGTTACAGTTCTCAATATGGCTTGAAAGGAGAGTTCATACCAACTCTAGAGGACAATGACTAGACATGTCATATCTACAGAAATGCTGATAAAGGGAGCAAACTTTGCTTGTCAGACAGCATGTCTGTATAAGTATGCTGAAAAATGCCAGCTTTCCTAACCAGCTCCCTCCATCTTATTCACAGACCCAGGGACCATCATCAGTCGATCAATTAAACAATCTCTTTCAGACTTGTCCAGGACTTAACTCAACTACTAATATCCAGAACTTGAACCATCAATTGTTGACACTTGTATCTAACTATGACATTGATTCTCCTAGATTTTAAATCAACACATTCATCTCCCAGCTGGAAGAGAGTTTATTCACTGCATTGAACAGATAATTTTCTTCATCAGTCTTTTGAAATTGACTCTTTTCTACTTTGGTACATGCTTTTTCCTAGCATCTTCAATTGTTGGCATATTTAACTAGCAGTGTCAGATTTGGACTGAAAGACTTCTATTCTGACATTGGGATCCAGCTGCCTGACTTTCCAAGTATAACTCTGCAGGAAATGTTTATGCCAGGTTGATATGGTGGAATGGATAGTTGCATCTGGAGACATATCCGTCTTTGACTTTAGCAACATAAAAATATAGAGGAAGGTTTCCTTTCCAGTTTGCTTTCTTTGTATCTCCCTAAACCTCTTCTCTCTACCACTTTCTTTAAAAACCACTCACAAACTTCTAGATTTTCTACATTAAGGAACAGAGGCCTTTTGTGTGGGTAGGTGGCGCGTGTAGGCTCAGCCAACTATGCGGAAGTATTTATGACTCATGGAGTGGGCACAAAAAGCAAAGAGTATATTTTCTAAAGAGAGATAGAAATAAAAGTACCTGTTTAAATAGGATGATATTTGAATATGTTATTAAGTTTGAATGTCATGGCTTGCCCCAAGAATTTTCTGCAATGTATTTATATTGCATTCAGAAAATCAGTATTAACAGTGGCCTCGTTTTTAATTCATCTGAAATACAGAAATCGGGCTTTTAAGTTGGAGTTATTTTCATTAATGTTGAAGGAAAAGTCAGCACAGTCGTTTTTCTTTAATTAAATGTACCTGCTGTGATATGCTTTAACATCTAGGCTCTAGGTTGTACCTCTTTTGAAAAATCAGGGATACATGACCCTCAAATTAATACTATTTTTTTCTTCCTCAATTCTCTATTATAGGACATTTCCTTAACAAAAGTTTGGTGACTTCACTCATAAAATATATATTCCAGACAAATGAAAAGATGTCAGTAAATACAAGTTTGTTTATTCCTGCTGCTAAATTATTTATTTCCTCGAATTTGAATGTAATGACAAATAGACTCAGATATGCATTCGTTTCCAAAATTTGAAACTCTGGCTAATGTAACTTTATTTTAAGAGATGAAATTCATTTTAAGAATGTTATGATCCCACAAAGTAAGCAGGAAGTTGGAAAACCATACTTGGAAATGATGGAAAAACACAGTAGGGACCCTGACTATTATGTCTTCTTATAATCCAGAATTCTGATCTTTAGAGCTTTGATTGCTATGTAGCTCTCCCAAATTTTTTAAAAGCAGCATTTCTACTTGTGTATAGGCTCAGATCTTCTCAACACAAGACTAGTTTGCAATAATAATGTAGATTTTTACATAAGCAAATTCTATCACTTCAAAAATTAGGATAAAAAGCATAATCATGATCAGAACATACATCTGGACACTGGCAACAGTTAACACTATAAATTTTGCTCATCTAGGTTTTTTAAATAGAACCAATATTTTTGAGACTTTACTCAGTTACTCTGTAAGCTTTATTAAAATTTACATGAATAATTAGGGAATTGTAAATTTTAAAAATCTTTGAAGATGCATGACATCTTGTTAAATGTGGTGTCAAAGCATTCACGTCCGTCTGACCAAGTTGTGAATTGATAATAAATATTCCATTCACAATGTATTCTCTCTTTCTATTTTGGAAATACCATGTGATTGCAAAATTACAAACAGGGTGATGCAGACTGAAATTTACCCAACTCACAATATCTAGAAACAATGTTAGGAGATACTGAGTAGGTAATTCTCTTGTTCAACGTCCTGAGAATAGCATTTGATTTTAGTGGTGGCATTTGGAAGAATGAAGGAAGATTTCATTTCATTTGGGTTTAAAATGTCAATACAAAAATAGAGATGGTTAAGTATTAAGGCAGTCACTATAATAAAAATTTCATAAATTGAGCAAAATTAGGAAAGAAATGTTAACTATATAATGACTATTAAGAGTGTGAAGATCTCACATAGGAAAGAAATGGTATGGAGTGTCTTTAATTAGAACCAGTAAGGAAGACAAGGCTTATAGTCAGGAATGGCCTATAAGTTGTGAGACATTTCACTGCTCATTGTCACTTCACATCCTGTTCACTTGGACGGTCTGAAGTGCTTGGCATATCTCCCTAATTATGGAGGGGACAGAGTAGATGGCAGCTGGCTGGCAACTGGGAGGCCCACCCCACGCCCTACTGTGTCCTACTCTTATTTTTCCCTCTACTTTTAAGCCTCTTTTTTATTTTTTATTTTTTTGTCTCTGGCCAGGAGGTGACATACAATGCCCACCAGGATGGAGTGAAGGACATTGCAGGAGCAACAAAACTGCAAAAGAAAATCAACGAACCATAATCCAGAACTTCAGAGACTATATCAACCACCTAGAACTAGGCCAGCCTAATCTCTCCCCATCCAGAAGCTCAGGGAAATTTGCCAAAGAGGGGGCGGTAAGAGTGTAAGAGCACAAGGATGGGAGAAGCAATGATATGCAAGATCTCCACAAAAGTTAGGGCCAAAGCAATCATAGTTGGATTTTGAATGCCCTGAACAATGTCCCACACACTGTTGACCCCACAAAGTCTAGCATTTGCTAAAAGCACCAAGATCCTTGGAGGCAAGGGATTTACAGCCACAGTAGTGTTCCTATGCTTAAGGGGAACACAGGAAAGGGTTCAGGGAAATGCATCTGGGTCCTGTACGTCATCAGAGAGGAGGGCCCAGAGTAGAGTCAGGCATGCACATTAAAGGATTCTTCAGGGATTGCTGGGGAGAGGCACTGGGGGATGGGGAGGGGTGAGGGGAGGGGGAGCAGGGGGGTCGGAGGGAGGAGGAGGGAGGGAGGCAACCGGTGTACCTATTAAGTTTGTATGAGCGTAAATAATAATAAAAAATTTTAAAAAATATTAATCATAAAAATTTTCCACTCATACAAAATTAATAAGTAGCCCATTCCCTTTCTTCCCCCTCCCCTTCCTGGACCCCCTCTCCCTCCCACTTTCCTCCTTCCTTTCTGCCCTCCCTCCCCTTCTCCCAATGCCCCTCCCATTCCTGGAGCATCCTTTAGTGTGTCTGTCAAACTTTCCTCTGGGTCCTCTTCTCGGATGAGGTGTAAGGACTCAGTAGCATTGCCTAGAGCTCTTTTTTGTGTTCCCCTTTAGTATAGGAACGCTATTGTGTTAAGCCTCTTCTTATATAAAGACCTTTTCTTAAACAGGTTTTTTTTTTTTTTAAATCTTTGGTTAGGAGGAGACTGCAATACTTAAACAGGATGCAACACAGTGCATTATGGGAACCACAAAACTGAAAACAACAACCAACTATAATTCAGAATACTAGTGACCCTAAAATGTTCACCAGGAACTAGACCAGCCAAATCTCTCCCCATCCTAAAGCTCAGAGAACCTCACAGAAGTGGGGGAGGCAAGACTATAAGAGCCTAAAATGGGGAAGTCAACTGCTAGACAAGATATTCCACTTAAGACTGGGCTTCACTTACTGACCTGCACAATGGCTGACAAGTCAACACTCCCCCCCATCATACACTAGCTAGGATCTCAGGGGAGATGGCTTCAGGCAGTAGGATCCTTAGAGGCAAGGGGTTAGACAGATACAGCAAAGTTCTCATATTAGTGGGCAGCCCAAGAAGGGTCCCCAAAGTATGCCACAGAGTCCTGTACTCTCACTAGAGAAGACAACTCAGAAGGAAATTCTACGCCCATAAAAGCTGATGGACAGGAAGGTGGGAGGGAGCAGGTGGGAAAGACCAAAAGAAAGAAGGGAGGGAGGAAAGGGAGAGAGAAGGAGGTATGGGGGACACACAGATAGGGGAAAGGGAGGGAGGAGCGGAAGGGGGAAGGAGCAGGCGAGAAGACTTTTTTGAGCTTGCTTTTTTAAGCTTGTATATGTAAAAAAATTTATTGAGCTTGTATGTAAAAAATAAAATAATAATAATAAAAATGAAGACCCGTCTTGATGAAAAGGGAACCTAGAGGTCATTAATAAACAGATGGACCTCTATAATTAGGTGATTCATGCAAAACTTTTGATGCAATTAAAACTATTATTACCAAAATAGTTTTAATTTAAATATTGTGCTAATTGTAAAATATTTTAAATATTTCTGAAATATTAGATTTCTTCTGCTTTTATTTTGCCACTCAGAACTTTTCTGTTTTAGAAAAATCTACTTGTGTGTGCCCAGACACGACAAAGTTAGATCCCATTAATGATTAATATCATTTCCAGATTGAATTCTGTGATTCATTATTTGTGTAGAGGTGAGCTGTAATATCAAGAATGAGCAATGGAAAATATTACTGGTGGTGACTTTTAGGTGAACAGTCAGAAAATGTTAGCATTTTATAAGTATGTTTTGCTAGGTCTGTTTGAAAAAAGCAATAATATTTTATTCGAATTTGTCATGGAACTAAAGTATGATCTTAACAATCAGTTCTAGGTAATCTTTTATGAATACGTGATTTACAAGACTTTAATGTAGAATGAGCCTGTTAATCACACCTAGACTATGGGAATATGTTCCTGTTGTAGAATTCCTTTAAGTTTTAAAGAATGAATCTCTTGCACTAAAAGATATTTTCTTATTAGCTCATGGATGTAACCTCAATGGATGCTTAATATTTTTTACCAGCTTTCTTCTTCTTCTTATTATTATTATTTCCGCTCATACAAACATAACAGATACACTGGTCCCCTCCCTCCCTCCTCCTCCCCTGAATCCCTGTTACCTCCTCCCCTCTCCCTGTCCTCCCCATACCCTAGTGCCTTCCCCCAAATCCCCGGAGCATCTTTTAATGTGCATGCCAAACTCTCCTCTGGGTCCTCCTCTCCGATGAGGTGCAAGGACCCAGGGGCATTTCCCAGAACCCTTTCCTGTGTTCCCCTTAAGCATAGGAACACTACTGTGACTGTCAGTCCCTAGCCTCCAAGGTTCCTAGTGCCTTTAGTCCATGCTTGACTTTGTGGGATCAATAATGTGTTGGACATAGGCAGGTCATGCAAAGTCCTATTATGACTGCTTCCGCCCTAAGTTGTGTGGAGTATCTTGCATATCATTACTCTTCCCATCCTTGTGCTCTTACAATCTTACCGTCCCCTCTTCCACAAATTTCCCTGAGCTTCAGGATGGGGAGAGATTAGGCTGGCCCAGTTCCAGGTGGTTGATATAGAGTCACTGATGTTCTGAATTATGGTTTGTTGATTTTTTTCGGTTTTGCTGCACATGCAATGCCCTTGGCTCCATCCTGATGGGTATTGGAAGTCACCCACTGGCCAGAGATAAAAGCCTGTTAAATTAGAGTCTTGTTATAAGAGTATATTCAAAGGTAGATGGATTAAAAGTAGGAGATCGCAGTGAGAGAGGGGTCAATCACCCATTTGCAAAATGGTTACTTTCTATCTGGCAGCCTATATGCCCTCCCCTTCTGGTGAGATCATACCCTATCAGTTGCATATGATCAGGAATGAAAGTCTGTGAACTTAACCAGATGTCTCATTACTTGCAGTCCTTGATGATGGCCTATTTTTTCTGCTATAACATGGTCCCCTCTCTCCTTGTCCCTATCCCTCCTGTTTATAATCTTTACAATTACTATAGGTATTACAGAGATTTGTCTTTGAGTGTCTCTAAATGGGTTTGGTACTAGGTAGGATCCATCTATTAGGGAGTGCATATGGCGCTTAATTTTCTGTGTCTGGGATACTTCACTCAATATAATTGTTTCTAATCCCATCCGTCTCCTGGCAAATTCCATTAATTCATCATTTTTGATGGCTGAGTCGTACTCCATTGCATAAATGTACCACATTTTCCTTATCTACTTGTCAACTGTTGGGCATTTGGGCTGATTCCATGACTTTGCTATTGTAAACAGTGTTGCTATGAACATGGTTATGCTTGTGCTATCGAGGTGGACCTCTGCTGTATGGGGAGTTATTCCCAAAAGTGGAATCGCAGGGTCATATGGCATTTCAATTCTTAATTTCTTTAATAATCTCCAGACGGCTCGCCAGAGTGGCTGTATGAGCCTGCATTCCCACCAGCAATGTAGGAGAGTTTCCCTCTCTCCACATCCTTTCCAGCACTTGGTGTTGTTTGTATTGTGGTTTTTTGCCATCCTGACAAGGGCGAGATGATATCTCAGGGAAGTTTTGATTTGCATTTCCCTGATGGCTAAGGATGTGGAGCATTTTTTAAGATATTTGTTAGACATTTTAATTTCGTCCTTGGTAAACTTTCTTTTAAGTTCCAAGACTCATTTTTTTCATGGCCCTTGGCCATTTTGGCCCATTTGTTTCCTTGGTGTTTAGTTTTCTAAGTTCTTTGTGCACTCTGGATAATAGAGCTCTATCAGATATGTGGTTTGTGATGATTTTCTCCCATTCTGGGGGTTGCCTTTGTGCTCGAGTTACAATCTCTTTATCTGAACAGAAGCTCTTTAATTTCACAAGATCCCATCTGTTGAGTGTTGGTTGTAGTGACTGTGCTACTGGATGTCCGTTTAGGAAATGTTGGCCTAGCCCAATCAGCTTGAGGGAGTTCCTTACCTTTTCAACTATGTTTTTTATAGTCTCTGGCCTTATATCGAGGTCCTTAATCCATGTGGAATTAATTCTTGTACATGGTGACAAGTACAGGTGCAATTTTAATCTTCCATATGTGGATACCCAGTTTTGCCAGCACCATTTGTTGAAAATGTTCTTCTTTTTCTATTGGATTTTTTGGACCCCTTTGTAAAGATCAAATGGCTGTAGTTGTGCGGACTCACATCTGGGTCTTCAACCCTTATCTATTGATCTGTGTGTATATTTTGGAGCCAATATCAGGCTGTTTTTTTTTTCTTTTTTATTTCCACTCACACACACTTAACAGGTACACCGGTCCCCTCCCTCCCTCCAACCTCCCACCGCCCTATGCCCCCCTCCCCTCCCTCTTCCCTTCTCATCCCCCAGTGCCTTCCCCCCCATCCCGGAGCATCCTTTAATGTGTATGCCAGATTTTCCTCTGGGTCTTCCTCTCCGAGGAATTGCAAGGACTCAGTAGCATTTCCCAGAACCCTTTCCTGTGTTCCCCTTAAGCATAGGAACACTACTGTGGCTGTCAATCTCTTGCCTCCAAGGATCTTAGTGCCTTTAGAAAATGCTAGACTTTGTGGGGTCAATAGTGTGTTGGACATTGCACAGGGCATGCAAAGTCCAATTATGATTGCTTCGGCCCTAACTTGTGTGGAGTATCTTGCATATATCATTGCTCCTCCCATCCTTGTGTTCTTACAATCTTACCACCTCCTCTTCCACAAATTTCCCTTAGCTTCTGGATGGAGAGAGATTTGGCTGCCCTAATTCCAGGTGGTTGCTATAGAGTCTCTCAAATTCTGGATTATGGTTTGTTGATTTTTTTTCCCAGTTTTGCCTCTCCTGCAATGCCCTTCACTCCATCCTGATGGGTATTGGATGTCACCCCCTGGCCAGAGATAAAAAGCTGTTAAACTAGAGTCTTATTATAAGAGTATATTTTAAGGTAGATGTAACAAAAGTAGGAAACTGCAGTGAGGGAGGGGTCAATCACCCATTTGCAAAATGGTTACTTTTTATCTGCCAAACTATATGCCCTCCCCTTCTGGTGAGATCAGACCCCATCAGTTGTAAATGATCAGGAAGGAAAGTCTGTGAACTTAAGCAGATGTCTCATTACTTACTTGTAGTCCTTGATGGTGGCCTATTATGCAGAGTGCACAAAGAACTTAGAAAACTAAACACCAAGGAAGCAAATGGCCCAATTAAAAAATGGGCCCTGGAACTTAAAAGAAACTTTACTAGAGATGAAATTAAAATGTCTAACAAATATCTTTAAAAATGCTCCACATCCTTATCCATCAGGGAAATGCAAATCAAAACTTCCCTAAGATATCATCTCACCCTTGTCAGGATGACAAAACAAACAACACCAAATGCTGGAGAGGATGTGGAGAGAGAGGAACTCTCCTACATTGCTGGTGGGAATGCAGGCTCATACAGCCACTCTGGCAAGCTTTCTGGAGATTATTAAAGAAATTAAGAATTGAAATGCCATATGACCCTGCTATTCCACTTTTGGGAATAACCTCACATGCAGCAGAGGTTTACCTTGATAGCATAAGCACGACCATGTTCATAGCAGCACTGTTTACAATAGCAAAGTCATGGAATCAACCCAAATTTCCAACAGTTGATGAGTGGATAAGGAAACTGTGGTACATCTACACAATGGAGTACTACTCAGCCATCAAAAATGACGAATTAATGGAATTTGCCAGGAAATGGATGGAATTAGAAACAATTATATTAAGTGAAGTACCCCAGACCCAGAAAATTAAGTGTCGTATATACTCCCTAATAGGTGGCTCCTAGTACCAAACCCACCTAGAGATACTCCAGGATAAATCTCTGTAATAGTAATTGCAAGGATTATGAGCAGGAGGGATGGGGTAGGAGCGACACACCAGAAACAAGGAGAGAGGGGACCATGTTACAGCACAGGCTGTTTTTACAGCTATGGATTTGTAGTATAGACTAAGGTTTGGTACGGTGATACCTCCAGCCGTGTTTTTGTTACTCAGGATTGTTTTTGCTATCCTGGGTCTTTTGTGTCTCCATATGAATTTTGAGATTGTTTGTTTTACCGGCTTTCTTAGCAATCTAACTTTCTCATATTTATATGCAGTGTTTCACACTGAAAAGGAAAATGAGGTGTTCCAATTCATCTACTTCACAGTATAGCAAGACAGTGTGTGGGCATCTAGAACTTTGCTTGAGATTTCCAGAATAATGTTTTTCAAATATAGGATGAGAATATTTAAAGATAAAACATCTAGAGATGTTTGCTATCACTGAAAAGAGTTATAAGATGTCTATGGAGTCAGTGTGTTTTCTTAAGACCTTAAGATTTATTGACTAGTAAATAGCTGAAACTAATTCTTTTTATATTTAAAAAGAAACAGTTTTGTTTTCCCATGTGGAATTTTTCTCCCACATTAAAGTCAAGTGCTAACTCTGTATCGTTAGAAGTATGTTAATTCACTAGGTAAAATTTAAGCTTTTCCACTTCTAGGCATGTTGCCTTTGGTAATTCATGACTAACCACTAGTTTTGTTTGTATATTCATGTGTGAAAGTTCTCACAGCAAAGAAAAACAAGGAACAAGAAAACAAAACAAAATAAAATAGCCTGAATTTCTCCAAAAAGTAGATGTATTGCAGTACAGGGATTGAGCTTAGGACCTAGAGAAACAACCCAGCACTGAACTTATCTCTTGCCAAATTGTCATGTTACATAGAATGATTCTGCTGTAAAATCATGAAAGATGGAGATACAGTGCTCAATTCCAAATTTTATCTTTGCCTTTTACTGACTACGTGACCTTAGACGTTCATGAAAGTAATAAGAGACTCAGTTGTCTTGCTTGATAAATGAAATTAGCTTACTCGTGCAAAGTATTTGCAGGAGGTCTTAGAATGTGGAAATTGTTCTGCACAAGTTCATTGATAAATTACATGAAGTGTGTATAAGGGTCACTTCCATATCCCTTATCTCTCCTCCTGGAGGTGCCAACATCACTTCCTCAAATCTGAAGGAAATTATGTGTTTATATACAAGATTTTCATTGACATATCTACTACAGTATATATATGCCTACCTATTACAGACTTTCATTCTGTTCCAACGTAAGTTACTTGCCAACTGTGAAGTTTTTGGTCTTGTAAGTACTTCAGAGATAGAAAGGATTTTTTTTTCTGGTGTTTTGTCTGTCTACTCTTCCAATATTGCTAGCGAAGCCACTCATTCGGTGGGTCATTCTTCCCTGTTCTCCTTCACCTTTTCCTTTGTCACAGAAATTGAATGCCTATCCATCCTTGCTCTGAGGTATCCACCATTCATCATTGGTACATGGGAGTCATGGGAATTTTAGAGTCTGATTTTTAATCTGTTCATTATGAGCTGTCTCATTTTTTGTTTCCTTCTTCCTCTGGGAGCATGTGGTAAGGTATGATAACATTCTTCATCTTCTTTTGTTGATGAGAGATCAGAAAGTTTTTGCCCACCCTCCCAGGTGAATCCTAGGATAAAACCTATGCAGAGCACACTAAAGTATGTTCAGAGCACAGTGGCTTTACAAACCAATATATCACAACTGGGAAGAATTTGTAATGTTAATTTTTATATCACCATAGTATTTTGTTATTAAAGGCAGTAAGATCATCTAATAACCTGTGACAATAAGATACTTTACTTAATAAACATGGAAAAGAAAATAAATGTTTCCTAGTAACTAATGGTCATACATAAAGTTCAATGTCTAAAACATTATAATCCAAGCATAATTACTTTCATCTGACATTATACCTCTAACAACTGAAATAGCAATATGAGAATAGAATTTCTCAATCACTGAATTTTGCTCCTATATGTGTCAGCTCCGTAAAACCATCCTAGTATAAATTTATAAAAATTCCATTAGAAGGAAGATATTCTGCATGAAAAGTATTGAGCTTGCTCTAGATAGTTATGGGAAAGTGTATAATTATCATTCTTTGTCTCTTTTATGGATTAAAAATAGCTTCATTCATCTATAAAACCACCAGTTAGTTGTACTAAATGGTTAAAGTCAATGAAACAATTGATGAAGAGGTATTTAAGATAAAAACAAAAAATGAGTTCCAAACAGATAGATATGAGAACTTTCTTTGATCTGTGAATAATTGTAGAAAAGAACAATTTGAACATTTAGAAGTTTTCCTGATTCAGTTTTTACACGGTATTGATATTATCTTTTAAACATGTTTCACTGATTTTTTGTGCATACATGTGCATGCATGTCTATGTGTGTGTGTGTGTTGCTTGTGGGTAGGTGTACTGTTTGTACACATGTACACAGGAAGGCATTTGAGTGTGTGAACCTGTGGAAGCCCCAGTGTGACACTGTGAATCTTCCTGGATTGCACTACCTTCTTATTGCTTTACTCTGGGGTTTCCCAAACTCCATTTTGTAGGGATGGAATTACAGGTCATTGCCATATCCACCCAGCATGTTTTTGAACATGTTATCTGGGAATCTGAACAGAGTCCTTTTAGCTGAGTGTTAAATACTTTTTTATATATAATATATTTTTATTATTATTTCAGCTCATACAAACTTAATAGGTACACCAGTTCCCTCCCTCCCTCCTCCTCCCCCCCGAACACCCTGCTCCCCCTCCCCTCACCCCTCCCGCCCCATCCCCCCGTGGCTCCCGCGCCGATTCCCAGAGTCCTTTCTTGTGCATGCCTGACTCTCCTCTGGGCCCTCCTCTCCGATGACGTACAAGGACTCAGTGGCATTTCCCTGAACCTCTTCCTGTGTTCCCCTTAAGCATGGGAACACTACTGTGGCTGTCAATCCCTTGCCTCCAAGGATCTTGGTGCCTTTAGCAGATGCTAGACTTTGTGAGGTCAATAGTGTGTTGGACATTGCGCCGGGCATGCAATGTCCAAATATGATTGCTTCGGCCCTAACTTGTGTGGAGTATCTTGCAAATCATTGCTCCTCCCATCCTTTTGCTCTTACACTCTTACCGCCCCCTCTTCCGCAAATGTCCCTGAGCTTCAGGATGGGGAGAGATTAGTCTGGCCTAGTTCTAGGTGGTTGATATAGAGTCTCTGAAGTTCTGGATTGTGGTTCATTGATTTTCTTTTGCAGTTTTGTTGCTCCTGTATTGCCCTTCACTCCATCGTGATGGGCACTGTATGTCACCCCCTGGCCAGAGACAGAAAGCTGTTAAACTGGAGTCTTATTACAAGAGCACATTCAAGGGTAGATGTAATACTTATACCCAAAATTGGAATCGCAGGGTCATATGGCGTTAGGCAATGGGAGGGGTCAATCACCCATTTGCAAAATGGTTACTTTTTAATCTGCTGGACTATATGCCCTCCCCTTCTGGTGAGTTCATACCCCCTTAGTTGTAAATGATCAGGAACGAATTGTGAACTTAACTAGGTGTCACATTACTTTCTTGCAGTCCTTGATGGAGGCCTATTTTCTCTACTGTAACATGGTCACTTCTCTCCTTGTTTCTGGTGTGGCCCTCCAATCCCATTCTTCCCTATCCATCAGTGCTCATTTAAATTTATATTCTTGACTGCAATACTATGTTTATTAACTTTAGAACAACTGAAACCTTTTTCTTTCTTCAGCTTTAAGGAAGGACTTGTCAGTGCACCAAGAAACAAAATGTATGGCAGAGAGAGGGCTTTATGACCTGTGTAGTCAAACTCTAACTGAAAAAATTCTTTCAGTCATACAAACTACTAAAGATGTGACCTTCAAAGAAACTCCTGCAGGCCCTACCTGCAGGGATTCACTCTTAGATTTTCTCTTGGTCTCTGAGATCTGTTTGCCTTAGATGTGCCTTTCAAATCAAATGGGAAATTTTCTTTAAAATGTTCCAAGCTAAAAAAAAATTCCTGGTACTGTTTTCAGTGTTTAGAGTAGAGCATTTGTTCCATTTACAGATGCACAAATAGCTTTTGTTTTAAGTGCTGCAAATGCTAAGCACAGTGACATAATGAGGTGTTTTCTAGCTTCTTAATTTTAGAAATCTGTGTCGTTTCACATACTTGGATTTAAAACCTAATAGCTGCAAGTTTGTGAAACTAAGTGAGTCCACTACCCAGTGGTCCAGTAGAGTTGCTGAAAAGACATCTTTGGGAATGTTGCTTGGAGCTTTGAGTAAATGTGCAGAAAGATCTTTCCACTTTCCCAAATCGCCATACTTAGAGACAGTTTTCTCATATTGCCCTCCCCAATTCTGCATCTTTTTCATTTTTATTGGAGTTTTATCATTTAAGAGTTTCCACAAATGAGTGTATGTTCTCTATCTAATGATCAACTTCCCTTATTATTTATTTATTTGACTATTTGATATATGACATTTAAGAGTCTTTTTGGGTTCATTACTTTCAAATGGGAAAATTCTGGGTTTGCTTTTAAACATATTCTCTGCTTACCTCTTTTCTCTCCCTTGGGCTGTGATTCCAGTAACCCCATAGCTGTCTTCTACAGAGCTCCACTCTGGTCTGGCTTTTCTTCATGGCACATCTGAAACTTCACACTCATTTCTCTGTCTTTCTGTTCTGCTCACAATCCCTGTGTTATTTTGTGGCTGATTCCACCTACGTGCATAAAATTAAACAATTCTAGATACTGCTTAAATGGCAGAATTATTTAAACCTAATGGAATATTGTTGTTAAAATATGAGCAATTTCTTGGTAGACCTAAATCATGATATAAGCAAGTCACACTGTAAGGACACCAAAGAAATATATGAAATGTTCTTTATTAGTTCTTGATGTAAATGAATGAATCTTATCATGTGCTTCCATGCCTATTTTTTCCTCTTTTCATCTCTTATTCTTTATGCTTTGTTCTGGGACTCCACAGCACAGTAGGACCAGAGTTGGTCTTTTATAAAAGCTCAACTCTCATGATGAAATAAGTAGGAGTCTTAATATTGAAAAATAATATAATTGTAAGTAGCAAATGAACAAAGTAGTTTTAAAAATAAAACAGATGTATGTCACTTTGCCTGGTTCTCTTTTATTTTTATCATTTTTTAAGTTTTTTTAAGTTTTCATATATAGACAGAGTGAGTATATCCCTTTCCCCCCCCCAACTCCTTCCTTTCCCACCTTTTTCCTCTTACTCTCCCTTCCATTAATCAAATCCAGCCATTCCCCTCAGAATCCCTTCTGCAAGTGTAGACCACAGACTTCTTGGGGTGCCTGTACGACAGTAGTTGGGCATCTATGGTACTTCAAGTTGTCCTCTGATGAACAGACCTATGTGTGGGGGTGCTCAACCTTGCAGCTTCCAACTGATAATACCCATAGGATGAGATGCCACTTGTCAGTTGCTAAAGGAGTTAAAATAAAAGAAATGGTTTTAATATCAGCTTTTGGTAAAAACAAATACCAATGGAGACTGTCACTCATTGCTAGAGGAAACATAAAAAGCATGCAAAGTTGGAAAACGAATTTTTTACTCTAAGGAAGTTTAACAAACAAAACATGATGCTCAGACTAAGGAAGAAGGAATTTAAATCTCTACAGAGAAGGATACCAATTATTAGTGCAGCAAGAATGATGAAATTCAAAATAATTTATTGTCTCAAAGGTGAAATAAAAGTGAAAAGAAAAAATATTAGTAAAGACAGAAAGTATCTCTCCAGATACTATTTATTAATTAAGATTATTACTCATTAAATATTAGTTGGAAAGAGAAGAAGCCATGAATATGCAATCTAATTTACCACTGGGAAGATGGGGACAAATGGACCTCTGGCCCCGCTTGATACTGTGCATGTAAAACACGGTATCATTTTGTTCACATGACTTGTACATGGCTTATTGATTTTTGAGTGATGCATTGAAATATATCATAGATAGCTGTACTAATGTTAACAAATGATGATCCATAAGCATGAAAGAGTTGTCTGGAGACAACTATTATTTGAAAAATTGTATTTGGAAAAAATATATATTAAATTTGGAAAACTAACCTAAAGCTTAGGTTAATATTTTTATGTGTTTTTATGATGTTGATAACAGTACTCTCATTATGGCAGAGGAAAGAATTTTTTTTTCTTTTCATGTACTGATACCTTATATAGTTTATACACATATGTATGTGCATCAAACTATTTACCAAATTTTCAGGGTCTAGAAATCACCAAAGTACTTTGGGAACATATGCCCTGCCATAAATTACAATTACGACTTCAATTTCTGAAGAAAAATAAAAAAGCACAGCAAGAGACTGTAGAACCAGGTCTTCAACTCAATGTATACACTGTTGACTTCAATCTGGACTTTGAGTCTTACCACAAATACCGACTTTAATTCCAACTGAATTTCAGATTGAAATTTGAATAAGAAATGGTAAAGATCTTCATTTTCATCACATAAGAATATGAAAATAGGGGCTGGAGTGGTGGCTCAGAGGTTAAGCCTCTGCCTTGCAGGCGGAAGGTCCTGAGTTGGGATCCTAGACCCCACGTGTAGACGTCAGGCAGAAGTGGGGATGGCCTGCGTTTCTGGTCCTCGTAGGGCGGAGCCTGTGAATCCCGGGGCAGAGTAAACAAGGAGGAGGTGGAGGCGGTCCATGGTGATTCTACACACACATACATACACACACGCACACACACACACAAACGCACAATTGAATAAATAATAAATAAAAAATAAGAATATGAAAATAATTTTAGACTCTATGTGATTACTAAACCATAAGAAAAGAAATCAACACTCAGAAAGAGGATATATTTATAATGAATAATAAAAGTGAAAATCACATTTTGAAAATATGAATTCCCTATTAGCATGCACATGTGTGTGTTTGAGGATGTCACTTAATTCTCATTCGTGGAATATAAAATGCCAGCATGGTAAATAATTAAATGGTTGAAAGAAAGAGTGGTACTGGGAATTTTATACCATAGTTGGAAAAGTTAACTATAATGTTATCCTCCTATGTTGCTTTTATGTAAACTCAAGGAAAATGTGTGTATTTGAGCTAAGACAGCCATTACTACCCTATACAGCAACATATTTTCAGAAGCCTCAGCTGGAGCCAAATCAAACAGCATCAGCGACTGGATACATAAATTGTGCTGTTATCATGCTCCATGATGTTGTATGGCAAAGCAACAGATCAAAGAATACAGCTTTAGAGAAATAACATAAAAATGCCAAGCAAAAGAAATAGATAAAATCCTATATAGGTTCATTCATATTTATAGAAGATTCAAGTCAGATAAGATTTATGGTTAGGGCTACATGATAATAAAAGTTTTAAAGATAAAATTATAAGGAAATTCAAGTTAATCCTATGAAGGCTAGGAAAAGTAAGGGAATTTAAGTTTTATTGGGCAGGGTCTGACTTCACGATTCAGAAGGAAGAGTATCATAATGCTTGTTGATTTACTATTATGAATATAAGGGTAATCTCTAATTATTTATTTTGTTGAGTGACATAGTTTTTACCACTTTATCATAATGCTTGTTGATTTACTATTATGAAGATAAGGGTAACTCTAATTATTTCATTAAGTGACATAGTTTTTACAATCTAAAATTGTTAATAATAAAATATTACTTAGCAAAAAATAAGCTTTATTAATGAAGAGTCACAAAAGATACTTCATTGAAATAGTGTTTTCCTATGTTAGAAATAATTATGGAAAGCCATACTAATATGCAGATAAAATACACAGTCACATTTAATCTTAAATAACAGTAAAACAAATCTAATGCTTTCCAGTTTTCCAATTCTGTATGACCTTTAGAATTGATTTGAAAAGTCAACATGATAAAGAATTGATAGAAAACTCAACCATCGTTTTTACAAATATTAGCTATACACTTAAAGATTCCATAATCTTAGGATGGAAGTAACGGCAGCACTTTAAATGATTTTCATAAGATGAATACCGCTTATTAGATTTTTAATCCTAAGTAAAGTTTAGATAATTTTTTATCAATATTCATAAAATAGTTGATTTAACAGATTTCTATGAACTATCTCGATTTCCACAAACATTTATTTCTTTTTTTAATTAATTAATTTATTTTTCTGCTCATACAAACGTAATAGGTACCCCTGTCCCCTCCCCCTCCCCCCATCTCTGTAGCATTCTTTAATGTGTATGTCAAACTTTCCTCTGGGTCCTCCTCTCTGATGAGGCGCAAGGACTCAGTGGTATTTCCTAGAACTCTTTCCTGTGTTCCCTTTATATATAGGAACACTATTGTGACTGTTAATCCCTTGCTTCTAAGGATCCTAGTGCCTTTAGTCCATGCTAGACTTTGAGAGGTCAATGATATGTTGGTCATTGCGCAGATCATGCAGAGTCCTATTATAATTGCTTCAGCCCTAACTTGTGTGGAGCATCTTGCACATCATGACTCCTCCCATCCTTGTGCTCTTACAATCTTACCGCCCTGTCTTCTGCAAATTTCCCCGAGCTTCAGGATGGGAGAGACCAGGCAGGCCCAATTCCAGGTGGTTTATATAGAGTCTCTGATGCACAATTATTTATTTCATAAAAGCTTCTCTTAAATATTTTATTAGACAGACTAGCAAAATGAATGATCACATTATTGATTGACAGAACAAAATGTTAAAGATTTCTAAATATGAACACCCTTTGCTAGTAGAATTTGGAGTGAAACTTTTGGTTCACTTGAAATGGCACTATGAATCAATATTTATATCATATGTATTATAAGAGATGATTTCAGATATCAAGCTTACTTATTTAAAAGCAAAAACCAAACAGTATCAATGATTTGTGGTAATTGGCAACATGTTAGGTATCTTCATACTGATAATTACTTTATACTTGGATCGAGAAAGTACACATTTCCTTCAGTGACTGAGGTGATGTAATTGCTCTCTGACCAAAGCTATAACTAATTCCTGCAAGATGTTGTGAAACACCTAAAAAAAAACACAGAGTTTGCACTTAGTATTTGGGTTGCACGTTCAGTATCTATATTTTTGTAGTGCATTCATTTAACTGTTAATTCCTAGAAAGAACTTTTAAGTTAATTGAAAATTGTAAACTCAAGATGTTAACCTATAAATTCAGAAGTATGAAGATATGTCATGGGCAGTGGTCCACACTTGCAGTCTTTCTGCTCAGGAGACTGAAGCAGAAGAGGGAAAATTGGAGGCCATCCCAAGCTAGCTAGTGAGAACCTGTCTGAAAAATTAAACAAACAACTATCAATTCCAATGATCAATACACACCACTGAGTTTGTTTGACTATGTCAGTAATACAAATGGGGTTCTGTATTTTGCAATGTTTCGATCCATAAACGTACAAAGCAAATAGTGACTGGGAGTAAAATAAGTTGTATTCTAATTTAACATTCCACTTGTCAACAAAAAGTAGTAATTTTATTTTCAATTAAAATGTTCACATGTTTTTCAATGAAAAAAAGATTTAAAAGGGGAAAATGTGGATGGGAATATTTTAGTTTCTTATCAATACTGTCTAGTAAATTGAAAAGGATGTAAGCAAAATGTATTATAAAATATATGTAATTATTTTGAATGAAACCTTAGATATTCCAGGAGAGACAGTGACCATTCTGATCTGATCTGAGACATGACTTTTAAGGAACAGATCACTTTTCAATCCGGATCAAATACTCCAGAATTGGATTTGGGAAGATGGCCTATATGGTAAATTGCTTGGCACACAAGTGTGAACATCTAATTTTAGATTGCCAATGCCCATGTAAAAGCCAGGTGTAGAAGGGAATACCTGTAACCTCAGTGTGGGGTGCAGAGATAGCTGAATTCCCTGGGGTTTATTGATCAGTAAAACTAGCTCAATCAATGAGCAACAGGTATAGAGACACTGTCTCAAAAGCCAAGTAGAGAGTTGAAGAAGACAGCTTGAAGTCAGTCTTTGGCCTCCACATTCACATGCACACACAAAACAAATGTACACATGTATACAGCACACTTAGACACACCATACCTCCAAGTAATAAATTAGTATTAAAAGTAATGCTTACTCTAGTCCACAATGAATAAGCTGAGAGTAATTGCAAATAAATTACAGGATTCCTTTGTATAACGTTTTAATAATAATAATTATATAATCAATAGAAATAGTCTGCATATAACATGGAGATTTACTTAACATAGAAGAAAGAATTTAAGAAGGAAACTGGGGTGTTCATTTCCATCTTAATGTCTGCAAAAATATATTGATCAATTTTAAAAGCCTTCTGCTAATACTCCTAATCCAATACATCAGGAATTCTTAGAAAAGGAAAGAGTCACAAGAAGCAAATATACAGAGGACCAGGAGAGGTGAGGCTGGTGCATCTATAAACCAAAATGTACCGTGAACACTTAAATCATTTTAATTTCATGGCTATTGAATACAGTGTTTGGTGAACATAAGCATTCAGGTTGTCTCCTTGAAATAATGAATTTATTTCTTTACATTACAAATCAGCAGAGGGGTTTCTGGACATCACTTGCTATTTCCATCTTTAATTTTATGGGGGACATTCATACTGTTTTATATAAATCTTGTAATAATTTACATTCCTACTAATAAATCATGTAATGTACAATTAATGCCTACTTTGTTTGTGTTATTTAAAAATAAAAGTAAGGATACACTAAAAACTTCTGATAACCCCCCATAGATTAATCCAGGCAAAAGGGAGTATTTCCTAGAAATGAACTTATTCTGCTGCCTTCAAGTTCAGATTTTTCCAGAATTATAGAATGCATACAATGTTTTTTCATTAACCATTCAGAAGTCTAAGGTACATTGACATTTACTTCTTGTTTTCTTCATTTGAGATTAACCCAGATGCAGCAATGTTGGACTTGGGAAACAGAGGGAAAATCCTTTCCATGGAAACAGTCTGGTAAGACTTCAGTGGATGAGTCCTTTGATGTTTAAATCAGGCACTCACTACGGAAAGATATTTTTATTGTCCCCTTCAACATCAGCCTAAACTGATGTGGATTCTGAGCTTTCTGTATTTGGAGCAATGTTTTGCCAACAGGGTTCTGTACTAAGCAGATTTCCTGATAGATATTTGCACCTATTTATTTTGACTTTTGCATTACATGATCAAGTTGACTTTACTTGGACAGGAAAAGATGATTTAACATGCATAACTCAATAAATGCAATTCACCTATCAAGTAAATGGACCCAAGAATGGAAATCACATGATCGTCTCAACAAATGCAGAAAAAGCCTTTGACAAAATTCTCCTAAATATACTTAACGAAACATATTTTTCTGTGCCCTTATGCCTCCTGTTTGTTTTACAGTTTTTGAGTATAAAGGACTGAATTATTCACAACCATATTTTAGGAGATATAGCTTATTTATCATTGTTGAAAGCATAGATATTAATATTGGATTTACAGAGATTTTGGAAAAATTTTATCCAGTTTCAGCAAACTACGTGATAGCATCCACAGAAGGAAATGAGGAGGTATAAGCCATGTTATAAATGCTTACATAAAGTTTCAGGAAGCAACTTCTATATCATGAACTGCATGGAGTTCAGATGAGGATTAGCCTTTGGAGAATTTGCAGTGAGCATTAGGATTCGATCTGTCTAAGCTATATGTAAACACCAACTAAAATTAATTGATAATATCAGTCCTGGTTGAGAGAAAGGAAATGCAAAATGGAGACGTCTCTTTTTGAATGCTTTCTTACTGAAATCTATAAAGAATCAAAGAGTCATTTTAAAACATGAATATGGGACTCCTAAAAATCCATAGATCTGGAAGCACTGCCACATTCCCGCACATCATCCAACTGCTTTTAGTGCAAAATATCGGGATCCTCACAGCTTGTCAATCCAGATGCATAAGCTGTTAACTCCTGTCTCTGTTCTCTACCAGATGGTGTTCTTTCGCATTTTTCTTATTCAATCGGTTTTAAACTGATGGTATGTTTTTTCTTGTATTCTTTCTTACTACAATACTCTCTTTCTAAAAGATCCTTGAGTTATAAAAACCATCCATGTTTATGTGTGACCATGAATGGGTGGTCTGTCTCAAGCACTTCTCTGTGGTTTTGTTTTGGGACTATTCATGAATGAGTCATGCCAAAATGTATCATTCAATGCATGGAGCCTTCTTCCCTTATTCAGTGACTCTTCAATGTTACGCAAGCACTTTTTTATGTTACATAGTCTGATATGCCACCTGGTTCTAAAATCTTTCTCAGAGCACATATGGCCTGTTAGTTTGACAATGGAAAGTTGAAAGAATCTCTCTTCATTCTTCAAGCACTTGAGTATAATTTTCTTCCTCACAATAGCTGTGAACTTCCACTAACAACGACCAGGCCCTAAGAATGGTTCTTAGCAAGTGCTCTTGCATATCTTAGTGAACAACTCGAACCCACATAGGAGATTGTTAAGAAACCAAAGCCATAAGGGAGACAATCATCAGGACACTCTGATGACTCTCTCTAGTTTTATACTCATGGCAGAATGAATCTATACAAGACACTAGAGACGATCACCTTCTCAGACAAAATAAGTCTGTTATATATTTTGCCACAGACTGAGATTAGGAAAATCAACATCAGTTTGCTGCAAAGCAGACGATGTTTATTTTTCCTTGAATTGTCTCTTATTTTGTATTAGAATATGTGGGATGCATTCATATTCAGATATCATATTTCAGTCTCTGGTTATCATGTATTCCTTAAAATAAGCAGCAATTTAATTTCATAGAAAAATGTTATTTGGAGATTTTTATATTTATTGAGACAGATTTATTTTTGAGGACCATAGTTTTTTGTCTTTTCAACAGGATAAAATGTTCCATTTAACCATGATGGCAATATCTTTATTTATAAGAGCCTTTTCAGGGATTCAACAAATAAGTCAGTTACAAAAATTATTGTAAAAGCTTGTTTTCTCATTAAAATAAACCAAAATTTCTTGAAATCATTCAATATATTTCAGACAGATGGAATATGTTCATTTAAAATCAATTCCATGTTTTAACCATTTGTCAAGTAATGTGCTGAATTAGTTCATCAGACATTCAGTGTTTTACTGTATGCAATTATACTATATAAAACATATTTTAATTGCTAGTGATCAAATATCAAGTATATTTTATAATAATTTCTTTCTTAGTTAACTTTGTCACATTGCAATGTATAATTTCAGTTACTAATACAATGTAAACAAAATTATTAATGGGAATCCCACTTACTAACATATGTATAAATCTTTAATATATTTATTTTAACAGTTTGTATGTATATGTGTATATATCATACATATACACATTTACAATATATACATACATATATGCATATGTAAAAATAAATATAACAATGATATATATAAGATATATAATCAGTATGTTATATATGTGATACATATATATATCATCAATATGTTTGAAATTGAGAAACCTTTTGGCTGTAATTTCTATGAGGACAGTAGAAATTAATCAAAAGGAACAAGGTTTGAAGCTATAAATCTTGGACAGTAGCAACCAGCAAAAATTAAGTCTTCAAAAAATTTAAATTTCCTTAAATTCCTTGCTGAAAATATGATTTATCAGAAAAAACTTGAAAATATGCTTAATGGATAGAAAAAAACATGTACTTATATTAGCACCTTAATGGGTAGTGTATGGAACCTGTTCCCCTCCACGTACATAGCACCAAGAGCAGCTTTTATCATCACCATCTGCAACACTTTGGACTTGTTCCTTGATGATTTACTATTTAATGCCAAGTTTGATGGTACACCAGTGTTTCTATAATCTTGTAGTTATCATGAACTGACATGAGACCATTAAGTTACAGAACAGAATGTTTTACACACATATGTTGGGATGAATCACAGAAATTTTGATGTATGTATATGATATATATATATGTCTGCATTCGTGTATGAATGCAGGCTCATGTTCACACAACACACATGCTGAGGTTAGAGGATATTCTTGGTGGTAGATAATATGCAAGCTTCCAAGGAATCTTCTATTCCCACATTTTGCTTCCCAATAGGAACACTGGAATTGCAAGACTAATGCTATCATACATGGCTTTATATGGATTCCAGGTATTCAGAATCAGGTCTTCTTGACTGTAAATCAATTGCTTTTGCTCATTGAACCACCTCTTCAGGCCTTAAAGGCACATTTTCATTGGGTAGATATGGATTTAGGATTGTATCTTGAACAAAAGTTCAGTAGTAAAGATTCTGCTTCTTCCAAGACTATATTTTTAAAATGAGGTACCAGAATGATTGGAATCTTGTTGGATATACATTTCCTAGGGCGGCTTTCTGCCCAGGACCTGGAACCGGACTCCCTGCTCCTCAGGTAAGGTCCCAGGTCACCTGTGCACCCCACTATCCACTCTGCCTTTCTGCCTCAGTCCATGGGCAGACTCTCTGCTCCTCAGAATTCAACAGAGTTTAGAGAAAAACCGAAAGGGCTAGGAGACCAACACCATTCATCTGAGGTCTTCTAAAATCATCCCATCATACAGGAGAGAATCTTCATATCCAGCTCTAAGATAAGAAAATGCATTTTACCATCTTGTTCCTCTCAATTATTAGTCACTGTAGTTTAACATTTTCATATAGCTATCCCAAAACCCAGACAGTTTCAGGGACTATACCATTCACCCTCACATGTCACCGAGGAAGTAAACCTAAAAAGTACACTACCATACTAATCTTCAATCCCTAACTACTAAACCTGCTTTAATGGATGTACTAACAGTCCAATAGCCTTATCTAGGAAATGACACCAACACCAGACAGGCGCACTCAACACCAAGGCAAACACTAGCAATAACTGTTCAAGTATATTAATACTGTCTAATTCAGTTCAGCCAAAAACATGCAAAAACAAAAGAAAGACATAAGAGATAAAACAAAAATTCCCAGGTCACAGCACAAATCCATGAGAAACAAAAACCAAGGTAACAAATCTACAAAAGGAATCAATCCCATAATGATGGAATCCAACCAGATAAAACTCACAGTAAACAGCCAAGAAAGCCATATCCAAGATAATGATTTTTCAAAGCCTGATCTTTACTATGATCAAAACAATGAAAGAGGAAATCCGGGAGGAGTTAAATAACTGCATCAACCAGTTTGAATAAGAACACAACAGGCACTTGGAGGAAATGAGGAAAGGAGCTGAAGAAATAAAAATAGGTATAGAGCAATTAAAACAATCTCAAGCAGAGTTTAAACTTGAACTAAAGGACATTTCTTAAGACAGTCCTGCTCAGTTCTTCTTAGATTGATAGATGATTGAATAATAGAGAAACATAGCTATAAAACACAAGTGAATGTACAAGTTTACAACATATTGATACATCTTCATTGTGTTATAAAACCAAGGTAGTAAGCTGGAACAGATGGAATAAAAAGAAATCATATTATTAAATTTATAAAGGATTTTTGTGCACATACCTATTTCAATTCTGTTGAATATTCAGAGTGGGGTAGATTGGAAATAATGCATCTAGGTCAATCAATATGTGAATTTTATTTATATGATTGGCTTTATTGAGGGCAGATCATTCTCCAGCACAAGAAATGTCTGTTTGCCTACAGAACTAGAGCTTTTGGGAAGTTGGAGTTAACACCTATAAAGTGGCCTGTAAAAGGGTATCATCTTTGAACTTATTGCGATCAAGCACAAGTTCCATAGACACATGGCAGATTCTCCATATTGGGTATGATAAGCTGAGAAACAGCACTTCTGCAACCTAAAATTTTAAAACCATATCATGCCAACTGGGAGGGAGCCATGAAGCAGGGAGGTGCCTATATTGTAATTAGAGTATAATTCTGATTCCCAACCATACAAACCTATATTTAGTACTTTCTTTTATAAAATACAATGGCACAGTAGTCTAAAGACCATTAGTGAAACTTTACATAATTGGTTAAGTATAAAATATAAAATGTTAATACAAAGATGTAATTCTAATAGTCATAATGCAGCCATTAAAGCCATTTTGCTAGTGAATAAATTAATCTACAGTGTTTTAATCTCTTAAAATACTATCACTTAATTATCTTGACAAGATCCTAAGTTTTATAAACCTGGAATATTTGAAAAGTAATTGACATTCAACTTTTAGAAACTATGTAACGTTGAAATCAAGAGTCACTCACATGCTAACAAGTATGACTTATAGGTTAGTATGGGCTGTCCAGGGGGGAACTCAGTTGGTCACCTATTCAAGAGGACAGGGGATGGGTAGGGATATAGGAAAGAGACTGGTCAGGAGGAGGAAGATTTGCAGAATTGGGGGGAATGGGATTAGGTCACAGGGGGTGAGGTGACATAGATTTACTGAATTCATTTGCAAAATTGCCAAAGAATAAGATAACTAAATAAATAAAAATCAAAATTTAATTAGGCAACTGATACAGAGACACAAAGTTACTCCACTGCACTGCAAAGTTTCAGTTGTCTGTAGTCAGTTGTGTTAGGAAGATTAAGTTACCTGTATAGAGTTCACTGACTCCTCACTGTTTCAACTTTCCCCCTCAGTATGTTTCTTCTCATTGCTTCCACCTAGTCCTCTGCCCCACTAACCCCATGGCTTGAAGAAGATTAAGAAACTGTGCAGAAACAACTGAGTAAACTTAAATAAGAAGTTGAAAGCATCTGCTTTCCTGTTCATTGGTATATTTGATAAAAATAATCACTAATGAAGATGATTGACAAGCAAAATTCATGTTCAGATGTATGTCTATTGGCTGTCAATTTGAAATTCGTGGAAGAGATCATATCTTTAAAAATCAGTTTAGAGAATTTTGTATAATAAATCATGCATGGTACATTGTACATTTCTTGCTAGTGGTGGTAAGACTTAAGTATGACAAGTGAAGTGTTCCTACCTACAGTTTGAGTTTACACAGAGCAAAGTAAGCACCTGTTGTTTACAGTCAAGATATTTTTACTCAGAGAATATTAACCAAGTTGGAACTTTTTAAAAAGTAACAGAGTATAAGTTGTGAACATGTTATTTTATTTTTTATATCATTTGATACTTTTCAATAACAAAATATGTCGGGGATGATTTTCAAAACTTTTGGTTGCAATATTTTATTATTGCAATGAAGCTGTTGCTTAATTCAGAAAATTTTGATCTTTAGTATCGATTTTATTGAGTTAATGACCCAATCAGACTACAAAGTTGAAAACACTGATATGTATATGAATGTTATTGTTCTAAAATATCAATGTATCTATCATCTGCCACCTACCTATCTATAATCTATCAATAATCATTAAAAAGATAAGCATATCAGCCTTATATTGCTATCTGTTTATTACTATCTCAAGACATTGGTTGTGCAGCACAATGAGGACCCTAGTTAAATGATAACTTTGTTTATAGATAAAACAATGATTTATTAGTGAATAGTCAAACAAAGTACTCTGCTTGAGACATTGTATTCCAGTGGCAATAAAGCAAGTGACCATGCAATCCTGCTAATGACAAATAATGCTAATGACAAAGCCACCATCTTATTATTATTGTAGACCATCAACCCCTACCACTTTGAAACCCATGTAGGAAACTCAGAATTGAGGATTGGAACCTTCCACATGTTCACTTACTTGTATTTGGTGTCTGGTGAAAAAAGCTGAGAAAATTCAGGTAACTTTCTGAGCTAAGGTGTTCAGGCATTTGCCTTTGTATTTTCTAGTATCATCCAATAAAATGTCCTAAGGGTAGCTGAATGTCGTATTTGGTGACTAGGAATTCCAATGTTGTATGTTTCAAGCAGAACTAGAACTCTTACTCTTTACTAATCTAGCATTGCAAGTCAGGCAAGGCACTTTCCATGAGTTCTAATTAGAAAGGAGAGATTGTATATGACCAATGTTCAACACAAGGAAAATTAGTCTCCATTTCTCAGGAAAAGTGGATGAATTTTTTTTGTGCACTACTTTCAAGCTATTACATACTGCTAAGAGAAAAATGATATTTAATTCTTAAAAGGAACAGAGGGATAAGAAATCTTTTCTCCAATCTGGCTCTTGTGTTCCTTTTCATTCCCTGAGAGAGAAAAGCAATTGTATGACATCACCCACAATCTTTTTGAGATAAAAGATGGAGCAAGTTATTTTGAGAAGAGAGAGCTGTGTTTAGATCAGTAACATGGAGAAAGATACATTTCTATCTCTTCCTCCTAGAACCACTGGGGTAAGGAGAAGCAAATTACACAATTTTGATTACAAATTGAAAAGGTTTTTCCAAAAGAAAAAAGTCTTAAGAAGTCAGACACTTGTGTCTGTTACCCTGAACTTAATATTTAAGAACTGCAGATTAATTTGTAATCTACAAATTAAAACAGTTTAATTTTCCCCTGTCTCTGGTCATGAATCCATGGCACAGATCCTTTCAATAATGTATAAAAGTCTCACTTCTCTGCAACATATTGCCAATAGAACTATACATGATTATCTTGACTTGATAGTGGCACATGCTTGCAATCTCAGTATTTGGGAGTGGAAGCAGGAGGATTAATAGTTCAAGGTCATCCTCTGCTACTTAGTGTGCTGGGGATCAACTTGAGATCAACCTAAACTACCTGAACCATAGCTTTTGTTGCTATCTGTTGCTATTGTGGTTTTGTTCCCCTGTAAAACAAGAGACAAACCAAATGAAAGTAACTGCAGCAACAATCATTAAAAAATTCATAATTCTCGATTCTATTTTGGTTACTTCTAACTGCATTTACTAAGTATGTCTAGTGTGAATCACACACACAAAATAAGCAGAAATAAGTTGGAAGGGCTGCAAGAATATGAAAGCCTAAAGACTCAAAAATTGCAAAGGCACTGTTAATGAACTCTACATAGATCCATGTATACAATAAAAAGGTGATAGCATCTCAGCTGTATGCTTTGGTAGTGGAGTAAGAGCTTAGACATGTGAACTAAGATAATTAAGCAATTTATTTAATAGTGCATACTATATTCTCAGGGTAAAATTCTATTATACAAATATTATAAATAAGGAAATTTTTTTCTTGGGGGGGAGTTAGCTTATTTAGTGATGTGATTTCCTTTTATGTGCAAAAACCTAAGTTTAATTTCTAGAACACACATAAAAGGACCTAGTAGTGTGGTGTGTGTTTGTAATCCAAGCGCTAGGGAGAAGAAATGGACAAAGCCTCAGGGATGACTAGTCAGATGTACTAACGACTCAACAATTGCAGAAGAATGAAATAAAAAGATTAAGGATATTGGGGAGGCAGATGATCCTGGGTCATCCCAGTGATCCTGTCAGGTACCTTAAAACTACATGAGTTTTCTTGAATGGGTTCAGAACCAATGGAAGATGTGACTACAGATGAATTATTAAGGTGTCACAATGTTTTCCTTTTTGTAGATGAAGATGAAAGGACAAGGCAAGGAACACTATTGGCATTTTGATTCTCAGAATGACTGTGATGCAGACCATCAGCAAAAGTGAACTCACATTGGCAGCTTCTAGCTTAGCTAAACCCAATGACACCCCCTACAGAGTTATGTCATGCAACTGGTAAATAAGAAATTTGTGCAGCTTTTATAAAACAAGGACCTAGTAATTTGTTATAGCAGCAGTACAGAACACATATAAGCCCATATTCTGCCACTCACTGTGCACAAATATAAAAAATGATAAAATTGATTCTTCTTGATATGACTCCAAAGTGACTGTTTATCAAATGCTTTAAAAATTAACTTATTTCTAACACTCTATTTTAACAGCCTTTTATCTCTGACCAGGGGGTGATATCCAATACCCATCAGAATGGAGCTAAGGGCGGTGCAGGAGCAGCAAAACTGAAAAAAAATCAACAAACCATAATTCAGAACATCAGAGACTCTATATCAACCACCTGGAACTAGGCCAGACTAATCTCTCCCCATCCTGAAGCTCAGGGAAAGAGGGGGCGGTAAGATTGTAAGAGCCTAAAGATGGGGAGGAGCAAGATATGCAAGATACTCCACACAAGTTAGGGATGAAGTAATCATAATAAGACTTTGCATGACCTGCGCTATGTACAAGATATCATTGACTTTCCCCCCCCCCCGCCTCCCGCAAAGTCTAGCATGGACCAAAGGCACTAGAATCCTTAGAGGCAAGGGATTAACAGTCACAATAGTGTTCCCATACTAAAGGGAACACAAAAAAAGAGCTCTAGGCAATGCTACTGAGTACTTACACCTCATCAGAAGAGGAGGACCCAGAGAGAAGTTTGACATGCTCTAGGGATGGGGGGGTTGACAATGGGAGAAAGAGAGGGAGGAAAGGCAGGGAAAAAGGGGGAGAGGAAACAAGGGGATCCAGGGAAGGGTAGAGGGAGGGAGGGGAATGGAGTACCTATCAAGTTTGTATGAGTAGAAAAAATAAATATTTAAAAAAATGACTTATTTCTAAAATGTTTTTAAGAGCTATAGAGAATTCTCACTTGTAGATCTTTCTAAGAGGAAATGATATAGTCAATAAATACCCTAAAAGTAAATAGTAGTTTATCAATTGCTGTCAGTGAATCCAACCAAAAGAAAATTATTTCGCTGAACTTTCTGTGCACTTGAACAGAAAAAATTTTTATCCTGATTACTTTTACTACTTTCAACTCTTTCCTCATCAACTTGATTTTGAAGTGCTTTTTACATAAACTTTTATAATAGGCATTGCATATTTTCTAGCAATTATTATATTAATATGATAATTGAACTTCAATTGGAGCTTTGCTCTTGCTGAAGAAAATGGAAACTGTTTAAGTGTGCATGTGTGTGTGAATGTGTGAGCATTGTGCATGAGTGTGGTGTGGGTACCTGAGTGGGTGGAATGTATATACGCACATGTGCATATGTAAGTTCTTCTTGTGCTATTGCTAAGAAATGCCTAGGAATTGACCTGCTACCCAAGAAACTTACTCTCAAAGACACTAGCGTGTCTCTGACTTTGCATGATTTGAGACACTAAACTCAGATGCATTCCTCATCTTGCCTGGCCCAACCCCACAGGAAGAGTTTCAGCTAGAACTTGCAGAGTCTGGGAGGCAGAAGGAGTTGTATTTCTAACAGAGCAAATGACACAATCAGTGTCCAAGTTGGCATTTACTTAAGCTAAATACTCTGGGAACAGTTTTACTACATATTAATGAAGTAATTGCAATGTCAAATAATAAAAGATGCCCATTTGACCAATAAACAAAGCAGAAAAACAAACATAAAAAAGTGAACATGGGCAAGTATGGTGGCTCAGCAGGTACAGGTGCTTGCCATAAAGCTTGGTGAACTGAGTTCAATTCATGTGCAAAAAGAAACCTGACTGTAAGTGTGTTCACCCAATCCTACACAAGACACACACCACACACATACACATACACATGCACACACACACGCACACACACGCACATGCACACACACATGCACACGCACATGCACACACACACGCACACACACATGCTAAACAAATAAATGCTAAAAATGTGAGCAAGTACATATCTAAAAATAAGCTATGAAAAATTGAAATATATGCAACAAAACTTAAAGCAAAGTCTTAATCATTATAGAAAAGAAAATATCTGCTTACTAAATTTGAAATAAATTCAAGGCACATCTGGTTTTGAGAGAATATTAGGAGATTAGAAAGCATAGGACGCACAAGTTACAGAAATAATGAGAACCTGTAAACTCCTAAATTAACATTTGTCTGTGCTCTCATGGGTGAAGTAAGCATTTAACAGGGAACAGGCTAAGATGAAACATTTTTCTTGTAAATATAAAACCACGAATTACTTGAAAGATGTCAAAACAAATTCATAATGAATTAGATGACTTGAATATTCCTTAATCCATTAAATGAACAGAGATTGTAATTGCAATTTTTTACAGGTTTATATTGCTTCACTGGTTAATTTTGACATTAAAATTAAAAATTAAATGAAAGCAAGTTTACCACAGAGGATATTGTTGGAGAATCCAGAATGAGAGAGATTTTTCAATTTGTTTATGGAATCCACTAAACCCTCAAGACCAAACCAAAGTATATGAACTAAAAAATAAAATTTAGAATATTACAGTCAAGCCTAGCTAAGAACTCAGGATGTGTGTCCAGTGTCACATCTGCTTCACAGGACCTTTGTTTACAGTCCCATAACCATGCAAATCATGTCATTTATGTCAGAGACTATCATGGAACTGTTTCTTGCCTCAATTAAAAAAACAACTTTCCAAAGCTCTCAACTTTCAATTATATATATATAAAGTATATGTGCTATTTATAATGATAATGCATATTTCATTTGAAGTTTCAGAGCCTGAAAGTATTTTTCGAAGAGATGAACAGAACAAGGAGCAAAACAGATGTTCAAAATAAACTGTCAATCATATGCAATTTCCCATATGTTTTATACCAAAATAACTGAAAGCTGCTGTTTTGGAGATGATGATAGATGTTCACATCTAATTAAAGAGCAGACATCTTTATTGATAATAATGCTGGTGTAGTTCTTTGGTTCAAAGATGGCATCCCTGTAAACATTATTGTTAGGCTTGGGAAATGGCTCGGGGCTGAAGTCTTTGCCTCCAAGCAAAGAACCTGAATTTGGATCCCCAAATGTTATGTACAAACACTGAATTATAGCCTGTAGGTCTGTCCCTGGAAGGCAGAGTCTGGGAAACTCCAGACCAAAGGAATAAGGAGGTAGAGCAATCTAGCATGATTCCCAATGTCACCCTTGAGTCTCCACAGGCACATGCACTCACGTGATCTTTTACACACAAGTAAACAGTAAAAATAAATAAAAATAACCATTAATGCCTCTCTCTCACAGCCTGTTGGATTTGTCCTTTTAGAACTATGTTAATTCAAAAGTAAATAACACCTGTGTATTATTAATTTATTGTGGAAATACTTGCTTTAGTCACAGGTGATTCATCAACTATTTTAAATTGCATTATATAGAATCTTGCTACATATTTAAAGTATCCTATGTGGAACACAAAACATGAAGATCAGCATATGTGTGAGCTGTTCATAGACATTATCCAATATTCTGTAGGATAATATAACTCGAACTCACCATATTTGGACTTAGAGAAAAAAATAATGTTCCTGTCATGGTAAGGCACAGGTATCAACTTGACTATTGAAGGTTTGAGCTCTGGGCACATTTGTAGAGAATTAGTGGTTGAGTTAAACCCACAGCAAACCTGCACGAGATTGTCTAGCTGATGGGGAAGGCCCAGTCCATGTTGGGTGGGACTAGGCCCTGAACAGGTAAATAAAATACTGAGAGCTGGTTGAGGAAGTTGGCATCCTTCTGTACACTTGGCCAGACATGTTGGTCTGGCAAATAAGGATTGTCTCTCTCTCAGTCATTATATAGAGATAGTGTGGCCAGTTCCCTTGGCCCTGGTGTTGGTTCTCCTGTCAAGATGGACTGAGAACTGTAACCAGTAATCACAAGAGAAAATAAATCCCTTGTTCTCTTAAGCCATTTGATGGTCATTTATCAGCAACCATGCAGGTGAACAGTAACAGTTCCTCTGACCAGCATATTAAATATTGAAGTTAGCTAAGCCTTTTGAGTAAGGTTAGAATAGTGTCTTTCAGTTTTCTTAGCTCAAAATTTCACTCCTGATACCAATAGATGCAAACATTTTTAGAAAGGAAGCAAAGCAGTATCCTTATTATAGGGGAAATAAATAATTATTGGCTAAGGAGAATTCCTATACTATATGAATGTCTTTTATTCTCAAAGTAGACAGTGGTTCTGTAAGTGCCTTGCCATCACTGTAGTGGTTCACTGAGGAAGCTAAATGTGTGGCAGATAACCCAGAAGGATAGAGGTAGTGGGGGCTCAAAGGGCATCCAGCTTTCTTTACATCAAATCTGTGCTGGTGTGTTTCTACCAAAGTAAAAGAAATAGATATTTTCATCAACTTTTCTCTGGGCTGTTGACTCAGACGTCATAATGAACTTGGGACATTTGCTGAAGTCATTGTCAGTATGTATATTCCATTCCTCGCCGTATTCTTTAGAAGGCCTGGGCACCTGAGGATTTCGAAGTTGATTTCTCAGAATGAGTGAATAGGGAAGAAAAGGAGAAAAATCTTGGTCCTTCACAGACACATCATGGAAATGCCATTATTTCTCTCACCTTTCATTGTTTTCCACCTAACACAATGTGTGACTCCTAGGGTACAGGATCACTGGACTCCAATGTAGAAGATCTACAACAGGGACCACATTGTACACCTTTACAGAATTAATAATTCAAGTAGGTATACAAAACACACCCTGCTGAGTCGACTGAAAAATGTTGAGAAAAAAGTAATCTTTATCTAAAGATGATAAGCACATAGAAGAAAGATATTGAAGTTATTTTGAGATGAAAAATATTGGAGAAGTAAATTCCATTTAATCAGTGCTGAATGGATGATCAAGGAAATAGAAAAAGTGGCAGAGAAAACAGGGGATACAAATAACGAACACCATCAGATATAGATTATAAAACTGACCCCATGAAACTCTTTCAGTATACATAAAATGGAAACGGAATTTTTTTAACTTCAAGGAGTATCTTTTGTGTATATTGACCTAGAGGGAGAAAAATGCTGTATCTCGATCTTCCAATATAATATAAATTCCATATAGAATATATATTTAAATTGTATAAAAACAATTAGCATTTAATTAACAAAACATAGAGAAACACTGAAATGCACTAAATGTCAAGTTTTGCATTAAGTTACATGTTCTTGCACACCTATGCTGAACCTGATCTCAGTCTCTTAAGATGGAATTGAGCTATCAGTTTCAAATGTTATCTAAATATTGATGGCTACTGAATGAACATTTGCTTTGGACCTTTGGATTCATTTTGGATTTCAACCTCTCCAAACAGTATCTATGTTTCATAATTTATATTAAATTTTCAGCCATTCTATTTGAAAATTTCACATGTAACTTAAACCAAATATATCTGGTTCCAATTCTGAACTCCTGCTTGGTCTGTGGAGAGCTTCTCCAATTCAGTATTTCTTCAGTCTGAGTAGCACGGGGCTCATTCCTGAAGAAAATCAGAGACAAAAATGGGCAAACTCTTGTATTATTCTCCCATTAAGCAGATTTTACTTCTACCCGTTTTGAATATCCCAATCTGATTTCTTCTCCTTCCAAATTACATTCTCTCTTTCTTGTCTTCAGAGCTATCACGTTAGACCATAATTGACATGCTGTGTTTGCCCTTGGTCCTTCTATGAAATCAGGTTATATTACTGCTTTGTTTCACACTCTGCCCCAACAATACTTCCATGCTTTTGTCAGTGAAAATGAAGCAATAGCATAGCCAAGTCTTATAGGACAACCTTACACAAAGGTATCAGGCTCTCAGCAAAGATCCTTTCCACCTTGCAAGATTTATGAGGTTGTACTTTTCAGGTACATTGAAACAAAGCCGAAACTTAGTCATTTCTTTTACCATGGAGGAGCAGGGCAGTTCATTATGTAGATGTATTCACTTTAGATTCATGAGTATTTTTTCCATTTTCAGCTCTTTGAATAGTTGAAAGCCTTTAGTGGTAACCTAGTCCTATTAACTGTCCTAAGAAAAAAAAATCACCTTATCAATGATTCATTAAGAGTGTTAGAAAGAAATCAGCTCTTATTAGAATAAATGTAATCCTCATGCTTCTCTTTGGTCTTTTAGGAAGTTGTAATCTTGGAGAATGGATGTTCTTCCAGGTTAGGACAGGTTTGTGCAGGTGAAAATATAAAAGCACAGAAATGAAAAGATCAAAGCAAGGCTGGAGCCATTTTGTGGGACTCACATCTTTTGCCTTTTGTAATTACGAAGCACTATTTTCAAGGGTAAGGAGAGTATCAGACTGGAAGAAACTGAAAGCAGAGTTTCTCTCTATACTTACCATGCATATTTTTCCTAACTAACTCTCTTCATTACTGTCTGTGCAGATCAAACTGGAGGGCAGAGCATGTTACTGACTACACTTAATCACATCATTTTCAAGGATTGATGCATATAAGAACAAAATAGCGTAGTCAATTTTCTTTCCACATTTCAATGAACCCATCTTTCAAAACCCTTCATACCTATGATTCAGTCATTGAAATATAACTACAAAACAAAGATCCACATGGAAACATGGAAAAGTTCTCATGGTGATTTGTACACTGAGCTTTGAATAAGAAATATGGTGCCTTGAAAGATAAATGATAATGACATCTGATATTTTTGTTAAAACACAGCTTTTATCTTTGAGTTGATCCAATAATTTTTAAAATTATCTTGTAATCATAGTGATTTTACATTCTGTATTCTTTTTGAATTTGTTCCTATAATTTTGCAAAAACCATCTCTTAATTCCAGTATTGTTGCTATCTTGTTCTATGGTGTTTAATTTTTCAAGTATTCCACAGCTGATTTCTTTTATTCAAGAAAATATTAGCACCTCTTTTTCTACTACTGAAGACTAATGGTCACAGTGTCTCTTCAGCAAAAGCACTCCTCCTTGCTTGCATTTGCTTTGCTTTGATAGCAAGATAGGTTACTTCTGAAGTCAGTATTTCCAATGCAGAGAGAGCCTAAAAGTTCATCTTAAGTGAAGTGGCTATGGCTGTCTCACATATCATTCCAGTGAACTGGGCCTTTGTTTTCTTATTGATGAATGTTCAGGAGCAAACGGGCTTCACAGTTTCATCTAGGAACTACAGCAGACTTTGTTATCCTTGACCTGTTGTCAACACCAGCTGTGCAGCATCTCTAACTAGGTACTTTTGTGGACCCTGATGGCATTTTGTATGCCTGTGTCTTCCTTGTCTTGAGGTTTCTCCAGATAACTTCCAGACATGTTGGTGATGGTGATGGAAGACACCTTGTTCTTTATAGTGCTTTCAAAAACCATTTTTATAGTTAGAGGAAGCAGAAACAGAAAGCCATACAACAATGCAATTTTTAAATGTGAAACTGCAGAAATCCTCATTATGCAAAGAAGAAAATTTCTACTCAGCACTATAGATTTATTTTTTCCGTTTTTTTTAAATTTATTTATTTCTGCTCGAACAAACTTAATAGGTACCCCAGTCCCCTTCCTCCCTCCACCCTTTCCTGGACTCCCTTGCTCCCTCCCCTTTTCCCCTTCTTTTATCCCCTTCCTCCCTATCTCCCAGTGCTTCCTCCCCCTCTCCCATCCCTGGAGCAACATCATTTAATGTGTATGTCAAACTTTCCTCTGGGTCTTCCTCTCTGATTAGGTGTAAGGACTAGGTGGCATTTCCTAGAACTCTTTCTTGTGTTCCCCTTAAGTATAGGAACACTATTGTGGCTGTTAATCCCTAGCTTCTAAGGATCCTAGTGCCTTTAGTCCATGCTAGACTTTGAGGGGTCAATAATGTGTTGGACATGGCACAGGTCATGCAAAGCCCTATTATGATTGCTTCGGCCCTAACTTGTGTGGAGTATCGTGCATATCATTGCTCCTCCCCATCTTTAGGCTCTTACAATCTTACCTTCCCCCTTTCCGCAAATTTCCCTGAGCTTCAGGATGGGGAGAGATTAGGCTGTCCTAGTTCTAGTGGTTGATATAGAGTCTCTGATGTTCCGAATTATGGTTTGTTGATTTTTTTTTGCAGTTTTGCACTATAGATTTAAAGAACCAGACAAATTCTCTTAGAAATCATTTAAGAAACCCGATTTACAAAAGATTTAGTGCATGCTTATTTGACCCTATACTTATTATGAATTACTCTCATAGGTATAGGAAACTCCCAAGTGAATACTGATATTATGATAGAATATTTCAGATACCTCGCCTGGATTAGGTGCACCAGTGTACAGTTGGATGTCATGCTGTTGCCAACTAGCAAGAGGTGGTGGGGTACTTGACTGATTTTTTTTCTTCACATCCCACCATCCAATGAGGTTGCAGGTAAAGCATGAGAGAAGGTCTAAATTATGCAAAGGACAATAAAAACCTCACTCCAAAAGGAAGATATATAATTTAGTTACATATATATGGAGCTGAGGAAACAGATTAGTGGGTAAAATGCTTGCCACACAAGTATGAGGACCTAAGTTCAAATTCCTGGCACCCATGCAGGACACAGTGGTAGATTACTACAATTTCAGTGCTGTGGTGAAGATTTGGGAGGATTTGGGGGGACTAATTTTTTTGACAAGTAGTTCTATCATAAACTATGATCTCTAGGTTAAGTCAGAGACCCTGTTTCAACTCATGAGGCAGAAAGCAATAGAAGACTCAATGTCAGATTCTGGCCTTCATGTGAAGTCCACTTGTACATACATTGCTATACACAAGGATGTACCCCATTTGCACAATTTCATTTACAGATGATTCACTCAGTGAAGGCATCCTTAGACTTTTTTTGAGCATTAAAGCAGAGCACATTAGAGAGAGAATGGAACTCATGGAATTCAGATATGAAATGGCATGAGGGGCAGGTACCTTTTATTAATTTTTTTATTCTTAGACTTTAAACACATTAAAAAATGGGTGGGTTTGGTACTAGGAACCACCAATTAGGGAGTACATACAGCACTTAATTTTCTGGGTCTGGGATACTTCACTTAATATAATTGTCTCTAATGATATCCATTTCCCAGCAAATTCCAGTACTTCATCATTTTTTAATGGCTGAGTAGTACTCCATTGTATAGATGTACCACATTTTCCTTATCCACTCGTCACCCAGCCTTCCTAGAGACACTCGACGATAAATCTCTGTAATACAGTAATTGCAAGGAGTTTGAACAGGCGGGATGGGGTAGGAGGGCCACACTAGAAACAAGGAGAGAGGGGACCATGTAACAGCAGAGAAAATAGGCCTCCATCAAGGACTGCGAGTGAGCAATGAGACATCTGGTTAAATTCACAGACTTTTCATTCCTGATCATCTACAACTGAGGGGGTGTGATCTCATCAGAAGGGAAGGGCATATAGTCTGGCAGATAATAAGTAACCATTTTGCAAATGGGTGATTGACCCCTCCCTCACTGTGGTTTCCTACTTTTATTGCATCTACCTTTGAATATACTCTTAAAACAAGACTCTAGTTTAACAGTTTTTTATCTCTGGCCAGGGGGTGACATCCAATACCCACCAGGATGGAGTGTAGGGCATTGCAGGAGCAGCAAAACCACAAAAGAAAATCAACAAACCATAATCCAGAACTTCAGAGACTCTATATCAACCACCTAGAACTAGGCCAGACTAATCTCTCTCCATCCTGAAGCTCAGGGAAATTTGCGGAAGAGCGGGAGGTAAGATTGTAAGAGCACAAGGATGGGAGGAGCAATGATATGCAAGATACTCCACACAAGTTAGGGCCGAAGCAATCATAATTGGACTTTACATGCCCTGCGCAATGTCCCAACACACTATTGTCCCCACAAAGTCTAGCATTTGCTAAAAGCACCAAGATCCTTGGAGGCAAGGGGTTGACAGCCAAAATAGTGTTCCTATGCTTAAGGGGAACACAGGAAAGGGTTCAGGGAAATGCCGCTGGGTCCTTGTATGTCATCGGAGAGGAGGACCCAGAGGACAGTCGGGCATGTTCATTAAAGGATTCTCCGGGGATTGGGGGGGGAAGCACTGGGGGATGAGGAGAGAGGGGTGAGGGGAGCGCGAGCAGAGGGGTGAGGGGAGGAGGAGGGAGGAAGGGAACCGGTGTACCTATTAAGTTTGTATGAGCAGAGATAATAAAAAATGTTAAAAAAATAATAAACACATTCAAAAATGGTATATTTCCTTCTTCAAACATTCCCTACTAATTCCTATCAATACTTGATTTATCAAATATAACAAAAATAGAATCTTTTTACGTAATCAATTAACAGAATAGATGATTGATGACAAAAGTCTCAACGCTGTGATATTTATGAAATGGTATTGAGTGTGCCTATGAAACATGAGATCTAATATAAGAGAACAATCTGATACTAATGAGATAGGTAGAATTTTTTGTGTGGTAACATTAAATGCAAATTACCAAATAGATGATTTGCTTGGTATTTTGTTTGAACTGAAATCAAAGGACATAAGGGAAGTTTTATACAATTAATCATGTAATTTCTTTTAGTACATCCACTATCATCACTTAATATATGTTAGAGATAAAGTATATGAAAAATGTGAGCTTCACCTGCTATAAAAGAAGAGACCATTAGTGGTTAATATTTACATTAAATTTATATATAAAGCAAAGACCCTATTTCCATACCTTGTATTTTTTTACTAAAAAAGTATTCTCTCTTAAAGTACCATGGTTTCTATGCTATTAGGAATGCAGCTCAGTGAATTAGTCATCCTAATAAAATGTTAGGTTATTAAATGATAATTATTAAAGGGTAATTATGGTTTGTCAGCTAAATGTTAACCTTTTTTGAAATTAATTTCAAAATCAATTTGTCATAAAAAATGGCTGAACTTTTTCATGTTCTCATTTTTAGTATCATTGCAACTATTGTTCTAAATCATGCTACTGTAATCTTGCCTGCAATGAACATAAAAGAAATAATGCACACAAAAAACATATATGTACATATACACACAAGCACAATCAACTTCTTGTATGTCTGACTAGTTGGGAAGCATTTGGCAATTGTATTAAAGTATGGTTCCCCAGAATATCAATAATAGGATGATAGACCTGTAATTTGTTCTGTTGTCCTTGAAAATGATATTAATATTTTCCATTTTGTCAATGAAAATCTTGATTCTTTAAACTCTGAATATCTACTTTTAATCATTTTAGTGATTGATAGCACACATGCGTATTTAGGGAAAAACAGTCTGTGTGTAGAATGAAATACTATTTTCCAAACCAGTGGAAAAATGTATTTAAAAAGAACAAGAAGTGTCTTCTAATAGCTGAACAACTTTATTAGGCTATAGTGCATAGACTATACATTCTCCCATTTTAAAAGTACAAAGAGTTGTAGCTGTTAATCCTTTGCATCTAAGGATCCTAGTGCCTGTGATCCATACTAGACTTGGGGGGTCAATGATATGTTGGTCATTGTGCAGGTCATGCAAAGTCCTATTTTGATTACTTTGGCCCTAACTTATGGAGTAACAGCCACAATAGTGTTCCTATACTAAAGAGGAACACAAAAAAGAGCTCTAGGCAATGCTACTGAGTCCTTATACCTCATCAGAGAGGAGGACCCAGAGACAAGTTTGACAGACACACTAAAGTATGCTCCAAGAATGGGGGCAGCCACTGGGAGAAAAGGAGGGAGGGGGGAAAGAAAGGGAAAGGGGGGGAGGGAGCGGGGGGAGGAGGGAGGAAGGGGAATGGGCTATTTATCAACTTTGTATGAGTGGAAAATTTTTTTTTAAATTAGCACTATAAATTAGCATAATAAAACATTTTAAACCTAAAAAAGTACAAAGAATTGAATTTAACAAATGTGAAGAGTTACATAGTCACTGCCAATTTAAATTTATTCAGCACCTCAAAATCACGGAAACAATCATCCACTGAAGGATTAAGGGGGTAGAACAAAGGTTAAGACTCTACCTTTAAGCAGAAAGACTTGAGTTCAGGTCCTAGATCCCATTAAAAAACACCAGGCAGAAATGGTGGTGGTCTGCACTTCTGGCTCGGGGGGTGGGGGGTGGGGGGGAAGCAAAGCCTGGGAAATCACAGAGTGATGCAAAAAGGAGGTAGAACAATCCAGGATAAATCCTGACATCAAATTTGGTTCAAAAGACAAAGGTCTAAGAGGACACACAGTGCCTTCTAATACACACACACATACACACACACACACGCACACACAAATAAATTAGAAAGAATAAAAATAAAGAACAAATAGTTACATCTTTGTTGAAATCGACAATCAATATTCACTAGAAGCCTGCCCAAATCCACATAGATCATCCAAGGTCAGGATTTCCATGGCAGTTGGCCAATGAGTTTGCTCCTGTTTGGTAACTACTGGCCTTTCTTTAACCTTCTAGTATGTGGCTTTCTTAAGCAATGCCACAGGATTTTGTAAACTGACTTTGAAAACAGGAAAATATTGGTGCTCCACATAATGGTCATTTTCATGTTTCATATACATAAATGACTTTATGCAAAAGAGTCACAATGAAGATTCAATGGATAAAGGTGTCCAAATGCACACCTAGAAACCGAAATTCAACTCCAGAACACATAATAGTAGAAGAAAATCCATTTCTGAAGTTGTCCTCTGACCTCCATATAGGTACCATATTTATTAATGTGTCACATTAATAAAATGGAAAAAATTTAGAAGAAAAAAAATCATGATACACTCAGGAATGGCAGAATTTCATTATGACACAGTGCTGTTTGATTCCCACATTACAACAGAGATGAGTGGATGTCTCTGCTGACAGGTCACCGCTCTGTTTTCTGGTTTTAGTGAAACACTGGATATTGGTAAGTCAAATGACACTCATTCACTTCTAATTACTTTTAATTAACTGCACTAGAGAAGGTTTTATGCACCTGGTAAAAGTGTAACAAAGATTTAATTGATGTAGATCTTCAATAATATAAATGATAAGCAGCTGCCACCATATACTAGATATTAAATAAGTGAAATCACAGAATTTTAACACCTGTCTTCTTGCCCAAGGTTCCTGCTTGTCAGTTATTCTCTTTATACCATGTGGGATGAAAGCAAATTAACACTTCTAAAGTGAATTTATACTCTTCTGTCAATCTCTATCATGAATTATTTATTACCCTCTATTTTAGCATTATTTATGAAATATGCACTAAAAACCTATAAGGAACTTAAATAAGATGCTTTAAATGATGTTCTTTGTACTGAAGTTTGATTTTCTTTACATTTGTGGCATACATGTTAATTCTTGAGTAGTATGAATGTCACTATAATGATATAAATATGATTCAATTAGATAGGAAGATATAAAAAAACCTTGCTAGGCTAGCCAAGAATTCTCAAAGATCAAAATTTATAAGTACTAATTTTATATAGGAAACCCCATATTTTGGATAGTGTTTGAGTCCCAGAGAAAATTATAGAAAACAAAATTGGAATTAATAGGAAAAAATGTTTGAATAATTGATCAGGGATTGGATATCCTGGAATGTTAGATGTTAGAGCATAAACAAACTTTGAATAAAGGACGAATGGACATGAAAAGGTGGGCTGGTTGTGAACACTGTGGTTCTACAGCACCCAAAGGACTGAACATTGCAGTGTGGTGGGAAGATTATCCAGTGAGAATGAATGCCAAAGCTGAGAAGGGAGTTCAAAAAAGAACCATCTTTTCCCAGATGAAACTAACTAGTCTGTTTACAGTATTAAATTGAGTGTTTGTGTATTTTTGCGATTCATTGGATAATTTTAGACAAAAAATAACTTCTCTGGGCACTGTAGGTAGCTGTTATTAACCCACAGAATGGGAACTTAACAGTGGAAATCTTTGGGTTTAAAGCTGGACAAGTGAAGGGAAATGCACATATCAATGGGATGGCCTGAAGGAGGTAATTTTATATACGATGGAGGCCTGAGAGACAAGCTAGAATGAACACAGGGGCCCATAGAAACATGAAAGCAGATGGGTGAATGGGAGTGGGATGGAAGAGCGAAGGGAAGAAAGGGATGAGAAGGGAGGGAGATGGAGAGAAGCTGAAATGAATGCTCTATATCCTTGTAAAAGTAGAAAAATAAAAAAACTCTGAATTTTTATACTGCCAATGAATAATTGTATGAAAAATATAGACACTACCCACCCTAAATTTGAATTCATAAATATCTTCCAGGCTAGTAGTTGCTTAGTGTAGCAGTTAGCCTGCATGGTTGCTGATAAATCACCATTAAACAGCTTACGGGAACAAGGGGTTTATTTTCTCTTATGATAGTCTGGTTACAGTTCTCAGTCCAGCTTGACAGGAGAGCTTGCACCAACGCCAGGGCCAACGGAACTGGCCACACCATCTCTATATAATGGCTGAGAGAGGGATGACCTTACTTACCAGACCAGCATGTCTGGCCAAGTGTACATTAGGCTGCCAACTCTCTCAACCAGCTCTCTGTATTTTATTCCAGGGTCTAGTCCCACCCACCATGGGCTGGGCCTTCCCCATCAGCTAGGCAATCTCCTGCAGGTTTGCTCTAGGCTTACTCAACCACTAATTTTCTACAAATGTGCCCAGAACTCAAACCTTCAACTGTCAGGTTGACACCTGTTTCTAACTATTACAATTAGATACTTCAATATTAAAATATGTGTTCAAAATCACATAGAAATGCAAGTAAACAATAAATTCTTTAGAGACAAGTGATTCAAGGCTGGGTGCAGAGATGATCTAGAAGCAGCTGTCAAGTTGTCTGAAAGTAAAATTATTTCTACCTTGTACTTTATAAAACAGATAATCTATGTCTCTGCATGTGAGCAAGATCTTAACACAGAATTATAAGCATAAATAAATGCAGAAATGTTTGTGTACTGCTTCATGGCCTGATACCTTGGTAGTTTTCACACTGTCTTCTGAAATGCTGCCAGTGAAATGACAGAGCAGCTGTCAGATTTCAGAATGTATTGTGAAATCAACCAGCAGACCACAGGTCCTAATGAATTTTTAAGGAAGTCTGGGAACTTTCACAATGCCTCCTGCTTTCTGGTTCAGAAATGGACAATAACATAATGCCAGAAGTGCTGATCCTATCTATACAAAGGGAGGATAAAGAACAACAGGATCTAGTGGCTGTATTATCAATCACAGCTGCAGACACTAATCAAACAGTTCTGACTAGAAATGAGAATGAAGGATGTCATAGTTTGAAATGTGTCCCCCACAGTCTCATGTGTGACAAGGTCATGGCACCTTGAGAGGAAGAGCCTTGCTGGAGGAAGGCAGTCACAAGGGGTGGGCCTTGAAGTGGATCAGTCCCACCTTATCTCCAGGAGAAGTCTGCCTTTGCAGCAAGCAGTCTGGTAGCTCTCAGCCTTGCAGATGGGAGTGACTTAGCCTGACTCTGGCCAGCCAGCCATGCCACCTCCTTAATAAAGACTGTATCTCCCCTCTGGAACTGTAAGCTGAATAAATTGCCCTTTCTCTTTTAAGTTACTTGACTTTGAATGCTCTCTCTCACAGCAACAAATAAGAGTAACTGTTACAAAGGATATAGTGATTTCATAGGGCCACACCTTTGAAAAATAAGCTCTTTGTGGCACAAAAGCAGCCAGATAACGTACATGGTGGAGAAGTTGGGAGAAAAAGTGATATGTCTATTAGAACTAAAAAAAAAAAAGCGATTGAGCAATAATCTGTAACTGGAAAATTCTCACAACGAAAAAAATACATGTATCAAAGAAGAAGATTTGAGGTATCTAAAGTAATAAGACTAGCTCAACTAGTCTGGAAACATTAAATGATTCTACCAGAAGGCTTTATGAGGGAAATGAGAAAAGAGAGCTGTCATAAGAATCATGGAGGTCTAAAAATCTTCAGACGTTCGTGAAATTCTCAAACCCTAGCTTCTCTGGACCTGTGTATTTTCAATCCATCAGCAGACTGGTACAGGTTGTTCTATTAGATTAGAAATTTGTTCCAGAAAAGAAAGCAATTGCATTTAAGAGAGCAAAAATAGAAAAAAAAAAGCTTAGCTCAGCTTTTCAAATGTGTAGTGGGACTTTATTGATGAAATATGCTTGATTGCATTTTATCTATAAGTTGTTGAAAACACATTCTCAACATGTTTTAGTGGCACCCTGAAATTCATTCCCCTCAGAATTGACAGCAACACAATGCCAACCTATCATAACTCATAATATTTAGATAGTGTAGACTTTGAGGTTATAAGGTCTCATTCAGGGCCTTGATTTATGTTGCCTTAAACAAGATCAACAGCTAGATAACATATTTGTTCAGTACATCTGTCATGAGAAAAAACCACAGTAAGGTCTGGCTCTATCATTGGGAAATTCTAATTATACCACACAGAATGAAAATAGATTTAATGTAATCAATGACAACATGAAAGAATATTCTGGGTATAATGCACTTAAATCCATAAGGAAAAGTCATCATATAATTTTCTAATAATTATGTTTTATACAAATTTTATTATGGTGATAAGCATCACTTAAAATAAATATTTAAATTTCGAGAGGAAACCAAACTGGTAATATCTTTAATATTTCCTCAAGGGTAAAATATAATACCTATTTTGTTTATAATTTTGATGCATTTTATATGACACCCTATAACTTCTTCACTTCATGCATGATTTCTTTAAGGATTGAGGTTATTTCACCATGCATACTATGTTTAATTTGATAATCCTACAAAGTTCATGATCATGGATGCTATACATCAACCTACATGCAGTGATGATTTCCATTGTATAAACATTCTGCTTTTCTATCCACACATTAACCTCAGCATTCTAATTTGGGTTTCAACTTATCCCAAAATTCATCAAGCCATAGGAATGGAGTTTTCCTGGTACATTTTGTTTTTAATAAAGATATCCATTGTGGCAAATTGTTCAGTTTCTTCCATTGGAAGTTATCAGGTAAAACATAAGCAAAGCATATACAATGAGGTAGAAAGGTTTCACTTTAATTAAATGATTATTAATTATTAACATGTAAATGTAAGATCAATTATTTGTTATGCTATATATGCAAATAGTTTATTTTCAAATTAGTTGCTAGTAAATAAGCAAATTTGTGATTTTTGTCTGAAGGTATCTTGAAATGACATACATAAAATGGCGAAAACAACTCTATGATGAAAATGGGAATATTGAAGGATAGTCTCTTCCCCTTGATTCACTTGACCTTGACCAAGACTCACTTTTCCTTTTAACTCTAAGTAAAATACCCACATCTTCTTGATCTTTGCCAGAATATCTTTACCATTAACAATGCCCCTTACATTTCATATAAGTTGCTTTGAATTTTGTGAAAGTCTAAAATAACATACATGATGTGTCAGGAATAATGTTATAGGTTGCATTGGTGAACAACATAGTTCACACATGAAAAGCATTATAGAGTAAAACCTTTGGTCAGCATCAGGACGCACAGTGTTCGTATGATGTGGAAAAAATAGAAACGCTTCAAATTACTTTGGGGTGCCAGGTGATTGAACTACCCTAAAACCAAGAATCTCTCAAGATAAAAATGTATTTGTTCCGTGTAACCTAACAAACTGCATGCTTCAGAAGCAGAATGCCTTGCAACATTTGGTTTGCTTAGTGACAGCATAGTTGACTGAGGTCAGCAGAAGAATGATGCTTAGAGGAATCATAAAAGAGGATTGTAGTAAATACTGATATTCTAGGAGAAATTAAAGAGCAAAATTTCAAGCATGCTTCGGCAGAATTAGCATCACATTCGTACGACAGCAATGTAAAAAAGAAACTCCTGTAGGCTAGACACTCTCTGGACTATATCAATAATAGATTAATATTTTTTTCTACCTGTACTGTTGTAGTTTCTCTTCATGTTGCTGATAAACACAAGGCCAAACAACTTGCAGGAGCAAGGGATGTTATTCTTGCTTGTTATTTTTAGCAACACTTCCTCAGCATGGTATTAGAATTCAAACCAACATCAGAAAACAAGGAAACTTTCCACACCATATCTCCAAGGAATTACTGAGAAAGAGACAAACCTCATTTGTCTGTCTGAGAATCTGCTAAGTTATGCAAATTACTGAATCAGTAGTACTCTCTATCTCACCCACCTGTTCTGCAAATGTTCCCAGCTACCATGGGCTGGGTCCTCCCACATCAGCTATACAAACTCCCACAGTGTTGATTAGGGCTTGCCTTAACTAACAAATCTTCACAGATTTGCCCAAATCTTTAATCTTCAGTGGCCAAGCTGATATTTGAATCTAACTAGCACACTCGCTGATGGAAAACATACACAGTCACTGTAAATGCACTAAAAGAGATCATGTGGTAGGTCCTGCTAACAGTGGCAGCGTGGTATAAAAAGATTTAGTTTTCTCTGTGTAATCAAGTAATGTACTCTAGGGTTTCAGGAGATCCCCACAGCCACAGTCAAAGATTTTTCCAAAAATACAACTTTACAAAGGAATGTTATATTTTCTAAACACAACCAAGAATATTTTATTTATTTTTCTACTTTTGCAAGCATATTGAGTATTCATCTCAGTTTCCCTTCCTTTCCCCTTCTTTCTGTCTCCTCTTTTCCCTTTACCTTTCCTTCCTACTCCTTCCACCTGCATGCTTCTATAGACCCCAGGATTCACTCTAGCTTGTCTACTCCTCTGGGGGCTTAGGATTCTGTGGTGTAACAAGTTACCTCTCTTCAGGCCACCACACTGATGTGTGCATTCCCCTTCACTCATCCAGTTTTAAACCTAAAGATTTCCGCTGTGAGTTTCCATTTTATGGTATAATAATAGCTACCTACAAAGCAGTTTGATGTACTGTCTTCCTACCTATAGGTTTACTTGCTGTCTTCCCTGTTGATCTATTTCCATCCCTTTTTGTTAGGTTCTTCCACTTTATAGTAACAGGGATGGATACCATTCCAATAAGTGAATCTTGAATCCAAACAGAAAGCTGTTGGTTGTCTCCTTGTTCATGCCACAATTACACTGGTGGTCACCTATTGCCATGATAATTTATATTGAAACTTACAGATCTCATGCCTATGATAGGACTTGTGAATATTTCTCTTCCTCAACAGTTTCTATATTATTCCTTGGTATTGTGTAAGCTATCCAGCAAGGAGAAAGTTCACAGACTAGTTCTAGTTGATATATAGTCCATGTTCTGTAATCCATTTGTGTTGCATCTTCAGTAATAGTCTATAATGTTTGGGGGCCTTTAAGACCTCTCATCAACATTTTATCAGGAAGTGCCACATTCCTGTCACTTCTAGTATAATTTTGTCCCTGGGTTCTAAGTGAATCAGTTCAAAGCTTTTCGTTTTTGTTTTTGTTTTCCTCATTTCATGCTCCTTTGCATAGAAATTGCCCATTTTTGTTCCTTTCTTTAGAAGAGATTTTTTTAAATATATTACTAGCATAAGATGTTCTTTTGGGATTACTTCCTACAATCTTAGGGTTTTTCTATAAGTCCCTCCATCCCTCCTATATCCCATGTCCATACTACCTCCCATCCCCTCATTTCCTGCTATGTAATTTTCCCAATTATTCCCTCCTGCACATTTGCATGAAGTATATTTGAATTGTTCTTGATATGAAGTGTTGTCTAAAGAAGAAGATGAAAGCAGTGGGTTATTTTTATTTTCTTTTTATGAAACAGCATATAAAAGTATACCTACTGATACTTGATATTGAAAATGACAATAAAAAAAGGAAAAAAGTAGCATATTTGCCTATTCCTGTCATGGTATGGGAACTGGATTATCAAGAAGTACTGTTGTGTCAGATAGCTCTGTGATTTTGTTTGCTTCAGCTCTGGCGGTGACTGAATTTACCTGGTACACCTCAGGCCTTCTGTTATCAGCTTTGGAAACTTGGAATAAATTCTGTAAACTTTTGATCTTTGTGCTAAAAAGTATTTGGGCATCAGAAATAAAGAGTGATCATTTTAAATTACATTATGCAGTGTTGGTCTGTCGATTACTTATAAGCTTGGTGTGTTAGTCACAATAGTAACAAACCTAGTGTGTTCCTTTTTTGCTGGGACCTGATTTCAGAAGCTGTATAATTCATGAAATGGGTTGTATCTCTTCCCCAAATACTCTCTACTCTTTGCCGGTTTCTGATCGAACAAAATCTGAATCCTGGCAAGGTACTCAGATTAACTGTCATGTCTAATTATATATGTGAGGAGGTTCTACATGCAATGAGCTGTACTTCCTGAGTCTGGTATGCATGTTTATTGCTAACTACATAAGCAGATCCATACACTTTCACACACATCACTTACACCTTGACGAGCTCTCCTTATGCAGTCTTCTATCTCTTCACTTTCTTTACTCTCTCTCAGTCCAATAACCATAGTGTTCAGGCTATTTTGACATTTATCTTCTCCCTGTAACCTTCACTCAATGGCTGTTGCTCACCTAGATTCCTATGAGAGTCATGTAGGTGGTCTCCCAGCTTCACAGTCCTCAGCCTCAATGGAGCTTCCATTCCTGTGGTCACTCCTGATCTCTTCACAACTCGTTATGGTGGGCCATGAGTATTAAGCTTGTGAACTGTCATTTCATTTATCTGGAAACCAGAAAGAAGCACAACACTGCATAGTGGGCTAACCAATATTAATTTAAAAATGTTGTGTTTACTGGTGTAATTAAAAAAAAGTTCTGAAAGTTAAGTCTAGAATTACCCGGCAGCACCTTTTGACTGACAGGGTCAAAGAGAAGAGCCACACGTGCAGCCTGGCCTTCATTTCCACTTGGCATTTTTTTTAATCTGGTATATGAACTTAAGTCCTTCTGCTTGCAAGGTAGAGTGTTAACCCCTAAGCCATCTTTCCAACCAGAAATCTCTGTCTTTAAGATTCTTTCCTCCAGATTTTCTTCATCTCCTGATGTTTCCCCCTTTGGCCATCCCAGAGCACACTTTACAGGAGTGAGGGATAGTGGAGTGGTCCCTAGAGGTCAGTGTTATGCAAGCTGGTGAGACAGAGGAGGGGAGAAAGATGATGTGTAGGCTGACATAGCACAACCAATATTCACAGCTGGAGCAGCTGCCTTCAAGTCTTGTTCTGAGATTCCATTGCATCAAGACAAGTCATTTGGAAAACTTCAACCAAAAAAAACATACAAACTGAATTTCACCGTGGAGAAAAGGAATCATTGCTAAACTTCTCCCCGAGTGAACATATTGCAAATCCTGATTTGGGAATGATGGACAAATGATGTAGGCAAAGTCCACAGCTGCTAACCTAGTGCTGTGATAATGCTCTCCATCCTTCTTTTCTGTCTCATGTGCTAAAGATTTACCTTGCCTCCCATACGCTTTCATATCGAACTTGGTAACTTTCCCCAAGTTGGTGTGTGTCGTGGTTTGGAAATGAGTTCCTGACAGACTCACGTGGTTGCATTCTTAGCTACTATTGATAATTGGTAAGATGATGGCACCTTTACGAGGTGGAGTCTTGCTGGGAGGAAAAGAAGTCACAGGGAGTGGGCCTTGAAGTTGATTAGCCTCATCCTGCTACTTCTAGCATTCTGTTTGTTTGTTTTTTTTAAATTTTGCTGCTTGCTTTCTCGGTCTCCGTGATGATGGACATAACCTAAGTTACCTCCAGTTTCTTTTCCCACCATGCCTTTCCCATCCTGATGAACTATGTTTCCCCCCTGGAACCATAAGCCAAATAAATCTCTTTTATCCCTTAAGTTGTGCCTGAGGGTTGTCTCACAACTCTGCCGCACTATTGCCTCTTCATCCAGCTCCCCTTCTCCCTGGATGCTGCCTTTGTCTCCTGGCTCCCAGTCTCCAGATTCATCCTATCAGTTTCCTTGTTGTGCATGTGGGCCTGGAGATGCAGGCCTGTGAAATCTTTTGCTGTCTCATAAATGTATTTAGTCTGACTGACATCAATACATTTATTTCTTCTTTCTCTAGCTCTCCCATGAATTTCACTCCAGTGTTAAGTCTCTCTAATATTCTGCACTTCAGTTATTCACTTTCTCACACTGATCTTTGATATTTTTTCCAATTTCACCTGCACAATAATTACAAGCTCCCCAAATGTAGTACCTATGCCACATTTTTCATTTTATATCTAGTAACTATAACACATGCAGCATGTAACACAGCTCAGTCACACTGAGTGTTGACAATGGATGTATAGGGATCGTGCAATCTGTGGGTTTCTGGAGTTAGGTGAAGGATAATCAGTATCAAATTGTAATTTATGATGTTGGTCGCATTTTCTCTTTCACTTCTAGATCTCTGGAGACTAAATGAAAATGGAGAGTGATTTGGAAAGGCTTCAGCTATCTTTCACTTCAAAGTCAGTTCTGCTCATACTAACTTTTCCTTTTGATATCATAACACAAATGAAATGTGTTCTACTCCATAGGAGCATATAGGCCATGATTAATTAGAAAAACAAATCTATACACACAGAAATTATGCTGATAGTCACAATTTTTTCCAGTTGTGCTAAATGAGTTTTCTTTCAGTTTCAATGTCGGAAAACAAAAAATTGGAAAATTTACTTGCATGTGAATCGCTCTCCAAGTTTTTCCACATACATTGGTCTCAAAAAGACTATGGAGGGTTAATATTGAATGGAGAGGAAAGCTATGCACACTGATATATCATATACACTCCATCAGATGTCAGTACAGGCAACCTATATGAAACACTGTGCCACACATGCAAAAATATATGAAAGTGGGAGGGAGACTTTCTGGGAAGAAAGTTTGCAGTGGAAAAAAAGAGGTATGGAAGGGACTGAATGATGAAAGATGATATTTATATGCATTTACCATGTTTATGCATGAAACTAAAATAATAGAAATACACTTTTAAAAAGAAATATTTTATGATGTTTTCCAAAATTTAAAAAAAATGTTAATTTCTTTCATATTTTGGAAGGTGAGAAAAAGGTCTCACATAGCCCAGGCTTTCCTTGAATTTACTATGTAGCTAAGAAGACCTTGATTGCCTGATTCTCCTGTCTCTACCTCCCAAAATGCTAGAATTACAAGTATGATCACCACAAGAGTTTTAAGTAATAATATGAACACATTTTTAAAAATACATTATTAACTTAAAGATGACTTAAAACTTAGAAAAGTGATCATTTTGATAGCATAATAAATTAACATGTAAGACTGGAATGTAGCTCACTTGGTCAAGTGATTGCTTAGCATACATAGGGCCCTAGCTTCAATCCCCAGGGTAGACTAAATCAGGAATCAAGTAAAATTCTTAAGATCTTTAAACTTGAGAACTTTGCTTCTTAATATTGCTGTGTTTTGGGGCACCATGAATTAAAACAAGGGTCTAATGCTATTTACACTGAGATATTAACTCAGACCAAGAACTTTGGAAACATTATTATATATTAATAACTGAAACCCTAAAAAGTATATTTCATGTATATTTCTCATATAAATTATAATTACATTGATAAATGTGTTATAGACTAATTATATATCATGATGGTATTAAGTAATATGAAGCTATAGCACAATTAAAAATTTTATTTAACATTGAAGAGTAAAGTGCTTCCTAAATTATATCAACTTTAACTTGATAGTGTATTTTAAGAAATGCATTCATGTCATTCCTTAAATTAATCTTGTTGGTATATATAACACTCTGCTTTATTTCATTTTCTTAAATTTAGAAAAACTGTCATTATTTGTGCAAGTACCAATGTTTATTATAATTTTTATTTTGAGCAGCAGATTGTCTGATTTTTAAGTGGTATGAGGAAATTTATATAAATTTTGCCTATGACTATTTTCTGACAAATATCTAATCTAAAAAACTGTTAGATTTTTTCCTTTTTGTCAAAAACCATCCATTCTTACTTCATTGCTGAGTCTGAATTTTTGTAAATAATGTATGTGGAATTATCAAAAGGAACATACGATGATCAAATTAAAGTCATTGCTCTAAAATTCAATTTACATTGTCGGAAATGGTGTGGATCCAAGTTTTGTTTGGGCAGTTATTTCATGTTCCAGGGTGAGAAAGGCAGAATTTTATTTTACAAGATAAGAAATTGAAAGGACTGTTTCATTTCCCCATCTTTCACAATGTTGCTTTAGGGACTCACAGAGATTGTATTTACAAATATTCTGCATTTAACCAAAAGTGCAAGACTGTTGGACTTCTGTGATCTCTTCACACTTCTCTTATTTTACTGATGATTGAGTTTGCATGTTTCTTCTTTATAAAATGGATTCTGAAAGGTTTCAAACTTGTTGCTCGGTTCACTGATTGAACTCTACTAACTACAGAAACAACTTGGTTTATGGTAATCTCAGCAAAGATTGTATTATTGGGAAGGTAAGTGTATGTGTTAGGATGTATTCATAATCTCAATGCTTTTTGTACTGAGGTGTCCAATAAGTTTTTTGGAATGATTTAGACATTTCTAATAGTTCAGGGCCCCAGGTTTGTTATCCAATATTCATGAAAGGGATACATAGATGGCTTAGTGGATAAAATGCCTGCCTTGCCCCCCGCCGGGAGAACGACGTGGAAGTTGCGGGCCTGTCGAGCTGGCGCGGAGGACACCGCCTGCGAGCCTGAGGCCAAGACCAGAGGAGCTGGCGGCGCCCGAGCTCGAGTAGGAGTCGCTGCGGGCCCGGCCTGTCGCGGATGAGCGGAGGGGCGGACGCGGGTCATCATGGGTGGCTTTTTCTCAAGTATTTTTTCCAGTCTGTTTGGTGCTGGAAAAACCACAATTTTGTACAGATTACAGGTTGGAGAAGTTGTTACTACCATTCCTACTATTGGATTTAATGTAGAGACAGTGACATACAAAAACCTTAAATTCCAAGTTTGGGACTTAGGAGGACAGACAAGTATCAGGCCATACTGGAGATGTTATTTTTCAAACACAGATGCAGTCATCTATGTAGTTGACAGTTGTGACCGAGACCTAATTGGCATTTCCAAATCAGAGTTACTTGCCATGTTGGAGGAAGAAGAACTAAGAAAAGCCATTTTAGTGGTGTTTGCAAATAAGCAGGACATGGAGCAGGCCATGACACCCTCAGAGATGGCCAATGCACCGAAAATGGCAGATATTTAAAACCTCAGCCACCAAAGGCACCGGCCTTGACAAGGCAATGGAATGGTTGGTTGAAACATTAAAAAGCAGACAGTAATTCCATCACGTCAGCTGCTGTGAAACAAACGCTTACGTGTCACACGCTCTTCGGAAGTGGTCAGACGTGCTTCCCATGACTAATGATAGAACGGTGGTTGTTGACATTTACAGAACTGACCTCAACACTGTAATCAACCTAAGTATTTGGTTAGCGGGGCAACTGATTGAATCACCCAAATGGTCTCTGTCATGTAAAATATTTCTTCCTTGCTTTCTTGTGTTAAGGTATGTGTTCTATTTGTATGGAATTCTTACCAAGTACAGTAATATTAAAGAATGCACTCTTCTTGGAGGAAAAATCCTCCTATTTTTGAATTAGTGGTTGCATCTTTTGTATTGATCACTAACAAATGTTAGCTCAGATTTTTTTCCCCTTAATCATGTGTTTCCAAAGATTAGTCCCAGTAAAGATCACAGTATATATAACATAGTGTTCATTTGCTTAACTGACTAATTTATAGTAAGCGTTCTCATTTAAAAGGTTTTGGTGATAGTAATGACTATTTTGTTGGCTAACTTCATTGCCATCCATATATTTTACAATATTTTATAATTGTTGAAAACCTTTAACGTATTTTGACTTAATCAGTTTGTAGAGGAACTCCGTGAGGTAGGCAGGAAAGGTTGTAATGTCATGACTTTGGGAACAAGGACCTAAGGTTCTGATGTGTTGTTGGTTTGCACTAAGTGCAAACTGAGGTGGAATAAGGTTGTGAGTGATGTTGTGGGTTAGAAACTTGTGTCATAAATTGAAAATACCAACACTGACAATACATACACTATTAGCCAGGCATGGTGGCACACACTGTAATCCTAGCACTCACAAGGCAGAGGCAGGAGAATCAGTCAGAAGTTCAAGTCCAGCCTGAGTTGTGCAGCAAGTTTGAAGCCAACCTGGACTAAAGATCCTGTCTTAAAAATTAAAAAAAAAAAAAAGAAAAAAATATGCTAAGGTAGCCAAAGAAACTCCAAGTAATATTTATATCAACTTAGATTATATTAGTAAAATGACCAGTGATAATAAAAACAATCCTATTTATATTTGATGAAGAAAAATCACATTTGAAAGGAAATAAAATGATTTAAGAAACATTATAAAAAAAAATGCCTGCCTTATGTTGGGTTAAAGAGCAGGGGCGTGGGAAGGAATCTGGAGCAACTCCAACAATGTATAGAGTACCTCATGGAGGTCTATGAATAAAGAGACCATAACACAAGACTAAGACTTCATAAATTCAAGTTGCATTAGAATTAAGGGCCTGGTGACCAAGGCAACTACAGGTCAGCCTTAAGGTGGAAAAGCATGGGAAGAGAAGAGATATCTTAATGACAGAGAAGACAGAGAGGGCAGGATAGAGACAGCTGCATGACTCAAGAGAGAAGTTCCCAGAAAACAGAAAGCAGAGAGAGGCCCTGGGTGTGGCTACAGTCTTTTAAGGCCACAAATGTTGCTGAGGAGTTGCATGAGAGTTGCTATGGAAGACCTTGTGGGTAGAAGAGAAGGTTTCTTCCTAGGGCCATATGATATAGCATTCAGTTCTCATGCCTTCACCCTATAAGCAAGAGAGCTGATGGTGATGGGATCCCTGAACCTAGGTAAAATATTTGTTATGACATGTATTTTTAATTTGATTAAGCATTAATTAGTGCTTTCTGAATATACCATTTATTCTTTAGCATACATATAAGGATATGGCAGAGGTATAAGGTACTCACTATACATTCAATAACATCAGTTTGTCCATTTTATTATCTAAATCAAAATGAATAAGTGACTCTATTGACACTGACATTTTATAAATATTTTCTAAAAATGAATTAGGGGGTTGTTAAGTTAATAAAACATTTAGATTTGTTTAGTGTCAGCTTTGCCAATTTGCTTTGATATTTTTATCACATTCTATACTTGGGACAATACAATTAACGTGTACTAAACAAACTATGAAAAACTATTTTGAAAAAGCAATGGCAACAGCTTGATTTTGAAATGCCACAAGATAAAAGCAAGGAGAGTAGGCAGATGGCATGTATTTTATTGCACATATTAAAAAACTGAATTTCCTGCTCATTTCCAGACCCATATATTTCATATAATATGTCTATCACCAGACTGTGAGGCTGTGTCCAGCAAATGCTACAACAGAAAGGTCATCCCACAGAAATAACAGCATTGTAAACTTCTTTTGCTCTGGGCCAGTTCACACTGCCAGGCAGAAGCCTTTCCCATTTAGATAAGGAAGATACAGGAAATTGTATTGTAATTTAATATTTCCTTTGTCACACTGAGTAAAATCCATTATTGCTGGGGCTTTCACAAAGTTGTCCTATGCCAGCAGACAATGCAGTCAGGTTATTAAGCAAATGTAATTGCCTGGTGATAACAGGCCCTTTGAATCTCTGTTTGGTGCATATTTAACTTCAAAAGGGCTATCAGTGAGGACAGCGCATTTAGAGCAAGTGGGAACATTGTGCATGGACACTTCTAACAGAAAGATTACATTTTAATAAAATAGTGCATATCATTTTAGTAGTATCTAGGTCCTATTTTAGAATTGTTTCATATTCAAAGAAATTAATATGCTTTCTCTATTCCCTAGTGTTCAAAGGCAGGAGATAACTGAATGGTTTAAGTCTTAAATATTATATAGGATAATATTCACAGAATCATGTATCTTCAAATTTGTTCTGACTGTTCTAAGAAATGATTCTTGTTAAGTAAGTGGGTGGGAGTGATTATCTATCTGTGTGTTTTTTATGGTGTTTTATACATTCTTAGCATTAAAATAAGCTTATTAGAACTATGAAATAAGAGAATATTATACTTTAATTTTATTTATTCAATATTTAATTTTGAGTGTTGAATCCGGGCCATTTTGAATTTGAAGATATATGCTCTAGTGAGCTTTTTGATCACAGCAAGACAATGCCTGAAGAGCTTAATGTAAAAATAGTAAAGTTTTATTTTGCTTTAGTTTTAGAGGTTCTGGTGATCATTGTGGCCAATTTTTGCTGAGCCTGCAGAGAGAAAAAAAATCAATCATAACAAAATGTATGCTGAAAGGGCACCATTCCAAGCATAAAGAAAAGGAAGGAAAGGTAGACCACTTCTCAGTCCTCCTCCAGCTCACTGCTTCAATGGCTTGAGGTCATTCACTATGCCTCTTAGAGATGTTGCAACTTCTCCAAGTTCCACCCATAGGAAGTCAACATTGCACAAAGAGAGGTTTGGGGGGATACACAAACAACCAAACTTTACTGATACAGTTCCCATTTTATGAGCCAGAAGGTTATTTCCATTGAAGAGGCAGCAATGATAAGTGTAACATGACTCCAAATGAATGAAAACTGAATTTAAATCTCAGTAAGTACTGAAGGATTACTTTTCCCCCTGGCAGAGGGTGAAATTGCTCAACTTAGACTTTACCACCAAACCACAGACTCAGACCTTAGGATGTTTTTTAATAACAACTTTGAGGTGCTTGAGTGTAGGAAGTTCTCTAACACAAAAGAAGCACTATCCAGTGCATTATGCAGTCATTGGATCTAAGTTTCCTCTCTCTTTTTAAAAAAAAATTGTTCATTCTTTCCATCAATGCAGCAAAGAACACACATTTTCTCAGAAGCACACAGAACTTTCTCCAAAATAGACCTTATATTGGGCCACAAATCAAATCTCCACATATATAGGAAAGTTGAAATTCTAGCCTGCACTCTATCAGACCACCATGGTATAAACCTTGACATCTGCAACACAACAAACAGCAGAAAATACACTAACTCCTGGAAGCCAAACACTAAGACGCTGAATGAAAATTGGGTTCAGGAAGAAATTAAAAAGGAAATTCAAGATTTCCTGGAAGTGAACGATAATGAAAATACAATATATTGAAATCTCTTGGACACAATGAAAGCCAACTTTTTTTTAATACATTTTTTATTATTTCTGCTCATACAAACTTAATAGGTAGATCAGTTCCCTCGTTCCCTCCTCCTCCCCAGAAACCCCCTCCTCCCCCTCCCTCCCTCCGTATCCACCAGTGCCTCCCCCCCAATTCCCAGAGAGTCCTTTATTCTCTATGCCTAACTCTCCTCTTGGTCCACCTCTCCGATGATGTACAAGGACCCAGCGGCATTTCCCTGAACCCTTTCTCGTGTTCCCCTTAAGCATAGGAACACTACTGTGGGTGTCAATCCCTTGCCTCCAAGGATCTTGGTGCCTTTAGCAGATGCTAGACTTTGTGAGGTCAATAGTATGTTGGACATTACGCAGGGCATGCAAAGTCCTATTATGATTGCTTCGGCCCTAACTAGTGTGGAGAATCTTGCAAATCATTGCTCCTCCCATCCTTTTGCTCTTACAAACTTACTGCCCTCTCTTCCGCAAATGTCCCTGAGCTTCAGGATGGGGGGAGATTAGGATGGCCTAGATCTATGTGGTTGATGTAGAGTCTCTGAAGTTCTGGATTATGGTTTGTTGATTTTCTTTTGCAGTTTTGCTGCTCCTGCAATGCCCTTCACTCCATCCTGATGGGCACTGTATGTCACCCCCTGGTCAGAAACAAAAAGCTGTTAAACTAGAGTCTTGTAATAATCGCACATTCAAGGGTAGATGTAATAAAAGCAGGAAACCTCGGTGAGGGAGGGGTCAGTCACCCATTTGAAAAATGATCAACTTTCATCTGCCAGACTATATGCCCTCCCCTCCTGGTGAAATCATACCCCCTCAGTTGTACATGATCAGGAACGAATGTCTGTGAACTTAACCAGGTGTCACATTACTTACTTGCATTCCTTGGAGGCCTATTTTCTCTGCTGTAACATGGTCCACTCTCTCCTTGTGTCTGGTGTGGCCCTCCAACTCCATCCCTCCTGTTCATAATCCTTACAATTACTGTATTACATAGGTTTACCTTTGAGTGTCTCAATGTGGGCTGGGTGAGTTTGGTACTAGGAGCCACCTATTAGGGAGTACATACGGCACTTAAATTTCTGGGTTTGGGATACTTCACTTAGTATAATTGTTTCTAATGACATCCATTTCCCAGCAAATTCCAGTAATTCATCATTTTTGATGGCTGAGTAGTACTCCATTGTATAGATGTACCACTCTTTCCTTATCCATTCGCCAACTGTTGGACATTTTGGTTGATTCCATGACTTTGCTATTGTAAAGAGTGCTGCTATGAACATGGTCGTGCTTGTGCTATCGAGGTGAACCTCTGCTGCATGGGGGGTTATTCCCAAAAGTGGAATAGCACGGTCATATGGCATTTCAATCTTTAATTTCTTTAAGAATCTCCAGACGGCTCGCCAGAGTGGCTATATGAGCCTGCATTCCCACCAGCAATGTAGGAGAGTTCCTCTCTCTCCACATCCTCTCCAGCACTTGTCGTTGTTTGTATTGTGGATTTTTGCCATTCTGACCGGGGTGAGATGATATCTCAGGGAAGTTTTGATTTGTATTTCCCTGATGGCTAAGAGAGTGGAGCATTTTTTAAGATATTTCTTAGACATTTTAATTATATCCCTGGTAAAGTTTCTTTTAAGTTCCAGGGCCCATTTTTTAATTGGGCCATTGGTTTCCTTGGTGTTTAGTTTTCTAAGTTCTTTGTGCACTCTGGATAGTAGAGCTCTATCAGATGTGTGGTTAGTGAAGATTTACTCCCATTCTGTGGGTTGCCTTTGAGCTTGTGTTACAATCTCTTTATCTGAACAGAAGCTCTTTAAATTTCACAAGATCCCAACTGTTGAGAGTTGGTAGCAGTGACTGTGCCATTGGATGTCTGTTTAGGAACTGTTGGCCTAGCCCAATCAGCTCGAGGGAGAATCCTATCCTTTCAACTATGGTTTTTATAGTCTCTGGCCTGATATCAAGGTCCTTGATCCATTTGGAATTAAGTCTTCTACATGGTAACAAGTACGGGTCCAGCTTTAATCTTCTGCATGTGGAGATCCAGTTTTGCCAGCACCATTTGTTGAAGATGCTGTTCTTTTTCCATTGGATTCTTTGGGCCTCTTTGTCAAAGATCAAATGGCTGTATTTTTGTGAGCTTATATCTGGGTCTTAAACCCTTATCCATTGATCTGTGTGTCTATTTTGGAGCCAGTACCAGGCTGTTTTTATAACTATGGATTTGTACTATACACTAAGGTTTGGTATAGTAATACCTCCAGCGGTGTTTTTGTTACTCAGGATTGTCTTTGCTATCGTGGGTCTTTTGTGCCTTCATATGAATTTTGAGATTATTTGGTCAACTTCTTTGAAGAATTGCTTTGGGATTTTGATTGGTATAGCATTGAATTTGTATATTGCCTTTGGTAGGATGGTCATTTTTACAATGTTGATTCTGCCAATCCAGGAACAAGGGAGGTCTTTCCACCTTCTGGTGTCTTCTGCAATTTCTATCTTTAGGGTTTTAAAGTTTTCATTGTAAAGGTCTTTTACCTCCTTGGTTAGGTTTAAACCAAGGTATTTCATTTTTTTAGGGGCTATAGTAAATGGGATTGTTTTTCTCAAGGCTTTTTCACTTCTTTCATTCTGGGCATATAGGAAGGCCTCTGATTTTTGCACATTTATTTTGTATCCTGCCACCCTGCTGAACTTCTCAATTAGTTCCAGGAGCTTCCTGGTGGAGTTTTAGGGGTCCCTCAGGTATAAGATCATGTCATCTGCAAATAGGGATAGCTTGACTTCTTCCTTGCCGATGTTAATTCCTGTTATGTCCCTTTCTTGTCTTATGGCTTCAGCTAAGACTTCAAGTACAATATTGAATAGAAGTGGTAAGAGTGGACAGCCTTGTCTAGTTCCTGATCGAAGTGGGAATGCTTCCAATTGTTCCCCATTGAGAATAATCCTTGCTGTGGGCTTGTTGTATACAGCTTTTATTATACTGATAAAGGTTCCTTCCATTCCTACTGTCTCTAGCGTTTGGATCATAAAGGGCTGATGGATCTTGTCAAAGGCTTTTTCTGCATCTATCGAGAGTATCATGTGGTCTTGGACTTTGGACTGGTTTACATGATGAATTACATTTATTGATTTTTGTATGTTGAACCAACCTTGTGTGCCGGGGATGAAGCCAACTTGGTCCCTTTGAATGATCTTTTTAATGTGTTTTTGAATCCGATTTGCTAAGACTTTGTTGAGGATCTTTGCGTCTGTGTTCATTAGAGAGATTGGCCTATAGTTTTCTTTTTTAAGTGAATCTTTATTAGGTTTTTGGATTAAGATGCTATTAGCTTCATAGAAGGAATTTGGTAGTGTTCCTCCCTTTGCTATTTGATGAAACAGTTTAAGGAGTATTGGTGTTATTAACTCCTGAAATGTCTGGTAGAATTCTGTGCTGAATCCATCTGGTCCAGGACATTTTTTGGTGAGAAAATTCGAGATTACTTCTTCAATTTCCTTATATGTTATAGGACTATTTAAATAATTCACAAGTTCCTGATTCAATTTAGGTAAGTTTTTTTTTTTAACTTAGAAATTCATCCATCCCTTTTTGTGTTGTTAAACTTCACAGAGTATAATTTTTTGAAATATGATGTTATAATTCTCTGGATTTCTTGGGTATCAGTAGTGATAACTCCATGTTCATTTCTAATTTTGTTAATTTGGGTTTTTTCTCTCTTGCTTTTGGTTAATTTAGCTAGGGGGTGTATCGATCTTATTGATTTTTTCAAAGAACCAGCTTTCTGACTGGTTGATTTTTTCTATTATTTTCTTAATCTCAATTTCAGATATTTCTCCCCTTATTTTGCTAATCTCCTCTCTTCTACTACTTTTGGGATCAGATTGCTCTAGTTTCTCTAAAGCTTTAACCTGCATTGTTAAGTTGTTTATTTCTGATGTTTCCATTTTTTTGATGTAGGCATTAAGAGCTATGAACTTACCTCTTAGAACAGCTTTCATTGTGTCCCAGAGATTTTGGTAAATTGTATTTTCATTATTGTTCACTGTCAGGAAATCTTGAATTTCCTTTTTAATTTCTTCCTGAATCCAGTTCTCATTCAGCATCATATTGTTAAGTTTCCAGGAGTTAGTGTATTTTCTCTTGTTTGTTGTGTTGTGGATGTCCAGCTTTAGGCCGTGGTGGTCTGATAGGGCACAGGTTAGAATTTCAACTTTTTTGAATATGTGTAGATTCATTTTGTGGCCCAATATGTGATCTGTTTTGGAGAACGTTTCGTGTGCTGCTGAGAAAAATGTGTATTCCTTGGTGCCTGGGTGAAAAGTTCGATAACGATCTGTAAGGTCCATTTCTTTCAGGATTTGATTAAGTTCCAAAGTGTCTCAGTTAAGCTTTTGACCTGTTGATCTATCCCATGTTGAGAGGGCGGTGTTGAAGTCCCCAGGAATTATCGTTTGGGGGTTGATTTCTTGCTTTAGGCGCTGTAGGGTTTTCTTAATGAATGTGGAGGGGCCCGTATTGGGTGCATATATGGTCACTATTGTGAAGTCTTCCTGGTGAATTGTACCTGTGACTAAAATGTAGTATCCATCTGTGTCTCTTATGATTTTCTTTGGTTTGAAGTCTACTTTGTCTGAAAGCGTAATTGCTACCCCAGCCTGTTTCCTGGTTCCATTAGCTTGCAAGATTTTGGACCAGCCTTTCATTCTTAGGATGTGCCTATCTTTTGTGGTGAGATAAGTTTCCTGAAGGCAGCAGATTGTTGGATTGTGGTTTTTAATCCAAGTTTGTAATCTGTGTCTCTTAATCGGTGAGTTAATACCATTGACATTTAATGTTATAATGGAGAAATTATTTTTAATTCTGGACATTTTTTATGTTTAGTAGATTTTGTAAGCATGTTGTTTGATATTTATGTTTTGGTGGTATTATACTTCCCTTCTGTCCTCCTGGATACGCTTGTTCTTTTCTTCAAGCTTCAGTATCATTTCTAGCATTTTTTGAAGGCCTGGTTTGGTAGACATGTATCCCTTCAAGTTGTCTTTGTGCTGGAAAACTTTTCTTTCTCCCTCGATCATGACATATAGTTTTGCTGGGTATATCAGTCTGGGTTGGCATTTTTGCTCATTTAATACTTGAAGTATGTCTCTCCAAGCTTTCCTTGCTTTTACTGTTTCCATTGAGTAGTCATTTGTTATTCTAATAGGTTTACCTCTAAAAGTGACTTGCTTTTTTTCTCTTGAAGCTCTCAGCACCTTTTCTTTGTCTTGAATGTGGAGTGTTTTGACTATTATTTGCCGTGGCGATTTTCTATTTTGGTCATATCTGTTTGAAGTGCGAAATGCCTCTTGTATTTGGATAGATCTCTCATTCTTTAGTTGTGGGAAGTTTTCATTTATGATGAATTGAAATATTTCCTCAGGTGTGGTATTTTGGGATTCTTGTTCTGGTATTCCATTAATGAGCATGTTATGCTTCTTCAGGGTGTCCCATATCTCTTGAATGTTCCTCTCCAGTATCTTTTTGGCTTTAACAATCTCTTCCATTGAGCTGGGTAATTCTCCCACTTCGTCTTCAAGATCTGAAATTCTATTTTCTGCCTCATTTGTTCTGCTGATAAGACTCTCTGTTGAGTTTTGGGTTGAAGATAACTTGTCTTTTAGTTCAATTTTAAACTCTGCCTGAGACTGTTTTAACTGCTCTATACCTATTTTTGTTTTCTGAACTGTTTTTCTCAACTCCTCCAAGTGCCTATTGTGTTCCTGTTCAAAGTGTTTGATACGGTTGTTTAACTCTTCTCGGATTTCCTCTTTCATAGTATTAATCATGGTAATGATCATACTCTGAAAGTCGTTATATTGGGTCTGGCTTTCATGTCTATTTTCTGTGGATTTGTTCTGGTCGGAATCCCTCATTATGGGATTGATTCTTTTGGTTGGAGATTGGTCTTCTTGGGTTTTGTTTCTCGTGGATCTGCACTTTGACTTGTACATTGTTGTTTTGTTTTTTAGGACCTTTCAGTTTCTCTGTGTTTTTCACTGAATTGACATAGTTGGTATTATTACACTTGCCAGTTATTAGTAGTGCTTGCCTTGGATTGGGTATGTTTGTGTATTGTTATTGTTATATCCTAGATGAGGCTATTAGGCTGTTAGTACGTCAGTTAAGTTATATGTATATATATAAGTAATATGTTACCAGGGGGTAAATATTAGTTTGGTAGTGCACTGTTACAATTTAGTATCTTGGTGAAATGTTGGGGTGAGTGGGGTACTCCCTGGAGTTGTATGTTTTGGGGTGGCTGTATGAGAAAGTTGATCTACAGCATTGATACTTTAAAGGATCAGTAAGGTGAAAAGAAAAAGTTTACTTATCTTTGGGCTGGATGAGAAGAATCTTGCCCACGTGATATAATGATTGTAGTGGAGTCCAGATGTATGGCCTGTTTTCCCTTTGTTCCTTAGAATTTTGCTTGAGTTTCCTTTGGACTCTATTGAATTCTGAGTAGCAGCGTGTCTTCCGTGGACCACGTGCGTAGGTCCTCGGTGGGCCAGAGAGGCAGAGGGTCTGTTGTTGATGGCAGAATTCTTCACCTGGGACCTGGGAAGGTCAGCGCAGAGGGGGGCGGGGCCCTGGGGGCAGAGCCGGCTGCTGCGCAGCGCGGTACTGCTGGCCAGGCGGCTCTGGGGTGGGGGGAATGAAATCTCACTAGAAGAGGAGGGCATATAGTCTGGCAGATAAAAAGTAGCCATTTTGCAAATGGGTGATAGACCCGTCGCTCACTGTGGTTTCCTACTTTTAATAAATCTACCTTTGAATGTGCTCTTATACCAAGACTCTAGTTTAACAGCTTTTTGTCTCTGGCCAGGGGGTGACATACAATGCCCATCAGGATGGAGTGAAGGGCATTGCAGGAGCAGCAAAACTGCAAAAGAAAATCAACAAACCACAATCCAGAACTTCAGAGACTCTATATCAACCACCTAGAACTAGGCCAGCCTAATCTCTCCCCATCCTGAAGCTCAGGGACTTTTGGGGAAGAGGGGGCGGTAAGAGTGTAAGAGCAAAAGGATGGGAGGAGCAATGATTTGCAAGATGCTCCACACAAGTTAGGCCTGAAGAAATCATAATTGGACTTTGCATGCCCTGAGCAATGTCCAACACACTATTGACCTCACAAAGTCTAGCATCTGCTAAAGACACCAAGATCTTTGGAGGCAAGGGATTGACAGCCACAGCAGTGTTCCTATACTTAAGGAGAACATGAGAAAGGGTTCAAGGAATGGCCACTGGGTCTTTGTATGTCATCAGAGAGGAAGGCTCAGAGGAGAATCAGGCATGCACAAGAAAGGACTCTCTGGGAATTGGGGTGGGAGGCACTGGGGGATAGGGAAGGAGGGGTGAGGGGAGGGGGAGCAGGGGGCTGGGGGGGAGGAGGAGGAAGGGAGGGAACTGGTATACCTATTAAGTTTGTATGAGCTGACATAATAATAAAAAATGTAAAAAAAATAATAGAGGTAAGTTTATAGTGCTTAATGCCTACATAAAAAATGGAAACCTCACAAATAAATAACAATGCAGCTTAAAGCTTTAGAGACACTAGAGCAATCCACTGCTAAAAGTAGTAGAAGAGAGGAAATTAGCAAAACAAGGGAGAATATCAAACATTGAGATAAGAAAAACTACACAAAGAATCAACCAACCAAAAAGATGGTTCTTTGAAAAAAATCAGTAAGATTGATACATTTCTAGGTAAATTAACCAAGAGAGAGAAAACCCAAATTAACAAAATTAGAAATGAAAATGGAGTTGTCACTACTGATGCCCAAGAAATTCAGAAAATTATAAATGGAATCATATTTCAAAAACATATAATCTGTGAAATTTGATAACATAAAAGAAATGGATGAATTCCTAAGTAAGCACAACTTACCTAAATTGAACCAGGAAGTAAGTTTTGAATTATTTAAATAGTCCTATAACATATGAGGAAATCAATGAAGTAATCTCGAATCTTCCCACCAAAAAATGTCCTGGACCAGATGTATTCAGCACAGAATTCCACGAGACATTTAAGGAACAATTAACACCAATACTCCTTAAACTGTCCCATCAAATTGTGAAGGAAGGAAAACTGTCCAATTCTTTCTTTTTTTTTTCCTTTAACACTCTTTTTATTATTATTTCTGCCCTAACTTAATAGGTACAACAGTTCCCTCCCTCCCTCCTCCTCTCCTGACCCCTCCCTATCTCCCAGTGTCTCCCGCCCCAATTCACAGAGAGTCCTTTATTGTGCATGCCTGACTCTCCTCTGGGCCCTCCTCTCTGATGACATATAAGGACCCAGTGGCATTTCCCTGAACCCTTTCCCGTGTTCCCCTTAAGCATAGGAACACTACTGTGGCTGTCAATCCCTTGCCTCCAAGGATCTTGGTGCCTTTAGCAGATGCAAGACTTTGTGAAGTCATTAGTGTGTTGGACATTGCGCAGGGCATGCAAAGTCCAATTATGATTGCTTTGGACCTAACTTGTGTGGAGAATCTTGCAAATCATCTTTTTGCTCCCATCTTTTTGCTCTTACAATCTTACCACCCCCTCTTCCGAAAATGTCCCTGAGCTTCAGGATGGGGAGAGATTAGTCTGGCCTAGTTCTAGGTGGTTGATATAGAGTCTCTGAAATTCTGGATTGTGGTTTGTTGGTTTTCTTTTGTAGTTTTGCTGCTCCTGCAATGCCCTTCACTCCATCCTGATGGGCACTGTATGTCACCCCCTGGCCAGAGACAAAAAGCTGTTAAACTGGAGTCTTGTTATAAGAGCACATTCAAGAGTAGATGTAATAAAAGTAGGAAACTTCAGTGAGGGAGGGGTCAATCACCCATTTGCAAAATGGTTACTTTTTATCTGCCAGACTATATGCCCTCCCTTTCTGGTGAGATCATACCCCCTCAGTTGTAAATGATCAGCAACGAATGTCTGGTCAGGATGTTAAAAATTCACAATACAACCAACAACAAATGCTGGAGAAGATGTAGAGAGAGGGGAACTCTCCTACATTGCTGGTGGGAATGCAGGCTCATACAGCCACTCTGGCGAGCCGTCTGGAGATTCTTAAAGAAATTAAAGATTGAAATGCCATATGACCCTGCTATTCCACTTTTGGGAATAACCCCCCATACAGCAGAGGTTCACCTCGATAGCACAAGCACGACCATGTTCATAGCAGCAATAGCAAAGTCATGAAATCAACGAAAATGTGCAACAGTTGACGAGTGGATACGGAAACTGTGGTACATCTATACAATGGAGTACTATTCAGCCATCAAGAATGATGAATTACTGGAATTTGCCAGGAAATGGATGTCATTAGAAGCAATTATATTAAGTGAAGTATCCCAAACCCAGAAAATTAATCACCATATGTACTCCCTAATAGGTGGCTCCTAGTACTAAACCCACCCAGCCCACTTTGAGACACTCAAAGGTAAATCTATGTAATACCTACAGTAATTGCAAGGAGTATGAATAGGAGGGATGGCGTTGGAGGGTCACACCAGAAACAAGGAGAAAAGTGACCATGTTACAGTAGAAAAAATAGGCCTCCATCAAGGACTGCAAGTAAGTAATGTGACACCTGTCCAATTCTTTCTATGAAGCTAATATCATTCTAATACCAAAACCTAATAAAGATATACTTAAAAAGAAAACTATAGGCAAATCTCTTTGATGAACACAGATGCAAAGATTATCAACAAAATCTTAGCAAATCAGATATCAAAAGCTTTTTAATCTATTGAGAGTATCATGTGGTGTTGGACTTTGGATCAGTTTATATGGTAAATTACATTTATTGATTTGCGTATGTTGAACCAACCTTGTGTTCCTGGGATAAAGTCTACTTGATCACATTGAATGATCTTTTTGATATGTTTTTGAATCTGATTTGCTAAGATTTTGTTGGGAATAAAGAGAGAAGGGATCATGTTACAGTAGAGAAAACAAGTCACTATCAAGTATTGCAAGTAAGTAGCAAGACATCTGGTTAAGCTCACTCACTTTCCTTCCTGGTCACTTGCGATTGAGGGATTTGATCTCACCAGTTAGGGAGGGTATAGAGTCAGGCATATAGATGGTAACCATCCTGCAAGATGGATTTAAGATTCCATTTAAACAGCCTTTTATCTTTGGTTAGGAGATGACTTCCAATATCAAACAGGATGGAGGCAAGGGTAATGCAGGAGCAGCAAAACTGAAAACAACAACAAACCATAATTCAGAACATCAGAGACCCTACATTAATCACTTGGATCCAGACCAGCCAAATCTCTCCTCATCCTAAAGCTCAGGGAAATTTGCGGAACAGGGGGTGGTAAGATTGTAAGAGCTGAAAGATGAGGAGGAGCAATGATATGCAAGATATTCCACACAAATTAGGGCCAAAGTTATCACAATAGGACTTTCCATGACCTGCACAATGACTGACATAGCATTGACCCCCCACTCATAGTCTATCATGGATCACAAGCACTAGGATCCTTAGAGGCAAGGAATTAATAGTCACAATAGTGCCCCACATGTCATAGCTAAGCACAGGTGTCAACTTGACTGTTGAGGATTTGAGCTCTGGGCACATTTGTAGAGAATTAGTGGTTGAGTTAAACCCAGAGCAAAACTGGAGGAGATTGTCTAGCTACTGGGTAAGGCCCAGTCCAAGGTGGGTGGGACTAGGCCCTGGGATAAATCACGGAGAGCTGGTTGAGAGAGTTGCCATCTTTCTGTTCACTTGGTCAGACATGCTGGTCTGGCCAGTAAGGATTGTCCATCTCTCAGCCATTATGTGGTGATGGTGTGACCAGTTCCCTTGGCCCTGGTGTTGGTGGGTGCTCTCTGTCAAGCTGGACTGAGAACTGTAACCAGGAATTGTAAGAGAATAAACTGTTGTTCCCTTAAGCCATTTGATGGTTATTTATCAGCAACCATGCAGGTAAACTGCAACAGAATTTAGTACCCAGGAAGTGGAGGTTGCTGAGAAATCTGACTATGTGGACTTTCTGGCTTTTGAATGGTTTTGCTGGAGAAAGTTTGACTTTATGGATTACCAATACCATTCTGCAGAGTTTGGTGGGCCATTCGGAAAATAACAATGTCGAGAAAGTTGTGAATTATTTTGGCCCAATTCATGATGAGGAGAACAAGGACTTTGTTGAAGTTGAATTTGAATATGATGGACTGGTTTGCTTGATAGTAGAGAGCTGTGTTGGTGGCTGTGAAGCTCTGGATGTGCAAAGGGCCGTAGCAGAATAGCTGTCATTGCTAGAGAAATGAGTATCAGTGAAGGGAAACCTAGTGACTTGCACTGGGACAGTGAAAGACGTGAAAACCACCAAATGCCAAGTTCATGGTTTGAAAACTCAAATTCCTTCAGGGGCCAAAGGCCCAAGTTAAAGCCATTTCTTGCCCTTTGCACGTTTGACTGCCTAAAAGAGGCTTTTCCAGCATCAGCACACAAAACTTGGTACAGCTGTGTCTCAAGTGAACAAAGCTAGGTTTCAAACTTGCTTCAGAATCTGGCAGCATCCCCCAGTGGTAGTGGTTTCAGTATATGATTATGGGGTTCATGAAGAGCAGCAAAAGCTTCACACCAGATGACAGACATAGGGTCCTGCAAGAGAAGGTGAAGCTTATAGCTGCAGAGGCAAACCCAGAGTTGTTGGAGATGCCAGAGTTGTGAGATGTATGCTGAGAATGACTGCAAGTGGAGATTCAGCCTGGTTCAAGGAACTCTGCTTTTACAACTTTGAGCTGCAAACAGGGACGAGGAGTGCCTAGAATCTTTGAGCTGCCTTGGCTATATGATGAGCAACAGAAGATGGGCATTAAAGTACAGGATGTGATAATTTGTTGGACTTTGGTCTTAACGATGTTGTCTCATTGTTACAATGATTCTATTTGGAATATTTAAAGATTTTATTTGGCATATTTAAAAAAAGACTTTTAGTTCCAACATTTTGATAACTGAAATTTTAATGAGAATATTTTAAATTTGTTTATGAAATGTATTTATATTTTTAAGACAACTGTTAACATCTGTGGGTACAAAGAAAAGTTACAGTTTAAAAGTGCTATTGTCCCCTCTCCCTCTTCTGCCTGCCTGAGGTGCTTGCTTATGGTCCAGGGAGAGCACCCTGTTTCCCAGGTAATCCCCACAAGTCCCCAGGTAACCTGCTCCTCTAAGCCCCTCCCATCATCCAGCCTGGGCAGCTCCCAGGCTGCTTCGGGCTTGGGTGGACCACTAGGCCATACCCCAGGTCCCAGGTGAATCCCACCAACATCGGCTTCAGCCACTCTCCCCCTTCACCTGCCCAGAACGCTTGCTCGCCCACCCAGGGCGTTCACTCACAGTCCAGGGACAGCGTCCTGTTTCCAAGAATACAGTAGAGTCCAAAGAAAACCTAAGTAAAGCTCTAGGGGACAAAGGCCATACATCTGAAGTCCTTTAAAAAACATCCTATCACATGGGAGAGATTCTTCACATCCGACCCAAAGATAAGTAAACCCACTTTTTACTGTCCTGCTCCTCTCAATTATTTTTTTAATTTTTTATTTTATTATTATTTATTCAACTATGTGTGTGTGTGTGTGTGTGTGTCTGTGTATGTGTAGAACCATGGACGAATTCGCGAATCACCATGGACGCCTCCATCTCCTTCTGCCCCGGGATTCACAGGCTCCACCCTACCAGGACCAGAAAGAAGCGCAGGCTGCCCCCGCCTGGCGTCTATACGTGGGATCTGGGATCCGAACTCAGGACCTGCCGCCTGCAAGACGGAGGCTTAACCCCTGAGCCACCTCTCCAGCCCCTCCTCTCAATTATTAATCACTGTATATTAACTTTTACATATAGCCACCCCCAAAACATATACTACTTCAGGGACTATACCACTCACCCTCACATATCACCAAACTACTAAATCATAAAAGTGCACTACCATACTAATATTCACCCTGTCTACTAAACCTGACTAACTGATGTACTAAGAGTCTAATAACCTCACCTAGAATATAACAATAACAACAGACAAACTCACCCAACTCCAAGGCAATCACTAGTAATAACTGCCAGAGAGCAGAAATACCAACTAAATCAGTTTAGTCAAAAACACATAGAAACTGAAGGACTTAAGAGACAAAATAGCAATGCTCAAGTCAAAGTGTAGATACACTTTGATATCCCACTGAAAGAATTAATCCCATAGCAACAGATTTCAACCAGAACAAATTCATAGAAAATAGCCAAAAAAGCCAGTCCCAAGGTAACAAATTTCAAAGCATGATCATTACCATGATTAATACTATGAAAGAGGAAATCCAGGAGGAGTTAAATGACCGCATTCACTATTTTGAACAGGAACACAACAGAAACTTGGAGGAGTTGAGAAAAACAGTTCAAGAAACAAAAATAGGCATAGAGCAGTTAAAACAATCTCAGGCAAAGATTAAAATTGAACTAAAAGACAAGTTTATCCTCAACCTAGAACTCAACTGAGCGTCTTATCAGCAGAACTAACGAAGCAGAAAATAGAATTTCAGATCTTTAAGACAAAGTGGAAGTATTAACCAGCTCAATGAAACAGGTTGTTAAAGCCAAGAAAGACACTTGAGAGTAATATTCAAGAGTTATGGGACACCCTAAAGAAGTCTAACATGCGTATTCATGGACTACCAGAACAAGAATATCAAAATACCACACCTGAGGAAATTTTTCAAACGATCATCAAGGAAAACTTTCCTCATCTAAAGAATGAGAGGGCTATCCATATACAAGAGGAATTCCGCACCACAAACAGATATGACCAAAATAGAAACTTACCACGGCAAATAATAGTCAAAACACTCCACATTCAAGACAAAGAAAAAGTGCTGAGAGCTTCAAGGGAAAAAAAAAGTCACTTTTAAAGGTAAACCTATTAAAATAACAAATGACTTCTCAATGGAAACAGTAAAAGCAAGAAGAGCTTAGAGAGATTTCAAGTATTGCTGATATACCCAGCAAAACTATGCATCATGATCAAGGGAAAAAGAAAAGTTTTCCAGCACGAAGAAAACTTGAAGGCTTATATGTTTACCAAACCAGGCCTTCAATAAATGCTACAAATGATACTCAAGCTTGAAGAAAAAAAAAAAAAAACAAGGAGGACAGAAGATAAGTATAATACCACCAAAACCTAAAAGCCAAATAATATACTTACAAAAGCCACTAAACATAAAAAAGTCTGGAATTAAAAATAATTTCCCCATCATAACATTAAATGTCAATGGAATTAACTCATCAATCAAGAGACACAGATTACAAACTTGGATTAAAAATCACAACCCATCAATCTCCTGCCTTCAGGAAACTCATCTCACCACAAAAGATAGGCATATCCTGAAAATAAAAGGCTGGTCCAAAATTCTGCAAACTAATGGAACCAGGAAACAGGGAGGGGTAGCCATTATGCTACCTGACAAAGTGGACTTCAAAACAAGAAAAAATCAAAAGAGACAAAGGTGATACTACATTGTAGTCACAGGTACAACTCACCTGGAATACTTCACAATACTGAACATATATACACCTAATATGGGCCCCTCCACATTCCTTAAGCAAACTCTACAGCATCTAAAGCGAGAAATCAATCCCCATATGATAATTCTAGGGGATTTCAACAGGAAGATTTCACAATAATGAACACATATACACCCAATACGCCCCCCCCCACATTCATTAAGCAAGCCCTACAATGTCTAAAGCAAGAAATCAATCCCAAAATAATAATTCTGGGGGATATCAACACTACCCTCTCAGCATGGGATAGATCAACAGGTAAAAAACTTAAGAGACACAGTTTGGTTTTTTTTTGTATTTTTTTTTTGCATATTACTATTATTGTTATTTCACAGAAGAGGAAATGGAAGCAAAGAAAGATAAAGTCATTTGTATAAGCCTTTACAGCTTGAAGGAGGAGCACCATCATTCAAGCTGCTCAATTAACAGTTAGGCTTTTTTTATTATTTATTTATTTATTTATTTATTTATTGCATTTACATAATTTATTTTAATCATATTCATTTCATATTTTACATACATTTCATATTCAACCCCTCCTATTACTTTCTCTGGTTCCCCTAAAAGTCCAATTAATCTACCCTTCTACTGTCATGTCAGGTTTATTTTTATTTGTTTTTTTGTGTGGCTTCATACATTTAAATAGGATTTTTTATGGCAGCATGTACACCTTACCATTGATTGTACTACTGAAGAAAATGTCACACACACATCCACCATTATTGATAAACAAATCCTCAGGAAGGCAAGGAGCCCCATGAGCTCTTCCTCATTACATGACAGTGTTCAGGGACAATCTTGGGGTTATTTAGTGTCATTAATCACAGTTGCTATGACTTTAAGAATACAACAGCCATGCTATGCCCAGCAAATAACATTCCACATTACCCACTGCCCTGCCTTTCCTCTCATCTGCTTCTTTTTTTTTATTAAAAATTTAATTATACATTTTAAAATTTTTTACCAGTTCCCTCCCTCCCCCCTCCTCCCCCTCCCCTTCCCCCAGTGCCTCCCCCCCAATTCCCAGAGAGTCCTTTATTGTGTACGCCTAACTCTCCATTGGGTCCTCCTCTCCGATGACATATAAGGACCCAGTGGCATTTCCATAAGCCCTTTCTCTTGTTCCCCTTAAGCATAAGATCACTACTATGGCTGTCAATCCCTTGCCTCCAGGGGTCTCGGTGCCCTTAACAGATGCTAGACTTAATGAGGGCAACAGTGCGCTGGACATTGCGCAGGGCATGCAAAGTCCCATTATGATTGCTTTGGCCCCAACTATTGTTGAGAATCTTGCAAATCGTTGCTCCTCCCATCCTTTTGCTCTTACAATCTTACCGCCCCCTCTTCCGCAAATGTCCCTGAGCTCCAGGAAAGAGACACAGTTTGGAACTTAATCAAACTCTTACTGAAATGGATCTTACTGATCTCTATCAAATTTTTCATCCACGCACCAAAGAATACACATTTTTTCTCAGCAGCACATGGAACTTTCTCCAAAAAAGGCCACATATTGTCCCACAAATGGAATCTCCACCTACACAGGAAAGTTGTAATTCTAGCCTGTACCCTATCAGACCACCATGGTATAAAGCTTGACATCCATAACACAATGAATAACTGAAATTATACTAACTTCTGGAAACTTAACACTATGATGCTGAATGAGAATTGGATTCAGGAAGAAATTAAAAAAGAAATTCGAGATTTCCTGAAAGTGAACGATAATGAAAATATAACTTATCAAAATCTTTGGGACACAATGAAACCTGTCCTAAAATAAAAACATCACAAGTAAATAACTTAACAATGCAGCTTAAACCTTTGTAAACACTAGAGCAATCTGATCCCAAAAGCAGAAAAGAGGAGATTAGTAAAATAAAGGGAGAAATATCTGAAATTGAGATAAGGAAAACGATATAGAGAATCCACTAGTCAAAAAGTTGGTTCTTTGAAAAAAATCAATAAGATTGATACACCCCTAGCTAAATTAAACAAAAGCAAGAAAGAGAAAACCCAAATTAACAAAATTAGAAATGAAAATGGAGTTATCACTACAGATACCTAAGAAATTCAGAGAATTATAATATCATATTTCAAAAACATACTCTGGGAAATTTGACAACACAAAAGAAACAGATGAATTCCTAAGTAAGTACAACTTACCTAAATTGAATCAGGAAGTTTTGAATTATTTAAATAGTCCTATAACATATGAGGAAATCAAGGAAGTAATCTCAAATCTTCCCACCAAAAAATGTCCTGGACCAGATATATTCAGCACAGAGTTCTACCAGACATTTAAGGAGCTAATAACACCAATACTCCTTAAACTGTTCCATCAAATAGCAAAGGAAGGAACACTATCAGATACTTTCAATGAAGCTAATGTCGTCTTAATCCCACAACCTAATAAAGATACACTTAAAAAAGAAAATTATATGCCAAAGGTCTTTGATGAACACATATGCAAAGATTCTCAACAAAGTCTTAGCAAATTGGATTCAAAAACATATTCAAAAAGATCACAGTGATCAAGTAGGCTTTATCCCAGGCACACAAGGTTGGTTCAACATACAGCAAATCAATAAATGTAATTCACCATATAAACCAGTCCAAAGTCCAAGACCACATGATACTCTCGATAGATGCAGAAAAAGCTTTTGACAAGATCCAACAGCCCTTTATGATCAAAACCCTAAAGACAGTTGGAATGGAAGGAACCTTTGTCAATATAATAAAAGTGGTATGCAACAAGCCCACAGCAAGGATTATACTCAGTGGGGAAAAACTGGAAGCACTCCCATTTCGATCAGGAACTAGACAAGGCTGTCCACTCTCACCACTTCTATTCAATATTGTATTTGAAGTCTTAGCTGAGGCCATAAGACAAGAAAGGGAGATAAAAGGGCTTCAAATCAGTAAGGAAGAAGTAAATTTATCTCTAGTTGCAGATGACATGATCTTATACCTGAGTGATCACAAAAACTCCACCAGGAAACCCCTGGAACTAATACAGAAGTTCAGCAGGGTGGCAGGATACAAAATAGATGTACAAAAATCAGTGGCCTTCCTGTATGCCCAGAATGAAAGAAGTGAAAAGCCCTGAGAGAAACAATCCAATTTACTATAGCCCCTAAAAAAATGAAACACCTTGGTATAAACCTAACCAAGGAAGTAAGAGATCTTTACAATGAAAACTTTAAAACCCTAAAAAAAGAAATTCCAGAAGACACTAGAAGGTGGAAAGATCTGCCATGTTCCTGGATTGGCAGAATTAATATCATACAAATGACCATTCTATCAAAGGCAATATACAGATTCAATGCTATACCAATTAAAATCCCAAAGCAATTCTTTAAAGAAGTTGACCACACACTCTCAAAATTCATATGGAGGCATAAAAGACCCAGGATAGCAAAAACAATCCTGAATAACAAAAACACTGCTGGAGGTATCACCATACCAAATCTTAGTCTATATTAGAAATCCATAGTTATAAAAACAGCCTGGTACTGACTTCAAAATTGACACACAAATCAATGGATAAGGGTTGAAGACCCAGATATAAGTCCACACAACTACAGCCATTTGATTTTGACAAAGGGGCCCAAAAATTCCAATGGAAAAAGAACAGCATCTTTAACAAATAGTGCTGGAAAAACTGGAGGTCCACATGCAGAAGATTAAAACTGGACCTGTGCTGGTCACCTTGCACAAGACTTAATTCCAAATGGATCAAGGACCTCAATATAGGCCAGAGACTATAAAAACTTTAGTTGAAAGGGTAGGGAACACCCTCAAGTTGATTGGACTAGGCTATCAGTTCCTAAATGAAAATCCAATAGGACAGTCACTACAACCAATACTTAACAGATGGGATCTTGTGAAATTAAAGAGCTTCTGTTCATATAAAGAGATTGTAACTCGAGCACACAAGCAACCCACAGAAAGGGAGAAAATCTTCACTAACCATATACCTGATAGAGCTCTACTATCCAGAGTGCACAAAGAACTTAGAAAACTAAACACCAAGGAAATTAAAAAATGGGCCTTGGACTTAAAAGAAACTTTACCAGGGACAAAAACAAATATCTTAAAAAATGCTCCACATCCTTAGCCATAAGGGAAATGCAAATCAAAACTTCCCTGAGATATCATCTCACCCTGATCAGGATAGCAAAAATCCACAATACAAACTACACCAAACGTGGGAAAGGATTTGGTGAGAAGGGAACTCTCCTACATTGCTGGTGAGAATGCAGGCTTATACAACTACTTTGGCTAGCCATCTGGCAATTCTTAAAAAATGTAAAGATTGAAATGCCATATGACCCTGCTATTCACTTTTGGGAATCATCCCCCATACACTAAAAATTCACTTTTATAGCACAAGCACGACTATGTTCATAGCAGCACTTTACAATAGCAAAGTCATGGAATCAACCTAAATACCCAAGAGTTGACGAGTGGATAAGGAAAATGTGGTACATTCATACAATGGAATATTACTCAGCCATCAAAAAAGATAAATTAATGATATTTCCAGGAAATGGATGGAATTAGAAAAAATTACATTGAGTGAATTATCCCAGACACAGAAAATTAAGTGATGTATTTACTTCCTAATATGTGGATCCTAGTACCAAACATACTTAATGACACACTCAAAGATAAATCTCTGTAATATGTACAGTATTTGCAAAGATTATAAACAGGAGGGAAAGGGAAGGAGGGCACGGCCAGAAACAAGGAGAGAGGGGATCATGCTACTTGCAAGTACTGCAAGTAAGTAATGAGCCATCTGATTAAGCTCACAGACCTTCCTTCCTGGTCACTTGCAACTGATGGAGTTTGATCTCAACCGAAAGGGAGGGCATAGAATCTGGAAGATAGAAGGTAATTATCCTACAAATGGGAGACTGACCCCCCTCACCACGGTCCTCTACTGTTATTCCATCTACCTTTGAATCTACTCTTATAATAAGACTCTATTTTAACATCCTTTTATCTTTGGCTAGGAGGTGACATCCAATACCCATCAGGATGAAGTCAAGGGTGATACAGGAACAGCAAAACTGGAAGAAGAAGAAGAAAAGAATAACAAATCACACTTCAGAACATCAGAGATCCTACATTAATTACCAGGAACCAGGCCAGCCTAATCTCTCCCCATCTTGAAGCTCAGTGAAATTTGTGGAAGAGGGGGTGGTAAGATTGTAAGAGCCTAAAGATGGGGAGGATAAATGATATGAAAGATACTCCACACACGTTAGGGCTGAAGTAATCATAATAGGACTTTGCATGACCTACTCCATGACCAACATATCATTGACCCCCCAAAGTCTAGCGTGGATCACAGGCTCTAAGATCCTTAGAGGCAAGGGATTAATAGTCACAATAGTATTCCTATACTAAAGTGGAACACAAAAATGAGCTCTAGGCAATGCTACTGAGTCCTTACACCTCATCAGATAGGAGGACCCAGAGGGAAGTTTGACATGCACAATAAAGGATGCTCCAGGAATGGGGGGGGGCACTGGGAGAAAAGGAAGGAGGGGAGAAATGAAAGGGAAAAGGGGGGAAGGAGCAAGGGGATCTAGGAAGGGTTGGAGGGATTGAGGGGAATGGGGTACCTATCAAATTTGTATGAGTGGAAAAAATAAATTAGTAAAAAAAAATTAAAAGTGCTATTGTTTTGTGTCAAGTTGACAATGGGTGGAGTGTCATAGTTAAGCACAGGTTTCAGCTTGAAAGTTGAGGGTTTGAGCTCTGGGCACATTTGTAGAGAATTAGTGGTTGAGTTAGACCCAGAGCAAAACTGGAAGAGATTTTCTGCTGCTGGGGAAGACCCAGCCCATAAGGTGGGACTAGACCCTGGAACAAATCATGGAGAGCGGTTTGAGAGAGTTGGCATTCTTCTATTCACTTAGCCCGACATGCTGGTCTGGAAAGTAAGGACTGTCCACTTCTCAGCTGTTAAGTGGTGATGGTGTGACCAGTTCCCTTGGCCCTGGTGTTGGTGTATGCTCTCCTGTCAAGCTGTACTGAGAATTGTAACCAGGAATTGTAAGAGAATTAACTTTTGTTCCCATAAGCCATTTGATGGTCATTTGTCAACAACTGTTCAGTTGAACTGTAACAACATACTAAAGGGGAGCCCAAAGAAAGGCTCTGGGCAATGCCACTGAGTCCTTACACCTCAATAGAGTGGAGGACTCATAGGGAAGTTTGACATTCACACTAAAGGATGCTCCAGGGAATGGAAGGGGGGAAAGTGGGACACTGGGAGAAAGGAAGGGAGAGGGTGAAAGGAAGGGGAAAAGGGGGGAAGGGTGCAAGGGGGACTGGGGAGGAATGAAGGGAAGAAAAGAAAGAAAGAGAGAGAGAAAGAAAGAAAGAAAGAAAGAAAGAAAGAAAGAAAGAAAGAAAGAAAGAAAGAAAGAAAGAAAAAAGAAAGAAAGAAAGAAAGAAAGAAAGAAAAGAAAGAAAGAGAAAGAGAGAGAAAGAGAGAAAAAGACAGAAAGAAAGAAAAGAAAGAAAGAAAGAAAGAAAGAAAGAAAGAAAGAAAGAAAGAAAGAAAGAAAGAAAGAAAGAAGGAAATAAAGAAAGAAGAAGAAGAAAGAAAGAAGAAAGAAAGAAAGAAATAAAGAAAGAAGGAAAGAAAGAAAGAAAAGAAAGAAAGAAAGAAAGAGAAAGAAGAGAAAGAAAGAAAGAAAGAAAGAAGAAAGAAAAGAAAGAAAAGAAAAGAAAAGAAAAGAAAAGAAAAGAAAAGAAAAGAAAAGAAAAGAAAAGAAAGGAAAGTGTTACCCTTGTACAAGTATGGAATACAGAGGCCAAAGAACAATGTTCAGATACAGACTTTCTCCTTCCACCACGTGGGCTCCAGGGATTAAACTCTGGTCATCTGGTTTGCAGTTGTCTTGATCCATTGGGGATAAAGACAAATCTTTTGTCCTTTTCAGTTCCCTGAGCTCATTCATTTACATAATATAGACAATGAACTTTAAGAAGTCTATGATCAGTTATGATTGTCTTTTGCTCTGCTATCTATTACAAGTTCTCTGGTCTTTTTCTCATTGATTGAGATTTAGTAAAATGGCGACTAAAATAATTCTTTGAGGAAGATTTACCAAGATTCAGAAACAACTTTTCTTTTAAAAAAATAGAAATCACTTTATTAGGGAAATAAATAAACCAAGACTAATTTAACATAGGTAGTTGAGGGGATTACTTAAATCAAATAACTACAGAATTTTAATGGAGAGAATGATGTTATTTAGATGAAAAATCCACGTGTTCTTCTCACTGTGAGGGGAGTCAGATCATTCAGACCCCTTTTCCCAGAGGATCCTCACTGTTGAAAATGTTAACAAAAATAAATTCCTTACTTTACTTTCATTTCATGCTTGAAATTTCCCAAATACTGTTAAATTGACAATGATTTTCCTAGCCTTAGTTTAATCATTTCTTTTCAAAACCATGTGAAGCGTATATCTTAAAAAAAAAAAAAAAAGCTCTGTTACATAATCTGGTGAGGTGTTTTAAATTTCCTTCTAAGAAAGACAATACGGGCTGTAGTTTCACAGCTAAATGGCTTTGGATTTGTCCAACAAACAAATAGGTGACTTATATTATGCTGAAAAGGACTCCTATGTTTATTTAGAAGACTTACAAAGCAATGTGCTTTGGGGAAGCATCTTAAGGCACAGAGCAAGAGATTTCGAGCTGTTACCTCTTCCCAATTTCTCTGGAGGAAGCATCCCCCCTCCCCTTCTTCACAGGCTTCTTAAGAAAAGCTCAGCACAGACAGCAGAATGACTTCTGACATTCACCATTTGTCCTCAATTTCCTGTTCATGTAATTCATTCTCTGTTTCGTCCCAATGCCTGACTGAAGATCTCTTTGTTTCCATATCATGTTCTCTGTGTGTTCTCTTCCCAGATCTTTTCTACTGTTCACCAACTTTCTGCTCATTGTAGTTTCTGAACTTTCGGGAAAATAGCTTCAATTGAAATCACCAATGGCAATTTCATACGTGTGTATAGTGAATTCTGATTAGAATAACCCCTTCTCCTTTCTGACCTCCCGCCCACCTCTGTTGCATCACTATCTCTCTACAAGTCTGGCTCCTATATTCAGGCCTCTTTCTTTTGTTTTGGGACCCACTGACCACAATAAAGATTATCTTGTGACCATTAAGTACACATCACAAGTTTACCTCTTGCATAGATCCTTCCTGAATCTTTTTGAACATAAGTCATCTTGTTTCTGAATGCGCCTTGCAACAATTCCATGTATTAGATGTTCAGCAACCTGCCTTTTGTGGTGCCTTTCTATTCTGTAGTGTGTCAAAAGTGTCAAAAGCGTTGTGTTATTCTCAAAAACTATAAAAATGTGTCTCATTATTTGCTATGAGAAACTTCAAATAACCTTCTAGAACACCTTCATGGTATGTGTAGTAACTCTGAATTAGTGCCTAAAACAACTTCTTACATTTAAGAATTTTAGATAAATAATGGTCTACAATGTTTGTGTTATGACTAGGAAAACTAAGTATATGCTTTCACAGTCAGTGAAAGGATATTTGTTGCACATTTATGAATTACACACAATGTCACATAAACCTAAGGACAGTGATAGGACAAGTGACCATTATTGAAAAGGCAATAGTGACCAAAGGATTCCACATTGTAGACCATCTGAAGAGTACTAATGTTTAATTCTTCTCTAAATAATACACATAGAAAAGGAATAAAGATTTAAATTCAAGTATCTCAAGGGTACTAATTAATGTTTAAGTCACTTCTCAAAATCATAGAAATAGAACATGAATAAAGATTTAAATTCATATCAATTCATTGCTAAACAATTGTTTCTCTTCAAAAATGATTAAATTTGTTGGTCAGGTGGTATAGGGAACCAAGTTTTTGACTAATACTTCAAGTGACTAATTCTGTTTGCCTTTAAATTGTTGCATTTCCAGATACGTAGACATATCTGAAACAGTTTCTAAAATACAAGCTCATTTTTTAAAAATATTGGCCTATGAATAGTATGTATGCGATTATTATTAACTCCATTTTTTAGATAGGAAACCAATCAAATGTCAAGCAAGCTGGCTGAAACAACTTCTTATATTGGGATCTTTCCATGAACCGCACATTCTCTGATGCATATCTGTACTTTCTCCATCTTAAATATCTGTTCACATTCTTGGCTATCCAATGTCTTCCTCCTGTTGTGATTTACACACATTCCCTCCACAATCCAAGTGACACCATGGTGAGAATATTAAGGAGATGAAGAGATTATTAGACAAGAAGGAATATTGTAAGACCTTTTGAATGCATTAGGTGCCCATTCGAAGGGCCTTGGTGGAAGGAGTTCTTTGCCATCTTACTTCTGCCATGTGGGGATACAGCTTCCTACACTCAATGTTCAAAGTGCCTACATAGTGGCAGAGAATCCAAATCCCCATCCTTCAATGCTTTAACCTTGAACTTCCCAGGCTCCAGAGCTATGAGAAATGAAATGCTTTTTCACAAACTCCTCAATTTGTATCCTTCTGTAGTAGATTGACCTACCCTAAATGGCTCCACTTCAAAGGAGAAAGAAAGAATAACCATATATTATCTTTCTTACATAATTACTACTGAACAAATTTCTTGCAAGCAATATACCTGTTTATTCTTTCTACTTTTATCAGTAATTATCATATAATGTACTGAGATTTATAATTATTCTGAATTTTCAGTGTTATATTTAAAATTCACACTTCTTATGATTGTTAGTTATTTATTTTGTGGTAAACCTGTCTTAATCACAGCTTCTAAATTTGTATGGGTGCTGTTATTTCCCTTTAAACATTACTCACATTTAATTCTTATATATTTTCCCTTAGAGGAGAACAGAAGTTGGCATCATACCAAGTAGGCTGATTCAGCAAGAATGCACCTGGCAACCAGTATGATTTCTCCTTTATGCTTTTAGGTTTTTTACTGTGAAAAGCTCTAATAGGTCACGACGAAGCTGGGGACCAAATGTTCATGCATATGAGTTTTTTATTTCTTAGTGACATGTTGCCACTCTTTATCCATCTGCAGATCCAGGAGCCTTAACTATACATGTCAGATAAGTCATCCTTCTATGTTAAATTGTACTCTCTGTAACTTTACTTGTGGAATTAAAAATTAAACCTTAATGTGGAAGTCAGTGGTTTGGTTCAACATCACAATGTTAAAAGGAAAAAATCCTTTTAAAAATGTATGATAAAATTTACTAGGAGACAGTGCATACTTAAATACATATGTACAGACATCTTCTTAAAGGCAAAACCTTTAAAACCATTATCTATAATAACTACAAAATGTATTTCAAATGTTCTACCAGCTGTTGACAGAGAGACAAAGGAGACAACTCTTCCTCCACATAGTATGGAGCACTGGAAGCATTGAATCTGATGACTTGCTAGCAACAAGACCAAGTGGTGTTTTCATCTGTTTCATCAGCAGAAGAGTTTACTGTAGTGCACATGATTTTTATATTACAGAAAAAGAAGCTGAAGTGAAGAATGGCATCTTCCTGAAGTCACAAATCTCTCAAATAACTGACAGTATCAAATTTCTAAATCTGTGTTGCTTGTCCTCACTCAGTTGGGATTCAGTTCAGTTATGAGACAATGGGGGAATCTTTCGATTTGTTGTTTCTACTCTTACATGTTTTGCTATTTACATTCTCTTGACATAACTTCTGATTTTACAAGTTTATTGCTTTGCATGCAGTTTTTAAGAGTGGCCACAGTCCTGCACATTCCAGGATACCTCTGTTGGACGAATAATAAATGAAATCAAGAATATTTTGGCTAACATGCTCGCTATCGATTTTGAAAGAGACATTTTTTGGCTTAAAGAATAAGCCAGAGGATGTCACAGACTCAGGAACGCATTGCCGATGGTTGTTAATGTTTTCAAGCAGAAGATGAAGCAAGTAAGTATGGCAAACATGAATCTATTCAAAGATACAGGGTTTTGTTTCTTGCTATTTTTTTGGTCAGTTTAAAATTATGGGTTAGTTATTATTTGACTGTGTATGTGACTGTTGATAATAAGGGGGGGTTTATCTCAGCATTGAAAACAGTGTCATAGAGGAAAGAAGGCTTATAATGACCTAGTATGGGAAAAATTGTTAGTATATTTCTTACAACAAAAAACCCCAATAAAAACATGGGCTGATAAGATTACAAATACATGTAAATCGCTTAATCATGCTAAATAATGTTTTTATTTGTAACTTTATTATTTGTAACTTTCATAAATAATAATTCAGTTTCTTGCTTATGAAAATTAATGACCTTTTCCAAGACTCATATTGAAATAAATCATCACTTTAATTTTATTATTGCCTTAGAGTTAAACACATGAATACTGTGAATTTATTATATTTCCACACCTTAACCCAATCCTTTTTCACACTGCAAACTTTCTTCTTCCTTACCACAATAAATTGAATATGTTTTAATATTTTTAGTGAGGTATTGCCTTAAAATTCCCCTTTCTTAAAGTCCTTTGTTGAAAATATAGCATTTACAGGATTACATATAAGAATGATGTGGTTTATGATGCTTCAAAAACACAATTTATTCTTATAAAGTTATATAAAATCTATAAAAAGATATATGAAGAAGGCACTTTACAGAAATCACTAATCTGATATGCTAACCCAAACAACATCATGTAAACCAAAGCAAGAAAAAGGAACAGAAGTTATGACCACACTTTGAATGAACAATTCACATGATATCATAAGACACTAAACATTGATTTTAATTTCCCTAAAAGAAACTGTGAACATGTTTCATATTACTTAAATTTTATATGACCATCATATGTCATAGGAAATAATACTACATATAATTTAAATGTGATCAGAGTACTGTAATCAATGTAATTAATTTAATTATTGAGATACATATAAATCATTAAACACACATGGAAAGAAGCCCATAATTTATAGTTGTTCTAACTTTACTTACATGGTTAGATTTTCTGAAGAGTAAAATATTTCAGAAAATATATTATTTGAGACTTATTATTTATAAATAGTGAAGTTAGGCAGGTAGCAATTGTGTGAGAGAAATGAAAGTGAAGACAGGGAACAGTGATAAATACATTATATTTCAACTTCACACTCTCAGTTTTAAGCTTGGAAGGATTCTTACTGTGAAAGTTTCATGATGAGAGAAACCTGATCGTGAATGAGCAGGAAGACAAAACAGTGCTTTAGAAGGCAGAAGTGACATTGCTTTATAGAATTCTTCAGTTAAAATGAAAAATAGCATATGTGTGCTCACAGACACAAACATTATCCACATCTAGAAATTATTATTAAGCAGAGAGTCTTACACATTAGCAATAAAATTAGCATGAGGTATATTGACTCAAAATAATAATTTTTTATTTACATGTCTGTATTGGGATTTTTTTTACTCTCTCTAAAATTTTGTGCTGTAAAAAATCAGACCTTATTTTTCCACACAAGGTGACTACTCAAACTTTCAAATTCATCATGGAGAAACAGATTCTTGATGGGACCCTGATTGCAGAGGGTTGAAATATAGTTTTGCCATTATAAGATACAACAGGGAAATGGAAAAAGGCCAACAGTAGAAATAGTTTTATCTGAAAAAATTAAAAAAAAATCATTACAAATGTTAATGAGGATGTAGAGTTAAAAAAAAAAAAAACCTTTTCCCCACCGGACTGGGACACGCACAGTCCAGCCGGGACTCACACAACCTAGGTAAGCTCACCCCCCCACACACACTCAACCACAAACCCCCAGCCAATAATAATTCAGTTCAGTGAAAAACACACACAAATTGAAAGAAGGTCTTAAGAGTTAAAACGACAATGCCCAAGTCAAAGTGCAAATCCATGAGAAACAAAACCCAAGAAAACAAATCTCCCATTGAAGGAATTAATCCCATAATGATAGACTCCAACCAGAACAAACCCACAGAAAATAGCCAAGAAAGCCTGACCTAGGATAATGACTTTCAAAACATGAACATTACCATGTTCAATACTATGAAAGAGGAAATCTGGGAGGAATTTAATAACTGCATCAATCACTTTGAAAAGAAACACAACAGACACTTGGAAGAGCCGAGAAAAACAGTACAAGAAACAAAAACAGGCATAGAGCAGTTAAAATAGACACAAGCAGAGTTTAAAACTGAACTAAAAGACAAGTTATCTTCAATCCAGAACTCAACAGATAGTCTTATCAGCAGAACTAACAAAGCAGAAAATAAAATTTCAGACATTAAAGACAAAGTGGGAGTATTAACCAGCTCAATGGAAGAGGTTGCTAAAGCCAAAAAGATATTCGAGAGAAATATTTAAGAGTTATGGGACACTCTGAAGAAGCTGAACATGCGTATTCATGGAATACCAGAGCAAGAATCCCAAAACACCACACCTGAGGAAATTTTTCAAATGATCATGAAGGAAAACTTTCCTCATCTAAAAAAAGAGAGGCCCATACATATACATTCCGCACCCCAAACAGATATGACCAAAATAGAGATTTGCCAGAGCAAATAACAGTTAAAACACTCCACATTCAAGATAAAGAAATGGTGCTGAGAGCTTCAACAGAAAAAAAAACAAGTCACTTTTAAAGGTAAACCTATTAAAATAACAAATGACTTCTCAAGGGAAACAGTAAAAGCAAGAAGAGCTTGGAAAGATGTACTTCAAGTATTGAATGAGCAAAAATGTCAACCCAGGCTGATACACCCCACAAAACTATCTGTCATGATCGAGGGAGAAAGAAAAATTTTCCAGCACAAAGACAACTTGAAGGGATACATGTCCACCAAACCAGGCCTTCAAAAAATGCTAGAAATGATATTCAAGTTTGAAGAAAAAAACAGGCATATCCAGGGAAACAGAAGGGAAACATAATACTACCAAAACCTAAAGGTGAAACAATACATTTACAAAAGCCACTAAACATAATAAATGCCCAGAATTAAAAATAATTTCTCCATTATAACATTAAATGTTAATGGACTTAACAGATTACAAACTTGGATTAAAAATCACAATCCATCAATCTGCTGCCTGCAGGAAACTCATCTTACCACAAAACATAGGCACATCCTAAAAATAACAGACTAGTTAAAAATTCTGCAAGCTAATGGAACCAGGAAACAGGCAGGGGTAGCCATTATGTTATTGGACAAAGTGGACTTCAAATCATAAGAGGCACAGATGGATACTACATGTTAGTGTACAATTCAACAGGAAGACTTCACAATAATGAACATATGTGCACCCAATACACCCCCCCACATTCATTAAGCAAGCCCTAAAACGTCGAAAGTAAGATATCAATCCCAAAATGATAAATCTGGGGGATTTCAACACCACCCTCTCAACATGGGATAGATCAACAGATAAAAAACTTAACAGAGACACTTTGGAGCTTAATCAAACCCTTACTGAAATGGACCTTACAGATTTCTATTGAACTGTTCATCCACACACCAAAGAATACACATTTATCTCAGCAGCACATGGAACTTTCTCCAAAATAGATCACATATCGGGCCACAAAACGAATCTCTACATATACAGGAAAGTTGAAATTCTAGCCTGTACTTTATCAGACCAACACGGCCTAAAGCTTGACATCCACAGCACAACAAGCAACAGAAAATACACTAACTCCTGGAAACATAACACTATGATGCTGAATGAGAATTGGATTCAGGAAGAAATTAAAAAGGAAATTAAAGATTTCCTGAAAGTGAACAATAATGAAAACACAACTTACCAAAATCTCCGGGACACAATGAAATCTGTCCTATGAGGTAAGTTCATAGCTCTTAATGCCTACATCAAAAAAATGAAAACAACAGAAATAAAAAACTTAACAATGCAGCTTAAAGCTTTAGAGACACTAGAGGAATCTGATCCTAAAAGCAGTAGAAGGGAGGAGATTAGCAAAATAAGGGGAGACATATCCTAAATGGAGATTAGAAAAATGATATAGAAAATCAACCAGTCAAAAAGCTGGTTTTTTGAAAAAACCAGTAAGATTGATACACTCCTAGCTAAATTAACCAAAACCAAGAGAGAGAAAACCCAAATTAACAAAATTAGAAATGAAAATGGAGTTATCACTACTGATACCCAAGAAATCCAGAGAATTATAACATCTTATTTCAAAAACTTATACTCTGTGAAATTAAACAACACAAAAGAGATGGATGAATTCCTAAGTAAACACAACTTACCTAAATTGAACCAGCAAGTTGTGAATTATTTAAATAGTTCTATAACATATGAGGAAATCAATGAATAGTCTCGAATCTTCCCACCAAAAAATCTCCTGGACCAGATGGATTCAGTAGAGAGTTACACCAGACATTTAAGGAGCTAATAACACCAATGCTCCTTCAACTGTTCCATCAAATAGCAAAGGAAGGAACACTGCCAAATTCCTTCTATGAAGCTAATATCGTCTTAATCCCAAAACCTAATAAAGATACACTTAAAAAAGAAAACTACAGGCCAATCTCTCTGATGAACACAGATGCAAAGATTCTCAACAAAGTCTTAGCAAATCAGATTCAAAAGCACATCAAAAAGATCAACCATGGGGATCAAGTAGGCTTTATCCCAAGCACACAAGGTTGGTTCAATATACGCAAATCAATAAATGTAATTCACCATATAAACCAGTCCAACGTTCAAGACCACATGATACTCTTGATAGATTCAGAAAAAGCTTTTGACCAGATTCAACAGCCCTTTATGATCAAAACCCTATAGAAGGTTGGAATGGAAGGAACCTTTATCAATATAATAAAAGCTGTATACAAGTCCCCAAAAGGATTTTACTCAATGGGGAAAAACTTGAAACATTCCCACTTCGATCAGGAACTAGACAAGTCTGTCCACTGTCACCACTTCTTTTCAATATTGTACTTGAAGTCTTAGCTGAAGCCATAAGACAAGAAAGGGAGATAAAAGGGATTCAAATTGGCAAGGAAGAAGTCAATTTATCTCTATTTGCAGAGGACATGATCTTATAACTGAGTGATCCCAAAAACTCCACCAGGAAGTTCCTGGAACTAATACAGAAGTTCAGCAGGGTAGCAGGTTACAAAAAAAATGTACAAAAATCAGTGGCCTTCCTGTATGCCCAGAATGAAAGAAGTGAAAAAGCCCTGAGAGAAACAATCCCATTTACTATAGCCCCTAAAAAAATGAAATACCTTGGTATAAACCGAACCAAGGAGATAAAAGACTTTTACAATGAAAACTTTAAAACCTGAAAGAAAGAAATTGCAGAAGACACCAAAAGGTGGAAAGACCTTCCATGTTCCTGGACTGGCAGAATCAGCATCGTAAAAATGACCATCCTACCAAAGGCAATATACAAATTCAATGCTATACCAATTAAAATCCCAAAGCAATTCTTTAAAGAAGTTGACCAAATAATCTCAAAATTCATATGGAGGCACAAAAGACCCAGAATAGCAAAAACAATCCTGTGTAACAAAAACATGGCTGGAGGTATCACCACACCAAACCTTAGTCTATACTACAAGTCCATAGTTGTAAAAACAGCCTGGTATTGGCTCCAAAATAGACACACAGATAAATGGATAAGGATTGAAGACCCAGATATAAGCCCACACAACTACAGCCATTTGATCTTTGACAAAGGTTATCAAAAAATCCAATGGATAAAGAACAGCATCTTCAACAAATGGTCCTGGCAAAACTGGATCTCCACATGCAGAAGATTAAAACTGGATCCTTACTTGTCACCATGTACAAGAATTAATTCCAAATGGATCAAGGACCTTGATATCAGGCCAGAGACTATAAAAACCATAGGTAAAAGGGTAGGGAACTCCCTCAAGCTGATTGGGCTAGGCCAACAGTTCCTAAATGGACATCCAATAGCACAGTCACTACAACCAATACTCAACAGATGGGATCTTGTGAAATTAAAGAGCTTCTGTTCAGATAAAGAGATTGTAAGTCGAGTACAAAGGTAACCAATAAAATCGGAGAAAATCTTCACTAACCACATATCTGATAGAGCTCTATTATCCAGAGTGCACAAAGAACTTAGTAAACTAAACACCAAGGAAATAAATGGCCCAATTAAAAAATGGGCCTTGGAACGTAAAAGAAATTTTACCATGGACAAAATTAAAATGTCTAACAAATATCTTAAAAAATGCTCCACTTCCTTAGCCATCAGGGAAATGCAAATCAAAACTTCCCTGAGATATCATATCACCCCTGTCAAGATGGCAAAAATCCACAATACAAACAAGTGCTGGAGAGGATGTAGAGAGAGGGGTATTCTGCTACATTGTTGGTGGGAGTGCAGGCACATACAACCACTCTGGTGAGCCAGCTGGTGATTTTTAAAGAAGTTAAAGATTGAAATGCCATATGACCCTCCAATTCCACTTTTGTGAATAACCCCCCATACTGCAAAAATTTACCTCCATAGCACAAGCACGACCATGTTCATAGCAGCACTGTTTACAATAGCAAAGTCATGGAATCAGCCCAAATGTCCAACAGTTGACGAGTGGATAAGGAAAATGTGGTACATTTATGCAATGGAATAATGAATTAGGGTCTGGAGAGGTGGCTCAGTGGTTAATCCTCTGCCTTGCAGGCGGAGGTCCTGAGTTCGGATCCTAGACCCCACATATAGACGCCAGGAGGAAGCGGGGGTGACCTGCGTTTCCGGTTCTGGTAGGGCAGAGTAAACAAGGAGGAGGTGGAGGCGTTCATGGTGGTTCCCAAATTCGCCCGTGGTTCTACACATATACACATACATACACATGCACACACATACATACACACGCACAATTGAATAAATAATAAATAAAAAAATGAAAAAAGATGAATTAATGAATTTTCCAGGAAATGGATGGAATTAGAAACAATTATATTGAGTGAAGTATCCCAGACATGAAAATTAAGCACCATATGTACTTCTTAATAGGTGGATCCTAGTACCAAATCCACTTAGAGACACTCAAAGACAAATCTCTGTAATATCTACAGTAATTGTAAAGATTATAAACAGGAGGGATGGGGAAGGAGGGCCCCACCAGAAACAAGGAGAGAGGGGACCATGTTACAGCAGAGAAAATAAGCCACCATCAAGGACTGCAAGGGGTGACTTCCAATACTCATCAGGATGGAGCCGAGGGCATTGTAGGAGCAGTAAAACTGAAAAAAAATATCAACAAACCATAATTCAGAACATCAGAGACTCTATGTCAACCATCTGGAACTGGTACAGCCTAATCTCTCCCCATCCTGCAGCTCAGGGAAATTTGCGGAAGAGGGGACGGTAAGATTGTAAAAGCACAAGGATGGGAAGAGTAATGATATGCAAGATACTCCACACAAGTTCGGGCAGAAGCAATCATAATAGGACTTTGCATGACCTAGGCTATGTCCAACACATTATTGACCCCACAAAGTCTAGCATGGACTAAAGGCACTAGGATCCTTGGAGGCTAGGGACTGACAGTCACAGTAGTGTTCCTAAGCTTAAGGGAAAACAGGAAAGGGTTCTGGGAAATGCTCCTGGGTCCTTGAACCTCATCAGAGAGGAGGACCCAGAGGAGAGTTTGGCATGCACATTAAAGGATGCTCCAGGGTTCGGGGGGAGGCACTTGGGAATGGTAAAGGAGGGGAGAGGGGAGTGGGAAGCAGGGCCGGGGGGAGGTGAAGGGAAGGAGGGGTCTAGTGTACCTGTTAAGTTTGTATGAGTGGAAATAATAATAAAAAAAACCTTTAAACAATGGGAAATTATGCAGTACAGCCACTAAACATAGAATTTCCATACTGCCCAGGCATGTGCACATAATCAGGCATCACTTGGCCACAAAGAAGGATGAGCATCTGTCCTGTAGCAAGATGATGAACATTATCTCAAGGTGAAAGTGTTAGACACAGAATGATAAGGACCCAGTGCTCTCTCATGTGCAAATTAAAAAGTTGACTGAAAGTAGAATGGTGATTTGTTCCTAAAGATTAAAGGATGAGATATTTTGTTATGATGAACATGCATTATTCTCAATATGCTCATGGGTGGAAATGTCACCCTGCATTCTGTTAATGGATTATGCAACTATTAATATGGAAAGAATGAAAAATTCAAATCTATATATGATAATTCATAAACAACACCAAACAGTGCATCCACCTATATGTATGGTAAAGGTTTGCATTTTAATGATAATTTATACTAAATCTGGGGCCCAAAGAATGCAGTAAATTGCTAATATCTGGTGAGCTAAGTTTCAGCATGTCTGTGTCAGGCATCAAAAGATATGTAAGTTTCATTTAACTTAATTCCTCGGTAATATTGTTCAGTTTCTTGATATCCCTAAGTGTTGAGATTGCAAACTGACAATGCTGGGAAGACAGCAGGGATGTAGAAAGGATTTGTAAAGGAGCTGAAAGTGTGTCCAATAATTAAAATGGGAGAATCATGGGTTAGCTCATAAACAAAGCAAAACATAAGCCAACAAAGAAAAAAGAAGAGATACTATTTCATAATTCAGACAGGTTGAGGGAATATCTATTCATATAGTCACTGAATTTTATACTTAAATATACAGTATCTTCCAAACCATGTTAAAATATTTTTCATGTTAACTGGGGAAACAAATGTGGAGTTAATATTGGGCTATGAAAAGTTAATTTATGCTAAGAAAAGCACAAAAGAAACAGCATAATTCTGATATTTGGTAAATAATAATTTAGATTATTTATTAAAGTAGTCTAAATACACACATATATGTATTATTCGCACACAGATTGAACATACACACATATACATCAACAAAACTATTCAAAATTGAGCAAAATGTGATTGGTAAATAATCCTTATTTTTGAGATGGAAGGTAGCATTCATGTTTCACTTTTCATGTCTCACTTATAAATAATCCAAGTATTTTAGGCAAATTCAAATAAATAATTAAAAAGGATGATTCTGGGTTGGAGAGATAGGAGGATTAAGACTGTTTCCAAAGCAAAAAGTCCTGAGTTCAGATCCCTGGTCCCATGGAAAAATGCCAGGCAGAAACAGTGGTGGACTTGATTTCCAGCCCTGGTGGACAGAGCCTAGGAAGTCCCAACGTAAAGCAAAAAGGGGAGGTAGAAGCAATCTGGGATAATTCCTGAGAGCATCCTTTGTCCTCTACAGGGCACTCAGTGTCCTCTGACAGAGAGACAGAAGACAGACAGACAGACAGACAGAAACACACACACACACACACACACACACACACACACACACACACATACAAACACAAACACACACAGGCAAATTAAATAAAGCTTTGAAAAAAATGAGTGATTCTGGAAGTTGGAGTAAATAGGTCTAGAAAAATAACCAGCAGAGTCCTTTGTTCAGATTTGTTGACAAGCTATTGTCCCCTTTGGATCCAGAACAGCTGAGTTCTTTATTTTCGTGTTTTCCTCCCTCATTTTTTACCTTTTACTTTTACTTTCCTTTTTCTGAGTCATGACAGAAAGTGGTCCTTATAGATAAGAGCATAACCTCAAGAAAAATCACAACACATTGAACAGACTTTCAAACATAACCAAAACAGAGCTATAAATTAACACAAACACACACACACGTATAGATATATTAATATATATATTGCCTTAATTTTTAAGTTTGAGAAATAGATTATTGCTTCCTAATTCTAACAGAATGCCATTTTTCTTTGTAGAAGAAACAACATAATGAAAAAAATGAAGCTTTGCTTTAAAAAAAATAGTGGATATTTTACTAATTCCAAGATGAATGTGTTCATCCAGGGGATTTGAAAATAATTATTTCAATAAAAGGATGCAGGTCTCCTGAACTTGATAATATGTCATAAGAAAAATTAAGTCAGAATTATGTGAGGTCAGTGTATCACTTATTCCTGAGGAAAAAATAAGAATTTATAATATTTCAATAATCAGGGACACCTCCTCACCTACTTGTCCTCTGCCATCATACTGTAAAGATTATTTGGAGTAAAACTATGTGTAAGTAAGCAAGCCATCTATGGAGTTGAGGAGAATTTAAAAAGTAGACTTCTGCAATAAGAATCTAAGCAGAGCCAGTAAATGAGGAAGACAAGACATACTATATGAAAGCGAGAGTGATGAATCACATCTAATTAACTCAGACCCATCTTAGGGAGGCTCTGAACCCAGGGAGGAAAGAGCAAAAGAAGACTGGAGTCTGCTCAGCATGTAGTCTGCATTTACTATGCCATTCTGATAATTGAGAATTTTTCTTTTCTAAACCAAGCTCCTTGGGAAGAGATTCATAGAAACCCTTTCAATTTCTGAGATAAACCAAGGTTCTCAGAATGGCGCTATTTCCATTACTGCAAAAATATTGCTCTAAGTCTTTGATTTCTAAGACTGTCTCTTAAATTAATAAATTAAGTTAATACAGGGCTGAAAAAAAGTTTTTGTCAGTAGATATGTAGAAATACAGAGAAATGTATGGATAAAAATATCATAATGAAATCCATAATCTTGTAATTGATGAAAAATGTAATAAATATTTAAAGATTTTAAAGAAGAAAACAAAACAATTAGTAATGATAAATATAAAAGACAGGGCATTCATAACTTAGAGTTATGACTTCTATAGAGTATGCTTTAAATTGTTTATCGAGAGCCAGAGAATGGCTCAGGGGTCAAACCTCTGCCTTGCAAGCAAAAGTTCCTGAGTTCAGATCCCAGATTCCACATAAAAATACAAATGGCAAAGGTGCAAATGGCAACAGCCTGTACTTCTGGCCCTGAAATGCTGAACCTGGGAATCTCCAAAGCAAAGCCAAGAGGAGGTAGCACAATCCAGGGTGATTCCAGAAATCATCCTTGGACTTCCACAGTCACACACAGTGCTCTCTGATGCACGCGCACACACACACACACACACACACACACACACCTCACATACACACATACACAAACATAAATAAATTTTAAAAATGTTCATAAAACTCAACATACCATTTTTCTGCAATGTATTATTAAGTGCATGTAGATGTTATAATTGTGGATTTCATACATACTTGAACATTCAACACATATATTTTCAGACAGAGTTGTGTATGTACATATTTGAACATTTAACATATCTATTTCAGAGACAAAGAAGGAGAGAGAGAGACAGAGAGAGAAAGAGTCCAGTTCAATGGAGATTGTGTAAAATAAACATGATACTTAATATTGATTGTCAAATTGACAGGATCTAGACTTACCAAACGGACAAGCCTCTGGGCATATCTATAAGTAAATTTCTAAACTAGGGTTAGGTGTGATGGGAATACCCATCCTAAAAGTGGGCAGATCCATTGAAGGTCTGAGTCTATACTTTTTAGAAAAGAAAAAGCTAGATCCAGCCGGAGCCGCGCGCGCAGGGCCTGGGAGGAGGAGATGGCACCCCCTCTGTGCCCGGGCCCGCCCTCAGGTTCCCCCAGGTTTAAATAGCGCCCCTGCCGACTCCGCATCCTCCCCTCCCCTCCACTCTGCCGCCCGGGACGCGCGCGCGCACAGTCCACCCGGACCTCACCGCGCCACGACCTAGGTAAGCTCGATCCCCGCCCACCCCCAAAACCCCAGGCCAAATAATTGTTTAGTGAAAAATGCACAGAAATTAAAAGAAGATCTTAAGAGTTAAAAAGACAATGCCAAAGACAAAGTGCAAATCCATGAGAAACAACACTCAAGTAAACAAATCTCCCACTGAAGGAATTAATCCCATAATGTTAGACTCCAACCAGAACAAACTCATGGAAAATGGCCAACAAAACCTGACCCAGGATAACGACCTTCAAAATATGATCATTATTACTATGTTCAATACTATGAAAGAGGAAATCCAGGAGGAATTAAATAATCGAATCAATCGCTTTGAGGAGGAACACAACACACACTTGGAGGAGTTGAGAAAAACAGTGCAAGAAACAAAAACCGGCATAGAGCAGTTAAAGCAGACTCAAGCAGAGTTTAAAACTGAGCTAAAAGACAAGTTATCTTCAACCCAGAACTCCACAGAGAGTCTTATCAGCAGAACTAACGAAACAGAAAACAGAATTTCAGACCTTGAAGATAAAGTGGGAGTATTAACCAGCTCAATGGAAGAGGTTGCTAAAGATACTTGAGAGAAATATCCAGGAGATATGGGACACCCTGAAAAAGCCTAACATGCGTATTCATGGAATACCAGAGCAAGAATCTCAAAATACCACCCCTGAGGAAATTTTTCAAACGATCATCAAGGAAAACTTTCATCATCTAAAAAAAGAGAGGCCCATCCATATACAAGAGGCATTCCGCACCCCAAACAGACGTGACCAAAACAGAAGCTCGCCAGGGCAAATAATAGTCAAAACACTCCACATTCAAGATAAAGAACTGGTGCTCAGAGCTTCAAGGGAGAAAAAACAAGTCACTGTTAAAGGTAAACCTATTAAAATAGCAAATGACTTCTCAGTCGAAACAGTAAAAGCAAGAAGAGCTTGGAGAGACATACTTCAAGTATTGAATGAGCAAAAATGTCAACCCAGGCTGATTTACCCTGCAAAACTATCAGTCATGATCGCGGGAGAAAGAAAAATCTTCCAGCACAAAGACAACTTGAAGGGATACATGTCCACCAAACCAGACCTTCAAAAAATGCTAGAAATGATACTCAAGCTTGAAGAAAAAAACAGGCATACCCAGGAGAACAGAAGGCAAGTTTAACACCATTAAAATCGAAGCAATATACTTATAAAAACTACTAAACATAATAAATGTCTGGAATTAAAAATAGTTTCTCCATTATAACACAAAATGTTAATGGAATTAACTCACCGATCAAGAGCCACAGATTACAAATTTGGATTTAAAATCACAATCCATCAATCTGCTGCCTGCAGGAAACCCATCTCACCACAAAAGATAGGCATGCCCTAAAAATAAAAGGCTGCTCAACAATGGAAGCTAATGGAAGCAGAAAACAGTCAGGGGTAGCCATTATGCTATCAGACAAAGTGGACTTCAAACCACAGAAAATTATAAGAGACACAGATGGATACTACATTTTAGTCACGGGTACAATTGACCAGGAAGACTTCACAATACTGAACATATATGCACCCAATATGGGCCCCTCCATATTCATTAAGAAAACCCTACAGCGTCTAGAGCAAGAAATCAACCCCCAAACGATAATTCTTGGGGACTTCAACACTGCCCTCTCAACATGGGATAGATCAACAGGTCAAAAGCTTAACAGAGACACTTTGGACCTTAATCAAACCCTGAAAGAAATGGACCTTACAGATCTCTATCAAACTTTTCACCCACGTACCAAAGAATACACATTTTTCTCAGCAGCACACGGAACTTTCTCCAAAATAGATCACATATTGGGCCACAAAACGAATCTCCACATGTACAAAAAAGTTGAAATTCTAACCTGTGCCCTATCAGACCACCACGGCCTAAAGCTGGACATCCACAACACAACAAACAAGAGAAAATACACTAACTCCTGGAAACTTAACAATATGATGCTGAATGAGAACTGGATTCAGGAAGAAATTAAAAAGGAAATTCAAGATTTCCTGAAAGTGAATGATAATGAAAATACAACTTACCAAAATCTCTGGGACACAATGAAAGCTGTTCTAAGAGGTAAGTTCATAGTTCTTAATGCCTACATCAAAAAAAATGGAAACATCAGAAATAAACAACTTAACAATGCAGCTTAAAGCTTTAGAGAAACTAGAGCAATCTGATCCCAAAAGTAGTAGAAGAGAGGAGATTAGCAAAATAAGGGGAGAAATATCTGAAATGAAGATTAAGAAAATGATAGAAAAAATCAACCAGTCAAAAAGCTGGTTCTTTGAAAAAATCAATAAGATTGATACACCCCTAGCTAAATTAAACAAAAGCTAGAGAGAGAAAACCCAAATTAACAAAATTAGAAATGAACATGGAGTTATCACTACTGATACCCAAGAAATCCAGACAATATAACATCATATTTCAAAAACTTATACTCTGTGAAGTTTAACAACACAAAAGAGATGGATGAATTTCTAAGTAAACACAACTTACCTAAATTGAATCAGGAAGTTGTGAATTATTTAAATAGTCCTATAACATATAAGGTAATTGAAGAAGTAATCTCAAATCTTTGCACCAAAAAATGTCCTGGACCAGATGGATTCAGCACAGAGTTCTACCAGACATTTAAGGAGTTAACACCAATACTCCTTAAACTGTTCCATCAAATAGCAAAGGAAGGAACACCACCAAATTCCTTCTATGAAGCTAATATCGATAGGCCGATCTCTCTGATGAATACAGACGCAAAGATTCTCAACAAAGTTTTAGCAAATCGGATTCAAAAACACATTAAAAAGATCATTCACGGGGACCAAGTAGGCATCATCCCTGGCACACAAGGTTGGTTCAACATAAGCAAATCAATAAATGTAATTCATCATGTAAACCAGTCCAAAGTCCAAGACCACATGACACTCTTGATAGATGCAGAAAAAGCTTTTGACAAGATCCAACAGCCTTTTTTTTTCCTTTTTTTATTAAAAATTTAATTATACATTTTAAAATTTTTTACCAGTTCCCTCCCTCCCCCCTCCTCCCCCCGAACCCCCTCCTCCCCCTCCCCTTCCCCCAGTGCCTCCCCCCCAATTCCCAGAGAGTCCTTTATTGTGTACGCCTAACTCTCCACTGGGTCCTCCTCTCCGATGACATATAAGGACCCAGTGGCATTTCCATAAGCCCTTTCTCTTGTTCCCCTTAAGCATAAGATCACTACTAGCTGTCAATCCCTTGCCTCCAGGGGTCTCGGTGCCCTTAACAGATGCTAGACTTTATGAGGGCAACAGTGCGCTGGACATTGCGCAGGGCATGCAAAGTCCCATTATGATTGCTTTGGCCCCAACTATTGTTGAGAATCTTGCAAATCGTTGCTCCTCCCATCCTTTTGCTCTTACAATCTTACCGCCCCCTCTTCCGCAAATGTCCCTGAGCTCCAGGATGGGGAGAGATTAGGCTGGCCTAGTTCTATGTGATTGATATAGAGTCTCTGAAGTTCTGGATTGTGGTTTGTTGATTTTCTTTTGCAGTTTTGCTGCTCCTGCAATTCCCTTCACTCCATTCTGCTGGGCACTGTATGTCACCCCCTGGCCAGAGACAAAAAGCTGTTAAACTGGAGTCTTGTTGTAATAGCACATTCAAGGGTAGATGTAATAAGAGTAGGAAACCTCACTGAGGGAGGGGTCCATCACCCATTTGCAAAATGATTACTTTTTATCTGCTAGACTATATGCCCTCCCCTTCTGGTGAGATCAGGAAAGAACGTCTGTGAACTTAATCAGGTTTCTCATTACTTACTTGCAGACCTTGATGGAGGCCTATTTTCTCTGCTGTAACATGGTCCCCTCTCTCCTTGTAAGATCCAACAGCCTTTTATGATCAAAACTCTAGAGACAGTAGGAATGGAAGGAACCTTTATCAATATAATAAAATCTGTATACAACAAGCCCACAGCAAGGATTTTGCTCAATTGGGAACAATTGGAAGCATTCCCACTTTGATCAGGAACTAGACAAGGCTATCCACTGTCACCACTTCTATTCAATATTGTACTTGAAGTCTTAGCTGAAGCCATAAGACAAGAAAGGGACATAAGAGGGATTCGAATCAGCAAGGAAGAAGTTAAGCTATCCCTATTTGCAGGTGACATGATCTTATACCTAAGTGTTCCCCAAAACAACACCAGGAAGCTTCTGGAACTAATTGAGAAGTTCAGCAGGGTGGCAGGATACAAAATAAATGTGGAAAAATCAGAGGCCTTCCTATATGCCCAGAATGAAAGAAGTGAAAAAGCCTTGAGAGAAATAATACCATTTACTATAGCCCCTAAAAAAATGAAATACTTTGGTTTAAACCTAACCAAGGAGGTAAAAGACCTTTACAATGAAAACTTTAAAACCCTAAAGAAAGAAATAGCAGAAGACACCAGAGGGTGGAAAGACCTCCCTTGTTCCTGGATTGGAAGAATCAACATCGTAAAAATGACCATCCTACCAAAGGCAATATGTAAATTCAACGCTATACCAATTAAAATCCCAAAGCAATTCTTTAAAGAAGTTGACCAAACAATCTCAAAGTTCATATGGAGGCACAAAAGACCCAGGATAGCAAAGACAATCCTGAGTAACAAAAACACTGCTGGAGGTACTACCATACCAAACCTAAGTCTACAATACAAATCCATATTTATAAAGACAGCCTGGTACTGGCTACAAAATAGACACACAGATCAATGGATAAGGATTGAAGACCCAGATATAAGCCCACAAAATTACTGCCATTTGGTCTTTGACAAAGGGGCCCAAAAAAATCCAATGGAAAAAGAACAGCATCTTCAACAAATGGTGCTGGCAAAACTGGATCTCCACATGCAGAAGATTAAAACTGGACCCGTACTTGTCACCATGTACAAGACTTAATTCCAAATGGATCAAGGACCTTGATACCAGGCCAGAGAGTATAAAAACCATAGTTGAAAGGGTAGGGAACTCCCTCGAGCTGATTGGGCTAGGCCAACATTTCCTAAACAGACATCCAATGGCACAGTCACTGCTACCAACTCTCAACAGTTGGGATCTTGTGAAATTAAAGAGCTTTTGTTCAGATAAAGAGATTGTAACACGAGCTCAAAGGCAACCCACAGAATGGGAGAAAATCTTCACTAACCACATATCTGATAGAACTCTACTGTCCAGAGTGCACAAAGAACTTAGAAAACTAAACACCAAGGAAACCAATGCCCCAATTAAAAAATGGGCCCTGGAACTCAAAAAAAATTTTACCAGGGATGAAATTAAAATGTCTAACAAATATCTTAAAAAATGCTCCACTTCTTTAGTCATCAGGGAAATGCAAATCAAAACTTCCCTGAGATATCATCTCACCCTTGTCAGGATGGCAAAAATCCACAATACAAATAGCAACAAATGCTGGAGAGGATGTGGAGAGAGGGGAACTCTGCTACATTGCTGGTGGGAATGCAGGCTCATACAGCCACTCTGGTGAGCCATCTGGAGATTCTTAAAGAAATTAAAGATTGAAATGCCATATGACCCTGTTATTCCCCTTTTGGGAATAACCTCCCTTGCAACAGAGGTTCACCTCGATAGCACAAGCATGACCATGTTCATAGCAGCACTGTTTACAATAGCAAAATCATGGAATCAACCCAAATTTCCAACACTTGACGAGTGTATAAGGAAACTGTGGTACATCTATACAATGGAGTACTACTCAGCCATCAAAAATGATGAATTATTGGAATTTGCAGGGAAATGGATGTCATTAGAAACAATTATATTAGGTGAAGTATCCCAGACACAGAAAATTAAGCGCCATATGTACTCCGTAATAGGTGGCTCCTAGTACCAAACCCACCCAGCCCACCTAGAGACACTCATAGAAAAATCTCTGCAATACAGTAATTTTCAGGAATATGAACAGGAGGGTTGTGGTAGGAGGGCCACACCAGAAACAAGAAGAGAGGGGACCATATTACAGCAGAGAAAATACGCCTCCATCAAGGACTCAAATAAGTAATGAGACATCTGATTAAGTTCACAGACTTTTGTTCCTGATCATTTACTACTGAGGGGGTATGATCTCACCAGAAGAGGAGGGCATATAGTCTGGCAGATAAAAAGTAACCATTTTGCAAATGGGTGATAGACCCCTCCTTTACTGTGGTTTCCCACTTTTATTACATCTACCTTTGAATGTGCTTTTATCACAAGACTCTAATTTAACAGCTTTTTGTCTCTGGCCAGGGAGTGACATACAATGCCCACCAGGATGGAGTGAAGGGCATTGCAGGAGCAGCAAAACTGCAAAAGAAAATCAACAAACCACTCTACAGAACTTCAGAGACTCTATATCAACCACCTAGAACTAGGCCAGCTTAATCTCTCCCCATCCTGAAGCTCAGGGACATTTGCGGAAGAGGGGGGTAAGAGCAAAAGGATGGGAGGAGCAATGATATTCAAAATACTCCATACAAGTTAGGGCTGAAGCAATCATAATTGGACTTTACATGCCCTGCAGCATTGTCCAACACACTATTGACCTCACAAAGTCTAGCATCTGCTAAAGGCACCAATATCCTTGGAGGCAAGGGATTGGCAGCCACAGCAGTGTTCCTATACCTAAGGGGAACACGGGAAAGGGTTCAGGGTAAGGCCACTGGGTCCTTGTACGTCATCGGAGAGGAGAGCCCAGAGGAAAATCAGGCATGCACAAGAAAGGACTCTCTGGGAATTGGGGCGGGAGGCACTGGGGGATGGAAAGAGAGGGGGGCGAGGAAGGGGAGCAGGGGTTATGGGGGGAGAAGGATGGAGGGAGGGAACTGGTGCACCTATTAAGTTTGTATGAGCTGAAATAATAATAAAAATGTAAAAAAAAAGCTGAAAAGAAAGAGCTAGTCGAACATTCATTTGTCTCTGCTTCTGGATGCAATGTGACTAATTGCATCATACTACTGCTCTCTTGCCTTTCTGACTATGACTGATCTCCCTTTGAATTGTAGCCAAAGCAAATTCTTCCTTTCTTGAGTTCCTTTGGTCCAGAATTTGGTCACAGTGGTGATAAATGTAACTACTAATATAAGAGATAATATGTACCTTATAAGATGTGAATTCAGATCACCTGAATATGAGCCCTACTTGTACCATTCATTGAGAAAGTTATTCAATTTCTCTTCTTCCCAAATTATTTCTTCATGAATGAGAACAATAAAGATGTGCTTGATTTGGAGATTATGGATTTTAATTATCAAGGTCAATGGGAGTAGGGAGAATGGCCGCCATAGCATACAAGGTGAGCATTCTTGTGTGCATCATCATCCCAGGTTGCACGTCTGAGATATATGTGATGAGGGAGAATTTTAAACATGATGAATAATTTTACTATTTACCTTGGATATTTTTGTGGCATGTGTCTAAAATATTGTCCACAAAAGGATGCTCCGGGGATTGGGATGGGGAGGGAGAGGAAGGGGGAAGCAGGGGAGTCAAGGGGAGGTGGAGGGAGGGAGGTGACTGGTGTACCTGCTCAGTACTATGTAAACAGGGCTTAATGATGCATGCCATAAACCCAGTTTCTGTGGGTAATAGTCAAGAGGATCAGAAATTCAAGAACGTTAGGGCTACAGAGCAAATGCAAGACCAGACAGGGCTACTTGAGAACTTGTCTCCAAACAAAATATCAAATGTAGCTAATTTTATGTAAATAGGATACCTCTTAAAATATGGTTCTGTGAGTTATATTACAAATTATTTAATTTGTGAATTTTGAATTATTTAAATTCAAAATATTTATGGTATATGGCATGTGAAACACTGAGTGGTTTCTTTTACTGTTACAATCATGCAAACTCTAGTCAGCTTTCAACTTGTATATCTGAAAATTTGGCTAATTTAGACTATTGACTTCTAGTTTTATAGCAGCCTTTTTTAGAATGAACAGTTCTTAGATACAAGATACTTGATCACAAATAGAACACCTTTCTAGTAATAACATTTACTGTTTTATTTTGACAATTAAGTATGACATAAAGATAATTACCAAAATCTAATAGCCAAAAATGGTCCTACCAAGAAATGAAGTGTGATTGAATCAATTTTATCCTCACATTCGACTTTATATGGAGGTTTACTGCCAGAGTTCTAAAGTGTTCCTGACAGATGTGACAGCAAATGTTAGAAGAATACTGCAAATCTTCAAGTAAAGATCTGTGTGGACATCCTAGAGAAAACCTTTCTAGCCACCAACACATGTGTGCCTATGGATATTGTAAAAAAATCACAAATATGAACTAGTATAATCCAAATGCCAAACTTTTCTATTAATCCAGGAAAATATACCATCAGTAAACATAATATAAAATGTAGAAATTGTGAGAATTATTTTAGTCCATTTACAGTGAATGATTTTTTGCTAAAGAGTTCTATTTAAATAAAAATATCTAAATTATATTTAAACATCTTAAAGAGCAAATATATATATAATTTGTCTAATGTTAAGAATGGTGGGAATCTATAAATAAAGTATATTTTCAAAGTGTCAAATCTGAGTTGAATTTGTCAAAAGATGAAATAAGTGTGTTGACCCAATTTAATGTTAAAAAATTATGATGTGTAATGGAAAGTTGTTCACAAATGTAATACATTGTACTAGTTTATGAATTAAAACATGTAATGGCTACTCTTAACCATTGCTGTGCAGCACTCATAGTTAAGCAATTCAAGGGAAGGAGAAAGGAAGATTTATTCACTTTACATAAAGTTCCAGAGGGGAGATACAGTTTCTCATGGCAGAGGCAGCATGGCTGGCTGGCCAAAACTGGAGGAGGCTACTTCACTGCAGACATTTTGGAGGCTGAGAACTGCAAGACTGCTTGCTGAAAAGGCCAACTTCTCAAGGTAGGATGGACTAACCCACCTCAAGGCCCACTGCTTGTGACTGCCTTTCTCCAGCAAGGCTCCACCTCTCAAGGTGCCATGACCTTGCCAAACAATGAGACTATGAGAGGCACATTTCAAACCATGAAAAAACCCTAGTTTTATTGAGAAGTGACAGAAAGAATATTGCTTTTTCAAATGGAAAATACCTGGAATGTCACATATTTGACATGATTTTCATTTAGCTCAATTGGGTTCCTAAGAAGTATGACATATTCAGCTTTAGATTCAAGACCATCATCTTATCTTCAGAAATCACTGTAAGTACAAGAATGGCAAAGGATTTAAAGTTCATAAACCAATAAGTGATCATATCAGGCTGATTTAAATGATAAATTACAGTAATGCTTTCATTTAAATGTAAATTTCATAAAATTACTTGAATATACTCTATATTCATGTGATTACTTAAAATCATTACAGTTTTATGAGTTTTTAAACTAAACTATACTTAATTCTTATATATTAAAGGAGGAAGAAAGGTGATAGTTATTACTCATATTCCTCTACATCTGAAAAGAGGCAGGCATTTAAACAAGCTCCAGGTAGTTGTACAAAAATGTTACTTTAAGAAAAGTTCAAGGCACTAGTAACCATTTTGCAGATGGGTGATCGACCCCCACCTCACCATGGTTTCCTACTTTTATTACATCTACCTTTGAATATACTTTTATAACAAGACTCAAATTTATCTCTGGCCATGGGGTGACATCCAATACCCATCAGGGTGGAGCCAAGGCATTGCAGGAGCAGCAAAACTGAAAAAAAATCAACAAAACAATCCAGAACATCAGAGACTCTATATCAATCACCTGGAACTTGCCCAACCTAATCTCTCCCCATCCTGAAGCTCAGGGAAATTTGCAGAAGAGGGGGCGGTAAGAGTATAAGAGCACAAGGATGGGAGGAGCAATGATATGCAAGATACTCCACACAAGTTAGGGCCAAAGCAATCATATTTGGACTTCACATGCTCTTAGCAATGTCCAACATACTATTGACCTCACAAAGTCTAGCATTTGCTAAAGGCACCAAGATCCTTGGAGGCAAGGGATTGACAGCCAAAATAGTGTTTCTATGCTTAAGGGGAACAAAGGAAAGGGTTCAGGGAAATGCCGCTGGGTCCTTGTACGTCATCGGAGAGGAGGACCCATTAAGTTTGTATGAGAGGAAATAATAATAAAAAATGTATAAAAAAAGGAACAGATTTTCTCACTTAAATGACATATTTCTTCCACATTACATACTAAAAATAAAGTTTTTTTTCCTTGATACCTACACTTTATTTTTTTCTTCCATTTATTTATTTATTTTTTTAATTTCCACTCATACAAACTTAAGAAGTACACCGGTCCCCCCCTCCCTCCAACCCCTTATCCCACTGTGCCCCACTCCCCTCTCCCTTCCTTGCCCATCCCCCAGTGCCTCCCCCTCCCATCTCTGGGGCATCCTTTAATGTGCATGCCAAACTCTCCTTTGGGTTCTCCTCTCTGAGGAGATGCAAGAACCCAGTGGCATTTCCCAGAACCCTTTCCTGTGTTCCCATTAAGTATAGGAACACTACTGTGGCTGTCAATCCCTTGCCTCCCAGGATCCCAGTGCCTTTAGCAAATGCTAGACTTTGTGAGGTCAATAGTATGTTGGACATTGCACAAGGCATGTAAAGTCCAATTATGATTGCTTCGGCCCTAACTTGTGTGGAGTATCTTGCATATCATTGCTCCTCCCATCCTTGTGCTCTTACAATGTTACTGCCCCCTCTTCAGCAGGTGGGGAGAGATTAGGCTGGCCTAGTTCTAGGTGGTTGATATAGAGTCTCTGATGTTTTCGATTATGGTTTGTTGAGTTTTTTTTTCAGTTTTGCTGTTCCTGCAATGCCCTTGGCTCCACCCTGATGGGTATTGGATGTCACCCCCTAGCCAGAGATAAACACCTGTTAAATTTAAGTCTTGTTATAAGAGTATATTCAAAGGTAGATGTAATAAAAGTAGGAAACCACGGTGAGGGAGGGGTCAATCACCCATCTGCGAAATGGTTACTTTCTTTTTTTTTAATATTTATTTTTTTATATTTCCGCTCATAAAAACTTAAGGTACAACGGTCCCTTCCTTCCCTCCACCCGCCCACCCCTCTGTGCCCCCTCCCCTCCCCCTTCTGTCCCCATCCTCCAGTGCCTCCCCCTCCCATCCCCAGAGCATTCTTTTTTTTTTTTATTCAATTATGTGTGTGTGTGTATGTATGTATGTGTGTGTAGAACCACGAGCAAATTCGGGAACCACTGTGGACCACCTCTTCCTTGTTTACTCTGCTCCAGGATTCACAGGCTCCGCCCTACCAGGACCAGAAACGCAGGCCGCCCCCGCTTCCACCTGGTGTCTGTAAGTGGGGTCTAGGATCCGAACTCAGGACCTTCCAACTTCAAGGCAGAGGCTTAACCCCTAAACTACCTCTCTAGCCCCCAGAGGATTCTTTTTTAAAAAATATTTTATTTATTCATTTGTGTGTGTGTGTGTGTGTGTGTGTGTGTGTGTGTGTGTGTGTTTGTGTAGAACCACGGGTGAATTCGGGAACCACCATGGACCGCCTCTACCTCCTCCTTGTTTACTCTGCCCCGGGATTCACAGGCTCCACTGTACCAGGACCAGAAACGCAGGCCGCACATACTTCTGCCCGGTGTCTATACATGGGGTCTAGGATCCGAACTCAGGACCTTCTGACTGCAAGGCAGAGGCTTAACCCCTGAGCCACCTCTCTACCCCCCCCCCTGCAGAGCATTCATTAATGTGCATGCCAACTCCCCTCTGGGTCCTCCTCTCCAATGAGGTTCATCTGCGAAATGGTTACTTTCTATCTGCCAGACTATACATCCTCCCCTTCTGTTAAGATCATACCCCATAACTTGTAAATGATCAGGAACAAAAGTCTGTGAACTTAAACAGATGTCTAATTACTTACTTGCAGTCCTTGATGGTGGCCTATTTTCTCTGCTGTAACATGGTCCCCTCTCTCCTTGTTACTGGTGTGGCCCTCCTTCCCCATCCCTCCTGTTCATGATCTTAGCAATTATTGTAGTTATTACAGAGATTTATCTTTGAGTGTCTCTAAGTGGGTTTCATACTAGGAGCCACCTATTAAGGAGTACATACGGTGCTTAATTTTCTGGGTCTGGGATACTTCATTCAATGTAGTTGTTTCTAATTCCATCCATTTCTCAGCAAATTCCATTAATTCATCATTTTTGATGGCTGAGTAGTACTCCATTGTATCCACTCGTCAAGTGTTGAAAATTTGGGTTGATTCCATGATTTTGCTATTGTAAACAGTGCTGCTATGAACATGGTCGTGCTTGTGCTATCAAGGTGAATTTTTGCTGTATGGGGGGTTATTCCCAAAAGTGGAATCACAGGGTCATATGACATTCCAATCTTTAATTTCTTTAAGTATCTCCAGATGGCTCACCAGAGTGGCTGTTGAGCCTGCAGTCCCACCAGCAATGTAGGAGAGTTCCCCTCTCGCTACTTCCTGGGTGAGATGATATCTCGGGGAAGTTTTGATATGCATTTCCCTGATGGGTAAGATGTGAACGATTTTTTAAGATATTTGTTAGACATTTTAATTTCATCTCCAGTAAAGTTTCTTTTAAGTTCCAGGGCCCATTTTTTTAAATATTTTTATTTCATTTTTGTTCAATTATGCGTGTGCGTGTGTGTGTATGTATGTGTATGTATGTGTGTGTAGAACCACAGATGAAATCGGGAACCACCATGGACCGCCTCCACCTCCTCCTTGTTTACCCGGGATTCACAGGCTCCGCCAGGGCCCATTTTTTAATTGGGCCACTTGTTTCCTTGGTGTTTAGTTTTCTAAGTTCTTTGTGCACTCTGCATAATAGAGCTCTATCAGATATGTGGTTAGTGAAGATTTTCTCCCATTCTGTGGGTTGACTTTGAGCTCGTGTTACAACCTCTTTATCTGAACAGAACTTCTTTAATTTTAACAGTAGCCAACTGTTGAGAGTTGGTAGCAGTGACTGGGCCACTGGATGTCTGTTTAGGAATTGTTGGCCAAGCCCAATCAGCTCGAGGGAGTTCCCTACCCTATCACCTATGGTTTTTATAGTTTCTGCTCTTATATCAAGGTCCTTGATCCATTTGGAATTAAGTCTTCTACATGGTAACAATTACGGGTCCAGCTTTAATCTTCTGCATGTGGAGATCCAGTTTTGCCAGCACCACTTGTTGAAGATACTGTTCTTTTTCCATTGGATTTTTTGGGCACCTTTGTCAAAAATATCAAATAGATATAGTTTTGTGGGCTTATATCTGGGTCTTCAACCCTTATCCATTGATCTGTGTGTCTATTTTGGAGCCAGTACCAGGCTATTTTTATACCTATGGATTTATAGTACAGACTAAGATAGTGTGCTGATACCTCCAGTAGTGTTTTTGTTACTCAGGATTGCCTTTGCTATCCTGGGTCTTTTGTGCCTCCATATGAACTTTGAGATTGTTTGGTCAACTTCTTTAAAGAATTGCTTTGGGATTTTAATTGGTATAGCATTGAATTTGTATATTACCTTTGGTAGGATGGTCATTTTTACGATGTTGATTCTACCAATCCAGGAACATGGCAGGTCTTTCCACCCTCTGGTGTCTTCTGCAATTTCTTCCTTTAGGGTTTTAAAGTTTTCGTTGTAAAGGTCTTTTACCTCCTTGGTTAGGTTTATACCAAGGTATTTCATTTTTTTAGGGGCTATGGTAAATGGGATTGTTCTCTCAGGGCTTTTTCATTTCTTTCATTCTGGGCATATAGGAAGGCCACTGATTTTCGTACATTTATTTTGTATCCTGCCAACCTGCTGAACTTCTCAATTAGTTCCAGGAGCTTCCTGGTTGAATTTTTGGGATCACTCAGATATAGCATCGTATCTTCTGCAAATAGAGATAACCTGACTTCTACCTTGCTGATTTGAATCCCTCTTATGTCCCTTTCTTGTCTTATGGCTTCATCTAAGACTTCAAGTACAATATTGAAAAGAAGTGGTGACAGTGGACAGCCTTGTCTAGTTCCTGATCAAAGCAGGAATGCTCCAAGTCTTTCCCAATTGAGTAGATCCTTGCTGAGGACTTGTTGTATACAGCTTTTATTATTTTGATAAAGGTTCCTTCCATTCCAACCTTCTCTTGGGTTTTGATCATAAAGGGCTGTAGGGTCTGGTCAAAAGCTTTTTCTGCATCTATCAAGAGCGTCATGTGGTCTTGAATGTTGGACTGGTTTATATGGTGAATTACATTTATTGATTTGCGTATGTTGAACCAACCTTGTATGCTTGGGATAAAGCCTATTTGATCCCTGTGGTTGATTTTTTTGATATGTTTTTGAATCCGATTTGCTAAGACTTCGTTGAGAATCTTTGCATCTGTGTTCATCAGAGAGATTGGCTTGTAGTTTTCTTTTTTAAGTGTATCTTTATTAGGTTTTGGGATTAAGACGATATTAGCTTCATAGAACAATTTGGTAGTGTTCCTTTCTTTGCTATTTGATGGAACAGTTTAAGGAGTATTGGTGTTATTAGCTCCTTAAATATCTGGTGTAACTCTCTACTGAATCCATCTGGTCCAGGAGATTTTTTGGTGGGAAGATTCAAGATTTTTCATTGATTTCCTCATATGTTATAGGACGATTTAAATAATTCACAACTTTCTCATTCAATTTAGGAAAATTGTGTTTACTTAGGAATTCATCCATCTCTTTTGTGTTGTCAAATTTCACTGAGTATAAATTTTTGAAATATGACGTTATAGTCTACGGCCATACCACCCTGAACGCGCCCGATCTCGTCTGAAATATGACGTTATAATTCTCTGGATTTCTTGGGTATCAGTAGTGATAACTCCATTTTCATTTCTAATTTTGTTAATTTGGGCTTTCTCTCTTGCTTTTGGTTAATTTAGCTAGGGGTGTATCAATCTTATTGATTTTTTCAAAAAACCAGCTTTTTGACAGTTGACTTTCTGTATCATTTTCCTAAACTCGATTTCAAATATTTCTCCCCTTATTTTGCTAATCTCCTCCCTTCTACTTGCTTTTAGGATCAGATTCCTCTAGTGTCTCTAAAGCTTTAAGCTGCATTGTTAAGTTATTTATTTCTGGTGTTTCCATTGTTTTGATGTAGTCATTAAGAGCTATGAACTTACCTCTTAGGACAGCTTTCATTATGTCCCAGAGATTTTGGTAAGTTGTATTTTCATTATCGTTCACTTTCAGGAAATATTGAATTTCCTTTGTAATTTCTTCCTGAATCCAATTCTCATTCAGCATCATAGTGATAAGTTTCTAGGAGTTAGTGTATTTTTTGTTGCTTGTTGTGTTGTGGATATCAAGCTTCAGGCCATAGTAGTCTGATAAGGTGCAGGCTAGAATTTCAACTTTTTTGTACATGTGGAGATTCGTTTTGTGGCCCAATATGTGATCTATTTTGGAGAACGTTCCATGTGCTGCTGAGAAAAATGTGTATTCTTTGGTGTGTTGATAAAAAGTTCGATAGAGATCTGTAAGGTCCATTTCAGTAAGAGTTTGATTAAGCTCCAAAGTGTTTCTGTTAAGTTTTTTGCCTGTTGATCTATCCCATGTTGAGAGGGCAGTGTTGAAATCCCCAAGAATTATCATTTTGGGATTGATTTCTCGCTTTAGACATCGTAAGGTATGCTTAATGAATGTGGGGGGGGGTATTGGGTGCATGTATGTTCAGTATTGTGAAGTCTTCCTGGTCAATTGTACCTGTGACTAAAAAGTAGTATTCATCTGTGTCTCTTATGATTTTTTTTTTGGTTTGAAGTCCACTTTGTCTGATAGCATAATGGCTACCCCTGCCTGTTTTCCAATTCCATTAGCTTGTATAATTTTTGATCAGCCTTTTATTTTTAGGATGTGCCTATCTTTTGTGGTGAGATGGGTTTCTTGCAGGTAGCAGATTGATGGATTGTGATATTTAATCCAAGTTTGTAATATGTGTCTCTTTTTTGGTGAGTTAATTCCATTAACATTTAGTGTTATAATGGAGAAACTATTTTTTATTCTGGACATTTATTATGTTTAGTGGTTTTTGTAAGTGTATTGCTTTCCTTTTAATGGTGATATCCTTCCCTTCTGTTCTCCTGGATATGCCTGTTTTTTTCTTCATGCTTGAGTATCATTTCTAGCCTTTTTTGAAGGCATGGTTTGGTGGACATGTATCCATTCAAGTTGTGTTTTTGCTGGAAGATTTTTCTTTCTTGGTAGATCATGATGGATAGTTTTGTGGGGTATATCAGCCCGGGTTGACATTTTTGCTCATTCAATCATTGAATTGCTTTTACTGTTTTGACTGAGAAGTCATTTATTATTTTAATAGGTTTACCTTTAAAAGTGACTTTTTTTTTCCCTTGAAGCTCTCAGCACCATTTTTTTATCTTGAATTAGGAGTGTTTTAACTATTATTTGCCATGGTGAGTTTCTATTTTGGTCATATCTGTTTGGGGTGCGGAGTGCCTCTTTGTGTATGGATGGGCCTCTCTTTTTTTAGATGAGGAAAGTTTTCCTTGATGATTGTTTGAAAAATTTCCTTAGGTGTGGTATTTTGAGATTCTTGCTCTGGTATTCCATGAATATGCATGTTAGTCTTCTTCATGGTGTCCCATAACTCTTGAATGTTTCTCTTGAGTATCTTTTTGGCTTTAGCAACCTCTTCCATTGAGCTGGTTAATACTCCCACTTTGTCTTCAAGGTCTGAAATTCTGTTTTCTGCTTTGTTAGTTCTGCTAATAAGACTCTCTATTGAGTTCTGGGTTGAAGATAACTTCTCTTTTAGTTCAGTTTTGAACTCTGCTTGAGTCTGTTTTAACTGCTCTATGCCTGTTTTTATTTCTTGAACTGTTTTTCTCAATTTCTCCAAGTGTCTGTTATTTTCCTCTTCAAAGTGACTGATGTGGTTATTTAATTCCTCACTGATTTCCTCTTTCAGAGTATTTAACATGGTACTGATCATGTTTTGAAAGTGGTTATCCTGGGTGAGGCTTTCTTGGCCATTTCCGTGGGTTTGTTCTGATTGGAGTCCTTCATTATGGAGTTAATTCCTTCAGTGGGAGATTTGTTTACTTGGGTGTTGTTTCTCATGGATTTGCACTTTGACATTGGTATTGTCATTTTAACTCTCAAGACTTTCTTTCAATTATCTGTGCATTTTTCACTGAACTGAATTATTTGGCCTGGGGTTTTGGGGTTGGGGGGGCGGAGCTTACCTGGGTCTTGGTGAGTCAGGCCTGGACTGCGTGTCCTGGGGGCAGTGGAGTGGGGAATGGGAGGATGCAGCAGCAGCACAGCACTGTTTAACCTGGAGGAACTGGGGCGTGGCAGGGAGGGGAGGTCCTCTCAGGCCCTGTGCAGCTCTGGCTCTGGATGGCTGGTGGGAGGAACTGGGTCCCTTGGGCTGCCTGGGGTTCTGGGGGTCGACAGGGGCAGAGCTTACCTGGGTCGTGGTGAGTCCTGCTTGGACTGCTGGTGTCCCGGGGGCAGCGGAGTGGGGAAAGGCACTAACAATAAATTTAAGGCATATTAAAATGTTCAAGTCAAAGAAGAAATTCAAAGAATGAGAGGTGACAATCCTTTTTCACATAATTCAAACTCATACATAAATGTACATGAAGAAAACTGGGAAACTTTCTGTATTATAACCCCATCCTTTTTTTATATAACCACGTCTTTAAAACATTTCAAATTTCTCATTATTACATTCATTTTTTTCTCTCAAAGTGTGTGGAATTTTAGGAAATTTGTGAATGTTATGTTTCTCTTGCATAGTAATTATTTACTTAGTATTTCTTCCGAAGAGATTTTGTAAATATTTTCTCATTTCTGGTTACACAGGGAGGGTAATTGCTAAAATTTTTGCTGAAATTTTCTTTCATTTGAGTTTTTTTCTTTTAGTGTTTCTTACATGAGTATAGTAAGTTTATTATATTCAAACATCTTAATCTGTACTCCAATCTTCCTTTTCCCAATTGAACCTGTTTTTCTTCTCTTCCAGTCTTCCTCCTATCTTCACGTTTTTATGTGTGTGGCTTGAGTTTCATCTTGGTTGCTTTTAATGACATGTGCCTGAGTACTTGCTGGAGCATAAATCATGTATCAGTAGGTATACCATTTTCTCCCCATCTCCAATTTCCTCTCCATCAACATAAACCCTTACCAATCTCTCTCAAGGAGATATGGAACCTCTTAAGATTTTTTCCTATCAATGGTGAAATGTTGACATGATAAATCCCATGCGGGTCATGTGGAAATATACATAACTGCAGTGAATTAATGGACTCAACAGCTCTATCTCATCTAAAAGATAATATCTGACTGCACTCTTGTCCTTCTTCAAAATCTTACAATATTATCATCACTTCTTCCAGGATTTTTCCTGAACCATGGAGAGGGAGGATAATTTAGATGACCTGTTTAGAGCTGAGCTTAGTCACTGCTTTTCTACACTTTGAGTAGTTTCGATTTGTCTTAGATAAACACCTTCCATTACAAAAAGGAGGTTCTTGGTAAGTGCTTAGCACTCCTTCAATCTATGGGTATAATGACAAACACATAAAATGAAGTTGAATACAATGTCTTTATAAGTAAACCTTAATAGCTTGAACCCCAACCCAGGGCCTATGTCCTATCCTTTCATAGATTTATGTCCTGGTTTCCAGTACCAGGAATGTGATCCACACTGAAAAGTGGTCCGTCAATACAATAAGAAAGCTGTTGGTAGCTTTTTATCTCTGGACAGGGGGTGACATCCAATACTCATCAGGATGGAGCCAAAGGACATTGCAGGAGCAGAAAAACTGAAAAAAAATCAAGAAACCATAATTCAGAACATCAGAGACTCTATATCAACCACCTGGAATTAGGCCAGCCTAATCTCTCCCCATCCTGAAGGTCAGGGAAATTTGCGGAAGAGGGGGCGGTAAGATTGTAAGAGCACAAGGATGGGAGGAGTCATGATATGCAAGATATTCCACATGAGTTAAGGCCAAAGCAATTATAATAGGACTCTGCATGATCTGTGCAATGACCAACATATCATTGACCCCTCAAAGTCTAGCATGGACTAAAGGCACTAGGATCCTTAGAAGCAAGGGATTAACAGTCACAATAGTGTTCCTATACTTAAGGGGAACACAAGAAAGGGTTCTAGGCGATGCTACTGAGTCCTTATACCTCATCAGAGGAAAGTTTAATATACACATTAAAGGATGCTTCAGAGATGGGGGGGAGGAGGCACTGGGAGAAAGGAGGAAGGGGGAAAGAAAGGGGAAAAGGGGGGAGGGAGTAAGGAGGTTCAGGGAGGGGTAGAGGGAGGGAGGGGACAGGGGTACCTATTACATTTGTATGAGCAGAAAAATTAAAAATAATTAAAAAAGACAGCTGTTGGTTTCCCTCTTGACATCCGTGCCACTATTGCACTGATGGCTGCCTTTTGCCAGATGATTGTTGTTTCAGCTTACATTTTTCACAGATTGATGAGATTTTTTATTGTTTTTCTCTTCCAGTAACTTGCATAGTATGCACATGACAGAAAATACAAACTAATTTCTTCCATCCTCAGTTTGCATATTTTTAATACTTCCTGATCTCATTGTACTAGTTTTTCTCCCCAGTAAGATATTGAAAACCATTGATGAGAAGGGATAGAGCTGTTCGATATAAGTACCTTACTCTTGTCATGATTTGAAATTGACTATTGACATCCTTTTACCAAGAAACACACACACACACACACACACACCACTTATTATCTTGGATATTTATTTATCTAATAAATAAAAAGCTATTTATGCTTATAGAATATTGATACTTTTCTAGATTTCTACATTGTTAAACAATTTTGCTTCCATACAATTATATCTTGACTAGGATAGTGGTCCTCCTTGGTTGTCCTTTGCATCTCTGAACTAAAATTTCAGTTCTTCACAGTTAAAAATGGAAGCATGAAGAAATTTCAAATAGGGAGCCTAAGCTTAAGAAGTTTTTTGGTCTTTGTCCTGAGTGTCAACATTGTTAAATGATTGCATAGTTTTTTCTGTGATAATCAAATCATTTTTCCCAGTTAATTGACATGAGGAATTGAATTATTAGACTTTTGTTGAGACTCTTTCTGGAATCATGAGGAAAACACCATATGGTCATACTGAATAGTTTATAACACTTTCGGATCACATTTGCCGATATCATCAGTAAGATTCTGTATATCTATAATGATAGATTATTCCAAGGCTTTATATTCTTCTATCCTTCTCTTCATGCTTAAACATCAATGACTTATTGCCTCACATTAAAATTTTAGAAGAAAAATAATCTTTTGAGAATCTCTTAAATAAGATTTTGAGTAATAAGAGAAAATTTTAATTATTCTCCCATCAAAATTCTTCTTATTTTACATGTCTTATGGTTATCTCTTCCATGATGTTTCCTGAGTAGGAGATGGCTTAGATGTCCTGTTTATACCAAGTAGTCCTTACTCAATTTCTTTTCTGCACTTTAGTCACTTGTGGTCTTCTGTAATAAATGCCTTCCTTTGCATAATGAAGCTTCTGTTGGTGTGTATCATCATCTAAACTTGAAATTGTTGTGACTTAATGTTTTTTTCATAATTTTATAGATATTTTGAAGGTCAACTTTAGTCTTAGTTATTCTGTGTTTTAAAATTTTCAAGTTATTTGTTTTAATGTGTTTTTCTCCAACTTCCCTGATAGATTTTTATGGCTGATTTGAGGAGATAGCTTGTAATACATTGATTTTTTTCTTCCTTTCCCACTCTGTTTAACAAGTATTAATTTTGGTCCATGACCCCCATCAAAGTCATACGTGAAGATGTATATGATGATATATATGATGTTGGTACTACCTTATGGTTTCAGACATTGATTTGGTATCTTACAGAAAGCACAGGCAGTTATTGAGGTCATCCAATATGTCTTGAGAAAATTGTGATTTCTGCCTTTGACTTTGAAGGTACTTTCTACAGTCATCAATTTAAGTAAAAATTAAAAGATAACACTGTAGATAAGATTCTGAAAATGATAGGAAACTGTATAGGGTATGTCATAAATTACTAATTTAAATGACAAGGTTTTAGACATACTAGTCTGATTAATAATTGTTTAAATTTAATACACATGTTCTCCAACACTGTTTCTTTTGCACTATATGTGAAATAAAAACTGTACTTTCTCAAAAAGAAAAGTCATATATAAGTATCCATTGCCCATACACAGATCCTACTCTAGGCAGATTCTTGGCTTCAGTTTGATTGCTTTGCATTTATGTGTTGTTGCTAGGTAGTACAGTAGATGTCTAACTGAAATGGTTTGTGTGTCTTAATAACTTTTGAACAATAGTTTATCTTTAATTGCTATGTAGAGAGCAAAAAGGCAAGGTTAGTGAATAATCTCACAGTCCCATCTTAATAAAGTGATCCACCTATCATCTCTGCAATTAAATATAAAAATAATGGTGACTACCTCATTTTATTATCATGTATAATATACAATTTTGCATTATTGGTTATGTTCCAATACAGTCCAAATTTCTAAAAGGATTAGACATTTAATTATACCACTATACATTTTCATTTCTTAGGTTAATGACTGTCTATAGACATGAATTTGTAAAATGTAATTTATTGTGCTGAAACACTAGCTCATTCAATGCTCTCCAAGTGACCCATAAAAGTTAATGTGATTCTGAATGTGTCTAATATAGGTCCAAAGAATAGTGAGGAGAAAGTAGGTCACTCTTTCTCAAAAAAAACCCTCTCATTCCCCAAAAATATTGGTGACAAAAATGATTCAGAAATTGGAACCAAAGAACCATTACAACAAAATAACTCGGTTTTACAAATTACTTTCCACACATAGAAATGAGTAGCTTGTGTGCTTGAGCTGGGCTTCATCTCATTTGTGTGCATATCGTGGTCTAGATTTTTGAAAGATTTTAGGAATAAAATTTTCATTTAAATTTGAAAATTTTCTGAAATACAAGTTTTCATTTGATCATCAACCTGATTTAATGAGTTAAGGAATCTAGAATTTGCAAATAATATGCATATGTATAAGCACATACTCAAAGATAAGTACATTTTCCAAAAGCATGTGAATCTTTTCATTTAAACACATTATTTTTTACTGTACAATGCATACATAATAAACACAAAGATTTTCATTTGGTGGTAATGAGATTACTAGTGGTCAAATATGAATATTGAAAAACAAGTCTTTGACATAAATTTCTCAATATTAGCAAAAATATTTTTCATGTTTATTAGTATTATTTGCAATTTAGCTGAAAAGCAAAATTTCATATTTGCAAAACAGGCAAATGAAAGCAATTAAAAGTGCATAGGTGTAAAGAGTACCTTCAATATTTAGTTTAATATATCCCAGAACAAAACGTTAATGAAAATGTTACATTTTTTATTGTTAATTGGATCTTGGAGTAGTTTTGCTTTTAAAATAAATTAGAATACAAAAAAATGCATTTAAATGTTTTCAGAATGCTTTCAGAAAACTGAACAATTGATATAAGATTACTATCAGAATATTTAAATTATAGTAACCATGATATTTTTTACTGCTTTTTATAATTAAGAATTGACCTTTTATACAAACATAATGAATGGTTGTCCCTGCCCACCTCCGTCTCCCTCCTCCCTCTCATTTCTTTTCCTCTCCCTCCCTCTCCTACCTTCACCACTCTATTCCTCTCCCTCACATACTAATATTTGTCTGCTTGTATGGACCCCAGGGTTCCCTTTGTGTTATCTGCTCTAGGAGGGTTTCAGGCTTCTGTGGCAGTTTAAGTGACCCTTCCTTGGGTAGACCTGCAAATAGGGATGCTCTCTTTCACCTGTCTAACCCTAGCCACCTAAAGTTCCCATTATGTGTACTTATTTCTCTTGAGCTGGTCCATGGAGAATGTTTGTATTTCAGCCATTGTTCAGGTATGGTGAGGATAACTGTCACTGCAGTAAGTTCCTGGATGCAGCATGCCTGTTTTGACTACAGTGACTTGGCCCACAGTGGACTTCCCACCTTTAGGTTTTTGCAGTCTTACACAAGATTCCCTGAGTCTTAGGATTGGTTGACTTGATTCTGGCCTAGTGTTTGAGGGTCACCTATACTCTGCACTCTGGTTGGTTGTTGTCTCTTTCACAGCTCTTCCATTGCATATCCATTCCATTGGATATTGAGGTCATTTCTCATCTAAAGATATAATGAGAGGTGTTAAGGTTACATTTTAGTGTCAACTTGACAGTTGCAGACAGTTTGGACCATAGCTGTGGATAGGTTAATGGTTGGAACATGTCCCTGAATCAAGTTTGCAGATACTTGATTAATTGCTGTGGAAAACCCAGACCATAATAGGTGGTTCTTTCCAGTGGTGGAACAGATAATGAAAGTGCAAGGAGGAGGTACTTGCTCTTCCCTTACCTTGTGTCGATTTCCTGTGGAGTCTATGTGAACACTGTTCACTTTTATAACCTCCTCACCTTCTTTGTTCCTGCTGCTGCCACCACCTCCATCCTTGGCTGACTCAGAGCTCCATCCATTCTACATTGCTGCTGTTCCTGATGTCTTTGGAGCATGATCTCTAGGCCTTGTTGTTTTTTGCTCTTCATTGCTGATATCAGAGCCCAGCTGTTCTTCACCAACGTTGGACCCTTGGACCCTCCAGTGAAGTAAAGACTTGAGACCTTCCTGGAATCTTTTGGCTTTGTGGAGAATTCCAGTTAAGAACAAAGCAGCTACAAGCATCTACTTTGAAGGACACTATTTTTTATTGTAAGTTAATTTAATAAACATATATATGTATATGTGTGTGTGTGTGTGTGTGTGTGTGTGTGTGTGTGTGTATAACATTCTAGAGATTCTGTTCTTCAGAGAACCCTAATACAAGAGGTATTTAGATGGTGGTTTGTTCTTCAGGTATTTATGATTAGTATTGAGACATCTTATCCTGTCTAGTGTTCATTTTCTCCCTGCCTACCATTCTTTAGACTGGTTTACATTACTAAGTGTGTGTTCCCTAACATTGAGGAGGAATGTTTGGGGGTTAGTAAGCAGGTGATTAGTTACCTGAAGTCTAACCCCAATCCTTACTCTGTTGCAGTTTGCCTGCATAGTTGCTGATCAATGACCATCAAATGGCTTACGTGAATAAGGGCTGTATTTTCTCTAATGATTACTGGTTACAGTTCTTAGTCCAGCTTGACAGGAGAGCATGCACCAACACCAGGGCTGAGGGAACTTGCCACACCATCTCTACACAATGGCTGAGAGAGGGACAATCCTTACTTGCCAGACCAGCATGTCTGACCAAGTGTACAGAAAGATGCCGACTTCTTCAACCAGTTCTCAGTATTTTATTCACCTGTTCAGGGCCAAGTTCCACCCGCCAGGGACTGGGCCTTCCCCATCAGCTAGACAACCTCCTTCAGGTTGCTCTGGGCTTAACTCAATCATTAGTTTTCTACAAATGTGCCCAGAATTCAAACCCTCAACAGTCAAATTGACATCTGTGCCTAACCATGACAGTGTCTTATTCCTTTAAAGACTTTTCTTACATAAAAGCTTTTTTATTAACTGTTTGCCCATGTTCTTTTGGCATCTCACCCCTAGCTTGTGTTCCTCTGTGTTTGTGAGTATTATAAGAGTTTCTGCTTGACTACATCAAACTGAAGATTTAACACTAGGAACCACTTTTTAAGGGCAGTCATATGGCATCAGTCTTTTTGCGACTGAAATATTTTGCTCAGTATGATTTCTTCCACCCCTGTCCATTTACTATCAGATTTCATTATTTCATTTTCTGACAGATAAATAGTATTCTGTTGCATATATATATATATATATATATATATATATATATATATATGCCATATTTTCATTAACCATTTCTTAACTGTTAGACATCTAGGCTGGTTCTATTTCTTTGATACTGTGAAAAGAGCTGCTATGAACATGGTTGTACATGTGACTCTGTTGCAAGATGTAGCATTCTTTGGGAATATTACCAGGAGTGGTATAGCTGAGTCACATGGTATTTTGGCAGTTCAAATTTTTAGATTTTTGGAACCTTTAAATTGATCTTCAAAAGTGTATGACTTTACATTCCCACCATCAATGTATGAGAGTCCCCTTCTCCCCACATCCACGCCAGTTTCTTGTGTTTTGGATCTTGGCTATTCTGACTACAGTGAGGTGATATCTCTGGATGATTTTAATTTGCATTTCCCTAATGACTAGGGAAGTACAAAAATTTTAAGATTTTCTCAGATGTTTGAATTAAATCTTGTGAAAAGTTTCTTTTTAGTTCTATAGCCAATTCTTTAACGGGCTTGTTTACTTTCTTGGTATTTAATTTTTTGACTTGTTTGTATACTGTGAATATTGTTCCTCTATAATATGTGAAGATATTCTCCCATCTTATGAGTTTCACTTTTTGCTCAATTAACAATTTCTTTTGCTGAGTAAAAGCTTTTTAATTTCATGTAGTCCCACTTATTTAGTATTGGACTTATTCTTTATGTATTTGGGGCCCAATTAAGAAAATTCTGGCCAAGCCAATCAGTTTGAGGGTGTTCCCTATTTTTTGATTCTAGGATTTTATAGTCTCTGGTCTAACATTGAGATTGTACAGTCATTTGGAGTCGATTATTGTGTAGGGAGAAAAATAAATGTCCAGTTTCATTCGTCTACATGTAGAACCCCAATTTTACCTGCACCATTTGTTAAAGATGCTGTGTTTTTTTTTCAATTCTTTGCAGCTATGCCAAAAATCATTTGACTATAGGTGCATGTAGTTATATTTGGATCTTCAATTTTGATCCATTTACCTATATCTCTTTTCTGGAGCTAATGTCATGCTGTTTTTATTATGGATTTACAGTGTAGTTTAAGGTCATGTAGTTTAAGATCTGGTTTGGTGAAACCTCCCACAGAATGTTTATTACCCAGGATTTTTTTGTGGCTATCCTTGGCCTTTTTTTTTTGATGAAATCTGATATTATTTTATTGATTTCTGTGAAGAATTTGGTTGAAGTTTTAATTGTTATTAGGTTGAATCTGTATATTGATTTTGGTAGAATAGTCATTTTAGCAATGTTAATTCTACTGAGCTACGAGCATGGGAAATCTTTCCATCTTCTCGTGTTCTCTGTAAAATATCTTTTTAAAATGTTTAAAAGTTTTCATGTGTAGATCTTTTATATCCTTGGTTCAGTTTATTACAGCTATTTCATATTTTTAGAAGCTATCATAAATAGTTATGTTTCTTTTAAGTTTTTCTTGCTTTTTTATTCTCGATGTGTAGGAAAGCTACTGATTTTTTAACATTAATTTTGTATCCTGCCACTCTACTGAACTTAATTAGTAGATCAAGGAGGTTTCAGCAAAATCTTTGGGATACTTGAGGTATAGGATTTTTTAAATAATAAAAATTATCTGAAAATAAACGGTCTCCATTGTGCAGTGTGATTTCTCTTAACAACAGAGTAATTTAAGAACATTTACTATTAATGTGGCAATTGCATCAAAATGATGATTTTGGTTTGTTCTCTTTCAAATTTTTTAGAGTGCTTCCTAGAAGATGTGATTGAACTTCATTGACTTATTAAAGAAGTAAGGAATATGTATGAAAGACATCATTTTGTCAGAGCAAAGTGTCTGATCTCATGAGTATCCAATCCTTGGGGCAAGATTTTTAAAAATTTTCCCCAATCGTACAAGTTCAATGGTACCCCATCCTCTCCCTTCACCTCTCCCCAGTCTCCTTTGAACCCTTTCCCCCTTTCCCCCTTCCGTTCAACCCCCTCTCTCCCAGTTCCTCCCCGTTCTGCCCTCCTATCCCCTGGAGTATCCTTTTTTGTGAATGCCAAACCTCCCTCTGAGTCCTCCACTCTAGTGAGGACTCAGTGGCATAGCCCAGAGCCCTTTCTTAAGCTCTCCATTAGTATGGGAACATTATTATGAATGTTAATCCCTTGCCTCTAAGGATCCTACTGCCTGTGATCCATTCTAGACTTTGGGGGCTCGTCAATCATTGCGCAGGTCATGCAAAGTCCGATTATGGCTACTGCGGCCCTAACTTGTGTGGAATATCTTGCATATTGTTGGTTCTCCCCATCTTTAAGCTCTTAAAATCTTGCCGTCCTCTCTTCTGCAAGTTTCCCTGAGCTTTAGGATGGGGAGAGACTTAGCTGTTCTTATTCCAGGTGATTAAAGTAGGCTCTTTGGTGTTCTGATTATGGTTTGTTGTTGTTTTCAGTTTTGCTGTTCCTGCACCGCCCTTAGCTCTATCCTGATTGGTATTCAAGGTCACTGTCCAAACAAAGATAAAAGGCTGTTTAAATGAAAATCTTACTATAAGAGGAGATTCAAAAGTAGATGGAATAGGAGCAGGGGACCACAGTGAGGGGAGTAAGTCCCCCATTTGTAGGGTGGTTACCATCTATCTCCCAGACTTTATGCCCTCCCTGACTGGTGACCTCAATCCCCTTCAGTCGCAAGTGACCAGGAAAGAAAGTGAGCGAGCTTAACCAGATGTCTCACTACATACCTGCAAGACTTGATGGTGACCTATTTTCTCTACTGAAACATGATCCCCTCTCTCCTTATTTCTGGGGGTGGCCCTATTTGCCCTTCCCTAGTGTTTATACTCTTTGTGCTTACTGTAAAAATTATAGAGATTTATCTTTGTATATGTCACTAAGTGGGTTTGTACTAGGATACACCTATTAGGGAGTACATTCGGCGCTTAATTTTCTGTGTCTGGGACATTTCACTCAATATAATTTTTCTAATTCCATCCATTTCCTGGCAAATTTCATTAATTCATCTTTTTTGATGGCTGAGTAGTATTCCATTGTACAAATATATCACATTTTCCTTAACCACTCATCAACTGTTGAGTATTTGGATTAATTCCATGACTTTGCTATTGTAAATAGTGCTGCAATGAACATGGTTGTGCTTGTGTCATTGAGGTGAGCATTTGCATTATGGGTGATTATTTTCAGAAGTGGTATAGCAGGGTCATATGGCATTTCAATCTTTAACTTCTTTTAAAATTGCTGAACTGATCACCAGAGTGGTTTTATAAGCCTGCATTCCTACCAGCAATGTAGGAGAGTTCCCTTCTCTCCACATCATCTCTAGCATTTGGTGTTGTTTGTATTGTGGATTTTTGACATCCTGCCTGGGATTAGATGATATCTAAGGGGAGTTTTGATTTGCATTTCTTGATGGTTAATGATGTGGAGCATTTTTAAAGATATTTGTTAGACATTTCAATTTTGTCCCTAGAAAAGTTTCTTTTGAGTTCCCAGACCCATTTTTTAATTGGGCCATTTATCTCCTTGGTGCTTAGTTTTCTAAGTTCTTTGTGCACTATGGATAATAGAGCTATTGGATATGTGGTTATTGAAGGTTTTCTTCCATTCTGTGGGTTGCCTTTTTTGCTCAGTTTACAATTTCTTTATCTGAGCAGAAGCTCTTTAATTTCATAAGATCCCATCTGTTGAGTATTGATCGTAGTGACTGTGTTATTAGATTTCTGTTTAGGAACTATGGTCTAGCCAAGTCAGCTTGAGGGAGTTCCCTACCCTTTCAACTAAGGTTTTTATAGTCTCTGGCCTAATATTCAGGTCCTTGATCCACTTAGAATTAGTTTTTGTGCATGATGATAAGTATGGGTGGACATCCAGTTTTGCCAGCACCATTTGTTGAAGGTGCTATTCTTTTTCCATTGGATTCCTACATTGCTGGTAGGAATACAGGCTTATAAAACCACTCTGGTGATCAGTTCAGCAATTTTAAAAGAAGTTAAAGATCTTTTTGTCAAAGATCAATTGGCTATAATTAAGTGGGCTTATATCTGGGTCTTCAATCCTTATCCATTGATCTCATGTCTATTTTGGAGCCAATACCAGGCTGTTTTTGTTAATATGTATTTTAATATAGATTAAGGTATGGTGATACTTCCAGCAGTGATTTTTTACTCAGGATTTTTTCTCCTATCATGGGTCTTTTGTGCTTCCATATGAATTTTGAGATTGTTCGATCAATACCTTTAAAGAATTGCTTTGGGATTTTGATTGGTATAGCATTAAATCTGTAAACTGTTTTTGGTGGGATGGTTATTTTTATGATGTTGATTCTGCCAACCCAGGAGCATGGGAGGTCTTTCCACCTTCTGGTGTCTTCCATAATTTCTTTCTTTAGGGTTTTAAACTTTTCAGTATAAAGGTTTCTCATTTCCTTGGTTAGGTTTATAATAAGGTATTTCGGTTTTTAGGGTCAATAATAAATGAGATTGTTTCTCTTAGGTCTTTTTCTCTTTTTTATCCTTGGCGTATAAGAAGGCCACTGATTTTTGCATGTTTATTTTGTTGAAACTGACACCCTGCTGAACTTCTATATTAGTTCCAGGAGCTTCCTGGTGGAGTTTGTAGAATCACTCAGGTATAGGATCATGTTATCTGCAGATAGAGATAACTTGAATTCTTCCTTGCCAATTTGAATCCCTTTTATCTCCCTCTCTTGTCTTATGGCTCCAGCTAAGACTTCAAGTACAATATTGAATAGAAGTGGTGAGAGTGGAAAGCCTTGTCTAGTGCCTGATCAAAACAGGAATTCTTCGAGTATTTCCCCATTGACTATAATCCTTGTTGTTGGCTTGTTGCATACAGCTTTTATTATATTGATAAAAAGTTCCTTCCATTCCAACTGTCTGTAGGGTTTGATCATAAAAGGATGTTGGATTTTGTCAAAAGCTGTTTTTGCATCTATGGAAAGTATCATGTGGTCTTGGACTTTGGATTGGTTTACATGATGGATTACATTTATTGATTTGCATATGTTGAACCAACCTTGTGTGCCTGGGATAAAGCCTACTTGATCACAGTGAATGATCTTTTAGATATGTTTTTGAATTCGATTTGCTAAGATTTTGTTGAGAATCTTTGTGTTCATCAGAGAGATTAGCATATAGTTTTCTTTTTTTAAGTGTACCTTTATTACGTTTTGGGATTAGTATGATATTAGCTTCATAGAAAGAATTTGGCAGTGTTCTTTCCTCCTAAATTTGATGGAACAGTTTAAGGAGTATTAGTATTAGCTGTTCCCCAAATATCTGGTTGAATACTGTGCTCAATCCCTCTGGACCAGAGCATTTTTTTGGTGGTAAGATTTGAGATTACTTCATTGATTTCCTCATATGTTATAGGATGATTTAAATAATTCAAAACTTCCTGATTCAATTTAGGCAAGTTGCGTTTACTTAGGAACTCATCCTTTTCTTTTGTGTTATCAAATTTCATGGGGTATAAGTTTTTGAAATATGACCTTATAATTCTCTAAATTTCTTGAGTAGCAATGGTGAGAAGTCCATTTTCATTTCTGATTTTGTTAATTTGGGTTTTCTCTCTCTTGCTTTTGATTAATTTAGCTAGGGGTATATCAATCTTACTGATGTTTTCAAAGAACCATCTTTTTGACTGGTTGATTCTTTGTATCCTTTTCCTTATCTCAATTCAGATATATCTCCTGTCTTCTACTGGTTTTGGGGTTGGATTGCTCCTGTGTCTCTAGTTTTAAGCTGCATTGTTAAATTATTTACTTGTGATTTTACTTTTTTTGATATAGGCATTAAGAGCAATAAACTTACCTCTTAAGGTGGTTTTCATTGTGTCCCGGAAATTTTGATATGTTCTATTTTCATCATGGTTCACTTCTAGGAAATCTTGAATTTCCTTTATGATTTCTTCCTGAACCCAGTTCTCATTCAGCATCATAGTGTTTATTTTCCAAGAGTTATTGTATTTTCTGCTATTGGTTGTGTTGCAGACGTCAAGCTTTAGACCATGGTGGTCTGATAAGGTACAGACTAAGATTACAAATTTTCTGTATATGTGGGGCTTCATTTTGTGACCCAATATGTGGTCTATTTTGAAGAAAGTTCCATGTGCTGCTGAGAAAAATGTGTATTCTTTCGTGCATGAATGGAAAACTTGATAGAGATCTGTAAGGTCCATTTCAATAAGGGTTTGACTAAATTCCAATGTATGTCTGTTAGGTTTTTCGCCTGTTGTTCTATCCCACATTGAGAGGAAAGTATTGAAATCCCTGAGTATTATCATTTTGGAATTGATTTCTTTTTTTTTTACTATTAATAATTTATTATGTTCTTTTGCAATAATAGTCTTTTTTTATTTCTTCCACTCATACAAAGTTGATAAGTATCCCATTCCCCTCCCTCCCTCCACCCCTCCCTGTATCCCCTTTCTTACATCCCCTTGTTCCTTTCCTTCCCCCCTCCCTTTCTCGTAGTCCCCCTCCCCCACCACCAGTTCCTGGAGCATCCTAGTGTGCACGTCAAAACTTCCCTCTGGGTCCTCCTCTCTGATGAGGTGTAAAGCCTCAGTAGCATTGCCTAGAGCTTTTTTTGTGTTCCACTTTAGTATAGGAACACTATTGTGACTGTTTGGGTATTTGTTATTTAGACTAAATATATAGTGGTATGTTTCTATTATTATTGATAGGGTTTGCTTGTTTGTAAGTAGATGTTTTTAAGTTTTCGTGGTTGTTTGATATATTAGTAATTGTATTTTGTTTAATGCCTTTCCTCTAAGGATCCTAGTGCCTGTGATCCATGCTAGCCTTTGGGGGAATTAATTTCTTGCTTTAGACATTTTGGAATTTTCTTAATGAATGTGGAGGAGCCCATATTACATGTGTATATGTTCAGTTTTGTGAAGTCTTCCTGGTGAATTGTACCTGTGACTAAAATGTGGTATCCTTCTGTGTCTCTTATGATTCTTTTTGGTTGATGTGTGCTTTATCAGATAGCATAATTATTACCCCTGTTTGTTTCCTTGTTTCATTAGTTTGCAGAATTTTTGACCAGCCTTTTCTTTTAGAATGTGCCTATCTTTTGTGGTGAAATGTGTTTCCTGAAGGCTGCAGATGGATGGGTTGTGATTTCTAATCCATGTTTGTAATCTGTATCTTTTGATTGGTGAGTTAATTCCATTGACATTTGGTATTATAATGGAGAAATTACTTTTAATTCCTGACATTTTGGTGCTTAGTGGCCTTCATAAATGTATTATTTAGCTTGTAAAAATTGATATTATACTTCCCTTCTGTCCTCCTGGATATGCTTGTTCTTTTCTTCAAGCTCGAGTATCTTTTGTAGCATTTTTTGAAGACCTGGTTTGGTAGCCATGTAAGCCTTCAAATTGTCTTCATGGTGGAAAATTTTTCTTTCACCCTTGATCATGACTGATAGTTTTGCTGGGTATATCAGCCTGGGTTGACATTTGTGTTCATTCAATACTCGAAGTATGTCTCTAAAGCTCTTCTTCCTTTAATGTTTCCATTGAAAAATCATTTATTATTTACCCTTAAAAGTGACTTGTTTTTTTTTTCTTTTGAAGCTCTCAGTACTTTTTCTTTGTCTTGTACCTGTAGTGTTTGACTATTATTTGCCGTGGCAAGTTTCTATTTTGGTCATATCTTCTTGGGTTCTGGAATGTTTCTTGTAGTTGGATGGGCCTCTCTTTCTTTAGATGTGGAAAGTCTTCCTTGTGATAATTCGAAAAATTTCCTCAAGTGTGGTATTTTGGGATTCTTGTTCTTGTATTCCATGAATGCACATGTTAGACTTCTTTGAGGTGTCCCATAACTCTTGAATATTTTGGCTTTAACAATCTTTTCAATTGAAATGGTTACTTCTTCCACTTTGTCTTCAAGATCTCATATTCTATTCAAGATTCATATTCTTTGATAGTTCTGTTGATAAGACTCTGTTGAGTTCTGGATTGAAGATAGCTTGTCTTTTAGTTGGAGTTTAAACTCTGCTTGAGATTGTTTTAATTGTTCTATGCCTATTTTTGTTTCTTCAACTGCTTTTTTCATGTCCTCCAAGTGCCTGTTGCATTCTTTTTCAAAGTTTTTGAGGTGGTTATTTAACTTCTCCTGGATTTGCTTTCTCATTGTTTTGAATATTGTTTTGATTAGGCTTTGGAAAACATTACCTTGGGTATGGCTTTCTTGCCTATTTTTCTGTAACTTTGTTCTGGTTGGGATCTATCATTAGGGGTTAATTCTTTAGGTAGGAGATTTGTTGTCTTGTTTTTTGTTTCTCATGGATTTGTGCTGTGACCTGGGCATTTTTGTTTACCTCTTTGTTTCTGTGTGTTTTTGACTGAATTGAATTAGACAGTATTTCTATGCTTGAGCAGTTATTATTACTGTTTGCCATGCTTGTGTGGTATTGGTGTTATTTCCTAGATGAGGTTATTAGATTTTTAATAGATCAATTAGGCAAGGTTTAGTAGACAGAGAGTGAAGATTACTATGGTAGTGCACTTTTTAGGTTTACTTCCTTGGAGACATGTAAGGGTGAATGGTATAATTTCTGAGGTTGTGTGGGTTTTTGGGTGGCTATATGGAAATGTGAAATTACAGTTACTAATAATTGAGAGAAACAAGATGGTAAAAAGTGGTTTACTTATCTTTTACCTGGATGTGAAGATTCTCTCCTTTGTGATGGGATGATTTTAGAGGACGTCAGATGTATTGTGTTTGTTTCTTAGAATTTTGGTTGGGTTTTCTCTGGGCTACATTATAACATTAAGTTTTTTTTTTTTTTTATTTCTACTCATACAACTTTAACAGGTACACCAGTCCCCTCCGTCCCTCCAAACTCCCACCACCCTATGCCCTCTCCCCTCCACCCTTCCTCCACATCTTCCAAAGCCTTCCCCTCCCATCCAGGGAGCATCCTTTAATGTGCATGCCAGACTCTCCTCTGAGTCCTCCTCTCCGATGACGTACAAGGACCCAGTGGCATTTCCCAGAACCGTTTCCTGTGTTCCCCTTAAGCATAGGAGCACTACTGTGGCTATCAATCCCTTGCCTCCAAGGATCTTAGTGCCTTTAGCAAATGCTAGAATTTGAGGGGTCAATAGTGTGTTGGACATTGCGCAGGGCATGCAAAGCCCAATTATGATTGCTTCCGACCTAACTTGTGTGGAGTATCTTGCATATCATTGCTCCTCCCATCCTTGTGCTCTTACAATCTTAGCGCCCCCTCTTCTGCAAATTTCCTTGAGCTTCTGGATGGGGAGAGTTTAGGCTGGCCTAGTTCCAGGTAGTTGATATAGAGTCTCTGATGTTTTGGATTATCGTTTGTTGATATTTTTTCCAGTTTTGCTGCTCCTGCAATGCCCTTCACTCAAACCTGACGGGTGTTGGTTGTCACCCCCTGGCCAGAGATAAAAAGCTGTTCAACTAGAGTCTTGTTATAAGAGTATATTCAAAGGTAGATGTAATAAAGGTAGGAAACCACAGTGAGGGAGGAGTCAATCAACCATTTGCTAAATGGTTACTTTTTATCTGTCAGACTATATGCCCTCCCATTCTGGTGAGATCACACCCAGTCAGTTGCAAATGATCAGGAAAGAAAGTCTGTGAACTTAACCAGATGTCTCATTACTTACTTGCAGTCCTTGATGGTGGCCTATTTTCTCTGCTGTAATATGGTCCCCTCTCTCCTTGTTTCTGGTGTGGCCCTCCTACCACAACCCTCCTGTTCATATTCCTTGCAGTTACTGTAGGTATTAGAGAGATTTATCCTATAGTGTCTCTAGGTGGGTTTGGTACTAGGAGCCACCTATTATGGAGTACATACAGCACTTAAATTTCTGGGTCTGGGATACTTCACTTAATATAATTGTTTCTAATAACATCCGTTTCCTGGCAAATTCCATTAATTCGTCATTTTTGATGGCTGAGTAGTACTACATTGTGTAGATGTACCACATTTTACTTATCCACTCATCAACTGTTGGACATTTGGGTTGATTCCATGACTTTGCTATTGTAAACAGTGCTGCTATGAACATGGTCGTGCTTGTGCTAGCGAGGTGAACCTCTGCTGTATGGGGGGTTATTCCCAAAAGTGGAATCACAGGGTCAAATGGCATTTCAATCTTTAATTTCTTTAAGAATCTCCAGACGGCTCGCCAGAGTGGCTGTATGAGCCTGCATTCCCACCAGCAATGTAGGAGAGTTTCCCTCTCTCCACATCCCCTCCAGCATTTGTTGCTGTTTATATTGAGGAATTTTGCCATCCTGACAGGGATGCAACGATATTTCAAGGAAATTTTGATTTGCATTACCTTGATGGCTAAGGATGTGGAGAATTTTTAAAGATATTTATTGGACATTTTAATTTCATCTCTAGTAAAGTTTCTTTTAAGTTCCAGTGCACATTTTTTAATTGGGCCATTCGTTTCCTTGGTGTTTAGTTTTCTAAGTTCTTTGTGCACTCTGCATAATAGAGCTCTATCAGATATGTGGTTAGTGAAGATTTTCTCCAATTCTGTGGGTGGCCTTTGAGCTCGTTTTACAATCTCTTTATCTGAACAGAAGCTCTTTAATTTCACAAGATCCCATCTGTTGAGAGTTGGTTGCAGTGGATGTGCTATTGGATGTCTGTTTAGGAATTGTTGGCCTAGCCCAATCAGCTCGAGGGAATTCCCTACCCTTTCACCTATGGTTTTTATAGTCTCTGGCCTTATATCACAGTCCTTGATCCATTTGGAATTAAGTCTTCTACATGGTGACAAGTAGGGGTCCAGCTTTAATTTTCTGCATGTGGAGATCCAGTTTTGCCAGCACCATTTGTTGAAGATGCTGTTCTTTTTCCATTGGATTTTTTGGGCACCTTTGTCAAAGATCAAATGACTGTAGTTGTGTGGGTATATATCTGGGTCTTCAAACCTTATCCATTGATCTGTATGTCTATTTTGGAGCCAGTACCAGGCTGTTTTTACAATTATGGATTTGTAGTATAGACTAAGGTTTGGTATGGTGATACCTCCAGTAGTGTTTTTGTTACTCAGGATTGTCTTTGCTATCCTCGGTCTTTTGTGCCTCCATATGAATTTTGAGATTATTTGGTCAACTTCTTTAAAGAATTGCTTTGGGATATTAATTGGTATAGAATTGAATTTGTATATTGCCTTTGGTAGGATGGTCATTTTTACGATGTTGATTCTGCCAATCCAGGAACATGGAAGGTCTTTCCACCTTCTGGTGTCTTCTTCTATTTAGGGTTTTGAAGTTTTCATTGTAAAAGTCTTTTACCACCTTGGTTAGGTTTATACCAATGTATTTCATTTTTTTAGGGGCTATAGTAAATGGGATTGTTTCTCTCAAGGCTTTTTCACTTCTTTCATTCTGGGCATAGAGGAAGGCCTCTGATTTTTCCACATTTATTTTGTATCCTGCCACCCTGCTGAACTTCTGTATTAGTTCCAGAAGCTTCCTGGTGGAGTTTTTGGGATCACTCAGGAATAAGATCATGTCATCTGCAAATAGGGATAGCTTGACTTCTTCCTTGCTGATTTGAATCCCTTTTATCTCCCTTTCTTGTCTTATGGCTTCAGCTAAGACTTCAAGTACAATATTGAATAGAAGTGGTGAGAGTGGACAGACTTGTCTAGTTCCTGATCGAAGCGGAAATGCTTCAAGTTTTTTCCCATTGAATATAATCCTTGCTGAAGCCTTGTTGTATACAGCTTTTATTATATTGATAAAGGTTCTTCCATTCCAACCATCTCTAAGGTTTTGATCATAAAAGGCTGTTGGATCTTGTCAAAAGCTTTTTCTGCATCTATCGAGAGTATCATGTGGTCTTGGACTTTGGATTGGTTTACATGATGAATTACATTTACTGATTTGCGTATGTTGAACCAATCTTGTGTGCTTGGGATAAAGCCTACTTGGTCCCCGTGAATGATTTTTTTGATATGTTTTTGGATCCGATTTGCTAAAACTTTGTTGAGAATCTTTGCATCTGTATTCATCAGAGAGATTGGCCTATATTTTTCTTTTTTAAGTGAGTCTTTATTAGGTTTTGTGATTAAGACGATATTAGCTTTATAAAAGGAATTAGGTAGTGTTCCTTCCTTTGCTATTTGATGGAACAGTTTAAGGAGTATTGGTGTTATTAGCTCCTCAAATGTCTGGTAGAACTCTGTGCTGAATCCATCTGGTCCAGGACATTTTTTGGTGGGAGGATTCGAGATTACTTTCTCAATTTCTTCATATGTTATAGGACTATTTAAATAATTCACCACTTCCTGCTTCAAGTTAGGTAAGTTGTGTTTATTTAAGAATTCATCCATCCCATTTGTGTTGTCATATTTCACAGAGTATAACTTTTTAAAGTATGACATTATAATTCTCTGGATTTCATGGGTATTAGTAGTGATAACTCCATGTTCATTTCTAATTTTGTTAATTTGGGTTTTCTCTCTCTTGCTTTTGGTTAATTTAGCTAGGGGTGTATCAATATTTTGATTTTTTCAAAGAACCAGCTTTTTGACTGGTTGATTTTTTCTATCGTTTTCCTAATTTCAATGTCGCATATTTCTCCCCTTATTTTGCTAATCTTCTCTCTTCTGCTTTTGGGATCAGATTGCTCTAGTTTCTCTAAAGCATTAAGCTTCATTGTTAAGTTATTTATTTGTAACGTTTCCATTTTTTTTAAGATTTCTTTATTATCATTTATTCAATTGTGCATGTGTACGTATGTATGTGCTCGCGCATGTGTCTGTGTATCTGTGTGTGTGTAGAACCACGGACGAATTGGGGAACCACCATGGACGCCTCCACCTCCTTCTGCCCCGGGATTCACAGGCTCCGCCCTACCAGGACCGGAATGCAGGCCGCCCCGCTTCCGCCTGGCGTCTATACGTGGGATCTGGGATCCGAACTCAGGACCTTCCGCTTGCAAGGCAGAGGCTTAACCCCTGACCCACCTCTCCAGTCCCACGTTTCCATTTTTTGATGTAGGCATTAAGAGCTATGAACTTACCTCTTAGGACGCTTTCATTGTGTCACAGAGATTTTGGTAAGTTGTATTTTCATTATCTTTCACTTTAAGGAAATCTTGAATTTCCTTTTTAATTTCTTCATGAATCCAGTTCTCATTCAGCATCATATTGTTAAGTTTCCAGGAGTTAGTGTATTTTCTCTTGTTTGTTGTGTTGTGGATGTCAAGCTTTAGGCTGTGGTGGTCTGATAGGGCACAGGCTAGAATTTCAACTTTCCTGTATATGGGGAGATTCGTTTTGTGGCCCAATATGTGATCTATTTTGGAGAAAGTTCCGTGTGCTGCTGAGAAAAATGTGTATTCTTTGGTGTGTGGATGAAAAGTTCGATAGAAATCTGTAAGGTCCATTTCAGTAAGGGTTCGATTAAGCTCCAAAGTGTATCTGTTAAGTTTTTTGCCTGTTGATCTATCCCGTTTGAGAGGGTGGTGTTGAAATCCCCCAGATTTATCATTTTGGGATTGATTTCTCGCTTTAGACATTGTAAGGTTTGCTTAATGAATGTGGGGGGTGCATGTATGTTCAGTATTGTGAAGTCTTTCTGGTCAATTGTACCTGTGACTAAAATGTAGTATCCATCTGTGTCTCTTATGATTTTTTTTTGGTTTGAAGTCTACTTCGTCCGATAGCATAATGGTTACCCCTGCTTGTTTTCCACTGCCATTGTCTTGTAGAATTTTTGACCAGCCTTTTATTTTTAGGATGTGTCTATCTTTTGGGTGAGATGAGTTTCCTGAAGGCAGCGGATTGTTGGATTGTTGTTTTTAATACAAGTTTGTAATCTGTGTCTCTTAATCGGTGATTTAATACTATTGACATTTAATGTTATAATGGAGAAATTATTTTTAATTCTGGACATTTTTTATGTTTAGTGCGTTTTGTAAGCGTATTGTTTGATATTTATGTTTTGGTGATATACTTCCCTTCTGTCCTCCTGGATACCTTTGTTCTTTTCTTCAAGCTTAAGTATCATTTCTAGCATTTTTTGAAGGCCTGGTTTGGTAGACATGTATCCCTTCAAGTTGTCTTTGTGCTGGAAAACTTTTCTTTCTCCCTCAATCATGACAGATAGTTTTGCCGGGTAAACCAGTCTGGGTTGATATCTTTGCTCATTTCATACTTGAAATACATCTCTCCAGCCTCTTCTTGCTTTAACTGTTTGCATTGAGTAGTCATTTGTTATTCTAATAGGTTTACCTTTAAAAGTGACTTGATTTTTTCTCTTAAAGCTCTCAGCACCTTTTCTTTGTCTTGAATATGGAGTGTTTTGACTATGATTTGCCGTGGCGATTTTCTATTTTGGTCATATCTGTTTGGAGTGTGAAATGCCTCTTGTATTTGGATGGGCCTCTCATTCTTTAGTTGTGGGAAGTTTTCATTTATGATGATTTAAAATATTTCCTCAGGTGTAGTATTTTGTGATTCTTTTCTGGTATTCCATGAATGTGCATGTTAGGCTTCTTCAGAGTGTCCCATATCTCTTGAATGTTCCTCTCAAGTATCTTTTTGGCTTTAACAATCTCTTCCATTGAGCTGGTTAATTCTCCCACTTTGTTTTCAAGATCAGAAATTCTATTTTCTGCTTCATTTGTTCTGCTGATAAGACTCTCTGTTGAGTTTTGGGTTAAAGATAACTTGTCTTTTAGTTCAATTTTAAACTCTGCCTGAGACTGTTTCAACTGCTCTATGCCTATTTTTGTTTCTTGAACTGTTTTTCTCAACACCTCCAAGTGCCTGTTGTGTTCCTGTTCAAAGTGGTTAATGGGGTTGTTTAACTCTCTTGGATTCCTCTTTCATAGTATTAATCATGATAATGATCATACTCTGAAAGTCCTTATGTTGGGTCTGGATTTCTTGCCTATTTTCTGTGAAATTGTTCTGATCGGAATCCATCATTATGGGGTTAATTCTTTCAGTGGTAGATTGGTATACTTGGGTTTTGTTTCTCATGGATCTGCACTTTGACTTGGGCATTGTTGTTTTGTTTTTTAGGACCTCTCAGTTTCTGTGTGTTTTTGACTGAACTGATTTAGTTGGTATTATTACACTTGCTACTTATTACTAGTGCTTGCCTTGGATTGGATACGTTTGTCTTTTGTTATTGTAATTTCCTAGAAGAGGCTATTAGGCTGTTAGTACATCAGTTAAGTCAGGTTAAGTAGACAGGGAGTGAATATTAGTATGATAGTGCACTTTTGCAATTTAATATCTTGGTGATATGTGAGAGCGAGTGGTGGACTCCCTGGAGTTGTATATGTTTTGGGGGTGGCTGTATGTAGAAGTTGATCTAAAGCAATTTATACTAGAAAGAACCAGTAAGGTGAAAAAAAGAAGGTTTACTTATTTTTGGGCTGGATGTGAAGAATCTCTCCCACATGATAGGATGATTGTAGAGGAATCCAGATGTTTGGCCTTTGTCCCTTAGCGTTTTGCTTGAGTTTCCTTTGGACTCTATTAAATTCTGAGTAGCAGTGTGTCTTCCCTGGATCAAGTGTGTGGGTCCCCGGTGGGCTGAAGAGGCAGAGGGTCTGATGTTGATGGCAGAATTCTTCACCTGGGACCTGGGACTTGGCTTAGTGGCCCACCCAAGCTCCAGGGATGGAAGAATGTGAGCAAGTCCTGTCTGATCGGTGAGACCAGCTGGCAGTAGGAAGAAAGAGGCTGTGGTCTCGGGCGGGGCCCGGCAAAGCCAGAGGCCGCCTGGGTGCCGCTGAGACATGGGGGCAACTGGAGGGGGCTGAAGGGACTCACCTGGAATCTGGCAGACCGGGGGCTGTGGGAGGGCAGTGGCAGTGGGCGGGAGGGAGCAAGGGGTTGGGGTCCAGGGTGGGGCCCAGCTATAACATTAAATGTTAATGGAATTAACTAACCAATCAAGAGATACAGATTACAAACTTGGATTAAAAATCACAATCTACCAATCTTCTGCCTGCAGGAAACCCATCTCACCACAAAAGATAAGCACATCCTAAAAATAAAAGGCTGGTCAAAAATTCTGCAAGCTAATGAAACTAGGAAACAGGCAGGGGTAGCCATTATGCTCTCAGACAAAGTGGACTTCAAACCAAAAAAAATCATAAGAGACATAGAGTATAATCATAAGAGGTCACAGGTACAATTGACCAGGAAGACTTCACAATACTGAATATATATGCACACAATACGGGCCACCCCCACATTCATTAAGCAAACCCAACAACGTCTAAAAAAGAAATCAATCCCAAGATGATAATTGTTGGGGAATTCAACACTGCCCTCTTAACATGGGATAGATCAATAGGCAAAAAACTTACAGAGACACTTTGGAGCTTAATCAAACCCTTAAAGAAATGGACATTACAGATCTGTATCAAATTTTTCATCCATGCACCAATAATACACATTTTTCTCCACAGACATGGAACTTTCTCCAAAACAGATCACATACTGGGCCACAAAACGAATCTCCCCATATACAGGAAAGTTGAAATCCTAGCCTGTGCCAGGTCAGACCACCATGGCCTAAAGCTAGACATCCACAACACCACAAACAAGAGAAAATACACTAACTCCTGGAAACTTAACAATATGATGCTGAATAAGAACTGGATTCAGGAAGAAATTAAAAAGGAAATTCAAGGTTTCCTGAAAGTGAATGATAATGAAAATACAACTTACCAAAATCTCTGGGACACAATGAAAGCTGTTCTAAGAGGTAAGTTCATAGCTCTTAATGCCTACATCAAAAAACAAATGGAAACATCAGAAGTAAACAACTTAACAATGCAGCTTAAAGCTTTAGAGAAACTAGAGCAATCTGATCCCAAAAGTAGTAGAAGAGAGGAGATTAGCAAAATAAGGGGAGAAATATCTGAAATCAAGATTAAGTAAACGATAGAAAAAATCAACCAGTCAAAAAGCTGGTTCTTTGAAAAAATCAATAAGATTGATACACCCCTAGCTAAATTAACCAAAAGCAAGAGACAGAAAACCCAAATTAACAAAATTAGAAATGAACATGGGAGTTATCACTACTGATACGCAAGAAATCCAGAGAATATAACATCATATTTCAAAAACTTATACTCTGTGAAGTTTGACAACATAAAAGGGATAGATGAATTCCTAAGTAAACACAACATACCTAAATTGAATAAGGAAGTTGTGAATTATTTAAATAGTCCTATAACATATAAGGAAATTGAAGAAATAATCTCAAATCTTTCCACCAAAAAATGTCCTGGACCAGATGGATTCAGCACAGAATTCTACCCGCCATTTAAGGAGTTAATAACACCAATACTCCTTAAACTGTTCCATCAAATAGCAAAGGAAGGAACACTACCTAATTCCTTTTATAAAGCTAATATCGTTTTAATCCCAAAACCTAATAAAGATGCACTTAAAAAAGAAAACTATAGGCCAATCTCTCTGATGAACACAGATGCAAAGATTCTCAACAAAGTCTTAGCAAATCGGATTCAAAAACACATTAAAAAGATCATTCATGGGGACCGAGTAGGCTTCATCCCCGGCACACAAGATTGGTTCAACATACGCTAATCAGTAAATGTAATTCATCATGTAAACCAATCCAAAGTCCAAGACCACATGATACTCTCGATAGATGCAGAAAAAGCTTTTGACAAGATCCAACAGCCTTTTATGATCAAAACGCTAGAGACAGTAGGAATGGAAGGAACCTTCATCAATATAATAAAAGCTGTATACAACAAGCCCACAGCAAGGATTATGCTCAATGGGGAAAAACTTGAAACATTCCCGCTTCGATCAGGAACTAGACAAGGCTGTCCACTGTCACCACTTCTTTTCAATATTGTACTTGAAGTCTTAGCTGAAGCCATAAGACAAGAAAGGGACATAAGAGGGATTCAAATCAGCAAGGAAGAAGTCAAACTATCCCTATTTGCAGATGACATGATCTTATACCTGAGTGATCCCAAAAACTCCACCAGGAAGCTCCTGGAACTAATTGAGAAGTTCAGCAGGGTGGCAAGATACAAAATAAATGTGGAAAAATCAGAGGCCTTTCTATATGCCCAGAATGAGAGAAGTGAAAAAGCCCTGAGAGAAACAATCCCATTTACTATAGCCCCTAAAAAAAATGAAATACCTTGGTAATAAACCTAACCAAGGAGGTAAAAGACCTTTACAACGAAAACTTTAAAACCCTAAAGAAAGAAATAGCAGAAGACACCAGAAGGTGGAAGACCTCCCTTGTTCCTGGATTGGCAGAATCAACATTGTAAAATTGACCATCCTACCTAAGGCAATATACAAATTCAATGCTATACCAATCAAAATCCCAAAGCAATTCTTTAAAGAAGTTGACCAAACAATCTCAAAGTTCATATGGAGTCACAAAAGACCCAGGATAGCAAAGACAATCCTGAGTAACAAAAACACTGCTGGAGGTATTACCATACCGAACCTAACTCTAAACTACAAATCCATAGTTATAAAGACAGCTTGGTACTAGCTCCAAAATAGACACACAGATCAATGGATAAGGATTGAAGACCCAGATATAAGCCCACAAAATTACAGCCATTTGGTCTTTGATAAAGGGGCCCAAAAAATGCAATGGAAAAAGGACAGCATCTTCAACAAATGGTGCTGGCAAAACTGGATCTCCACATGCAGAAGATTACAGCTGGAACCATACTTGTCACCATGTACAAGACTTAATTCCAAATGGATCAAGGACCTTGATATCAGGCCAGAGACTATGAAAACCATAGTTGAAAGAATAGGGAATTCCCTCTAGCTGATTGGGCTAGGTCAACATTTCCTAAACAGACATCCAATGGCACAGTCACCGCTACCAACTCTCAACAGTTGGGATCTTGTGAAATTAAAGAGCTTCTGTTCAGATAAAGAGATTCTAACTCAAGCACAAAGCTCTATTATGCAAAGTACACAAAGAACTTAGAAAACTAAACACCAAGGAAACCAATGGCCCAATTAAAAAAAGGGCCCTGGAACTCAAAAGAAATTTTACCAGGGATGAAATTAAAATGTCTGTTAAGTATCTTAAAAAATGCTCCACTTCGTTAGCCATCAGGGAAATGCAAATCAAAATTTCCTTGAGATATCATCTCACCCCGGTCTGGATGGCAAAAATCCACAATACAAACAACTACAAATGCTGGAGAGGATGTGGAGAGAGGGGAACTCTCCTACATTGCTGGTGGGAATGCAGGCTCATACAGCCACTCTGGCGAGCTGTCTGGAGATTCTTAAAGAAATTAAAGATTGAAATGCCATATTACCCTGCTATTCCACTTTTGGGAATAAACACCAATATAGGAAAAATTCACCTTGATAGCACAAGCACGACCATGTTCATAGCAGCACTGTTTACAATAGCATCGTCATGGAATCAGCCCAAATGTCCAACAGTTGACGAGTGGATAAGGAAAATGTGGTACATCTATACTCAGCCATCACAAATGATGAATTAATGGAATTTGCCAGGAAATGGATGGAATTAGAAACAATTATATTGAGTGAAGTATCCCAGACACAGAAAATTAAGTGCCATATGTACTCCTTAATATGTGGCTCTTAGTACCAAAACCACTTAGAGACACTTAAGGATAATACTCACTAATACCTACAGTAATTGCAAAGATTATGAACAGGAGGGATGGGGAAGGAAGGCCACACAAGAAACAAGGAGAGGGGATCATGTTACAGCAGAGAAAATAGCCCACCATCAAGGACTGCAAGGGGTGACATCCAATACATGTCAGGATGGAATGAAGGGCATTGTAGGAGCAGCAAAAGTGAAAAAAAAAAACAACAAACCATAATCCAGAACTTCAGAGACTCTATATCAACCACCTGGAACTGGGACAGCCTAATAGCTCCCCATCCTGAAGCTCAGGGAAATTTGCAGAAGAGGGGGTGGTAAGATTGTAAGAGCAAAAGGATGGGAGGAGTAATGATATGCAAGATACTCCACACAAGTTAGGGCTGAAGCAATCATATTTGGACTCTGCATGCCCTGTGCAATGTTGAACACACTATTGACCCTATAAAGTCTAACATTTGCTAAAGGCACTACGATCTTTGGAGGAAAGGGATTGACAGCCAAAGTAGTGTTCCTATGCTTAATGGGAAGACAATGAAGGGTTCTGGGAAATGCCCCTGGGTCCTTGTACTTCATCAGAGAGGAAGACCCAGAGGAGAGTTCGTTATGCACATTAAAGAATGCTCTGGGGATGGGAGGGGGAGGTATTGTGGGATGGGGAGGGAGGGGAGTGGGGGGTTGGAGGGATGGAGGGGACTGGTGTACCTGTTAAAGTTTGTATGAGTGGAAATAATAAAAATAAATTCAAGAAAAATGAAATACCTTGGTATAAACCTAACTAAGGAAGTAAGAGACCTTTAAAATGAAAGAAATTGTAGAAGACACCAGAAGGTGGAAAGACCTCCCTTGTTCTTGGATCCGCAGAATCAACATCATAAAAATGACCATCCTACCAAAGGCAATATATAGATTCAATGCTATACCAATTAAAATCCCAAAGCAATTCTTTGAAGAAGTTAACCAAACAATCTCAAAATTCATATGGAGGCACAAAAGACCCAGGATAGCAAAAACAATCATGAGTAACAAAGACACAGCTGGAGGTATCACCATACCAAACTTTTGTCTATACTACAAATCCACAGTTGTAAAAACAGCCTGGTACTAGCTCCAAAATAGACACACAGATGAATGGAAAAGGGTTGAAGACCCAGATATAAGTCCACACAACTACAGCCATTTGCTCTTTGACAAAGGGGCCCAAAAAATCCAATGGAAAAAGAACAGCATCTTCAACAAATGGTGCTGGCAAAACTGGATGTCCACATGCAGAAGATTAAAACTGGACCCATAGTTGTCACCATGTACAAGAATTAATTCCAAATGGATCAAGGACCTTGATATAAGGCTAGAGACTATAAAAAACATAATTGAAAGGGTAGGGAACTCCCTCTAGCTGATTGGGCTAGGCCAACAGTTCCTAAACGGACATCCAATAGCACAGTCACTACAACCAACACTCAACAGATGGGATCTTGTGAAATTTAAAGAGCTTCTGTTCAGATAAAGAGATTCTAACTCAAGCACAAAGGCAACCCACAGAATGGGTGAAAATCTTCACTAACCACATATCTGATAGAGCTTTATTTTCCAGAGTGCACAGACAACTTAGAAAACTAAACACCAAGGAAATAAATGGCCCAATTAAAAAAAATGGGCCTTGAACTTAAAAGAAACTTTACCAGGGATGAAATTAAAATGTCTATTAAATATCTTAAGAAATGCTCCACATCCTTTGCCATCAGGGAAATCAAATCAAAACTTCCCTGAGATATCATCTCACCTCTGTCAGGATGGCAAAAATCCACAATACAAACAACACCAAGTGCTGGAGAGGATGTGGAGAGAGGGGAACTCTCCTACATTGCTGGCGAGCCGTCTGGAGATTCTTAAAGAAATTAAAGATTGAAATGCCATATGACCCTCCTATTCCACTTTTGGGAATAACCCCCTATACAGCAAAAATTCACCTCGATAGCACAAGCACAACCATGTTCATAGCAGCACTGTTTACAATAGCAAAGTCATGGAATCAACCCAAATGTCCAACAGTTGATGAGTGGATAAGGAAAATGTGGTACATCTACACAATGGAATACTACTCAGCCATCAAAAATGATGAATTAATGGAATTTGCCAGGAAATGGATGGGATTAGAAAAAATTATATTGAGTGAAGTACCCCAGACCCAGAAAATTAAGTGCCATATGTACTCCCTAATAGGTGGATCCTAATACAAAATCCACTTAGAGACACTCAAAGACAAATCTCTGTAATATCTACAGTAATTGTAAACATTATAAACAGGAGGGATGAGGAAGGAGGGCCCCACCAGAAACAAGGAGATAGGGGACTATGTTACAACTGAGAAAATAGGCCACCATCAAGGATTGCAAGTAAGTAATGAGACATCTGGTTAAGTTCACAGACTTTCCTTCCTGATCATATGCAACTGATGGGGTATGATCTCACCAGAAGGGGTGGGCATATAGGTTACCTGATAGAAAGTAACCATTTTGCAAATGGGTGATTGATCCCTCTCTCAATGATCCTCTCTCACCATGGTGTCCTACTTTTATTCCATCTATCTTTGAATATACTCTCATAACAAGACTCTTATTTAACAGGTTTTTATCTCTGGCCAGGGGGTGACATCCAATACCCATCAGGATGGAGCCAAGGGTATTGCAGGAGCAGCAAAACTGAAAAAAAATCAATAAACCATAATTCAGAACATCAGAGACTCTATATCAACCACCAGGAACTAAGGCAGCCTAATCTCTCCCTATCCTGAAGCTGAGGGAAATTTGCAGAAGAGGGGGCAATAAGATTGTAAGAGCACAAGGATAGGAAGACTAATGATATGCAAGATATTCCACACAAGTTAAGGCCGAAGCAATCATAATAGGACTTTGCCTGACCTGCGCTATGTCCAATTCATTATTGACCTCACCAAGTCTAGCATGGACTAAAGGCACTAGGATCTTTGGAGGCTCTGGACTGACAGTCACAGTAGTGTTCCTAAGCTGAAGGGGAACACAGGAAAGGTTTCTGGGATATGCCCCTGGGTCTTTGTTCGTCATCGGAGAAGAGGACCCAGAATAGAGTTTGGCATGCACAGTAAAGGATGCTCTGGGAATTGGGGGGGGGGACTGGGGGAAAGGGAGGGAGAGAAGAGGGGAGGGGAGAGCAGGGGGGTTCGGGGAAGGTGGAGGGAGGGGAGAGGGAAGGAGTGAGTGGGGGGGTTCAGGGGAGGTGGAGGGAGGGAAGAGGGGACGGGGGACCAGGGGGTTCGGGGGAGGTGGAGGGAGGGAGGGGACCGGTGTACTTGTTAAGTTTGTATGAGCAGAAATAATAATAATAAAAAAGTTTGTATGAGTGGAAATAAAATAAATAGAATAAAAGAATCAAAAGAATCTAGTAGATGAACACAAAATTTAACTATTAAAACACTATGAAAAATAACTTGGTCATACTAAACTCAGTCAAAATTGATCCAGAATAAAACAGTAAAACACATTATTTCATGATGAGAAAAAGAAATTCAATTCCATCATGGCCTCCATGGGTCATGTGGATATTTGGCCACTGAAATTCCACATACAAATGGTTAATGGCTGCTCTTTATGAAAAGTAAATCCAATAAATAAAATGAAATATTTGAAATATTTGCAGAAGGCAAAGAATGATAAGATGCTAGAAATTTTAAACAAAATAAATGATATTTGAAGTTAACTGGTCAGCTTGTGTCAAATCAGTGGCTAACACAATCTTTTTAACATACTGTGGTTTTTGAAATTTTACTTGTTTAAACTAGATATGAATTGAAAATAATGAACATGTTTGGACTTTTCCTTTTTAGAGAATTGAACATTTCGTAATACAAATCTGCTGAATTAGTCCATTATGTAAGAGGTGGAAAAGGTCTAGACATAAGAAAATAATCTGCATATTGAATTATTTTTTAATGAACTAAAAGCCAAGATGTTTTATCATTAAATAGCCTGCACTTCAAAGCACAGGACTAACAAGTAATAACCTAATTGATCTGAGGTATCTGCAACAGATTTCTAGACCATGAATCATTTCAAAACATATTAGCAAAGACCACCATTTCCTGTTTGTAAAGGTATGGCTCTGACACAGGTGAAGAACTGAACTTGCACTATTACATGGAAACATAGGGAGAGTCTTTGAGCAAACTATCCAAGACCAAACAGAACTCCTTAGCACACATGGCCTGGAGTGTAGTATCTCTGCCACACATCCCAAAATATTTTGTCTTCATTTTCTGCTTTTCCAAGGGCTCCTGTCAGAGCAGGAGTTGAGAATCATTTTGGCAGGGAGGCATGAAGAGTAAAGGTGGAAAGTGGGAGCCATTCATGTGGTGATATAAAAGCTGTCAATAAAATGAAGCATGCTTTTCTGAAGTGAAGGGCAAAGGAAAATGGAAAGTAGGACAGAACACAGAAGGAAAATGGAGGGAAGAATATGGGGCAGAGCTGCAGAGGAAAGAGGTAAAGCCTCTTTGGTACTGAGCAGGGTTGCCTACCTAGATGCTCTTTTCCTAAACAATACTACACTCCTTCCTTAAAAGTATAGCAGAATGTACCCTAGAGCTGCTGGAGCATTTAACATTTTATGATGTTTGATAGGTGCTTTAAAAGGAAAAAATCAGGAAGCATTTAAGACATGACTAACACAAGGTTACTAAATTGCTGTAGTTTCCATTACTCTAATGTCAACAACTGGAACAATTTTATTCTTATCCCCAGTTCCTGTGACTCACTGCCTAGTGATGGTAAATTTCATTTTTAAGGGGTAAATTTAGCTTAGTTGTGCTTTCTCTATTCTAATTGGATTGTCTATGACAAATGCTACAATTTACAATTTTTAACATTAACTTGAAGTTATGCCGGATATAAGAGCTGAAGAAATATGTCATCACATGATAAAATATTGGAAAAAACGTGAAATATAATAAATAAGAATATAAAATATTGGAAATATTTAACAGAAAATTAAAACAATAAGGACCTTTAGCCAAAGAAAAATAATGGGTCAGAAATAATATTGCATTTAAAAGCATCATAGGAGAAATTTGAAAGCATAATGATAGAATATATTCTTCAAAAGTATATTAAATGCACTAAATATAAGCATTTATTTGGGAAATATTCTGCTCACATTCTATTTTAAAGGCTAGAGATAATTTTTAATTCTTCAGTAAGTCGGATATTATTAAGGGATAATATTAACCTAATGACAGCTATCTCTTTGCTAACACTGAGGTAATAGATCTCATTGTTGAATACTTTTGTGAATGGAGAGTTATACGCAACTAAAGCAGTTTTTTGTGTGTGAAAATCACTGAACTATAGTCATATCACTGAAAGTAGCACTTTTCAAAGCTAAGAGGTCACTAGTAAGAAAAGTGAGTGTCATGGTTTGAAATGTGTCCCCCACAGTCTCATGTGTTTGGCAAGGTCATATCACCTTGAGAGGTGGAGCCTTGCTAGAGGAAGGCAGTCACAAGGGGTAGATTAGTCCCACCCTACCTCCAGGAGAAGTCTGCCTTTGCAGCAAGCAGTCAGCACCTCTCAGTTTCCAAGATGTCTGCAGTGACTTAGTCTCCTCCAGCTCTGGCCAGTCAGCCATGCCACCTCTGCTTTGAGAGATTGTACCTTCCCTCTGGAACCATAAGTTGATTGACTTTGAATGTTCTCTCACAGCAATAGTTAAGAGTAACTGTTACAGAAATTGGTACCGGGTAGTGGGGTACTGCTGTGAGATTAAGAACAGCTGGCACCACAACGTGAAGTTGTTTTGTGAAGCTGAGAGAAGTTGGTACCCAGCAGTATGGCCAATGCTGTGATGTGGCTAGTGTGGCTTTGGAACTGTTTGTTGGGATAAATATGGAAAACTTTGGGACTTTGTGCTGGGAAAGATTTTGCCTCCTGGCGAGGAGGCCAAATGGGCCTTTCTCATGAGAGCTCAGAGAGCAAAGCTGTGAGAGATGCACGCAGTGGAAGCCCAGCTTGTGATGGTCCAAAGGAGAACAGAGACTGTGTTTGCAACTGGATGAGTGACACATGGAGCCATGTGTTGGCCGAGAGTTTAGTGCAGTTTTGCCCTTGTCCTGAAAGCTTACCTGAAGTTAAACTAGAGTGCTTAGCGGAGGAAATTTCAAAGCAATGTAGTCTTAACAATGTGATATGGCTACTTTTTAGTTGTCTTCAGAGTTAGGAAAAAGAGCAAAGAATCAGGCATGAAGAAGCAAAAACTGTAAGTCCAAAGATGAAAAATACAATGGCACACTTAAAGAGTTGAACCAGGAAGAAGCAGAGAACAAAATGGCTGTTGAAGAGATTAGTTCCATTTGTAAATCAAAGCCTACTCTCAATTTGAATAATAGGTGAGGCTCTAGCTTGAGGGCAAGATCCTCAGGGAAGGCTCCCACTCATAAGAATGCAAATCCTTTCAGAAGACTGGAGCTAAAGGGTGGAGTTCCAAAGCAAGAGTTGGTTTCTCTTACCAAGCAACTGCCCAGGAGTGAAAGAGATGGTCAACATACAGAAGCAGAATCAGCTGTGATTCAAAGGGGCCAGTCTTGGCAAAGTCGTCCATGTGTTTCAGGTTTTAGAGGCATCAGTGATGCAAGAGGGAGGAGATCTTGGCGTCCTCCTCCAAGATTTCAAAAGTTGGCAGAATCCAGGCATCATGAGGCAAGAAGCCTGCAGTTTAGAGGCCCAAGAAGGGCAGTTTGTGCTATGGAGTTAAAGCCTGGTTTGCCATTGAGAAGTAAAGATGCTAGAGATTCCAGACACAAAGTGGGACACCTGCCAAGGAGAGCTGTATACCCTGGGAGGAGTCAGCTCAAAAGACCAATGTATTCTATGGGCAGCTACATTGGAGAGAGGGAACCAAAGCCTTTTGGAACTGAGATGATTTCAATAAGAAGCTCACCTATTGGACTTGGAGCTACAAGATTTGGAGTTTATCCTGCTGGTTTTTGGTCTTGTAATGGACCGATCTTTCCTGGATACATCCCCATTCCTTCCTTTTGGAATGGGAATGTTTATTCTGTGCCATTTTATGTTGGAAGTATGTAATTTGTCTTTTGATTTTACAGTAGGCTTTGGACTTTGGACTTTTGGACTGTGTTGGGACTTCTGTTGTAGTCTATGAAGACTTTCAAAGTTGGACTGAGTATGGTTTGCATAATGAGATGGCAATGAGCCTGTGGCAGCCAGGGGTGGAGTGTCATGGTTTGAAATGTGTCCCCAACAGTCTCATGTGTTTGGCAAGATCATGGCACCTTGAGAGGTGGAGCTTTACTACGAGGAAGGCAGTCACAAGGGGTGGGCCTTGAGGTAGTCTCTGCTTTGAGAGACTGTACTTTTCCTCTGGAACCATAAGTTGAATAAACCTCCCTTTCTCCCTTAAGTTGATTGACTTTGAATGTTCTCTCACAGCAATAGTTAAGAGTAACTGAGGTTAAAATGTCAATATACGTTAAGAACAAAATGAAAATATTTAAATTTGTTTCTATTGTGTATTAGTTACTCAGTGCTGCTGTGAAACATGACTCAGAGTCAAGCAACTTACGTGAGAAGAGATGTATTCAGTTAACAGTTCCATAGGAGAGATATATTCCTTGTGGCAGAAAAGGCATGACTGGTTGACAGAAACTAGAATCAGGGCAAGTCACTGCAGACATCATGGAGGATGAGAGCTGCCACGAACTCAAGAGCAAACTCACTCACTGAAGCAGGGTGGGGCTAACCAACCTCAAGGCCCATCCCCTGTGGCTACCTACCTCCAACAAGTTTCTACCTCTTTAGAGTTGTCATGACCTTTCTGAACAACTATAGATTCAAACACATAAGCCTGTTGGGAAAAACTCACATTTCAAACCATGACATTCCACTTCTGGCCCCCACAAGCTCTTTGTCATCTAATTTTGCAAACCATACTCCATCTAACATTAAAAATCCTCATAGACTACATTCATAGTCCCATCAAATCCAAAAGTCCAAAATCTCCTGTAAAATCAAAAGACAAGTTATATACTTCCACCATACAATGACACTGAGTAAACATTCCCATTCCAAAAGGGAGGAATGGGAACATGTCCAAGAAAGATCATTCTGTAACAACATTGAAAACCAGCAAAAAAAACCCCTCTCATTGAAATTATCTCCATTCTGGGGTGATCTAGCCCCTCACAGCCCTCTAGTGCCATGAGTCCATTTCCAGCTGCCTACTTCTCTTGGAGCCTCCCTAGCCCCTCATAGCACTCCAGTGCCATGAGTTCTGTTTTATTTCTGCTTCTCATGGAGACCCCCTAGCTCCTCATGGCACCCCATGTCTGGAGTCCGTGAGCTCCAACCTTTCTCTTTTCTAATAAACTCTACCTTAATTCTCAAAAAAAAAAAAAAAAAAAAGAAATGATCTCCATTCTAAAGGACTTCAGTTCCACCCCTCCAGTGCAGCTACCTGTAGATCACACCATTCTCTTGGACTATCTCATCCTATGGCATACAGCTTTCCTTGGCAGATGTTCCATGTTAATTTTTACATCTCTAATATCTCTACTTTTTAATGAAAAACCAGGCTTTAACTCCATAGTGAGAACTGCCCTTCTTGGGCTTCTACATGACCTGGCGTACACCATTCTCTGAAACCTTGGAGAAGAGATCTACAGCCTCCCCTTTTTTTAATCTGGGATACCTCTAAAGTCAAGACCACGTGGATGACTTTGCCAAGTTCTTCTGCAGTGTTTCATTGGAGACTGGTTCCCGTGGACTCACAGTTGATTTAGCTTCTGTGCTGACTGTATGTAAAATCTCTCTTGGGTCTTTGCTTTAGAGGAGCAGGAAATTTCCTTAGAATTCTGATCTTTAGTTCTTCCCTTCTAAAAGAATTTGCATTCTTATGGATGGGGGACTTCCTTGAGGATCTTGTCCTTACAGGGAAGCCTCTTCTGTTATCCAAATGAATAGTATTCTTTGGCTCACTAATGCAGATAATCTCTTTAATAATAGCTGTCATTTTGCTCTCAGCCTCTTCCTGGTTTAGGTCTTCAAACCTCACAATTTTTACTTCTTTCTGCCTGACTCCTGATCTTTTTTAGAACTCTGAATAAGAGCACTAAATAGTATCCATGATACACTGTCAAGACTAAATTGTTTTGAATGTCCCTCCACCAATCACTCGAATTTAACATCAGGCAAACTTTCAAGATGAAGACAAAATTTGATAAAACTGCCAATATATCACTCCATCTGCCCTTCATCCAATTTCCAACACAGTCTCTGTTCCCCTCTGGACCATCACAAACTGGACTTTTACTACCTGCATCTTTCACATCATTACTCTCTTCCAAACTCTCACACAAATGGCCCTTTTGACCCTGGCTCCAAGATGAAAAGGCTTTCCCAGTGCAAAGTCCCAAAGTTCTCCATGTTTCTCCCAACAAACAGTTCCAAAAGGCACACTAGCCATTTCACAGCAACGACCATACATTTCTACTTCTGGTTACCAGCTTTTCTCAGGTTCACATTTTACTTTCTAGTATCAGATCCTCTTAGTCCCATGAGGAGATTTATCCCAAGGAGAGATACAGTCCTTACAGCTAAAATGGCAAGGCTGGCTTGCAGAAGCTGGCGATGGGCTAATTCACAGCAGATATCATGGAGGCTGAGAACTGCTACAAGCTCAAGAGCAAACTCATTCACTAAAGCAGGATGGAGCTAACCAATCTAAAGGGCCATAGCCTGTGAGTGCCTTCTTCCAGCAAGTCTCTACCTTCTTACAGGTGCCATGACTTTCCCAAATAACTAAAGATTCAAACACATGAGTCTATGGGGGATAACTCACATTTCAAACTATGATACATTGGAAATAATGGAAATTGTAAAATGTTTTAAAACACTCAACATTGAGAGAATAAAATAATTACCTCTGTGTTTAGTGATGCTACATCAATTTAATATGCATAAATTTTACTGGATATCTTTTTTGAAATGTTCTGCTGTATATAAAATTGTGAGAGTCTTTGTGAAAAGAGTATATTTAAAAAATACTCATATGTACTGTACCACATACAGAGGCACATCTCACCACTAATCGTTTCCCTGTTACTGAGGACCTTGGCTTGAGAATTCAGAAACATAGATTGTATACATCAAACAACACTAAAGTATAATAGCTACAAGGTGAAATTATAAAAAAGGTAAAGGTATCTGATAACACTATGGGATTTTTTTACTCTTACATGTATTTATTTCTATAATTTTGAAAGAGCAAAATTAAAACAAGCAAGTATTAAGTTGAAAATTTCCATAAAAAAAGGAATAAAAAAGATAATTCCATTCTTGAGTTAAGTACACAACTGTATATTAATAAATTGAAACTTTTAAAGTAATTTAAAGGACTCTGAGTTGAAATGAAACCAATCTGCATAATTTTTAAACTAATCAGAGGTCACCCCACAACAGCAATGCTGTATGATCTCCACAGAAAACATGAATGCACATACATCAAGAAAGCAAACACAGTTAATAAAAGAAAGCATATTCATTTTTAATGAATTATGGTTAATATTTTAAGTTCTTTTGTAAAAGATAAGCTCTCAGGTTGATTTAAAATGAAACTCATTTATATTCTGTAGGAAAGAGAGCACAATAGGCTGGAAAGACAAATTATAGTCTGGAGGGCCAGTTTTTCCCACAAGGCGTTTCCTGGTTTCCAAGGCTGTTTGAGAAGGTAAGGGTTTGAGAAAAACTTCTAAAAAGAAGCAAGCAACTTCTTGAAAAATTCTCAAAGAACCTGTGGAAAAGGAGACCTAAATGGAAAGACCTGCAGAGAAGTAAGCAAGGAGGCTTATGCCAGAGAAAATTGGTTTACCTTCCTCACAGGCAAAGCAACACTTAAGAATGGGAAAGAGCAAGACTAAGCCTCAGGAAAAAGAAAGTGCAGAGAATAAAATGAAGGTTACTGTTTGCTTACCTTTTGAAGAGGTCAAGGAAGACATTGTGTCCATAAAACATGAAAGAAAGAGTATTTTAAAAGGCAGGGATCATATAATTGAAGTTGAAAAATGGATCTTGCATAAGCACATTGATGTTAACTTGCTGGTGACATACTACCATAAAGGATTATGCAAATAAATAAAGTAATTAATAAAATTTAATGAAGAATTTAGAAATTTTGGTAAATAAACATGCCAAATGATAGAAATGTGTCTAAAGAGGCATCATTACTAGTCACATCTTTCAGAATTAATTATTCATTAGTGTTTAATATATTGAATAAAGAAGTCTAAAGGACTGAAGGTGCATGAATGGAAAATGATGAAAGTAAATAAAATTATTATGTCCCACAACAACATCCACAAAATAAATAAAAACATACAAAAGAGAACGTCAAATTATAATACACTGGTAAGGACTACAGCAAACAATCTTAACATTTCAACAAAATGTAACAGTATTTAACAAGTATAGTCTAAGCTGTGTGGGAAGGATAAAGTAGGGGAAGAATACTAAAGTTTGTGGTGGTACAAGAATTAATTCTTTCTTGTATTAAGTTTCTAAGAGATAAAATAAATGGAGCAGTAGGAAATGTATTGTCAAAGCAAGAGCAAGAGGCAAGAAGCAACGTATGCATATTTGCTTATAGTTCTTATCATTCTCATACAGTCATAAAGCCCCTACCTAGGGAATATTCCTATCCATACTGGGTCTTCCTGTATCAATTTTTGGTAATTAAAAGTAGTCGCTCATAAGTATGCCCAGAGGCCATTTTAGAGAGTCCTCAGTTGTGCCTGGAAACCTGTGCAACCCTAAGGTGTCAGGTTGACCACTAGTCTCAACTATCACAATTCTAAATGTAGCAGTGTTCTGGGATGGAGCTTTGGGAACAGTGATTGGACCATGAAGTCTCTATCTTCATCAATGGTCCAAGTCATCCATTAGTGAAAGGTGTCCTAATAACTTTTCTCTCTAACCTCTCTCTCTCTTTCTCTCACTCTCTTTCTCTCTATCTGTCTGTCTGTCTCATCCCTAGCTGTTGATTTGCCTTAGTTATTCCATCTTTTCATTGCCACAAGCACTCCTTAAGCCTAAATCAGATAATCTTGAACAAACTCCCCGAAACTGTGGATTAAATAAATCTTTCTTCATTTAAGCCCTCACAGTTATTAATCACAGCAATGAAATAATTGATTATTTCATTGAAGTGCTTGCTGTATAAGCAAAATTGCTGGAGTTTAGAATCCTAGATTACATGAAAAATGTTGTATTATAGCAACCTGACCCTAATTCCAACATGGGAATGTGAAAAGACCAGGAATCCATTACAATCCAGACAAGCTCTAGTTAGTGAACTCTGTGTTTGATTAGAGACCCTGTTTTAAAAAGAATACAGTAGAAGAATAATTGATGATGATTCCTGCTAAGAACCTCTGACCTCTACATGCACACATACATTCACAATAACCACACACACACACACACACACACCACTAGTGGACATATGTATAAATGCCACATGCACATTTACATAAACAAAATATATTTCAAACTTTTATGTAGTCAACCATGTTACAGTTTATAGCTTTTGAAAATTGTTTCCTTAAGAACAAATGCTCCAAGGGGCTGGAGAGGTGGCTCAGGGGTTAAGCCTTTGCCTTGCAGGTGGAAGGTCCTGAGTTCAGATCCCAGATCCCACGTACAGATGCCAGGCGGAAGCGGGGGCAGCCTGCGTTTCTGGTCTTGGTAAGGCGAAGCCTGTGAATCCCGGGGCGGAGAAAGTGGAGGCGTCCATGGTAGTTCGCGAATTCGTCCGTGGTTCTACACACACACACACACACACACACACACACACACACACACACACACGCACGTACACATACATACGCACACACGCACAATTGAATAAAAAAAAATTAAAAAAGAACAAATGCTCCAAAATAGTGACAAATAGTCACAGTTTCTTAAAATACTCTTGCAGTGTCTTTATTTCTCTTTAATATCCATTGCTGATATAAGTTCAGGTTCTATGATTTAGTATAGATGTTTAAAATAATTTTATCCAAGATTAATTTCATGAACTTATTTTTGTGGCAAAATTTTAAATCATTTTAGCAGAGAACTCATATGCTTATGTATCCTTCAAAGTCTCAGTTCCATTATGCTATAGTGAAATATTACATATTTAATTCAGCATTTACTGGCATTTTACGAAAGATTCAAATAAAGACATTTGCATCCATCAGATAAGACTTGATTCTACTAACGAATATTTTACTGATAGTTTTCCACTTTAGTAAAAGTGGAAAAAGATTTAATATCAATCCCATATTACAAACATGCTTGAAGTTTCTCACAAGGATCAACTCAATGAAATGACACAGTTATTTAAAATCAATTTTCCTTGCTCTTCTAAATCTCCTCCTGTATTTCACAGAGAGGCATCCGCCAGGGTGCATCAACTTTTGATGTTCAAAGACAATCAGTGTACTAAAAGTATCATAGCCATAACAACATGAAATGCATGTCATGACATATGCGCGTACACATACATGTGATTTCCATTGTGCCTTTCAATTCTTAACTTGCTGGTATAAATATATGGATGTGTGCATATATTTACATATATCATGCAGTTTTCACTGTTACTTTAATTATTAATTAATTAATTAATTAAGGGATATTATGCAATCATTCAATGTAATACATACATTTAGTATGTAATGATCAAATTAGATATTTTCATCTCATTAAACATTTTGATTTTCTGATTAATACAATAATTGTAAATATTTGGTCCAAATTGTGATATTTAAACACATGTAAACAATATATTGTCTCCAATCAGAGTAATGAACAAAGACATCTCCTTTATATTATCTTATATTTTAAATTGCTATTCCTCTGTCATAAAAATTAATAAAAAATAAAGGTCATTGGAAAGTATTTTGTTCTTACTCCTTTGTTCTGAAGAACCCTAGAACTTATATTTCTATCTATATGAGGACAATTGTTAGCCAGTTTTCCACTATTGTTCCTTTCTATCACTTTATACCTTCTTATAATCACCATTTTACAGTACAACTGGAATTCCTTAATTATTCCCATATGCTTGAGAGTATGTCTTTCATATATTTCATTAATATAATGCTTTACTGTTCTATCTACATTGCTGTAAATAACAGGACATCATTGTTTCATGGCTAAGCTTGTATTCTGTTGCATTACATGTTAACATTTTTAATCCATCTGTCTGTTGAGGGACACATAATTTCATATCTTAGAAATTTGTTTTAGGACAGAAGTAAATATAAGCATGTATGTATCTCTTTGAAATGTTGATGCTTTTTTCCTTTAACATATGCCTAGTATTTGGACTGCTATATCAAAGGATAGCTATATTTTAAATTTCTTGAGGAATAAAGATGATACTCTTCATACTTCCTACAGTCATTTACATCTCTACAAATGCTGTAGAAAAGTTCCTTAGCCTTGCTCACTTTTTCCAAATGTTTGTGGTAACTTTAGTGCTTCTGATAACGTATTGAGCACTAAAGCATACACCATGAGCTGCTGCATTCTTGAAGTATCTGACATTGTGTTCTGCCTTGTTGTTTATGTGGGAAAAGCATTTAAATTGTATTTTCAGTCATTAAATTACTTAAGATTATTTAGGCAATATGTAGATTCAACCAAGAGGCACTGTATAGCATGTAATTCTGTGCGTATTTTGTAGTCACTAAATAAAATTCTTAATCCTTTCCTGAAAATGAGTGAAATTAATCATATAGTTATCCCATTATACAATAACAAAGCTCACCAGTTTTGTTCACCAGTTTAACTGAGGCAGAGACTTTTTAAATGAAGTGTCCCAGACACGGAAATTTAAGCGCTGTATGTACTCCCTAATAGGTGGACCCTAGAACCAAACCCACTAAGAGACACTCAAAGACCAATCTCTGTAATACCTACAGTAATTGCAAAGATTATAAACAGGAGCAGGTGTTGAAGAGATTAGCTCCATTTGTAAATCAAAGCCTCAAAGCCTACTCTCAATTTGAATAATGAGAAAGGCCTTAACTTGAGGACAAGATCCTCAGGGAAGGCTCCCACTCATAAGAATGCAAATCCTTTCAGAAGACTGGAGCTAAAGGGTGGAGTTCCAAAGCAAGAGTTGGTTTCTCTTACCAAGCAACTGCCCAGGAGTGAAAGAGATGGTCAACATAAAGAAGCAGAATCAGCTGTGATTCAAGGGGACCAGACTTGGCAAAGTCGTCCATGTGTTTCAGGTTTTAGAGGCATCAGTGATGCAAGAGGGAGGAGATCATGGAGTCCTCCTCCAAGATTTCAAAAATTGGCAGAAGTCCAGGCATCATGAGGCAAGAAGCCTGAAGTTTAGAGGCCCAAGAAGGGCAATTTGTGCTGTGGAGTTAAAGCCTGGTTTGCCACTGAGAAGTAAAGATGTTAGAGATGCCAGAAACAACGTGGGACACCGCCAAGGAGAGCTGTATACCCTGGGAAAAGTCAGCTCAAAAGAGTGATGTGTTTTATGGGCAGCTGTACTGGAGGAATGGAAGCAAAGCCCTTTGGAACTGAGATGATTTCAACGAGATGCTCACCTGTTGGAATTGGAACTACAAGATTTGGGATTTGTCCTGCTGTTTTTCAGTTTTGTAATGGACCGATCTTTCCTGGATAGTCCCCATTCCTTCCTTTTGAATGGGAATGTTTATTCTGTGCCATTTTATGTTGGAAGTATGTAACTTGTCTTTTGATTTTACAGGAGGCTTTGGACTTTGGACTTTTGGCTGTTGGGACTACTGATGTAGTCTATGAAGACTTTTAAATTTGGACTGAATATGGTTTGCATAATGAGATGGTAATGAGCCTGTGCGGGCCAGGGGTGGAATGTCATGGTTTGAAATGTATCCCCCACAGTCTTATGTGTTTAGCAAGGTCATGGTACCTTGAGAGGTGGAACCTTGCTGGAGGAAGGCAGTCACAAGGGGTGGGCCTGGAGGTGGATTAGTCCCACCCTACCTTCAGCTTGCCTTTGCTGCAAGCAGTCTGCAGTTCTCAGTTTCCAAAATGTCTGTAGTGACTTATCATCCTCCAGCTTTGACTAGCCAGCCATGCCACCTCTGCTTTGAGAGACTGTCCCTTCCCTCTGGAACCATAAACTGAATAAACCTTCCTTTCTCCCTTAAGTTGATTGACTTTGAGTGTTCTCTCACAGCAATAGTTAAGAGTAACTGTTACAAAGTGTAAAATTAACCAGAGAACTGATCAATGTCTTCGGATAATTGAATCAATTAACATTCAATAGGACAGTAACTTAGTGATTCACACAACCATGACTTACAGATTTAAATACTATTATCTGTTTGCTTCAATTTACTTTAATATCAAAATAATTTTTTAAATTTTTAACATATTTCCTCTTAAGTCATCTCTTTCTCATGGATCTGCACTTTGACTTGAGCATTATTGTTTTGTCTGTTAAGACCTTTCAGTTTCTGTGTGTTTTTGACTGAACTGATTTAGTTGGTATTACTATGCTCAAAGTCATCTCTTGCCAGAAAAGATTGCCCAACATGTTTCCATGCATAAATATTTATTAGTTTGAAGTAAATAGTCAATTGCAACTACTGCAAGTGGTACACAACACTAATTCCTTCTGATATCTTAATCTCAGAGAATATTCTCAAGTATAGGCATCATTGCAGTTTTCCTTAAGATGTTTTCAATTTTGGAGATGAAAAATTTTTTTAATTTTTTTAAATTTTTTATTTTTTCCACTCATACAAATTTAATAGGTACCCCAGTCCCCTCCCACCCTCCACCCCTTCCCTGGATCCCCTTGCTCTCTCCCCCCTTTTCCTCTTCCTTTTCCCCTCTCTTCCTCCTTTTCCCCTCTCTTCCTGCCTCCCAGTACCCCCTCCCCCCCATACCTGGAGCATTCTTTAGTGTGCATGTCATACTTCCCTCTTGGGTCCTAAAAATTGTCATGAAGGTTTAAAACCTATGTATAGAAATAAATGTGTTTAAATACTAGTAAATCCAAGATCACTGAAAGCATGAGATATTTATGTACATCTCATCCTTATTTTATTTATTCTTAGTTGAAGTCTTATACAATAATTCTAAAATATTCCAGTTTTCTCAAAACTGCATAGCCACTGTATAACCACACAGCCTGGAAGTTTACAACAGGTATGAGCTCTTCATTGTATACTAAGAAAAGCATTTTTCAAAGAATAAATAATTTTCTATAATATTTTATGTACATTTGATGATGTCAAGTCCTCTCTTCTGTAATTATGACAACATAATACCAGAGAGGGTCTCCCTAATCCACAGACATGCACACGAAGTCAGAATTTCCAATATGTGCTGGAGTCATAGTTCTCACTTGTAAATTAATTCCCATATCTACCTCTTGCAGCAGGTAGAACAGTATGGTCACATAGAGATCAAGAAGAGGTTCTTGGTGAACGCATGTCTGTGGTTCAGCTTTCCTTTCTTATTTCACTATGTTTTTTTGTGCTATTACTTCAATGGTTCTTTTCTAGCAAATTACATTCTCTCTCTTTAGAAATGCTTTTAAAATTTTTAATTCTTTTCTACCATAAGTAATTTGGAATAATAGTCTTGCTATTTCTCTTTCTTCATTCCCATCATTCACGTGGATCCTGAATAATTTACTTAGGAACCATCTCTTTCTAGTGTTACTTGTAGTTGAATATTACTGCCTCTCTCAGTAATTACAGTCAAAGTTGGCCTCAGCAGTATTTCCCCAGCAGAACACATTAGGCTCTGAGAGATGTTCCTCTTGTGAATAGATCTTCGCCATTTCAAATAAGAACATTATTATATTCAATGTAAAATGTTTGCCTATTTAAACCTGCCAAGTCATGACTGAGAAAAGTAATTATATTGGTCTGAGAGAATTTACTTTTTTAAAAAAGTGTATTTTTTACTAGTTTTTTGATTGAAAATAGTGCATACAAAAGTACTTAAAGCATTTCTTTTTTTATTTATTCAATTGTGCGTGTTCGCGCATGTGTGTGTGTGTGTGTGTGTGTGTGTGTGTGTGTGTGTGTGTGTGTAGAGGAATTCGGGAACCACCATGGACCGCCTCCACCTCCTCCTTGTTTACTCTGTCCCGGGATTCACAGGCTCTGCCCTACCAGGACCAGAAATGCAGGCCGCCCCGGCTTCCGCCCGGCGTCTATACAAGGGGCCTAGGATCTAAACTCAGGACCTTCCGCCTGCGAGGCAGAGGCTTAACCCCTGAGCCACCTCTCCAGCCCCTTTAAACATTTCTTAAAAAGCACTCTCCACTATCAAGCCAAAAATTTAAAATCTCTTACATTACTTGTATCTATAAATGAGTATAAAATTTAGCTTTCTTTTAAACATATCAGAGCCAGATGTCTGGAAATAAGCTATAGAAATAGTATAAACCTTACAAAAAATAAAATGAGAAAATGTTACAAAGAAAAGGACATGATAATAAGACAAATGTACTGAGATCAGAAGAAAATATTCCTAAAAGGTCTACTCCATTCACAAGAGTGGTGAGAAGTCACATTTGTGTGAAGATGAAGAACTTTGGGAGCATCCTCTTCCTCATCCTAATCCAGATTACTCCTCATTTCTCAAGACAAGCCAAAGACCCGTGCTAGATCCGTGAATGCAACATACTGTCTTTCCAGTCAGTGTACCAGCTCCTGTCGGGACAATTCCTTACTATTGCCAGTCTTCTTTTGAAATCAATTGTCTGATATTTCCTTCATTACATTTGTTTTTTATCAACCTCTCTAAGATGTAAGTAACAAGATAGTCTTGTATAGAACCTACTGTTCTCTGCATATATTGTATGGGTTTCTTCTTAAACCTGTGGCACATTACTGTTAAGGTTTGGATGTTCCATATGATATGTGGGTGACAGAGAGCTCAACATGTGAGTCTTTTTTAGGACAAGGCTCACTTCCCATTTTCAGTTGTTACAAAGGTCCTCAAATGATAAATGCCAGTACTGTCTTCAATGTCACTCCATGTGCCTTAGATTCTGTAAAGCTATGGTAAGGACATGGAAACTCATAGTTCAAAGATAGGATAAAGCAAGGGTTCTGAGCAGCAAAACAGATGGCATCACTATACACATGAGCAAACAGAGGCTATCACCCTAATCAAGGCCAGTCAGTGTGCAGCCAACAGCTGCCCACTTTGACCCATTATTGAATACCATTATTTATATCTTCTCCCTGTTACAGGTGAAATATAGAGGTTCAGCTGACATTCCATGAAAAACAAAGATTTTTACCCAAAGACATAAATTATCAGAGAATATTTATTTTATTGCACTAATGAATTAATAGGTGCATTTTTCTGCTCATGCAATGAAGAAGGTATGGGAAATCTCCACATGTAATTCACTGGGTTAAATGTTAGAAGCCTAAACCATGGGGCTGGAGAGGTGGCTCAGGGGTTAAGCCTCTGCCTTGCAGGCAGAAGGTCCTGAGTTCGGATCCTAGACCCCACTGTATAGACGCCGGGCAGAAGCAGGGGCAGCCTGCGTTTCTGGTCCTGGTAGGGCAGAGCCTGTGAATCCCGGGGCAGAGTAAACAAGGAAGGAGGTGGAGGCAGTCCATGGTGGTTCCCGAATTCGCCCGTGGTTCTACACACACACACACACACGTACATACACATACATACACATGCACATACACACAATTGAATAAAAATAAAAAAACCCTAAATCATGCGAAAATAGTTATGCAAAGTTGCAGTGTCTTTTGCTCCAAAGTACATTTCAAATTAAAAATTAAACTCAAATGTATAATGGCAAGCTAAAATATACATGAACTTATATAGACATATTCCTCTAAGTACAGCTTTATTCTTTGCATTTTCAGGGGAAAACCATGACCTGATTTTAGTCCAGTTTATCCCTTGGTACCACTTTCTGATACCAGTGGGATATGATTACCCAGATAAAAGCCAACAGCCTTTTTAGTCTCTTACAGATGCTTGTAGTATTGCATTAGCCTCTGTCAAATGTGATTTATTTACTCCTATTCTTAGAACATTCATGTTAATTAGAAAGCATATCTTACTTTGCCTCTCAGTCTCACTATATATAATTTGAGACATTTTGTCTTACTCCTGTCTATTTCGTCTTTGCCACAGAGTTATGTAAGGATTACAGAGGAGTTGTTTAATTACACAAGAAGTTCATTCTGCCTAAGCTTTTTTTCCCTAATATTTTCAAACTCTGCCACATAGACAAAAACATATCTACATAAATCTGTTAGTTATTTTTTTAAAAAAAACTCTTCAGTTTAATGAAACCTGTGAAACTTCAATGACTGTCTTAGCTTTATGAAATTTGCTGTTTTAGAACTAAGGTATGTCTTACATGATATTTATATTTTTACAGTAACATGCAACATTCAATGGGCAAAGCAACAGAGCTAAAGACTCTTGAAAATTCAAAAACATTTTAAGTGACTTGGCTCTCTTTATTAGTCTTTGTAATCATTGAAAACAATTGTGCTAACTTTTAAGAAAAAATGAAATAATAAAAACTAAGATTTTGTCTAAGGTTCCAGTCTTCCATTTAATATAGTCTAGAAACTAAAGTTTTTGAAGATATCCCTGTCCAATCTCCAAGGTCCCTTTGCTTTCTGTTCATCTGGAGATCTCCGGAGCTCATGGGTCCTATGTAGAAAATCATCAAGCAAAATATAAAATACAGTTACATGCATGATGGTCAAGAGACAAGCTGCACATCATGGTGGGCCTAAGAATCAATAGATTGTATGCTTGTCAATATTTTAGCCCTTCAGCCCTTGTGGAATCAAAATACTCACTGACAATTTTTTCATAATTATAAAAAGTGAAATAAAGCAATTTCTAGGTTTGTATAAAAACAGTGTCATTTTAAACACTGCTGGCCATCTCTGTGACAGAGCATGACACTCAGCAGCTGTGACTGGGAGGAGAATGCACATTGCTAACCAGCTCAAGGGAAACCAGTCATAATCTCAGAAGTTAATGAGCCATATAGATGACACAATTGTTTAATCTTCTTAATAACTAAACTGACATTTCAGAAGCAGTCAATACATCAAAATATTAGTTTCAGAGTCAATGTTAAGCCAGAGAAAGCTATGTCACACATTGAAATCTTGCATCTAGTCAAAAGCAAATACTTTCACATTTGAACAGTATCTCAAATGAGAGATTAATGTTGAGTCCTAAGCAAGATATTTATACAATCACCTTTAAGGCTCAGGAAATATTGCAGAAGAGAAGGTAGAAAAAAAAACATAACTTGAAAATAAAGAGAAGGGTTGCAAAAATGTCATGTGGACAAGACTCAGCCATGCAGTGAGTAAACCACAGCAGGAGAGATGCCTGCCTTAGGTCAGTATTAAGAGTGTGTACATCAACAGGAGCGGCTCGGGGGCTTTACCCTCACTGAAAACTATTTGCTGTACATTGACTCAAGGAGAGTTGGAGGCATTACATTCATTTGTGTATACACTGGCGACCTTACGAACCTTTGATAGACAGTTCCAAACAGGTGGTCACACTGATGTCCGAGCCTAAATTAAATGGGTCCTAAGACAAAACTGTATGTCATGAATCTGGGACATCAAACATATCAGGATGACAAATTATTGATATTAAGCTTTCCATAATGTTTTGATGTTTCAAAGGAAACTATAAATATGTCATTCTTCATTTATTTTAAAGAACCCCACCCACTTCTCTGTCTTTTAGCATAATGTCCAGAACATAAACTAGTTTGGAAAACATAATCTTATATGGAAAGTTAAACTCTATACAAGGAAATACTAAATTAACCACAAATTTCAATACTGAATAAATATGTTCATGTAGTTCTCCATAACATTTGGATATTCTTTCTAATTTGAATTAGTTGTTCTAGAAATGAGAAATAGAAAGTGAGGTTTTCATTTTGGAGATGGCTAAGACTGCCATGGAGGAAGCAAGGCTCTTTTGTACTCCACTGTGGGGTACATCAGTCCCTGACTCACAAAAGCAACCTGGGGAAAAATTAATAGCAATGTACAAGACAGCTTCCTGGTGATGGAAGATGTGGCACAAAGTCAGCTTCCACTTAGTTAAAAGCAATACTTTAAGCAAATACTGAGTTGCTCGGTGACTTAATTTTTATGAACATGTGCTTTTAAGCTATATGAAAAAATAATTGCCTGTGTTCCATAGAAACATGACCACATGTTGTTTTTGCCTCCCCCTCTTTCTGTGTGTGTGTGTGTGTGTGCGTGTGTGTGTGTGTGTGTGTGCCAGAGGGCATTTGAGTATGTGTGTCTGTAGAGACCCAAGTGTGACAGTCAAATCATCCTGGATTGCTCTGCTTCTTTATTATTTTGCTCTGGGATTTTCTAGCCCATCTTCCGGGGCATGAATTGTAGGCAGCTTCCATATTTGCTTGATATTTTACATGGGATCTGGGATCCACTCTCAGATCCTTTTTTTAAATTTTTTTGTGTGTTTATTTTTATTTATTTATTTATTCATCTATTTATTTATTTATTTATTTATTTATTTATTTATTATTTATTTATTTTCGCTCATACAAACTTAATAGGTACCCCAGTCCCTTTCCTCCCTCCACCCCTTCCTGGACCTCTTTACTCCCTCCCCCCTTTTCCTCTTCCTTTTCCTCCCTCCTTCCCTATCTCCCAGTGTGCCTCCCCCCCCCCCTCCGAATTCCTGGAGCATCCTTTAATGTGTATGTCAAACTTTCCTCTGGGTGGGTCCTCCTCTCTGATGAGGTGTAATGACTCAGTGGCATTTCCTAGAACCCTTTCTTGTGTTCCCCTTAAGTATAGGAACACTATTGTGGCTGTTAATCCCTAGCTTCTAAGGATCCTAGTCTCAGATCCTTTAGCTTGTGAGGTAAAGATTTTAATCCCCATGCAATCTCTCATTGTCAGTACGTGAAGACTATGGACTATGCTATAAAATGAAAACATACTCATAAATACACAACATGTGTGATATTATTGTGCAGTTCACATAAGCACCTTAAACTTACTAGTGTAACAATAGCCACAAAACACATAAACTAATAGACAAAACTGAAAGGAAAGTGTATAATATGTGTACAGACATATCCAACAGGTAGAATTATGGGTGCTTTCCATTTTTATCCTAACATATGTTTTAATTCATATTGGAAGTTTGTCTTCTGGTAAAAAACAAAAAATATATGTCATTAAAATGAAAATAATTTGTGGCAAAATATGGAGTAGCATTTTGGATTTAACATCAAAGTAAACATCTGAAATCATCTGTTATTATTATCATGCATCTAAATACATAAAATAAAAGGTGGCCTGTTAGATGCTTCAGTGGTTCAAGGTACTTGTCCCAAGCCCGAGGATCTGAGTTCAATCCTTGGAACTCACTATAAAGTGAGGAAGAAAGTCAACTCCACAAAGTTGTCCTTCAACTTCCACATGCTCTCATGATGTGCACACCCACAATCCCACATCACAATGCACACATGCTATACTAAATAGAATTAAGAAGTAAAGAAAAGTACCATAAAGAATATGTAAAACAGCTTCCCTTCTTCGCCCCGCCCCCGCTCCGCCGGTCGGGACGCCTGCGCGAGATCCAGCCGGGCCTCAACGCGCGCTCTAGGACCCCCAGGTCAGCCCACGGGGACCCGGCTCCGACTCCCACCATCCAGCCGGAGCCGCGCGGGGGGCCGAGGGACGAGGAGCACCTCCCCCTGCGCCCGGGCCCCGCCCCAGCTGCCCTCGGGTTAAATAGCTCCACGCCGAGGCGCCCATCCTCCCTTTTCGCCCCACCCCGCTCCGCCGGTCAGGACACGCGCGCGGTCCACCCGGGCCTCACCCCGCGCCCTAGGTAAGTCCCCGTTCAGGCCCTGCCCACCAGTACCCCAGGCCAAATAATTCAGTTTAGTGAAATTGAGAGATCTTAAGAGTTAAAATGACAATGCCAAAGTCAAAGTGCAAATCCATGAGAAGCAACACTCAAGTAAACAAATTTCCCACTGAAGAAATTAATCCTATAATGTTAGACTCCAACAAGAACAAACCCGCGGAAAAAGGCCAAGAAAGCCCCACCCAGGATAAAGACTTTCAAAATATGATCATTACCATGTTCAATACTATGAAAGAGGAAATCCGGGAGGAATTACATAATCGAATCAATCGCTTTGAAGAGCAACACAACAGACATCTGGAGGAGTTGAGAAAAACAGTGCAAGAAACAAAAAGTGGCATAGAACAGTTAAAACAAACTCAAGCAGAGTTTAAAACTGAGCTAAAAGACAAGTTATCTTCAACCCAGAACGCCACAGAGAGTCTTATCAACAGAACTAATGAAGCAGAAAACAGAATTTCAGACCTTGAAGATAAAGTGGGAGTACTAACCAGCTCAATGGAAGAGGTTGTTAAAGCCAAAAAGATACTTGAGAGAAATATCCAAGAGATATGGGACACCCTGAAGAAGCCTAACATGCGTATTCATGGAATACCGGAGCAAGAATCTCAAAATACCACCCCTGAGGAAATTTTTCAAACGATCATCAAGGAAAACTTTCCTCATCTAAAAAAAGAGAGGCCCATTCATATACAAGAGGCATTCCGCACCCCAAACAGATACGACCAAAATAGAAGCACACCGCGGCAAATAATAGTTAAAACACTCCACATTCAAGATAAAGAACTGGTGATGAGAGCTTCAAGGGAGAAAAAACAAGTCACTTTTAAAGGCAAACCTATTAAAATAACTAATGACTTCTCAGTCGAAACAGTAAAAGCAAGAAGAGCTTGGAGAGACATACTTCAAGTATTGAATGAGCAAAAATGTCAACCCAGGCTGATTTACCCTGCAAAACTATCAGTCATGATCGAGGGAGAAAGAAAAATTTTCCAGCACAAAGACAACTTGAAGGGATACATGGCCACCAAACCAGGCCTTCAAAAACTGCTAGAAATGATACTCAAGCGTGAAGAAAAAAACAGGCATATCCAGGAGAACAGAAGGCAAATATAACACCATTAAAAGCGAAGCAATATACTTATAAAAGCTACTAAACATAATAAATGTCTGGAATTAACAATAGTTTCTCCATTATAACACTAAATGTTAATGGACTTAATTCACCGATCAAGAGACACAGATTACAAACTTGGATTAAAAATCACAATCCATCAATCTGTTGCCTGCAGGAAACCCATCTCACCACAAATGATAGGCACGCTCTAAAAATAAAAGGCTGGTCAACAATTCTACAAGCAAATGGAAGCAGAAAACAGGCAGGGGTAGCCATTATGCTATCAGACAAAGTGGATTTCAAACCAAAAAAAATTATAAGAGACACGGATGGATACTACATTTTAGTCAGAGGTACAATTCACCAGGAAGATTTCACAATACTGAACATATATGCACCCAATACGGGCCCCCCCACATTCATTAAGAAAACCCTACAGCGTCTAAAGCAAGAAATCAACCCCCAAACGATAATTCTTGGGGACTTCAACACCGCCCTCTCTACATGGGATAGATCAACAGGTCAAAAGCTTAACAGAGACACTTTGGAACTTAATCAAACCCTGAAAGAAATGGACCTCACAGATCTCTATCGAACTTTTCACCCACGCACCAAAGAATACACATTTTTCTCAGCAGCACATGGAACTTTCTCCAAAATAGATCACATATTGGGCCACAAAATGAATCTACACATATACAAGAAAGTTGAAATTCTAACCTGTGCCCTATCAGACCACCACGGCCTAAAGCTAGACATCCACAACACATCAAACAAGAGAAAATGCACTAACTCCTGGAAACTTAACACTATGATGCTGAATGAGAACTGGATTCAGGAAGAAATTAAAAAGGAAATTCAAGATTTCCTGAAAGTGAATGATAACGAAAATACAACTTACCAAAATCTCTGGGACACAATGAAAGCTGTTCTAAGAGGTAAGTTCATAGCTCTTAATGCCCACGTCAAAAAAATGGAAACATCAGAAATAAACAACTTAACAATGCAGCTTAAAGCTTTAGAGAAACTAGAGCAATCTGATCCTAAAAGCAGTAGAAGAGAAGAGATTAGCAAAATAAGGGGAGAAATATCTGAAATCGAGACTAAGAAAACGATAGAAAAAATCAACCAATCAAAAAGCTGGTTCTTTGAAAAAATCAACAAGATTGATACACCCCTAGCTAAACTAACCAAAAGCAAGAGAGAGAAAACCCAAATTAACAAAATTAGAAATGAACATGGAGTTATCACTACGGATACCCAAGAAATCCAGAGAATTATAACATCATATTTCAAAAACTTATACTCTGTGAAGTTTGACAACACAAAAGAGATGGATGAATTTCTAAGTAAACACAACTTACCTAAATTGAATCAGGAAGTTGTGAATTATTTAAATAGTCCTATAACATATAAGGAAATTGAGGAAGTAATCTCGAATCTTCCCACCAAAAAATGTCCTGGACCAGATGGATTCAGCACAGAGTTCTACAAGACATTTAAGGAGTTAATAACACCAATACTCCTTAAACTGTTCCATCAAATAGCAAAGGAAGGAACACTACCAAATTCCTTCTATGAAGCTAATATCGTTTTAATCCCAAAACCTAATAAAGATTCACTTAAAAAAGAAAACTATAGGCCGATCTCCCTGATGAACACAGACGCAAAGATTCTCAACAAAGTCTTAGCAAATCGGATTCAAAAACATATTAAAAAGATCATTCATGGGGACCAAGTAGGCTTCATCCCCGGCACACAAGGTTGGTTCAACATACGCAAATCAATAAATGTAATTCATCATGTAAACCAGTCCAAAGTCCAAGACCACATGATACTCTCGATAGATGCAGAAAAAGCTTTTGACAAGATCCAACAGCCTTTTATGATCAAAACGCTAGAGACAGTAGGAATGGAAGGAACCTTTATCAATATAATAAAAGCTGTATACAACAAGCCCACAGCAAGGATTATGCTCAATGGGGAACAATTGGAAGCATTCCCACTTCGATCAGGAACAAGACAAGGCTGTCCACTCTCACCACTTCTATTCAATATTGTACTTGAAGTCTTAGCCGAAGCCATAAGACAAGAAAGGGACATAAGAGGGATTCAAATTGGCAAGGAAGAAGTCAAGCTATCTCTATTTGCAGATGACATGATCTTATACCTGAGTGATCCCAAAAACTCCACCAGGAAGCTCCTGGAACTAATTGAGAAGTTCAGCAGGGTGGCAGGATACAAAATAAATGTGCAAAAATCAGAGGCCTTCCTATATGCCCAGAATGAAAGAAGTGAAAAAGCCTTGAGAGAAACCATGCCATTTACTATAACCCCTAAAAAAATGAAATACTTGGTATAAACCTAACTAAGGAGGTAAAAGACCTTTACAATGAAAACTTTAAAACCCTAAAGAAAGAAATTGCAGAAGACACCAGAAGGTGGAAAGACCTCCCTTGTTCCTGGATTGGCAGAATCAACATTGTAAAAATGACCATCCTACCAAAGGCAATATACAGATTCAATGCTATACCAATCAAAATCCCAAAGCAATTCTTCAAAGAAGTTGACCAAACAATCTCAAAGTTCATTTGGAGGCACAAAAGACCCAGGATAGCCAAAACAATCCTGAGTAACAAAAACACAGCTGGAGGTATTACCATACCAAACCTAAGTCTATACTACAAATCCATAGTTATAAAGACAGCCTGGTACTGGCTCCAAAATAGACACACAGATCAATGGATAAGGATTGAAGACCCAGATATAAGCCCACAAAGTTACAGCCATTTGGTCTTTGACAAAGGGGCCCAAAGAATCCAATGGAAAAAGAACAGCATCTTCAACAAATGGTGCTGGCAAAACTGGATCTCCACATGCAGAAGATTAAAGCTGGACCCGTACTTGTCACCATGTACAAGACTTAATTCCAAATGGATCAAGGACCTTGATATCAGGCCAGAGACTTTAAAAACCATAGTTGAAAAGATAGGGAACTCCCTCGAGCTGGTTGGGCTAGGCCAACAGTTCCTAAACAGACATCCAATGGCACAGTCACTGCTACCAACTCTCAACAGTTGGGATCTTGTGAAATTAAAGAGCTTCTGTTCAGATAAAGAGATTGTAACACGAGCTCAAAGGCAACCCACAGAATGGGAGAAAATCTTCACTAACCACATATCTGACAGAGCTCTACTGTCCAGAGTGCACAAAGAACTTAGAAAATTAAACTCCAAGGAAAACACTGGCCCAATTAAAAAATGGGCCCTGGAACTTCAAAGAAACTTTACCAGGGTTGAAATTAAAATGTCTAACAATTATCTTAAAAAATGCTCCACTTCCTTCGCCATCAGGGAAATGCAAATCAAAACTTCCCTGAGATATCATCTCACCCCGGTCAGGATGGCAAAAATCCACAATACAAACAACGACAAATGCTGGAGAGGATGTGGAGAGAGGGGAACTCTCCTACATTGTTGGTGGGAATGCAGGCTCATACAGCCACTCTGGCGAGCCGTCTGGAGATTCTTAAAGAAATTAAAGATTGAAATGCCATATGACCCTGCTATCCCACTTTTGGGAATAACCCCCCAAGCAGCAAAGGTTCGCCTCGATAGCACAAGCTCGACCATGTTCATAGCAGCACTGTTTACAATAGCAAAGTCATGGAATCAACCTAAATGTCCAACAGTTGACGAGTGGATAAGGAAACTGTGGTACATCTATACAATGGAGTACTACTCAGCCATCAAAAACGATGAATTACTGGAATTTGCTGGGAAATGGATGTCATTAGAAAGAATTATATTAAGTGAAGTATCCCAAACCCAGAAAATTAAGCGCCGTATGTACTCCCTAATAGGTGGCTCCTAGTACCAAACTCACCCAGCCCACATTGGGACACTCAAAAGTAAACCTATGTAACACAGTAATTGCAAGGATTATGAACAAGAGAGATGGGTTAGGAGGGCCACACCAGAAACAAAGAGAGAGGAGACCATGTTACAGCAGAGAAAATAGGCCTCCATGAAGGTCTGCAAGTAAGTAATGAGAAACCTGGTTAAGTTCACAGACGTTCTTTCCTGATCTCACCAGAAGGGGAGGGCATATAGTCTAGCAGATAAAAAGTAATCATTTTGCAAATGGGTGATGGACCCCTCTCTCAGTGAGATTTCCTACTCTTATTACATCTACCCTTGAATGTGCTATTACAACAAGACTCCAGTTTAACAGCTTTTTGTCTCTGGCCAGGGGGTGACATACAGTGCCCAGCAGAATGGAGTGAAGGGAATTGCAGGAGCAGCAAAACTGCAAAAGAAAATCAACAAACCACAATCCAGAACTTCAGAGACTCTATATCAATCACATAGAACTAGGACAGCCTAATCTCTCCCCATCCTGGAGCTCAGGGACATTTGCGGAAGAGGGGGCGGTAAGATTGTAAGAGCAAAAGGATGGGAGGAGCAACGATTTGCAAGATTCTCAACAATAGTTGGGGCCAAAGCAATCATAATGGAACTTTGCATGCCCTGCGCAATGTCCAGCGCACTGTTGCCCTCATAAAGTCTAGCATCTGATAAGGGCACCGAGACCCCTGGAGGCAAGGGATTGACAGCCATAGTAGTGATCTTATGCTTAAGGGGAACAAGAGAAAGGGCTTATGGAAATGCCACTGGGTCCTTATATGTCATCGGAGAGGAGGACACAGTGGAGAGTTAGGCACACACAATAAAGGACTATCTGGGAATTGGGGGGGAGGCACTGGGGGAAGGGGAGGGGGAAGAGGGGGGAGGGAGGGAACTGGTAAAAAATTTTTAAAATGTATAATTAAATTTTTAATAAAAAAAAAAAAAAAGAATATGTAAAACACATTTCATAATTGAACTGCACTGATTCTGAAAGCATCTTTAATTATGGCTATCATTCTGCTGGGGTAATCCACAGATATTGTGATATTCATTTAGACTTCGTGATGTCATGTCTATGAAGTAATGAAGAAAAATGTAATATTTTGAAATACTAATAGCTTTTTCCATGTAGAACTATTTATAAATAAAAGTGAATATACTGCCAAATTCCGATGAAGCAGTTTGTGCAATTCCTGTGGCATTCATTTTTCCGTTTTGTTAGGCATGTATGGCTTCCACTAAATTCTCCATTATATTGGCTGTTTTTGGCATTTTCAAAATCCATACCAAGCTTCAAGAATATTTGCAATAAATAAGAGCAACTATACATTTAAAGTAACTTTAATCTGATTTTTAACAGCAATAAATGTATCCAACATGTAATCTGATTGACAATATCTTGCATTATCAAACTCAAAGCCTTGATGAATGGGAGACATCACTCCACTGTGGGAATCACCTCTAGGCAAGATGGTTCCCAAAATAACACCTAAACTCTTACTCATTTTTTTCTTTCAGATCACACTTCTTGTCAGTCTAATTTCAGTTTTGTTTTTTCTTCCAACAATCCTGTCTTTTTAAGTTATTCCTCTGACATCATAGGCATTTATTGGAATTGATATTGATATTGATTTCTCTCCTCTCCCATGCCTTTGTTTAATTTCTACCCTTCTGTTTTCTATAAGTGACCAATGCTTCGTTTCTGAAATATACTAAAGCCAACTCCTTAAACCTTAACCCTTATGAGTTCCCTTAGGATCTTATAAAAGTGCAAGTAATGATAAGCTGAAAGGCAGGTGGTTCACTGAATCTTGCCTTCAGCATGTACAGAGACAATATTAATGCTGGAGATGGCACTGAGGTTAAAAGTCCACGCAACCACCCTTGCCAGAGTTGTGAACCTATATTTACCTTATTACCAAACTTCTCGAACTAATCATATTCACCATTTTCTGCTTCACCCTTACAAAGGCTTCATGTTGCATCCCCGTGTCCAATGTATGAATGTTTATACTTGTGTTCCATGCCCATCTGCTAATTGAAGGATAGAACTTGAATTCACCAACATTCAGAGTCTGTCATACTTACACCATTTGATTTCTCTGACCATTCCCACCATGACTTCTCAGTGTCTATTCCCTCTGCTGGAATCCCTTTTTCAACAGCTATATGAATGACCTGACTTATTTCATCTTTTTCCATTCTATACTCAATAGTGAAGATGCACAATGTATTTCATATTGTGACCAGTGCCCAATGCAAAAGTTCTAGGTTTTGATTCTAATTGCTGTAAGATTTACATATTATTGACTTGCTTTTCACTACTGGAATGCAAATTTCAAGCAGTGTTTATACTTATTTTATGCCTTGTTCGCATTCCAAGAGCTGTGAATATTGTTTGCTTGCTATGAAAGAATGGATGGATGCTGGATAAGCTAAAGCAACAGATGCCCTTCAATTGTTACTAACATTCTGAGCCAAGTAACTAGGCCATAATTTGAAAAAAATCAATATAAATAGTAACCTAAAGCTTTGTATCTACCACATGATTCCAACACAATATTTACTGCAAATGCAGACTAATGGCTTGGATCCTACTGTTATTCTGTAAGGTCTCAGTGAATTTGCTTGAAATCTGGGTAGAATCCTAAAAAAAGTATGACTCGAGGCCAAACACACAAAGTTTATCATACGATATCATCAAACTAGCCTGGTAAGTGTCCAAATTTACGCCTTCTCTTGGTGATAGAAAAACAGTGATTCCAACTGGAAAAACATCATAGTCCTTAACTCCTAACATTGAAAAGAAAATACAATAAAAGTCTGGAATCAAGTGTGACAGATTATGTAGATTACAGGCTATAAGTGTAATTTTGTTGGTATTATAAATCTTGATCTAAATCCCAGAGCAAAAGGTAGTTGATCAGTCCTTGTTCATCCTTCCATTGGACACAGCACAGTCACTTCCTGTCATAGAACCTGAAGCTAGCATCAGGCATTCAACCCTGTCTTTTTGGCCAGTCAGTTCCAAGTTTGTCCAGGGCATTGCCTATATTTCATCACAATAATCTGCCCACGGTAGAATTTTATTCATAGTGAGGAATGATGACACAGATTAAGAGAACTTTCATGTTTAAAAATTCCTTAAACCCGGGGCTGGAGAGGGGGCTCAGGGATTAACCCTCTGCCTTGCAGGCAGAAGGTCCTGAGTTCATATCCTAGATCCCACGTATAGACACTTGGTGGAAGCGGGTACGGTGGAAGCGGGGGCAGCCTGCGTTTCTGGTCCTGGTAGGGCGGAGCCTGTGAATCCCGGGACAGAGTAAACAAGAACGAAGTGGAGGCGTCCATGGTGGTTCCCAAATTCGCCCGTGGTTCTACACACACACACACACACACACACACACACACACACACATACACACACATATATACACATACACCCACACATGCACAATTGAATAAAAAAAAAAATCCTTAAACCCAAATGGGCACTTACAGTGGAAACCTTTGGGTCTGGATTAGTGAAGGGAAATTTACCTATCAGTGGGATGGCCTGAAGAGAGGTAACTTGATACACCATGGAGTTCTGAGCATCCACAGGAGAAGACAAGTCCATAGAAGCACACTGGCAGAAAGGTGGGAGAGGGTAAGAGAGGATGGTGAAGGGAAAGGAAGAGGATGGAAGGGAGGAGGGAAGGAGGAAAGCTGGGGTGAATACCTAATATGCTTGTAAAAGTAGAAAAATAAAATTAAAAAAAGAAAAAAGAATCCTTAAATCCAGATAGCCTGTGGGTTGGGAACCTTAGTAAGGAGAGAACAGTACAACAAACTGCTCATTTGAGACAATTATTGTGATATAATTTTTATCAGATATCATAATTGGGAGCGAAAGATCTACATTATTTAGAACTGTATCATAATGAGCTCTTCAAGTGGCAAGTCAGTAAAATCAATTGGAACATTACTAGAACTGTTAGTGTGATATGGAAAGCCATGACTCATTTTCTTCTCTCTTGTTCCCTCATTCTTTCTCTTCCTTTTTCATTCCTATTTCTTATTCTTTATTCATCCTTTTTTCTTCTTTTTGGTAGATATGAGAGAGAGGAAGAGAAAGAGAATTGTGTTTGTATGTATGTATGTTCTTCATGTGTGTGAATACATGCAGACACATGTCACTGTACACATGGAGATCACTGGAGAGTCTCTACTATGCTCTACTGGCAATGATAGCTGGTTTGTCTGGTTTGTCAGTCTAGACATGCTCAAGTGTCCTCTTCCCATTTCCTGCAGGCAGAAGAGGGTCACAGAAGCATCAGATTGTAGTACTGACCTTTCAAGAGAGTAGACAAATGCCTTGTATGTGTTCCATGATTCTTTACATTTTCCCAATTTTAGGATATGTGTCAGGTCCTCAAGATATTAAGAATAACTTTATTGGCTTTGTGGGAATTGTTGGAATATTTAGCAAGATATTGAATATTAAGACATGGTTTAGCAATATAATATTTCTGTGTTCATAGGACCTATACTGATGGTTGAGGTTTGTCAACTGTGTATTCTTCATGAGGTCCAGTGCTCTATTCCAATAAAACACACACATACACTCACTAAATAAAAGCACTGAGTAATTTTATGTAGAATGACATGGTTCCAAGTTTAGAGGATTTCTGTCTGAAGCAAAGTGAATTTTTTGACACTTGGGGAAAACTTCCTCCAATTGAACCACTGCAGTGATTTCACTGATGAAAAGTTTCATCTCAAGTATTTTGAGCCAATTGTTTCCCAAAAGGAGTTTTAAGACAGAATAATGTTCCAAGTACTTATAGCTTTGTGCCAACATCCCTTTTTATTTGAGAATAAATGGGGGTAAGTCACTGATAAAAATCTAATATTCTTAATGACATACACAGAAATAATTGCAAAAATAATCTTAGAAAAAGTGGAATGGAGTTGGAAAACACACATTTCCTAATTTCAATGCTTGTTGAAAGTTATAGTTACCATGATGATGTTTTACTGGCATAAGGGCAGATACATACAGTAGAGGAACAAATTTTTCTTTAAAGCCAGAAAGAAGCTCTAAAATTTATGCTCAATTGGTTTTACACAAGAGCGCCAAAATATTTCAATGCAGAAATAACAGTTTTCAGCCAATAATTCTGAACCAACTTTATATCTACAATTAAAGAATAAAGTTTAATCCCTATTTCATATCTTTTCTATATGGTAAATAGCCCAGAAACCTCACTGTAAGAGATAAAATTTTGAAACTCTTAGAAACAAAGAAATCTTTATGTCACTGGACTTATGAAACATGAGCTCGGGAAAAAATTTAAAATAGTGTGCTTCAAAAATGTTACCAGCAAAGTGAAACACCAATGCATGGAATGAGAAAAATAGAAAACATTTGTTAATTATGTGTCTGACAAGGGGCATATGTCCAGAATAAATTTTAAGATCAAGTCAGAAACACAAAGAGGATGATTAGCCCAACTTGAATATGGGCAAAAGATCTGAATAGTAATTTTTCCAAAGAAAATGTAACAATGGCCAATTTACATGTAAACCAAGGTCACTAGACAAATATGAATCAAAATTACCCTAGGAGTGAACACCCACCATATGAATAGGGTTTAAAAAAGTTATCTCTCATCAGTACAGTGCTTGTCTAGTATGAGTTAGTCTTGCATTCTATCTCCAACAGAAGTGGACTAAAAGGGACTCATAAGCTTTGAGAAGAATGTGGAAAAATTAAAAGTATCATAGATTCCCTGTGAAACTGTAAAACTATTAATGAAAAACCTGAACAATTCCCTAAGTGATAATATATAAAGCTTAACTCTGTACAGCCCAGTAGTTCCATGGAAGAAAAGGAAAATATCTACATGAAACTTACACAAGGGGTTGGGGACATGGCTCAAGGATTTAAACCTCTACTTTGCAAGCAAAAGGACCTGAGTTCAGATTACCAGATTCCATGTAAAAATGTCAGGCAGAAATGTCAGCAACCTATAATTTCTGTTCTGGATGATGAAACCTAGGGAACCCCAGAACATATTCTTGAGACTTTTTAGGCATGCACACACATGCATACACACACACATATACTCTCTCTCAAGTGGCAGAAAAGGAGAGAGAGAGACAGTGAGAGAGAGAGAAAGAGAGAGAGAGAAAAGCAAAAAATGAAAGAAAAAGTTAAAAATTACACAATATTCATGATAATACTATTGAAAATAGGCAAAAATTAGAAATATCCTAAATATCTACCACCTGAGAAATGAAGAAACACACTCTTTTATGTACATATAGTATGTTATTAATTGGTGATACATGAATGAAGTATCAGTGTGTGTTGCAAAATAAATTAACTTTATAATGCTATTCCAAATGGAAGGAGCCAGTTTCAAAAAGTCACAAACTCTATGATTCATGAAGATTCAAAAATAGTTAAACCCATTCAAACTAAAGCTGACTGGTGGATGGCAAATGCCAGGGTGCAAACAAACATGGAAAATGACTATTGGTATATGTAGGATTTTTGTTTTGGATGATGAAAATCTTTTGAAATTAATTTGTAGTGATCATTGTTCAACTTTATGTGTAATTTATACTAAAAATTTCTTCCTTGAATGATTTAGATAGATGTGACTAAATTAATAGAGGTGTTAATATAACTGAAATTTGACATTCATTTTCAATTGCTTCCTTTGAGTATACCAAGCTATGTCAAAAGTGATTACAGGATGTCTACAGAGAATTAAGTTAATTAAACTGTGACCATATTTCCAATATCATTTAAGGATATAGTGTTAAATAAAGATATCACCTGACTGTGTACCATTTTGTTCTTTAATTCTACATATTTATTTTTTATTTAGAATAATTTTTTTTTTACTTCATCATGTACATGCCCCTCATCCTTCCTTCCCTCTTCCCTTCTCTCTCATCATTATGTCCCTTCCCACATTCCACCATATATTTCTGGCCCTCATGTCCCTCTGCAGGTATGGATCACCAGGCTACTTTCAGGATGTCTATGCCACTATGGGGCCTGGCCTCTGTGGTAGTTTAAGGGCCTTCAGTGGGTATACCCACAGGGGTGGTATCTTTTCTAAGAATTGATTTGATAAAAGAATGCTGAACCTCAGTGCCCACATAAAATGGATGCACAAGGAGGAAGTGGTAGTCACCAGGAGACAGGGAAGATGGGAGGAGGGTGAGAGGGAGGGGGAAAAGGGGGTAGAATACAATGGGGGACAATGGAGGAGGGGAGGGGAGAGGGAGAGAAGGGATTATCTATTAAGCTTGTATGATTAGAAAAAATGTGTAATAAAAAAGAATGCTGAACCTTTCAGAACCTAATTGATATTGGAATTGCTTCAGAATATATTAACCTATAAAATAGGTTATTACTATTGAGATTTGCTTCAGTTTAGAGTCATGTCTCTTAAATTTTTGTTATTATTTTTCAAATTTCATTGTATACAAGTTTTTAAAACATTTCTATTAATATTTTGTTGTCTTAATTACAAACACAATGGATGTTTGTCCCTGATCCCGTTTCTTCCCCTTTCCTTTCCCACCCTCCCTTCCCTTCACCAATCCATCCCTCTTCCGCTCTCCTTCCTGTCTCTCTCCTTGTATAGACCATAGAATTCCCTTCAGCTTGTCTGTATTGATATGGATTCAGATCTCTGTGGCAGATTAAGTTGCCTTGCCTTGGGTAGACCCAATGATAGAGCTATTCTCCATCTATCTAGCTCTAGCCTCTAAATTTCCACCTGCATGTAATTATTCTCCAGAGTTCATCACTAATCTATGGGGGAAAGTTGATATGTCAGTCATAGTGCAGGTCTGGTGAGGGGAAGCTTCATTGTAGTAAATTTCTGGATAAAGCAGCTCTATCTGTAGTAGAATAATTTGGCTAACCATGGACCTACCCACTTTAAGGCTCTTACAATCTTATCGCCCTTGTTGGACTAAACCAGCATCAAGAGTAGCATGAATGTAACACTAACAACCCACTATAATATAGTTTCTAAATCTGTGCCCTGAAGGAGCTAGAATGAGCAATGATATTAAGCAACTGTAAAATCAAAGCAACATTATCATTTGAAAAGCTGACAACTGAGAGAACTTTTATCATATCCAGGGTGTCAATATTATATGTGTTTAATTGTCTGTCGTCTCAATAGGTATCACATATCTAGTGTTAACCAAATTAAACACAGCTATGCAACATTATTTCCACAAATAACATTTTGTCAAGGTGTACAAAAAATAGTAAGGGCATTTATTATTCCACAAGTGTTTTGACACAGATATTGTTGAATACCATTTGTAGTTGCAATAATATGAATAACATAGTGTTATTTTTCTATGGAATAGAAACATCAGAGGAACATAGAACACTGCTGAGAACCATAAATATTAATTTTCAGAACAACAATATTTGTACTTGAACATCACATGGTGCATATATTTCCCAGTTTCCTCTTTGAGGATCTGAAGTGTGAGAACACTAATAAAGAGCCTCCTCTAGCTCATCTCTGCATAGTTAGCACACAACAGATGTCTGCTTTCAGAGGAAGCTCTTTTGGATCACTGGACTGGGATCCTTTTTGCCTTTAGGCATTGGAGCATATCCAGCTCTATGATTCCTCCCATTTCAGTCAATCCTCCATCACACACTAAAAGCCACTAGGCTTCCTCTCAAGCTAGTGTTGAGTCTAGGTTTTAAACATCGTTTGGTCTCCACTTTTATTTTGATTAAAGAAAAATGCAACTGTAGAACACAAATTGGTTAGTGACATATAACAATGAAACATGGATAAATAATGAAATACTCATGAGGCAAGAAACTTGAATAGAAGGACTCACAAAAATATCTCCTTCATTTTATGTATTTATTTTTTTGAGTTTCATTGATTTTATTGAAAGGCAGTTGGATGAATTTACCTTTACCCACTCAAAATGAACACTTGATGTGTACCAGCCTTTGGAAAAACTGACAAGTTATTTGTAAACCACGGTTTATAAATGTTAAAGATAAAGTACACTGCATTTTTTGGTTAGTTTTTCTAACAGTCATTCATCTACTACATGATGTCAAGACTGGTTACAGCCATTGTGGATGGACTGGATTGGATACTACCCTGAGTAGCCTTCTGCAATTCTTTAACACTGTACAGCTCTTCCCTTTCAGCTGTGCAAAGGAGGCTCCTGAACACTGCCTCTGAGATGCCTAGACAAATCTTGTAAACATACTTTCTGGCTGTTAAGACAACATTCTACGTGGAGCAATGATGGATTTATCTTTTTTTAGAAAAAATATCCATAGTAGAAGAACTTACTTTATCAGGACAAAGCAATTTCTCAGAGTGAAAATTCATTAAACTAATATTCTCAGGTGGGAAATTAAGATAAAGGGTGTATTTTATACAACAGCTTTTTTAAAATTGGATACAAACATCATCTGTTTTCTGTAGAAGTATTAAAAATAGCTCATGAATTTGTCAAACTGTGAGGTCTGGTTGATTTATTTTGTTTTTTTTTGCTTTATATAAAATGCCCACAAGCTTAAGTGTAATTCTTAAGTGGCAACAAAAAGCCCATCTCCAAATTATCTATTACATATTCTGGGTGCCAAGAAATTGTTCACTGCCAAGAATTACCTATTACATACTCTGGGTTTGAAGAAGCATTATAGTACTAGAATACTAACCCTGATAGTGCCTTAAAAGTGCATTTGTGAATTGTTGCTTTTGATGTGAACATCATAATTTAAATTTTGATATTTAGACTAAGTAGTTTACTGTTGTTTCAATATAGAAAGTTACATCAGTGGTCAAAATGCAGATTCACAATTTGCCTTCTCAGGCTTATTATTTCATTCACATTTATGTCTTTAGCTTTGATTTGAATTCTTTACAGGTGAATTCAAATTTAACCATAACTCTACTGAGCACAGAAGAAGGCAGCTTTCCCAAGTTCTCAATGGTAATTTCAGATTTCCTAACTTGAACCACAATAATATTATGGACTCCCTAGTTCAGGGTTGCAGAGGGTTCATTATTGCAGCAATGCTATTTAGGTAGACTGCAAAAATGCAACTTAATAGAAGTCTGTCTAAATATTACTAGCTGCTAAAAGCAAAATGTTCATAGCCAAGATTCATAAACATTAGTAGATGGGTTAAATGTTAATAGTTAGTTTTGACCACAAGAAGGTAAAACATTAATAGGAATTAAGAAATTTAGATGACTATGATATGTATAGATCAATAACCAAGTTTATATTTTTACATACATGATTGCTTTCTAATAGTCCATCTGATTTAGCAATGATACGCTTAACTATATGGTTGGGCCACCCCAGCTGTTTGCAGAAATGTACATTACTGTATAAGTACATTGCCCAAATTCATAATGTTTTTGTTCATAAGCTAAACGATTTAAATGTGCTCATATGTAGGCTAAACTTTTGGATAGTGTCCTACTCAGGCTTCTGTAATTTTTAATAAGCTACAGCAAAATGATAATCAAATTTAATAAAAAGGGGGGTTCAGCATATTAAAAAAATCAGGTTTGGAGGATGTTATTTCCTACGCTAAATTAATGAAATTGTTAACATATTTCAAGGTTGGATAATTTCTTTCTTAAGAGTGTTGTGCCTTGTGAATGTTTCCAGTAGTACTAGCTTACAGGATCAGTAAAGTCATCTTTCCTTTACTATTCCAATTGCATAGTGTTCATTTGAAGATAATATTTCAGTTCTTCAGTTGCTGAAGAAAATGACCACCGTGGAATCTTTTCTTAGTTGCTGAGAATAACTACTGAATTTACTTTCAGGAATTGTTGGAAAGTGAGTTACTCTGTAGTAACTGTGCCTCAGTTGCCATGTGGTGCACCCAGAAATAATCCATATCAACTTCTGCACATTTAGTTTGGAGCACTTGTTTGATGAATATTCAATTAGACACTTGAATACCAGCTCTTGCCAGAAAGTCAAATCTCTGTCATTTACCTTGGAATGTTTCTGCAGACATTCTACTCCTTCAGTTAACTCTACACGCTTCAGTGCTTAGATCTCCAACTCAATGAAAGGTAAGGCCAACACAGAAGGCTTTACTTTGGAAAATATGATCCTGCAGTGGCATGCCTTACGTGAGCTTCTTGAAAATTAAGGGTACTTTTCCTTTCAGATGGCAGATATTCTTGAATGAGTGAGTAATAATACAGTTATAGAAATTGAAAGGCAGTAGTAGCTTTGACTTTCCAATACACACCTTCTCTAATACGATCTTCTCCATTCTTATCAGTGAATCTATACTGACTTACTGGATCAAGTTAGCTGCCAGGGGGATGTTCCTTTCCTCCTCTATGGATTTCACAGCCAAGTAAAAAAGCAGCTGAGCCCAACACACCCAAGTTGTTTTAGATGTACCTTCATTTTACACAGAAATATGTCCAGTAAGTTCACAGCTAGAGAAAATGTTTCTGCGTGGAAACCGAAGAATTGAGTAAGACAGTCCCTGAGTCTCGCAGTGATGCTAGACCATTATCATGCACAGGCAATGAGTTTCAAGCTGCAGACCTTTGGCTGACATCTTGACTCCTGATTCAACAAGACATTCAGCTGGTGCAGCAGTTTCTGAGAGTCAGTTGTCAGTATTTCAGTCATCTTATCAACCGCTGCCTCTCCTTGGTGGCCCCTCCCTGGGCTTGCTGGAAAATCGCCCCAAGATATTGGATCTAATAGGCCTATTGAGAGATTGGACTGGCGGGCAAGCGAGGAGACGCCCAGGGAGGGCAAGTGGTCCTGAGCCTGGGGCCCCTCAGCACTGCCGAAATCACACCTCCTTCTTTGGTCCACTGGGAGCCCATGTGTTTATTATGACATGATTTTGTAACTTCTTTTATGTCTGTATTCGCATGGTTCAGCATGTTACAGAGACAGCAACTATCTGGCTTCAGTCATTCCCACAGGTACTCATCACCTAATAAGACAGAGAAAATATCCTCCACAAACGGTACTAGAATTTCCACAAAACACAGCGAAAGTAACTTTATTAAAATTTACATTATTTGATCCAAAACACAGGAAAAAAGGAATATCAAATTAGAAGTTGATAGAATATTTAAAAGCCAGTGAATGTTGTTGACTAATTGACTAAAATTTAAGGCTAAAGCTAATATTAAAACAAAATATCCTATGTCTCAAATTAAAAATAAAATGTTCCACCAAATCAAATCTGTGAAACAGTAGCAAACCAAAACAAAGCAAAAACAAAACAAAACAAAAAAAAAAACAAACAAACTCTGAAAAGGTTCTTTATGTAAGCAGACTATCACATACTACAGAAGGAAAGATTGACCAGAAGCAATATCCTGATTATGAACATCCAGATTATGAATCAAATGAATAATGGTGAATTTCTCAAAGAGGAAAGTATGATGTTATAATCTAATATTCATTTTTTTAATCTGTAATATGTTGCCGAATTCCCACCAGGTCAGCCGGGGAAAGGAGGGGGAATTTGTAGGGGTCTAGCAGAATCCAGGCAAGGGGTGAGCAGGGGAGCAGGCTCCGGGTCAACACCCAGGCCCTGGGATTCAGGGGAGAAGCAGAGGAGGAGTTTGCAGCAGATTCATTTATTTTGGGAAGTGCTTGAGCTTATATGGGGTCAGAGGTCCAATCAGGTGTTGCCACCTCTCTGTTGGGGGGGGAGCAGCCACCAATCATTTAGCTTTTTAGTAGGTGTCCATGGCAGGGGCAGATTAGATGGTGGCTTCCCATTAGTTGTTCATCCCTCTACCTGTATGGTTCCTCTATTGGGACATGTTTGGGTCATGTTCATACTTGTCTGGGCTTGTCCGTAGCCAGGAGCTAGGGCTAGGGCCTCCCTGAATCAGTAGTGCCACAGTAATAGACACTATATGTCTCTAAAAGTGACCATAATAATCATAAGGATTAGAGATATTTCTTCCACCATTCCAGATTGCCATATTTAGGATGTCAGAACCGCACACTGGGGTAGTAATTTCACCCTTCAACCTCTCCTTTGTGATTAATGCACTTCAGGTCACGGACTCATGAATGTATTTGTATGGGTTTCTTTCCTTGGATAGAAAATAAAGCAAAACAAATTAAGTCCATTTTTCTTTCATGGAACTAAATTTGAAATAAGAAATCTTATCCTACAACATACACACATATTTTTGGGAGATACTGACTTTTATGCAATTTTTTGCATACACAATCTGTAAACAGTGACTGATAACATTTTGAATGTCACTTCAAAGAGATAGGAGAGGTTCTAAAATATGTAATTTTAAAAATGTTTCAGAAATAGAAATGGGTTCCTCATTATTTGTTGAATTTTATTCTAGCCTCTGTGTTCTACACTCAGCATTCTTCTTGTATAATTTTGTTAGTTACATTGTTAAATCAGTAGCCATATCTTACCAAATATTTTGTTCTTCATGAAACTTTGATAATTACCTTGGAACTATTTTGGTGAACATTATGTGAAATACTCAGCAGTTGCATCAGCAGCTAACCCGCTGAATTTAATAGAAAATAAAGGAATTAATGGGAGCATAAAAATAACTATAAATTGCAGGGAAATATTTGACTACTTTATCTTATTTCTTAGTGAAACTTGTTTATGAAAGATTAAGTATTTTATTGCCTTGATCACTGGTGAACTACAAGGAGGGAGAACAGCTGGGAAGTTAAACTGCAAATGCATTTGTGATCTGCAAATGTTACGTGAAATTGTGTATTGACATATAAAGAAAATGTTTCTTCACTAAAGAGCAGGCAGACAAAATGAACAGGTAGTTTAATCACTGCTAAAAATCCACTTCCAGTTATAGTATTAATTTTGCTTTTAAGTCAAAGGAACTTTCCTACTGTGGATGGGAAAAAAGACAGTGGCCTTCAATTACAATTCTTCATAAATGCAAACTGATGATAAAAAAGAACACATTTTTTTCAGGAGGGTAACTTGCGACTCCCAACTTTTAACCTTGCAAAACAGTCTGTTTCCTCAAGCAGAAACATCAATGCTCTATTAGTGGTTAGAACAGACTGGAAATTCTTTCACTTGCATTTTGATATTATCAATTCAAAGATAATGCATATAAAAAGACAAAGAATGTCAAGGTTAATATGAAAAAAGATTTGACATCACAAACTTCTCAAAAGCTGTGGACCTCTGGGGGTTGAGAAGTTCTGTCTGTAAGCTGTTTTCCCAGTGAGACGGAAAATTCAATGAGCTCATGACATCTTTTCCTATATTATATAGTCTATGAAAGCAGACACTGTAATTCAGAAGAATCTAAATGTCTGCTGATTGACAGTTACAGAATTTGAGGTTGTATTATCAGCACACAATAAAGAGCTAAAAAATACTAAGACCTTCTTACACTGCTGTCTTAGTTTCTTCTCCAGTTTCTGGGATAAAATTCACCACAGTGAAGAAGATAAGGTCTATACTCAAATTATCCTTTTTTATAAAAAGAATTAGTGGGGGGAGGGAGGGAAGAAGGGAGAGAGAAGGAGAGACAGAGAGAGAGAAAGACAGAGCACCATTGGAGATCAAATGACCACTTTTGGAAGACAGTTTTTTCCTTCCACCATGTGAGATTACAGGATTAAATTCAGATCAGTAGGTTAATGAGCTTTATCTTCCTAGCTATCTAGCTGGCCCCTCTCTCTTCTTTATAGTAATTCAGGATTTCAACATATTAAGTGATGTACTTCAGTGGACAGGTCTCTCAACCTTAATTAACCTTACCACAGGCTTGCAAAGAGGCCTATTTTCCAGGTGAGCACAGATCTCATTAATTTGATAAGTGACTTGTCCATGACAGCTATGTTCCTATATATAGAATCTCATAAGATGAATGACTACACTGCTTTACTCAGTAGTTACTAGCAAATGATCATTCTTAGCCACATTGTATGTATAGACTGCCCCAGGAAAAAGTGATTCTTCATTTCCAAAATGGTTTCAGGGAGCTTTCCTGAAGTTTAAATTACCTTCTCCATCCTCGTGTCAACAGTAAAATGGTTCACTGGGTTATAACACATAACAGTTAACATAACACAGTTTTACACAAGCTTCCACAGATTTGAAGTAGAAATGTTAATGGTCCTAATGATATGCATCTGGAAATAGTGTGGAAGACCATCAGAATGAACCTGGTCTGGGGCAGATGGAAAATTCTAGTTATAAAACAAACACATTGACTTGATACAAGTTGGACAAGTGAAAAAGAAACATACATGTTGATCTTGTGCCAGGCAAGAAAATTGGAAAACGTGCCTCAAATTGTGTTATGACTTAACAGAACTGAAAACTTATTTATTTTTTATTATTATGTCAGCTCATACAAACTTGATAGATACACCAGTACCCTCCCTCCTTCCTCCTTCCCCCAAACCCCCTGCTCCCCGTCCCCTCACCTCTCCCTCCCCATCCCCCAATGCCTCCCGCCCCAATTCCCAGAGAGTCCTTTCTTGTGCATGCCTGATTCTCCTCTGAGATTTCCTCTCCGATGACGTACAAGGACCCAGTGGCCATTCCTTGAACTCTTCCCCAGGTTCCCCTTAAGTATAAGAACACTGCTGTGGCTGCCATTCCCTTGCCTCCAAGGAACTTGGTGTCTTTAGCAGATGCTAGACTTTGTGAGGTCAATAGTGTGTTAGACATTGCTCAGGGCATGCAAAGTCCAATTACGATTTCTTCAGGCCTAACTTGTGTGGAGTATCTTGCAAATCATTGCTCCTCCCATCCTTTTGCTCTTACACTCTTACCGCCTCCACTTCTGCAAATGTCCATGAGCTTCAGGATGGTGAGAAATTAGGCTGGCCTAGTTCTAGGTGGTTGATATAGAGTCTCTGAAGTTCTGGATTATGGTTTGTTGATTTTTCTTTTGCAGTTTTGCTGCTCCTGCAATGCCCTTCACTCCATCCTGGTGGGCATTGTATGTCACCCCCTGGCCAGAGACAAAAAACTGTTAATCTAGAGTCTTGATATAAGAGCACATTCAAAGATAGATGTATTAAAAGTAGGAAACCACAGTAAAGGACGGGTCTATCACCCATTTGCAAAATGGCTACTTTTTATCTGCCAGACTATATGCCCTCTTCTTCTAGTGAGATCATACCCCCTCAGTAGTAAATGATCAGGAACGAAAGTCTGTGAACTTAATCAGATGTTTCATTACTTATTTGAGTCCTTGATGGAGGCCTGTTTTCTCTGCTGGACCATGGTCCCCTCTCTCCTTGTTTCTGGTGTGGCCCCCCTGCCCCATCCCTCCTGTTCATAATCCTTGCAATTACTGTAGGTATTACAGAGATTTTTCTTTGAGTGTCTCTAGATGGGCTGGGTGGGTTTGGTACTAGGAGCCACCTATTAGGGAGTACATATGGCGCTTAATTTTCTGGGTCTGGGATACTTCACTTAATAAAATTGTTTCTAATGACATCCATTTCCCAGCAAATTCCAGTAATTCATCATTTTTGATGGCTGAGTAGTACTCCATTGTATAGATGTACCACCTTTTCCTTATCCACTCGTCAACTGTTGGACATTTGGGTTAATTCCATGACTTTGCTATTGTAAACAGTGCTGCTATGAACATGGTCGTTCTTGTGCTATCGAGGTGAACCTCTGCTACATGGGGGGTTATTCCCAAAAGTGGAATAGCAGGGACATATGGCATTTCAATCTTTAATTTCTTTAAGAATCTCCAGACGGCTCGCCAGAGTGGCTGTATGAGCCTGCATTCCCACCAGCAATATAGAAGAGTTCCCCTCTCTCCACATCCTCTCCAGCATTTGGTGTTGTTTGTATTGTGGATTTTTGCCATCCTGACAGAGGTGAGATGATATCTCAGGGAAGTTTTGATTTGCATTTCCCTGATGGCTAAGGAAGTGGAGCATTTTTTCAGATATTTGTTAGACATTTTAATTTCATCCCTGGTAAAGTTTCTTTTAAGTTCCAGGGCCCATTTTTTAATTGGGCCATTGGTTTCCTTGGTGTTTAGTTTTCTAAGTTCTTTGTGCACTCTGGACAGCAGAGTTCTATCAGATGTGTGGTTAGTGAAGATTTTCTCCCATTCTGTGGGTTGCCTTTGAGCTCGCATTATAATCTCTTTATCTGAACAGAAGCTCTTTAATTTCACAAGATCCCAACTGTTGAGAGTTGGTAGCAGTGACTGTGCCATTGGATGTCTGTTTAGGAAATGTTTGCCCAGCCCAATCAGCTCGAGGGAGTTCCCTATCTTTTCAACTATGGTTTTTATAGTCTCTGGCCTGATATCAAGGTCCTTGATCCATTTGGAATTAAGTCTTGTACATGGTGACAAGTACGGGTCCAGCTTTAATCTTCTGCATGTGGAGATCCAGTTTTGCCAGCACCATTTGTTGAAGATGCTGTTCTTTTTCCATTGGATTCTTTGGGCCCCTTTGTCAAAGACCAAATGGCTGTAACTTTGTGGGCTTATATCTGGGTCTTCAATCCTTATCCATTGATCTGTGTGTCTATTTTGGAGGCAGTACCAGGCTGTCTTTATAAATATGGATTTGTAGTATAGACTTAGGTTTGGTATGGTAATACCTCCAGCAGTGTTTTTGTTACTCAGGATTGTCTTTGCTATCCTGGGTCTTTTGTGCCTCCATATGAACTTTGAGATTGTTTGGTCAACTTCTTTGAAGAATTGCTTTGGGATTTTAATTGGTATAGCATTTAATTTGTATATTGCCTTTGGTAGGATGGTCATTTGTACAATGTTGATTCTGCCAATCCAGGAACAAGGGAGGTCTTTCCACCTTCTGGTGTCTTCTTCTATTTCTTTCTTTAGGGTTTTAAAGTTTTCGTTGTAAAGGTCTTTTACCTCCTTGGTTAGGTTTATTACCAAGGTATTTCATTTTTTTAGGGGCTATAGTAAATGGGATTGTTTCTCTCAGGGCTTTTTCACTTCTTTCATTCTGGGCATATAGAAAGGCCTCTGATTTTTGCACATTTATTTTGTATCCTGCCACCCTGCTGAACCTCTCAATTAGTTCCAGGAGCTTCCTGGTGGAGTTTTTGGGATCACTCAGGTATAAGAACATGTCATCTGCAAATAGGAATAGTTTGACTTCTTCCTTGCTGATTTGAATCCCTCTTATGTCCCTTTCTTGTCTTATGGCTTCAGCTAAGACTTCAAGTACAACATTAAATAGAAGTGATGAGAGTGGACAGCCTTGTCTAGTTCCTGATCGAAGTGGGAATGCTTCCAATTGTTCCCCATTGAGAATAATCCTTGCTGTGGGCTTGTTGTATACAGCTTTTATTATATTGATAAAGGTTCCTTCCATTCCTACTGTCTCTAGCGTTTTGATCATAAAAGACTGTTGGATCTTGTCAAAAGCTTTTTCTGCATCTATCGAGAGTGTCATGTGGTCTTGGACTTTGGACTGGTTTACATGATGAATTACATTTATTGATTTGCATATGTTGAACCAACCTTGTGTGCCAGGGATGAAGCCTACTTGGTCCCCGTGAATGATCTTTTTCATGTGTTTTTGAATCCGATTTGCTAAGACTTTGTTGAGAATCTTTGCGTCTGTGTTCATCAGAGAGATAGGCCTATAGTTTTCTTTTTTAAGTGAGTCTTTATTAGGTTTTGGGATTAAAACGATATTAGCTTCATAGAAGGAATTTGGTAGTATTCCTTCCTTTGCTATTTGATGGAACAGTTTAAGGAGTATTGGTGTTATTAACTCCTTAAATGTCTGGTAGAACTCTGTGCTAAATCCATCTCATCCAGGGCATTTTTTGGTGGGAAGATTTGAGATTGCTTCTTCAATTTCCTTATATGTTATAGGACTATTTAAATAATTCACAACTTCCTGATTTAATTTAGGTAAGTTGTGTTTACTTAGAAATTCATCCATCTCTTTTGTGTTGTTAACCTTCACAGAGTATAAGTTTTTTAAATACGATGTTATAATTCTCTGGATTTCATGGGTATCAGTAGTGATAACTCCATGTTCATTTCTAATTTTGTTAATTTGTGTTTTCTCTCTCTTGCTTTTGGATAATTTAGCTAGGGATGTATCAATCTTATTGATTTTTTCAAAGAACCAGCTTTTTGACTGGTTGATTTTTTCTATCATTTTCTTAATCTCGATTTCAGATATTTCTCCCCTTATTTTGCTAATCTCCTCTCTTCTACTACTTTTGGGATCAGATTGCTCTAGTTTCTCTAAAGCTTTAAGTTGGATTGTTAAGTTGTTTATTTCTGATGTTTCCATTTTTTTGACGTAGGCATTAAGAGCTATTAACTTACCTCTTAGAACAGCTTTCATTGTGTCCCAGAGATTTGGTAAGTTGTATTTTCATTATCATTCACTTTCAGGAAATCTTGAATTTCCTTTCTCATTCAGCATCATATTGTTAAGTTTCCAGGAGTTAGTGTATTTTCTCTTGTTTGTTGTGTTGTGGATGTCCAGCTTTAGGCCATGGTGGTCTGACAGGGCACTGGTTCAACTTTTTTGTATATGTGTAGATTCATTTTGTGGCCTAGCATGTGATCTATTTTGGAGAAAGTTCCATGTGCTGCTGAGAAAAATGTATATCCTTGGTGCGTGGGTGAAAAGTTTGATAGAGATCTGTAAGGTCCATTTCTTTCAGGGTTTGATTAAGGTCCAAAGTGTCTCTGTTAAGCTTTTGACCTGTTGATCTATCCCATGTTGAGAGGGCGGTGTTGAAGTCCCCAAGAATTATCGTTTGGGGGTTGATTTCTTGCTCTAGACACTGTAGGGTTTTCTTAATGAATGTGGAGGGGCCCGTATTGGGTGCATATATGTTCAGTGTTGTGAAGTCTTCCTGGTGAATTGTACATATGACTAAAATGTAGTATCCATCCGTGTCTCTTATAATTTTCTTTGGTTTGAAGTCCACTTTGTCTGATATCATAATGGCTACCCCTGCCTGTTTTCTGCTTCCATTAGCTTGTAGAATTGTTGACCAGCCTTTTATTTTTAGGGCATGCCTATCTTTTGTGGTGAGATGGGTTTCCTGCAGGCAGCAGATTAATGGATTGTGATTTTAAATCCAAATTTGTAATCTGTGGCTCTTGATCGGTGAGTTAATTCCATTAACATTTTGTGTTATAATGGAGACACTAATTTTAATTCCAGGCATTTATTATGTTTAGTAATTTTTATAAGTATATTGCTTCGATTTTAATGGTGTTATACTTGCCTTCTGTTCTCCTGGATATGCCTGTTTTTTTCTTCAAGCTTGAGTATCATTTCTAGCATTTTTTGAAGGCCTGGTTTGGTGGACATGTATCCCTTCAAGTTGTCTTTGTGCTGGAAGATTTTTCTTTCTCCCTCGATCATGACTCATAGTTTTGCAGGGTAAATCAGCCTGGGTTGACATTTTTGCTCATTCAGTACTTGAAGTATGTCTCTCCAAGCTCTTCTTGCTTTTACTGTTTCGAGACTGAGAAGTCATTTGTTATTTTAATAGGTTTTCCTTTAAAAGTGACTTGTTTTTTCTCCCTTGAAGCTCTCAGCACCAGTTCTTTATCTTGAATGTGGAGTGTTTTGAGTATTATTTGCCGTGGCGAGCTTCTGTTTTGGTCATATCTGTTTGGGGTGCGGAATGCCTCTTGTATATGGATGGGCCTCTCTTTTTTTAGATGAGGAAAGTTTTCCTTGATGATCGTTTGAAAAATTTCCTCAGGTGTGGTATTTTGAGGTTCTTGCTCTGGTATTCCATGAATATGCATGTTAGGCTTCTTCAGGGTGTCCCATATCTCCTGAATATTTCTCTCAAGTATCTTTTTGGCTTTAACAACCTCTTCCATTGAGCTGGTTAATACTCCCACTTTATCTTCCAGGTCTGAAATTCTGTTTTCTGCTTCGTTAGTTCTGCTGATAAGACTCTCTGTGGAGTTCTGGGTTGAAGATAACTTGTCTTTTAGCTCAGTTTTAAACTCTGCTTGAGTCTGCTTTAACTGCTCTATGCCAGTTTTTGATTCTTGCACTGTTTTTCTCAACTCCTCCAAGTGTCTGTTGTGTTCCTCTTCAAAGGGATTGATTCCATTATTTAATTCCTCCCGGATTTCCTCTTTCATAGTATTGAACATGATAATGATCATATTTTGAAGGTCGTTATCCTGGGTCAGGCTTTCTTGGCCATTTTCCATGGGTTTGTTCTGGTTGGAGTCTAACATTATGGGATTAATTCCTTCAGTGGGAGATTTGTTTACTTGAGTGTTGTTTCTCATGGATTTGCACTTTGACTTTGGCATTGTCGTTTTAACTCTTTAGATCTTTCAATTTCTGTGCGTTTTTCACTAAACTGAATTATTTGGCCTGGGATTTTGGAGGTGGGTGGAAACGGAGCTTACTTAGGTTGAGGTGAGTCCAGGCTGGACCCCGCGTCCCCGGTGGCAGAGTGGAGGGACGGGATAGAGTGGTTGGCGAGGGCGCTATTTAACCTGGGGGACCTGGGGGCAGGGCCTGGGCGCAGAGGGGGTGTCCCCCTCCTCCCAGGCCTTCTGCGTGGCTGCTCCGGCTGGATGGTGGGAGGAGCCCTGGGCGGCCTGGGGGCTCTGGGGGTGGTGAGCGGACGGAGCTTACCTTGGGTCACGTGGTGAGGCCCGGCTGGACTAGCGCGCGCGCATCCCGGGTAGCGGAGTGCAGGGAAGGAAGGATGGGGCGGTTGGCGAGGGCGCTATTTAACCTGGGGGACCTGGGGGCAGGGCCCGGGCGCAAAGGGGGTGTCTCCCTCCTCCCAGGCCTTCTCCGCGGCGGCTCCGGCTGGATGAAAACTTATTTTAATAATGTCAAGAAGCACAAAAGTTTCCATAGGATTATAAAAATATATAAAAATCACACCCAGAGGTCATTGAAACCATAACCATAATGGGTCCAAAAAGCTATCCTCAAGAAGGTACACTACAGGTTCAGTAATCCAAATCTAATGATGAAATGCTATTCTTAAAGCTGTCATAAGTGATAGAACAGTGCAAAGGAGTTTTGTGGAAAATGATAACTTTTACATTTTTCATAGTGTAAGTTTAAATATATTAACAATGGACACAGACATGAATAAGACTTGTAGAAATAATTATTCAAGTGCTATTTAATTCTGCTTGTTGGTCCACTACTGAGAGACAAAACCTTTCTAATAACATTAGATAGCATAACAGATCTTTCCCTTTGTGCTTGCAGCATGCATTCACATGTTATTTCCGCAAATGTATTGTCTTTTCCTGCAACAGAAGTTTAGACAGAGGTGGGACTGTAAGCATGTTTATTTTTGAACATGGAGATGAAAATAGATAAGTGAATAGCAGACAAGATATGTATGATGGAGCCAGTGAGATACCTCAGAGAGTAAGATGCCTCCTTGCACAAGTGGCTTCCTGAGTTAGATCTCAAAAATCCCATATTGTAGAGTAATAGAACTGATTCCCTAAAAATGTCTTCTGACCTGTACCAGTGTGCTGTGCAATGACTTGCATGCCTTCTCTAACTTTTTCTCTCCCTTTCTCTCTATTGCAAACAGATAAAATAGTTTAAAAAACAGAAACATGATGGCTTACAGAAAACAAAGATTTAAATGGAGAGATGATGTATTCATTGCATATCCCCTTGTATTACCCATGAGACATTAAAGGAATTGTAGTCTGTTCCTTTTCCTTCTCCCAGCAACACAGCTACCACTCTCCAAGCTTATGTGCTGAAATATCTCCCTATAGTTGCAGTTTGTCTACATTTTACAGACAAATTCAGGATCAAACAGGTTAGAGAAATAAAGGGTTTTATTCTTGCCTAAAGTTCTGGTTGCAGTCATAATCCACCTTGGAGTGTTTATACCAGCAACAAGAACTAAGGAAACTGGCCTAACAATATCCACAGGGATTTCTGAGAGAGGAGACACTTGCTAAGTCTGTCAAAGTATGACAAAGCACTGAACCAGCTCTCTCCATCTTATCTACCTGCCTAGGCAACTGACCTAACTGCCAGTTCTTTACAAATACAACTGAGGCTCAATCTTCAATTGTCAAGTGGACCACTGTATATAACTAGCATGTTCATTTTAATAAAAAAATGTGAAGAATCCTGAATCCATGATTCTGACTTTTGCTTATTCACCTATCTTTACATTGAATGCAGAATTATTCTGTATTCTGAGGTCTGGAAATCAAGATTTCTCCTGGCTTCAAAACAAGGTTCATCTCCTCTCACATTGATGAACATTCCATCATTTATTCCTGAGATCAAGAATGAAAACCAATGGCTATCTTTCACAGCAATAAGAGTTCTGCTTTTGAAATCTCATTCAAGTAACATAAGAGTGTTGTATGAGGGACCATAAAGATCATAAATATATCCAGAAGGATCACTGCTCTAGGATTTGCCAGAATCATGTTTTAGGACCCCATTATGTGGTCTTCTGAAGCTCAGTGACCAGACTCTGAATTACTCCCAACTTGACAAGATCACACAGACCAGAAATTCCTCCCTTTTACTCAGTTTGTTCTTTCAGTGTTGACAGAACCACTCCTCACTGTGTTCTGAAATACGGTTAACACCTTGGGAATAAAGAAATCTGTCATTCAACTCATTTTATTTTCTTCTTAATAAATAGCACTCTCCAACCAAGTATGCTATGCAAACTAGTTCCAGAATTAATATTTTTCTTTTTCCCGTACTTCCATGTTCTTGAAACAAATGAAAAAAATCAGAAATCCAATTAGTTCTGGTTTAGCATTAGTTTTTGTTAGCTGTACCAGAGCTGGGTTAGAAACTTCTCTGTGATGGCATGCTTGCTTAACATACACAAGGCCAAGTATTCAAACCTCAGTAGACGCACATACACACACACACACACACACACACACACACACACACACACACATGTATCTTCATCTTCACAGTTGGGAAAGGAACAATTAAGATATCAACCAAGATATTGAGCAATGTATGAAAATATATCCTTTGTATGTGCCTATGCTGTTTCTACACCATGATTACTCATTTACAGCCTTTCAGCAGGATATATCTTCTTAGTTCTCAGTACTTTTGTTGCCAATCATAGGTAATAAGCTACTGTTCTACCAGGAAGAACTTCTGCAGGAAGGAACAGACTCAGTACAGTGTAGAACCCTTTACATTTGAAACCACCTTTGCCCACTCTGTCTTGTCCCCTCACTCAATGATCCTTCAGTGACTAACTCCTAGCTATGGAATCCTGGTGACATCTTGCAAGGTACCATGCTAGATCTGGTCTTTGGCACTTACAGACATCCCATAATTCTCTGATTCTTCCAACCAAGAATAACTTTCCTGACTCACTATTTTGTCTCAATCATGTAGTGCATCTACCTTGGACATTTGGTGGTCTTTTGGTTACCCGAAGTATAAAAGGCAAAACATGTTATAAAATAGATTCTCTTTTATTTCCTACAAAGGAGATCTTGCTTTTATTTTCAGGTAATGGTTGTGTGGCATTATTGTAACACAACTTATAAGTGACCAACAAAAAGTGTAACAATATATTTTAAATATTACAAAAGCATTTAATCTACTTTATGAAGTATATGCGAATCCAGATCACTATTTTTTCTAAGCAATTACTATTTGAATGAAAAATTCCTTTCAAAAAATGTTTTGAAAAATATGACTCTCACATACTTACATGTTTAACACATGTTTAAACACAACTTTATTGTGTCACTGATGTCATCATTACTCATTATAATATCTTCATGCAAGCAATGAGCATAGAAGAATTTGCTGCTTCCCTAAGTACCACAAAACAGTGACTGACTGCATTATTAGTTTTCTTATTGGAACATTATTTCTAACATTACTATTAGTCTTCATACTGCTTTTGCATGAGAACATTCTGATTAAAACAAAAAAGAAGAAGCCAAAGTGTTTACTGCTCATAGGGAATTCCTGACACTGATCTCTTTTACTAGACATACTTGAGTATTCAACATGAAAGACAAGTTCAATTTCAGGGAATGTTTTTGTGTGCATACATATGTATGTGGTAGTAGGGAAATATTTTAACTTGCATTTATCATGGTGTAGAAACAGCATAGGCACATACAAAGGATATATTTTCATACATCACTCAGTATCTTGGTTGATATCTTAATTGTTCCTTTCCCAGCTGTGAAGATGAAGATACATGTGTGTGTGTGTGTGTGTGTGTGTGTGTGTGTGTGTGTCTACTGAGGTTTGAATACTTGGCCTTGTGTATGTTAAGCAAGCATGCCATCACAGAGAAGTCTCTAACCCAGCTCTGGTACAGCTAACAAAAATTAATGCTATAACTATATTAATATGTACATTACTTAATGCCTATTATAATTAGAACCTACAGTAAAGGGTATATTTTAGACAATACATCATCATATATTAAATATTAGAATATTAACTGCATATATTGCATGGGATAACATCGCATTAAATGCTGAAAATTGAATGATGAACTTTTGACTTCCTGACCTTTTTACATTATTTATGGATGATTTTTCCTTGTTCCCCTTAAAGGTCTCATTAAATCAATTATGCATAGTTCAGAATTCAAGTGTATTCACTGCTATCCTTCATTTTACAGGTCACAAAAGTGTCACCAGAGAAACTCAGTGGTTAACCCCAGATAACACCCTCTGTAGATGCAAAAGACAGAACTAATGTCCAGACTGGTCATATCCAATGTATCTTATATTATTCATAAACTTCAGAAGCTACACTGAATTAATTATATATCAGAAACACTGATAAGAATGTTAAACTTTAATCCTGTATTTTTTCTATGTTTGATTTTTAAGACTCTGGTTTTATGATTGTCATGTAACTATCCACAGATTCGAGCCCTCCTCAGTGCACACCATCAGATGTTGCCTATATTTTCTACTGGAGACCAAGAGTCGAACTTCATGCTGTCATGTTTTACAGGGAAGAAGCTGTTGTTTCTTTCCCCTCCTGGGTCTCTGTGTGAGCATCTTTATGACGTGAGACAAGGAGTAGATTTAACATAAATTAAAATGTATACATACAACAAGAGACTTCACAAATAAACAAAGCTCTTACACAATGAATTTATATAAGCACACACAAAACTGCTTAAATGAATGTACATTGAAGAAAGAGAATGTTTGAATCTTGTATGTAAAATCTCATATAGAAATGCAGATTTGCATGGATCAAGTGTGTTGAAAAGAATTTGAGAGTATGCCAAGATTAACACAAGCTGAGTACCAGAAGGATGAAGAAAGAGGAGGAAGGGAAGCAAATGGAAAGAAAGGAGTTCTTTGGCTGCAGAGTGTCCTTTTTCCTAATTTTGAGGTCAATATTATCTTCTGTATTTTTCTTAAGCATTCACAAACCAAGATACAGAAAGTAAAAAAGAAGAAGAAAGAAGGTAAGATCCCAATTTTATTCAAAAGAATTAAGAAAATCATATGGGACCAATAAATGTTGGTTAGAGTTAATTACAAGTGAAGGGAAAGATAATTGAAGACCATGATGGAAGATTTTCTGTATAATTTGTCATTAAAGTACCTTGATTTACTCAGCCATTTGTCACAGGTGACATTTTCTTGTCATAAACAACAGGTTTTTTTTATAATATGCTGTGCATGTTTGAATTTTTGTCAATTTTCAATTTTCTAAGAGGAGCTGAAGTAGAAAATTGAGGGAGTTTGAAGACAGGAGAGAGAGAGAAACAGAGAGAGAGAGAGAGAGAGAGAGAGAGAGAGAGAGAGGGGAACCTAGTATTTTGCTAAAGGAATCATGTGACCTTCAGGGCATCCACTGAAAGTATAATGAAATTATCAAACAGGTTCACACTAAATGCACGGGAACCAGGCTACTTGACGTGGGTTCATGCCGTTCTCTCACCCATAATGTCTTCATTTTATAGTTACTAGCAACAGCATCTTCTGAGTGCTGCCTTGGCAGAAGCACAGGCTGCTAATGGTTCAGCCTATACACTCCATTTGCAGCATCAGACTATTAATAATTAATAAAAACCAACTCCAAATGGCCCTTGAGCATTTGAAGAAAAAGCATGTCTGATCGTGTTGGCTGCATGCTGTGAAGACCACTGTCCCCCACGTTCATGTTGCAGCATTCACCCTCACAGAGTTTGAATATTCTCCACCAAATGAGATATCCTCTGCTTGAGAAGTATTCGAACATTTCACAAAAACGGGTGGGAAGTAATGCATATTAAATGAATTGGGCTGCATTTACCAGCTTGATTCAGCATCTGGATCTGTGGAGATCTCTTTGGATTTGACTCCAGCTGTGTCCCCAGGTGAACTTACGGTCAGCCTCTTTCTTCAAGAACTCTTTCTCATTTTACGTGCAACACTTACCACATCTTTCACACATAAAAATGTGAAGTTGAGTCTATCATTATTCTCACAATCTTAAAATCAGCAGGGTGCAAATTAATGAGATTTTACTGAAATAGACTTGAGGATAGCAAAGGATTTGTGTCCCTTTCCAAATAAAGACTTGCTTAAAAATTCAATGGTAGTTTAATTAATGTTGGGTAAGTTTAATCAAAGTGTCTCTCACATTCATCATTTGCTGACTATAATCACCTTTAGAGGGAAAAAATCATCTTTTGACACCAGTAGGCATAAAAAATCTGAGGCCAGAATTAGCTAACTTCAATAATGAGGTGATAATCACTAGTTGTGAAGCCACACTAACAATGCTTTCAGCAAAACACGAATCCATCGAGTGTGAACTGACAAGATTCTATTGTACTTGTGTCTTATGTTTTCCATCAATTTAAATAGCTATTCTTATCTTTTAAAGTTCTCTCAAAAAAGAGAATGATTAAAATTAATTAGCTTTGACAATTACAATGCTGGATACAGATCACATAAGGACCCTTCCAGCATCAACACACTTTATTATGCTTTACAAATATATAAATTCAAGCCTAGTTACTAGGATATTGAAAGGCCGCCTCTTTTTGGTATAATGATGGCTCTGACATTTGCCCAAATATTCTCAGTTATGCAGCTTTCTTAAAACACCTGTAAAAGGGGGGCTGAAGAGGTGGCTCAGAGGTTAAGCTTCCACCTTGCAGGCTGAAGGTGCTGAGTTCGGATCCTAGACCCCCACGTATAGACACCGGCAGAAGCAGGAGCAGCCTTCCTTTCTGGTCCTGGTGGGGCGGGGCCTGTGAATCCCGGAGCAGAGTAAACAAGGAGGAGGTAGAGGCGGTCCATGGTGGTTCACTGAATTCGTCCCTGGTTCTTCACACACATACATACATACACGTACACACACGCACAATTGACCAAAAATGAAAAAAAAAAAAAAAACACCTGTAAAAGACTCTTTCCCCACCAGCCCAGGACGCACTCAGTCCAGCCTGGAATCACAGCGATCCAGGTAAGCTGCCCCCGCCCAAACCCATAATCCAGGCAGCCCACTGGCCCCAGCTCCTCCCACCAGCCAGCCACAGCAGCACTGCACCTGGCTTGGGAGGATCTCATGGGCCACGCCCCCAGCTCCCCAGGTTAATAGCGCTCCACCACCGCCACCTCCTTCCTTTCCCTACCTAGCCAGGACGTGCAGAGTCCACCTGGGACTCACAGGCAACCTAGGTAAGCTCCCCCCCTCCACCCCTAAGCCCCAGGCAGTCCACTGGTCCCAGCTTCTCCCACCAGACAGCTGGAGCAGGAGCTGCTCCAGGCCAAATAATTCAGTTCAGTGAAAAACACAGAAATTGAAAGAAGGTCTTAAAAATTAAAACAATACCCAAGTCAAAGTGCAAATCCATGAGAAACAAAACCCAAGAAAAGAAATCTCCCACTGAAGGAATTAATCCCATAATGATAGATTCCAACCAGAACAAACCCATGGAAAATAGTCAAGAAAGCCTGACCCAGGATTACAAATTTCAAAACATGATCATTGCCATGATCAATACTATGAAAAAGGAAATCAAGGAGGAATTAAATAACTGCATCAATCACTTTGAAGAGGAACACAACAGACACTTGGAGGAGTTGAGAAAAACAGTTCAAGAAACAAAAACAAGCATAGAACAGTTAAAACAGACTCAAGCAGAGTTTAAAACAGAACTAAAAGACAAGCTATCTTCAACCCAGAACTCAACAGAGTCTTATCAGCAGACCTAATGAAGCAGAAAATAGAATTTCAGACATTGAAGAAAAAGTGGGTGTATTAACCAGCTCAATGGATGAAGTTGTTAGAGCCAAAAAGATACTCGAGAGAAATACTCAAGAGATATGGGACACCCTGAAGAAGCCTAACATGCGTATTCATGCAATACCAGAGAAAGAATCCTAAAATACCATACCTGAGGAAATTTTTCAAACTATCATCAAGGAAAACTTTTCTCATCTAAAAAAAAGAGAGGCCCATCCATACACAAGAGGCATTCTGCACCCCAAACAAATATGACCAAAACAGAAACTCACCACGGCAAATAATACTCCACATTCAAGATAAAGAAATGGTGCTGAAAGTTTCAAGAGAAAAAAAAAAGTCACTTTTAAAGGTAATCCTATTAAAATAACAAATGAATTCTCAATGGAAACAGTAAAAGCAAGAAGAGCTTGGAGAGATGTACTTCAAGTATTGAATGAGCAAAAATGTCAACCCAGGCTGATATATCCCTCAAAACTATCCGTTATGATCAAGGGAGAAAGAAAAATTTTCCAGCACAAAGACAACTTAAAGGGATACATGTCCACCAAACCAGGCCTTCAAAAAATGCTAGAAATGATACTCAAGCTTGAAGAAAATAACAAGCATATCCAGGAGAACAGAAGGGAAATATAATACCACCAAAACCTAACTGTCAAACAATACACTTAACAAAAGCCACTAAACATAATAAATGTCCGCAATTAAAAATAGTTTCTCCATTACAACATTAAATGTTAATGGAATTAAATCACCGATCAAGAGACACAGATTAAAAACTTGGATTAAAAATCACAACCCATCAATCTGCTGCCTGCAGGAAACCCATCTCTCCACAAAAGATAGGCACATCTTAAAAATAAAATGCTGGTCCAAAATTCTGCAAGCTAATGGAACCAGGAAACAGGCAGGGGTAGCCATTATGCTATCAGACAAAGTGGACTTCAAACCAAAGAATACGCTTCAATCAGGAAGTAGACAAGGCTGTCCACTCTTACCACTTCTATTCAATATTGTACTTGAAGTCGTAGCTGAAGCCATAAGACAAGAAAGGGACATAAAAGGGATTCAAATCCACAAGGAAGAAGTCAAGTTATCTCTATATGCAGATGACATGTTCTTATACCTGAGTGATCCAAAAGCTCCACCAGGAAGCTCCTGGAACTAATACAGAAGTTCAGCAGAGATGCAGGATACAAAATAAATGTACCAAAATCAGAGGCCTTCCTATATGCCCAGAATGAAAAAAGTGAAAAAGCCTTGAGAGAAACAATCCTATTTATTATAGCCCTTTAAAAAAATGAAATACCTTGGTATAAACTTAACTAAGGAAGTAAGAGACCTCTATAATGAAAACTTTAAAACCCTAAAGAAAGAAATTGCAGGAGACAACAGAAGGTGGAAAGACCTGCTGTGTTCCTGGATTGGCAGAATCAATATCGCAAAAATGACCATCCTACCAAAGGTAATATACAAATTCAATGCTATGCCAATTAAAATCCTAAGACAATTCTTTAAAGAAGTTGACCAAACAATCTCAAAATTCATATGGAGGCACAGAAGACCGAGGATAACAAAAACAATCCTGAGTAACAAAAACACAGCTGGAGGTATCACCATACCAAAACTTAGTCTATACTACAAATCCATTGTTGTAAAAACAGCCTGGTACTGGCTCCAAAATAGACACACAGATCAATGGATAAGGGTTGAAGACCCAAATAGAAGCCCACAAAACTATATCCATTTGATCTTTGACAAAGGGGCCCAAAAAAATCCAATGGAAAAGGAACAGTATCTTCAACAAATGGTGCTGGCAAAACTGGATGTCCACATGCAAAATATTAAAGCTGGACCCATACTTGTCACCATGTACAAGACTTAATTCCAAATGGATCAAGGACCTTGATATAAGGCCAGAGACTATAAAAACCTTAGTTGAAAGGGTAAGGAACTCCCTCGAGCTGATTGGGCTAGGCCAACAGTTCCTAAACAGACATCCAATTGCACAGTCACTACAACCAACACTTAGCAGATGGGATCTTGTGAAATTAAAGAGCTTCTGTTCAGATAAAGAGATTGTAACTCCAGTTCAAAGGCATCCCACAGATTGGGAGAAAATTTTCACTAACCACATATCTGATAGAGCTCTATTATCCAGTGTTCACAAAGAACTTAGAAAACTAAACACCAAGGAAACAATGGGCCAATTAAAAAATGGGCCTTGGAACTTAAAAGAAACTTTACCAAGGACGAAATTAAAATGTCTATCAAATATCTTAAAAAATGCTCTACATCCTTAGCCATCAGGGAAATGCAAATCAAAACCTCTCACCATCTCATTGTGGTCAGGATGGCAAAATCCACAATACGAACAACACCAAATGCTGGAGAGGATGTGGAGAGAGGGGAACTCTCCTACATTGCTGGTGAGAATGCAGGCTCATACAACCACTCTGGTGAGCTGTCTGGCTATTCTTAAAGAAATGAAAGATTGAAATGCCATATGACCCTGCTATTCCACTTTTGGGAATAACCCCCCATACAGCAGAGGTTCACCTAGATAGCACGAGCACGACCATGTTCATAGCAACACTGTTTACAATAGCAAAGTCATGGAATCAACCCGAAGGTCCAACAGTTGACGAGTGGATAAGGAAAATGTGGTACATTTATACAATGGAATACTACTCAGCCATTAAAAATGATGAATTAATGCAATTTGCCAGGAAATGGATGCAATTAGAAACAATTATATTGAGTGAAATACCCAGACATGGAAAATTAAGCACTGTATGTACTCCCTAATAGGTGGATTCTAGTACCAAACCCACTTAGAGACACTCAAAGACAAATCTCTGTAATACCTACAGTAATTTCAAAGATTATAAAGAGGAGGAATGGGAAAGGAGGGCCCAACCAGAAACAAGGAGTAAGGGGACCATGTTACAGCAGAGAAAATAGGTCACCATCAAGGACTGCAAGTAAATAAGGAGACATCTGGTTAAGTTCACAGACTTTCCCTCCTGATTATTTGCAACTGATTGAGTATGATATCACCAGAAGGGGAGGGCATATACGCTGCCAAATAGAAAGTCGCCATTTTGCAAATGGGTGATTGACCCCTCTCTCACTGTGGTCTCCTACTTTTATTCCATTTACCTTTGAATACACTCTTATAATAAGACTCTAATTTAACAGATTTTTATCTCTGACCAGGGGGCGACATTCAATACCCATCAGGATGGAGCGAAGGGCATTGCAGGAGAAGCAAAACTAAAAAAAAAATATAAAAATAAATAAATAAATAAAATCAACAAACCATAATTCAGAACATCAGAGACTGTATATCAACCACCAGGAACTAAGACAGCCTAATCTCTCCTAATCCTGAAGCTCAGGGAAATTTGCGGAAGAAGGGGCAGTAAAATTGTGAGAGAACAAGGATGGGAGGAGTAATGATATGCAAGATACTCCACACAAGTTAGGGCTGAAGCAATCATAATAGGACCTTGCATGACCTGCGCTATGTCAAACACATTATTGACCCCACAAAGTCTAGCATGGACTAAAGGCACTAGGATCCTTGGAGGCTAGGGACTGATAGTCACAGTAGTGTTCCTAAGCTGAAGGGGAACACAGGAAAGGGTTCTAGGAAATACCCCTGGGTCCTTGCACCTCACCAGCGAGGAGGACCCAGAGGAGAGTTTGGCCTGCATATTAAAGGATGCTCCAGGGATTGGGGGAGCCAATGGGGGTAACGCACTGGGGGATGAGGATGAAGGGGGAGGGGAGAGAGGATCAGGGACATCAGGGGGGAGGTGGAGGAGGGAGGGGACTGGTGTACCTGTTAAGTTTGTATGAGTAGAAATAATAATAAAAAAGATAGAAAAAAAAACAACGCACCTGTAAAAGATTGAACCACATATTCTGGGGACGAGACTTAAATGTTTCTTTGTGTTCCTTTAATCTTCCAAAATAGCTATATTGGGCAGCCAGGAACTGCATCAAACCAAGTATGGTAATGCACAGCTGTAATCTCAACACACAGAAGTAGAACCAATTGGATCAGAAATCTATGATCATTCTCTGCTACTTATGGAGTTATAGACCAATCTGTGATTCATGAGATCTCTCTCTCTCTCTCTCTCTCTCTCTCTGTCTCTCTCTCTCTCTCACACACACACACACACACACAATTGTAAATAAATACATTTGATTTATACGAATATTGTACCCCATAAGAATTGGTGATATTTACGTTGAGTTCTGGCCATTTATTTCCAATGTTTTAACACCTTTTAATATCTGTGCAACTTAACACATAGTCATCATTCACATTACTGACCTTATTCACTTATCTATGTATGTCATTTTTTTTATTTTTTTCTAAAATAGACTGATTTACTTCAGTCCCTCTTCTGTGAAATTTGGATGTCCACTGGCATGAAATGCTCTACTCTCATTTATTCTCTGCCGACTACCATCTGAGGGAAGTTCCAGAACCTGCAGTTGGTAGCTGCACAAATCTAAAGGTTTAATCATATTGGAAGAATTATCTTCTTTTCCATAGACAAATAGATGATATGTAGACAGACATGAAGATTCACAAAATATAAATAGGTAATAAATAATACATACATGGTAGATAATAGATAATGTCATGATTTGAATATGGTTTGTTCCCCCAAGCTCATGTGTTTGCGTTTTTAACTGTAGTTAATGTTTGAGAAGTTCATTTTAGGAGATGGAACCTTGCAGGAGAAAGCACATTACAGGGGCCTTGAGGATAATTAGCCTCATCCTGCATCCACTAGCAGTCTGCTGTTTGCTATCAGACTCCATCATGATGTCAGCAGTGACTTAGTCCTACAGTTTCTGCATCCACCATGCTTTCTTCTATGGTATTCGCACTTTAAACCAAATAAATCTTTCTTTCTCCCCTTAATTTTCTTGAGTCTGATGTTGTGTCACAGCAGCAGAAAGTGTAACTGTAACAGTAGATATCATCTAAAGTAATCTATAGAGTCAAGATAATTCATACCAAAATCTCAATGGTATCTTAGATCAATATATATCAATATATCTATTGATATTATTTCTCATAGTCTTAATTGTAATTATAATCAAAAGAACATGATGATGGTATTAAAATAAAAAAATAGACAAAAGACAACAAATGGAGAATCCAGAAAGTATATGTGATCATTTCATTTCATCAAAGCATCAAGAATTTCAAATGGGAATAGAGTAATTTCTGCAATAGTAGTAATAGACAATGTGACTACAAAAGAGAAATATAGAATCATACCATATAACCTACACAAAAGTCAACTCAAGTTGTATGAAACTTAGACACAGAAAATTGAAACTGTATAATCAGTGAAAGAAAACATAGGAAAAACTTTTTGACATCATTCAATATATAGATTTTTTTTTGCATTTGACTCCAAAAGTATAGGCAATAAAATTCAAAATAAAGTTGGGAGTAGAGAAAACTAAAAAAACTTCTGCATGCAAATGAGACAATCGATATAAAAAGCAGACTACAGATGAGGAGACAATGTTCACAACAGTGTGTAATAAGGTACCAATATTTATTTATTTTTCCCATTTTTATTTTTTTTCTACCTTTACAAGCATATTAAGTATTCATCCTAGCTTGCCTCCCTTCTCCCTCCCATCCATTCCCTTCCTTTTACCATTCCCTCTCACTTCCTCCCACCATTCCACCTTTATGTTTCTATGGATTTCAGGGTTCACTCTGGCTTGTCTACTTCTGTGGGGGTCTCAGACTCCCATAGTATAACAACTTAACTCTCTTCAGACCACCGCACCAATACATACATTTCCCTTTACTCATCCAGTTTTAGACCCAAAGGTTTCCACTGTGAGTTCCATTCTATGAATATAACAGCTGCCTACAGAACAGTTTGATGTACTGTCTTCCTACCTATAAGTTTATTGGCTATCTTCCCTATTGATCTATTTCCTTCCATTTTTTAGGTTCTTGTTCTAGTTTACAGTAACAGGGGTGGGTATTATTCTGATAAGCAGGTCTTGAGTCCAATCAGAAAGCTGTTGGTTGTTTCCTTGGTGCTCATGCCACAATTACACTGGTGGTCCCCTGTTGCCATGGTGATTTATATCGCAGCTTACAGATTTCATGCCATTGATGGGGCTTGTGTTTATTTCTTTCCCCCGCAGCTTCTACAGGATTCCTTGGTACTGTGTAAGCTATCCAGCAAGGAAAAAACCTTCAGACCAGTTCTAGTTGTTATATTTTGCCCATGTTCTGTGATCAATTTGTGTTGTATCTTCAGTAATAGGGTCTTACTGACAGTTTTGGAGAGCAATCAAAAGCTTCAACAAAAGCAACGTTTTGGGTCCTTTTAGACCTCTCTGTCCAACATTTTATCAGGAAGAGGCACCAGTATTTAAAATACATACGGAAACTCAACAACAAAGTCAAAATTCTCAGTTAAAATAACTAAGGGACATGAGAAACTGTTTTTTTCCAAAGAAAACAACAGAAAGTCAACAGATATATTTAAAGATGTTCACCATTACTCATCACTAGAGAAATACAAGTTAAACCATTGTCTGTGCGCTCTTACCTGTTTTGAAGAACACTGTCAGAAAGATGTGTTAAAACACACTAGCAATGATTTTGAGAAAAGGGGCCCCTGATGTCTTATTAATGGGATGTAAACCTATTACAGAAATTGTGGAAAATCTTACATGTATTCTATGAGTAATTAAATGTAGAATATGCACGTCATCCTGCACCTTCCAGTCTGGATGGTTATGTACTTCAGAGATAAACATGATCTCTCATGTTTGTTGCATAATTACTCATAAAAACTAAATGTTTGTTGCTGGATAACAGGATAAACAAGTCATAATGTATAATATACATCACAATAAATGTTACAACAGATACACAAAAATATATTCTATGCATATTATATCTCATATATTTATAGCTACAAAGGAACAGCATTCAGCCTTTGGAAAAGGATACCTTGGATCATGAAAGAACAAGAACATCCAGTGAGAATTAAATAAATACCATATGGTCTCAATCCCAAGAACTCAAATTTACAGAAATACAGAAGAGCACAGTGGGACATTTTCACATGTGTAGCATGAACAAATCTGGAAGTATAATATATCCCATAATAACCACTGCTGATTATACAATGTGACATACATGATATTTACTTATGTAGATCTGATGTATACTCATCACAAAAGAAGAAAAAAAAGCTGTAATCTGAGTTATGCTCATTAGGTTGAATTTTGCAAGCAAATTAATATATATACATACATATGTATGTATATATAAAACATCACATGGCTCTTGTTGAATCTACAATGTTCAATTAAATGTTAAAATAAAACTTTAATCATATGAAAAGGTGAAAAATTAAAATAACTGTCAATTAAATAAAAGCACAAAATCTCAAAAAATTATCAACAGAAAATGTGGAAATATAATTCACTCCAACAAATGTCATAAATTGAATGGTTTAACCACTTTTTAAATTTTATGAATAAGCTATTTGAGGCTTAAATTTTTTTATTTGTTTAAGATGCAACTGCTATTTTATCTTAGGAAGATGTGACTTATTGGTGAGAACCAGAAGGATTGGTAAGAAGCATACATGTTTATATATAAACATAAACATATATACATAAATATATAATTTAAGTATTCTATCTAGAAACTTACTTAAGGGAAAATGGCATGTACTAGAAATAAATAATTTTGGAAAACCCTAATGATCTTCAAAAAGAGAATTCTAGTTGTATAAAGAGATGTATATGTAAGGAAGAATATATTATATGTCTAAGAAGAAAAATGAAGATTATGCATGGTACTGAACATGATCAGCACAATACAGTTTAAAATAAACCTTACAATGGCCTGCATATTTCAGGCCATCTGTACATTAAATAATGCATTAGAATGGGGATGTGAAATGACTTCTCCCTTCTGTTTCTTCCCTGTTTATTTGGTGTCATATGTTTTACAATATTTAAAGAGTTCTTTGACAAGTCTTAGCTCTTCCTTTCCTGTCTTCATTTTCATACTATTAAGTGCTGAGCATCCATGCATCTTTATAATGGCTTATTAGACTCATTATCTCTTAGGTACAAGAGATGGAATCTTTTAAATTGTTTACATCTACTTCTGGCTTTAACATCTTTGCTTGTTTCATGGCTGTGTATTTCCATAACACATTTATCCAGCATATTTATTGAAGTAGTCAATTATTTTAATGTGGACATATGAATATTAAGTATTGTCGTTATTTAATATAATATAAGGATATATAGAAATACTAATTAAATAGTGAAGAATGAATATACACCCTCTTATATATAAGCAAAAAGTGTGACCTTTAGCATAAATTCACTTATGAAAAGCAATTTACCCAAAAAAGAAACTTTTAATTGCTCATTTCTTTAATGAGAACATGGGATTACTCCCAAGGGCCCAAAAATATCTCTTCTCACTACACTAGAGAAGCTTAATATCTCATTTTCATTTATTTGGAATCTGTTATCTCTTGGAAATTAGACACTTTGCTTTGGCCCCTCCAGTTAGACATAATTGTCCTTTGAAGAATGAGGCACTATGAAATGGTAAAGATAGTTAACGAAGCACCCATTGCTTTTCTTTTCTTTTTTTTTAAACATTTTTTATTATCTCTGCTCATACAAACTTAATAGGTACATCGGTTCCCTCCCTCCCTCCTCCTCCCCCCGACCCCACTGCTCACCCTCCCCCACCCCCCCTCCCCACCCCGCAGTGCCTCCCCTCCCCCAATCCCCGGAGAATCCTTTAATGTGCATGCCAAATACTCCTCTGGGTCCTCCTGTCCGATGACGTACAAGGACCCAGCAGCATTTCCCTGAACCCTTTCCTTTGTTCCCCTTAAGTACAGGAACACTATTTTGGCTGTCAATCCCTTGCGTCCAAGGATCTTAGTGGCTTTAGCAAATGCTAGACTTTCTGGGGTCAATAGTGTGTTGGACATTGTGCAGGGCATGCAAAGTCCAATTGTGATTGCTTCAGCCCTAACTTGTATGGAGTATCTTGCATATCATTGCTCCTCCCATCCTTGTGCTCTTACACTCTTACTGCCCCCTCTTCAGCAAATTTCCCTGAGCTTCAGGATGGGGAGAGATTAGGCTGGCCTAGTTCTAGGTGGTTGATATAGAGTCTCTGAAGTTACGGTTTGCTGATTTTCTTTTGCAGTTTTGCTGCTCCTGCAATGCCCTTCACTCCATCCTGATGGGTATTGGATGTCACCCCCTGAGCAGAGACAAAAAGCTGTTAAACTAGAGTCTTGTTATAAGAGTATATTCAAAGGTAAATGTAATAAAAGTAGGAAACCACAGTGAGGGAGGGGTCAATCACCCATTTGCAAAATGGTTACTTATTATCTGCCAGACTAGATGCCCTCCCCTTCTGGTGAGATCACACCCCCTCAGTTATAAATGATCAGGAACAAAAAGTCTGTGAACTTAACCAGATGTCTCATTGCTTACTTGAAGTCCTTGATGGAGGCCTATTTTCTCTGCTGTAACATGGTCCACTCTCTCCTTGTTTCTGGTGTGGCCCTCCTACCCCATCCCTCCTATTCATACTCCTTGCAATTACTGTATTGCAGAGATTTATCGTCGGGTATCTCTAGGTGGGCTGGATGGGTTTGGTACTAGGAGCCACCTATTAGGGAACACATACAGCGCTTAATTTTCTGGGTCTGGGATACTTCACTTAATATAATTGTTTCTAATGACATCCATTTCCCAGCAAATTCCAGTAATTCATCATTTTTGATGGCTGAGTAGTACTCCATTGTATAGATGTACCACAGTTTCCTTATCCACTCATCAACTGTTGGACATTTGGGTTGATTCCATGACTTTGCTATTGTAAATAGTGCTGCTATGAAAATGGTCACACTTATGCTATCGAGGTGAACCTCTACTGCATGGGGGGTTATTCCCAAAAGTGGAATCCCAGGGACATATGGCATTTCAATCTTTCATTTCCTTAAGAATTTCCAGATGGCTCGCCAGAGTGGCTGTATGAGCCTGCATTCGCACCAGCAATATAGAAGAGTTCCCCTCTCTCCACATCCTCTCCAGCATTTGGTGTTGTTTGTATTGTGGATTTTTGCCATTCTGACTGGGGTGAGCTGATATCTCAGGGCAGTTTTGATTTGCATTTCCCTGATGGCTAAGGAAGTGGAGCATTTTTTCAGATATTTGTTAGACATTTTAATTTCATCCCTGGTAAAGTTTCTTTTAAGTTCCAAGGCCCAAATTTTAATTGGGCCATTGGTTCCCTTGGTGTTTAGTTTTCTAAGTTCTTTGTGCACTCTGGACAGCAAAGTTCGATCAGATGTGTGGTTAGTGAAGATTTTCTCTCATTCTGTGGGTTGCCTTTGAGCTCGCATTATAATCTCTTTATCTGAACAGAAGCTCTTTAATTTCACAAGATCCCAACTGTTGAGAGTTGGTAGCAGTGACTGTGCCATTGAATGTCCGTTTAGGAACTGTTGGCGTAGCCCAATCAGCTCGAGGGAGTTCCCTATCCTTTCACCTATGGTTTTTATAGTCTCTGGCCTTAAATCAAGGTCCTTGATCCATTTGGAATTAAGTCTTTTACATGGTGACAAGTATGAGTGCAATTTTAATCTTCTACATGTGGAGATCCAGTTTTGCTGCACCATTTTTTGAAGATACTGTTCTTTTTCCATTGGATTTTTGGGCCCCTTTGTCAAAGACCAAATGGCTGTAACTTTGTGGGCTTATATCTGGGTCTTCAACCCTGATCCATTGATCTGTGTTTATTTTGGAGCCAGTACCAGGCTGTATTTATAACTATGGATTTGTAGTATAGACTAAGGTTTGGTATGGTGATACCTCCAGCAGTGTTTTTGTTACTCAGGATTGTCTTTGCTATCCTGGGTCTTTTGTGCCTCCATATGAATTTTGAGATTGTTTGGTCAACTTCTTTGAAGAATTGTTTTGGGATTTTAATTGGTATAGCACTGAATTTATATATTGCCTTTCATAGGATGGTCATTTTTATGATGTTGATTCTGCCAATCCAGGAACATGGGAGGTCTTTCCACCTTCTGGTGTCTTCTGCAAATTCTATCTTTAGAGTTTTAAAGTTTTCATTGTAAAGGTCTTTTTCCTCCTTGGTTAGGTTTATACCAAGGTATTTCATTTTTTTAGGGGCTATAGTAAATGGGATTGTTTCTCTCAGGGCTTTTTCACTTCTTTCATTCTGGGAATATAGGAAAGCCACTGATTTTTGTACGTTTATTTTGTATCCTGCTACCCTGCTGAACTTCTCAATTAGTTCCAGGAGCTTCCTGGTGGAGTTTTTGGGATCATTCAGATATAAGATCATGTCATCTGCAAATAGGGATAGCTTGATTTCTTCCTTGCCGATTTGAATCCCTTTTATCTCCCTTTCTTGACTTATGGGTTCAGCTAAGACTTCAAGTACAATATTGAATAGAAGTGGTGAGAGTGGACAGCCTTGTCTAGTTCCTGATCGAAGTGGGAATGCTTCAAGTTTTTCCCCATTGAGAATAATCCTTGCTGTGGGCTTGTTGTATACAGCTTTTATTATATTGATAAAGGTTCCTTCCATTCCTACTGTCTCTAGCATTTTGATCATAAAAGGCTTTTGGATCTTATTAAAAGCTTTTTCTGCATCTATCGAGAGTGTCATGTGGTCTTGGACTTTGGACTGGTTTATATGATGAATTACATTTACTGATTTGCATATGTTGAATCAACCTTGTGTGCCGGGGATAAAGCCTACTTGTTCCCCGTGAATAATCTTTTTGATATGTTTTTGAATGTGATTTGCTAAGACTTTGTTGAGAATCTTTGCATCTGTGTTCATCAGAGAGATTGGCCTATAGTTTTCTTTTTTAAGTGAATCTTTATTAGGTTTTGGGATTAAAACGATATTAGCTTCATAGAAGGAATTTGGTAGTGTTCCTTCCTTTGTTATTTGATGGAACAGTTTAAGGAGCATTGGTGTTATTAACTGCTTAAATGTGTGGTAGAACTCTGTGCTGAATCCATCGGGTCCAGGACACTTTTTGGTTGGAAGTTTCAAGATTACTTCCTCAATTTCCTTATATGTTATAGGACTATTTAAACAATTCACAACTTGCTGATTCAATTTAGGTAAGTTGTGTTTACTTAGGAATTCATCCATCTCTTTTGTGTTGTTAAATTTCACAGAGTCCATTGCTTTTTTTTGTTGCTCAAAGATAGATTGAATTATGCAAGTGTAGAATGCAATGTAAAGCAAAATTGCATTTCCATAGTGAATAGTTTTCCCCAACTTAAAAAGTCAGTGATTATTTTTAATCAGAAACAATAGCTAAATTCCTGGAAATTACAATCAAGAAATCAGACTAGAGTACACACATAGGTAATAGGGTTGTGGGTCCTTTCTCTTTGGTAATCAATTAATTGGATTAGAAAGAGACATTGAAATATTTTATGACTTGAACACTTTATTTCAATAAAGCTACTGATGGACTTCAAATATGAAATATATTCCACTACTACTCCACATACTAATAATGTTCCTAAGCAGTTACCTACCAGTTATGCTATAAGATCAAGCATGTCATTCATGGTTTGGACTGATACTCTTTGCATAGCAAAGGGATAGATATAAAAACCCATGTGTGCTAGCACAGCCTACGTCCTCATCACAAGTACTCTTCTGTCCTCTTCAGTCAACATTCTTTTATGGTCCCCTCTGAGAGGAACTGATGCAAAAACAGCATTGTTTTCAAACATCAAGTTATCATGATAACCTCTGCAGAAGATCTTAATATTGCCACTTTTATTCTGAAGATATTTGGCTAAAACAAACAAGTAATTTACATCTATACTTACATAATATAATATACAAAAGGTAGAATATTCTTATAAATGCTTCTGTACAGAAGGGAGCAATAGAAACTATCAACAGATTCTAACGGCATATACTACAAGATGCAAATATTCATTGACCATGGGTAATAATCATGTATTGGACTATCTTCTGCTTACCTTAAATAACTGCCTCTAAGAGTTTTCAGATTTCAAAGTTTTGTGTCATGTTTGTGTTCAATCCCTGAATCTTGCATTGATTAAGGTAAGTGCTCTATCATGACCTATCTTCCTAGCCAGGTATAGTTTCAGTTGGTCCATACATGAGCAGGTAAGATGTGTACCATTTAAATCATCATCATCATATCATCATCACCACTACCATGATCACTACTACTTTCCCAAATCTGAATATACACAAAAAAGTTTTTCCATCAGTGTGCTGACAGAACTGTCAGACAGCTCTATTCTCATGGAAGTCTGGAAGAACAAAGTGCTCATTCTATTCTTCAGAAACAAATCTTCTTTATCCCAGCTTGGAAGTTCTCCTCTGTTTGTTTTTCATAAATAATTCTTGAATTCCATTTCATACCAACAAGGTCCACAGGCCAATGTTCACATACTGTCCCTGAGAGCTAGCTGCAGCTATTGAATTATGACCTACTCTTCCCCGGGTTCTGTTTTGTTCAGCATAAAGGATTTACAGTTGGCTGTCTGCATGGAATCAGAGCTAAAATATTGGTTGCACATACCACGGTCCTTGATACTTCTGCTCAAGTGTAATTGACCTTGCTTGTTCAAGACACTCTTGTCTCTATATTTTCTCATTTGGAAATTAGAATCAAAGGTGTCTTATAACCCCAGACATCTGTGAAGTACTTGAGTTTCTGTGTTATCTAATAGGTCTCTTTGAAATTGTCAAAATATTTTTTAAGTTCTTCCTTTAAGATTCTTGTAAAATGCATCAGTAAAAGACAAGAAATATTATTTCTCACATTTTGCTTAATAAACACAGACTCATCTGTTCATGTTCTGTCTCCCAAGGTATTACAGGAAACCAGTACACTAAATGTTTGATCTGCCAATGGTGTGATTGTCAACTTCCTGCCATTTTAATCATCAACATATTTTCTCACCACCTACTACTTACAGCAAAGAAAATGCCACATATGTTAAGGCTTTTTGGTCCTTTATAATTTCAATGACCATGATGGCTTAATCAAATGTTTTTTTTTTCCCAGTAACAAATGGCTCTAAAGTCTTGGTCACTTTTAACAACAAAATAGATTTTCAAACTTTGTATTTTCCATTATGATTTTCTCTATGTCTAGGCTGAAAGAGCTTCTACATTGAGTCTGTCAGCCTCATGGCATGAGACAATGCTAGAAAAGTTATTTAAGAAAAGATCCACAGCAAAGTTGTGTTGACTTTCAAAGCTTTGAAAGGAAGGTGGTGTGCTTGGCACTTTCCTGAATGACACTGACAAAATCACAATCTCAAAGTGTGGATCATTCTGTTTTAAAAATTCTTCTGAGGAGAGCAGGCAAGATGATTCAGTATAGCTTGGTCCCTGGAGCCCACATGGTAGAAGGAAAAAATCAATTTCTGAAGCACCAAAGCTGCCCTCTGACCTTTACATATATATGTTGTCTATGTTCTCTCTCTGTATCTCTATCCTTGTCTACCACTCAAAACAAATTATAAGTATAAACATTTCATGGAAAAATAATGAAGCTTTTTTTCTAGTACCACAAAAACCTATTGATGATATGGAAACTTCCATTTCAATGAAGGAACACAAGGTATAGCCATTATTGAGACTAAAACTCATTTTTAGTCATTCAAAGAGTCTTCTGAATTATATCATTAGGCTTTAATATTTCATGAATCCATAAGCACTTAGAAAAAATTGACATGTGTAAATGTGTGTGTCATGCATGTGTCGATGATTTACCACATTCTCCGTTCCAAAAAGCACCTGTATTTTAAATTAGTCTGAGGAATAATGGCAAAAGCTAAAAAAGAAGACATCAACACTTTCTTTGGAAATTGCCCACTTTTCTTCTGACTTACTTACTATTCCAGTACAATGGTCTATCATTAAAGGTACACATTTCTTCATTGCAAATAATCACAAGAGTGAAGCACCAGCCAACAATCAGGCACGAGTAAGAGCATGTGAACCTCAGTAGAGGGAAAGTTCTATTTTCGTGTGATTCCATCAGGACAGAAAATCTAGCTTCCCTGATCAGAGCAATTTTGTCACAAGTTAAATCTCAAACCATGGAGCATGTTCTGTTTTGAAATCACTCCATCAAAAATAATACAGTGGGTTGTTTTTGTCTATTTACTTTGTTGGTTTCTTTGGTTTGGGTTTTAATCTCCCAATTCTTCGGAACTTCATGGAGATAATCTTTCAACACGAGAACTGACGCCTTAGGCCATACAAGTTTTTCATTGAACAAAAACACAATGGCTAAAATACATGAGAAAGAACTTCTGTGGTAGGGAGAAAAATCATATTCCCACACTAGCATAAAAAACTGGTCTGCTGCAATATGAAGACGTCTTTGCTCATTACTGCAGCTGAAATTGTGTCCCAGTTACTAAGGTGCTGGAAGGACTATGCCATTGAGGTGGACAGTCTGGAAACTTCTCAAAGATTCCATGAACTATTATAAGTTGACTCAATACAATAAAATGAGATTCTATTTTATAAATATTTGAGAATCCTGGGTAGACATAAATCATGATACATAACATAATATTTCTGTCATGAATGCTTAAATCACACAATGCAAAACACCAAGCTTTATGATACTGAATCCATAGTTAAGTATATACACAAACACATGATGAAATATGCTGAATCCTAGAAGCTATAAACATAAGCCTAGCTTCCCAGTTATTCTTATTATCTATCCAATCTTTTTCTTTTTTTCTTACAATTGTTTTTCCTTTATTCTTTTAGAGTTTCATAAACAAATATAGTGAACTTATATGTTCACATGTTAAATTTCAATCCCATCGTTTTTCCTACTGGAACCTTGATCTTACTTACAAAAATACATTTTTGTATCCCATAAAATTACATAGAATAGTGAAGGTAAAGTGCCTCATGTACCCTATGAAATTCTACATCAAAAATTCAAGCATATGTTCATTGATAAAGCCATTTATCTTCTTTTTCACTGAGTTCTAGTTTCAGTTCATTCACTTGACCTCTTAGTCTCTTTATTTCTTCCTCACTTCTGTCCACCAGGGTGCTTTCATGAGTGAGTTCTGCCATCCTGGCCTGGCTTGTCCTATTTATTTGATAGGGAGTGTGTTGAAGGTCAGGAGTTTCCTATCAAAAGAAAACAGAAATTCCATTGTTTATAATGTCTTCTGGTGAAGTTAGAAGAATGTCAAGTCTTCTTGAAAAAGGAACAAAGAATTTTAAGAACCCAGATAACCCATGTCTTTCATTTTGAAGTCTACATTTCTGTAAATAAATGTTTTAATTAGCATATAACTAGGAAAGGATGTTATATTTGTTAATAATAGAAGTACAGAACAACTTGATGTTGTAAGATAAATTTTCCATTCCTACATTTTTTTCATTTCTACTTTTTGAAAAGCAGTTTTTTGTAAGTTTTCCACATAAGAAGTAACATATATCCATAAGATTGATAAAATATAATAGAATAGACACAAAAACTGATCATCTAGAGTCACACAAGTGTTAGCAGTTATCAAATTATAAACTATTAATTGCATTTCTGAAAGTAAAAAAAGTATTGTGATGACTTCAATCCTGTTAGTGCTCCTCCAAAACTCACAAATTTAAAGAAGGGTTTGCCGTACTGAAAATAAATAAGGTTACCAAATAATAAGGTTACCAAAAAATAATAAGGTTACCAAAGGATAGCTTGAATATACCACAGTTCAATCTTTAAAAAAAATTTGATTTACTCAGAATGAAAAGTTAATAAAAATGTCATGCACTACACTGAAAACATCAAAAAGACAAGCCATACCTAGTTTAAGTTCAGCTTTGCAACTCAATTTTCAAAGGAAAACCATGTATTTTGCATAATTAGATAAGGTCACTCTCAAAGGTACTATCAGCCATCAATGGTTCTTACTTTTATAAACTCACTTGTAAAATATATAAAATGGTAGTGAGAGCCTTTATTGAAATAGTGACATTGCTTCAAAAGCATTTTGATTCAATCTCTTTAGTTCCTCTACCTTGTAAGGAGTAGATTAATAAAAAGATAGAAGAGAAAATTAGCAAAAAAGTAAATACATAGTTAAGTTATGATATATATTGGATTTTTTTGTGTCTTACATCATGGCAAATCACTATTGCATATGAAATGACTTTGTGGGGCTGAAGAGGTGGCTCAGGGGTTAAACCTCTGCCTTGCAGGAGGAAGGTCCTGAGTTCAGATCCTAGATCCCACAAATAGACGCCGGGTGGAAGCAGGGCGGCCTGCGTTTCTGGTTGTAGGACAGAGCCTGTGAATCCTGGGGCACAGTAAACGAGGTGGAGGCGGTCCATGGTGGTTCCCAAATTCGCCTGTGATTCTACACACACGCACACACACACAATTGAATAAAAAAAAACTGAATCAATTAAAAAAATGATTTTTTGAGTTACAATGCTTGTCCTCACATCATTTTGTTACTAATTTTTTCTCACTTTAAAAAAGTATTTTCAGTATGATACTAACAGTATTGCCTTAATAGAACATATTTTATTAAAATAATAAATAAAAGTCCTTCTAGTTCCTCCAAGTGTTTTAATAGCTTGGAAAATGGTATTTTTTTAATGACTTGAAAACTACTGTCGTGCTTTATGCATTATAATAGTAAATAGTGTCTCTGTTGCAAAACATGTGCATAAATTATCCTCAGCAATGTGTTAGACAAGCATAAGAGAATTTATTTCATGTCTTACACCATTTCTCATAACCAAATACATCAAAGTAAACAGATAAGAATGTAAAAGTCATAAAAAATGTTGAAAGAAAAGTTGGATGTTTTTGGCTTTTCTGTTTGTTTGTTTTGATAGAGGTTGGATATATAGTCCAGGTTGGCCTATGGCTCAGGAGTCCTAGAATAGTAGGCACTCACCACCACATCCAGCCTTGGATAGATATGATTTTTGAATCAATATTGAGATATTTTCTTGGATAACTTCAAAAGTATGTTACAAACATAAAATATTGAACCACAAGACAAGGTCCTATATAAGACTATTAGTGTGTAAAATATGAAGTTTATATCAGGTTTGTAAGTTGTGTACATAAAATATGAAAGAGCATAATTCATAGGAAAGAGAATAGAATGTTTCTTAAAATCTGCAGGATGTTCACCTGTTCACCTTCAAACAGCAAAGGAAATCTCATAGTTTACATAACATGTTTGTTCTTTTAAAATGGTTGAGATGGTGAGCAGTTTGTGGCCACTAGGAATCAAGGTTCAGGAAAGGTGGGGACTGACATTAGTGCAACGCCAGGGACCCCGGTGGTGGAGCAGTTTTCTGAGTCAATGTCAGAATCTTGGTGGTGTCAGGATAACTGTAAGAATATGGGTAAAGCTGTGTTTCTCCTGTGTTTCTTACAGCATTTCTTATGAGTGCATTTAAATGATTAATTATCAATTTTTTAAAAAAAATCCATTGTATAGATGTGTGGCAAAGGAGATTTAAATACCGCTGGTAGAAATAGCCATCATAGCAAATACTTTAAAAGTTACCCAGCAAACATTTGAAAAATAGAAGATGGTGTTATGTCTTCTCACTACTGCTTTATATCCAAAGCTTAAATCCATATGGATATAAATTTGTGTGTGTGTTTCAACATATTCATTGTTTACTGCAGTATTATTTACATGAACCAGAAATGGGATGAAGATAGATACCAAATGATAAATAGATGCATACATTTGTTATATATAGCATAACTAGTCTTTTTTTAACATTTTTTATTATTATTTCCACTCATACAAACTTAGTAGATACACCGGTTCCCCCCCTCCCTCTTCCTCCCCCCGCCCCCCCTGCTCCCCCTCTCCTCACCTCTCCCTCCCCGTACCCCAGTGCCTCCCCCTCCCAATCCCTGGAGAATCCTTTAATGTGCATGCCAGACTCTCCTCTGGGCCCTCCTCTCCGATGACGTACTAGGACCCAGTGGCATTTCCCTGAACCCTTTCCTGTGTTCCCCTTAAGCATAGGAGCACTACTGTAGCTGTCAATCCCTTGCCTCCAAGGATCTTGGTGCCTTTAGCAAATGCTAGACTTTGTGGGGTCAATAGTGTGTTGGACATTGCGCAGGGCATGCAAAGTCCAATTATGATTGCTTCGGCCCTAACTTGTGTGGAGTATCTTGCATATCATTGCTCCTCCCATCCTTGTGTTCTTACAATCTTACCGCCCCCTCTTCTGCGAATTTCCCTAAGCTTCAGGATGGGGAGAGATTAGGCTGGCCTAGTTCTAGGTGGTTGATATAGAGTCTCCGAAGTTCTGGATTATGGTTTGTTGATTTTCTTTTGCAATATATAGTATAACTAGTCTTTATGGGTGGATGTAGAGCAAATCCTCAACAAGCATGAAGCAATCAAATTTTGTTGCTTCTCAACACAGATGAACCTTGAGAACATTCTGAAATAACTTCAAGGAGTCAGAATAGCCACCACTGATTGGGATGACTACTTGGATGTGACATTCAAGTTGGTTGGCCAGTAGCTTCTACCACTATGATTTCTCGTACTCTTGTAGTGTCTTAGTAAATAACATCATAAATCACATTTGAAATTTCATCCAGCTTATTTCCTCCCTTCAGAAGACAATTTTCAAATGTCAGACTGCATTCCTTATTCTGCAGTGAAGCCTCAGATAATAGGGTAGACAATTCTGTTATTGGCAGTGACAAAGGAGCATTTACAAAGATCTAGCTTGATCTACTAAACATAAAGCAAAGAATTTGCTAGAAAATAAAGCAAAGCTTAATGGAAGAGTTACACTAACTGTGCAGAATGATGGCTTTTTACCCGGAGTTATGCATGTAGTTACAACTCCATAAGTGCTTTGTAATTTAGAAAAATTATTTCTCAGATACTCAGCGCTTTGCTATTAGACTTGTAAATTTTGCTTCAGTGGTTTTAAAAGGAATTACGCAACAAAAATTCCAAGATACATATATTCCAAAAAAAAAAAAAAAGAAAAAGATAAATATAGAAGAAGGGAGGAAGGAAAATGAAAGAAGATAGAAAGAAATATTAATTCTGATGATTCTCAAACTTTAATTTTAGCATTAATATACAAAGACACTTTTATGTCCATGAAAATCACATGAAATAATTGTTGTTCTCCAATGCTCAAAGTAAAAATTATTCACATTTGAGGGAAGTGGGAGAGCAGATACAATAGCAACAGGCAAGCTGTTGAAGGCAAAGAAAATCTTTCAAAATTTGATCCTTTCTTTTTTTAATTTTTATTATTATTATTATTTATTCAACGGTGCGCATGTGCGTGTGTATATGCCCGCGCGTGTGCGTGTCTGTGTGTGTGTGTCTGTGTATGTGTAGAACCACGGACGAATTCGCGAACCACCATGGACGCCTCCATCTCCTTCTGTCCTGGGATTCACAGGCTCCGCCCTACCAGGACTAGAAGAGCAGGCCGCCCCCGCTTCCGCCTGGCGTCTATACATGAGATCTGGGATCCGAACTCTGGACCTTCCGCCTCCAAGACGGAGGCTTAACCCCTGAGCCACCTCTCCAGCCCTTGATCCTCTCTTTAGCTCACGTGAGCTCCAGTACTGAACTCAGAATGCTAGGTTTGAGCTAAGGTGCCTTTACCCATTGAGTCACCTTACCCATCCTACGAATAACATTTTAAGAGTTGTCAATATGAATTAATGATAGAGAACTTGTCTAACATGCACGAATACCTAGCACTACAATAAATTAATTAAAAACCTGCAACATTTACAAAAGAGTAGGTAGATGGAAAATTGTTTAGTACTTTTAAAATAGTAAATATAAGTGAACATGATTTTTTAACTACATGATATTTGTATTTATCATTGAGATCATCCCAGCTTTTGGAATTACTATTGATTTACAAGAATGTAACATTTTCCAATTACTATTATATAGCAACTACTACATAATTTTACTACATAATTTTGTCATATTCTGAGATTAATTTGTTAGACCAAAAATATTATTCTAGGGAGTATATTCTTTCTTACATGTTTCTTTTAAAACAATCTTCATAAGAAAGTGAGATACTGGGTATTGGATCAATGGATAAAGAGTCTGCTGTAAATACATGAGGACTAAAGTTTAGACTTCCCAAGCATACTTCAAGATTAGGCAGGCATAGCATTTACCTGTAATTCCAGCAGTTGTTAGGCAAAGCTGTCTAACTAGATTGCCTGGAATTGACAAGTTTCGTGTTCAGCAAGAGGCATTTTCTTAAGAAATAAAATTGATATCAATTGAGAACACACAACATTTACTGCATCCTTCCACATATATATGCACATATATGTACATTCACACATGCACAGACAAATGCATCAACACACATACACACACACACACACACATTCCAAAGAAAGAAATTGAAAGACTGCAGCACTTTGCACATAAGATATGGAGATGACAGGCATGTGCTATAGCGCTTGATTTTTTTTTTAATAAACCTTTTCAAGCAGGGGAGGCCTGCGTTTCTGGTCCTGATAGGGCGGAGCCTGTGAATACCTGAACAGAGTAAACAGGAGGAGGTGGAGGAGGTCCATGGTGGTTCCCGAATTCACCTGTGGTTCTACACACACACACACACACACACACACACACACACACACACACACACATACACAATTGAATAAATAAAAGAATTTTTTAAAAAGATCTTAAGTCCTCAGATAGTCAGGATTTCATTTTGATGGCTTGGCGACATTGAAAGAGTAGAGTACACATAAGTTCTAAGCAGATAAAATGGCTTTTGTGTCATTTGAATGCAGCAGAAAAAGAGAAATAAATGAAGAGATAATTATATGGCCCATTCAGTCAAAATATCTTCCCTGCAACTTGGAGAAAACAGAACAAGAAAATGACTTGATCTACTCCATTAAAGAGAGTTGTGGTTGGTGACTAGCACTTTGCAACTCCAAAATTTAGCAGGCTGGGGCAGGAGGATGGCTATGAGTTCAAGGTCAATTTAAGCTACATAGTGAGCTCTAGATCAGACTGGACTACAGATTGAGACCTGTATTCTAAAACTGTTAATTAATTAATTAATCAGTCTAAAGATGGACTGAGCAGATGGTGAACTTAACAGTTCAATGACATCAACAATTACAGTGATAAAACTATGTGGTGAATATTTGGTCACCTCCATTTTTATGCACAAATTTTCACCATCCTTCTCTAGATAGCTGTGTGTGCAGGTAAGCTAGAGATGATGTCAAGTGTCCTCAGGCATCACTCTCCACCATTTTTTAAGATAGGGCCTCTCAGTGAACCTAGGATTTGCTGTTTCAGTTGGACACTATCCTCCATTGCTCAGAATAAAGGTGTGCTGGGCTTTTACATAACTCCAGTATTCAAATTTACATCCTTATAATTCATGCTCAGGCAACAATGATTTTACCCACTGAGTCATCTCCCCAGGGCCCCTCATTGTATTCTTCTCACAGGGAAATCATACAATTATCCACATCAATTGTACACTTGAATTCAGGGAAAGTCCTGTAACTTTCACTGGTAAATCAAAATCAGCACAAATGAAGTTACCTGCTCCTCAGTTGAAAGGGGGTGGCCATTGTGTTCTCTCTTTTCTGGCTTTATATTTTGTGGAATAGATCTTTTGTATGCTTGAGTCCCTCTGTTACTTTGCTTCACTGGAAGGCAGCATGACCAAGAAAAAAATTTGATTCTTAGGGGTGCTTGCATTGCTTAAGTTTGTAGTTATGGAATCATAACCATACCTGTTTGAAATGATAAATTTTTTGGTATGTGAGACTTCCTCCAATTGGAAATTGTTTGCATGCATAGTTAGCACCAAAGACAGAGTTTTAAATGACTCTATTTTGTAGGTATCTCTTGAGTGTGAATTATAAATTCTAGTAAACCCTTGTGAATTAGCTTACTTCATGTCTCAATGAATAAAATGTTGTCATATATCCAGAATTAAATGCACAGGTAACGGGAGAAACTTCCATGATGATGTATTAAACTAAACAAATTGATCTGACATATCAATCTTGGGGAGCAGACCCTTATTGAAATGCAGGCATGTATGAGGGAAAAGAATAGAAAGAATTAGTATTCCTTCAACAACAGAGAGTAGAAAGGTGGATACTGACCAACTATAAATGCCTGTGATCTAAACTTCATTTTTCTGCTTATTTCTCTATGTGTCTCTTCAACTCCCTTGTATCCTCTCTTGTCATTTACATCTTCATTAATGGATCTTCAAGAGAGATCACTTAGTAATTGTTACCATAAAAAATGCTGGTGATCCAAACTTCATTTTTTTGTTATTTCCATCTATAACTCCTTTAACTCCCTTATCTCCTCTCATATTTACTTCTTCATTAACACCATTTCAAGAGAGATCACTTACTAATTGCTACTATAAAAAATAAGTCTTTAGGTTAGTTTGCAGAAAAAAAGCAACTAGTAATGAGGGTTAAAAATGGTATTTCCTAGAAAAATGAGAATAAAATCTGAAATTTAAAAAGCTAAACAAATGCTTGCTAGATGAAGAGGGAGGCTTAGGAGGAAATCTTTCAAGGTGGTAATGAAAAAACACACAAAGGCAGGTGAACTGTGGGGGTGCCTGGTCTGAGGTGAATATGACATTTTTAAACACTAGATAGAGCATGCATACATACGCTAGCTTGTGCATAATGCTACCAAGGGAGGTGTGTGCTGTTTTATGGCTAATTATTATTATGCTCATTACCAAAAGAGTAGGCTACCTTCACTGTATTTTGATTATTGGCTGTACACATGTTTTTCAAATGGTTCAAAAAGTAGTATATTCTATAGAAATTTAACATCTATGCTCTGTTTTGGAAAAAAAAATGTTTTCTTTGCATGCATTTCCTTTTTAACATTCTCAGAGAGACTATAATTTATCAGCAGGGGATTAAAAATTCTTTCATACCTCAAACATGTCTTCCTGTTAAATGCTGAATGTTAAAGTCATTTTAAAAAAGAAAGAAAATGAAAATGAAAATAAGAAGAGATAATGTCAAACTTTAGTGATAAATCTAAACCAATTATCTTTCTTTTTACACCAAGTTTAGATACAGATAACTGAACACATAAGAAAAAAAAAAGGTTGGCAGCACAAAGGTATTTATTTATATTTTTTTCTTCCACTCATACAAAGTTGATAAGTACCTCATTCCCCTCCCTTCCTCCACCCGTCCCTAGATCCCCTTGCTCTCTCCCCACCTTTTCCCTTTCCTTTCACCCCTTCCTCCCTTTCTCCCAGTGCCTCCTTCCCCCTATTCCTGGAGCATTCTATATTGTGTATGCCAACCTTCCCTCTGGGTCCTCCTCAGTGGCATTGCCTAGAGCTCTATTTTTGTGTATGTGTTCCCCTTTAATACAGGAACACTATTATGACTGTTAATCCCTTCCCTCTAAGGATTGTAGTGCCTGTGATCCATGCTAGACTTTGGGGGTTCAATGATATTATCTCTGGCCAGGAGGGGGAGCATAAAGGTATTTATAATAGACACATATTTTAAAATACGTTAAAACACATGAGAAGACTTAGGAAGTCTTACAGTTGTTGATCATAATTTTTTTTTAAATTCCACTAAATGTTCAACTGATCAAAGTGAAACTTTTCAGAAAACTATTTTTTTATTCTTTTTTTTGTTTGTTAGTTTTTTTAATTTCCACTCACAGGGACTGGAGAGGTGGCTCAGGGGTTAAGCCTTTGCCTTGCAGGCGGAAGGTCCTGAGTTCGGATCCTAGACCCCACGTATAGACTCAGGGCGGAAGCAGGGGCAGCCTGCGTTTCTGGTCCTGGTAGGGCGGAGCTTGTGAATCCCTAGGGTACTTATCCCTCCTTGTAAACAAGGAGGAGGTGGAGGCGTCCATGGTGGTTCCGGTATTCGTCCGTGGTTCTACACACACACACACACACACACACACACACACACACACACAATTGAATAATTAACAAAAAAATTAAATTTAATTTCCACTCATACAAACTTAATAAGTACCCCGGTGCCCTCCCTCCCTCCACCCCTTCCTGGACCTCCTTGCTCCTTCCCGCCTTTTCCCCTTCCTTTTTCCCCATCTCCTCTCCCCCATCCCTGGAACATCCTTTAATGTGTATGTCAAACTTTTCTCTGGGTCCTCCTCTCTGATGAGGTGTAAGGACTCAGTGGCATTTCCCAGAACCCTTTCTTGTGTTTCCCTTAAGTATAGGAACACTATTGTGGCTGTTAATCCTTAGCTTCTAAGGATCCTAGTGCCTTTAGTCCACGCTAGACTTTGAGAGGTCAATAATGTGTTGGTCATTGCGCAGGTCATGCAAAGTCCTATTATGATTGCTTCGGCCCTAACTTGTGTGTAGTATCTTGCATATCATTTCTCCTCCCCATCTTTAGGCTCTTACAACCTTACTGCCCCCTCTTCTGCAAATTTCCCTGAGCTTCAGGATGGGGAAAGATTAGGCTGGCCTAGTTCCTGGTGGTTGATATAGAGTGTCTGATGGTTTCTTGATTTTTTTTTTTTAGTTTTGCTGTTCCTGCAATGACTTTGGCTCCATGTTGATCATAAAAATTACCCCAGAACCTTGCATCTTAAAAGGCCTTTTTAAGATCCTTCATATTCCATGCCCTACTACTTTAGTCTATATTTTAAATTACATGAAAAAGTTGAACAAAATTGAGCTAGAAGACAATTTTTATCAAATCTTTAAAAGTAGGTAGACTTGTTATTAAATAATTTTTTCATAAAATATCCAATGTGCTCAATGTGTATCTAATACTATAAATTATATGATATATATACACATATAATGCTTGAAATGTAGTTAGACATATTAATGGGGATGCAAAACATCCCCATGAATATGATATTTAAATGTAGGCCAAGTATAGGTGTTCCTACACTGTTGGAGTAGAAGTTAGTGTGAACATTTTGGAAAAATGTTTGATGATAACCATAATATTTGAAATGGATTATGTACATCACCTCTATTGACATGAAAAACACCATGAAAATATTAAATTCTGTATAAGAAATTTTTATAAGCCAAGGAAACATACACTCATAACAGGGAACTGATCAATAAAGCAAAAAAGTGTTGTTCCATCATAAATGAATAAATTAGATTCAGATTTATCAATATGTGTGTACACATAAAATTTTAGTACAAAAGGAAGCATTTTGTAGAATTATTATAGGATGAGTCCGATCATTTAAAATGTTGTAAGGTAATAAAATACACTTTTGAGAACACTAATATTATATCTAAGTATAAAAATAAATGTGAAATATATCTCATTTCATGCCTCTTCATGGCAGGAAAACAGAAAGAATGAACTATAAGGCTGGGAGAAAGCTATAACTTTAATGCGATTTTCTTAAAAATTTCATAAAATTTTTTATCCATGATTAAGTTAATTCAACTATTGAATTCCTAAGTGTGTATTTAAAATTTTTGATTCATTCAATTATTTTTCTATAACTTTTAAACACAATATTTCCCAAATTTAAAAGGGGAAAAGTTGAGTTAGAGAGATGAGTTAGAGAGTTAAGCCTCTGCCTTGCAACCAAAGAAACTAAGTTCAGATGGCTGATTCCCTGTAAAACACCAGGCAGAAATGAAAGCTATCTGTACTTCCCATATAGGAAAGCAGACCCAACAGTTGATGGATGGATAATAAAAATGTGGTACATATGAACAACTACTATATGGTGGTACTAGATGAACGAAATACTATGCAACTATCAAAAAAGGAATTAATTAAGTTTGCTGACAAATGAATGGAGTTGGAAGAAATTACGCTGTGTGAAATATCCCAGACAGAGAAAGACAGATGTTGCATATTCTCTCCTATAACTGGAGCCTAGTACTAAGTTCTCCTAATGATATACTCAAGGAGAAAACTCTACAATATCCATTATAACTAGAAAAGAACATATCTTGGAGGCTAGGGGAAAGAAGACCCCAAGTGGGTGGAGGTAAAGGAACACATAAATAGATAAATAGATCACTATTAAGAACCCTACAAGTACTGAGAATTTTCTCCCTGTCTATTGTTGTATTGACTGGTTTACAGTGTGTATATGTGTTCATTGCCATGGGGGGGGTAGTTAGAGGTCAGTAAATAGGTGGCTGGTTACCTGGAGGTCAACCCTACTCTCTATTGCATCCTATTCCTGTTCTTTCCTCAACTTCAGCCTTTTCTTATATAAAGGACTTTTTTTTCCCCACATTTTATTTATTTCCCAATCATACAAGCTCAATAGGTATTCCCATCCTTTCCCTCCCTCTTCTCCTTCCCAGTCCCCTCTTGTACTCTCTTCCCTCTTTTCCCCTTCCTTTCCCCTCCCCTCCCTTCTTTCCCTTCTTCCAGTGCCTCCCCCTTCCTCCTTCCCATCCCCTGGAGCATCCTTTTGGGTGAATACCAAATCTCCCTCTGAATCTTCCACCCTAGTGAGGACTCAGTTGCATAGTCCTGAGCCATTTCTTGGGCTCCCCATTAGTATGGGAACTCTATTATGATTGTTAATCTTTTGTCTCTAAGGATCTTACTGCCTGGAGCCTTCTCCCCTGTGATCCATGCTAGACTTTGGGAAGTCATTTTCATGTCAGCCATTGTGCAGGTCATGCAAAGTCTGATTTTGGCTATTGAGGCCCTAACTTGTGTGGAGTATCTTGCATATTGTTGGTTCCCCCCCTCTTTAGGCTCTTACAATCTTGCTGCCCCCTCTTCTGCAAAGTTCCCTGAGCTTTAGAATGGGGAGAGATTTGGTCTGGTTCCAGGTGATTAATGCAGGGCCTTTGGTGTTCTGAACTATGGTTTGTTGTTTTCAGTTTTGCTGTTCCTGCAACATCCTTGGTTCCATCCTGAATGGTATCGAAGGTCACCTACTAACCAAAGATAAAAGACTGTATAAGTGAGGAACTTAATATAAGAGGAGACTCAAAAGTAGATGGAATAGGAGTGAGACATGGCAGTGATGGGGGGGTGTCGGTGTCCCATTTACAGAATGGTTAATGTTAATCTGCCAATCCCTATATCCTCCCTGATTGGTGAGATCAAAATATAAAGGACTTCTTAACATTTTTTTAATCTCTGTAGGTTAAAAGGGAGAGGATCGTAATACCCAGACAAGATGCAACCTAGTGCAGTAGAAGAGCAGTGAAATAGACCATAGCCAACCAGAATGCAGAGTACCTGTGACCCTGTAATATTCACCTTGAACAGGCCAACCAAATCCCGTTCCATCCTAAGGATTAGGGAACCTTGTGGAAAAGAGTAGACAAGATTATAAGAACCTAAAGATTGGAAGAAACTTTGCTAGACAACACATTCCACTCAAGGACAAGGGTCTTGCATCTGGGAACTCACTGCAATGAGTAAGGACCAGACCTGCAAAATGGCTGACAAAACAACATGACTCATAGACTTGAGAGGATCTCAGGAGAAATAATTTCAAGCAGTAGGAACCTTAGAGGCTAGGACTAGACAGGTAAGGGAGAGTGTCACCAGCAGTGTGTCTGACCAAGGAGGGACCACTTGGTCTGTCACAGAGGCCTGAACCCTCACCAGAGCAGATGATCCAGAGGAAAACCAGGGAATCATAGAAGCAGATGGTCAGGAGGGTAGGAGAGAAATAGGACGGATTGATGAAAGGATGGGTGGGAGGGAGGGAAAGAGAAGGGAAGGAGGGAGGGAGGGAGAGAGGGAAATAGGACGGAAAGTTAAGGGGTTGGAGGGGGGAAAGAAAGGAAGCAGGGATTATTACTCATTGTACTTGTAAGACTAGGAATAAATTAGATAGATGATAGATGATAGATAGATAGATAGAATAGATAGATAGATAGATAGATAGATAGATAGATAGATAGATAGATAGATAGATAGATATAGATAGATAGATAAATTTTCTGGCAGTCTCTTACTAGAAGTTGACTCTGGCCTATGACCATCACACCCTTTATCAACTTCCATACTAGACAACACCACCAACTACTCTCAATGTATTTTCAAGAAAAGCAATAAGCAGTCTCCTTATATCTGTCTATCTAAACATCCCTCATTCCATCTCCTTCTGGTCACTGAAGTCTAAATTGGTCAAGAAGAGAACTGCTGACTTCTGCCCTTCTCTCTACTCTGCCCTCTTATACCTCCATATTAACTTAAAACACAAGCCAACAGTGTAAACCCTGCTTAAAATTATTTGATCATTTCTTCTTACAAGCTATGGCTTCAAAACTCATTCCAGAGCGGGAGAGATGGCTCAGTGGTTAGACCCTGATTCACAAGCAGAAGTTCCTGAGTTCAGATCCCAGGTGCCACATAAAAAGCCAGGCAGACAACAGTTGATGAGTGGATAAGGAAAATGTGGTACATTTATACAATGGAATGCTACTCAGCCATCAAAAAAGATGAATTAATGAAATTTGTCAGGAGATGGATGGAATTAGAAAAATAATTGAGTGAAGTATCCCAGACACAGAAAATTAAATGCTGTATTATTCCCTAATAGGTGGATCCTAGTACCAAACCTACTTAGTGACACATTCAAAGACAAATCTCTGTAATACTTACAGTAATTGCAAAGATTATAGACAGGAGAGAAGGGGAAAGAGGGACCTGCCAGAAACAAGGAGAGAGGGGATCATGCTACTTGCAAGTACTAAAAGAAAGTAATGAGACATCTGGTTAGCTTACAGACTTTCCTTCCTAGGTCACTTGCAACTGATGGGGTTTGATCTCACCAGACAGGGAGGGCATAGAATGGTTACCAGATGGTAACCATCCTGCAAATGGGAGACTGACCCACTCACCACAGGTCTCCTACTCTTATTCCACCTACTTTTGAGTCTTATTCTTATAGTAAGACTCTATTTTAACAGCCTTTTAGCTCTGGCTAGGAGGAGACATCCAATACCCATCAGGATGGAGCCAAGAGTGGTTCAGGAGCAGCAACTGAAACTGGAAAAAAAAACCCATAATTTAGAACATCAGAGACCCTACATTAATCACCAGGAACCAGGTCAGCCTAATCTCTTCTCATCCTAAAGCTCAGGGAAATTTGCAGAACAGGGGGCAGTAAGATTGTAAGAGCCTAAAACTAGGGAGGAGCAATGATATGCAAGATACTACACACAAGTTAAGGCCGGAGTAATCATAATAGGACTTTGTATGACCTGCGCAATGACCGACATATCATTGACCCCTCCAAAGTCTAGCATGGATCACAGGCACTAGGATCCTTAGAAGCAAGAGTTTAACAGCCACAATAGTGTTCCTATACTAAAGGAGAACACAAGAAAGAGCTCTAGTCAATGCTACTGAGTCCTTATACCTCATCAGAGAGGAAGACCCAGAGGGGAGTTTGACATGCACACTAAAGGATGCTCCAAGGATGGAAAGGCACTGGGAGAAAGAGAAGGAGGGGAAAGGAAAGGGGAAAAGGGGGGAGAGAGTAAAGGTCTCCAGGGAGGGGTGGAGGGAGAGAGGAGACCAGGGTACCTATTAAGTTTGTATGAGTGGAAAAAAAAAAAGGCCAGACAGAAACCTGAAAGCCCTGTACTTCTGGCCCTACAGAGCCTGAGAAATCCCGAGTAAAGTAAAAAGGAGGTAGAACAATCCAAGATGATTCTCAAATTCACCTTTGGTCCTCTACAGGGACACACTGATACACACACATGTGCGCGCACAAAATAAATAACATTTTTAAAAATAATTCATAGAGCTGTATGTACTCCCTAATAGGTGGCTCCTAGTACCAAACCCACCCAGCCCACCTAGAGACACTCAACGATAAATCTCTGTAATACAGTAATTGCAAGGAGTATGAACAGGAGGGATGGGGTAGGAGGGCTACACCAGAAACAAGGAGAGAGGGGACCATGTTACAGCAGAGAAAATAGGCCTGCATCAAGGACTGCAAGTAAGCAATGAGACATCTGGTTAAGTTCACAGACTTTTCGTTCCTGATCATTTACAACTGAGGGAGTGTGATCTCACCAGAAGGGGAGGGCATCTAGTCTGGCAGATAATAAGTAACCATTTTGCAAATGGGTGATGGACCTCTCCCTCACTGTGGTTTCCTACTTTTATTACATCTACCTTTGAATATACTCTTATAACAAGACTCTAGTTTAACAGCTTTTTGTCTCTGGCCAAGGGATGACATACAATACCCATCAGGATGGAGTGAAGGGCATTGCAGGAGCAGCAAAACTGCAAAAGAAAATGAACAAACCATAATCCAGAACTTCAGAGACTCTATATCAACCACCTAGAACTAGGCCAGCCTAATCTCTCCCCATCCTGAAGCTCAGGGAAATTTGCGGAAGAGGAGGCAGTAAGAGTGTAAGAGCACAAGGATGGGAGGAGCATGATATGCTAGATACTCCACACAAGTTAGGGCCGAAGCAATCATTATTGGACTTTGCATGCCCTGCGCAATGTCCAACACACTATTGACCCCACAAAGTCTAGCATTTGCTAAAGGCACCAAGATCCTTGGAGGCAAGGGATTGACAGCCAAAATAGTGTTTCTATGCTTAAGGAGTACAAAGGAAAGGGTTCAGGGAAATGCTACTGGGTCCTTGTACGTCATTGGAGAGGAGGACCCAGAGGAGAGTTTGGCATGCACATTAAAGGATTCTCCGGGGATTGGGGGAGGGGAGGCACTGGGGCGTGGGAAAAGAGGGGTGAGGGGAGGGTGAGCAGAGGGGTCGGGGGGAGGAGGAAGGAGGGAGGGAACCTGTTTACCTATTAAGTTTGTATGAGTGGAGATAATAAAAAATGTTAAAAAAATTCATAGAGAAATCTCTCCATACTCTATATCCTAGTCATTTAGGGGTTTTCTCCCTGCCATTTCACTAGATTGAGTAGCTGATGTGGTTCTAGCTTCATGTGTCTACAAATGTACTCACTTTAACCTTGGTCTGAATTCAACTTGTGTTCTTTTCAGCAGTTCCTTTTTCTTATGAGTCTGTTCCTCAAATGTTCCTGTATCTATCTAAGATAATTGAAGAGAGATTTAGGCAGATAAAATCCTCCCCTTACACATCATCAGTCTCACCACAGAACTAGTTTAATGCTTTCTCTTCATGCATTATATATCCTATCAGGTGATGGATTAAGCAGCTTGCTTTAGCTACTCCTTCAACCTTTGCCCTTGGCCTACTGTAACACTTACTGAGCTACAGGAGACATTTTCTGTCTTTAGTCAGTGTTTACCATGGAGTGATGAAGTGCTAATTGAATGACAGACCTAGTGAATGTGTAAGTGAATGGATGAGCTACAGTCCCAAGCATAAGTAGGAGTCAGTCAGGCTTAGTCGTGGGAGGGCAGGAGCCGCTCAGTTAAGGCAACAAAGCAAAACTCTGCTGGGAGAAGCTCACAGGGTTTTCCTTGTTCACAGTACATTAAGAGCTGGATTGATGTGGAATTGAATACTATAAACTGTGGGTGTGGGTAAGGAGGCTGGGGACCGATGGAGCCAAAAACAACTAGACATGCTACAAAGAATGATAAAATCTGACTCTTAAGGAGGAAATCAGGGAAGACCTACATTCTGAAAGACTTATATTTACATTCAGGGCCCCAGGTGCACACTGGCTCTGTGTCCAGTGTGTGCTGTGCTAGTTTGTAAGATGGCAAAGTAGACTTTATGCATCCAGAACTCCCTATTTCTTTTTTATGAGGTTTGAGAACCATAACGCCCAATGAAGAGGAAGGCAGGTAGCAGGGATGGCCACACTGAGGCAAGCCAAACTGGAGATATGAATATATATATGAGGGTGGTAATCACTCACTGTGTGAATAAAACAAGGATTGAACATAAAGAAGCTCATTGGCACCCAGTCATATCTCATGCGATCCAAATAAGAGGTTTGGATTGCTTAAATTTTGTTGCATGATTTCTGTTTTAAATCATGCAGAAAATCAAATAGAGCAGGAAGAAATATATATATATATATATATATATATATATACATATATATATATATACACACACACACATTTATATACAATTTTGACAAAAATAAAGCCCTTAGGCCAGTGTTTAAATGTATTTCAAAACATTTCAGGGAAGATTATGATGCTGAACTACCAGCTCTTACAATTTTACAGCATATTTACATATGTACTTCTGCACTTCTGCATCCTGAGGGTTTTCTATATGAAACACATGAACAGAAATAAATTAGTTCTTATGAGGTCAATAAATAAAAGTAACGTTCCTCAATTTGATCTCCTTTAATAGCATGCATTAATCATGAAATGCATCTACAAATAATAAAGCTCTATAATAGTAGGCAATACGTGATAATCTATTAAAGAAAAAAAATCCCAACTTTGTGGCATTTGTTTCTAAAGGGCTGCAAATATGGCTATTAATCCTAGAGCTAAACCACAATCCTAAGTAACAAGTATAATTTAGTGTTCCTGCAGGATTTTGAGTCTCTAGAGAACACACAAATATTAAGTTAAAACATTAATAGTCAGTCACCAAAATTGTAGATGGAATCATGAGTTCTATTTTCCCATTTCACAGGCCCCATGGGGTAGAGAAAGTGAGCTAAGTGGCCAGAACATGGTGGGGAATACATTACTCCTCTACAGCTTTTTTTTTAAGCCAAGCCCGCTTAACTACTGAGTGCTTTATGACAAAAGTCTCCCACATTCCCTCGACCCACATGCCCTGTAATTTCACAGTGCTACAAATGTGCAGAGAAAATGCCATTTTATTGTTTAAAAGGCTTAATTTCATTTGATAAATCAGGTTTGGACCAATCTTCCACGCTTCTTGTATATGAAAGCAGCACTGCACAGAGTAAACTCTCCTGGTAAATAAAACTATTGCTTTTGCTCACAAATCTAGACAAATAAATAATTTAAGCAAAATAAATGGACTGGTATATTGAGTTTTACAGATGCAATGGCTGAACCATTCCTACTTGTATTCCTATTAGAAAAAGGGCAGAAGGGATAATAAACGAGGCAAAAAGGAAATGGTGAGGCAGGCAAACCAAAGTCATACCATATGTGGTATTAATAAAATTAGCACAAAGACATTCAGAATCCAAGATAAAGAAAGGAAAGTCAATTCAGGGGAAGCAGGAATATGATATGATGGTCTGCATTTAAAGCATATTAATAATAATAAAATTAATTAATTTTAATAGAGAATGAAGAAACACACAGTTTTCAAGGGATATGCAGATTTATGCAACATTTTCAAGGAAAGCATAATTCACAGGGACCCATCAACCATTTTTAAGTCTTACTTTTGTATTCTCAAAGAAGAAAATTATTGAGGTAAATGTCCAAGACCTGTACAAATGCTTCATGTTAAAAAATTCATTCATCTTACTGATATTAGAAGTAATTCATTGATCAGACTTTTAGTGAATACAATATAAGTAAACATTATTGTGGAATATTATAATGCTTTAAAGTACATGAGTAGAATTTTGGGGACACAGATTTTTATTATTATTTTAGTTTCCAGGCTTTAACTATCTACTCCAACTCAGAAAATGTGTGAGACAGCCTGGTAGAAGCTGCACATAATTTCTGAGTTCCTTATCTTTTGATACTTATCCCCCCAAAAATGTTTTGTTAGCACTGGAAGCTTAGTAAGTTCATGATAACATTTGGATATTTTCTAAAGTAACTTTATAACCCTTGTGATAGCATAATATTCTTTCTGCTAACATGATATTTAAACAGCAAGCTCCCAGATATTGCCAGTTAACCCCACAATCTTCAATTCACCATGTTACTCTTTTTTGATGCGGTATTTTCATGGTTTGAATGTGAATTTAACCCACAAGTTCATATGTTTCAATCCTAAATTGATGTTTGTTTGGGAAGTCATGGCAACTTTCACATGGGTGGGCCTGGAAGTAGGCAGACCTGCCTCCTTCCTCTAGTTAGCACCTTGCTCTCTCAGCTTCTATAATGGATTGATCTAAACCTCCTCCACCTTCTGCAAGTCAGCCATGCCTTTTCTTCCCCAATGGACTGTATCTCCCCTCAGGAACCATAAGCTGAATCAATCTGCTTTTCTCCGTTAAATTGCTTGAGTCTGAATAGTGTCTCACAGTAGCAGAAAGAGTAACTGCAACAGGTATAATTGTTGTCATTGTAGGATACTATATTTTCAAGTTTGTGCATATCATCTTTCACTAATTCTAAACTATGTCCCTTCTCATTCTTAAATTGTTCTTGGTTTAAATGATACAGAATATGTAATCTAATCACAAATAACCACCAGTGCTATCTACTTGATTATTTGCTGTCTTTTACTTTATCAAACATGTAACTGATACTTGAACTTTTCTCATATTTTCTTATATTAATTATTCGAATATTCATCTCAACCCAGTGCAGTTATACCATCTACTCATTTGTGATAGATGTACTCATTTTTCTTCCCAATTCCTCATATAATGCAGGGTAATAAATGTCCATAATCCCTGTATGCTGACGTCCAAGAAGGGTAAACCAGAAGCCTGGAGAGTAGTAGTTGAGGAGAATGTAGAGCAGGTCTCTTGCTTGATATGTCACACTCTGTGGCATGTGTCTGTCCATTGAGGCTCTAATTCCTACCTGAGAATCTTTACCTCTGAGAAGGGAATCGCCTGCAGTTCCACTTCTTACCACATAGAGATGCGACATATTGTTTCATGTCATACTGTCTATCACCAGCCTCTTCTTACTGCTACTAATATGTGAGCCATCCCATAATTTTCTTTTCCTTAGTTTCTTATTGGTTCTGTTGTTTTCAATAAAACCTCTCTGTTTGTAGAGTTAAAGCACTTTCTAGTTACACACAGTGCTTTAACCTAATATTGAATATGATAAAGGAGGAAAGTGGTCTCCTCTTATATTTGTATCTCTTTAACTGCATACACACATACACACACACACACACACACACACACTACCACCACCACCAAAATCATACATGCACACATATATATTCACAGATACTACATTCATATGAGAATGAATATGCATTTTTTAGCAATTCAAGTTATCTTCAGAATAAGAAATCATATCCCTACTCTTAGCACTAATAATTACATTTTCTAGAGGGTCTCAATGCTCAGAAATCAATATCTATCAATTAAAAATATTAATAGAAAGTGTTCTCCAGATCAATATAAACTTGAATATTGAGACAGAATATTTAAACCTGCTTAATATGGTACCAAAGTGAGGCCCAAATGCTTTAATATGGAATATTTGAATTTGAGTTTCCGCTATTAGTTAGTGACTATGAAGGAGAATCATCAGAGGCTAAACTTAGGCAAAATATTAAAATGGAAAATCTAATACTTTAAGGTTCCCTAAAACTTAACCTATCCCAATACCATTTCTAGACCATTTTCAATGGTAACATCATAGGCCACTTTGCTCCAGAGCAAATACTGAATTGAATAATTGTGTTCCACAGGTTAAAATGTTCCCAGAATAAAGAGAAAAAATGTAAAGGTTTTATCAATTAAAAGAAGGAAAATGATCTTAGATTTCATTTTACAAGTTGTCACAGACAGAATTGTTAAACTGAATGGTTGGCTGGAGATGACCTCTGCCCTCCCTAAGACATACTATTCGCTATCCAGAAGGAACAACATCTGGCAACTTGAATGTTGCTGACACAAATATGACAGGAATACCCAATGTGGATAGTGAAGATTTGGTGAAATGAAAGCCATGTGCTAGAGTATGTCTATGTGGAACTAATGAGCAAGGATAGTTTAAATCATTGGATAGGTGACTGACTTCAGGAAACTCATATCTTACTAGAAGAAATAAATGAAACAGTGCACAATGAAATAGAAGAAATAAATGAGACAGTGCACAATGAAATAGAAGAAATAAATGCACAATGAAATAGAATATGATGACTACCTTAATTTCCTTTCCTTGCTGCTGTGATAAAATAGGCTTTATTCAGACTGGAGCTTCTGCCTCACAAGCAGAAGGTCCTGAGTTCAGATTCCAGGCTGCATGTGAAAAATGCCAGGCAGAAAGAGCTGTGGCTTGAACTTCCATCCCTGGTGGGCAGAGCCTGGGAAATCGCAGAGTGAAGCAAAAAGGAGGTACAAGCAATCCAGGACGATTTTCAAAGTTACCCTTGGTCCTCCACAGGAACACATAATGCCCTCTGATATATACACACACAATTAATTAATTAATTAACCAATAAAAAATACAGGTTATTCAGCTCATCATTTCAAGTTGCAAGCCATCATGACAGGGAAGTCACAGCCACAGAATTTGGAGAGAACTAGTTGCATTGCATCTAAAATAAAAAAGCAGATGGCAAGGGATGGGTGATGCTCTCAGCATTGCTCAGCTCTATCTCCATGTTTATACAGATTTAGATACTCTAATGAAGGGGTGGTGCCATACCAATTCTGACAGGCATGTGAATGATTCCACATCAATTAAAACTATTGAAACACCTTCACAGACATACAATGAATTCCTTCTTGCAGGTAATTTTAAGTTGTTTCAAATTAACAGTCAAGACTAACTATCAGGACTACTAATGTCAGACATAGAAATAGTTTCTATAGAGAAAATACACTTTATAGCCATAGAACTTACTTTATTGTTTGTTTTGGTTTTGCCTCTGAGTGTTGTGTTTACAAGCTCCCTTATCTTTGGGGGCCAGTGATAAAAATAATACATAAATAAGTAAATAACAGAAATTAACATGTTTTTTAATTTATTATTTTATTATTTATTATTTATTCAATTGTGTGTGTGTGTGTGTGTGTCTGTGTGTCTGTGTATGTGTGTGTGTGTATGTAGAACCATGGAGGAATTCCGGAACCACCCTGGACCACCTCCACCTCCTCCTTGTTTACTCTGCCCAGGGATTCACAGGCTCCGCCCTACCAGGACCAAAAACCACAGGCCACCCCTGGCGTCTATATATGGGGTCTAGGATCCAAACTCAGGACCTCCCGCCTGCAAGGCAGAGGCTTAACCCCTGAGCCACCTCTTAAGCCCTAATTAACTGTTATTACCCAGTAAATTTCCTGCTCATACATACAATGTTGTTTTCTTTGACTTAAAGAGTAAAAAGTAAATTTACAGCTTTTCTTGACTTTTACACTTCCAAGTCACTAACTGAAGAAGAGGACATACATAAATAAACCATATGGTTTATTTTCTGTACATTGATACAATAGATAATAAGTGAAAAGCATTCATGTAAGCTACATGTAAGAATGTTTTTTCTTTTTCAAAGTCCTTGGCATTTTATGTTGCAGTATTATTTATTATGTGTGAAAGCTATGTGTACACACTAAGATATATTAAGACAATTATTAAACAAATATATATAATAGAGAAACCTTCAGTTTATCAAAAAAAACTGTCATGTAAACAATATGATGAGCATGGAGACATTATACTAAACAAAGTCAGACAAACACTCACGTTTCATTGACAGAGTTTAAAAATGTTGGTATCAGAAGATGCAAGAAATATTTAGGTTTAAAACTTTTACATATAAGGTTTAATAGGGTGAAAAAGTCTTATTAATTTAAAGCATTCCTTAACTGTATGAATGCATAATGAATACTTTCCAAACAAAAGTGCCATATTGAATGTTGTAGCTGAAAAACTTTCTAATTTTTTGTTAATCATCAAAGCTGATGTATGAATACAGAACACTATTGTATAGCTGACTAGTAGTGAAGAAAAAAATCTCGTTTAGTTAAATGGTGCAATGGTTAAAACATGCTTGTTATGAAAGCAAAAGGGTCCAAGCTATGATTCCCAGTTGTCACATCAAATATATCAGATGGGCGGGGTAGCTGGCCTGTAATTCCAGTCTGAGGCCCGCGGAGCCTGGGAATCCCCAAACTGACTGTCATTGTGAATGCTGGGTTTAATTAATTAGAGATCCAGGCTCAAAATAGTAAGATGGGCAAAAAGTCAAGGATGATTCCCAATATCACTCTCAGGCCTCCACATACATGCTTACAGCCATACATGAGTACCCATACTCTCAACATCACCCTCAAGTTGCTGCATACATATGTAAAGGCTGTGCATGTGTGTCTATGCTCAACCATGCACCATCCACAAATAATCACATGTGCATGTGATGCTTACACATAAACACAAGAAAAAAAGTAGTCTATCACAGGAGTGAAAAATAGAAAAACTCAAATTGTGTGCTGGCTTCTTATCTCGAAGCAGTCTAAGGTTCTGCAAATCTTCTAACTTCAGTTCACAGAGGTGAGAAAACAATCCTTTACAATGTGGCAATCATTTGTTCTATCAAAATTGTATGTGAGCTGCCAAGAGGAATTACAATGCAGGATAGTGCTTGGCATCTGCCTTGCTCAAATTAGTGGTGAGGTGCCAAATGTCCAATTCACTTTGGCAGGTAGATAATGATCATGAGAATGAGAAGATGATTTTCTAAACAGCTTAAACAATTCATCCATTGTCCCAAATTATACAAATTACACTCAAAAAATAATGAGTCCGCAAGTTTCTTCTAACATTATAGTGTCCATTATATAAAAATGTGGTATTTAAAATGGAACTTGAATGTGTACATTGTCATATGACGGAAATATTTGCTTTGAAAACAATATCTTAGTTATGATACAAATCTTCACTGTTAGGTAGGTGTGATGGCTCAGCAGATAAAAATACCTGCATGTAAACTTGGCCACCAGAGTTCAATCCCTGGAAGCCCACGTGGTGGAAGATACTATGCAATTGCCGAATGCTGCCCTCTGACCTCTGCTTGTGTGACATAATACGTATCACACATGTCTCTCTGTCTCTCTCAGAGATTTCCATTTAGTTCTGGAGTTCATAATTCTCTAGAATTACCTTTTCTAAAGGAAAAGACTCTTTGTTTTTTTTTATTAAAAATGTAATTATACATTTTAAAATTTTTTTACCAGTTCCCTCCATCCCCCCTCCTCCCCCCGAAACCCCTCCTCCCCTTCCTCTCCCTCCCCATCCCCCAGTGCCTCCCCCCCAATTCCCAGAGAGTCCTTTATTGTGTACGCCTGACTCTCCACTGGGTCCTCCTCTCCGATGACATATAAGGACCCAGTGGCATTAGAAAACTAAACTTCAAGGAAAACAATGGCCCAATTAAAAAATGGGCCCTGGAACTTAAAAGAAACTTTACCAAGGATGAAATTAAAATGTCTAACAAATATCTGAAAAAATGCTCCACTTCCTTAGCCATCAGGGAAATGCAAATCAAAACTTCCCTGAGATATCATCTCATCCCGGTCAGGATGACAAAAATCCACAATACAAACGACAAATGCTGGAGAGGACGTGGAGAGAGAGGAACTCTCCTACATTGTTGTGGGAATGCAGGCTCATACAGCCACTCTGGTGAGCCATCTGGAGATTCTTAAAGAAATTAAAGATTGAAATGCCATATCATTCTGCTATCTTACTTTTGGGAATAACCCCCCATGCAGCAGAGGTTCGCCTCGATAGCACAAGCTCGACCATGTTCATAGCAGCACTGTTTACAATAGCAAAGTCATGGAATCAACCTAAATGTCCAACAGTTGACGAGTGGATAAGGAAACTGTGGTACATCTATACAATGGAGTACTACTCAGCCATCAAAAATGATGAATTACTGGAATTTGCTGGGAAATGGATGTCATTAGAAATAATTATATTAAGTGAAGTATCCCAAACCCAGAAAATTAAGCGCCATATGTACTCCCTAATAGGTGGCTCCTAGTACCAAACTCACCCAGCCCACATTGAGACACTCAAAAGTAAACCTATGTAACACAGTAATTGCAAGGATTATGAACAAGAGAGATGGGGTAGGAGGGCCACACCAGAAACAAGGAGAGAGGGGACCAGGTTACAGCAGAGAAAATAGGCCTCCATCAAGGTCTGCAAGGGGTGACATATAGTGCCCCAGCAGGATGGAGTGAAGGGCATTGCAGGAGCAGCAAAACTGCAAAAGAAAATCAACAAACCACAATCCAGAACTTCAGAGACTCTATATCAATCACATAGAACTAGGCCAGCCTAATCTCTCCCCATCCTGGAGCTCAGGGACATTTGTGGAAGAGGGGGCGGTAAGATTGTAAGAGCAAAAGGATGGGAGGAACAACAATTTGCAAGATTCTCAACAATAGTTGGGGCCAAAGCAATTATCATGGGACTTTGCATGCCCTGCGCAATGTCCAGCGCACTGTTGCCCTCATGCCACTAGGAAAAGACTCTTTGTAATCAGTACAAATTTGATTTACTATTTATTTTTAGGAATATTCCAAGACATACACACATTTGAGTGTCTTACTGCAACTAGCATTCTTGTGAACATCTGAACTTTGAAATCATTTTTAAATTATACCTTACATCAACTAAATGAATTTAAATCTATTAAAACAATTAAAATCTATTAAAATTGAGCATATATATTTGTTTCTAAACCGGAAGTCTAAGCATTTTGATACAGGATAGTATAAGGCATTTTGGATATAAATTCACAAGGAGGACACACTGCTTCTCAGAATTCAACAGAGTCCAAAAAAAAAAAAAAAAAAAAAAAAGCAAAGCTTTAGGGGACAAAGGCCATACATCACAAGTCTTCTAAAATCATCCTATCACATGGGACAGATTCTTCACATCTGGCCCAAAGATAAGTAAACCCCTTCTTACCATCCTGTTCCCTTCAATTACTAGTCACTGTAGATTAGCTTTTCGATATAGCCACCCCCAAAACATTTACAACTTCAGGGACTATACCACTCACCCTTACATATCACAAAGGTACTAAATCTCAAAGTACACTACCATATTAATATTCACCCCCTGTCCACTAAACTTGACTTAATTGATGTACTAACAGCCTAATAACCTCATCTAGGAAATAACAATAACAACAGACAAACACTAATAATAACTGCCCAAGAGAGTAATACCAACTAATTCAGTTCAGTGAAAAACACACAGAAACTGAAAGGTCTTAAGAGATAAACAACAATGCCCAAGTCAAAATGCAAATCCATGAGAAACAAAACCCATGAAAACAAATCTGCCACCAAAAGAATTAACCTCATAATGATAGATTCCAACCAGAACAAATGCATAGAAAATAGTCAAGAAAGCTAGACCCAAGATAATGACTTTCAAAGCACGATCATTACCATGATCAATACTATGAAAGAGGAAGTCTGGGAGGAGTTAAATAACCATATCAACTACTTTGAACAGGAATACAACAGACACTTGGAGGAGTTGAAAAAAACAGTTAAAGAAACAAAAATAGGCATAGAGCAGTTAAAACAGTCTCAAACAGAGTTGAAAATTGAACTAAAAGACAAGTTATTTTCAACCCAGAACTCAACAGAGAGTCTTATTAGCAGAACTAACCAAGCAGAAAATAGAATTTCAGATCTTGAAGACAAAGTGGAAGAATTAACCAGCTCAATGGCAGAGCTTGTTAAAGCCAAAAAAAAAATAGTTAAGAGAAATATTCAAGAGTTATGAAACATCCTGAAGAAACCTAACATGTGCATTCACTGAATACCAGAACAAGAATCGAAAAATACCACACCTGAGGAAATTTTTCAAATTATCATAAAGGAAAACTTTCCTCATTTAAAGAATGAGACGGGGGGCTGGAGAGGTTGCTCAGGGGTTAAGTATCTGCCTTGCAGGCAGAAGGTCCTGAGTTCAGATCCTAGACCCCACTTATAGACTCCGGGTGAAAGCGGGGGCAGTCTGCATTTCTGGTCCTGGTAGGGAGGATCCTGTGAATCCCAGGGCACAGAAAACAAGGAGGAGGTGGAGGCGGTCTATGGTGGTTCCCAAATTCGTCCCTGGTTCTACACACACACACACACACACACACACACACACACACACATACACACATATACATACACAAACATATATACACATACATACACACACATGCACACATGCATACATGCACAATTGAATAAATAATAAAAAAAATTTAAAAAAAAGAACGAGAGGCCAAAATAGATTACATATTGGGCCACAAAACGAATCACCACATATACAGGAAAGTTGAAATTCTAGCCTATACCCTCTCAGAACACCATGCTCTAATGCTTGACATCTGCAACAAAACAAAGGAAAATACACTAACTCCTGGAAACTAAAACTTTGATGCTGAATGAGAAATGGATTCAGGAAGAAATTATAAAGGAAATTCAAGATTTCCTGGAAGTGAACGATAATGAAAATACAACTTATCAAAATCTTTGGGACACAATGAGAGCTGTTCTAAGAGGTAAGTTCATAGCTCTAAATGGCTACATCAAAAAAATAGAAATATCACAAATAAATAACAACAATGCAGCTTAAAGCTTTAAGAGACACAAGAGCAATCCAATCCCAAAAGCAGAAGAAAGGAGATTAGCAAAATAAGGGGAGAAATATCCGAAATCGAGATAAGGAAAATGATACAGAGAATCAACCAGACAAAAAGCTGGTTCTTTGAAAAAAACAATAAGATTGATACACCCCTAGCTAAATTAACCAAAAGTAAGAGAAAACCCAAATTAATAAAATTAGAAATGAAAATGGAGTTATCAATACTAATACCCAAGAAATTCAGAGAATTATATCATATTTCAAAAACTTATACTTTGTGAAATTTGATAACACAAAAGAAATGGATGAATTCCTAAGTAAGGAAAACTTACCAAAATTGAATCAGGAAGTTTTGAATTATTTAAATCGTTCTATAACATATGAGGAAATCAATGAAGTAATCTTGAATCTTCCCACCAAAAAAATGTCCTGGACCATATGGATTCAGCACAGAGTTCTACAAGACATTCAAGGAACAAATAACACCAATACTCCTTAAACTGTTCCATCAAATAGCAAAGGAAGGAACACTATGAAATTCTTTCTATGAAGCTAATATCATCTTAATCCCAAAACCTAATAAAGATACACTTAAAAAAGAAAACTATAGGCCAATCTCTTTGATGAACACAGATGCAAAGATTCTCAAAAAAGTCTTAGCAAATCGGATTCTAAAACATATCAAAAAGATCATTCACGGTGATCAAGTAGGCTTAATCCCAGGCACACAAGGTTGGTTCAACATGCACAAATCAATAAAAGTAATTCACCATATAAACCAGTCCAAAGTCCAAGACCACATGATACTCTCGATAGGTGCAGGAAAAGCTTTTGACAAGATCCAACAGTCTTTTATGATCAAAACGCTAGAGACAGTAGGAATGGAAGGAACCTTTATCAATATAATAAAAGCTGTATACAACAAGCCAATAGCAAGGATTATGCTCAACGGGGAAAAACTTGAAGTATTCCCGCTTCGATCAGGAACTAGACAAGGCTGTCCACTCTCACCACTTCTATTCAATATTGTACTTGAAGTCTTAGCTGAAGCCATAGACAAAACAGGGAGATAAAAGGAATTCAAATCAGCAAGGAAGAAGTCAAGTTATCTCTGTTTGCAGATGACATGACTGTATACCTGAGTGATCTCAAAAACTCCACCAGGAAACTCTTGGAACTAATATAGAAGTTCAGCAGGGTGGCAGGATAAAGCATGCTTTTTGAGAAAGGTCGTGATTTTAATATTTCCCAAAATTTCTACATGAAATTCACATCATTATTATTATTAAAATATGAACAGGACTATTAAAATATAAGCAGTACTTTCTGATAGTATTTATTTAAGCTTTTAATATTGACATGTGGAATTATTTGTGAAAATCCAAAATTTTAGTGGAATTTCAAATAGTTTCATTCAGTTACTTTAGTTCATACACATATGAGAACAGAAATGAAAAATTTTTGAAACTAAAAACAATAAAAAGTACTTTGTCTCCTTTTTTTTCTCCAAAGACTCAGTTTATTTTACTTTAGACACATGAAGATTTGTTGCTTCAGTGACATTTTTTTATTTCCACTCATATAAAACTTAACAGATACACCAGTATCCTCCCTCTCTCCACCCCCCAACTCCTCTGTGTCCCCCTGCCTTCCTCCCTCCGTCTCCATCCCCCAATGCCTTCCCCTCCCATCCCCAGAGCTCCCTTGAATGTGCATGCCAAACTCTCCTCTGGGTCCTCCTCTCCAATGAGGTGCAAGGACCCAGTGGCATTTCCCTGAACCCTTTCCTTTGTACCCCTTAAGCATAGGAACACTACTGTGGCTGTCAATACCTTGCCTCCAAGGATCCTAGTGCCTTTAGCCCATGCTAGACTTTGTGGGGTCAATAATGTGTTGGACATTGCTCAAGGCATGCAAAGTCCAATTATGATTGCTTCGGCCCTAACTTGTGTGGAATATTTTGCATATAATTACTCCTCCCATCCTTGTGCTCTTAAAACCTTACCATTCCCTTTCCGCAAATTTCCCTGAGCTTCAGGATAGGGAGAGATTAGGCTGGCCCAATTCCAGGTGGTTGATATAGAGTCTCTGATGTTCTGAATTATGGTTTGTTGATTTTTTTTTCAATTTTGCTGCTCCTGAAATGCCCTTCACTTCATCCTGATGGGTATTAGATGTCACCCCCTGGCCAGAGATAAAAACCTGTTAAATTAGAGTCTTGTTATAAGTGTATATTCAAAGATAGATGTAATAAAAGTAAGAAACCATGGTGAGGGAAGGGTCAATCACCCATTTGCAGACTATATGCCAAACTATATGCCATCCTCTTCTGGTAAGATCATACCCCATCAGTTGTAAATGATTAGGAAGGAAAGTCTGTGAACTTAACCAGATGTCTCATTACTTACTTGCAGTCCTTGATGGTGGCCTATTTTCTCTGCTGTAACATGGTCCCCTCTCTCCTTGTTTCTGGTGTGGCCCTCATTCCCCATCCCTCCTGTTCATAATCTTTGCACTTACTGTAGGTATTACAGATATTTATCCTTGAGTGTCTCTAAGTGGGTTTGGTACTAGGAGCCACCTATTAGGGAGTACATACGGCACTTAATTTTCTGTGTCTGGGATACTTCACTCAATATAATTGTTTCTAATTTCATCCATTTCCTGGCAAATTCCATTAATTCGTCATTTTTGATGGTCATGCTTGTGCTATTTAGGTGAATTTTTGCTGTATGAGGGGGGTTATTCCCAAAAGTGGAATAGCAGGGTCATATGGCATTTCAATCTTTCATTTCTTTAAGAATCACCAGACGGCTCGCTAGAGTGGTTGTATGAGCCTGCATTTCCACCAGCAATGTAAGAAAGTTCCCCTCTCTCCACATCGTCTCCAGCATTTGGTGTTGTATTTTTTCTTCTTTAAACCTTGCTATAATTCTAAAATAAAGAGAACATTTCAGGTAACTGAGAAAAGAAAGTTGTCTCTGGAAAGTATGTCTTCAAAGCAAACTTTCCTGAAAGGCAGAAAGATTTCTTTTACTTTGACTTTTGTTCTTTAACAGTTTCATACATGAATATTATTTTCACTCCTAATTGCCTGATGTTTCCCCCTCCTTTCCTCAGCCTAACTTTCTTCCCAACCAGTCTACTTTTTTATTGTTTTGTTCTGCTTTGTTATGTTTTGGTTCCACATGTGTGGTTCAGTGAGGTTTTTCTGGATTATCCATAATGGCATATGTCTTAGAAATTGCTGGAGCATGGATGATACATCAGTGTGTATACCACTGAGGAAAGCAGTTTCCCTGTCTCTGTCTGGCATTAACCCAAGGTAGTATGTAGTATGTAGTAAAGCATCAATATCCTACTGAACCTTAACAAAGGTAAAATCTCACATAATAATAAAGGCAAAGTATTTCAGAAAGTGAGGGAATTATTGCTTGTGTAGAATCTAAAGTGATTGAGATGCTAATGGGATTAGACTACACAGAATTTGTAATGGGAATCATTCAATGAAAAAGGCATTCTTAGAGTGTGGAGTGGTTTGTGGCTAGACAGACAAAGTTTACCGTGAGAAAAAGGTCATCATTTGGACAATGGTTCATCATCAGAGAGTACAAAATCTTGAGGAAATGTTTCATAAAGTCCTTTCACTTGGAAATAATGATGGTGGTGATTATCAATCCCCTGAAATGTACTATGCATGTAGACTCAACTTAAAAACATACCTGGGGTTCCTAGCTATCATTTTTCATCTGTCGATACTGACTCAACACACAACTACCCCAAGGAATACTTCTTAAAGAACTAAGGAAGAGTTTCACCATGTCTACTCCTGAATAGGAACTCACACATAATTCTTGAACATTTTTGAAGATCGTGTAAGACATAAAACTGCCTTTTCTTTAAAGTGTTGGTAAACAGTTCAGAAACATAATGGTCTTACAATTTCATGGTTTTGTGTAACAAAAAGATGAACTAAATATTTAATGATTGTCTCCAGCTCGCCTGTAATCAGGAAATTGTGAATTATTTAAATAGTCCTATAACATATGAGGAAATTAATGAAGTAATATCGAATCTTCCCACCATAAATGTCCTGGACCAGATGGATTCAGTACAGAGTTCTACCAGACATTTAAGGAGCTAATAACACTAATACTCCTTAAACTGTTCCATCAAATAGCAAAGGAAGGAACCCTACCAGATTCTTTCTACGAAGCTAATATCGTCTTAATCCCAAAACCTAATAAAGATACACTTAAAAAAGAAAAGTATAGGGGCTGGAGAGGTGGCTCAGGGGTTAAGCCTCTGCCTTGCAGGCGGAAGGTACTGAGTTCGGATCCTAGACCCCACGTATAGACGCCAGGCGGAAGCGGGGGCGGCCTGCGTTTCTGGTCCTGGTAGGGCGGAGTCTGTGAATCCCAGGGCAGAGTAAACAAGGAGGAGGTGGAGGTGTCCATGGTGGTTCCCGAGTTCGTCTGTGGTTCTACACACACACACATACATGCACACACTCGTACGCACACATCCACGCACACTATAATAAACAATGAAAAAAAACTTAAAAAAAAAGTATAGGCCAATCTCTTTGATAAACACAGATACAAAGATTCTCAACAAAGTCTTAACAAATTGGATTCAAAAACATATCAAAAAGATCATTCATGGGGATCAAGTAGGCTTTATCCCAGGGACACAAGATTGGTTTAACATACACAAATCAATAAACATAATCCACTATATAAACCAGTCTAAAATCCAAGACCACATGATACTCTCGATAGATGCAGCAAAAGCTTTTGACAATATCAAAACCCTAGAGACAGTTGGAATGGAAAGAATGTTTGTCAATATAATAAAAGCTGTCTACAGTAAGTTCACAGCAAGGATTACACTCAATGTGGAAAAACTCAAAGCATTCCTGCTTCGATCAGGAACTAGACAAGGCTGTCCACTCTCACCACTTCTCTTCAATGGAAAAAGAACAGCATCTTCAACAAATGGTGCTGGCAAAACTGGATCTCCACATGCAGAAGATTAAAACTGGACCCATACTTGTCACCATGTACAAGACTTAATTCCAAATGGATCAAGGACCTTGATATCAGGCCAGAGACTATAAAAACCATAGTTGAAAGGGTAGGGAACTCCTTCCAGCTGATTGGGCTGGCCAACAGTTCCTAAACAGACATCCAATAGCACAGTCTCTGCAACCCACACTCAACAGATGGGATCTTGTGAAATTAAAGAGCTCTGTTCAGATAAAGAGATTGTAACTCCAGCACAAAGGCAATCCACAGAATGGGAGAAAATCTTTACTAACCGCATATCGGATAGAGCTCTACTATCCAGAGTGCACAAAGAACTTAGAAAACTAAACACCAAGGAAACAAATGGCCCAATTAAAAAATGGGTCTTGGAATTTAAAAGAAACTTTACCAAGATGAAATTAAAGTGTCTAACAAATATCTTAAAAAATGCTCCACATCCTTAGCCATCAGGGAAATGCAAATCAAAACCTTCCTGACATACCATCTCACCACGGTCAGGATGGCAAAAATCCTCAATACACACAACACCAAATGCTGGAGAGGATGTGGAGAGAGGGGAACTTTCCTATATTGCTGGTGGGAATGCAGGCTCATATAGCCACTCTGGCGAACCGTCTAGCGATTCTTAAAGAAGTTAAAGATTGAAATGCCATATGACCCAGCTATTCCACTTTTGGGAATAACCCCCTATACAGCAAAAATTCACCTCGATACCACAAGCATGACCATGTTCATAGCAGCACTGCTTACAACAGCAAAGTCATGGAATCAACACAAATGTCCAACAGTTGACGAGTGTATAAGGAAACTGTGGTACATCTATACAATGGAATACTACTCAGCCATCAAAAATGATGAATTAATGGAATTTGCCAGGAAATGGATGGAATTAGAAACAATTATATTGAGTGAAGTATCCTATACACAAAATTAAGTGCCACATGTTCTCCCTAATAGTGGATCCTAGTACCAAACCCACTTAGAGACACTCAAAGATAAATCTCTGTAATACCTACGGTAATTGTAAAGATTATAAACAAGAGAAAAGGAGAAGGAGGGCCCCACCAGAAACAAGGAGAGAGGGGATCATGCTAAGGCAGAGCGAATAGGCCATCATTAAGGACTGCAAGTAAGTAATGAGACATGATCTTACCAGAAAGGGAGGGCATATAGTCTGGCAGATAGAAGTAACCATTTTGCAATGGGAGACTGACCCACCCCTCACCACAGTCGACTACTCTTATTCCATCTACCTTTGAATCTATCCTTATAATAAGACTCTGTTTTAACAGGTTTTTATCTCTGGCCGGGGGTGACACACAATACCCATCAGGATGGAGTGAAGGGCAATGCAGAAGCAGCAAAACTGAAAAAAAATCAACAAACCATAATCCATAACTTCAGAGACTCTATATCAACCACCTGGAACTGGGCCAGCCTAATCTCTCCCCATCCTGAAGCTCAGGGAAATTTGCGGAAGAGGGGATGGTAAGATTGTAAGAGCACAAGGATGATATGCAAGACATTCCGCACAAGTTAGGGCTAAAGCAATTATAATAGGACTCTGCATGATCTGCGCAATGACCAACATATCATTGACCCCCTCAAAGTCTAGCATGGACTAAAGGCACTAGGATCCTTAGAAGCAAGGGATTAACAGATACAATAGTGTTCCTATACTTAAGGGGAACATAAGAAAGAGTTCTAGGAAATGCCACTGAGTCCTTACACCTCATCAGAGAGGAGGACCCAGAGGAAAGTTTGATATACTCATTAAAGGATGCTTCAGAGATGGAGGAGGGGGCACTGGGAGAGAGGGAGGGAAAGGAAGGGGAAAACGGAGGTGGGAGCAGGGAGGTCCAGGGAGAGGTGGAGGGAGGGAGGGGACAGGGGTACCTGTTACATTTGTATGAGCAGAAAAATTTAAAAAAGCAAGATTATCAGAGATGGAAAATAATAAAAGTTATTTGCATTAAAATTTAATTATTGTATTTCTACATCCTCAAGAAATTGTGATTGGAAAATTTAGCCATGAAGATGAGCAGTTTGCAGAAACCACAAGGATATCTAGATCTACCAAAGTCACTTTCAGCTTCATTTTTCAGCACTATCACCTCTCCCAAAAGAATGCTGTGGCCAAGCGAAGGAGATACCACCGAGAAGAATGGCTTAATACATGTGCTCCTTCGTCAATGGCAAAAGTCCTAAGGTACAACAGACAGAAGGAAAAAACGCACACTACAATACTGGTAACAGACCTGCAGAACACAAAAGGTGAACTGGACCAGGTGCAAATGAATGACCACTGAGTTACGGGCAACACTAAGTGGAGGGGTGCTGTTGTGATGACTGAGTCCTGTGGGACCATACAGTTAGAAAAGCTATCTTATTAAGTAGGATTTCATAAATACCTGTGAAAGAACAGATGATCATACTTTCTAACTGAAGTGAGTAAACTTTTAGAATGCTGACTTTCTATAGATATAGGTCTGTATGCATCTGTAGTACGCCTTCACTATGTATTTAAGTACATGAATGGATTCAGAGAGAGAGAGACAATAGATGACTTTATAAAAGAATGAAACTTAAAATGATTTGTAGTTGAGCATAAATCTTCAGCTTGGCAGTACAGTGTTATCAGCTTCACCAGACAACGGTAAGACCGAGAAAGTGAATTAATTAAGCATAAATGGGAAAATGTTTTGCAATTACACTTAAATCTACAACCAGGAAATAAAGGAATGTGGAACACTGGCGATGATGGATTTAATGAAAATTCATTAAAGATAAATGTTGTTGAAAGGTATTTTGTAGAATTGATTGCCATTTTTGATGATAGTGGTTTCTCTAAATTTAAATTTTGCTTCCAGACACTAGTTTCATTTTCCTTCTAGGAAAGTACTAACTTGGCTATACAGACTAATATGTAAGATATCACATATATGTGCATGTGTGTCTGGACAGATTAAACTTGCATCTTCTTTCTTATGACTTGAAAAATATTCTGAAACTTGGATTCACAGCAAACCACTGTTCATATAATCTAAATCTAGAATGAAGGCATTATTCTATTGCCCTACTAACAAAATTAGTACATGTATTGCTTCTAACTTATTGAGAGTTTTATACTGAGACAATATTGTACAGAAGAGATTTATAAAGCATATTCCACTCAGAATACAATACCAATACATTTATTAAATGTCAATGTTCCAGAATATAGTCTGTTATTAACATTAAAATAACTGTTTTTCAAATAAATCTGTTATATCCCATTTTAATAGTGAGAAACTGAAGGAAAAACAGAAGTTAGATGTTCCTACATCCCTGCTTCAAATAATCAAGAAATATGGGCCTAGCAATAAAGAAGCAAATGAATCATATAGTTACACAAAGTAGATTAGAAAAATTTAAAATCTGACATGAGCAGGTGATTTTTCAAAACCATCTCACTTTCCCAATTTAATAAAAAATAGAAGAATGTACTGTTTTGATAAAAAGTAGGGATAAATACTTTTCAATGAATAATTACATAAGTAAGACATGAATATTTACACAATTTCTAATTTACAGTAGATCATATTCTTAATATTATGATTTATTTTTTTAAAGCAAACCCTCTTGTTATTGTTTGATGGAGAAAAGGGACCGAGTGCCTCAGACATCCCACTAAGGGAAATGTAGATAAATCTCAGTGGGCCACACCCTCATAAAAATGTGAAATGAGGACAGAGACTGACAGGGAAGAATAAAACTTGCAGTAGGAAAAAGAAGGCGGGTATGAGATTGAGTAATCTAGGATGACAATGACATAAATTCATGATACTCATGTAAAAGAATAAAAATATATGGAGTATATTATTCTCATAGTCAGAAAGAAATATCCAAAAAGCCTGAAGCATAAATAAGTATCTTTTGAATATTTATTACTAATATGGTATCACTACTTACTATGGAAACAGTCTGTGATTTTCATAGCAATAAATGCACTCATCATTTCTCATTTGCTACTGTATATTATGAAAGTCTCTCATACTGACAACATACAAAGAACCTGAATGTCTTGTTCTGAAGTCTGATAAAGGAAAATGGCAATAAATGACAGATTGGCGGGATATTAGTTTTCATGAAAAGTAGTAAAATTATAATCATGATTATGTAAGCTTTTTCTTATCAGAATATGTTTATATATGCAATTACAAAATATCTTTACTTTAGGGCAGCTAAATAATTTAAAAAACACTGATAGTTTGTTATCTAATATTTTCAATGATTGTATACTTATAAAATTCTTTTATTAGTTTTAGATATTTTATCTAGTTATTTGACAGAGGAGATAGAGAAAGAGAAAGACAGAGAGAGACTGTTCATGCCATAACCTACATGCCAAGTCAGAAGACAACTTTCATAAGTTGGTTCTCTCTTTCCACCATGTGGACTTCAGGGTTAAACTAAGGTTGCAAGGTTGCAAGCCAGCAAGCACCTTATATCCACTGAGCCATTCACTGGCCCAAAAATTTTCACTTAAAATAAACAGATTGTCATTCATCTAAAAAATAAAAATGTAAATGAATGATATAACAAAAATATGATTATATATTAAAATACTAAGAATGGTTTTTGTCAACAAAAAAGTAACACCCTAGAAATGAGTTTTGTGATACACACTTCATCAATGTGCATATTATGAAAATCATAATGTAATTAAACATTATTTAAACAATCATGTATAGACCTTTATATTTAGAAAACTTAACAAAGGTAAGTGGTTGCTGAAACAAAAATAAAAAAGAAAGATGAATAGAGTATAACAGAACTAGGTGATGTTAATGCTGTGAAATTGCCAGAAATCATGCTGGTGCAGCTTCCCAACTGCAGGGCTCCCAAGAATTAGGAACAAACTATAGCCATGGGTGGGAATGGGCAGTAACAATGAAAGACTTGAGGCCAAGCTGTCACAAGGCCTCCCTCAGGAGTGTGGCACTGTACTGTTCCAAGCTACACGGGGGCTGTGTGTTCATTGTTTTGGTATTGTACATCACATTGGAACATTGCATGGTCTGGGTTTTAGTGTTAATACTGTACGTTCTCTCTCTAGAAGTAGACATCCAGAATTTAGGCCATAGGTCATAACAAATTATATAATCAGACATTCAGAGATATTAAAACCTGGAAAGAATAACAAGATAAAAGGTTATTATTTCCTTTGTGCTATTATCCATAATTGCTTATTCATGACTAATGAAAAAGATTTAATGAGTTTGGTCATTTGTATAATTTCAGAAATAGAACAGTATTAAGCCTTAAAAATGAAGGTGATTTGCTATTGGATATGCATATTTATATTTAAGTTAAAAACTGCCTCTTCAGAAAGAAGTGAAAGAAGAAAGTGTAAAACATTTGATCTGACTTGCAACTTCAAAGAGATAAAGATAAGCTATATTCATAAAACATTACATTTTGGTGAATAAGATTTGGTCAATGAAATTAGAATTGTGTGGGGTGGGAGGCACTGGGGGATGGGAAGGGAGGGGGTGGGGAGGAGGAGCAGGGGGTATGGGGGGAGGAGGAGGGAGGGAGGGAACTGGTGTACCCATTAAGTTTGTATGAGCTGAAATAATAATAAAAAATGTATTAAAAAAAAGAAAGATGCAACTTGAGTAACCAATGTGTCAGTGGAAAAATGAACTTCTTTGGAAAGATCAGACTAAAACACTCTTCTTGGGTACAGTGTAATGACTCACTTAATGAAAAACATGAAAAAGTAAGACAGAGGATATGTGAAGGCAACACTCAACTCTGTATATTTCCCGTTCCATCTGAACTAAAATAGGGAGATGAGAACTCTCAAAAAGACGTATTTGTTTCTCTCCCAAATGGTTGTATGAAGGACCAAGACTGACTTCTTTGCCCCTACTGAGTTAAAGGAAAGTAGACTTCCAATGGTATATCACAAACGTGGTCTTAGGGAGGCAAACAGAGGACATGTTGACTTATATATTCATCACCCATAAAAGCACTAATTTGTGTGAAATTTAGCAGGAAGAATAAATAGATTTACTAAAATAAGCCTTTGTGTTCATGTGTACATGCACACACATACATGAACACACACATATACACATTACAAGAAGCTTAATTTAAACTACTAGATACAATTTCATTTTGCTAGAGGGAATGTATGGACTGTAAGTGTGTGTGTATGTGTGTGTGTGTGTGTGTGTGTGTATGTATGTATGTGTGTGTGTGATGTACACAGAAACATGTGTAGAAGTCAAAGAACAACCTTTGTATGTCAGCCTTTTCACCATATTTGACACAGGATCTCATCAATGCAAAAATCAAACTCATTGACCTTTGCACTTCGAGAGATTCTCATGACTCTGCCCCCCATTCCCCATAAACACATGAGGATTACAGACACATGTGCCATAGTGTCCAATTTTACATGTGTTCAGGAGACTCGAATTCAGATCCTTGGGCTTGCAAAACAAGCATTTCGTCTGTTTCTTCATCTTCTTATCCCCTGGATGCTAAGCTTTTATTACTGAAATAAAAACATTATGCCTTGTACTTGCATCTAAAAGTGTCAGATATTTCTACAACACACGCTAGTTGATTATAAAACAATCACCATATTCTCTAAGTAGGGAGTCATGGGAGAAGGGACAGGTGAAAAAGTGGAGAGAACATGTGTAAACTGCTACTTGAATGGGGGAAGAGATATGCTAATCAGCATAAGACAATGGAAGAACACTTTGAGGAAGATGCTAAACATAAAGGGATACACTTTTAGTATGGTCATGTGACAGTGCCTATTTTCCACATTCCTTTTGTTTAATCTGGCTGATTATAGGAGTTTGCTATATGGTCAGTAGAAATATTTTATTACCAACTATAGATTTTCAAATCCTTTTGCCTATCCATTAATTTCCTCATGATTTTTACTCACATGCTTTTCAATGAATGTAAAAAAATCTTAATGTTCTTTGAACAAATATATCTTGATTTTCCTCCCTAAACTCATGAACATATTCCTCCAATATATCTTTATAGAATACTTGCTTTGCCATTCATATAAAAGCCCCAAAGAAGTTGGATCATACTTTCATTCATCACATGACTTATTTATCTTCCTGAAAACCCATAAAATAAAACAAAAGATCCTCTTTTCCTTGCCTGAATTGAACTGCAATAGAATCAAATGCAGTGTAAAAAAAAATTGAATGTGAGAGAGTGCTGCTGTTTCTCTCCATGGTGCTGATAAGCACAAGACCATAGAACATATGGGAACAAGTGGTTTATGACACTTTATGATGCCCAGTTACACTTCACCAACAAGGCAGGAGAATTCACACCAACAGCAGGAGTTGAGGAAACTGGCCACACCATATCTTACAAGAATTACTGAGACATGAGAGACATGAACAAACTTCTCACTTGCCACACTGCCAAAGTATTCCAAAGCACTGAAGCACCTCTCTCTAGTGTATACACCTGTGCAGGAGTGGCCCCACCCACTAGGGGCTGGATGCACCCTTATCAGTAAGATGATCTTCCACAAGCTTGCTTAGGGCTTGTCTTAATGACTAATTCTTCACAGATGTGTCCAAAGTCTTAACTGCAATTGCTGGTATGACACCCACAGGTAACATGAATAAAGGTGTTCATTGGTGAAGCAGGACCTCAAAAATCAGTAAGGAATTTTTTTCTTTGGTGTTAAAAAAGGTGAAAAGTCATAAAGTGTCTTTGAGCAAAGATAAAACAATTGAAAATGGTTGGAGTGGGACAATATTATGCTGAAAGAGGCAAATCAGGCCCTGAAAAGTGGAGTGGTAATCACAGCCATGGATTTTTATAGCAGTATGCTTACCTTAGAGTGGACATAAGGCCAGAAAGATAGAATGGAACTGTGAGCCAGGGAGGCTTCAAGGTAGGGGTTATAGAACATATGAGACATGAAAGGGGACAATAGAATTCTGGGACTAGAAACTAAGCAGAAAAGGAGATGGATCAGCCAAAAGCATACATTAAAAAGTCATAAGTAAGCCTACTAACTTATAAGTGCATTCAAAAATAAACTAAAAAAACAAGGAGTTTGAATGGAAATAATGTTCATTGGTCAATAATGCACCCTCCAGATATCATGGGTTACATGAAGATCCAGTGCTGGGGAGGGATAACTGCCTATAAGCTGCCTTATAGGTCCCTCAAACAATACAGATGTATTGTCGCTTTTCTTGACTGCCCACCAGAACTTGAGGCAGACATATGGCAAGACATAATTCACTGTTAATAGGACATAGAAAAATCAAATGGCACTGAGCTGGACTGAAAACTTCTTTCTTATTGACCAGACTCTAAGCTATATGAAGACATAAAAGCATTTTCAGTTTTTGCTACACATATCATTCGTTACTTGAATATACTACACAAGATGCAATTAATGACTACCCCCATTGAAATAGAGACCAGCAAGATGTCTCAGTAGGCAAAAGTGTTTATGTGAATCTGTGAGTTTGATTCCCAAACCCTACATGATTAGAAGAGAGAAATGAAAGTAGTCCTCAGATGTCACATGTGTATGTCATGGCCTCTCTCTCTCTCTCTCTTTCTCTCTCTCCTTCTTTCTTCCTCTGCCTCTTTCTCATACACACACAGGACATCTTTCCTTTCAAATTAACAAAATAAGATATTAAAAATAATATATGATAAAACAATAAATTTATTAAAATTCAGAATACAGGACAATGATATTAAATGATTCCACATGATAAGCAATGTATTTGTGCAGGGAATAAAGTGAATTGTTACTACTATGAAAGTCATAATTTATTTAGGAAATAGAGATAATGTCTGGTGTTGGAATGAGTACATTGGTAAGTCATTCATGAACAATTACTACTTGGAAAATTGAAGAAGAGATTTCAGTGAGTATAAGACAACCAGACCAAATGTATGAATTTATAAGTTATCAAGGAAGAGTGCAGAATTAAATCCAAGATGGAATCCAGAGTGTAAACAAGGCAATGCCCGACTTAATTTGCAAAATGCAATCACAAAACTGAGGAAATATTACTGCAGCCTAATTAAAAGAAACACAAGTAAAGCAAGTCAAAGAGTGGAATGAATGCTAGGAGATATTAGAACATATTAAGACTCTTGTGGTGATGGTAACACATCCAATAGGAATCTGGCTTTGCTCTGGAAAAGCAAGAACTAATGTTCCAGGATACATTAGCTACAAACATCTGTTGAAGCAAATATTTACAGCATGAGACATATTCCGCAGTTTAATATCTGTGCAAAATATTCAGACACCCTACATCTTAGGAAAAGTTTAAAATAAAGTGAATTTACAGAAGTCTTACTGAGCAGAATATATATCAGCAGACACAATCCTTTTAAAAATATCAGTACTTGACATCTGTTTCCACTCTAGGGGTACCTACGGTTTCACAATGTTCACGTAGAAATGCTATTTTATGTAACACAACATCACAGGCATTTAATACTCATGGAGAAAATCACAATGCAATGTGTAGGGTGAAAAAAATGGAAGGTGAATTTCAGGATGCAAGATCTTTAATAAAAGATGTCATTAATAGGTTGGGGAGATGGGGAGATGATGTAGAAGTGGTTGTCACACAAGTGTAAGGACTTGAGTTTGAATTCCCAATTGGGCACAGTGTCACTTATCTGTGGTCTCAGCAAACCACCAGGGAAATGGGTGGTTGAGACCAGAGAATCCACGAAAGTTCTAGGGCACCAGGAGCATTGTGGGTACAGGAGCAAAACCAGTGATCATAGCTCAATGAGATATCTAATTAGATATCTAACCTCCACAAGTGTGTCTTGGCATGCACCTACATGTGTGTACACACATATGCACACAGATTGAAAAACAACATTTTATTCATTGAATGGTTTCTATGTATGGTAGAACTATAATCAGCCTTCAGTTCCACTTAAGTATGTTACAATCGCTCTCTTTCTCTTACTCTCAACAATTTAGAGGTATGAAGAAGTTGTATTGCAAGTCACAAATTGCTGAACTACAAGGTTGTTTTGAAGCAAGGAAGACACTATACAGCAACTACACTGAAATAGATCAGAAAATAACAGTATAGAAAAGTAAATATGCACAATACTAAAGAAAGGAAATAATAAAGTGACATGTTAGGAAAGCCCACATTTAAAAATATATCTTAAAACTGCTACTGCCCAAGGTTAAATATTCTTTTTTTTTATGTTTTCCCATATCGCTTTTTTTATTATTATTTCCGCTCATACAAACTTAACAGGTACACCAGTCCCCTCCCTCCCTCCCCCTCCCCCGACTCCCCCTCGTTCTCCCTCCCCTCCCCCTCCATCCTCATCCCCCAGTGCCTTCCCCCCAGTGGCTCCCGCCCCCCAATCCCTGGAGCATCCTCAGTGGCATTTCCCAGAACCCTTTCTTGTGTTCCCCTTAAGCTTAGGACACTACTGTGACTGTCAATCCCTAGCATCCAAGGATCCTAATGCCTTTAGTCCATGCTAGACTTTGTGGGGTCAATAATGTGTTGGACATAGCAGCAGATCACGCAAAGTCCTATTATGATTGCTCCGGACCTAACTTGTGTGGAGTATTTTGCATATCATTACTCCTCCCATCTCTTACAATCTTACTGTCCCCTCTTCCACAAATTTCCCTGAGCTTCAGGATGGGGAGAGATTAGGCTGGCCCAGTTCCAGGTGGTTGATATAGAGTCCTCTGATGTTCTGAATTATGGTTTGTTGATTGTTTTTTTTTTTTTTTAGTTTTGCTGCTTCTGCAATACCCTTGGCTCCATCCTAATGGGTATTGGATGTCATCCCCTGGCCAGAGATAAAAACCTGTTAAATTAGAGTCTTGTTATAAGAGTATAGATGGAAATAAAAGTAAGAGACCGCAGTGAGAGAGGGATCAATCACCCATTTGCAAAATGGTTACTTTCTATCTGGCAGCCTATATGCCCTCCCCTTCTGGTGAGATCATACTATATCAGTTGCAAATGATCAGGAAGGAAAGTCTGTGAACTTAACCAGATGTCTCATTACTTACTTGCAGTCCTTGGTGATGGCCTATTTTCTCTGCAGTAACGGCCCCACCAGAAACAAGGAGATAGGGGACCGAGGTTAAATGTTCTTAAAAACAGTATATTACATTAGAAAGACTACTGGTCTCAGAAAAAAGTGATCACAATCTCCGTAAGAAAATTGTTCCTATGCTTAAGGGGAACACAGGAAAGGGTTCTGGGAAATGCCATTGGGTCCTTGCACCTCAATGGAGAGGAGGACCCAGAGGAGAGTTTGGCATGCACATTAAAGGATGTTCCAGGGATGGGAGGGGGAGGCACTGGGGGATGGGGAAGAAGGAGGGAGGGGGGGCACAGGGCGGTGGGAGGTTGGAGGGAGGGAAGGGACCGACCGGTGTACCTGTTAAGTTTGTATGAGTGGAAATAAATAAATAGATAAACAAACAAATAAATAAATAAATAAATAAATAAATAAATAAATAAATAAAATGGATGCTTTTTTAGATGACCAGATGACAGGGGAAATGTGTGTGGACACGCTCTTCCAGGAATAAACAAGGACAAATTGCATCGCTGCTATTCTGCAAGAGGTTTTCCACAACATTTATGACAGACACCTTAAGGTTGCATTGTAGTTGCATGCTTCAGTAGCCAACACTATTAAAACAGTTTCAATCCATTATCTACTGGAAATCAACACACTATAAAATACTCTGCCAACCAGCAAAAACAAAGTCAGGTCAAATAAACTAGAAAACTAACCTTCATGTGTGTCTTTGTCAATCTTGAAATGAAAATTGTAATTCACAAAGGATTTCTGCCTTCTGGAGGGAGGGGGGGAAATAAAGACTTTTTAACAGTTTTGATTTATTCCTAATAAGTGAATCACGTGTTTTACAATTGGAACTTAGTTAAGTTAACCAATCTTAAATCAAAATGAGCTAGATGCTGACTATCTATTGCTAGTATTTATTAGCTCAGCAGTCACTGCAATTTTTTTAAAAAATGTAAGTAATCTTATCATATTTCTCTAGTATATAAAATATCACATTGATCATAATTCACCATATTTACTTAACAAACAAGTGGGGCTGGAGAGGTGCCTCAGGGCTTAAGCCTCTGCCTTGCAGGCAGAAGGTCCTGAGTTCGGATCTTAGACCCCATGTATAGATGCCAGGTGTAAGGAGGGGGTGGACTGCGTTTCTGGTCCTGGTAGAGCAGATCCTGTGAATCCTGGGGTGGAGTAAACGAGGAGGTGGAGGTGGTCCATGGTGGTTCCCGAATTCTCCTGTGGTTCTACACACACACACACACACACACACACACACACACACACACACACACAAATTTGAATACATAAACAAACAAACAAACAAGTGAATGTCCTTGTGGAGAACAAATAAGTTGGGTAGGGCATTTGTGCATGCATGTATACATATGTGAATACATGTGCATGTGTACAAATATGTATGTGCATGCATGTTTATGTTTGTGCAGGTGTCCTGTGTTGTACGTATGTATATGTGTACATGTATGTATGTGCATTTGTGCATGCATTTTATGTGCACATGTATTTTTACAGGAATACATTCATGTATGTTTATATGTGTGCATGCATGTTTAGGTGTGCTCATGTGTGTCTGTGTGTGCATGTATGTATGTGCATGTGTGTGTGAAGACTTTAGCATCTTCTAAAATAATGATTCACTATTTTTTAGACCAAGCGCTTCCTACAGACAAGCAATTATCTCTTAAGTCTTTAGAGACATGTAATATAACTACAATATCCAAGAACCACTAATGGTGACTCTTGGGAAGAAGATGTAGCAAGAGATGTAAACACCCCTTTGTTGAGTGCATCATCAGAATGATAATTATGCCAGCTACGGTTTATGGAATCTACCGTAGGTCCTAACCTGAGTCTGTAACTTGCTTTCTCCATGATTATGATCAATTCATCCCCATGATAATGTTCTAGTAACATTCCCAGTCTGCTTATGAATGTTATTTACTATGATCCAACAAGATGAATGCTTCCTATTAAAACCAAAATTCCTATTAAAATCCAATCATCATTCTGATGGTTGAGAAGGCAAGGTCACAGGGGATGAATAGGGTGAGTTGTCTTATAATAAGCTACTAAGATTTGCTTTGCCCTTTTCACCACATAAGGTTAAGCAGAGGAATGCGAAGAAATCATGAAGCAAGCACTCAGTTTCTGGTACTATGATATAGAAGTCTGAATACACTAGTAAGCTGTTGTTGCCAAGTACAAATTCATGGGAGGTGTTAAGACAGCTGTTAGATGGACACCTTTGACTACTCTACATAATTCAAAAATCTTTGCTTTGTTCAAATTTTGAATGAATAAAACACCAGACATTAAACTATTCATTTTTAATGGTTATAAACCTGATAACTTAATCTAAATGCAGAAATAATCTATAATCTAACAGAGCACTGTAGCAGTCATTCAATAAAAGACTGAATCATTTCTTCACAGAGATACACATCGGAATTTGTTTAGCAGTGCAATAGATAGCATTTTCAATCACGAGTCAACTTGATAATATCAGGGTACTATCACAAATTTATAACTTCTGGTACCATATGAACACCTCCGGCGAAATGTACTAGTGAATTTTAGGGAATGTGACAAAAATCTATTCATATAAAGCCAAGAAATTTCCAATAGAAATATTTTTATTTGGCTCCATTAAAATTTCACATTTATAACTTTGTCAAATAGTCCATGAGCTATTTACCTAAGTGCCAGCAATCTCAGAGACCTTTTCTGGAAGGTAAGGGGACAATTGAGGAGCAATTTTGTCGCAGGACAGGAAGAAATTAAAATTCTAGAGACATGAGGTCCCGAACAGTTAAAGACACATCGCAGGAGGAACCAAGAAATGTTTATTCCCGAGGATCAGTCTACTATATTTAAAGTCACATTGTTACAGTGGATGCTTAGGTCACAGATTGTATTTCTAATGTAAGTTCCAGTGGTATTGCACTGAATTTTAACAATGGAGCTGCATCCCAGTCATGGTCCTTCAATGATGTCTCTGTGCTCTATAGAGGTAAGCACATTACTGAGTGAGCTGTCTTCTTGACAGCTCAATTTTTTATTTATGTAGCTATTGGCTTGGTTCTTTATATTGTCATTTGTGAGACAGAGTCCTGGTTGGCGTTATATCTTAGGATCCTCCTGCCTTAATCTCCCATATGGAGTATTATAAGTATTCTTATGGTCAGTTTCTTTAATTCCTTAATAAAGAGACAGAACTACTTGTCTTCAAATAGAAAGCAAGTAATATGGTTTTTCAGACAATTCCCCTTTGGGGGAAAAAAACTAAACTTAAAAATAATATACCAGTCTCTTTAACAGCGTTTGCTAACAACTCTAAGCATCATTTCAAATTCACAACTTAAAAAGTTTCTAAATTACTTCCCACTACATAAAACATTTAGTCAATTACTTTTCTACTCAGGATGAAGTCCTCTACTTGTCTGGTTACACATAGATGAAGAAGGAGGGAACAGTAGACACCAGTGCTAACCAACAGGTAAGAGGATAATCCCTGCAAGGCCTGCAAGACTTACTGTATCATTTAAGGCCAAACCTTGTCTTAATTATTATGATACATATAGTGCTGTCCTGACTGTCAAATGCTTGTTTACAACATTTAAAAGTGCATATTCTGAATGTTTTGCATACATTTGGATGTTTTGAGTTTTTTTTTTAATTCTTCAGTGAATTTTTCCATTGAAAACTAAAGGGCTTTCAAAAGTATCAACACGGGTTATTGACACCTGCCTGCATTTATAGCAACATATTTCTGAAACCACAGCCCATTATATCTGCTAGAGAGGGAACTGATAATACTTTTAATAAAGGGTGACTAGAGATATAGCAATATATGCTGGAATTGGCATTTAACCCCACTTGAACAATCTAAAGAAGTCAGAGTTTCACAATTATTAATATTTTAAATATGTATATTATATATATTATTTGTGTTCCATCTTCTTCACATTCATGATTCCTAGACCACAGAATAAAGCAGCTTATTATATACCTTGTGGACAATTAGAAACAGGAATTCCCAGTACAATGATCAAGGAAAGGAAAATTCTACAAATTGAATACATGTGTATGAAGCCTATAAATATGCACAAGAATTTGAGAAGAAAAAATTAATTAAAAATACAAACACTTGCTAGCAACCAGAAGGTGTCTTCTACTTTTTCCTGGGCCTGGATTTCCCAGCATCTCTTGCTGCTGGTTATGATGAGGTGACTGAGTTTTAGCCAATGTGTATGTATGGGCGTTTCCTTCCACATTCATATTTGGTCATACAAGTGTTCTAAGGACGTCAGAACAGAAGTGAACAGCAACCTCTGGAGCAGTGGCCCTCAATGTCTTACTCACATTGTTAATGTCACTTACCAGCTATTCCACACATTTTTTATCCAGTTCTTCCTCTCTGTTAAAATTTAATGCCATAGGTACAACATCTTTCTTTAGGTCTGTGGTCTTTGGAGGGATGCAAATTATATATTATTTAAAATTGTCTTATCTGATTTTCTTTAAAGCACACACACACACACACACACACACGCACACGCACACACACACACACTTGTTGCCATCCTGCATGAAAAAGCCTGCACTGAAAAGCTACACCCTAGGAGATATTCCCATGAGTTAGATAGTCATATGAATATACATATACATGTATCTAGTCACTACATATTCAGTGTTTAATGTTTCATGGTTCATTAGGCTAAGTAATGCCCATGACTCCAAAGATATTTACATAAAGTACAATAAATATTTTTGCTTACTTAGCTAGTTAATCCAGTAGTCAGCCAAAATCAATAGCTAACTCTAAACCCCTAACGATTAAAAAATAAGGAACTTCTACAGACAATAGTGACTTATGGATCATATTAACTTGGAAAGCAATAATGTCTGGCCACAATGTCATTATGGTGAAGTTTCTCCATTCAATCGCAGAACTCTCCACAGCAACCCTAATGATGCATGGGATGCAGGAGTACTGTAGTGTAGGGCTAGACTGCTTCTTTACTTCCTCTAACCCCATTACCTCATTGTTCTCAGAGTTGTGTCTATGAGGAATCTTTCAGCATTTCATAGAACAGCCCAAGGCTGTTCTGTTTACAACAATCATGCATAAAATACAGCACTGATTATAATACATTCTACAATCAAATAGTATACTTTTGCACTTCAACAAACACTCACGGGGTTATTAACTTGGAATAATGCCTAAATACTACAAAATCCTATCTAAATTTGGAAAATACAATATATACAGTGTTTTATTTGCCTTAAAAGCAAGACACTTGTGATAATTACTTCATGCATTTAAATTAAAGCATGTAATATAAGCCCAGTGGAGAATACCTAGATACAAACTATTTGCAGAATGAACTGAAATATCATATTTTAACTTTTATTTCTTTTGACAACTAAAATAATCAGTCATTAACATTTCTCTCCAATCATCTAACTTTTTCAAGTTTCTGTTTCACATGGTATATTTTTTTCAAAAACCTAAGTCTCTTTTATTTAAAAAAATTATTTATTGTGTGTGTGTGTGTGTGTGTGTGTGTGTGTGTGTGTGTGTGTGTGTGTGCATTAGAGGGCACTATGTATCTCTGTGAAGGACCAAGGGTGACATTAGGACTTATCCTGGATTGCTTTTACCTCCTTCTTGCTTCACTCTGGGATTTCCCAAGCCCGCCCACCAGGACTACCATTTCTGCCTGGAGTTTTTCTTGGGACCTGGGATCCAAAACTCAGGACCTTCTGCTTGCAAGACAGAGTCTTAACCTCTGAGCCATCTTTCCAGCCCAAAAACCTAAGTCATTTTTAAGGGAGAGGAGCTGTGCATTTCCAAACTCATCCATGAAGTTATTAGATGTCTTTATAACAATCTATATAACAGAATGGACTTAATAAGGGATAAAGAGTATTGAAAAACAGTAATTTTCTGACTTTCCAAATACACAAAACTGATGTCCACTTAAACATAATAGCTATTCTACAAAAATATTTTCATTAGAAAGAATAAAGCTGTGTGGCCCTGAAATCAAAAGGTAGAACCTCAATCTTTAAAGAGTCTGCAAGGTTGAGATATAAAATGTGGATTCATTGATTGTCTCTAGATGAGATATATAGTTTAAAAGTAAAATCAGAATACTTGGAGAATTCTCTAGCAATTGAAATAAAATAGACTTCAGAAAGTTATTTGCTCACTTGAAAAGCTGTGTGCATGCCTGTGTGATTGCTTCAGTAACCACAGGCTCATCCTGCCCTGATTTCAGACATGTACCAGAAGACACTGGACTCATGCATTTTGTCAGCATCATTCCACAATGATACTGCTAATTAATGAGTTTCTTTGTGATATTTGCTGCTAACAATTGGCCTAATATTGAAAGAGTAAGTCAGATTTATCTTCCCTGGTGTCCTGAATCATCTCCATCTGTAATAAAGACTGTTTCCATAAGCCTGTGTGCTAGTTAGATAACATAAGTCTGAGTTTGGGCATATCTGAAGAATTGATATTTAAGATAATCCCTGAGCAAACCTATAAGAGAGCATCTAATTAATGTGGGAGGACCTTGCCATGGTGGATGAGACCTTTCCCAGAATAGATGGATAAGATAGAGGGAGCTGGTTCTGAAGTTTGGCATTCTTCAGCATACTTGGACAGACTTATATTCTGGCTAGGATGGTATGCCAATCTTCAATAATTCTGTGGATATGGTATGGGCAGTTCCCTTGGCTCCTAGTGTTGGTATGAGCTCTCTTGCCAAGCTGCACTAAGAAACCAAGAATTACAAGAAGAAAGAAAAGAAACCTTTATTCCCTAAGTTCTTTGGTGGTGAATTCTTTGAAAACATGTAGAGTAACCTCACCTGCACATGCATACTTATCTTTCACGATTACAACAAAGACCTCCTTTCAGCTTGTTTTGGTTCATTTATATTGTCCTTGGTTTCCTTAAAGATCTACTCAGCAAGATCTTTTTTGCTCAACAAAGTTAAGTTCTAGGAATCTTCTGAAGCTGGAAGAGAAATGATATAAGCAAAAAGGCATGAAACAAACCAAAAAAGGAAGGCTAGGGTAGAAGGTAATGCAATCTTTCTTTTAATTTTTAGGATTGTGTGATGATCACTTCCTCCTTACATTAATAAATCCATTAAAGGAAAGATCAGGTTGAATCATAGTTTTGTGGGCTTGCCTAGTATGTTCCAAACACTGAGTTTAATCATCAGAAAATATTTAATATATGAAGGATATATTACAAATTGGTTGTTTTAAGTATATTGCATACTCACACATATGTAAAACACACTGCACACGTGTGTATTCCATACAATCCTCCTGTACTTAGTATGTTCTTCTACTTGGGATAACAAAAATTGGATCCAAGACTTCACCAGAAACTTATTTTCCAAGAAACCATTGAGATAACAGGTGTTTGAATTTTGAAATGAAGTTAATTTGCTGAGATGGCCATTAGTTTTCAAGACAGATGGAAATGAGACTTGAATTCTAAGCTTTTTTTTAAACTATTCCCAGGCTCAGGCCTCCTGTGGTTCCACCTTCCCAAGAGCCAAGCAAGCCTCAGAGACCCTCAGCAGGGGCTGCCATAAAACCCGCCTTCATTCTGCAGGAACACGACACAAAGTCAGTGTGTTGGAAAAACCAATCTGTAAAGTGGAAAACTCAGGGGAAGGATAACATTGTTCCACTTCAGGTAGAAATCTCTTCAGACTATCTTTTCACCCATTTGATCAAAACTAAAGTTTCTAGTCTGCTGAGACACTGGAGGGTGAAATTAAGGCTTTGCCTTTGTTGGTGCCCCTGCTGTGTGGAATTTCAAAGATGCCTCTGCTGGACCTCATTTCCTACTCAAATTTCAGACACTTCTGCTCCACTCTAATAGCAATGGTGGTTGGTTTTCAGCCTTCTGTGAGGTTTCTCCTCAAGTGTAAATATATATATATACTCATTAGCCTTTCATTGAGATGATTTGCAGTGTATTTTATTAGCACCCCAGTAACTCCTGCAGATCTGTTCTACTGCTCCCCCTACAGTTAAAACTTCTTCACCACATCACCACCACTTGCATCCAGTCTACTTAGCGGTTTCTCTACATTTGACTTACTGTTGAATCTAGATACCAGTATTTGTCATTTCAACTACTTTCTTTCCCCTACAATGAAATTGCCTCAACTATCCCACTGTCTTTTTTAGAAGCATGAAAAAGCCTCAGGTCTTCAATTTTTTGTAAAAAAAAAAAAAAAAAAAAAGGGTCTTACTCCCTAATGTGATTTTGTTTGTCTCAGTTCATGAAGGTCTCATAATCCCTGAAACCCTGACTAGCTGTCTTGTCTCCTCCATTTTGACTTTTTCTACTGTGGTCTTCTTAATCTTGCCCCTCTAATAAACTCTCTCTCTCTCTCTCTCTCTCTCTCTCTCTCTCTCTCTCTCTCTCATTATTCTATAGACAGCCATGAGTAAATCATAAATCTGCAGATTCTCTTTGAGTTTTCATTTGTTCTTTTATTTCTTGATTTTTGATTATTATAAAAAATAGTGGGATTCCTGTGGAACTGTCCTATGTTTGCTTTGCTTTGCAGTCTATATATCTGCTGCTGCCTCTCTTCTTATGTCTTTCCATCTCCAATATGCCCTTTTGCTCCATGCACCTGTATTCTGAAACCACACTCTATTCCAATCAGAATTCCAGTGGTATTCTCCACAGAATCAAAAATCCTAAAATTCACATTGAAACACAAAAGACCAATAATTAAAGGCTTTCATATTATTTGTTAAAAAAATCTTTAGATCATGGTGAAATTAGTCAGATGTGTGGGTCATACCTATAACCCAAAAACTTAAGAGGGTGAACCAAGAAGTTTGTTATTAACTCAAAACCAGCCCAAGCTATATAGCCCAAACCAGAATGTGGGATCCTATCTCGACCCCCTTCCTTACCAAAAGAGAATAAGATAAAACTTTACTTATATTTCTAATTTTTATTCAAAGTAATGTTATAAATTTTTAGCTAGAATAAAGTATCTCAACCCTACTTTATTGAATAAACATACTTCATAAAGGAAAAAATATAGAATGCAAATTTGGGTAACCTTGGAATGAAAATGAATTGAAAACAAAAATCTATTTTCAAAATTATAATGTTTTAAATAAGCCACATCAAAACAATATTCTTGTATAATGAAATAGGATAACTATAGAAGCAACTTACACAAATGATGGCAGCAGTTGTAGTTTTAGAAACATTCTATTATCATTGCTATTCATGGTTGTTAATGTATTTGAAATACTACACAGACATCTCCTAAATTCAAATCAATTGAACAATTATATCTACAATAACTGCTTTAAAAGTGACACTCACATTCTATTTCTCTTCTGCCTCCTTCAAATAAGACTCTTTAGATAATAACAACATGTCACAGAAAAGCTCTTCTAGAAATTTCCAGCTCTCTGTTTCCCTGACCAATGCTTTATAAATCATCTTGAGTGTTTATTTCACAAAATGATCATCACTAAGGTTTCAAAGACATAAGAATAATTTTAAGAGGCAGAGGCAGTAATCAAGAGATCTATAAACACTGAGATATTTAAATAAATGGTTTAAAACATTTCAATGCATTTTTGTATCTTTTCTAATTATCTTTGAAGTTTAAATTTTGAAAAATATCTATTCCTTATACGGGTAGATTAAAATAATCTGAATTTATATATGTGTCAATAGCCAATACTAAGGATGATTGTGCCTTTATTGTCCATCTGATACCAACTTCAGCAATGGTTTTTGCTTATTATGCCAATTTATGGAAATTCTACAGTGAAATGTTAAGGGTAACATAGATAAGGATACTTTTCTTTTGAGTTATTCGTTTAGGTAAAGCAAATAAGTGTCAAATAAGAATTTGGTGCTTTCAATAGTGTTCCTATACTAAAGGGGAACACACACACAAAAAAAGAGCTCTAGGCAATGCCACTGAGTCCTTACACCTCATCAGAGAAGAGGACCCAGAGGGAAGTTTGACATGCACACTAAAGGATACTCCAGAAATGGAGGGGAGGGAGCACTGAGAGAAAGGGAGGGAGGAGGCGAAAGGAAAGGGAAAAGGTGGGGAGGGAGCAAGAGGATCCAGGGAGGGGTGGAGGGAGGAAGGAGAATGGGGTACTTATCAACTTTGTATGAGTGGAAGAAATAAAAAATAAAATTAAAAAAAGAATTTGGTGCTTTATCAATCTCTTCTTTTTAGAAAAATATCTTGCACTTATGTACAGAAACATGTTAGCTACAATATGACTTCTGGGAGGTGACTTATGTATATATAATATTCCCATTGCCACGTTAATATTATAATGTACCTGATATCAAGTTTCTTGGCAAGAGAATGATTACTAACAAGTATTTGCACGAACAAGGGGCCATCTTCCCACATACACACTGATTCAGTGCAGTGCAGTATGTTCCTTTCATTTTTTAAAAAACTTTTTTTTTCTGAGTTTGAGGTGATTTATTCAGCTCGGTTTTCTGTTACACTTTCTTTTTTCATTTTATTTATTTTTTTATTTCCACTCATACAAACTTAACAGGTACACCGGTCCCCTCCTCCCTCCAACCCCCATCCTCCTATGCCCCCTCCCCTCCCCTTTCCCTCCCCATCCCCCAGTGCCTCCCCTCCCATCCCCGGAGCATCCTTTAGTGTGCATGCCAAACTGTCCTCTGGGTCCTCCTCTCTGATGAGGTGCAAGGACCCAGTGGCATTTCCCAGAACCCTTTCCTGTGTTCCTCTTAAGCATAGGAGCACTACTGTGGCTGTCAATCCCTTGCCTCCAAGGATCCTAGTACCTTTAGCAAATGCTAGACTTTGTGGGGTCAATAGTGTGTTGCAGCTTTTCTGAGTAAAAAAGCCACATATGACTAGGACATAGTATAGCATCATTGATGTTGAAGCTTGGGGAAGTTTAACAGTAAGTGTTCAAGAAAAGAGAGTAAAATGGGGTTAACATTATGGATGTGCAGGCCTCCTGGTCAAGAACATGACAAATATAAGCACATAAAAAAAGTTCAATCCAAACTGCTTGTCTAGTGTTCATTTTTCTCAGATGATGCTGTCTTGACCCTCATAGCCCTCCCCTTTGGGATGAGTGGAATCCCAGCTCTGTTCTACATTAGAATCACAGGTGAGGGGGTCATTAAAAATGCCAGTGTCATCCGGTAGGACAGATCAATTTAACTCTCTCAGCTGGAAAGGGCATCAGGCATTTTCTAGTAATCCTTCCTAACGATTTTCATATGGAATGGAGGTTCAGAATGAGTGGGGAAAGTATCACTTCCTACAAGAGGCTTTCCATAAGGAAAATCAGGTAATATAAGCTGTTCCTGAATCGTATGATCAGAGGACAGCTGGTTTCATCACCACATGTGCTCTTTCTGGATTCCCCATGCTCCCTGTTTGAGTGCTCTGTGGACAACAGGAGTGGCTGAGGTAAAGTCTGTGGAACAGCAACAGGACAGCACTCAGGCACCCGTGAGGGTGGGTGGAAATTTCCACAGAAAGTAAGTCTGGGTGTAGGGACAAGGAATCTGTGTATCTATAAACCCTCTGACTCCGGCAACTCTCTAAAGCTTGAAAACTACTGACAAAATTTGGGATAGAAAATAATTCACTTTATCAGTGCTGGTCCAGTTTTCAAGATGAAAATTGGCATTCACTGGCCTATAGGTGACCGTGGGTTACAGTAGAGGACCAGGGAGGAGCTGTGGGTTAAGAGTCATTGCCCTCCTTGCCTCCCTGTCCCATGGGGATTTGTTTAAATTCAAAAGCTGTGCGTGCTGAATATTTTAATGTTGCATCCATAGGTATATCTCTAACCAGTATCATGTATGAGGAAACGTTTAAGCAGTGGATTCACAGAAATGACCTCTAACAGTATCTGGATACATTTGATATATAAGGAAACATGTAAGCAATGGAGTCATAAAAATTATCTCTAATCATATCTAGATGCATTTAGTACACAAAGAAAAATGTAAGCAATGAAGTCATAGAAATGGAGAGTCTTGAGACAAAGAAGAGAGAGAACAGAGAGTTTGAGATGATGCTATAGAACAAGAAATTTTAACAGAAATGCTTGCTGTAAAGGGCATCACAGTAAATACAATCTTCACAAAGTCCCTGGTTGGCAATGATACCAACTACAGCAATAAACGTGAAAAAATGTGAGCAGTTCATGGAGAGAGATCTGGGTGCACAGCAAATTTTGCTGATGATGGTCCCAGATCCCTCGCATAGTTAGTAAATTAAAAGCATTCCCCAAGGATCCACATATTCATTACCAAGCATCCAGCCTGTGCAAACACAGGCTGTCTGGGGTACAATGCAGGCTGGGTTAGTGACTACTCATGTGTGATATTGCTTCACAGGTGATATAAGGACGACACGCATAATGCAATTCGTTTACCAAGGTCTCCTCTATTGCTTCAATTTCTATTTCACAGTGAGGCAATGTAATTCAAATAATGCTTTTCTCCATGGTGCAGCACAAAGTTGTGTTTGAATACATTTTCTTTACTCAATGAATATTTTCTGACCTTCCAAAGTTTTCAGGTTTTTGTCTATAGAATAGGATAGCTAACATACTCACCTTGGTAGATATTTTCATATGATGCATGTTTGTACCACACCTAACAGAAACACTTTGCATGATATGTATGAAATTGGTTGAAGATATTTTATTTAACAGCCTAATAGGTTATTTAAGATCATTTGGAAATGATTTAGTAAATGAAATTATGACTTGACTTGTGTAGCTGTTTACTTTGTACTGAAACATTCCATCCTAGAGGGAGGAGCAGACTCTGAGAACTCAGAAAGCTGAGACTTGGGAGGATCATGAGGTGACTATCTGAGGATGTGCAAACAGAGACAGTTGCCACCTAGTGGCACAGGGAACTGCAGATATATAGCTTTCGTGAGTGCCCACCTATGCTATAGTGGGCTTTTGATGAGGCACCTGCCCTCCAACCACCCCCACGTGTGTAAATAACCTTTCATCTTTGCCCTAGTAATAACCCCAATAAGTCTTTAGTTTATGAAGTCATAAATGGATGGAGTAATTTCTTCAGTCTTTCACTGTCTTTGTCTTCTGTGATGAGTAAAAAATTCTCAGGAAAAGTCCTAATGCTCTAGCATCTTCTATACTACACTGTGCCTATGTATTTTATTGATGCAATATCTAGATGTATATTAATTTTTGTATCCTGATTTCTATACTGTACAAGAGATATAACTTTACATACAAATCTCCATATGGAGTAAATAGATTTTTATTTTACTTTGGGGATGAAAACCAAAGTCATCACATGCTAAATCTGTACTCTAAGGCTAAGCTATATTCCCAGTCCTAAATATACAATTTTATGTGTGAAAAATATGTTGGAAGGCAATAAGTTACTAAATGATTCCCTAAATGTTTATTAATAGAGGATATTTTGTACATGCATCTTTGTTGTGTGTTTTGGTTAGAAAAAAATCTTTCTTTTTTCAGGGGATTGAAAGCAGCACAGCCTGTAGATAGAATGTGGGGTTTTAAAATCACACTGAGTCATTCAGTTTAATGAGTTGAGTTTCTCTTGATTGCCAGCCATCTGTCAGGGCAACAGACACGGAAGGCTTAGCAGTATCAGGCTTGAGCGAGTCATGTAACCTCCATGACTTTCAGCAGCCACTTGCAAACTTTCAAGAATGTCACATATATATATATATATATATATATATATATAATATATATATAAAGATGAAGAAAACTCACAAAGGCCAATATTAATAAAAGGTACATAGAAGTGTCTGGCAGGTATTTTCTCCTCCCCATGAGGGAACCTTGATCCATCCATGATCCATTCATGAAGGATGGGTTTGGGTGCATGAGGCCTGTAAGAACAACACCTGGCAGAGAAAACCTGAAACTGAGGGATATAAGAGGTGAAGAGAGTGAGAGAGAAAGAGAGAGAGAGAGAGAGAGAGAGAGAGAGAGAGAGAGAGAGAGTTGTAATCTGTTCTAGTGTTCTGAAGAAGTATGCTCATTTACTTAGAGGCTGTCCCTTTATCTTGGTTCTACAGAACAAAAGAGTTCAGGGCTGGAGAAATGGCTCACAGATTAAGACTTTGTCTCCCAAAGTTTGGGTCCCAGATCGCACATAAAAATGCTGACTAGAAATGACAGTGCCCTTCACTTCCTGAAGGCAGAACCTGGGAAAACCCAAAGCAAAGCAAAAAGATGATTCCAAAAGTCATCCTTAAGCCTCCACTGGCACACACACAAGTGCCCTCTAGGAAAGAGAGAGAGAGACAGAGAGACAGAGAGACAGACAGAGAGACAGAGAGAGACCCACAGAGGCATGGCTGCACTGGTTGATTGGCACCCTCAGTCACAGCACATGACTGCAAATTGCTCTTGAGCATGCTCAAACCACAGAAGCAGTACCCATGGTTGATTGATTGATACTTAAATTGGCATTAGGCTACAAAATAAAGGACTCCTGGGGTCAAAAGTATTTAATAATGCTACTTTAGGTAATCTAAACCTTATGCAAGACAACAAATCCAAGCTATCCTGGTGAGACTTCATAAGCCCTAAAAGGACAGACACTTTTGGAGAAGCTGTAGTGATTTCTACTGTATGATTAAGGAAAAAGATAAATGATCACCCACCATGCTTCTTGTGACTAGATTAAGGCTGGACAGGAGGAAAAGTATTTATGTATGTATGTACATATCTTAATGCTCATGTTTAAAAAAAAATGGGCTGCTGACATGGCTCAGGGGTTAAGACTCTCCCTCACAAGCAGAAGGTCCTGAGTTTGGATCCCAGGTCCCATGTAAAAATGCCAGGCAAAATTACAGTGGCCTGCAAGAGCCTGGGAAATCCCAGAGCAAAGCATAAAGGAGGTAGAATCAATCCGGGATAATTCCCAAAGTAATCCTTGGTCTTCTACAGGGACACACAGTGCTCTCTGATGCACACATATGCATGCACACATGTGTGCAAAATAAATAAAAAAGAAAATGAAATTTCCTTCTGGGTTATGCAGCAGATCAGAATGGGATCTGATTTGTGATGCTGAGGTCACCATTCTGATGAACCTCATGCTACTGACTGAAATACCTCTGATAGCAGCACAAACCAAATCTAGTTTGGACAAGGTAGATGGAATTGGTTTTGACATATCAAATCTGCAAATCTTTTCCTTGGAAACTGACATTTTACATCTCAATTTCCAAATGCTCTTTCATAATGAATATCTATATTATGTCAGGCAGAATTTACTAGGCAACGAATTAAATGTACAAATGAAGAGGAAAACTCTGTTTATGTCTCTTATATTTCTACATGACATCCTACTTCTGCTAAAGTTTAGACATGTGTCTGTGTCATAGTTAGGCACAGGTGTCAACTTAACTGTTGAGGGTTGAGCTCTGGGCACAATTGTAGAGAATTAATGGTTGGGTTAAGCCCAGAACAAACCTGCAAGAGATTGTCTAGCTGATGGGGAAGGCCAAGTCCATGGTGGATGGGACTAGGCTCTGAACAATGAATAAAATACTGAGAGCTGGTTTAGGAAGTCAGCATCCTTGTGTATACTTGGCTAGACATGCTGGTCTGGCAAATAAGGATTGTCCCTCTCTCTGCTGTTATGTAGTGATGGTGTGTGGCCAGTTCCTTCAGTCCTGGTGTTGGTGCATGTTCTCCAGTCAAGCTGGACTACAGATTGTAACCAGACTATCAGAAAGAGCATAAATCCCTTATTCCCTCAAGCCATTTGATAGCCATTTATCAGCAACCATGCAGGCTAACTACAACAGTCTGATATGAGAAATGTTTAAGCAAGTCATTTGTTATATATACCTCTTATCTATCTATCTATCTATCTATCTATCTATCTATCTCTATCTATCTATCTCTCTATCTATCTATCTGTCATCATAATAGACAGACAGACAGACAGACAGTCTCAGTTACTCTTCAGTTTATATGAATACATATCCCAAATAATTTATGCTATAGTCCATTATGAAAGGATAGTGCTAACTAGCAGGAGCTAACAGAAATAGCCATGGCATATCCAAAAGAAGAGCTGAGAGGTGTACATTCTTCCTTGCAGCCTGCCAAACATAACTAATTCTCTCTTCATCCTATCCACTTGCTCTGGGAATATTCCAAGATGCTATAGGCTAGGCTTTCCCACATAGATCATATAATATCCCACAGGTTTATTGAGGATTGCCTTAACTAAATAGCTCTTCACATGTTTACCTAAAGCTCAGTTCTCAAATGTCACAATGATAGTTAAAACTGAGTGATATTATACATATATATGGCATATATACACACATTCATTTACATATATATGCATGTATATATCTACATATGTATATATACACATACACGTAAATGAACTTCAGCTATATATGTAGTCATGACATTTATTTATATAACTGTATGTTATTAGTTATTATACATATGTTATTACTATATATACATTTGTTAACAGCATAATACACATGCTGAATAATGCAATAACAATTTCATTCTATATTTTCACACAACAATTATTGGTAGCCAGTAGTTGGAGGAAATTATATTGTTATGTAAATCTATACTATTCTCCCCAAGAAACAGTATGACAAGAATACGAAATATCTAGAGCTTTTTCCTCAAATACAGATATGAAAAATGTCTTCTCATATTTTGATTGTACTACTAGCTTTACCTATGAACATTTTCCTCTCTTCTGTGTATCATACACATATATGGTAGCTAAAAACTAAATATCATTGACTTATTCTACTAATGGTTAACAACACTAGAGTTCAAAAATATTATTTCTTGAAATAATGGAGATTACTTTTTTAAAGTTTTTTTTATTTCAGCTCATACAAACTTAATAGGTACCCCAATCTCCTCCTTCCCTCCACCCCTTCCTGGACCCCCTTGCTCCCTTCCCCTTTTTCTCCTTCCTTCCCCCCCCTCCCTCCCTATCTCCCAGTGCCTCCTCCCCCATCCCTGGAGTATCCTTTAATGTGTATGTCAAACTTTCCTCTGGGTCCTCCTCTCTGATGAGGTGTAAGAATTCAGTGGCATTTCCTAGAACTCTTTCTTGTGTTCCCCTTAAGTATAGGAACACTATTGTGGCTGTTAATCCCTAGCTTCTATGGATCCTAGTGCCTTTAGTCCATGCTAGACTTTGAGGTGTCAATAATGTGTTGGTCATTGCGCAGGTCATGCAAAGTCCTATTATGGTTGCTACGGCCCTAACTTGTATGTAGTATCTTGCATATCATTGCTCCTCCCCATCTTTAGGCTCTTACAATCTTACCACCCCCTCTTCTGCAAATTTCCCTGAGCTTCAGGATGGGCATACCACCTGATCTCATCTGATCTCAGAGATTACTTTTTTAAATTACCAAAATATACTTCCCTTTAACTACTAGTAATTTTGAAAAGTACATACTTATTGTTAATTATTGAAATGTTTTGATTATAATGTACTATAGTTTCAATTCAAATTTTATTAGTTGAAAAGAATTGTCAATACAGAGAGTTGAAGATCCCATAGGCATCTTAATCTAGGCCAGGTTCTATTGGCCTCCTACTCAGATGTCTGACTTGTGTTTCTTTTAGATCCAGGTCATATACTCCACATTTCCACACCTGTTTTTTCCATGCCTATAGCTTTTGTTAATTTATTACTTGACAATTTCATACATGTTTATAATGCAATCTGTTTCCTCCATCCTCTATCTCCCTCCCATTCTGCTTGATTCAAACCTCAAGTTAAATTTTAACAGAACAATATATCTCTGAAAAGTACAAACACAATTACATGTCACGGTTGCAGCTTTGGCTACTTGCCTGATTTAGAATGTGTGGTATTAGAGTTAAAGGTTTTAATTAGTTAAATATGCTGTTCAGACCAGAACTGGAAACACAACCATAGGGAACAGACTAAATGTGGAGCTGGAATTCAGCTGATCCCATAAGAAAGAAATCAAATAGGTGAATAGATGTTAGGGGCCCAAGAGCAAAGCTCATCCCTAGGTTTATTTTTGTTTCCTAGGTTGCTTATTAGAATGGATGTTCAAAATATATTTGATTTTATAATGTTTATGTTGATAAAAATCCAGGGTTATATTTTAATAAAGAAGTTATAAATTCCTAATTGTCTTTATTATCTTAGATGAACTACTATTTGCTCCACCAAAATGCAATGCTCATAAATATGTGCATCCTTATGCAAAAGGGAAATTGTTCCATATGTATGCAAGTAAGTTTGTCTCTACATTATGCATATGGTAATAAAAATGGTTGTGTCTATACTTAGGTAACAATTGTCACCCTCCAGGTTGTTTCCAAATAAAAATAACTCTTTGTGTTGTCATAGTGAAAAATGTTTATTACAGGGAAGCATGTTTGGAATAAAAAAAGACAAGTAACATTTAAAGTACCAATTGTCACAGGCTTCATCACTTGAAAATGAACTTTTCTATAGCATACATGAGAAATACATTCAAATTAAGGATGAAATTTTAATACAAGATAGAACTGGTATTTCTGTACTTCAATAAGTTTGGACAGAGACAATCAGCAGCCCCCGAAAGATAAAATTTCTAGAAAAGGTCAGGATAGGACATTCTCTTGATGACATAGCTAAATATAACCAGGGTTTCTTCCAAGTAGTAGGCAGAACATTAAATTAGGAGGTCACATGACTGTTTCCGTTGCCTTCCAGATTCTCATGTCACTGAAAACTTTGCTGAACTCAACTGCTCCTCGGCTCACCCACAATCATCAAACCTTTTCTGGAAATCCTACTTAATCTCGTGCAGAGTCCACCTACAATACGATCAAAGGACCCTGGGCCGTTTTCTTCTAAATATCCCTCCTTCAAAGCCACACTGCAGATGACCTCAGAAAAAGAAAAGTGGTGGTTTCCAGGAAATATGATTTTCTGAAATTGATAAAGTCATCATGACCAAAGGAGCCGCAACCTGATCATAGAGCATAGTGCTGAATGATCAGCACTGTGCTAGTTTCACACACATGAGGATCCTGAGTTCAATTCCCAGAACCTACATTTTAAAAGCCAGGAATGATGGCCTGCACACAGTACAGGTACTAGGTCTAACTGGTTCTGTGGACACTGCACATGACACAGGACTTGGCTCGGCAGCAGAGGAAAACAGCATCCTGATGTAGCATTTTCTTGATGCTCTTAAGATTTATCTTTGGTTTGGACTGTTCTGTGATGGTCATGCTGGTAGCCTCAGTGTAGGGAAAACATCCCCACTTTTACCATATTACCCAATCCATAGAAGATTTGTGGTTCTATACCTACGCTCTATTTCCACAAGCAAATTCTCAGTGATCCATGCACAATGAATATTTGGATAGCTTTTGTTAAAGTTGTTCTTTGATAATGTCATACATGTACATAGTGCAACCTGATTCCCAATGCTCTTTCCTACCTCCTTCCACCATGTCAAAGTCCCTCCTCACTGTAAGTACTTGTCTCACATTCATAACTTTGGTTTTGTGACCCACTTTTTAAATTTTTTTTAATTTTTTAATCCTTTCTTGTTCCTCTATGTATGTTCTTAAAATTCATTTAGATGATACATAAAATGTAATATTGTACATATGAGTGATGCACTATGTGATTTTTTTCAGTACGTGTATACATTTTGTAGTATTTGCCCTAAAAATACCATCTTTTAGGGTGAATACTTTAATATTTTTCCTTGCAGCATTTTCTAGATATGAAGTAATTCCATACTAAACTATTAATTACTAAACTGTAATCTCACAGTAGAACTTCTTACTATTGTCTATTGTAAGTTACAACTATCTGACACCAACCCATAATCTATTAATTGCATAAATTACAAAATATCAGAGCAGATGTCATCTAAATTTACATGATTTTTATTGACATAGATAATTTACACTCCTTTTATGCCATAATATTTTTTCTTTGAGAGGTTTGTCAGAAATCCATGGGAAGAAAACAGTGGGAGAGTCATGAACTTCAAAATTCATGCTGTCTCTTTATAAAAAGGAAAAAAAAAATGAAGAGCAACTGGAAACCCTCAGTTTGAACACAAAATATTTTCAGACACTTCCTTTGGAACTATTAAAACTAAAAGCTGAAGTCAAATGGGTTACATGCTATTAGGCAAATGGGTAAGTCAGATCTAATACTGAAAATAAAAGAAAAGTTGTTAGATTAATAAGCAATGATTTGCTGAAATGGATGAAAGAAAACAATAAAATTCAACTAACTCTGAAAAGAAAGACATGTTTCAGAAATTTTAAATCCAAATTTAATCTTCCCCACATTGTATATACAGCCAAATGCCAACATAGTAATTATGATATAATCATTAATGTAGGTTAGAAAACTACTCCAGATACATCAACCCAAATCTGCCAAATAAACACTTTCTTGGGGATAATTGAACTAATTCTACATGGCATATGCAGGATAATTAATTTTAACTGGTTTAAAGGTAGCTTTAGTCTTACAGCAAAGACTCTTAATTATTTGTCCATATGCTTCTGATCTCCACACCTGTCTCACCTTGGCATGGTGGACATTTCATGTCTCCCTGATCTTTTGGACCTTAGCAAGGACAGCAGCCAACAACCTGCCTCCAGGGAAAGGAGAACCAGAGTCCCAAATATGAATTGGAAATTGTATTTCATTCATGACATCCATTTAAACATAATTTCAAGGTGTATAAAATGTCCTTGAAATTATGATTTGAAGTTGCCATTAATAAAAGATAATCCCTAAAGTACACACACACACACACACACACACACACACACACACACACAAAATGCATACTTCTAAAATGTCAAGTAAGAAGAAAAAACTGATGCCATCCACCTTTATTCCCAAGGGTATTACAATATAATTTAGCACACATGAATATCACCACGGTATCTAAAAATGATGTAGATTATTAGGCCTCAAATTACATGGCTCTTAATTCAAAATTTTTATTTAGAAAGCATCACAAAGTTAGGACCACAATCTAAATTTGAGAAATGCAGCACAGTAGATAAGTCTCACAAAACATGTTATTTTGTTTTACATTTGTTTTTGTTCCCCCACTGCCATAAAGTCTATTGACTATATTATAAAGCCGTATAATATCAGAATGAAAGAACAGGAGCTGAAATGGAACTTGAAAGTAATTTATACCTTTTTTCTTCCTTTAACATCACTGACTTCTGGTCACTTAGCACTAAAGCAAAATCACCCTCACAAAATTGAAAAAAATGGAACTATGAAATGGAAAATTAAAGTCCATTAAGAAGCACAGAAATGGTTTTTCTAGTTACAGATACATCAACGCTTTCTCATTTCTGTTTTTGTGTAATTTAGAGAGAAATAGAGAAGCTGCCAAATGCATTGGGCATTTAAATACCATTAAATTAAGCATAATAAAATGATAGAGAAACAGAAAGTGATGGCTGGTAGCAGAGAAATATGAAATGAAAAATCTCTCAATTATGTCAACAAGCATATTAAATTTAACTATGCAAATTAAAAAGAAATAAATCCAGCAAGTAGAAAGCGTACACTCAGCTACATCAGAAGCCAACAGACATTTTAGTGGAAAGAACCTGAAATTTCAGGGAAGTACTACAGTCTCTTCATGGACAAAAATTAATATCGCTTATTTAAACCTGTTAGTCACATTTGGCAAGCATAATGAAAGTCACTGAGCTTGGCAATTTGATGTGTCTCAAACTATTTTATTTTAAACCATTCTTTCAAAAATTATGAGAGCAAAGTGCATTATGAAGTACATGACTTATTGAGAATCAATCAATGCAAATCATGGATCCAGAAAGCAAAACCTGAGGTGGTTAGTCTTGACTATCAATTTGAGGAGATTTAGAATCATAAATTATGGAAATAAATTGGTGGTAATGATTTACTATACTGGATTAACTGAAGTTGGAAGATGCATCCTAAATATAGATCTCTCTCTCTCTCTCTCTCTCTCTCTCTTTTTCTCTCTCTCAATGTACACAATATGACCAGCTGGCCATGATGGGCTACACCATCATACCATGAGCCAGAGCAAACCCTTTTTTCTTCCCATTGTTCTGTCAGGCATTTTATTACAGCAATAAGAAGATCAAGAACACAAACCCTTTTGTTTAATTCTCCAATAAGTCCCATTTTCGTAGGAGATATGAGTTGAATCACAAGTCAATCAGTTGCTGCTCTCATTTCATAATAAAATGCTTGGAAGGAATGTACACAAGTCAAGACACTGCATATACACCACTAAATAGCATGTAAATACAAAGGGTTCATTAGCAATATTCCATTTTGGATGATCCACTGCAAGGGCTTATTGAGAGCAGTTTCCCCACCCCATATTAAGAGTTTCTGACCCAGTGTGTATGAGATGGAACTGAGCTGTGAAGGCATCACAGATGGAGAAACACTGGGCTAGACTGTGAGTGATGAAGCTTTAACAAGTTTTAAATATTTTTGTATATGTTTCCCTTGACATCTAAGTGTTAAAATAGTACATACAAAATATTCTCTACTGGTTATCAAATCAATTAATGTGCATTTTTGCACAGACAAATGACAAACTGAGAAAACAATGAGAATTTTGAAAAGTATCAAAAGTTTACACAACCAAACCATCAACCAATGAGACAAAGACAAAAACAACTAAAATATCACGAGAAGTGGTTTTGCCATAATTCAGAACACCAAAGACCTACATTAATCACCTGGAACCAGACCAGCCAAATCTCTCCTCATCACAAAGCTAAGGAAATCTTGTGGGAGAGGAGGAGGCAGGATTGTAAGAGCCTAAAGATTGGGAGGACCAACGATATGAAAGATACTCCATACAAGCTAGAGCTGCAGTAGCTATAATCAGACTTTGCATGACCTGCACAATGACTGACATGTCAATGACCCCCCCTCAAAGTCTAGCATAGATCACAGGCAGTAGAATCCTTAGAGGCAAGGAAGATGGGAGGGATGAAGGAGGAGGCACTGGGAGAAAGATAGAAAGGGGGGTAAAAGGAAGGGGAAAAGGGGGGGAGGTACTGGGGTACTGGGGTACCGGGGGGGGGGGGGGGGGGAGGTAGAGGAAAGGAGAGGACTTGAGCTTGTACGATTGGGAAAAAAATTAACGAAAAAAACCCACATAGAACATAGAAAATGGTCCCCTTTCGCCACCCCCCCCCCCCCCCCCCCGCTCCCCCGGTTGGGACGCGTACGCGAGATCCAGCCGGGCTCTCACCGCGCGCTCTAGGACCCCCAGGTCAGCCCACAGGGACCCGGCTCCGACTCCCGCCATCCAGCCTGAGCCGCGCGGGGGCCGAGGGACGAGGAGGACCTCCCCCTGCGCCCGGGCCCCGCCCCAGCTGCCCTCGGGTTAAATAGCTACACGCCAACGCGCCCATCCTACCTTTTCACCCCACCCCCGCTCCGCCGGTCAGGACACACGCGCCGTCCACCCGGGCCTCACCCCACGCCCTAGGTGAGTCCCCGTTCGGGCCCCGCCCACCAGTACCCCAGGCCAAATAATTCGGTTTAGTGAAATTGAGAGATCTTAAGAGTTAAAATGACAATGCCAAAGTCAAAGTGCAAATCCATGAGAAGCAACACTCAAGTAAACAAATTTCCCACTGAAAAAATTAATCCCATAATGTTAGATTCCAACAAGAACAAACCCGCGGAAAAAGGCCAAGAAAGCCTGACCCAGGATAACGACTTTCAAAATATGATCATTACCATGTTCAATACTATGAAAGAGGAAATCCGGGAGGAATTACATAATCGAATCAATCGCTTTGAAGAGGAACACAACAGACATCTGGAGGAGTTGAGAAAAACAGTGCAAGAAACAAAAAGTGGCATAGAGCAGTTAAAACAAACTCAAGCAGAGTTTAAAACTGAGCTAAAAGACAAGTTATCTTCAACCCAGAACACCACAGAGAGTCTTATCAACAGAACTAATGAAGCAGAAAACAGAATTTCAGACCTTGAAGATAAAGTGGGAGTACTAACCAGCTCAATGGAAGAGGTTGTTAAAGCCAAAAAGATACTTGAGAGAAATATCCAAGAGATATGGGACACCCTGAAGAAGCCTAACATGCGTATTCATGGAATACCGGAGCAAGAATCTCAAAATACCACCCCTGAGGAAATTTTTCAAACGATCATCAAGGAAAACTTTCTCATCTAAAAAAAGAGAGGCCCATTCATATACAAGAGGCATTCCGCACCCCAAACAGATATGACCAAAATAGAAGCACACCACGGCAAATAATAGTTAAAACACTCCACATTCAAGATAAAGAACTGGTGCTGAGAGCTTCAAGGGAGAAAAAACAAGTCACTTTTAAAGGCAAACCTATTAAAATAACAAATGACTTCTCAGTCGAAACAGTAAAAGCAAGAAGAGCTTGGAGAGACATACTTCAAGTATTGAATGAGCAAAAATGTCAACCCAGGCTGATTTACCCTGCAAAACTATCAGTCATGATCGAGGGAGAAAGAAAAATTTTCCAGCACAAAGACAACTTGAAGGGATACATGGCCACCAAACCAGGCCTTCAAAAACTGCTAGAAATGATACTCAAGCGTGAAGAAAAAAACAGGCATATCCAGGAGAACAGAAGGCAAATATAACACCATTAAAAGCGAAGCAATATACTTATAAAAGCTACTAAACATAATAAATGTCTGGAATTAACAATAGTTTCTCCATTATAACACTAAATGTTAATGGACTTAATTCACCGATCAAGAGACACAGATTACAAACTTGGATTAAAAATCACAATCCATCAATCTGTTGCCTGCAGGAAACCCATCTCACCACAAAAGATAGGCACGCTCTAAAAATAAAAGGCTGGTCAACAATTCTACAAGCAAATGGAAGCAGAAAACAGGCAGGGGTAGCCATTATGCTATCAGACAAAGTGGATTTCAAACCAAAAAAAATTATAAGAGACACGGATGGATACTACATTTTAGTCACAGGTACAATTCACCAGGAAGATTTCACAATACTGAACATATATGCACCCAATACGGGCCCCTCCACATTCATTAAGAAAACCCTACAGCGTCTAAAGCATGAAATCAACCCCCAAACGATAATTCTTGGGGACTTCAACACCACCCTCTCTACATGGGATAGATCAACAGGTCAAAAGCTTAACAGAGACACTTTGGAACTTAATCAAACCCTGAAAGAAATGGACCTCACAAATCTCTATCGAACTTTTCACCCACGCACCAAAGAATACACATTTTTCTCAGCAGCACACGGAACTTTCTCCAAAATAGATCACATATTGGGCCACAAAATGAATCTACACATATACAAGAAAGTTGAAATTCTAACCTGTGCCCTATCAGACCACCACGGGCTAAAGCTGGACATCCACAACACATCAAACAAGAGAAAATACACTAACTCCTGGAAACTTAACACTATGATGCTGAATGAGAACTGGATTCAGGAAGAAATTAAAAAGGAAATTCAAGATTTCCTGAAAGTGAATGATAACGAAAATACAACTTACCAAAATCTCTGGGACACAATGAAAGCTGTTCTAAGAGGTAAGTTCATAGTTCTTAATGCCCACGTCAAAAAAATGGAAACATCAGAAATAAACAACTTAACAATGCAGCTTAAAGCTCTAGAGAAACTAGAGCAATCTGATCCCAAAAGCAGTAGAAGAGAAGAGATTAGCAAAATAAGGGGAGAAATATCTGAAATCGAGACTAAGAAAACGATAGAAAAAATCAACCAATCAAAAAGCTGGTTCTTTGAAAAAATCAACAAGATTGATACACCCCTAGCTAAACTAACCAAAAGCAAGAGAGAGAAAACCCAAATTAACAAAATTAGAAATGAACATGGAGTTATCACTACTGATACCCAAGAAATCCAGAGAATTATAACATCATATTTCAAAAACTTATACTCTGTGAAGTTTGACAACACAAAAGAGATGGATGAATTTCTAAGTAAACACAATTTACCTAAATTGAATCAGGAAGTTGTGAATTATTTAAATAGTCCTATAACATATAAGGAAATTGAGGAAGTAATCTCGAATCTTCCCACCAAAAAATGTCCTGGACCAGATGGATTCAGCACAGAGTTCTACCAGACATTTAAGGAGTTAATAACACCAATACTCCTTAAACTGTTCCATCAAATAGCAAAGGAAGGAACACTACCAAATTCCTTCTATGAAGCTAATATCGTTTTAATCCCAAAACCTAATAAAGATTCACTTAAAAAAGAAAACTATAGGCCGATCTCCCTGATGAACACAGACGCAAAGATTCTCAACAAAGTCTTAGCAAATCGGATTCAAAAACATATTAAAAAGATCATTCATGGGGACCAAGTAGGCTTCATCCCCGGCACACAAGGTTGGTTCAACATACGCAAATCAATAAATGCAATTCATCATGTAAACCTGTCCAAAGTCCAAGACCACATGATACTCTCGATAGATGCAGAAAAAGCTTTTGACAAGATCCAACAGCCTTTTATGATCAAAACGCTAGAGACAGTAGGAATGGAAGGAACCTTTATTAATATAATAAAAGCTGTATACAATAAGCCCACAGCAAGGATTATGCTCAATGGGGAACAATTGGAATCATTCCCACTTCGATCAGGAACTAGACAAGGCTGTCCACTCTCACCACTTCTATTCAATATTGTACTTGAAGTCTTAGCTGAAGCCATAAGACAAGAAAGGGACATAAGAGGGATTCAAATCGGCAAGGAAGAAGTCAAGCTATCCCTATTTGCAGATGACATGATCTTATACCTGAGGGATCCCAAAAACTCCACCAGGAAGCTCATGGAACTAATTGAGAAGTTCAGCAGGGTGGCAGGATACAAAATAAATGTGCAAAAATCAGAGGCCTTCCTATATGCCCAGAATGAAAGAAGTGAAAAAGCCTTGAGAGAAACAATACCATTTACTATAGCCCCTAAAAAAATGAAATACCTTGGTATAAACCTAACTAAGGAGGTAAAAGACCTTTACAATGAAAACTTTAAAACCCTAAAGAAAGAAATTGCAGAAGACACCAGAAGGTGGAAAGACCTCCCTTGTTCCTGGATTGGCAGAATCAACATTGTAAAAATGACCATCCTACCAAAGGCAATATACAGATTCAATGCTATACCAATCAAAATCCCAAAGCAATTCTTCAAAGAAGTTGACCAAATAATCTCAAAGTTCATATGGAGACACAAAAGACCCAGGATAGCAAAAACAATCCTGAGTAACAAAAACACAGCTGAAGGTATTACCATACCAAACCTAAGTCTATACTACAAATCCATAGTTATAAAGACAGCCTGGTACTGGCTCCAAATTAGACACACAGATCAATGGATAAGGATTGAAGACCCAGATATAAGCCCACAAAGTTACAGCCATTTGGTCTTTGACAAAGGGGCCCAAAGAATCCAATGGAAAAAGAACAGCATCTTCAACAAATGGTGCTGGCAAAACTGGATCTCCACATGCAGAAGATTAAAGCTGGACCCGTACTTGTCACCATGTACAAGACTTAATTCCAAATGGATCAAGGACCTTGATATCAGGCCAGAGACTTTAAAAACCATAGTTGAAAGGATAGGGAACTCCCTCGAGCTGATTGGGCTAGGCCAACACTTCCTAAACAGACATCCAATGGCACAATCACTGCTACCAACTCTCAACAGTTGGGATCTTGTGAAATTAAAGAGCTTCTGTTCAGATAAAGAGATTGTCACACGAGCTCAAAGGCAACCCACAGAATGGGAGAAAATCTTCACTAACCACATATCTGACAGAGCTCTGCTGTCCAGAGTGCACAAAGAACTTAGAAAATTAAACTCCAAGGAAAACACTGGCCCAATTAAAAAATGGGCCCTGGAACTTCAAAGAAACTTTACCAGGGATGAAATTAAAATGTCTAACAATTATCTTAAAAAATGCTCCACTTCCTTCGCCATCAGGGAAATGCAAATCAAAACTTCCCTGAGATATCATCTCACCCCGGTCAGGATGGCAAAAATCCACAATACAAACAACGATAAATGCTGGACAGGATGTGGAGAGAGGGGAACTCTCCTACATTGTTGGTGGGAATGCAGGCTCATACAGCCACTCTGGTGAGCCGTCTGGAGATTCTTAAAGAAATTAAAGATTGAAATGCCATATGACCCTGCTATCCTACTTTTGGGAATACCCCCCATGCAGCAGAGGTTCGCCTCGATAGCACAAGCTCGACCATGTTCATAGCAGCACTGTTTACAATAGCAAAGTCATGGAATCAACCTAAATGTCCAACAGTTGACGAGTGGATAAGGAAAGAATGGTACATCTATACAATGGAGTACTACTCAGCCATCAAAAATGATGAATTACTGGAATTTGCTGGGAAATGGATGTCATTAGAAACAATTATATTAAGTGAAGTATCCCAAACCCAGAAAATTAAGCGCTGTATGTACTCCCTAATAGGTGGCTCCTAGTACCAAACTCACCCAACCCACATTGAGACACTCAAAAGTAAACCTATGAAACACAGTAATTGCAAGGATTATGAACAAGAGAGATGGGTTAGGAGGGCCACACCAGAAACAAGGAGAGAGGAGACCATGTTACAGCAGAGAAAATAGGCCTCTATCAAGGTCTGCAAGTAAGTAATGAGAAACCTGGTTAAGTTCACAGACGTTCTTTCCTGATCTCACCAGAAGGGGAGGGCATATAGTCTAGCAGATAAAAAGTAATCATTTTGCAAATGGGTGATGGACCCCTCCCTCAGTGAGGTTTCCTACTCTTATTACATCTACCCTTGAATGTGCTATTACAACAAGACTCCAGTTTAACAGCTTTTTGTCTCTGGCCAGGGGGTGACATACAGTGCCCAGCAGAATGGAGTGAAGGGAATTGCAGGAGCAGCAAAACTGCAAAAGAAAATCAACAAACCACAATCCAGAACTTCAGAGACTATATCAATCACATAGAATTAGGCCAGCCTAATCTCTCCCCATCCTGGAGCTCAGGGACATTTGCGGAAGAGGGGGCGGTAAGATTGTAAGAGCAAAAGGATGGGAGGAGCAACGATTTGCAAGATTCTCAACAATAGTTGGGGCCAAAGCAATCGTAATGGGACTTTGCATGCCCTGCGCAATGTCCAGCGCACTGTTGCCCTCATAAAGTCTAGCATCTGTTAAGGGCACCGAGACCCCTGGAGGCAAGGGATTGACAGCCATAGTAGTGATCTTATGCTTAAGGGGAACAAGAGAAAGGGCTTATGGAAATGCCACTGGGTCCTTATATGTCATCGGAGAGGAGGACCCAATGGAGAGTTAGGCGTATACAATAAAGGACTCTCTGGGAATTGGGGGGGAGGCACTAGGGGAAGGGGAGGGGGAGGAGGGGGGAGGGAGGGAACTGGTAAAAAATTTTAAAATGTATAATTAAATTTTTAATTAAAAAAAAGAATTCAGAGAAAAAAAAGAACATAGAAAATGTTCAAGTAAGCATGAGACAAAAAAAATAAAGAAGTGATTTTGATAATTTAATTGTTTATTAATACCCACTATCCTCTCATAACCAAGAACTGGATAAGGCAATGAAAGAAAGTTAAAAGTCAAGATGAGTCATGAATACAGATGTAAATATTCTACACACAGCACCTGCTAAACAAGTCTGCCAGCACAATCAGAGGATTGGCTCACTTCGAGCACTGGAATTGATCTGAGAATGTGAGGATAGCTCAGAATATAAATATATACTCTGTTATACCAATTAGGTTTGGAGGTATAGTTCAGTGGTGAAGTGACTGCCTAGCAAATGCAGATTCTGGGTTGGATCCATCTCAATTGGTACAGAAAAGAATGCAAGAAATTCCAACGCCCTATCATGAGGAAATAAGGAAACACAGAATAAACTTAAGAAATAGCACAGAGTAAAAATCATATGAAAGCCACATTCTCTATCATTGACCAATGACCGAAATCCTAAAGATTCGTTCTCAGATGAGAAACAATATAAACATACTGTTGTTCATCATTGTACCTGAAGCTTCCAGAGCCTTTTGGTAAGAAAAATATGCAAAAGACATCCAAACTGCAAAATAGAACTCTAAAATCTGTCCCATTCTTTGACAATAGGATCTTAAATGTAAAACATACCAAATCATCTGCAAAAGCCAATGAGATAACACTGGAAATAAGAAGCTAATTACATCCGGCTACAGGAGCAGAGTGAACAATGTCAGATATATTTTCATTCCCAAACTATGAGAACTTTGTAGATTAAATAAAAAATAAATTCTGCTTTCTGTATTAATCAGTAGAATACGTAGAAAAGAGTTTAAGGACGTGTATGCTGAAAGTATAATGAATGCTAAGATAGGATACAACTATATTGAATGGCATTCCACATTTATAAATAAGAGCACACAGCATTGTTCAAATGTCAGTACTCACTAAGGCAATCAGCAGATCCAATGGAGTGCCTATAAATATCCCAGTGGCATTTCTTGCAAAAGTAACATTAAAATTAATATGGAGTTTTGACAGGCCTCGAATATCAAAATAATATTGAAAAAAGAAGACAAAGTTGGACAAGTCACAATTCTTATTGTCAGAACTTTCAATCAATGAACAGTAATATTTTTAAAAAGCATAGTGCTGCCTGAATGAGTAAACATCAATAAAATAAAATGGAATTGAGACCAGAAATAAAATAATGTATCTGAGGACATGTTACATCATGCAATGTAACATGTAAATGTAAATTCAATGTAAAATGCATTGTCTTCAAAATGATGCTGAGATCCCTGGATGCTGCAGTAATGTAATGAATAGCACTTTGATCCTTATGCCCAAACAAAAATTAATAGAGACGCCCATCAAAATATGTAAATAAATGCAATAAAAACCTAGGAAAAGAGCATGAGGGTGAACCTTGCACTTTGCAGGAAATTCTTTGAAATGATACCAAAATCACAATAAAAGGAGGAAAATATAAAGTGTAATTTATCAAAATTTAAAACTGTGCCTCAAAAGACATGATTGAGAAGGTAAAAGAATATGATGATGTATTCAAAATTGTATTTGCTTTTAGTGACCAGATAACATAAAGAACTACTGAAATTTTACAACAAAAATAAAACAATCCAATTTTAAGGAGGAAAGAGCTTAACTATCCATTGCTACAAAGAAGACATATAAGCACACAGTAAACACATAGAACTCTGTTCACTGTCAGTGGACATGACTCCTGGCATCACAGAGGGTAGAACAGGGGTTTAATAGTGGCCACTAGATTGCCATGTGAGATAAGGAGAATATTTTAGAATTGCACAGAGCTGGTTCATGCCCAACATTAAAAATGCAGTAAATGTTACTACATTTTTCAATTTGAAATCATTAATTTTATCATGTGATGTCACTTTAGCAAAAAAGGTCCAGATCTATCAAATTTACCAGACCTATCACAAATAAATGTTAAAGCTTAAAGAAATATGGTAGTTATGGTTTATGCCATTGCAAGTAAGAAGATAAGTAATTTTCTCATTTTTGTTCTAAATCACCTAAAGTAAAACATTTGGTAATTGCTGATAGGTCTGACAGATAGTGATAAGTAGATTGCTAGTGGCCTTAAAGTCATATCAAAAGTGACAAAATGGAATTTTGTATCTGAAGACTGACAAGAATCTTCAGCAGATAAAGTTACCTGTGCACAAACCTAGCAATCTGACTTCAGTCTCCAGAGAACACATGGTAGAAGGAGAGAACCAAATTCCAAAAGCTGTCCCTTGGCCTCCACATGTGTATCCTGAAAAGGGCAAATGTGAGCTCTCTCTCTCGCTCTCTCTCTCACACACACACTCTCTCTCCCTGTTTTTCTCCCTCTCTCTCACCCTGTCCCTCTTCTTCTCCTTCTTCCCTCCCTCTTTCCTTCCTTCTTTCTCTCTCTCTGAAATAAATAATAATATTGTGAAATTTTGAATGTGATATTTATGTTACAAAGTACTTTTGAATCCAATATTATTAAACAAATTGAATGCAATGTCATTCCCTGAATCAGACCACAGTTCACAACATAGACCAATTAGGAACTGATTTTGATGGCCTTTCGGCTTTCAGATTAATTCATCATTTTCCTTAGACACACCAATTACCACTCTGTCAGATTAACTTCTTGGAAGCGACCTGGTATGTGAACTGAATGAAAGAATTTTCATGCCTCCAAAACACTTCATGAGATGCATGTTGACTAGTGCATGCTTCTGCAGAAAAATACTGACTGACCACATTTTCCCATACTTTTTCTTTAGGAAAATTGCTATTTTCAATTGAAAATAGAAGCTCACATATCCACAGTGTAATTAAAGCATTATAAATTCAAATGCCTGTGCCCTGCATTGAACAGAGCAAATCAGCATTTATACCACATATAGCAATGAAAACAAGGGCTAGCTACAATCAACCTTCTACTTTTCTCCATTACAAAAAGCTTGATATGTTTTCTTGACAAAAATCGGAACTGTTTTATTTATTCCCTCTTTAGTTATTGTGGCTTCTCCTTTTTTGGTGGGTGAAAATTCCACTTTTCATTTATTTCCTCCAATTTGTCTTCTCGTTTTGTATTATCTGCCCTGAAAGCTTGAAGAAGTCTGTGAGAACCGGAAGTGTAATATATTTGAAAGACATAAGCAGTCTCTCTCTCTCTCTCTCATTCTCTGTCATTCTTTCTCTCTCTCTCCCTATATACAACCTTATATCTTACCACATGTCACTTCTAGGTTAAAAGTCATTCATTTCATGAATGGTTTTCAAAGCCTAGTGTGAGAAAGGAGCTTTACTAAGCACATACTACAGTCTGTCATCACCACTGGGTTCAGTCACATCGGGACTTTCATGGTCTCTTCTATGCCATGAGGTTGACCGACGAACCACTGATCTATCAAGGGTGGCTCAGCTACCACTCTGGTCCATCTTCAGACCTCTCTACATGTGAGATAAAACAGAATTTTAATTAAAAGAGGGTCAACTAAAGAACCAAACGAGGAAATAAAATTATTGAAACAAAATGCAGCAAAACTACCAGATGCAGCAAAAGCAGTAATTAGAGGAATGTTCACAGCCTTAAAGATATACATCAAATGAAAAAAGTAATAAAACTTGCAAACGAACTACCAAATTATTTCACTTCAAGAACTAGAAAAGTAAGACCAAATCAATTATAAATTATGTAGAACAGAGATAATAAATAATGAAGTGCAACTACATTAAGTAGATATTTAAAAATGAAACAAAGAATGATTTTTGAAAAGATGAAGTTATTGAATATTTGGCCATGAAAAATCAAGAAAAAGTACAGAGAACCCAAATAAACAATAAAAAAAAATTATTGCAGTATGGGTTATTTGAACTTCTACACAGCAACAAAGCAGAAATCCTAGATGCAAGCCTTCCATATCATAGGCCCTTTTGGACTACTGGTGTGTGATGTCCTTGAAATGTCTCCTCTTGTACAATGTCACATCATCATTGGTACATGGTTAGGGTATTTGTAGTGAGACCAATAGTGAGGAGGATACATGAGTTGAAGTGAAATCACATAACTAGTCCAGAGATAAGAAGTAGTGACCCCCCTGTAAGGGGTCAAGGGCTAACAAAGTCTAGAACATCATGTCTCACTGCTGAAATTCTCAGAGCACTTTGTAAAAATTAATGACAATTCTCAGACTTTCTGACAAAATGGAAAAGAATGGAATTCTTCCAGGTTCATTATGTAAAGCCAGGATTTTCATGATATCAACATCAAAGATACAACAAATGAAAAATAAAACTAAAACTAAAAACCCAATGAACACAGAAAACTAGCAAATCAAATTCATAAATCAAGTGGGATTTATCCCAAGGATGTAAACATGATTCAGCATACAAAAATCAATACGCATAATATAAGACATCAAGATACTAAAAGAATGAAAAGCATATGATTATCTCAATAGACACATGAAAAGCATTCGGTGAAATTAAATATCCTTTTGCTAAAAATCCTTCAGTAAATTAGGTACAGAAGGAACATCCCTTCAAACATCAAAGGCTGCAGATGACAGGCACAGAGCCAACATACAAAACTGGGAAAAGCTGGAAGCATTTCCTCTTAATTCTGGAACAAGGGAAGGTTTCTTTGTCATAACTGCTTCTATTCAGCACAGTATTGGGAAGTTGTAGGCACGGCCATTAGAGAAAGGACAACATCCATATGGGAAAAGAGATATTTAAATTATTCTACTGGCAGAAGTCATAACTTATCCATAGAAAATCTAAAAACTCTATGCAAAAAAACTGCTATATTTATTTGATAATAGATGAGTGTGGAGGCTTTGGTCTCCTCAATTGACAGAATGAGATTGACTATTCAAGATGCTTTATAAACTCTAAAGGATTGTTATTCTGAAGAGAAAGCTCAGTGTTTGAGCAGTTGCTTTTATGCATGGGGCCCTGGAGGCAAACCTCAGTGCCTATCGTTAATAAAGGACTATTTTAAATTACCAATTTCAATATTGATCATTTTTAATAAAGAGTTCAATTTTAATATGTTCTTTCATATTATATTATTATAAGGTATCATATTATGGCATTTTATATCCTGCAAATAAAACAGCAACATTCAATAGTAAGAACATTATTAGCAAGGCATATTGGTAAGCCACTGAAATCTCAGAACTTGAAGGGATGGAGATGCAGACAGAAATATGACAAAGTCAAGGCCAAGATATTCTGCAGAGGGATGGTCTGAGTTTCCCAATATCATCCTGCATCAGGGAAAGAAAGAAGAAAGAAAAAGAAAGAAAGAGAGAGAAAGAAAAAAGAGAGAGACAGAGAGAGAGAGAAAGAAAGAAAGAAAGAAAGAAAGAAAGAAAGAAAGAAAGAAAGAAAGGAAGGAAGGAAGGAAGGAAGGAAGGAAGGAAGGAAGGAAGGAAGGAAGGAAGGAAGGAAGGAAGGAAGGAAGGAAGGAAGGAAGGAAGAAAGAAAGAAAGAGAAAAAGAGAAAGAAGTTTCACTAATATTCTTTTTTTTTTAATTTTTTTATTATTATTTATTCAACTGTGTGCATGTGCGCGCGCACGCGCGCGCGCGCGCGCGCGCGTGTGTGTGTGTGTGTGTGTGTGTGTGTGTGTGTGTATGTGTAGAACCACAGACGAACCCGCGAACCACCATGGACGCCTCCACCTCCTTCTGACCCGGGATTCACAGGCTCTGCCCTACCAGGACCAGAAGCGCAGGCCGCCCCCGCTTCCGTCTGGCGTCTATACGTGGGATCTGGGATCCGAACTCAGGACCTTCCGCCTGCAAGGCGGAGGCTTAACCCCTGAGCCACCTCTCCAGCCCTTCACTAATATTCTTCAAGTTGAATTTGTACATGTATTTTTCATATATTTACTAATGCATATATAATCTTATCATTTTATAGAATTGTCCCATTTCATAGTCTGACATTCTCTGACTTCAAAAATTAGGAAAGCAAAATTATATTGTTATATATATTTATTAATTATATATAATAAACCAAGAGATCAAATTTTCCATCATAATGTACTTTGGTATTTGAGGTGTCTGGGCCAATGAGGTTAAAGAACAGCTCATAATCCAATTTAAACATAGTGTTACTTTAATTCCTAAGATGTTGCTTGAGCTATGTATCAGTATGCCATCTATCAGGATGAAAAAAATACAGCTACAAGAAGCTTCAGCATAGTGATGAAAAGTCATTTTTGGAATAGCTAATATGTTGTTGGACAGGTATACATGTAGGACATGCTAGAGCTTTGAAAATATGTAAGCATTGAAAATCTATTAATTTAACTATTATTAACAGATACAGATGATCAATCAACTTACTCATCATTAATGCATGTTTCAAATAAATAAAGTCTGAATTTTTAAATCAGAGTTTAATAAGCAATTATCTTAGACTGAGTAACAATAAAGCTTAAGTAATGGCATTTTTATTTTAGATTTGTTAGCACACTCATTATTTCATATGTATTCATGATATACATCAAAGATTAAGTGTTCTGTGAAAATAAACTACCACAAAATTATGTTTTATTTTAGTTTTCCGATTTTACAAAGGTATCTATCATGTCATTCTTTTCAAAAAATTATGTGAAAATCTGAGAGAAAAGCAATGGCATGACAGTTAAGTTAGTGAAAGAAAAAATGATATAATATGTTCAGCTTTCAGACTTTATTTAGAAAAAATTCTACTCATTTATTAAACTGAAATTGACTCACATTGAATCAGTGAAAAGACTAAGATAAAATCCAAATTTACTTCAAATTGAACTCAAATGAACTACAGAGTTAAGTCATTGCTTAACATTGAAATTATTGAAAATAGCTTTTTCTTAAAATTCAATGTAAATATGTTTGCATCAGATTAATCACCTGATTATCTGTTGATTTAATATTTGAATTTTACACAGTAATCAATGAGAAAATATATGTACATCTCAAAGTTTTTATCTGAGCAATTTTATTGAGTTTCTGTTCCATATCAGTAAATAAAGAGAATCTTTCCAATTGTAAATAAATGTATAAAGGAATTCAAGTCAGTTTTTCATGGAGGGCAAATTTCCAGAGTCTGCTACAAAGAACTGAGCCAAACTGAATAGTAATAAAGGTTGTTTGAGCAAATGTGTACACCACAGCTTGGTGTTCAAAGGGCAGAAAAGTGGATTCAGGGCAAGAACATTACAGCAAAGAAGCCAAAAATATGTGTATAAATTCCAGTGTCCCACTGTGATAGTCCTGCATTAGTAGGATTTTTAGAGGGTGCAATATGAAAGCAAATTGGACAAATGAGCCTCAGCTCTGAAAGGTGGCTCAGAGGTGAAAGTGCTTCTAATGTACATGAAAGGACCAGAGTTCTGAGCCCCTGAATCCACAGAAATGGAAAAATGTCGGATAGGTGTGGCCATCCCTGTAACTCCACCCACATAAGGAAGAAATTGCAAGTCTCAGAGTAAGATTGCTAAAAATTCTAGCCCTGTCCACAGATTACAGTTTTGGCTGAGAGGAAATAACTCACATGTATGCAATGCACATACATATGCACACCACACAAAAACGTAAAAAGAAAGGAAAATATATTTATATAATAATATATATAATGTCTATGTAAGAACTGTGAATATTTCTTGGGAAAAATGTAGTGTGATTATTTCTAAGGGTGGAATATTGGGTGAATTCTTTTAAATATTCTCACCTATCTGTTTTTTACCCTATTAGCTGTCATTGCTGGATGAGGAAGAAAGAATATCCACAAACAGTCATGACACCAGCCAGAGCACATGCTGTCAGATGGTTCTTCTGCCTGGCACAGGAACATGAACACATGCCAAACAGATATTGTTCACAATGACAGACTTAAGAAGAAAAACTGTGTTCTCTGCATACAGTGACAGCATTTGACACTAAGAACATTAAGACAGAACAGTAAACCCCCCCATATTTATCTTGTTGTTAACTAACACCAATGGGATTTTACACATTTGCTCTGATTTCTTCCTGCTCCTGTCCAAACTGTACCACATTTTAAATAGTGAATGCATTTGGTGAAGGGAGGGTTTCCAATAAATGAGCTACAGTGAAGCCAAATTCACCATTTGCAATGATGGCCTGCATTTTTTCATTTAAAATATGAGGACAGTATTTTCCATGATATAGCCTTATGAGACAGAAATTTAATCATGTAAGGAAAGTAAATATGAAACTTCCAAACAACATAAACATTTATCACAAATGTGTTTTCTGAAAAAGACAAAATCTCTTAACAGCCAATTCAATAATGATATGCCAACAGTATCAAAACAAAAGTCCTAATTTTTTGTTGCTTAATCAAGATGATGATCATCTGGAATTGCTATGAACTGTGGACATTGTTGAGAGAGAGAACTGCATGGCATTCTGCAAGACAGACCAGAGTCCCCTGAGACCAGTGTGAATGTGGATGATCCAGTCATAAAACATCATGACATCTATGATTTTAGGGGAAAGGGACAAATGATGCTTTGCTGCTTTTGAGTGATAAGACATTATCTCCCTTAGGTATGGAGAAGTAGTGGATCCCTGATAAAAAAAAAAGTACTATTTGTTTTTAAACATATTCCTGCAAATTTTGGCATGTTATACACAAGGAAACTGGGAATCCTTAGAAGTGAAATAAATTTCCAAAAATTCTAGCTACATATCCATTACAATTCTCCATTTCTTTCTGACTTTGTTTTACCTACTACCAGAAAGAGTAAATATACTCACATTCACTTATGTTTCTAAATTTATTGTATTATGGTATCAAAGATGATTTTTTAATCTCTATTTTTTCTCTTATATATTTGGAGATTTATCTGCTTTATTCTTTTTTCTTTGCCAATAAACAAATCATTTAGTAAAAGCTAATTTTCCCTTAAATCACATTAAATTCTGATAACTCAAGTTAAAAGCAATATTTTAGATTTGTCTACTTATCTATTACATGTAAGCATGTCTGTGTGCATGCACATGATGGGTGCACACACCACAGAGCATGTGTGGATGTCAAAGGACAACTTGCAGGAATTGTTCTATACTCCTTTATGCGGGTCCCAGGATCAAGTTCAGTTCATGGAACTTAGTGTCAAGATTCTTCATCCACTAAAGTGTCACACTGGTCTGCAGCTCCAGTTTCATTTAACTCCTTATCACCACTGTTACCTTTTGACTTTTTAACTTCACAACAGAAAATGAGAGAAACCCCTCACATTCATAAGTCTCCTCCAATCCCCTGCAGCTAAATAATATCAGCAGCAGGTCTTTCCATCTTCAACCAAAAGTGAACCATGACATGAATGATTTCTTTAACCTCTATTATCACATATTTTTTCTTCCTTCAGTGAAGCTTTACATCATTTGAGAATTCATGAAAATAAAAATTACTTCACTAATTTGAAAAAAAAAGTGTGCTAAAGTTTGGCATGATAGCCAAAAGGCATTTACCACTGAACATGTACCAAAAGCAATATAACATAAGCAATCTTTTAAAAAATGTGCCTGTGTCTAAATAAATCTGCATATTTCTAGAACACCAAGAAAAAGTACATTTATAGACATTCTGCTCTGGAAGAGATAATGTATATTTCTTCACTAAGTAAAAAGTGTAAGTGTGTGTTTTGGATGCTCGAATTTGCAACAAATGAATGCCTCTCTGTAAAAATTACAGTGGTATTGAAAAATGAAGTATATCGATATATCTATTATGGTGTAGAAGATAATAGACATCTATATCTCGTTTAACAAATATTAAGGTAAAAATTACAAATAAATGTTCTGCTATTATAACTCAAGTTCTGCCAAGTATTACCTGCTACAGTGGACCACCATACAACTCAGGAAACTATAAAATGATACAGAATTGGTGCTTTGCAGAATTTCAGAGTAAATACAAGATGGCTTATGAAATATGGATCTTGTTCCAGTAAATTTACCAGCCATATGGCTTACATAGGATCTAAAGAAAGATTATCTTATCCAGCACTAATTATATCACCAAGTGTACAACATTACTAGGAAGAAGTACACAAGGTGCTTAACCAGATGTGTGTTAAGCACCATATTATACAAAAGATGTAGTTCAGCATGAGGAATAGACTCCCAAATCTCTCCAAAACATGTTGTAAAAAATATACAATCCATCTTGTCACCAGGGTCACCAAAATGGTCTACTCAGACATGTAGATCATATTCAGTATCCAAAACACACAAAGCCTGTTGATACTGGGATGGACTTATGAATTACATTTCTTTTTCTAAAATATTAATATCTAGTTAGCTAGAAAGTCTATGGTGTGATTACAGGTTTTTTGATAGTTTAGTAAATGACTAATTTTTAATGCTAGGATTTTAAAACACTGCTACAAAGTTTGAGATGAGTCAAGAAAACCATCTTTTTAGAATGGTGCTAAAAGAAGAGAGAAGGTCAAAATTCTAGTGAGCATCTTTCATCTCCACAGCCTTAATCTAGTAAGGGTTACTTAGCATGCAGTAATTATGCTTAGTTTCTGGGATCTGAATTTGAGGAGAATTTACCTAAAAAGATGTATTAGTTAAGCATACTGGCAAACAAAAAGTTTATCAATCAAATCAGAAGCATAATAATGTTTTCTTACATTAACGTTTGATAAGCAATTAATACCTGTATGAGTTAATTCCTTTCATTGAGCTAAAATGAGTGCCTTGTTTTGGTTTCCTTCCTTGGTTCTGCAAAGTCAGCCAACAATAATTCTGTTAGCTCAAATACCTATGTGTGCTTGTGGACAGAGAGGTTATATTGTATTTCTGGATTAAAAATATGTTCTTTGGCACTGGCAAGACAGCTCAGTAGATAAGGTACCTGCTCACAAACCTGGTGTCCTCAGTTTGACCACCAGAAAGCCAAATGATGCAAGGGGAGAACTCACTGCTGAAAGTTGTCCTGTACCCTCTTCCTATCTGTCATGATATGGCATATATACATAAAACTTCTCCCCCTTTTCCCCAACTGCCTGGGATGTGTGCAGTCCAGCCAGGACACACACTGCCCTAGGTAAGCACCCCCTGCTCACCCCCAAACCCCAGGTAACCTACTAGTCCCAGCTCTTCCCTCCAGCCAGTCAGAGCAAGTACTGCTCCAGGCTAACTAATTCAGTTCAGTCAAAAACATATAGAAATTGAAAGAAGGTCTTAAGAGATAAAACAACAATGTCCAAGTCAAAGTGCAAATCCATGAGAAACAAAACACCAGAAAACAAATTTCCCACTGAAGGGATTAACCCCATAATGATAGACTCCAACAAGAACAAATCCACAGAAAATAGCCAAGAAAGCCTGACCCAAGATAAAGACTTTCAAAACATGATCATTACCATGATCAACATTATGAAAGAAGAAATCCTGGAGGAGTTAAATAACCGCATCAACCACTTTGAGGAGGAACACAACAGACACGAGTTGAGAAAAACGTTCAAGAAACAAAAATACGCATAGAGCAGTTAAAACAGACTCAAGCAGAGTTTAAAACTGAACTAAAAGATGTTATCTTCAACCCAGAACTCAACAGAGAGTCTTATCAGCAGAACTAATGAAGCAGAAAATAGAATTTCAGACCTTGAAGACAAAGTGGGAGTATTAACCAACTCAATGGAAGAGGTTGTTAAAGCCAAAAAGGTACTCGAGAGAAATATTCAAGTGTTATGGGACACCCTGAAGAAGGCTAACATGCGTATTCATGGAATAACAGAGCAAGAATCCCAAAATACCACACCTGAGGAAATTTTTCAAATGATCATCAAGGAAAACTTTCCTCATCTAAAAAAAGAGAGGCCCACACATATACAAGAGGCATTCCGCACCCCAAACAGATATGACCAAAAGAGAAACTCGTCATGGCAAATAATAGTTAAAACACTCCATATTCAAGACAAAGAAATGGTCATTTTTAAAGGTAAACCTATTAAAATAACAAATGACTTCTCAATGGAAACAGTAAAAGTAAGAAGAGCTTGGAGAGACATACTTCAAGTATGTCAACCCAGGCTGATATACCCGGCAAAATTATCTGTCATGATCAAGGGAGAAAGAAAAATTTTACAGCACAAAGACAACTTGAAGGGATACATGTCCACCACACCAGGCCTTCAAAAAATGCTAGAAATGGTACTCAAGCTTGAAGAAAAAAAACAAGCATATCCAGGACGACAGAAGGGAAGTATAATACCACCAAAGCCTAAAAGTGAAACAATGCACTTACAAAAGCCATTAAACATAATAAATGTCTGGAATTAAAAATAATTTCTCCATTGTAACATTAATGGAATTAACTCACCAATCAAGAGACATAGATTACAAACTTGGGTTAAAAATCACAACCCATCAATTTGCTGCCTGCAGGAAACCCATCTCACCACAAAAGATAGGCACATGCTAAAAAATAAAAGGCTGGTTAAAAATTCTGCAAGCTAATGGAACCAGGAAATAGGCAGGGGTAGCCATTATGCTGTTGGACAAAGTGGACTTCAAGCCAAAAAAAATCATAAGAAACACAGATGGATACTACATGTTAGTCAAAGGTACAATTCACCAGGAAGACTTGACAATACTGAACATATATGCACCAAATACGCCCCCCCCCACATTCATTAAGCAAACCCTACAAGGTCTAAAGTGAGAAATCAACTCTAAAACAATAATTCTTGGGGACTTCAACACCGCCTTCTCAACATGGGATAGATGGACAGGTAAAAAACTTAACAGAGACACTTTGGAGCTTAATCAAACTCTTAACTGAAATGGACCTTACAGATCACTATAGAACGTTCATCCATCCACCAAAGAATAAACATTTTTCTAAGCAACACATGTAACTTTCTCCAAAATAGATCACATATTGGGCCACAAAATGAATCTCCACATATACAGAAAGTTGAAATTATAGCCTGTACCCTATCACACCACAATGGCCTAAAGCTTGACATCCACAACACAACAAACAACAGAAAATACACTAACTGCTGGAAATTTAACACTATGATGCTGAAGGAGAATTGGATTCAGGAAATAAAAAAGGAAATTCAACATTTCTTGAAAGCGAATGACAATGAAAATACAATTTACCACAATCTTTGGGACACAATGAAAGCTCTCCTAAGAGGTAAGTTCATAGCTCTTAATGCCTACATCAAAAAAATGGAAACATCAGAAATAAATAACTTAACAATGCAGCTTAAAGCCTTAGAGACACTAGAGCAATCCGATCCCAAAAGCAGTAGAAGAAATGAGATTAGCAATATAAGGGGAGAAATATCTGAAATTGAGATTAGGAAAACGATACAGAAAACCAACCAGTCAAAAAGCTGGTTCTTTGAAAAAATCAATAAAATTGATATATCCCTAGCTAAATTAACCAAAAGCAAGACAGAGAAAACCCAAATTAACAAAATTAGAAATGAAAATGGAGTTATCACTACTGATACCCAAGAAATTCAGTGTATCATAATATCATATTTCAAAATCTTATACTCTGTGAAATTTGACAACACAAAAGAGATGGATGAATTCCTAAGTAAACACAACTTACCAAAATTGAATCAGGAAGTTTTGAATTATCTAAATAGTTCTATAACATATGAGGAAATTGATGAAGTAATCTCAAATCTTCCCACCAAAAAATGTCCTGGACCAGATGGATTCAGCACAAAGTTCTACCAGACATTTAAGGAGCTAATAACACCAATATTCCTTAAATTGTTCCATCAAATAGCAAAGGAAGGAACACTACCAAATTCCTTCTTGAAGCTAATATCATCTTAATCCCAAAACCTAATAAAGATACACTTAAAAAAGAAAACTATAAGCCAATCTCTCTGATGAACAGAGATGCAAAGATTCTCAACCAGGTCAAAAACATATCAAAAGGATAATTCACGGGAATCAAGTAGGCTTTATCCAAGGCACACAAGATTGGTTCAACATACACAAATCAATAAATGTAATTCATAATATAAACCAGTCCAAAGCCCAAGACCACATGATACTCTCGATAGATGCAGAAAAAGCTTTTGACAAGATCCAACAGCTCTTTATGATCAAAACCCTAGAGACAGTTGGAATGGAAGGAACCTTTATCAATATAATAAAAGATGTACACAACAAGCCCACAGCAAGGATTATACCCAATGGGGATTCCCATTCCCAGTTCGATCAGGAACTAGACAAGGCTGTCCACTCTCACCACTTCTATTCAATATTGTACTTGAAGTCTTAGCTGAAGCCATAAGACAAGAAAGGGATGTAAGAGGGATTCAAATCCACAAGGAAGAAGTCAAGTTATCTCTATTTGCAGATGACATGATCATATACCTGAGTGATCCCAAAAACTCTACCAGGAAACTCTTGAGCTAATATAAAAGTTCAGCAGAGTGACAGGGTACAAAATAAATGTACGAAAATCAGTAGCCTTCCTATATGCCCAGAATGAAAGAAGTGAAAAAGCCTTGAGAGAAACAATCCCATTTATTACAGCCCCTAAAAAAATGAAATATTTTGGTATAAACCTAATCAAGGAAGTAAGAGACCTTTACAATGAAAACTTTAAAACCCTAAAGAAAGAAATGCAGAAGACACTAGAAGGTGGAAAGACATGACATGTTCCTGGATTGGCAGAATCAACATAATAAAAATGACCATCCTACCAAAGGCAATATACAAATTCAATACTATAGCAATTAAAATCCCAAAGCAATTCTTTAAAGAAGTTGACCAAACAATCTCAAAGTTCATATGGAGGCACAAAAGACCCAGGATAGCAAAAACAATCCTGAGTAACAAAAACACTGCTGGAGGTATAACCATACCAATCCTTAGTCTATACTACATATCCATAGTTGTAAAAACAGCCTAGTACTGGCTTCAAAATAGACATACAGATCAGTGGATAAGGGTTGAAGACCCAGATACAAGCCCACACAACTACAGCCATTTGATTTTGAATAAGGAGCCCAAAAAATCCAATTGAAAAAGAACAGCATCTTCAACAAATGGTGCTGGCAAAACTGGATGTCCACATGCAGAAGATTAAAACTTGTACTTGTCATCATGTACAAGAATTAATTCCAAATGGATCAAGGACCTCGATATAAAGACAGAGACTATAAAACCTTAGTTGAAAGGGTAGGGAACTCCCTCTAGCTGATTGGGCTAGGACAACAATTCCTAAATGGACATCCAATAGCACAGTCACTACAACCAACACTCAACAGATGGGATCTTGTGAAATTAAAGAGCTTCTGTTCAGAAAAGAGATTGTAACTTGAGCACAAAGGCAAACTACAGAATGGGAGAAAATCTTCACTAACCACATATCTGATAGAGCTCTGCTATCCAGAGTGCACAAAGAACTTAAGAAAACTAAACAACAAGGAAACAAATGGGCCAATTAAAAAATGGGCCCTGGAACTCAAAAGAAATTTTACCAGGGATGAAATTAAAATGTCTGACAAATATCTTAGAAAATGCTCCACATCCTTAGCCATCAGGGAAATGCAAATCCTGAGATATCATCTCACCCCAGTATGGATGTCAAAAATCCACAATACAAACACCACCAAATGCTGGAGAGGATGTGGAGAGAGGGGAAACTTCCTACATTGCTGGTGGGAATGCAGGTTCATACAACCACTCTGGCGAGCCATTTGGCAATTCTTAAAGAAGTTGAAGATTGAATTGCCATATGACCCTACTATAACACTTTTGGGAATAACTCCACACACAGCAAAAATTCACCTTGATAGCACAAGCACGACCATGTTCATAGCAGCACTGTTTACAATAGCAAAGTCATGGAATCAACCCAAATGTCTAACAGTCGACAAGTGGATAAAGAAAATGTGGTACATTTATACAATGGAATACTACTCAGCCATCAAAAATGATGAATTAATGAAATTTTCCAGGAAATGGATGGAATTAGAAACAATTATATTGAGTGAAGTATCCCAGACACAAAAAATTAATCGCCTTTTTGCACTCCCTAATAGGTGGATCCTAGTACCAAACCCGCTTAGAGACATTTAAAGATAAATCTCTGTAATACAGTAATTGCAAAGATTATAAACAGGAGGGATGGGGAAGGAGGGCTCCACCAGAAACAAGGAGAGAGGGGATCATGTTACAGCAGAGAAAATAGGCCTGCATCAAGGACTGCAAGTAAGCAATGAGACATCTGGTTAAGTTCACAGACTTCCCTTCCTGATCATTTGCAACTGAAGGTGTATGATCTCACCAGAAGGGGAGGGCATATAGTCTGGCAGATAGAAAGTAACCATTTTGCAAGGGGAGACTAACCCCCCTTCACCATGGTCTCCAACTTTTATTCTATCCACTTTGAATATACTCTTATAATAAGACTCTAATTTAACAGCTTTTTATCTCTTGCCAGGGGGTGACATCCAATACCCATCAGGATGGAGCCAAGGGCATTGCAGGAGCAGCAAAACTGAAAAAAAAATCAACAAGTCATAATTCAGAACATCAGAGACTTTATATCAGCCATCTGGAACTAGGCCAGCCTAATCTTTCCCCATCCTGAAGCTCAGGGAAATTTGTGGAAGAGGGGGCAGTAAGATTTAAGAGCCTAAAGATGGGGAGGAGCAACGATATTCAAGATACTACACACAAGTTAGGGCCAAAGTAATCAAAATAGGACTTTGCATGACCTGCGCAATGACCAACACATTATTGACACCTCAAAGTCTAGCATGGACTAAAGGCACTAGGATCCTTAGAAGCTAAGGATTAACAGCCACAATAGTCTTCTTCTACTTAAGGGGAACACAAGAAAGAGTTCTAGGAAATGCCACTGAGTCCTTACACCTCATTAGAGAGGAGGACCCAGAGGCAAGCTTGACATACACATTAAAGGATGTTCCAGGGATGGAGGGGAGAAGGCACTGGGAGATAAGGAGGGAGAGGGGGAAAGGAAGGCAAAAAGGGGGGAGGGAGCAAGGGGGTCCAAGAAAGGGTGGAGGGAGGGAGGGGCCCGGGGTACCTATTAAGTTTGTATGAGCAGAAATAAAATAAAATTTCTCCCTTTATCTTCCTCTCTCGAATTAATAATTAATTCAAATATGTTTCTTGATGCAATTACTATTCCACAAACATCCAATTTGTAATGAATAATAGCAAACGTTTTGTAGTTGTTCTATAACTTTATTAGTATATTTTAATCATAAAATGATGATTTCTTTGCAATATTTCCAAACCTACATATAATGTATGTGCATATATATTATTATATATAATACCTTATGTATAAGGTATACCTTACATATGTTATGATCACTCTTGTTACATTTATACCCCTCCACCTTTTCCATTTCTATACCTTTCATAGATCTCTTTACATGAGAAACTTTGCAATAGCCCCATAGCTGTCTCTATTTTGACTAGTCTTTGTTTTGTGCTCTATATAACAGATGACATGATATGATCACATGGTTTCTGTTTTTATGCCAAAGCAAAACTGCTTTTCCTTCCTGTGAGATTAATATTACTTTCTTGAGTTAACATTGTGCTACTGGTTTTGTGTGAGATAAGCTGTAATTTTCCTTTGGGATATCATACTTTCTTGGATGCAGCATTAAAGTAAAGATGACATTGGAAAGAGTTAGAAGGTTTTCTTCTTTACTTTTCAAGATGTTCTGTGTTCCATAAAAGGGTAATTATGTGCCATAAATAGTTGAGGTGCACTATAAAGCATTCTGATTCTGGAGTATTGAATTAATTATTTTAATTGAATTAGTTCATTGTTATAAATCTATCCTGGATTTTTGTTTAGAGAGGATATGCTACATAAATTTTTCTGAATAATTCACTTCATGTGAGATTTACTTTTATTAGCATCACTTTTTATAGTTTCCTTGCATCTTTAAATCTCTGCTTTATCTAAACATATATCTTTTATTGCTAGTATTTTCTAATTATGATTTCTTAATTGGATGAGTTTTATTTTAGATTCTCTCTTTTTTTTAAGTATTAACGCACGCTCGTTTATTATATTAAAATCAGGCGATGGTCCAACGAAGGCTGCGGGCAGAACACTGTTAAACTTCCTGTAGAGTGCGCTAGACCCCTCCGGCTAACCTGCCCAGGCCTAACAGGGGACAGCGACTGCTTCTGCTGCTTCAGAAGGTGGTCGACAGATATGGAATGACCTTCACAACACTATGAACTGCCTCTCTCTCAGTATGCATCCTCGCATGAGTCCCGAGTGGTCTAGCACCAGGCCAGACCTACCCGTGCCTACTGCTGTGACGCTGAGCTCCTGTGTCCCTGCTGAGGGTCCGCCCAGGCTAGGCCTCATGTTCCAGTTGATGGGCTCCACTCCAGGTTCAGGGGTGCCCGGCGGCCGCTGGAGCCCTGCTGGAACCGTCTTCAATGTTTAGATGCAAAGCAGTTGCGGGAGAGCCGTGGCTCCGTGGCTCCGTGTGCCTCTCTCCGGGTGCACCCAAGGGCTCTGGGTGCGGGTGGGCGTCAGACCTGAGCTTCGAGCATTTCGGCTGTGGGGCCCACAGAGCGGCGGGTGCAGGGCCTGGTTGTCACTCCAGGCTGCTGGCGAGTGCGCGGAGCCGGAGGTAGGTGATGGATGTCACCTAAGAGATCCAGGGCCTTTCTGACCTCAGTGTCGGCTGCAGCCACGGTGTAGACGGGTCAGGGAAGTGAGGGGTGTGCTGGGGGATGAGGGAGCTGCGAGGGAGAAAGCGGCAGCCCTCGACCAAGGTGGAGGAAGATGGAAAGCCCTGAATTCCTTGCCGAAGGCCATGTCCACAGGGAACAGAGTTACAATCTAAGTTCCGGCAAAGGGGGTGTGTGGGAGTGGGAGAGTAGAGAGGGCAATGGCTTGGAAGGGGCGTCGCTTAAGACATGAGAGTGGGGTGCAGGCAAAGCACCCCCAGACCCAGCAGTAGCCCCACAGCAGCTAGCTGAAGCCGTCTCATCTACCCGTGGGCCGCCGCGCTGGGGCTGTGGCGCGAGGGAGGCAGGAGGCGCAGGCCTGGGCAGCAGGCCAGCTGCAGTGATTGTGTGGCGTGGCTGTTCACAGTTGCTTGGATGTGCCCACCGCTCCCGACAGGAAAGGACTTAAATAAACCTCCTGGATCCCAGAAGTTCAACTAGGTGGACAGTGGTCACACGCGATGGGGCGATCGCTAGCTATACGGCGCGACTTGTATATTTCAAATGGACAAAAACTTAGATCATGTACAGTATCTTAAGATGAACTGCCTTTGAGAGGAGTTTCCTTTCCAGTCCTCTGAGGTCTACGGACGTGTCTAGAAACTTTACTACTGTGGAGAATGAAGGCTGCGAGACTGGAGGCGGCCGTGGGCGCGGCTAGTTGCTGTAGCACTGTCCATCGGGCGGCTGCGGCAGCTTCCCGTTCTCCTTGGACATCATCAAGCGCCGCAGCTCCTGCAGGACAACCTTGATGCTGTACGAGTTCTGCCACTTGGCCAGCATGACGTAGCCCTGGGGTCCACCACTCCGTTAGAACTATTAACTCCATTCATATTAATTTTTGTTACGAATTTTACAAAGGGGGGTGCTTCTGGGTATTTAGGTCCACATTCTATTTTAAGGCTGTATATCCGGTTTTCATAAATTGTTCTTGGAGGCCCAATTATCATCCCTGTCCATCTGGTCAGGGTCATGTCTTCATCATCTAGACCCCAGCTAACTGTGCCGTCGCCTACTCCCTTCTGGCCTTCTTCCAGTTCTTCCAACAGGCGGAAATTGCGAGGGACTTTGACTCCCGAACCCATGGTGGCCGCCATCTTGCGTCGCTCTAGATTCTCTTTAAAGAACCAGACATGTTTATGATATTTTAGCAAAGCTTTTTTTTCATATCAACTAAATCCCAATATTGCCTTTATTTTTTCCTATATTATTTGGACATTTTTTCCTGCTAATCCTTCACTAAATTATTAAGTAAACTACTGGCTCATTAATTTTGGTATTTTAACTTATTTCATTTCATTTCATGCTTTATGAAATAGTCTCAATTCATGCAGGCTGACCTTATATTAGTTGTGCACTGAAGATGTCTGAACTCCTCATCCTCCTGTGTCTACCTTCTAAGTACTGGGATTACTAGCATGGTCCACATCCAGTTAATTTTTTTGTGTGTGATTTTGTTATTTTCAGTATTCTAAGAAGCAATCTTATAATGAAATATAAAAGACAATACTTATTCAAAGGTCATGAATACAAAAGAAAAAGAGAAAGAAGGAGAGGTAGGAAGGAGCAAAGCTATGTTTTAGAAGGGGATGTGACTGAGGGAGAGAGAAGGGAGGAAAAAAGATAGGATAAGAAGGAGAAAAGAGGGCTGGAGAGTTGGCTCAGGGGTTAAGCCTCCTGCCTTGCAGGCAGAAGGTCCTGAGTTCGGATCCCAGATCCCACGTATAGACGCCAGGCGGAAGCAGGGGCGGCCTGCGCTTCTGGTCCTGGTAAGGCGGAGCCTGTGAATCCCGGGGCAGAAGGAGGTGGAGGCGTCCATGGTGGTTCGCGAATTAGTCCGTGGTTCTACACAGACACAGACACACACACACACACACACACACACACACACACACAGGCACACACGCACGCAGGCACATACACACGCATATTCACACAGTTGAATAAATAATAATAATAATAAAAAATTTAAAAAAAGGAGAAAAGAGAGAAAGAAGGAAACATGGAAGCCTGCAATGCTTCAGTGCAGTCTACGTAGAGCTAAGCAAAGTCTCAATCAACGTGGACATACAGAATTATCTTCCAAGAACAGAGAAGCCTGCCTCAGGCTAGAGCTCGCCTGCCATAGCCATCTCTGGTCATATCTGTGAGGGAGTTTGAGATCATGTTACTTGAGGCATGGGTTGCCAATCCACAGCTGTGGCTAAGGAGTTATTGACAAGGGAAAATTGAACTGAGCACCAGCATTCATCTATCTCTCTGCTTCCTGATCTAGATGCATTGCAACCATTGTGATGCACTATACACTTTAACTGTGAGCCCAAATCAACCCTTCCCTTCTCAACTTGCTTGGTCAAGCATTTTGTTTCAGCAACATTACAATTAAATAATATACTAAAATCTCACTGTTTGATTTAGAATATAGCGTCTGGAATTCTGAGTTCATTATGCACTCCATACCTAGAATATGAGAATATGTTCTCATGCCAGACAGAATGATTTTCTAATGTACAAGCTGATGCTATAAATATCCCTGAACTTCACAGAATCCTTGGAGATACCAATGATCATATCACGAAGCCTTCAAACCCAATAAATTTCTATATTTAATCCACAAGTTACTTTGGCATATGCTTTTTTATACTAAAATTGGCTTTGCAAAGTATATTTGTTAACAATGTAATAATTGGTTATCATTTATAGGCAAAAAGATATCATCCTTCTGGAATTATATTAGATTCTAATTATACCTGCAATTCCAATCTCTCAACACAGCCTCTAAAAAAGAAAAGTGAAAAGAAATTAAGTTATTGGGAGCCAACCACCTGCTTCATGATGGATAGACACAGTTTAATGGGGACTTTGGCTCCTTGGTAAGGAAGGAATCCAATATTGAAAAGCAATAGAGCATTCTCTGTCCACTGTGCGGGAGCAGTCAGTGGAAACCATGTAAGCATGAAACACAGATGTTGCACATGCCCTGCAAGAAATATCACATTTTCTATGTAAGAAAAATATTCAACACACCTGAGACCCGGAGAATCAGTGCCCAAGCAACGGTGAGAAATGTGAGGTAGGAACAAAGAAAGTGTGAGGGAAATTGATTTGCTGGCACTCGAATCATGTATTTCCAGCCCTGGCACTCTGAGAAAATAAATGTCTGTTTCCAAAGCCATCCAGGCTCTGGTATTTTGTTATGGCGACCTGAGCAAACTAATGGACCACTTCATCGGGAACAGAAAAAGGAATGCAGCATTCAGACAGCACCACTAAAGCAGAAAACAAAGCAAGAGTCAAACCTTTTCTGCTGTTGCAACTGCTTCTCAGAACCAACACCTGAAAGACAAAAAAGATGTTGCCACACTCCAAGATGAAAAGATTAAATCAAAGAATGGACAAAAAAGGAAACTCTGTCTGGATCCACATCAATTTAACCATTCATTGAATCAACTGCAACACCAGAAAGTGTAGACAATTCGTGTGGTTTTTTGCACAGATTCTGATTATCATCTAACAAGGTACATTCTCAGAAAGACAGTGATTGGGTCAAATTAGGAAGAATTACTACAGGTAGTGATAGTGCACTAGGCACATAAATATTTTCTGTATATTGTAAGAGCAGACAAAGCTCAAAGGGAAAGAAAAGGCAGAAATACAAAAAGGTAGAGAAAATGTGACATTGCAAAACAATGTGTTCATTTTCTATAAATGTTACATAATAGCTACATTGTCAATAACAAGTCCACATCAAGAGGAAAAAAAGTTCTGCCAGCAAAATTAAGGAAAATATACATGAAATATTACATGAGTGTTCAGTAATGATTTTATTCCTTATGTTCAAGATATAATAGAAAAATTACTGTTTCTCCTGTACCAGGTAAATGAAATATACTCCATTATTCTAAAAGTAAAATGTAAAAAACTTAAATGATCAGTACAGAAAACACACATATGAATCCATTTGTGTGATGAACAAAGGCCGGCATGATCTAATATGATTTGTTTCTACATATGGGATGTTTCAAAACTAGAAAGCTAATCCAGGCTCCTTTGAGGGAAGAAAGCTTCAAGAAGAAGCATTTGTAGACTTTTCAGAACACTGGCACTACCCCTCATGTAAAGCCAAAGTTTGCATAGCAGTTGACATATTGCATACTATCTGGGCACTAAAGTACATAAACTTTAGATCTTCATGATGAGAGTTGAACAATATTTAATGTAAAAGTAGGAAGTAGAAATGTGTACATGAACTAAAGGCTATATTTTATTCCCTCTCTGCCTGGGAAAAGGATGCAGTACCAGTTATTCTGGACAAGAGATGTAGATTACTAATACCCCAGAAAAACTAGGGATCCTTAGAACACACAAGATTTCAGTCCTGTGCCAAGAGAAGACATGAAATGAACCCCAAATTTGCACCTAAAAGTAAAAGCACTTAGTGATTAATGAGAAAGGTGTTTCAATAAACTTAATTCAAACATAAAAGTCACAAAATTGTCAAATTTTGGGGCAATACTGCAATGAAAAACAAAGAAATCTCTTAACCCATTAGGGCAGCTTTTATAGAATACAATAAACTATGCTTATCATAAAACACAAAGTGTTCTCTGAAGACAAAGATGAACAAGCTCAAGGCAGATCTTGGTGCATGGTGGAGGAAGCCAGATGGCATCGCAAGTCTGCTTCAGAAGCATACCAACTCTCATCTTTATTGCAATTACAGATTCAAATTTCCAGCTTCTAAGACCCTTAACCCAGGGTTAGGTTCTCTGCTTATCTATAATGAAATACACAAGTGTTCAGATCCCATAACAAAAAGCAGTCCACAGGCTGCTCTGCTCTTAAAACCACTTGACCAACCTAAATTAAACTACTGGTAAATAAGAATGTGTTTCAAAAATCATGGCAGTACCAAGAGAAGACAACCGTAAGACAGACAGACTCATGAAGATTCTTTCACAGAAGTATGACAACAGCACAGGTTAATTATTTTTATTTACATATTTGTTGTCCATGTGCTAAAAGTAGCTGCTTATAGAATAAGCTTCAGACTATGGGCCATTAAATGACTCTGTGTCTGGAACTATCCCTATTCAGCAGGTCGAAAAATTAACTTGACATAATGCAAGAGATACCTTCAGAATCGGGCCAAATGGCTCAGACAACATCTGTAAGCAAGACAGATAGATCAAACCCTCAGTATATCCAACTATAGCAGACAGCTCACTTCAATGGCGTAAGAGATAGTATCTTTCCAAGAGCTCATAATAAAAATGATAACTCATGTTCATCTTGAAATGTTAGTAAAAAGTTAAAATGCATGCTACCTTCTAATATATCACTGGGTTAAAAAGTAGTGGTGAGAAAAAAAAAAAACCTTTCCAGATTTGAAGAAATATGCTGGACACATAGCTAAATAAAGAGACAATTATCCTGATACAAAGATGGATGCAAAACAGTGGAAATTTATGTATCACCCAGCTGTTTCTAGAAAGACTGAACCATAGCACAGGGAAGCTCATGTGATATTGTCATAGAAAGGTGGAATGCTGGCTTTCCTGACATTTTCACCAAAGATTTTCCACACCAGAGGGGCAAATGTAAGGGAAGCTACCCTATCTCTAACCATCAACACATTCTCCCCTTGCTCACGCATCAATCCAGAGCTTAGATTTAACTGTCATGGAGTTATCAGAGTTTCTGGGCTGAAGTTTATGCAAGGTCTGACACTGTGGGCTTCCCCTCAGCAAAGCTAGAGGGGAAGGAGAGAAGATCTAGTTGTTTAGTTGAATACCTGACCATGAACACCAGAGAAAAAATGCCACTAGAAAACTAGCTGAAAACATGAAGACTTTCTTCTATTTAGTTTTCACTAGAATGTGGTTACTGTGAATTTCTCTCTCCTTGTCTCAGCTAGCATTGTGAAGAATTATAAAGGATTTGTTTCATGACCACTGATGCTTGAGAAACTATGTAAAATCCAGGCCACATATGACAGCAGAGGAGTTAGATTGCTGGGTAAATTTAAAAAGATGTAGTATCATATCACATGTTAGTGGTTAGCCTGATAATATCAGAATGATTTAGTAAAAGAATATGATTTTTTTCCCAATGTTAGGGGAATATTCTACAGAGGTATAACACTCTGTTCATGACTGGAATATATGCACCAGGCCAACAGTAATCAGGCAGTATGTCCCCTTACCATGGATAGCAGAGTTCTACTGGTAGATCTTATGCATAATCTTGTTCAGATAGATTAAATTCAAAACACAACATATTTTCCTACTATGTATCATAAATACATATATAATGATATTGATGTATCTATTTAAAAGTATTTCTTCACTTGACAAGATTAGAAATCTGATTTTATCTGATGGCAGCCTTGAAGGGGTACACTTAAGTGTGGCATTACAGGTAGCTTAAGTTTCTCTTCCAGGAGAGAATGAGTATTTCTTACATGTGAGCCAGTTAAAAAAATCAATTCTTCAAATATGTCAGCAAGCCAAAGTCCAACGTGAACATTTGTCCAAATTCAAAAACAAATGTCAATGTCTATGGATCGATGATGTAAGAATCTTCAACTCACCTGACCTTTTAGAGAAAAGTTCCTAGACATTTATGGTGGAGGAAAGAATTCCCCCAAAAGACTTGATAAAGGTCAAAGGATATACTTGAATGCTTTTTGAATTTACTTTTCAATAATTACTTATGACCAGAATTCAAAACGATTTGTAAGGAAAATTTTAAATGGTTGTTGTCTGAAACCAAATAAATGTATGTTGCATTAATTCTACTTCTTTCTTCACTTTAGCTCTTCACCTCACTGCCTACCTTCTCTAGCTCCTGGTCTCCACCAAAAGAAATAGGTAAGAGAAGGAGGGACTTCTCTTCATCCTTCCCCTTTCCTCCATCTCCAAGAGTTTATACCTTGTCAAATAGTGGAAAATGTCAAAATAAATGGGTATACTGTATGGGAGGAAAACCTCTTTGTAAAAAATCAGGATATTTGACTGTGAAGACTAACGGTAAAAAAGCACAGAAAATCTTGAAGATATAGAGTCTGCAAATACCAGGCTGAAATGACTATAGTATAGCCTTATAACAGTTACAGATACCAAAAAAATGCAATAACAGAAAGCTTGGCCAAAAGTGTCAGGACAATAACCAGCCTCTGTTAGAGTATAAGTCTAGCTCATTGCTATCCATGATGAGGAACCAATTAAAAAAACCAATTAAAAAGGTGTAAAATAGTTTGGAGTAGATTCACTTCATTAGAAAAACAGGTACTAGACTTGTAAAATGATTCAATCATCCTAAAATACAAATTGAGAACATTTTACTTATTAATTTAATTTTTTTGTGTGTATGAGGGTGCTTGAGTGTGTGTATCTGTGGAGGCCCAAGGGTGAATTATCCTGGATTGATATTCTGTATTGCTTTCCTCTGGGGTTTGCTAGACCCATCTTCCAATACCATAATTAAAAGCCTTCACCATATCTGACTAGAATTCTTATGTGGGATCTAGGGATCTGAACTCAGGTCCTTTCGCTTGTAAGGCAAAGACTTTTTAACCCTTGAGTCATCTCCTCGGCCCAAATAAAATATTTTTAAATTAACAAAATAATTTGCATTTCTAAATCAACAAAACCCAAGTGAAGATTTTCTTTGATTTTTAAATTAATTTTGTCAATGATGTCAAATGAAAGTATTTTTGAACTCTGTATAAGTTAGAGATAAATATTGTACTTCCATGGTATATGAAGAATTCAGCAGCTACTTATAAATATATAATGGATTTTCTGTGTCCTGTATATATTTTTCACTCAGTTAATGATGGGGATTTCCTAATTATGATAAGCTAGAAATCACTTGTATTGTCTTCCCAAAAATTGGTACTAAGGAAAAAATATTTTCCTATTTTTACAGTGAGTAACTAAAATTTAATTTTACCCAAAGTAAGAAATTGGTTCAGCTAAAACAGCTATGTCTCTGTGATTCAAGTCACATGTGAAATGTAATGGAAGTTCATTTTATATTTAATTAATACAATATTTAGAATATCATACATACACATGCAAATGTATGCATCCATAATATGTAGATTATGACTGAACACAAACTATGGTATCGATTTTTGCACTCTCATAGGTCATTTTACTTAATGTCTAATGTTTACTAACATCCAGTGAATGAGGACATTTAAAAAACACTTATGCACTATTCCCTTTGCATCCCCCAAGATATGTAATGCCAAGCATTTGTATCCATGATTCCAGAGAAGTAAACTCAGAAAGTGTCAACCATTCAACTATGTGATTCAATAACGTGATTTAAATTAGGATTTCTCTTCTGAAGAAGAAAAAGCTAGGAAATGACCACATTTGTGATTACACTAAATCACTAATTTATTAGCAATAAATCAATATGAAAAATACAGAAATTTTATCAAACTGAATTTAGCAAATTCCATTAAAATTTACATGTGAAAGACATGGGATGTTGTAATAACAATAGGCCTATAGATTTATTTTCCTACTTTGTCCTTTACAACAATGGAGCACTGTGTTACTAATAAGTTTTGCTAGAATTATCCATTGATCCATGGTACACAAATAGGCTATTTTTTTAAAATTGACTTTGATGACAAATACCCTTTATTTTTATTCGTAGATTCGTTTGGAAGACTTAAAGAGTTTATAGTACAAAATAGAAATGTTGTTTTGAAAGTCTAACAGAATGATGGAGTACAGGAAATGACCTGGTTGTGGGCTGGGGATAAGTTCCAAGATAGCACTGAGCTATGCCTAGAAGGAAAAATGCCACAAGCATGGCAGTGGACTTTTTAACTGATGGGAGGGGCTAAATGCTCATCTACTTTATGATGTACATTCTCAGATAACTGATCAACAACCAGTTAACTTACTGTTTGCAGTAAAGATATTCTCCAAGGAATGAAGCCAACAATGACAATATGAAGATAGGAAGGAAAAAGGGAGACTGCATGCTACTTAGGTTTCCAATGACTCATTTGTACTAGATGTCAAGGTTCCAAATAGTGTTCAATATGTCAAGCTACCTTAAGCACTTATTTGCAAAATTCTGTTCATGGAAAAGAATTCCTCTATTGATAAGTTAAACAGAGAGCCTTAAAATGCTCTGAAATCATTGCATGGCTACTGTACATGGCCAAGATTCTTTGAGATGAAATGTGTCATATAACTTAAACATCTAGAACTTTTCTATTTTAATCAGTCCTTTTAGAAGTTACCATACTATCCTTTAAATAAAATGATTGCTGAAATCAGATAGTAAATAATTAAAATTTAGATAAACCAAATAGTTTTCACATAAATATGTCAAAATATCACTCTGGCCTGTCACTGAATTTCTTCCCTAAAGTCAAATACTATAAGCTTTTGAAGTTTTTGTATTTTGTTTGGGCATTTATGTGATCATATTAATACTGTGCATCACAATTTGAAGTAATACTATTAAAACTCCACAATGAAAGGTAATTTTATACTTTATTCTTTCCATGTGACTCACCCTTGTGTAAGCACATCGTTTGTCTAAAAAAAATTCACAAGTGATATAGAAATATACTAAAACTATATTTCCTCTTATATTCTTATATAACATAACACATAATATATAACATATAATATTTGCATTTTACATGTGTAAACTCTTCATATCATCATTTATTTTATTTTAAATTCTCACATGGGAGAAATTTCTTTCTTTTTATAACTAACTCCCTTTAAATTTCTGCTTTTGTACTAATTACAGGCTTAAGTTTTTTGGAAGTGATGGTGCACATTTGTAATTTAAGCACATTGGAGGGTAGGACAAATACAGAGTGGTATACATAGCAGGAACCCTCTTAAACAAAATGAAACATAGATTTAAAAAAAAGGAAAAAAGATCACAGAATTTCTTTTTCATTACCTCTTTTTTGTGTTTTTTTTTTTTCCATCTTTTTTGTGGTTTCTTTTCTAAGAAATTAACTTTCCAATCTCGCATACATGTTCAATTCTTTTGAACTTCATCATGGTGTGTGTGTGTGTGTGTGTGTGTGTGTGTGTGTGTGTGTGTGTGTGTGTTCTCTTTTAAGGTTGAACAATATTCCGTTTTTAACATTTTGGTTTGTTTAGTCATCTATTCACGGACATATACCTAAATTGTTTCCATATCTTGACTATTAGGTATATGTTGCAGTGAACATAGGCAAAAAAAGGATCTTTAAGTACACATGGATTCATTCTCTTTGCCTATGTGCTCACGAGGGTGATTTGGGGTCATTTTATCGATCTGTTTTTCTTTATAAGTGGCTGAACAGATCTGTACTTCCATCCTCGGTATCCCTGAGTTCTCTTGTTTTCACATGCCATCAGAATTATTCTTTTCTTACTTTTTCACTGACTTTTCTCTTTTTATTTCTTTATTGCTTAGATTTCACTATCATTTAGTTTTCATGTGAAAATACATTCTCTACTGGGAGCTCAGATTCCAGTTCGTTTTGAAGAGAGTTCGGTTCCCAGGGGACTGAGGCAGGGCAGCCAATGGGGGAGATGGAACTGCTTATACCTCTCAACACTTTCCCCTGATAGGATATTGTAATGGAAGGATGCTTGGCTCTTGTGTATCACGAGTTTTCTTGGAGATCAATGATCAAGGCATACTCTGATTTCCCTGCTGAATAAGCACAACTTCCTCAAAATTCACAGAACTAGTTCAAACATTCCAAACATTCAGTTGCATGCTATTCTTTGGGGTTCTGCATTAACTTCCCAAAGAAAAACATCCAGGCTTCTTTATAATGAGTAGAGTGCAGTTGTTGGCTGGCTGTAGGAAATGGGAAGGGCTTTGAAATTCTCCTGAAGTTTCTCCATCCATGCTCAGTTTCCCTCCCTCATTTTTAGAGATACTTCTTATTCCAAACACTCCCCAGGATTGAAAGAGACGGCTGAGGAAAGTATCAGTGTTCAATTTTCCAAGTGTGAATAATCAATACGATAATGTGGCCATTATTTGAATGTGGTTACAAGATTAATATATACATTTATATGATCAGCAAGGAGAAAAAACAAAATAAAGAATGTACTTTAAATAATCATTCCATTCTGGATATGTTGAGGAAATAAACTGAATAAAAGCATTATATGTTGTTATTCATTCTTCCAAATTACATCAAATGTCTCCATTGACCATTCTAGATTCTAAAAATAAATCAATAGATAAAGAAGAAAATGGTCAATCTCCTTAACTCAAGATTTGCTGGTAAAACAATAAACCTGAAATATTTTATCAGTACTTCTTGCTGTATCTATTCCTTGATTGTTAGTGCTTGTGGCTTGAAGAGGAAGCAAAAATCAGACCTCATTAAGAGAGAGCAAAAGTCACCAGCAGAAAGAACCAGACGTTGGCATCTGCTCATCTCTGTTTTATCTGTGTGTTGTTGGGCTCCTATTGACAGTATTCATGCCATTATAATGGGCTTTTTTTATTTGCATTTTCCACTCAAATGGCTCAAATACAAATTTCCTGCAGTGTATCATGCAATGTGTTCCTTTGAAATGCAAGTCATCATCACCTCTTTAGGACATTGCTTAATTATTTTAAATTATTGGAATGATGAACACGGTTAATAGGTTTTCAAAAATTTTAATGTGCCCTTATGATTATGATTATGATTATGAATTTTATCATTATTTAGTCACATCATGTTGAAAGGCCTATTACTTGAAGGGAATGCTAAGCATGAAGGAATGGATTGAAAGGACCTTCTACAGCCATTCATTCACAAGCATCATTTGAGAAATACAAACTTAAATATATCTGCTTCCTCAGAGATAAATATTATGATCAATGCTCAGGAATGCCCTGATAGATAGGGAATTATTTTCCTTAAAAAGGCAGAATTAAACATTACAATGGAAAATCTCCAATCTTCCAACTCATTTTCAAATTCTGGTCTCCCGTTTCTGATAGTCTAGAAGCTGCTATAACTCATTAGGAGGTTAAGGTGAACCAATAGCAAAATGGTCCAAAACTGAAAGGTAAAATGATGGTATATGCTATTTATACCTTCCTTGGAGTCAAAGCTAATAAAACTATAAAATAAACTGGCAACAATAAATGCAGTTAGCAATTTCGCTTTCTATCTCAGACACATCCTCTAGTCTAGGTCATCTAGAGCAACTCTTAGATGACTACTTAGATGTTAATCCACACAATATTATCAAGTTAAATATTTCCTTCATGTTTGGCCCCAAAGGTTAGACCACTTCTTTAATGCCAAGTTCTGTATCACACTAAGAGAATGAAGATTTTGTTTCCCTTGATAAACTCTACAGGGAACCAAGACTATAGTATCATATTCTTTGCTTTTTCTCTTCTGTGTGTGTACCTTGTTTTCCAAGCTGTGTCTTCTCATTCGTACTTTCTTTCATTTTCTTATTTCCACCTTCTCCTTCCTGTAGTTGCCAAGATCTACAGCTTGCCTGCCCTGTTGCTTTCTCACTCCGATTCCAATAAATTGCCCTCATGTTCCATTCTGAATTGATTTTTCTTTGACCAAGAGCTTCCAAGGAGAACTGCTTGTCCCAGTACATTATAACTCCTTCTGTCTCCTTTGCTTGTTTTAAATCAGTATTCTAGTATACAAAAGTGATGTTCCTTAAAATGTGCAAATAAGCAAATTATGTTCAAAACATTGAGTGAACAATATTTCAAAGGTTTATTTAATTTTCATGGTGAAAGCAGTAGCAAATAGTGGTCCATGTTCAGAGGTTTAATTCTCTCTCTGCTATTTTTCTGTGGCCATAAATTATTTCATTTACGTAAGTCATCAACATATTTATCTATATGTATCTATGTTGAAGTAGTCCATATACATATAAAATACAATATCCTGAGTCAGAGATATTGTCTAGAGAATCCAAACATGTGTGTGATTTTGTTGTGTATAGAGAGAGCAACCATGTACTACGAAGAGTAAAGCACAACTTTGCAGCTGACTAACCCAAATCTGAAGGTTGAGAAAGATCTGGGTCCTTGATCAAGACACCAAAGTCTAGTGACTCCCTGTCTGCTCTGCTCAGATCATCATTTGATTTGAGGAGATGCACAGTATAGTGAGGGCCATATGCTCTCTTTAGTTTTCTAGCTCAATTGTTTGTCTGACCCAGAAATACCCTCAAAACACTGCCAAAATAATGTTTACTCAAATGGCTAGGCACCCTGTATCCCAATAAAATTCACACACAAAAGTGATCATCACATTATCAAGTACAATATCAATGGTGTGGGTAACTGAAACCTAATATATCAGACATTTACAATACCAAAAATGGCTACAGAATATTCTTAAACATTGGCCATAATTGCCTATGTATAATAACTTACAGAAAAATAGAGTTTAGTATCCACGCACTTCTCATCACTTGTCAATATTTAAAGGTTTAAGGAAAATTATATGTCTTAAATGGATTGTCTGCTTTGTTTGCTCTTCTTTGTAACTATGACTGCTTATTTCCAAATATCCTTTTATATTGATAAAAATTTGGAAATAAAAATTTCCTTGATTTATAAATCTTCTGATTAATTGTATACATGTGTATACACCTATTTTCATGAGTATGTATGTAATGTGTATATGTATGTGCACGAGTAAATAGGTAAGTGCATGCATATGCATTTTTGTATATGTATTATATGTATTGTATATACATATAATATACATATATTTATATGTATTATATACAGATATATCTGTGTTTATATACATGCACATGTATAGGTGTGAATGATTGATGTGTACATATACGTGCATGTGCATAGAGGTATGTACATGTGTGTGTGTTGTGTATGTGTTCATGTTTGTATTCATGTTCATTTATGTGTAAGTAGATGTTTGGAAGTATGTATGCACATTTTTGTGTGTATCTTTGGTGGTCAGAGAACAGTCTGAGGTGTCATACCCAGAAATGCTATCCCCCTTTAAGATACAACAGCTTACTGGCCTGAATCTCAACAGTTAATATGAACTAGCTGACCAAGAAACCTGAGCCGCCCCCCACATACTCTGATTTTCGGGGGTTGGTATTATAAGCATGCCACTATGTCTGGCATTTTTACATGGGTGTTGGGAATCAAGCAAAGGTCTTCAACCTTACAAAGCAAGCAGATTACTGGATGAGATATTTCTCAGTCCCTGAGTCATTTCTTTTGTAAATAATTACTCTTGCAGCAATTTCTAAAAGGTCTAAAATCTGAAATTCAAATATAGATAAAAATATAATTTTTCCCAATGCTTCAATCATTGCTAAATTGGCATGAAAAAGTGCCTGAAGCAATAAAACTCAATTCTGAAACAGCTGTTTTGAACTTGAATAGACCAATATGAAAAATAACCAATATGGAACATTAAAAATAACATTTTAACAGACATGCTTACAAGTATGAAAAAGTTAATTAAGCAAAATTTTACTCATTTATAAATGTATGAATTTCTTCATGAATATTCTCCAGTTCTTAGATGTATACAATAGTGAATAATTTGTGATGATATTTGAGAGAAATGTCTTGCTCCATTTAATAAATAAATCATTTTGATTGAAGGACCAGAGCTCAATGAATTTTCTCAATTCACTATTGAGAACAGTTACATGGAAATGGGGCATATCTGTAGTTTCTTTGGTTGGCCAACAGTTTGGTATCCTTGTTAAAACATTACACTCACCATTCTGCAATAGTGATTTGTCTGTCTGAGCTGCTGAAAACAAGGTTTTCTGCCTCAAGAGGCTGGAATTGTGGATGGACCACCATGCCTGCCTGACATTTTAATGGGATCTTGGATTCTAACTCTAATCCTCTTCTTTGTAGAGAAGCTCTTTAACTGCTGAGCCATCTCAGCCCTCAAAATGTGTTGAAAGAAATACATTGCTCAGGGCACCTATATTTCCTAAATAAGTGATCACAGATTCTCACCAACCCATCAACTCTGTGTTTATCAGATTTAAAAAAAATATTGGAGAGGCTTGATAATGGGACTGTTCACACTGCAGCTTATCTAACAGCCAGCAGGCATATACATATGTGGTAGTTTGATTTTCAGTTTTCCCAATCTATTTTTCTCTGAAGGTTGACTCATATCAAATACGCTTCCTGGGTTTTGTCAATAGGAACCCAGAACGTTTAAATCTATATTACTAACAGACTTTTGAATGAATCTGCTTGAAATTATCAATATCACATATCAAAATCATACAGCCATTTTGAGTTCATAGTAACCTCAGTAATAATCCCTTCTGCTGGAAGGTGTAACATCAATAAGAAGACATCTTGAGAGTCAAAGGGTTTGAAATCAATTCAGATCAACACCTACACAGACAATCTCAACAACAAATTTAACCAATTCTGTTTGTCTGCATATGGCTGATAAATCATGAACAAACAACTTGGGGGAACAAGTTATTTTTGCTTACAGTGTTCTCTGTTGCAGTTTATAGTCCAGCTTGGTAGCAGAGCTCATACTAACACCAGAACTGAGGAAATTAGATACACCATATCTATAGGGTCAAACCTTACAGAGGGTTAAACCTCATTTCCCAGAGTGAAAGTCTGCCAAACTACTACTAAACCAGCTTCCTCTGTCTAATTCACCTGCCTAAGGAATGGCCCTATCCACTGTAGGTTAGATCTTCTTGCATCAGTTAGACAAACTCCTACAAACATCTCAGGGTTTGCCTTAACTATTGATTCTTCACAGATGTGCCAAGAGCTCAACCTTCAATGTCATATCTAACTTGCATATGTTAGATATCATTAACTAGATTGTTAATGATAAAAGATACTTCTAGTCAAAAAATGACTCTGCTTGACCATGTCCATAAATAATTGTATGTGATATGAAACTTCTGACAAGGCAATTGCTCTTGGAAACATCTGCTATGCTGCCCCATAGAGCTGGAAACATCCCTTTAGCTGTGTATCTTCAGCTACTCTGCATCCCTACCTGGAGGCAATTCTCTGAGGTGGTTCCCTCTCTCCTTCACACCCTGTTGAATTACTAGGTTCTAGCACTGTGTAAGAGTTTCAGAACTAAAGATAGAGTGATGATGTAAGAAAACAGCTTGAAAATAATCTTTCTGTTTCACACAATGTATTTATTTAGCCTTCCACATTGTCCTTCTCTTGACTTCTAAAAACAATTAATTGTTCCCACGGAGACTATACTTTTCTGTTCTGGTTATTAAACTATTCCTCAAACCAATGAATTTTCTGATATCTACAGTAAAGTAAATTAGAAAAAGGGATTTTTTTCTTCACAGTCCCTGCCCCTATGCTCTTCTTTATACTATTAATCTTCTTCTTGTACTACATTCTTTTCATCCCATCCATTCCTGCCCTTTCACCCACTTCTTTGCTCAATGTGGCTTGCTCTTTCCTGGCCTGACTTCTGCATATTTTTCCAATCACAGTCATTTGGTGCCTCCCACAAGCATCTGTTTGTACTTGTACACATTTCTTTGTTTCATATATCAAAGCAGGGGTTTGTCCAGCATTTTATGTCTGAGTTTGTAGTTCCTACTGACTTTATGTTCCATCAGTCCCAGAGCTTAATTTGCATGTTAAAAAAACTATATACACGTTACATGATTGATGAAATTTTTTTTCCTAAACTCTGTGTGTGTGTGTGCATATGTGTGTGTGTGTGTGCATGTGTGTGTGTGTGTGTGTGTGTGTGTTGTGTGTAGTCAGAGTACAACTTACAAAAGCTGGTTCTTTCCCTCCACCATGTGAAGTTTCAGAGATAACACTTTGGTTGTCAGTCTGGCAGGCTGATGCAGCATCTTACTGGTTCCTGGTACATGTTTCTACAACAAATGGTTGAATGAGATAATGAGGTGAATGAGAATATAACCAGGTTGTTTGGTATTGCCATTTGATAGTTCATTCTTCACTTCCTTATTGCTGCATTTCACCTTGACAAGCAAAATCTAGTTTTTATTCACATGAAGAAAATCATGTGAATAAAAATTTCTAAACTCCATTTCAAAATTTGGCATTTTTGCATGTGAAAAAAAGCCATGTGACAAAAATGTTTATGTTTTATATTATATGATAAAAATAAGGAAAAATCTAGCATTTTAGCCATCTGGAGTTTTTGTTCTCAGTTTGAGAGCAGTATTTTAAAAGTGAATAAATACAGACATTTTGAAAATCTAGCTGAAAAATCAGCAGGCAAACTCTACTTACAGTATATGACATTAATTTGTGATTAAGCATTTACTCGCGCTGTGTGGGAAGACTGCAAACCTAGTGGGATGTCATTGACAGCATATGTTGTCCAGAACAGAACACTGATGGAGAGCCATGAGTGACATCTGCAGATGGCTAATCACCTTAAGTGAGAATGGACGGACCTACTTAGCTTCAGCTGAAAGTGTTTGTGTCTTCATCAGCACAATCTGCAAAAATACACCTGCACATGTGAACCCAAGTGGAGATTCATGTAAGTTACTAAGTGGACCAGGCACAGGAAAAGGTCTGAAACCCTTCCCAAGTTGGGAAACTTGAAGGTCCAATGTTGCAATCAGACTGTCCACATTAATAGGTACCTTCACCCATTAAAAACCTACTGGAAACCTATATGGCATGAGAAACTTTGGTAGATGTAGGTAAAAGTCTAGATGGGTAGACTGATGTTAAAGCCAAATAGTTTGCTTACACTCAATTATTTGCACACATGCACATGCAAATTTCCATGCACTCTTACTAACATCTGAAAATTGGTGCTGTATTTATAGACAGTCTAGTGCATGCAGTGGATGAATTTAATATGCATACTTATATACATTATATAAATATATATAATCCATATATGTATATGTAAATATTCATGTATTTATAGATATACCTAAATATATATAAATGTATATTTATGTATATATGTATGTGAATACACATTAATGTATATTTATGGTATATGTGTAAGTGTGTGTGTTAGTTAATCTTTTAAATAATCTAGCACTGCCATTTTGTCAATAAGCAAAGAACCTGGAAAATCTCCATAATTGATGGAATCTGGATACTTAAGAACATCAGGGTAAGAACATAGAATTAGATTTTTTATATCTCCAAACAGTGAAAATGTGGAAGTTGGCATATATTTTGAAAAGCACTGAATATTTGAACTGATTTCTTTTTCATTTTAAATGTTGATTCTTGGAATGGTAAGAAATGTAGATAAGTCTGAGTCTCCTTTCATCCCTGTTTCACCCAATAGGGACACTGTGCAGCTCTAATAATTAATATGAGCAGATGTCATCGGTACACAAAGTACAGACTACTCCACCCTGCTGCTCATTCACCATCACAGATGTTTCTCCAGTAACCGTAAATCTAGTCTCTATTTCTTCATCTGTCGTTTCAAAGCTGTCTTATAAATGGGATCATATTGCTTTATTTACTGTCCCTGTAGCTGTGACAAAATACCCTGAAAAAGGCCACTGAAGGGAGACAGAATTTACACTGGGTCCAGCAACAGTCCATCATGCATGCACGTGCATGCACACACACAAGCTTCACACATGTCATAAATACACACACACACACACACACACACACACACACACACAGTGTCAGAAAAACCCTTACGATTCTGTCACTTTTTTTCCCCTGGCCTTTTGAACTCCTAATGCCATATCCACTTCATTGTTATCTTTCACTTATAAGCGGAGACTTTCAGCTTCATTACCACGAGCTTATTTTTTTTTTATTTGATTCACACATACAATCACTTAGCAAAGCAATTTTATGATGGCCAATTTCAATTTGTTGCCAAAGCATTTAAACATCTCCACCGCTTGCATGATGGCAACTGTTGGTTCTTTTTGCATCTGCTTTGGGATATCCCTGTTCCTAGCATGAGTTACAGCTGACGACGCATGCTGAGACACTGGAGTTCATCCAGCATGCACTTTAGATGGACACAACTCTACGAGACCAGCGGTAGCACTGCCTCCTCAGTACTTGGTCAGGTGAGGTCAGGGATTCTGACTCTACTGACCCATTGCTGAGGTTGCTCCCTGTACTTCTGTCTGATAGACCCCTCAAACAGGCAGAGGAAGTGGCAGACCGCCTCTGGTGGTCTGAAACCACTAGAACTCAGAACCTGATTACAATCAAATAGAGAAGTTCTTGCTCCACCTTAGCCTTTTGCCTCCTTCAGGAAGAAAGACTGAGACTTCTGGTGGAGGCTGAGGTGGATCTAAATGATCGAAGTCAATTTGGCTGACAATAGGGAGGGACACTCACTTGCTGATATCTGCTTCCTTTCAAACATTGTTTCCTGAAGAGTTTTTGTCTCACAATTCCTTCTCTAGTCCTTTATCAAGATTGACTGGATATAGGCTGTATTTCCCTATTAAGCTTATGGTTGCTAAGTTTAGGTTAAGCTCATGTCTTTTTCTTTTGGGTTTCTGACTTTATTGCGAATGATTTATTGTACAGGTGCTTCTACATCAAAAGTATTTGGTGAAAGGAGAAATAGGTGTGGCAGAGTTCAGATTTCTCCAGGTCTTTTAAAAATATTTCCCCTTTAAAAAGAATTGACTTGCAAATTTTAAATAAATATATTTCTTTCACCTGTTGATGTTCATAGATTGGTGGTATTTTTAGCTCAAATTCTAGAGTATATAGTATCAAATACAATAGAGAAAGATGTGAATGAACAAATAAATAAAAATAAACAAATAAGAAACTGATCAGCAAGACATTTCTTGACTGCTGAGTTGCCCAAGTGTATGTTTTTTCATTTTTGGGTCTCAATAATGATTGCTTTAACTATAATAGAATTTTTGGTTGCATATAGCAATAATATAAATGATATAATACACTGCTATATATATATACATAAAATATTACAAAATATTATATATATTTTCTTTATTTCCACTCATACAAATTAACAGGTACACCAGTCCCCTCCCTTCCTCCAACCTCCCACTGCCCTGTGCCTCCTCCTCTCCCCCCTCCTTCCCCATCCCCCAGTGCCTCCCCCTCCCATCCCCAGAGTATCCTTTAATGTGCATGCCAGACTCTCCTCTGGGTCCTCTTCTCCGATGAGGTACAAGGACCCAGTGGCATTTCCCTGAACCCTTTCCTGTGTCCCCTTAAGCATAGGAACACTACTGTGGCTGTCAATCTCTTGCCTCCAAGGATCCTAGTGCCTCTAGCAAATTCTAGACTTTGTGGGGTCAATAGTGTGTTGGACATTGTGCAGGGCATGCAAAGTCCAATTATGATTGCTTTGGCCCTAACTTGTGGGAAGTATCTTGCATATCATTGCTCCTCCCATCCTTGTGCTCTTACAATCTTACCACCCCCTCTTCCGCAAATTTCCCCGACCTTCTGGATGAGGAGAGATTAGGCTGGCCTAGTTCCAGGTGGTTGATATAGAGTCTCTGAAGTTCTGGATTATGGTTTGTTGACTTTTTTTTCCAGTTTTGCTGCTCCTGCAATGTCCTTCACTCCATCCTGATGGGTATTGGATGTAACCCCTTGGCCAGAGATACAAAACTGTTAAACTAGAGTCTTGCTATAAGAGTATATTCAAAGGTAGATGTAATAAAAGTAGGAAACCACAGTGAGGGAGGGGTCAATCACCTATTTGCAAAATGGTTACTTTTTATCTGTCAGACTATATGCCCTCCCCTTCTGGTGAGATCAGACCCCATCAGTTGTAAATGATCAGGAAGGAAAGTCTGTGAACTTAAGCAGATGTCTCATTACTTACTTGCAGTCTTTGATGGAGGCCTATTTTCTCTGCTGTAACATGGTCCCCTCTCTCCTTGTTTCTGGTGTGGCCCTCCTACCCCATCCCTCCTGTTCATAATTCTTGCAATTACTATAGGTATTACAGAGATTTATCCTTGAGTGTCTCTAAGTGGGTTTGGTACTAGGAACCACCTATTAGGGAGTGCAAAAGGCGCTTAATTTTCTGGGTCTGGGATACTTCACTTAATATAATTGTTTCTAATTTCATCCATTTCCCAGCAAATTCCATTAATTCATCATTTTTGATGGCTGAGTAGTACTCCATTATATAGATGTACCACAGTTTCCTTATCCACTTGTCAACTGTTGGACATTTGGGTTGATTCCATGACTTAGCTATTGTAAACAGTGCTGCTATGAACATGGTCGTGCTTGTGCTATCAAGGTGAATTTTTGCTGTATGGGGGGTTATTTCCAAAAGTGGAATAGCAGGGTCATATGGCATTTCAATCTGTAATTTCTTTAAGAATCTCCAGACAGGCTCACCAGAGTGGCTGTATGAGCTTACATTCCCACCAGAAATGTAGGAGATTCCCTTGTCTCCACATCCTCTCTAGCATTTGGTGTTGTTTGTATTGTGGATTTTTGCCATCCTGACCGGGGTGAGATGATATCTCAGGAAAGTTTTGGTTTGCATTTCCCTGATGGCTAAGGATGTGGAGCATTTTTAAGATATTTAACAAATTGGATTCAAAAACATATCAAAAAGATCATCCACGGGGATCAAGTAGGCTTTATTCCAGGCACACAAGGTTGGTTCAACATATGGAAATCAATAAATGTAATTCATCATATAAAGCAGTCCAAAGTCCAAGACTACATGATACTCTCGATAGATGCAGAAAAAGCATTTGACAAGATCCAACAGCCTTTTATGATCAAAACCCTAGAGATAGTTGGAATGGAAGGAACCTTTATCAATATAATAAAAGCTGTATACAACAAGCCTTCAGCAAGGATTATACTCAATGGGGGAAAACTTGAAGCATTCCCACTTCGATCAGAAACTAGGCAAGGCTGTCCACTCTCACCACTTCTATTCAATATTGTACTTGAAGTCTTAGCTGAAGCCATAAGACAAGAAAGGGAGATAAAAGGGATTCAAATCGGCAAGGAAGAAGTAAAGTTATCCCTACTTGCAGATGACATGATCTTATACCTGAGTGATCTCAAAAACTCCACCAGGAAGCTCCTGGAACTAAAACAGTTCAGCAGAGTGGCAGGATACAAAATAAATGAACAAAAATCAGTGGCCTTCCTATATGCCCAGAATGAGAGAAGTGAAAAAGCCTTGAGAGAAACAATCCCACTTATTATAGCCCCTAAAAAATGAAATATCTTGTTATAAACCTAACCAAGGAAGTAAGAGACCTTTACAATGAAAACATTAAAACCCTAAAGAAAGAAATTGCAGAAGACACCAGAAGGTGGAAAGACCTCCCATGTTCCTGGATTGGCAGAATCAACATCGTAAAAATGGCCACCCTACCAGAGGCAATATACAAATTCAATGCTATACCAATTAAAATCCTAAAGCAATTCTTTAAAGAGACCAAACGATCTCAAAATTCATATGGAGGCACAAAAAACCCAGGATAGCAAAGACAATCCTGAATAACAAAAACACTGCTGGAGGTATCACCATACCAAACCTTAGTCTATACTACAAATCCATTGTTATAAAAACAGCCTGGTACTGGCTCCAAAATAGACACACAGATCAATGGATAAGGGTTGAAGACCCAGATATACGCCCACACAACTACAGCCATTTGATCTTTGACAAAGGGGCCCAAAAAATCCAATGGAAAAAGAACAGCATCTTCAACAAATGGTGCTGGCAAAACTGGATATCCACAGGCAGAAGATTAAAGCTGGACCCATACTTGTCACCATGTACAAGACTTAATTCCAAATGGATCAAGGACCTCGATATAAGGCCAGAGACTATAAAAACCTAGTTGAAAGGGTAGGGAATTCCCTCGAGCTGATTGGGCTAGGCCAACAATTCCTAAACAGACATCCAATAGCACAGTCACTGCAACCAACTCTCAACAGATGGGATCCTGTGAAATTAAAGAGCTTCTGTTCATATAAAGAGATTGTAACTTGAGCCCAAAGGCCACCCACAGAATGAAAGAAAATCTTCACTAACCACATATCTGATAGAGCTCTATTATCCAGAGTGCACAAAGAACTTAGAAAACTAAGCAGCAAGGAAACAAATGGCTCAATTAAAAAATGGACCCTGGAACTTAAAAGAAACTTTACTAGAGATGAAATTAAAATGTGTAATAAATATATATTTTTTGACCAGCCATTTACTTTCAGGAATTTAAGTCATTTTTAAATAGCCAAAGATACACACACACACACACACACACACACACACACACACACACACACACACACATATATATATATACACTTCATGTGGCAATAGACTAAAAATAAAAACTTATTTTCAGAAAAAGTTGAATGTTCATTGAATTCTGATATCACAGCATAATAAATTTTATGTTAAAATATTTTATGGTATATTTCAAGTAGATAAATCAACCATAAAGAGTTTGCTTATATATAGTCAAAATCCAGTTTACCTTGCTCTGCATAATTACTGTAATGGACATCCATAGATATACAAATGTTAAGTATCAGTGAAATAAACATATATCATCATCCAAAAATTATCATATACTTTAAACAAGAACTATCATAAAGATTTCTTAGGTGTATACATGCAAACTTTTAAAGTATATTACTAATTTTTAAAAAAATCATGCTTATTTGGGAAAAATGGTAGCTTAATGCAGATTTGCTAAAGGACTGTTAAACACGGTATGTAAAGCATTATTGAAATTTAGTCATAGGATGTTGTCATGCAAACATGCTGACTCAAAATGTAAACAGACATAAAAATGTACAACTTAATGAGACAGAAGACAAATAACCACAGGGAAAATGCTTAATATGGAATTCTAAGTTAAACTAAAATGGCATATCATATCATATCATATCATATCATATCATATCATATCATATCTAGTAAAATCTCAAACCCAGAAATATTTGCCACATCCATTGTTGGACACATGTGGAGCCAAAAAATGGGACTCTTCCCTAGTGGCAGGAATGTAGGTGCTGTAGTCAGGGTGGAATCCAGTTTCATCATTTATTTTTAAAGTAAAAATACCATTGCCACATCATACAGTGACATCATTGCTTCATCTAAAGAAATTTAAAAATTATTTTTCCATTAAAACCTGAGCCTATAAATCTCTTGAAAATAATCACATATACAAATATAGTCTAAAGGATGAATGGATTATCAAACTATGGCATAATCAGAAAATTATGCCCTATAGCATTCTTCTTCCATGAATACATAGGATACTATCTTGGACTTTGTCCTGGTTCATTCTAAGTAGGATGTTGTTAATAATTTCAAACATTGTACCCTGGAAGACTCAGAAAGTAATTAGATAACAGTTTTCTGGATGTTCCTGCAACAAAGCTTTGAAAAAGTAAACAATAGACGACCGCTGTGTTAAGTACACTCCCTGGCCAGCCCTGTATTCTAGTCTACAGGAGATGCTGAGCAGCCCAGCAGCCTGGAGGAAATGCTCCTGGGAGCCCAGCTAGAGACCGAGCCAGTGTTGCAGCTTCAGTAAGATTCACACAGTGATGTAGCTGCCTTTGATTCATCCCTATTACTGATCTACCCCCACTTTTTTAAGAAACTGGCTCACCATGATAGACTGTTACTGTATTATGTCATCAAATCTTGTGTGAGTGAGTGTGTGTGTGTGTGTGTATTATTAAGCTTTTTATTCTGTTTTTTTTGCCTTTCCACTTTGAAGGCCCTAAGGATCAAACTGGGTCTCCAGTATTATGCATAGGTGCTTTTGCCTACTCATGCATCCTGCCAGTTCAAATTTTGCTGTTTTATAATAATTTTATTATTGTATACATACATACACACAATACATATATATATAGATATACATATATATAGTGTGTATGTGTGTGTAAACACACATGTGGAGGACAGAGGGCAGCTTCATGGAGCACTTCCTCTTTTTTCACCATCAGGTGGTTTTCATGGATCAGATCCAAGTATCTTTCCCTGATAAACCTTCTCATTGACTGTGTGTTTGATTTTGGAGGAGAGTCATATATTTAACATCTGTGCCTTCCTCTGTTTTCGTCATCAACTGCTAAATAAGCTCTCCCATGCATGCTACACAGAGCTTTAAAGTTGAAGTGTCTCAGAGTCAGGCCTGTGCTGGCGAACTGCTTCTTCTTAGCAAACAAGAGGTACAAAAGGACTTGTGGCTTCCCTTTGACTTCAGAGGACATGCCTCATTCGGCTCTTCTCATCGCTGATCTCTGGTGCACACCTCCAGCCCCAGAACCCCTTCCATGAATTGCGATGGGGATGGAAGAACAGCCTTGAATCCTCGAGTACAAAGGCAGGGAAGACCAAGCTGTCCTGAGCAGTTTGACTGTGATTCATGTCCTGAAAATAATTCGAAGAACAAGCCTCCCTTGTAAAATGTTTGCAGAACTCCTGTGTAGCAACACTTATTTTGAACAATATCACCTCTGTGTCTGAAGTCTACACAGACGAGCTATGGCTCTGTCCAGAACAAAGACATCTATAGGTGATAACGCTGCCCATCTCCAAACTATATATTTACCTTCATCCGTCATTCACCAGACAGAAGATATACTTCACCATGTCTTTGGATAGAACTACAAGAAGCAAAATGTCTAACACAAATCTCCTTCCTCAAGTCCATATTGTCACTGAATTCACTGTTTTATAGCTTGTTCCTACACATTTGTGTCTACCACATCTTTTTAGAATCAATTGTTCTAAATTATTTGTGATTTTTCAATTTTTAATGAAGAAACACATTTTTCAATGAAGCACAAATAATCCATAACAAATAACAATACTCCCTCTTTCTCTCAAGGGGAGGGAAAACACTGAGTTTACAAATCAGTGACAATTTATTTGCTGTTGGCGGAAATGGAAAATAGATGTTTCCAATCATGTCAAATGCCATATCTAAGAAATCAATGAACTCTAACCAAAGGGAATACATCCCCTTGTCACAGTATGACCAGATGTCACAGGAGTTAATTCCACCAGAATCAGACAGAGACTATCTTTCATGCCACTGGTTCTGGAAATAAATATAGTTGGCTCAGAAACTACGTGATATTTTGAGAAGCATTTGCCCACAGAAAGACCTATATTCCCTCCAGGGTGGTATCATGCCAGAAGCTTTGATTTTGCACAATTCAGAATATGGATCTTGTTATGGGACAATATCTTTCCACATCATTTTAATTCATACTGGATATGACTGTGTTATAGGAAGCACTCAGGCTAGCAAAAAAAAAAAAAAAAATCCTGAGTCATTGATAAAAGCTCCGTGGGAGTTATCACCACGCCAGACTTTTAACTGTACCACAAATCCATAGTATAAAAACAGCATGGTACTGGCTCCAATAAAGAGACATAGACCAATGCATTAGAATTGAAGACTCAAATATAAGTGCATGCATTTACAGTCAACTGATATTTTATGCAGATGCCCAAAAATTTGGAAAAAAATGCAGCATCTTCAACAAATAGTACTGGCAAAATTGGATGTGTACATGCTGAAGAATGAAACAGGACATTTATTAGTCACCCTGCACATAAATCAACTTCAAATCTATCAAAGGCCTCAATATTAGAGCAAAAACTATAAAACTCCCAGAAGGAATAAATAGGGAATATCCCCAAACTGATTGGCCTCAGCCAGCATTCCTTAATAAGACACCAAATGCACAGGAAATAAGTACAACACTAAACAAGTGGGACTACATGAATTTATTATTATTATTATTTATTCAATTGTGCGTGTATGCGTGTGTACGCGTGTGTAGAACCATGGGTGAATTCGAGAACCACCATAGACCGCCTCCACCTCCTCCTTGTTTACTCGGTCCCAGGATTCACAGGTTCTGCCCACCAGGACCAGAAGCGCAGGCCGCCCCTGCTTCCGTCCCTGCTTCCGCTCCTGCTTCCGCCCAGCGTCTATACGTGGGGTCTAGGATCACGAACTCAGGACCTTCTGCCTGCAAGGCAGAAGCTTAACCCTGAGCCACCTCTCCAGTCCCGGGATTACATGACATTTAAAAAACCTTTGCCCAGCAAAAGAAACTGTTACTTGAGCAAAAAGCCAATCTATAGAATGGGGAGAGTATCTTCACTAACCATACATCCAATTGATAGAGGACTAATATCCAGGGTACCCAAAGAATCTGAAAAAATAAACGCCAAGGAAGTATACAGCCTCATTGAAAAATGGGCTGTAGAACTGAAAATAAACTTTTTACAAGAAAGTCTAACAGACCTCTTAAAAATATTTTACCATCCTAGCCGTTAAGGAAATGCAAATCAATACCACCCTGAGATATCACTGAACTTAGAATGGCTAATATCCAAAATACAAACAACAGCAAATGCTGTGGGGTAAAGGAGACCTTCATACACTGCTGATAGGAATGTAAACTAATACAATCCCTTTGGAAATAAATTTGTAGGTTCCCAAGAAAGTTAAAAATTGAAATACCATATGGGGCTGGAGAGGTGGTTCAGGGGTTAAACCTCTGCCTTGCAGGCAGAAGGTCCTGAGTTTGGATCCTAGAGCCCACGTACAGATGCCGGGCGGAAGCGGAGGCAGCCTGCGTTTCAGGTCCTGGTAGGGCGGAGCCTTTGAATCGCAGGGCAAATCTGGTAAACAAGGAAGAGGTGGAGGAGGTTCATGGTGGTTCTCGAATTCGTCTGTGGTTCTACACACACACACACATACATACATACACACACGCACACACATGCATACACGTACAATTGAATAAATAATAAATTTAAAAAATTGAAATACCATATGACCTAGCTATACTACTTCTGGGAATATTCCCAGAGAACATTGCATCTTGCAACTAAGTCACTTGTACAGCTGTGTTCATTGCAACTCTTTTCACCATAGAAAAGAATCGAAACCAACCTAGATGTCCAGCAATTGATGGTTAATGAAAATGTTGTAAATACACACAACTGAAAACTATTCGGTTGTCAGGAAAAATGAACTAATAAAATTTGCTAGGTAATGGATGGAGCTGCTAAGTGAAGTATCACCGATGCAGAAAGACAGACGCCATATGTTCTCCTTTATAAGTGGATCCTATCATAAAACCTTCAGTTTGATATAAGCAAATAGAATTTATAACACCCACGAATGAAAAGGAACACAAGTCATGGGGGTGGAAGAAGATCCCAGAAAAGCAAAAACAAACTATTTTTGTACAAGTAAGATGTACTGATAATAAAAAAAGAAAAATTAAATATTCAAAAAAAAAAGCAGAATCAACATAGAACTAGGACAGCCTAATCTCTCCCCATCCTGGAGCTCAGGGACATTTGCGGAAGAGGGGGCGGTAAGATTGTAAGAGCAAAAGGATGGGAGGAGCAACGATTTGCAAGATTCTCAACAATAGTTGGGGCCAAAGCAATCATAATGGAACTTTGCATGCCTGCGCAATGTCCAGTGCACGTTGCCCTCATAAAGTCTAGCATCTGTTAAGGGCACCGAGACCCCTGGAGGCAAGGGATTGACAGCCATAGTAGATCTTATGCTTAAGGGGAACAAGAGAAAGGGCTATCTTATGGAAATGCCACTGGGTCCTTATATGTCATCGGAGAGGAGGACCCAGTGGAGAGTTAGGCGCACACAATAAAGGACTCTCTGGGAATTGGGGGGGAGACACTGGGGGAAGGGGAGGGGGGAGGGAGGGAACTGGTAAAAATTTTAAAATGTATAATTAAATTTTTAATAAAAAAAAATAAAAAAAAGTAATATCTAAAAACAAAAAAACTAGACACTGAACGAATATTAAGTGGTATGGTTAAATGGTTAAATATTATGGTATATCTAAAAAATAAAACTCTGAAAGAGAAAAAAAAAAGCAGAAACAAAAGGGCATGGGCAAACAGACTAAGAAGTCTTTTATCTTAAAAAAAAAAAAGGCTTAAGGGGAGAGAAGAACAAAAATAGGACAGGGTAAAGAATTGAGTTAGCATCAAGGTAATCAGCTTACTAGCTCTTTAGCACCCCCTCAATGACAGTAACACATGTCCAGTAATGTAAAACAGGCTAAACAACAGTGGACTGAGAGAAAACTGACAGTAGACAGGATCAGATGTCTTCATACTAACCACAAACACCTGATAGTAAACCACCATCTAAACACCTGTCTTTATATCTTTGGATAAGAAAAGATCTCAGCATGAGCAAAGGGCGGTGCAGGAACAGCAAAACTGGAAACAACAACCAACCATAATTTCAGAAGATCAGAGACCCTACATTAATCATCTGGAACCAGACCAGCCAAATCTCTCCCCATCCTAAAGCTCAGGGAAATTTGCAGAAGAAGGGGCGGTAAGATTGTAAGAGCCTAAAGATGGGAAGGAGCAATGACACGCAAGATACTCCACACAAGTTAAGGCGGACTTTGTATGACCTGCGCAATGACCCCTGTCAATAACCCCTCAAAGTCTAGCATGGATCACAGGCACTAGGATTCTTAGAGGCAAGGAATTAACAGCCACAATAGTGTTCCCGTACTAAAGGGAACACAAAAAAGGGCTCTGGGCAATGGCACTGAGTCCTCACAGTTTGACCTTCACACTAAAGGATGCTTCAGGAATGGGAGGGGGCACTGAGAGAAAGGGGGGTGAAAGGAAGAGGAATGGGGGATGCAAGGAGGACTGGGGAGGAGTGGAGGGAGGGAGGGAGGAGACGTGGTACCTATTAAATTTGTTCGATTGGGAAAAATAAAAACATAATAGGGACAATAAAAAGATCTCAACGCCCTAACATGATGCAGCCTATTGCAATGGAAGAGCAGTGAACTAGAGACAGCAACAACCAACCAGAGCGCAGAGTATTGGTGACCCTAAAATGCTCTTCCAGAATCAGGCCAAACGAACCTCTTCCCATCCTAAGGTTTAGGGAACATTGTGGAAGAGGGAGAGTAAGATTGTAAGAGCCTGAAGGGGGTTCCATTGCCCATCTGTCAGGCCAGTCTCAACAGGGCTACTGCATCCAGGAACTCACTGCAATGAGATACCAGACCTCACAATGACTCACATATTAACATTCCCTCATGGACCAGCGAGAAACTCAGGAGAACGAACTACACACAGTGAGAACCTTATGAGCTTTGGCTAGACAGGTGAGAGGGAGTGCCCCTATCTGTGAGTCTATCCAAGGAAGGGCAATTTAAACTACCACAGAGACCTGAATCCTTATTAGAGCAGACAGGCTGAAGGGGACCACACAAACAGACAGGCAGGAAGGTGGTGGGAAAGAGAGAGATAGAATGGTGAAACTGGGAAGGGAGAGAGAGGAAGGGAAAAGAAGGGAAGAAGGATTAGGGAAGAAGGGAGAAGGGAAAAGGGACAGAGGGGGGAAGGGACAACCATTCATTATATTTGCATAAAAAGAGAATTCTTAATTTTAAAAAAAAAGCATTCATCTTCAGGAACTACCACATGGACCTCAATTATTTGCCTTAAAATAGATGTGACTTAACAATCCTGATGGTAGTTTAACATTGCTACATTCCTTAGCCAATGGCTTACCTCTGCTCGTAACTTACAGATTACTCTAGCTTTGCTGTTTGGAAATGAACATTCCTCCTGTGTATCTGCTGATGTTCCTTCCTTTTCCACTTCATGTTGACCATAAGTAACATCAAGCTGGAAAATAAAAACTTACACTATACAACAGGTTTTTCCATGGTAATCCACATTGATTTTCTTCTTGCTTTAGATCTTTCCCCACTCTGTATATTTAGCAGGTTTTCTTACTTCTCCTGTAATTATTGTAGCTGAACCACTTATTGCAACATTTGCAGTTGAAAATAGTAACTTGTTAGGGAAAAGATGTATCTCTTTTCATCAATAGAAACTTTAGCAATAGTTATTCCAAGGATGACTGAAGAATGAATCCATTGACTTCAGCATTTAAACAATAAATACTCATATTTCAGTTCAAAGTCTTAGTACCTGAGTACATTGTGTAATACTATATTTACTTTTGATACAGGATAAACAGTAAATTGATAGCTGACGATGAATGCTGATATTTTCTGCTTCATACTTCACCTCTTTGAGTATCCCCAATTCAACAATCCTGAATATCAAATTCAGATCTTCCTCAAGCCTGCTTTTCAAGAAGTTTTTGCCTCCTCAGTAAACTCAAGTCCATCCTTTCTGAATTTTGGGCCAACAATATTGCGTATATTACCTCATTTTTCAAACATGCTATTCAAATGAAAAGCTGAACAATCCCAGTACCTCTTTTTTCATCCCCTATTGCTATCCACTTGCAAGACACATGATCCTTCAAGTCAATTACTCTAACAGACTCCAACCACACCACACTCATTTTCTCAAGACAATAACTGAAGGAAATTTTATTTTTTAAAATCTTGTGTGTGCACATATGCATGCTCGTGTGTGTGTGAGTACATGTGCAAGCCCATGTGTGTGAATATAGACATGTCATGTACTACTGAGCATGACTGAAGTTTGAGAACAGCCTCAGGTATGGATCCTCTACCTTCTACCTTGGTTGATACAGGACTTCTTTATTGTTTGCAGATGCATAGAACAGCCTGATAAACATCTGGGATTCTCCTTTGTCTGCCTTACATAAGAGTGTTGGGATTACAAATGTGCACTACTAATGCTTGCTTTAAGAGGGTCCAGGGACTCCCTTTACCCCACCCCGCTCCGCCGATAGGGACGCGCGCGCGCGGTCCAGCCGGGCCTCACCTCGCGACCTACTTAAGCTCCGCCGGCTCCCGCCCACCAGGACCCCAGGTCAGCCCAGAGACCCGGCTCCGACTCCCACCATCCAGCCGGAGACACGCGCAGGGCCGAGGGACGAGGAGGACTTCCCCCTGCGCCCGGGCCCTGCCCCAGCTGCCCTCGGGTTAAGGGTTAAATAGCTCCACGCCAACGCCCCCATCCTCCCTTTACCCCACCCCGCTCCACCGGTCGGGACGCGCGCGCGGTCCAGCCAGGCCTCACCCGCGACCTAGGTAAGCTCTGTCCCTGCCCACCCCAAGAACCCCAGGCCAAATAATTCAGTTTAGTGAAATTGAAAGATATTAAGAGTTAAAACGATAATGCCAAAGTCAAAGTGCAAATCCATGAGAAGCAACACTCAAACAAATTTACTACTGAAGAAATTAATCCCATAATGTTAGACTCCAACCAGAACAAACCCATGGAAAAAAGCCAAGAAAGCCTGACCCAGGATAACGATTTCAAAATATGATCATTACTATGTTCAATACTATGAAAGAGGAAATCAGGGAGGAATTACATAATCGAATCAATCGCTTTGAAGAGGAACACAACAGACATTTGGAGGAGTTGAGAAAAACAGTGCAAGAAACAAAAACTGGCATAGAGCAGTTAAAACAGACTCAAGCAGAGTTTAAAACTGAGATACAAGACAAGTTATCATCAACTCAGAACTCCACAGAGAGTCTTATCAACAGAACTAACGAGGCAGAAAACAGAATTTCAGACCTTGAAGATAAAGTGGGAGTACTAACCAGCTCAATGGAAGAGGTTGTTAAAGCCAAAAAGATACTTGAGAGAAATATCCAAGAGATATGGGACACCCCGAAGAAGCCTAACATGCATATTCATGGAATACCAGAGCAAGAATCTCAAAATACCACCCCTGAGGAAATTTTTCAAACGATCATCAAGGAAAACTTTCCTCATCTAAAAAAAGAGAGGCCCATCCATATACAAGAGGCATTCCACACCCCAAACAGATACTACCAAAACAGAAGCACGCCACAGCAAATAATAGTTAGAACACTCCACATTCAAGATAAAGAACTGGTGCTGAGAGCTTCAAGGGAGAAAAAACAAGTCACTTTTAAAGGTAAACCTATTAAAATAACAAATGACTTCTCAGTCAAAACAGTAAAAGCAAGAAGAGCTTGGAGAGACATACTTCAAGTATTGAATGAGCAAAAATGTCAACCCAGGCTGATTTACCCTGCAAAACTATCAGTCATGATCGAGGGAGAAAGACAAATTTTCCAGCACAAAGACAAATTGAAGGGATACATATCCACCAAACCAGGCCTTCAAAAAATACTAGAAATGATACTCAAGCATGAAGAAAAAAACAGGCATATCCAGGAGAACAGAAGGCAAATATAACACCATTAAAAGCGAAGGAATATACTTATAAAAACTACTAAACATAATAAATGTCTGGAATTAAAATTGTTTCTCCATTATAACACTAAATGTTAATGGAATTAATGAAAACCCAAATTTACAAAATCAGAAATGAACACGGAGTTATCACTACTGATACCCAAGAAGTCCAGAGAATTATAACATCATATTTCAAAACTTTATACTCTGTGAAGTTTGACAACACAAAAGAGATGGATGAATTTCTAAGTGAACAAAACTTACCTAAATTGAATCAGGAAGTTGTGAATTATTTAAATAGTCCTATAACATATAAGGAAATTGAGGAAGTAATCTTGAATCTTCCCACCAAAAAATGTCCTGGACCAGATGAATTCAGCACAGAGTTCTACCAGACATTTAAGGAGTTAATAATACCAATACTCCTTAAACTGTTCCATCAAATAGCAAAGGAAAGAACACTACCAAATTCCTTCTATGAAGCTAATATCGTTTTAATCCCAAAACCTAATAAAGATTCACTTAAAAAAGAATACTATAGGCCGATCTTTCTGATGAACACAGACACAAAGATTCTGAACAAAGTCTTAGCAAATCAGATTCAAAAACACATTAAAACGATCATTCACGGGGACCAAGTAGGCTTCATCCCCGGCACACAAGGTTGGTTCAGCATACGCAAATCAATAAATGTAATTCATCATGTAAACCAGTCCAAAGTCCAAGACCACATGATACTCTCGATAGATGCAGAAAAAGCTTTTGACAAGATCCAACAGCCTTTTATGATCAAAACGCTAGAGACAGTAGGAATGGAAGGAACCTTTATCAATATAATAAAAGCTGTATACAACAAGCCCACAGCAAGGATTATGCTCAGTGGGGAACAATTGGAAGCATTCCCACTTCGATCAGGAACTAGACAAGGCTGTCCACTGTCACCACATCTATTCAACATTGTACTTGAAGTCTTAGCTGAAGCCATAAGACAAGAAAGGGACATAAGAGGGATTCAAATTGGCAAGGAAGAAGTCAAGTTATCCCTACTTACAGATGACATGATCTTATACCTGAGTGATCCCAAAAACTCCACCAGGAAGCTCCTGGAACTAATTGAGAAGTTCAGCAGGGTGGCGGGATACAAAATAAATGTGCAAAAATCAGAGACCTTCCTATGTGCCCAGAATGAGCCTTAGGAGAAACAATCCCATTTACTATAGCCCCTAAAAAAATGAAATACCTTGGTATAAACCTAACCAAGGAGGTAAAAGACCTTTACAATGAAAACTTTAAAACCCTAAAGAAAGAAATAGCAGAAGGCACCAGAAGGTGGAAAGACCTCCCATGTTCCTAGATTGGCAGAATCAACATCGTAAAAATGATCATCCTACCAAAGGCAATATACAAATTCAGTGCTATACCAATTAAAATCCCAAAGCAATTCTTCAAAGAAGTTGACCAAACAATCTCAAAATTCATATGGAGGCACAAAAGACCCAGGATAGCAAACACAATCCTGAGTAACAAAAACACTGCTGGAGGTATTACCATACCAAACCTTAGTCTATATTACAAATCCATAGTTATAAAAACAGCCCGGTACTGGCTCCAAAATAGACACACAGATCAATGGATAAGGATTTTAGACCCAGATATAAGCCCACAAAATTACAGCCATTTGGTCTTTGATAAAGGGGCCCAAAGAATCCAATGGAAAAAGAATAGCATCTTCAACAAATGGTGCTGGCAAAACTGGATCTCCACATGCAGAAGATTAAAGCTGGACCCATACTTGTCACCATGTATAAGACTTAATTCCAAATGGATCAAGGACCTTGATATCAGGCCAGAGACTATAAAAACCATAGTTGAAAGGATAGGGAACTCCCTCGAGCTGATTGGGCTAGGCCAACATTTCCTAAACAGACATCCAATGGCACAGTCACTGCTACCAACTCTCAATAGTTGGGATCTTGTGAAATTAAAGAACTTCTGTTCAGATAAAGAGATTGTCACACAAGCTCAAAGGCAACCCACAGAATGGGAGAAAAACTTCACTAGCCACATATCTGATAGAGCTCTACTATCCAGAGTGCACAAAGAACTTAGAAAACTAAACATCAAGGAAGCCAATGGATCAATTAAAAAATGGGCCCTGGAACTTAAAAGAAATTTTACCAGGGATGAAATTAAAATGTCTAACAAATATCTTAAAAAATGCTCCACTTCTTTAGCCATCAGGGAAATGCAAATCAAAACTTCCCTGAGATATCATCTCACCCCGGTAAGGATGGCAAAAATCCACAACACAAACAACAACAAATGCTGGAGAGGATGTGGAGAGAGGGGAACTCTCCTACATTGCTGGTGGGAGTGCAGGCTCATACAACCACTCTGGCGAGCCATCTGGAGATTCTTAAAGAAATTAAAGATTGAAATGCCATACGATCCTGGGATTCCACTTTTGGGTATAACCCCCCCCACACAGCAGAGGTTCACCTCGATAGCACAAGCATGACCATGTTCATAGCAGCACTGTTTACAATAGCAAAGACATGGAATCAACCCAAATGTCCAACACTTGACGAGTGGATAAGGAAAGAGTGGTACATCTATACAATGGAGTACTACTCAGCTATCAAAAATGATGAATTACTGGAATTTGCCGGGAAATGGATGTCATTAGAAACAATTATATTAAGTGAAGTATCCCAGACCCAGAAAATTAAGTGCCATATGTACTCCCTAATGGGTGGCTCCTAATACCAAACCCACCCAGCCCATCTTGAGACACTCATAGGTAAATCTATGTATTACCTACAGTATTTGCAAGGATTATGAACAGGAGGGATGGGGTTGGAGGACCACACCAGAAACAAGGAGAGAAGTGACCATGTTACAGTAGAGAAAATAGGCCTCCATCAAGGACTGCAAGAACGTAATGTGACACCTAGTTAAGTTCACAATTCGTTCCTTATCATTTACAACTAAGGGGGTATGAACTCACCAGAAGGGGAGGGCATATAATCCAGCAGATTAAAAAGTAACCATTTTGCAAATGGGTGATTGACCCCTCCCATTGCCTAACGCCATATGACCCTGCGATTCCACTTTTGGGTATAAGTATTACATCTACCCTTGAATGTGCTCTTATAATAAGACTCCAGTTTAACAGCTTTCAGTCTCTGGCCGGGGGTGACATACAGTGCCCATCACGATGGAGTGAAGGGCATTACAGGAGCAACAAAACTGCAAAAGAAAATCAACGAACCACTATCCAGAACTTCAGAGACTCTATATCAACCACATAGAACTAGGCCAGACTAATCTCTCCCCATCCTGAAGCTCAGGGACATTTGCGGAAGAGGGGGCGGTAAGAGTGTAAGAGCAAAAGGATGGGAGGAGCAATGATTTGCAAGATACTCCACACAAGTTAGGGCCGAAGCAATCATAATTGGACATTGCATGCCTGGCGCAATGTCCAACACACTATTGACCTCACAAAGTCTAGCATCTGCTAAAGGCACCAAGATCCTTGGAGCCAAGGGATTGACAGCCACAGTAGTGTTCCTATGCTTAAGGGGAACACAGGAAAGGGTTCAGGGAAATGCCACTGGGTCCTTGTACGTCATCGGAGAGGAGGGCCCAGAGGAGAGTCAGGCATGCACAAGAAAGGACTCTGGGAATCGGGGCGGGAGGGGTGAGGGGAGGGGGAGCAGGGGGTTTGGGGGGGGAGGAGGAGAGAGGGAGGGAACTGGTGTACCTATTAAGTTTGTATTTGCTGAAATAATAATAAAAAATGTATTATTAAAAAAAAAAGAGGATCCAGGGACTCTGAATTCAGCCCCTCACAATAATGAAACAATCACTTCACCTCTGAGAAAAACCTATTCAGAAAATAATTAGCCTAATCAAATCCCTCTTGCAATGCACACACATATACATAGAAACACACACACATACACACACACAGACACACATGAACACACATATGAACTTACTTACGCATACATGAACACACACACTTAAATTGTGATGCAATGTGAGAGTAGGCACGTAATATTTTGTATTTTTACCTCCATGTACTCTGGGTTGTTTTCCCCTTACTCTCATTAGGCTTCTATTTCTCCTCTGACCTACTATACTCATGCATTCTAAAATTCCATCATCACTCCTATTTCACACTCAACAAATTTAGAACATCAGTCGTTATATTTTTCTTACTGTTTATGTGTCCTCTCAGTGAGCAGAAACACTTCTAGCCGGTTCTTATTTGTCACATGCCCCACCACAGCACATGTGCACAGGGCTCAAGTACCACAAGCACAGTGCTGATCTCACTCTAGCACCTCCTCCTTCTCCACGCCTCTCCCACTTGGACAAACTCAGGACTTGATACTGAGTGGGGACATCCAGTGAAAAGGGGCTTAGAGGACTAGCAGCAGGAGAATAGATAGAAAGGGAACAAGCAGTCCTTTTCTTACACCACCTGAGACAGAATCTTGATCAAGCATATAATCTTTTCCTTCCTTCCTTCCTTCCTTCCTTCCTTCCTTCCTTCCTTCCTTCCTTCCTTCCTTCCTTCCTTCCTTCCTTCCTTCATGGAGCAAACTTATTGACCCCTTGACCCCTAATATTGTTCCTTGCTGAAGTTGACCCTACCTTAGAATGTAATCAAACTGCCCAGGGCAATCCATTTTCAAGGTTCACCATCATATGATATAATTTTTAATTTTGCTCTGGAGAGAAGTGAATATGAATTGCTACATGATAGTATATGAAGATTTATCTGTTAGCCAGGTTATGCAATACATCATAATTCTTATTAAAGATGAGAAATGTAAGACAGAAATGTGTCGAAAAAGAAATATGTCAAATGTATGAACATCCAATAGCACAGCCTGGATTTCAAGAGAGAATGACCCCCAGTGAGAAACACTCCAAGAGGGCAGTTCACACCTTACAGATCATTTTAAATAAAGATCACAAAATAAAATGAAAATTTCCCAGTCCTTTTCTTTCACCTTAAATTAATAGAAAATCTAATTGAAAATTGAAGTACAGCCTTCAAGTCAGAGTAGGGACACTGAAACCCATGTTGACCTTTTGATGGTGGTGGGGGTGGGGACAAAGGTGGCACCTGTTCTTATCAGGTTAGTCCCAAGTATGTCCCTTAGCCAAGTACAATATGTCACATGGGTTTTTCTGAAATAGGAAATGAAGAGCTTAATACATGTAGTCCATGAAGAACTGGCAGAAATAATGAATTCCCAACAGGAGAAAACATGCTATCAGAAAAACATTATATAAAAAATGACATTCTAAAAAATAGGTATTTTAAAATAACAACCTATCTCAGTGATCTTCAAAAATTTCATTCTCATCTTGTCACACTGTTTGTCTTAAGATACAACAGTGAAATTTCTGGTGTTTGTGAAACACTCATATCATTTTTTCCCCAATCATACAAGCTCAGTATTCCAGTCCTCCCCCTCCCTCCACCCATCCCCCTGCATTCTCTCCCCCTCCCCCCTTTCTCTCTCTCTCCCAGTGTCTCCTCCCTCTGTCTACCCCCTTGCCTTTAAAGGTCCCACTGCCTGTAATCCATGCTAGACCCTGGAGGTCATGGACACATCAGTCACCTTGCAGGTCAGGCAAACTCCGATTATGGATACTGCAGCCCTACATTGTATGGAGTATCCTGCATATCATTGATACCCTCCATCTTTAGACTCTTACAATCTTGTCACCCTCTCTTCTGCAAGTTTCCCTGAGCTTTAGGATGGGGAGAGATTTGGCTGGTCTGATTCCAGGTGATTAATGTAGGGTTTTTGGTATTCTGAATTATGGTTTGTTGTTGTTTTCAGTTTTGCTTTTCCTGCATGGCCCTTGGCTGCATCATGACTGGTATTGAAGGTCACCTCCTAACCAAAGATAAAAGGCTATTTAAATGAAGATCTTAATATAAGAGGACACTCAAAGGTAGATGGAACAAGAGTAGGACACCACAGTGAGGGGGAGGTCAGTGTCCCATTTGCAGGATGGTTACCATCTATCAGCCAGTCCCCATACCCTTCCCGATTGGTGAGATCAAACCTTCTCAATCGTAAGTGACCAGGAAGGTAAGTGAGAGTGAGATTAACCAGATGTCTTGCTACTTACTTGCAATACTTGATGGTGACCTATTTTCTCTATGAAGCATGATCCTCTCTCTCCCTATTGCTGGGCAGGCCCTCATTCCCCTTCCCTCCTGTTTATAATCTTTGTGATTACAGTAGATATTACAGAGATTTATCTTTGAATATATCACTAAGTGGGTTTAGTACTAGGATCCACCTATTAGGTAGTACATACAGTGTCTAGTTTTCTCTGTCTGGGATACTTTTTTTTTATTCCATCCATTTCCTGGCAAATTTCATTAATTCATCTTTTTTGATGGCTTAGTAGTGTTCCATTGTATAAATGTACCACGTTTTCCTTATCCACTCGTCAACTGTTGGGCATTTGGGTTGATTCCATGACTTTGCAATTGTAAATATTGTAAATTGAAGAAATTCAGTCACATTTTCCTATCAGCATTGATGGCCAAAATATATAGATTTGGAAAACTTCCTATCCAAGGAGTTTATTCTTGCTAATTGTTTCTTGAAAATTGATTTCAATTTCTTTTTCTCTGTATTATCAAATTGTGGAATACACTTGAAATTATTTTTTTGAATAACATGAAATAGAATTAATATATGATAAATAAATAAATACTACAAGACTCCAAATGTTAAAATTGTTTTTAGTTTGAAAGCTATTATTGAAACATAGTTCCTAAAAAAAAAGACAACTAATGTATATTCTTGTAGGTAATCAGTAAATATCAGCTAGTTATTTGCTGATGATGCACCTCTTAATGAGATAGATGAATAGATTTTTTCAATTAATTTGTGTGTTCATGGATGAAATTACTTATTGGCAGAAGGAAATAAGAATGTTGTTCAGTTTTATTTAAGCTTTTGTTCATGTAGGCATTGAAAAACTTACATCACAAGTTAGGAAGTAATGGTAAATATTTTGTTAGTGCCAAGTCTTTGCTATGCTTGCTTTTAATATTCCACTAAGCACAACAAAGCCATATCAGAATTTATTGTCATTATCTATACATGGATGCAGATGGTCCTACTCCAATATTTTTACATAAAGTAAATTAGATACTATCTGAGATGCTAGATATTTTATGACTCATTGATGAGTTTGTATCTCAAAACCAGTATTTCAAAACATTTCTTCAGTGCCCCAGATGTGTCCACTCTGTCAAAATGCTTTAAAACAACACTGAACAACAAAGATGTCCCCACCTTTCATATGAAAAGTAGATGGAAGAGCATATGGGGAAGAAGAAGTTGCTTACAAACATCTGTCCTTAAGCAATTAATATGCTAAAGACCATAGAAGGATGCTGGAAATGGCAATAGGAAGTCACAAAATTATTCATAAGAATTGTAAGGAGACAAGGGTATAATGGTAAAAACAAATTATCTCAATTGTCTGCAAAATTCTCCACAAGTAACCAGATTATAAAACCACAAACCTATGGAGTTGTGTAAAATTGTGTGACAAGTTTCCCTACAAACCTTCAAATACATGTGGATAATACAGTCAATTCCTGTAAACCTTTAGATGCATACAGGTTGAAACAGTCCATCTTCATGAATCAAGGAAACATGCCATTAAGACTATCCAACTGACACTTTCAAAAGGGCAGGGAATCAGCATCATTTGGCAAAATTAAAAGAAGAGTAATTGATCATATAACCCTAATGTGAGGTGTCAGGTCAATATGGAATCAGTAAAGTTAGGGGAAGTTCCAGAGTATCCTAGCTTTTAGAAGGGCTTGGATTCTGTGTAATTTCAAGCAATAAAAATAAACAAATAAAAAAGCAATAAAAAGTGTGTTCTTCAACAAAACACATTACTGAGAATGAAATGTTGAGAATGGAAATCCATATTGACAAAAAAGTGGCAAAACAGCCAAAGGAGGGAACTAATCAGTGTAAAAGAGAGGTGTAGGTCAGAGGCAAGAATTCTGGGATAGATGCAAGATGTCATGTTGTGTATTTTATACAACTATTAGGTGTGTTAAGACCTAGAGTTGCTAATGTATAAACTTTTCTTTGTAAGTACAAATTTGTAGAACAATGTTTCAGAATAATGTTGAAAGATACATGGTAACATTGCTATACTCATGAAAAATAAACTATAAATAATGAAGAATACAGTAATCCATGTCTTCTAAAAGAAAAGAAACTTTTTTCTCAATTCTTTTTATTTATTTCCGCTCATACAAACTTAATAGGTTCACCAGTCCTCTCCCTCCCTCCACCCCTCTCTGGACCCTCTTGCTCCCTCTCCCCTTTTCCCCTTCCTTTCCCCCCAATCTTCCAGTGCCTTCTCCCCCCCCCCCCTGTATCCTTGGAGCGTTCTTTAATGTGTATGTTAAACTTTCCTCTGGGTCCTCCTCTCTGATAAAGTGTAAGGACTCAGTGGCATTTCTTAGAACTCTTTAAAAGAAAAGAAACCAACAACCTGGGCTGGTGAGATGGCTTAAAGGTTGAAAGTACTTTCCACATACATCTGACTGAGTTCTATCCTTAGAATCCACATAAAAACTGATGTGATGTTTCTAATCCCAACATTCTTACCCAACTGCAGAGAAGACCAAAGAATCACCAGAATCTAGTGATCCAGCTAGTATGAGGCATTCAGAGTGGTGACATCAGAAATAACTTGTCTCAGCAATACAGAAGGTGAGAACCAACTCTCAAATGCAAAGACACAATGTGCAAATACCACACTTAATAATGAATAGAAAAACATAAGGGAAAAAAGTTAGGAACCCAAAAGTTTATCATAATTTATAATCTATGTCTGATTAAGAAAATGATCATTATGTGAAAGCAACAAGACCAAAAAATAGAAAAAAATATAATATTTCTAAAGAAAGAATTACAAGTA